>JAINEB010000007.1:31969166-33328333 GCA_022840565.1 Eubasilissa regina
AGCATTTTACACAAATAATAGTATAGGAAATTTACTCATAAATTCTAAAGACAAAGATGATAAATTTAACAATTCTGGTGTCTATAAACTTAGTTGCAAGGATTGTGTTCCATTTTATATTGGTAAAACGTGTAGAAATTTAAATATAAGAGTAAAGGAGCATTTGAGATGTTTGAACAATAGTGGGTTTTCAGAATTTTTTAATCATTTGATAGAAAATAGTCATGGTTTTGATAAAAAAATTGGGATTGTCAATTCTGCATATAAACGGTGTTGGTCACAAATTAAATAATTTGGAATCATGTAAAACTAATCAAAAAGTTATAAACACCCAACTAAATTTAACTACGAGTCTCATTCTAAAAATTTTTTCTAAAAATTATTCGAGTAAATTTGTATTAACTATTTGAGTTAGGTACTAAATTTATTTTTTAAATAATTGTTTTTTTTTTTAAATAGATTCTGGTAAAGAAACAATAATATATGTATTTTTTATTTATTATCTTAGTTTTATTAACCACAATTGAGTTTAAAAAACATCTACCGGTTTCGGAAAACACTTTTCCTTCTTCAGGATGTCATAACTAACTAAAAATATAGTATTGTTTCTTCACCAGAATCTATTTTTAATTTTTTTAAAAAAACAACAATTATTTAAAAAAATAAATTAGTACCTAACTCAAATTACTGTTCAATACAAATTTAGTCGAATAATTTTTAGGAAAAAATTTTACAATAGGACTCGTAGTTAAATTTAGTTGGCTGTTTAGAATTTCCTGATTACTTTTACATGCTTTATTTATCTCCAACGATTCCAAATTATTTAATTTATGTTTTTAGTTAGTTATGACATCTTGAAGATGAAAATGGTATTTTTCGAAACCGGTAGATGTATTTAAACTCAATTAAGTGGATAATAAATAAAAATATATGAATTTTAACCACAAAGTTAATATTGTTAATTTTAAAAGTAAAAAATTTTTCATTACAAAATCCAATATCTTCGAAAGACAACGTAATTTCCAATATCCACGTTCAACGTTCACCGCTCAGAACGTCACTTAACACAAACATGAAGGAATGTGCACTAATTACCTGTTCTAGAGCTGTCCTTGGATCGCATACATTATACATGAAACATCTCCCCAGCGCGTGAAAATCAAATTTGGGTCCAATTGACCTCAAATGTCGGGTCAAACGGCGCCCAGAGGTGTGGGCCAGAATGACCAAAGGGTGTTAGTTAGATGTGATTGCAGAGGTGATATATTTGAGGCGAAACAGGCTACGGATGATGTATCAGAGTAGGGGCCACACATGATTTTGTCGGAAATGTACAAGTCCGGAGTAAAGCAAGATGAATGGACCGGCGATAAAATATCCAAGTGTTACATTCATATAATACTGTCCGGTGAAATTCTGAAATAGTCTTCACTCGTATTTTTGATGTAATTTTATTTATTTATTAATATCATTGTATTTCAAAGCTAACTGACTCACTTATTATCACGTCGATTCTCCGCGGAGGTAGGCAGAAAGGATAGAGCGCTACACTCTTCGATCCTGCTATACAATTCTCACCTCATCCACATTTATACATCTTCTCATACAAGCTTCCCAGTTTTTATGTCTTCTAACATAACTATCTCCCAGTATCCGGTTTATTTCTGGTATCATCAACACTTGCATCGTATATCTTTCTTACCATTCTCTTCTTAGTCACTCGTTTTATATGACCAAACCATCTAAGTGATCCGTTCTTAATCTTACTCATTATACTAAGATCAGCTTTACATTATTTTCTTATTTCTTCATTATTTACTCTGTCAGAAATGGATCTGCTATACGTAAACCTAAGCGATCTCATTTCCACTATATTCAGTCCACTTTCGTTTCTCTTCTGCTAACTCCAGGCCTCACTTATATACATCAGTGCCTGTATCAGGATTCCATTATATACCGCTAGTATTGCCTAGGTTGACAAGTTTCGATTAGCAATAATTTCATTCAAAGCGCCGTTCACTTTATTCCCTGCAGTCACCCTCCTTTCGATATCTTTCTCAGCCTTTCCGTTTCTATCAAACATACTTCCCAAATACACAAACTCATCTACTTGTTCCAAATATTCATTACCCACAAGTATTCTGCACATTGTCTGGCTTTGTTTCTTTTCGAATATCATCACTTTCGACTTGTTTACATTACATAAGGTCACTTTCCTTCATGATTTTTTTGTGTACCTACATAAATTTTTAACTAAAATAAAACATAAATGGAACATCGTCAAGAGATTTTTTGAAATTATTACCAACATTTTGTTCTTAAATATAAAAATGTCAGAAAAATATACGTAGTTTCAGTTTTAGCTTAGACACACATTTAAGCTACTTCTGTATAAATTACCGGTATCTGATTAGAAGAAAACTAATCATAAATACGTTAAACTTTAATGAAAATTTCCCTGGCGGAAACCGAACTCGCACAAGAAGCAGGAATATTAACCACTATACTGTTGGTCATAAATATATTAACCTTTCTGTTAATACTAGCTTGTTACAAAATTTATGAGGAGTACAATTTAATACAATCGTCTATTACGAATTTAGCTAAGATGCCAGAGCACCGAATTAGCATTTGAGAGGTGCCGGATATTTAAAAAAAAATTTGGAGTCGACTGGCATTGATCCCGGTAAATTTAATAATAAAAGACAATGTAAAAGTGAGAATGAATAAGGCGTTATCTTTCTACTAGGGGCCGCCGAATAAATATATTTTAAACAAATATCAGATATCTCATATTTTTCATTAAATATAATAAAAAAATAGCTTTGTCTCTATGAGATATCTGATATTTGTTTAATATCAGTGCCTTTGTATTGATTGTGTGTTCTTAGACGTATTCAATTATTGCGAATATATTTTATCTTAAAACATGCAAAATGTCTTAGACACATATACCTGTCATGTATACCATTTTCCTCTTTGGTATCTGCAAAGATACTAAATACCCGTAAAAACGTTCTTATGTATTACAGCCTATCCGCGAACCTCTTAATACAAAATTTCCTATCGCTATGTCTCTAATATTCTATTTTTATTGCATCTTCGTGACTTATTTTACAAGGGAAATCAGATTTTTTGTTTAAAATATAGATGGTCGCTTTTAATAAAGATTCATAGGTATTGGTATATTACGTAGATTTTAAAACTTTATTGTATCGAACTTTTATCACTATTTGCCTGGTTTTATTCTAGGTAGAGTTTCAAAAACATAGTATATAATACACTGTTAGGCCCTGTGGGCGGTTAGTGTGGTAATAATAATAATAATCGTAAAATATTGTTGTTGATACTGGATTCCAAATCTGAATCTCTTTCAATCCAGGAAACTATAGATACATATATAGTTTCATTATTTGAAACCCATCTCTTTTATTTTTACAGAATCTCAAATACCGATAAATATTTTAGTAATCCGATAGGAGACGCCAGAATTAACAATTAAATTTTGGACACATTGACACAACTTATATATTATTAATGCACATTTCCCGGATTGGAAGAGATATAGATTTGAATCCCGGAAGTAATAACAATATTTTGCGATTAAATTGATTTTATACGTATATATTTCTAATTAATACATTTAATTTATATTAAAAATGATAATTTTGGACTTTTATTCCAAGTATACAGGTAATTTTGCTTTTAAGGTACGTACTATAATATATTAAATTAAAAAAAGCTTCGAACATGTGTGGTGTATGTTGTAGGTACAACGAATATTAATGTGTTTGCTTTTTCTTTATATACCATGAAAAACAATAAACAGTAAACAACATATCTTTTATTTTTTTAGTATTTCAAATCTCTCATAACCATGAAAAGTATATACTGTAACATGGTATTGCCCTAATCCTCTTAAAACATTTTTTCAATGTACGTCAATGTCAAACAGACTATCACAGGTCATTCACAAAGTGCGGTCACATTGATTAGTAGTTAATATTTTTATTTATAACATATTAATATATAACGGTGTCAAAAAATCTACGAGTCAGTTCTCAAGGATAATTTAATATGGCACATTTAAAAAATCTTCCCCACAATTTATTTATAAACATAAATATTATTATTTGGACATAAAATATAACATCTAACTGCGAAAAATGCATTTTTGAATTAAGTATTCAGAATCAACGATTATATCCTTATCATAAATATTTTCGCATGAACTTCACGGAGAGAAGTAATCTTAAAAGTGGGTATCTAGTGTGAGAACAAAGTTACAAAAATTAAAACAACTAAACATCACTTGAAAAATCATTGTTATTAATTTTTAAGTGTATTTATAAAAGAAATTGCTTTTTAAACATTCGTCAAAATTTCGTTTCATCACTAAGCTAAAAATCAATCTTGAAAAAAATTCTGTTTTTGTTTCTCCTGAATAATTTATTGTTAACAAGTCATCAAAATATTGCATCGCGTATTGCTTAACAATGAAATAATGCAGCAATAATATATTAATAAAAAGTTTATCATTGGAAATAGAGATCCAGGTTCGAATCTTGGTGACGCAAAAACAATATTTTTCGACAAAATTGATTTTATATGTATATATTTATAATTAATACATTAATTTAGTATTTAAAATATCATAGACCTATGTTCTGAATAATTACAACTTCACAATAAGAATGTGTTTTCCTAAATAATATATGTTGTATCAATGTGTCTAAAAATTAATAAAAATGAATTGATAATTCTGGCGTCTGCAGTCGGTTTACTCAAAGGTATTTGAGATTCTGTAAAAATAATGTAGATGGCTTTCAAATAATGGAACGACAGGTGTATTAATTTGAAAAATGTAACATATAGGTTCGAAAATTTGTCAAGAAAAATACTGGCGTTATAGCACAATGGTAGTGCACTTCCCCGGAATGGAAATAGAGTTCCAGGTTCGAATTCCGGTGACGCAAAAATAATATTTTTCGACAAAATTGATTTTTTATATATATATTTATAATTAATACATTAATTTAGTATTTAATAATTTTATATTTGGAACATCGTTGGTAGTCGCAATAAATAAAAAGTGCTTTTATATTAGTAGAATGAATAGAATTCCGTTATGTTTCAGTATAAAGCCTCGAAAATATTCAATGGTCCTTATTCAATAGTAGCCGACCGTGGGCTGAAGAAGAAAAAGATGATGATACAAATGTTGGAATATCAAATTTCTTGAAAATTACGGAATACGAAAATAGATTATTTTAAATATCATTATATTTTTTGTGCAAGATATTTTTCATAATAATTAGAAACAAATATTTTATGCTGAATGATATTCTGTATTAACAGACTAAATTGGAAGTTTTAATTCAATTTTGAGAGTCACAAAAATTTGTATCTTTTAATCTTAATTGACATAATAAATAAGTAGGTACTTTCAAACTATCAAAATTCGTATGGAAATTGTCGAGAAATTGATAAACAATAATATTTTAAAGATATAGATGTCTCACAGAGATGAAGCTATTATTTTTACCTGGGAAGTGTGCAAGTCTTGTGCATTACAGGGCTTACAACCTGTCAACGACTGTTTTACACAATGTAACGTTCACCTATTTACCCATGCTATCACATTTATCAAATTTTTGAAAATTGTATGTATGTTATCGTGTTGGAACATTTCAATTATTTATTGCCGACTATGCTGTCGCTATCTATGGATTTATTTGAAAATTTGATATTCATTCTCATGAACAGTATAGATGTAGCTGCTGAGACTATTTTTTTGAAGTATGAGACTATATCCTTTATTTGTATATACGAAATTCATTCGAATTATTAACATATACCAGAATACGTCTGAAAAGGCAGTATTTTTCAATTTTTTACTTCATATTTAGAAGAGTCTATTTCACAATATTTGAATTATTTGCCTTTTGTATTTTGCTTAATACTTAGTATTATTTTCCTGTCTTTGTTCTCACGAATTGTATCTAGTTTTATCTTGAACTATGATTCAAATCGGCAATTTTTCATTGTATTGTATTGTATATAATAGGGTATGTTTTTGTTTATTACTGATATTAATTTAAAAATATAATCAATTCTGTGAAAAATTAATGACCATGTAAACAACAGTATAATTCAACACGAAGATAATACTTTAATTCGGCAATATTTCTTTTGGTAAAATCATCGACCATTTTTATCAAAACGGGCCGTTAAAGGCTAATTGCGTTTTTATTTTGCGCCAGAAGCAGCTTTTAGGGCACGAAACCTTTCAAAAGCTTTTCGAGTGCATTTAAGTTCCTGTTATGTTTTAAAAGCCTTAATAGGCCGCTTTATTCACCGTTTTATGACAAATTCTAGGCCGTAGCCTTCCATGCTTCATATAATACATGAAGGCAGCTTGCATTAATCTTTCCTTGAGTTTGATTAGATGAAAGCAGTTTGTTGTATTCAAAATTTTAATTTAATTATAAAACCTTGTATTTGTTTATATTCAATATTATGGATTATAAATACCATACAGTATACACGTTTTTCCTTAGCAATAATGTTAAAATACTAATTAAACGTATTGATTAGAAAGATATACATAAAAAAACAATTTTATCAAAAAATATTGTTGTTGCGCTACCGAGATTTGAACAAAGTATATGGCTTACAAATAATTCAACGATAGATGTATTAATTTGAAAAAAATGTAACATATAGGTTTGAAAATTTTTCATCAAAAATAATGCACCTTCCCCAGTTTGGAAAGAGATCCAGATTCGAATCCCGATAACGCAACAACAATATTTTTCTTTTAATTATCTTTTTAATTAATAAATTTAATTAGTATTTAAAATATCACAGATCTATTTTCTGAATAATTAAAGGTTCACAATAAGAATGTGTTCTCCTAATAGTGTTAAAATAACTGTCCAATGCTTGCAGTTCCGTACAGAGCTTCAAATTTCTAAAATTTAAAGATTTATTAAATCCAAGGAGCACATCCCAGATCCGAAATAGATTATCCACAATCTATTTAAGATACATCCTTTAATTTTTTTGACTCATTTGAAAATCTGGTAGTCACTGGAAAGATAGATGGCCAGGGAAGAATAGGGCGATCTAGACCGCGGCACATCGATGGACCGACCAGATTAGAGATCCTACTGGATATCATATTTCAACGGCTCTCCAAACCGCTTGGCGCAGAGTAAAGTGAAGAAGAGTATCAAATATATCAACAGGTTACAACTAAGAAAAGAAGAACAAATTTATAATTACAATTGCGAAAAATTACGACAAATTTTTAGTATGGTAACATTATAACTTCAAGGATCATTACTGTTATCTCAATTATACGTCACGTTTGACGTAACATAATATTATTCCCTATCTATTTAGATCTAGCCACTTAACCTTTACCATACCGTGATATGAAATGCCCATACGCAGCCATGCTGTCAACGCGTGTTACCGTAAGAAATTTTTAACATTTTGAATGTGAAGAAAGCTTTTATTAGTTTAAATGGTAATACAAATATTAATGCTATAAACTTACTCTAAGTATTGAGCATTAATTACGAAAATGGGATCGATATCCCAGTATCATTCGGAGCATTCACCAAGTCCTGTACAATACCACATTTTTTCTTATCTTTCTTCATTAAATTAGTGAGAAAGAGAGATTATATATTCGTCTTTTTGTTATTATTTTTATTGTGAAATTAATGTTCCATATTTATTATCTTACCACAAATGATATTTTTTCCAGCATATTAATTTTACAACTGACTGAATTGAAAAATAATTATTTTTGTAGGATTCGTTTTACACAGCTGGTTTTTCACTAGTCAGTTCAAAGAATAAACATTTTCCTTTGAATTAACTGAAATATTAATTTTATGTTGCCTATATTAACAGAAGTATACAGATTTAATTGGGGCAGTAGGCCTATGTTACTGCATGGTTTTGGAAGGGTTAATAAAGCGACATTTCTGTTATTGAATACCGAATTTATTTGCTACACTCCCGTAGATATTTATTAAGCTCGGGAAAATATTCTCAAATTTTATCACTCATCACCAAATTAAGTATTCAGTGCGGAGGTCCACTGTTGATAACGATGTGGTTACTTACTTACTCACATTCAAAAAACTATTGATGGTTAGTTATTTAAAACGTTATTGTGCTGGGATTGTATTCTATTATAACGATTATCGATAACTGCTTATTCTTAATTATTTGAGCGACGACTGGTACATTAGAAAGTAAACCTCCAAGAGTTCAATCTCAGTTACCGATCATCGTTGCAATCACAGTCACATAACGGTTTACTATTGACGGTAACGATTATGATGTTGATTGGTATGTATTGAGATTTAATGATAATTAGTGACTACTTTTGAAATTAGCAAAATTAAATAAAAATTAAAGCGTGTAAAACTAATCAAAATTTATCCCATTCTAAAATATTAAAATTTTTTTTGAGTAACAATTTGAGTTAGGTACTAAATTTATTTTTTAAATAATTGTTGTTTTTTAAAAATAGATATTTTGATTGACATCCTGAAGAAGAAAATGGTATTTTTCGAAACCGGTAGATGTATTTAAACTCAATTCAAGTGGTTAATAAAACAAAGTTAATAAATAAAAATAATAATAAAAAAGTGTTGGAGATTTTTTTTTTAGTGTACCAGTCATTGCTCCAATAATTACGAAAAATTAATTACTAATTATCATTACAATCGAATACAATCACAGTCATAATAACGATTTAAATAAAGATTTTACTAACACTACTAGAACATTATTGTCAAATAGAAAATAACCAGTGATATACTATTAGTATTAGCTAATATATCGTAGTACAATCATGATTAGTCAGTGTACATCTATTTCTGATGAAAATACAGCGATGTCGTAACCGGTCGGTAATACAAAGTTATTTATTTTCTTTAAGTAATAATTCTCAATAACCACAAAGTTAATACTATAAATGTCTAGAATAAATTAATAAAACGTTTCTGATAGAAGATTAAAATAATTTATCAAAAGAACTACACAAATTGAAAGATTCAAAGACAAAATACTTATTAATATTTATTTAACTTATTAATATAATGTTGAGAGTTTACCGTTTGTATTTTATATAAAGGAAGTTTCACGAGTCGCCATGTTTCTTTTTGAGCGTCAACAACTTTACAATTTTCGTGGAAAATTCGTAAATGGAAAGTCTATGATCTTGACTAAATTTAATATTTAATAGGAAGGCAATTACAATATTATATATAATATAATATCAAAATCCTGACAGCCAGACTAAATTGTTAATATTTTAAAATAACGTTTCATTCCATTGGACGTTCATAATTTTATTTCTAAATTGCATTATGTGCTATTTATTTATTTATATATTTATTCATAATATGTCTGGAAATTTTAAAATTTTTCAGTTAATTATTATAGTATTCGTATTAAAAAAATGTGAAAATATCTGTAAAAATTCATATTACCTTCACATAGATCTAGAAATATTCACCGCTATCAATTAATCTTCGAAACAATTCATCGAGCGTACAATTCATGGTCAAACAATTCGCCGCCGAAGCAATTCTTTGGCTCACTAGAAATATTGTTTGAATAGGTACTGTGAAAATAAAAATACCGGAAAATATCTACTTCAAAATAATGAAAATATTGTTTATTTATAAGCTAGAGTAAAAAAGTTTTATTTACATAATTTGTCCAATTTTAAAGGCTAGTGTTATTACTTTATATTACTTTATCAAAAAAACCAAGCTGTTTGATAAAATTTGCTAATTTAACAAATCCGATTTTATTTTCCTTATTAGCACAAAAATGTTTAAAACATATTAAACACAGGCTTATTAAATAGGAAATAATTGCCTTATGTTTCATACAGAAAAAAGTAGAAAGGTTAAATTTAGTAAAGTAAGAATTTTTTTAATAGAATATGGTTGCTTATAAGAGTAACTCAAATAATTAGTTATGTGTTTTTCAATTAATATTTATATTGTAGCGATGAATTGCCTCGACAGTAAATTGTAAGCCCGAATTGAGCATCGATGAATTTTAGGTGGCGAATTATTGAAGATGAGGTAAATGTTCCAGATTCATCAATTCATAGAATAATAATTATTTCATTGGATTATCTTAAAATTTTCAACGTTAATTTTTTCTCAAATTGAACATAAATTGCTTCCAACTCTCTTCATTATAAAAAAAAAAATGTTACAAGTTTAAAAACAGATTTTTAATGGATTATGTAATAAACTCAGAATGAGATCTCCATTTTCTTTTTTGTTAATTATCACAGAGTAATTTTTGAACGAAGTCCCTTTGCTTAGGCTCGTCCGCTCGAAGGGTCTAGTAATTAAATCTTCAATTTCTTTTAAACAAGTACACTCGCTTTAAATTTTGAAGGGTATAAAAAATATTGTGATGAAGTCAAAGTTTTGATAGATTGCTAAAAATGGAGATTTGGAGACTATATAGAAAGCATATCTGAAAAAATAATGTCTATTAATTAAAATATGTGTTTTTTGACTACCATCTGTCTTACTCTATTTATTTCTTAGTATATTTAACTATTACTAACTGAAATATCTTAACCACCAGTCGAATAAAATATTATTAAGGAAAACACATTCTTATTGTGTAGTTGTAATTATTCAGAACATAGGTCTGTGATATTTTAAATACTAAATTAATGTATTAATTTTAAATATATACATATAAAATCAATATATATTTATAATTAATACATTAATTTAGTATTTAGAATAAAATATCTACATATATATATATATATATTAATGAGGATTTGATTGTTCCGCAATTTATCAACGTCTATATTTGTTTAAATATTTAGTTTAGTAACAAAAAAAATATTTTTTTATATAATTATTACATATTTTCTTATAACCTTGAAGTAAGGTAGAGTAATTTCACTGTGCCGACGGCAAATTCAGAACAATATGACTCATAAGACTTACTGGCCTATTTCGAAGCACTAAGGTTTAAGTCGTTGGAAATAACATTATATTATTTTGTGTAGATACAATTGAAACAATGTTTAGAGAGATATAATATTTTTTAAAAGTGACTGTATTTAAATATAAATAATTTTCGATCCTAAATAGATCTGGATTTTTTTAAACATATTTTTAATTTGAAGACAATTTGTGATATTACTTACAATACTGAGATTCGAATCGAAGTAGATACTAACTATTTTAACCTGAAATAGCATCCAATACCGTAAATTGAGGAAAGATTAGAATAAGATTATTAGAAAATCTAATGCTTAAATCGTGGTTAGATGAACCAGCTTATTTTCACCTGAGTAATGCGTGATTTTCTAAATGTTGTTTTTTTTTAAAAAAAAATCATATAAGTAAGTATTCAAAGAACTTTGCAGGAATACGTACATAAGTTGAATTAATTACAGCGATAACATCCTCAATTATCAACATAAACAATGTAAATAATTGTATTACCACTGAGTCTTTCTTAGATCGAATAATATCATAAAAATGTAATGAATAATCTTAAATCAAACAAAATATTGTGTATAAATGACACTAACGATAACAGTATTTTTCACTTCCGCCTTATAATGATTATAGTCATCATAAAATGTTTAATATAATAAACCAGATAAATAAATATTAGATTAATAATTCATAACATTATCAAATGAATGCGTTAATAACTTACCAAAAAATATCACAAAAACTATCTGGAGAATTACCTTTTTAAATGTTGGGTCAAATGAAACTAAGTTTATCACTGCAATAATATTTTTTTCACTCTAACTTTTGTTCAGTAAATCGGTACACATATTTTTAAATACACAGAAGTACTGATTATTATCAGAGAAATATTTTAATAATTTTTAAATTCTTAGTTAGTTTAGTAATGATTATAGAATTTACAACTTCTGAAATGCAGTACGATTAAGTCTAATACACGAAAATGACAGATACTGTACAATCGAATGTCACATGTCACAGAAGACACATTATAAGCAAATGCAGAATCACCGAATATAATCACACCACTAATTAAATGTCATACACCCCCTTACCGCGTGGTGGGGATGATTTGACATGGGAGGGGTGAAGGGACAGGAACCACACGCATATCACATTATTACGTCACTAAATCCCGACACTGATCTCCGCGATTTCGTCCACTTTCGTGCGTACTTTGATACGGTTTGAATTAGTAGGTTTTACGAGCATGCGCGTTGGGGGTTGAATCTCACTAGGGGATGTTCACCAAAGGTTGGACGGCGAACGACTGAGGGTGTGCGCAGAATATCCCGGGCTTTCCCCTCCCCCTCCCTGTTCCTGCGTTCGAACCGTCCCCTTGCCGCCAGCCCCTCCGCCTAAAGGACGAGATTCCCGGATTTCGAACTCCTTCGAAGCCTCTTCGGAGACACTTTACGTTGTGACAGGTTTATGTGTGATTACTGTAATATAATGTCGGTCTTCTTGAAATCTCGTGAGATTTAACTTACTTCTCGCACCGACTTCTTAAATCCTAACTGTTCATTTTATGTGAATTAAAACGGACTGACTCCAAATTAAAATTCGAATTATAAATTAATTGGCTTTTCCTTGATTTCTCTCACCTATCTACGGATATATTCTAGTCTACTGACAACAAAAACTAGATGCTGCACGATTAAATCTTTTGATTTGATGAAAAGTTTGTATTTTTATCGTTGTCAATTACTAAAATCCAATACTCCAAGAGACTGATTGTAAACACATGAGCTGCTATTATCAAGGTCATGCACACATGTGTTTAAACATGCAAGGTACCCCAAAAGTATATATGTTAGAGTGGATGTGTATTACCAATGAGAATATATTTTCACTGACGTCTCAGTGAAATCATATCCAAATACGTTTCCACCAGTAGAAATATATTTCTACTGGTGGAAATAAAGCTTCACTAGCAGGTTTTATCAAATGTATATTCTACCCTAACCTGTAATTGAACCTAACCTAACCTAACTTATGTATTGAAAAGGAAATAAAAATGCAAATTATAAAGTAAATAATTTTATTTAATATAAATGAAAATACTATAAGCGAATAAAAGTGACAGTTGTAAACGCCACCCACGCCACCAAACTATTTGCCGCCATGCTGCAGGGCGACACAAATATTCCTGCGTGGCGTATTTTCGCTTGTCAACGAATACAAAATCACTAAATGTAACCAGTGAATTTGTATCTTCATTGTTAGATATACATTAGCTGACTAACTTAGCGAAAATATACTTTCACCAGTGAAAATATATTCTCGCTGGTAATACAGATTCACTGTAACATATATACAATGCATTGTTTTTACATTGCTTATTATTCTTTTACATTTGTTTAACTCATGAGCGCCCGAAATACCTTCCACCAATTTTGCAGCATCATCATTCACGTTGGTCCCTCATGACTGACGATCGAAATCTCCATGAACTACCACCTTTTTTATTATCATCCTCCACTTTTCTTGGCATCCTGCATGTCTTAGTGCTATCACCAGAGAAGTGCCTGTTGGCTTTTCCACTCGGTCGCTCGTTTTTCTTTCTCTAGACTATTAAAGGATTCAATTTAGGCTGATGTGTAGCACCACATTTCAAAGGCATCAATTTTTATTCTCTGAAGGGCCTTTAGGGTTCACGATTCCATAATAATACTGCCATTCCTCATTTTTTATCTAGATATGTTATTAGATTTGAATCTGTACATGTAAGTGTCATTGCCAGTAAGAAAAAATTACACGCCAATGTTGCGAATATATCGAACGTGTTTTTAGTATCTCTAGGTAAAGATTATCTGTCATATCGAGTCGTACATTATTTTCTTATCTATAATCGCACTATAAAATATGACACGAGATGACAGGATGAATTTTTACGTCTGTTCGTAATGTTAACGTTTGTTCAATAATCATTTATGTTAAGTCTTTAAGTGAATATCGTTTGCACGATTCTAGGGAGATCAATACTGAATATATTAGCTATAAAGGAATTTAATTTTTTTTGATAAGACCTACGGGTAGCTATTGTGGCCGATAGTGGCCGCCACGCTGCCCGTGGTAACCGCTGCACGGCCAGGGTTTCCGTAGAATCTACATTTCATCTAAAGCAATATAATAAGGGAGTTTCGCATTGAACTAAAGACTATATAAAGCCCTGGCCGCATGGCTACATTTATCTAGTATAATAGCTTTGCGCAGGGCAGCAAGCAATCGGCGATAACCATTGTCTTTCCTGCTAGTAAATATATAATACATTAGAGACTGTATGTGTTTTTGTGTGTGCGTCTAAACCGTTGAATTAATAACACCTATACAACACCTATATAACACCTACATAACACCTATATAACATCTATATAACACCTATATAACACCTATATAACACCTATATAACATCTATATAACACCTATATAACACCTATATAACACCTATATAACACCTACATAATACCTATATAACACCTATATAACATACTATATAACACCAGCACATTATTAGATAACACCTACATAACACCTATATAACACCTATATAACACCTATATAACACCTATATAACACCTACATAATACCTATATAACACCTATATAACATACTATATAATACCAGCACATTATTAGATAACACCTACATAACAACCATATAACACCTATATAATACCTATATAACACCTACATAACACCTATATAACACCTATATAACACCTACATAATACCTTTATAACACCTATATAACACCAGCACATTATTAGATAACACCTACATAACACCTATATAACACCTATATAACATCCTATATAATACCAGCACATTATTAAATAACGTAATACTTTCCTTTCAGGAAAATCTCTCAAATTATAAATTATGAAAAAAAAATCTATCTAACTTATCCGAGGGGATACGGAGAGAGAATAGAACGTCACACGATTCTCACTATTCTGACATACGATTCTCGCCTCATCCACATTAATGCATCTTCTCATATAAGCTCGTCGATAATTGAAGCTTCTAATAGGTTTATCTTTCAGCATCGATTTATCTGGTCGTGAGAGAGCTTCCGTCCTATATTTCTGGCGCCATCAACACTTCGTATCGTTCTTATCACTGTCTCCTCATTCATTCGTTCCATATGACCAAATCATGTAAGTGATCCTTTCTTAATTTTACGTACTGTGCTAAGATCAGCTATACATTCTCTGTCATAAATGGATCTAATTAATAATAAAATAATGTTAAGTATTTTCTTGTACATAAGTTTATACTTTAAATTAATAAATCATTTTAATATTGAATCACAATTTGTGTTTGTTAATATACATTGTATGCTGAAGAAGGGATCATTGGTCCCGAAACATGTCGAGTAATAAATAAATAGTGGTATAAACAAAGTGTGTTTCATTATTTATATAAAATGTTACCAGTAAATAAATTTGCATTTATTGAAGTAGTAATAAATAATACTTCAATCTGTTTTATAAAGGGTGTTTTTTTATAGATATCGAACTTTAAAATGAAGTAAAACACATAAAAATCATGGTAATGCCATTAGTGTATAAATATGATTTCGCGGATCGAATAAAGCGCAATCTAGAAGTCTAATTTTCAACCACTTTTTGGAACAGCTGGGGTCGTATAGTGCCAATAACGCAACGAATGGTGGCCAAGTTGTCTATCATATCTGGTTTATCGGCGTAGATTAGCGATTTCACATATTTCCACAGAAAATAATCCAAAGGTGTTAAATCACATGGTTTTGAAGGCCAATTCACAGTTCATACGTGAAATAAGGACATAATTTCACACGTGAAATTACACGCTCATCGAATATTTCCTTCAATAAATTGATTGTGGCGCGCGCTGTGTGGCGTGTTGCATCGTCTTGTTGATACCACAGTTCTTCCACATCAATGCCATTCAGTTGGGCAACGAAACTGTCAGTAATCATGGACTCATTCTAGTCTTTCTCAATGCTATGTTACACTGCAGCAACAGCTTCGACATCTCTACGGATGCATGGTGCAAAAACGATCCACGGTTAGTCGAATTACTTGCTCGGATGGACGATTAGGTCGACCGTAAAATGAACTTAAAGCACGGTAAGTTTCGCATACCGAACCACGATTTTTGAAATAAATTTGCACTTTTTGTAAGCGTTGTTCTGGCGTAAGTCTATTCATGGTGAAATGGCAAACCAAAATGAGCACAAATCAGCTATCAGTTGTCAAATTGTTTGCCAATTCGAAAAACTAACCTCTAAAAAAACACCCTTCATTACCGAGTAAAATATATATCATACAATGTTTCAGTCTTCCTCTTACTGATCGTTTAGCTCATAACTGAGCATCGCGTTCACTCCCCTTTGCGTACATTTTTTATCTATTAAATTGTTATATTTCTCATTTTACTTTTGACATGTGCCTCATATAACATAATTTTTATACTTTTTGGTTTGGGTTCATATATTATATGGACCAAGCCAGTTATTTATATGATTATTTTACCTACATGAAGAATTCAATTAAGCTCTCTGTCTATAATAAATCTTAAGTATTTCGTGTGTTCCAGTTTAGTTGACACTTCTAATTATATACTTTGAAGAGTTCAACGTCTGCCTTCGAAGAGAGTAATGCTACATTTTTTTTACTATTTAATATAACAAAATAGATATTTTCGTCTTGCGTTTTATATGTCATTATCATCATCATAGTCATCATTTTTATTTTTTTATCTTAGAAAAGTTAGGCCAAAGTCCCACTGAGATTCAAGAATTGTCTTATTAGATATTCAGAAGTTTTCTTACTGCGGTCGATACATGTCACCATCTAGCGACGCGATTACTAGGCAGAGTATGCGTAGGATCATATTCAGTAGTGGGAAACGATCTGGAGGTTCACACCATCAGACGATCCACCAGCATCATCTCTTTTTATACTCCATCAGCAGACATGTATTTTTGTTATGCCAAAGCCTGATTCTACACTGAGTTTGATCTCCTTAAATGTCATACTACCGTGTTATATCTGTTTATTACTTGTAATATACTAATCTTTCCTTTATCCCTAAATTCATAAACGTACCTCGAAGTCGCACGATTCATAAGCATGAATACTTTTGGACGATTTTAAATACTAAATTAAGAAAATTTTAATAAAACACGTTTAATTTGTTTGCGAGGTCTATCAGATGAATGTTTATTGATCTAGAATTAAACTTAACACAGTGCAATAAATTCAACTGCAATAAACGACAAGATTCAGTGAGCATAAACCTTCCATTCCTTTGTTTCATTTGATATCTTTGTCAGATAAGATTTTAGACTGAGCTGAATACCTAGCATATTCAATAAATTAATTTAACCACTTGAATTTCTCACATTTAAAATATTTTACTGTGACCTATTACATATAAATATATAATGAAGTATTGACTATTTGTAGTTGTGCAGGGCTATTTCCTCATCATCATTGTCGGCGAAGCTGAATGTACCTAGCAAATATCGATGCGTAGAACACAACTCCCATCAGCCTCAAAGACGGCCTATTCACTATCATCACATATATACACGTTCCAGTTAACAGCTCCCCAGTAAACTATTTTGTATTATTATTATTACTATTATTGTAAACTTTGACTAAGTTGCAAAGTGTTGTATACTAGATGTATGAAAATATGCATATTTGGGGGTTAGGTCGGCGGTTAAATAAAAATGAGTGAAGATTGGTGTGTTGGTGTTTATTGTGAGTTTGGTAGGCAAAGAATACAGAATTATAGATAGATGCACAAGGTGGAGCGGTGGAACAGAAGAGGGGTCGGGCTAGTTGTCGCTAGTATCGATACCGTCTGTGTGGCCACGATGGGTCTTGCTGCTATGGAATGGTTTGCACTGGCGTGGAACTTCACTAGTATTGATAGCATGTTGGCTGTTTTGTTGACCAAGACCAGACGGAGATGCTAAATGGCTTGGAATCCCCTGGTTGCCTATCTAACCTAACCTGTCGTCGTCCGATGAGTCGTGGACGTAATGGCAAGTTGGTGTTTGTGTTGTTGCTGACCGCCAGACATATCAGACGAGCGCAAATTGCCCCCAGTTGAATACCTGTGAGTCGGTGTTGAGGCTGAATACCGTACACCGTGCTGCGTTTGCACGAGGTGTGGTGGACGCTCCAGTTGCTAGATCGATGAGCGCACAGTGAATCGGCGCTGTATGTGTAAGAAACGCTCAATGAGTCGGCATTGATGTGGATGAGAGCCGTCAGCGGTATAGGCTTGCTGTCCCAGCCAGTATTGTTTGTCCTCGTAGTCTATGAGGAATTTGCTGACACGTGTAACTACGTCAGATGTGACACGTCTAAAATTTGTTGACACATCTTATAACACTTTTTCGATGTTCAATTACGATCAAAATTATGATAGCACTTGTCACAAATCGTTATTTTTAAAGAGAACACATTATTGTGAAGTAGTTGTTTTTTCAGAAAATTGTTCTGTAATATGTTGATTCATTCTGTGATTGGTCAGCGCGCTTCCCCGGATAGGAAGGGTTCCTGGTTCAAATCCCAGTAGCAGTTAAAATATTATTTCGATAAATTGATCTTTCCAACTGACGCATTTAATTTTTATTATTCATAAATCAACTTCAAATTGAGTTTCGAGTATCGTATTCCACTTTCTGAAAATTTTTACTACTAAAATGCTGAATAATGACAAATAATTATTATTCCTCTTTCTAGAATATCTTGGTGAACTATATCAGAGGCACTCTTAACCTTTACCATACCATGACGTAAAATAGCCGAACGCAAGCATGCTGTCAACTCGTGTTACCATAAATAACTATTAGAAAAAAATGTTTTTATTAGATTAAATGGCTTTAATGGCACGAACTTACTCTAAACATTTAGCATTCAATTTTGAAAAAATGATTAATTACATAATTTAGAGCATTCATTAAGTCGTATGCAATGTGTCCTTCCTTCTCGAACAATTAAAGAGACAATTATATTTGTTATTCTTTATACTATGAAAATAGTATGTGATCTCTGTCTTTTATATCACAAATTGTATTTTACCAATGTATTAATTTTACAACGGATTGAATAGAAAAAGTAATTGTTTTAGTACGATTCCCTTTTCATAATTGGTTTTTCGCTAGTCATTTTTTTCAGGATTATCTAAAATATTTATGTTGCATATATTTACCGATAACTTATAGGTTTAATTATGATTGTAGACCTGTGTTACTGCATGGTTTGGGAAGGGTTAAAGTAAATAGTTCATAGTCTTGAAATCAAAGAACAGTCGTCACGTTATTGCCTTCATTGAGTTTTCTTTAAGGATAATTTAATATATTTATCATAGGTGCTAAGGTATCTTTTTTCGCTGAAATCCGTGCTGGATTTTCAATAAATATATTTAAGTTATTTATATCATCACCTATATAAATTGTCGTCAGTAGAGATATTTACAATTCTTCGAGAACGGTTCCGAGTTTGATGGGAGCATATATAAATTTCGTGATTGATACATACCTATTAATACATCTTAAATATTTTTCAATAACGGCGTTATGATTTGTTGGGTTTTTTTTTATAATTTGATTTATCACAAAATAATAAAAATTATTGTCACATAAAATTCGATATAGTATTTTTAATATGGAGGTCGATTAAGAGGCTAAGAATTTATGTATCAAAATATATGTATATAAGTAAAAATGATCAACATCTTGGATGATAGACTATTATTCGTATTCGTATGTATTCAACTTGTACTCCAGTGAAGACAGTATCTGGATAATGGTGTGGCATGAGTAAATAAGTAATAAAAGTTTTATCACCGATTTATTGAGTTCAGATTTTATTAGTACACACGACTCTAAATACAAAGTACAAAAGTAAGTACGAAATGGAGTTTGTGAGTCAAGTTGTCGTCTAGACGAGGTACGGTAGAGAAGTGAAGCTCTGAACGGAACGTCCGGCAGAGCGCCAGGCCTATGTGGCCGCCCGCTACGTAACTTGAGTGCATCGCACTCTGGTTGATGTGGTAGCATCACAATGCTAATTTGACTTTGTATTGATTGACGCCACCATGTGTCCAACTTACTATGTCAGATTACGTAGACAGATTTTACTATGTGACGGATCAAGATTTCATTTTATTTTAACACATCCTCTGCAGTGGTGGGTCAGATTTGACCCGGGTGTTTGTAAAAAAATGAATTACGCCACAAATATTCATTTAATGCTGTTTTTCTTCTAGTTAATCTTTTATTAAATATTTCCAAATAATTTAAGGTACAAATAAATATTATCGGACGAAATTCAAATGAGTTATTGATAAAAATGTGAAAAAACGCTAAAAAATCAGTCGCTTTTACGGGATTGAATTTCAACGTTTACACAAAAATATATATTGTCAACATTTTGAGCGGGTAGACAAAGGATACCAGGTATGCGTTCATGTATTTGTTTTGACTTATTTTCGTCTGGCGGCCTTTAGACAATACCAGTAATATAACTATTTGAGGGGCGTTGTGCCTACATTTAAGTTTTACGATACTACCTGTTCGGGTTCCAACGAGAAGATTACATACTCAGTGGATGTTTGTATTTTGGCTGTGTAGGGCATCTGTTGATGCGTGAGAATTTTTCAGCAGAAACATTACGGTACATCATACTATTTTGTTAAAACGTATTTAAAATTAAATATCTCTAAAAAATCTCCCACAAATCGGTTGAAAAACCGAAAACTTGAGGTGGGTCTAAAATAACCCACCACCGCCGGACGTGTTTGTTTTGACCCACCGGGCAGTAAGTGTTAACTGGCAAAATTGAGTAAAATAGTTAAAAATTTTCCAATCAAATCCCATAACGACAGACGTAAAATTAACAATATACTTCCTTGTGGTGCTGCAGACATATTTGTTTTTGATATGACCTTGGATCGTTGACATAAATAAATATATACTGTCCAATTACCTGTATCCCGGCCTAACGATCATGACGTTTCTCCACAGAAGAAGACAGAGAGGTTAAAGCAGTATTTTAATTTTTTTTTATATTTTCGCAGGAATCACTTTGTAGTTTTACATATTATATTAAATAAAATAAGAATCACTTTTTATAAAACCACAATATTTGTTTCGCTTATATCAAGCTTCGTCAGGGCGTATTTGAAACTAATCATAAATACAAAAAGAATGCAAATTCGAATTTTCTAACCATATTATTGAAAAAGACCATTCCTTTAATAATACCACAGGGGTTAATATTCTCCGTGAAATCAGGTTGGGACTGCGGTTGGACAATTTAGAAGCCCTTGAAATAAAAAAGGTAATAAATAGTGGTACGCCAATTCTCCCTCTTTATGTGTCATGTATATAAGTGCACTCTTTTTGTATTTATGATTAGTTTCAAATACGTCTTAATGAAATTTGAGATAAGCGAAACCGGTTGACGTATAATATATTTCGCGGTTTCATACAAAGTGACTGTTATTTCATTTTAATTTTTTTTACTAACTCTCGTGGCATATAAAATAACTAAATAACCCTCCCTATAACAAAATTATTATTAATAATTATTTCAAATATATGACGCTCCTTACAAACAATATGGAACTTAAAAATACATTCATTTTATAGAACTCCATTGTTAATGAACACAATAAATGAAACACGTTTTTTTTTTTCATATTTAATTTTTCAAAATAATTGCTCACCATAATGTTCTGTTTTATCGGTTGATAATGACCTAGTCAGCCAACGATCGTCCAAATATTTGAAAAAATTAAATATAGAACCAAAAAAATCGTGTTTGATTTATTGTGTTGATTTGTCAATCCGGTTCGATCGGCCAAATTTATAATTCATTCAGTGATGCTGCTAACTACGTAGTTCGCGGCTATTTTGTGATAGAGAATCGGTATCACCGACCGTTCTCTGCCACCCAATATTTTAATGTTTCATATATACATTCTTTCAATTTTAACCTTTTGTAATTAACTTTTACTATGTCGTACTCTTTGTTTCTTAATAAATACTACCAAAATAGTCGCTGAAAGCTAGCATAGAGAAGTAATAAACATTTAACTTTGAGCTAAAGAATTTATCAATACCACATTCAAATTATGGTTACATTAGACCCGCGTTGCTTTGCTTTGTCCAAAGGAACTGGCACGAGAATAATCATTCCCATAACAGTTCCGAGTAAGGGTGAGTCCTTTATATTGCAGGAATTACTTATCATTCATAACAATTAATTGATACACTTGTGCCTAGCTAGTAGCGTATCTGCCAAGAACTGTCGGGT
The DNA here is from genome assembly GCA_022840565.1 of Eubasilissa regina. Taxonomy (NCBI): domain Eukaryota; kingdom Metazoa; phylum Arthropoda; class Insecta; order Trichoptera; family Phryganeidae; genus Eubasilissa; species Eubasilissa regina. Next base: position 31,991,553 of record JAINEB010000007.1, read on the forward strand.
GCGGGTCGTTAGAAAATGTTGTTATCAGAAGGTTGTATGAAGATTTAGTGTTATTAAAAATTGATGGCATACTAGGAAGACACTCGCGGCACACCATTTGTAAAACACCGAGTTACACTCTTCTATCCTTTATTTATAATAATAATAATGATTGATTCCCTTCATTGCTGATAGGTTATTTATAACACCTTTGGTGACCCTACAAGCACCCGTGTGCACATGGGTGGGTAAGGGCTCACCTATCAACCATTGGGGCCCGAACCAGAGCGACCAATAAGCAGGCGCAAATAAACCATTACCACAAAAGACGGATATTGCTCAGGGAATTAACTTCACTTCACCGCAGACCGTCTTAGCACCAACATCACCATTCAAACTGATTCATCACCTCAATAAACGAAACCTTGTAAGGGCTCTTTCATTTATATATCCTGCTCTAAATACAACATACAACCTACACTGCGACAGACAAACAACACGTGTGAGACAAAAATAAATTAGGAGCTTCTGTCTTACAGCGTTTTAACCTTCTGACACAATCTCAAGTCAATGATAATTTGAATAACTTCAACGCACACAACACCAACTCCTATCTATCCTATCTATCTATCGTTCTTCTATCTTTGTCTTCATTGTGCGGTCAATGCTGAGCATCGTAGTCCCCTGACATATCTGTAACTTGGTGCCCAACACGTCTCTATACCTTCCAATCTTCAGCCATGCCGATCGCAGCATTTAAAAATTACTATATATATTTATTTATTTGGTCTACCCATCTTGTACAAGGCTATACCCTTTTCTCTCAACTATCGCTATGATCATAATATTCCCAAGACTGCACCATTTCTTCTGGTAACACGTCGAAAGTATAAACAAAAGTCCTTCACTATCAGGGTATGTTGGTAATCATTAACTCCTGGAGGACAGAGGCATTTGAGCGCCTCGTGGTCCAAGAGATAGGCAGCACTCATTTCCTGTATTAGGTACAACTTAAAGGCGTCCAATGCGTTTCTTTTCTTCTTTCATTTTTCCATTGGAATTTATAATGCTATACATTTTAGAATGGACCGATATTTTCATATTTTTGTCAGATTGGCCATCACTGATTTTAGCATTTAGATTTCTGCTTCACATCTTCCATGTTTAGAAATAATAATACTTAGGTATATAAACTTGAGACGGACATAGAGCGGCATCTGGTACCGAGTAGCAGAGACGTAGTAGCTACGACGCACACCGGCGTTAGCGGGTTGTGGACGAGCCTGTAGCAACCGCCAATAGAGGTTTGTTCGCGAATTATATTTCTCGCACCAGCGTAGTGCCGAATTAAAGGGATAAGTGCATCCTTTTAATTCCAGAGTGCAAGAGAAAATAATGAATTTATTTAAGAAGAACTTTTCATGACCGATACTCAAAATACAGTGATTTGCTAGCTATGACTTCGGGCCTTTTATTATTTATAATCCTTTGTTCTTGGTTAATATAAACATTTTTTGTTTTAAGGAAAGATTTTAGTCCCAACAAGCTTGATGCGTTCATTGAACCAGCTGATTAACCTAAATACCGACTCTTGGTATCTCAAGTGAGCTTCCAAGTAACCGAGTTTGTTGGGCCGACATGTGACCTAAGCTGAAAACAGAAACGAATTCAATTGTAATATGTAGGTATGAATTTAACTCGTATAAATTGCATCTACTTTGATAAACCATAAAGTTAATAGGTAGTCAGTAATAAGTTATAGTATGAAGTAAAAAGTATAAGAAGGTAGGTAGCTGTAATATAATACACGCAGCTTGGCGAAGAGACTGGTTCCTAGGCGGCGAGAACTGGAAACCAAGGCGTTCCATTCTCGTGACTATTATATTGTTATACTCTATAATTTCACATATTTAAATTTACAACTACATATTCCATATTTTTGTGCAACTAAAAAGGTGAGCAATAAACGCGACGACAAGACTCAAGGTCACCTAAAAATTCTTTTTGAATATTAGAGTCTAAAAATTATTTAATGTACTGGTCCATCCGAGTCAACTGAGATCCCCGCGTGAATTATAAGTACCCAGAGACCAGCCATAAATTTTCCAACTTCTTCGTAGACCCTTAAGGAATTATCTTTGTGAGAGTTTCAAATCGATCGATGATGTGAACTGTGTAGACTTCCCAGCCTAGATCCTCCATGTTCTGCGTTAACAGTGACACCTTTTGTAGGATGTATCTCTTCACCAGGCTTGGAGGCAAGAGAGCTTGATAGACTTTACGCAAAGAAGACGAGGACCAGTTACCGGACGACCTTCCCTTTACCCTTCATCTATTTTTATAATTTTCAAGTAAGCTCTTTGTGTACCCTCTCCACGGAACGTTAGGAAGGAGAGTAATAAAGCCATTAAAAAATATGTTCTAAAGGTTGACAATACATGATTTTAGCGTGAGCGGTAATTCTATAAAAGCGACCGCCTTAGGTCAGTTTTTGTGCGTTTTTTCACATTTTCATTAATAACTCATTTAAATCTGGTCCAATAATATTAATTTGTGTCTCAAATTATTTGGAAATGTTTAATAAATGATTAAATAGAAGTAAAATAGTATTAAACGAATATTCGTAACCTAATTTATATTTTTACAAACTCCCGGGTCAAATTTGACCCACCAGCGCAGCGGATGTGTTAATAGAATAATCTGTTACAGACAAAAAATAGCATCTATTAATGTGTAAAGTATTAAATGTGAAATTACATTTAATATATATGTAGTGAAAAACTAGCTTTCATAATATGATATATGTACACACTTCATTTTAATGATTTAATGAGCAGTTAGGAAATAAAATAGCCTTTTCATGGTGAACATTTAATGGCAACACCTATTAATTATTTTATTTTAATCGTGCCATAATGTATTACGCAATTTGTCGCGTTGTTTGCTGGAAAATAAACCATTTATTTAGCCGTGGCTCTCGCTACACTTGAAAATTACCTCACTGAGTTTGATCTACTAGTGAAAGTAATTAATATATTTTCTACATACACAATTGGCAGAAAATGTATTGTCAAAAAAAATTTGCCATTCCCAGCATTGAACACCACCTTATTAACACATACTCTGTGGTGGTGGGTCAGATTTAACCCGGGTGTTGGCTAAAATATAAATTAAGCTACAAATATTCATATTAAATGAAATGATGTTTTTCTTCTAGCGAATCTTTTATTAAATATTTTCGAATATTTTAAAGATATAAATAAATGTTATCGGACGACATTCAAATGAGTTATTGATAAAAATGTGAAAAAACACTCAAAAACTGACCGAAGTCAATTGGATTGAATCTTAGCGCTTACGCCAAAACATATATTTTCAACATTTTGAGCGGATAGACAAAGGATATCAGATATGCGTCCATGTATTTGTTTTCACTTATTTTTATCTGGCAGCCTCTAGATAATGCCAGTAATATAATTATTTGAAGAGTGTTGAACCTACCTGTAAGTTTTATGACACTACTTGTTCGGGTTCCTACGAGAAGATCACATAGTTTATGTGAATGTTTGTATTTTGGTTGTGTAGGGCGTCTGTTGATGTGTGAGAATATGTACATTATTCGCAATATTTTTTTAATTTTTAACTTTAATTTTTTAGCAGAAACATTATGGCAGATCATGTCATTACATTATATTATATTTAAAATGACATATATGTAAACAATCTCCCACAAAACGGTTGAAAAACCAAAAACTTGAGGTGAGTCTAAAATGACCTACCACCGCTGAACGTGTTGTTTTGACCCACCGGGCAGTAAGTGTTAAAAAGGAACAGAATAGGTCTCAACGTTTATGCACCCGTGATCTTCATATTAGCCAATCAAACGCCTATTAAGCGGCAGGTGTCTATGGGAAGACAAAATGGCCGGGCTGTTACTTTTCCTAGTGGAGATGGGGAGGTCTATTGGTCCGCTGCTCGGGATACAGGCTATAATGAGGAAAGGTGACGATAATGAGAGGATGACCACCAAGACAAAACTTCGGGTAATTTATGGAACAATACTTGATGATGACTTGGTGTTGAAAGTTCACTCTGCGCTCGGCTAATTATCCAAGGCCTTGGATAATAAAAATGTTACTATACAAGAAGAATGAAGATAGAAGAAAAAGTGACATTGATATGAGAACTGAGTGAAATTAATGAGATTGACTAGGACACGTGGCTGTTAGTTAGAGTGACAATTTGTGGAATTATAATCTTTTATGTGAACAATTCGTGAATTTGTGAATTTTCCCTTCCCCTTTAGACAAAAATTAACTAATTTTCATTAGTCTAGGCGAACACCCACCCGATGGAAGCCAACCTGTGACCTGGGAGCAGGGACCTGATGATCCATTAATGGCACTGAAGGACGTCATGCAAGTCCGAACAGCATGTTACAATGGCGCCCGATGTTCGAGGCTAACCTTTAGGGTGGCAGGTCAGGAAGACATTGAGGAGGTACGGAATACAATTTTTATTTTAATAATTTTATTTTAGTGGTAAAAGATTTGGTTTTAATTTTAAAATTAGCAATTGTCTCGTGAAATAATTTTTTTTTAACGCCCTTATGGTATTTATTTCAATTACGTATCAGCCTCAATATTTGTCAATGGATATGGCAAGTTGGAAAAGAGCGTTCTTAACCAGCAGGGGTGGAAATTTTGTTTATATTTATAAAATTGTGTCCATGTGTAATTTTTATTCTTTCTTCTTCTGGAGATAGCATTTATAAGACAGAGTGAACTTGGCCGAGACAATTTCATCTTGTACGCGAACAGTCAACCCTGTTGAAAATAGTTGAAGTAAAAACTTGTTATTTCCTAGTTATAAAGAAAAATCTTGCAAATTTCTCTTATTGAAGGTGGCTGTAAAATTGTTTGGAATAGCTGTATTCGAGTGGGTAGAGTGAATTTTTTTTTCTATATATTCATGTTGTGCATATAATGTGGGTAAAATTTATTTTTCACTGTGTTCCTCTGGTGACAATGAATAATTATTATTGTGGTGATTTTTTAAGTAGTTTCTCTTCTTATAGCTTGCTTTAATCCGCCATCATGCACATTCCTCACACTCCGAACATAGTGGAAAACTGGGAGATATAGGTCCCCAGTTCCCGCCTGATCAACACACGAACACTGTGACATAATCCGTACTTTCTTTCACCATTACGTAATTAAAACACCTAATCTGATGTCTCCATATCTGGCGATACACATAATGATCGTGTTTAAACGTGCTTAAAACTAACCTATAGATTTAATAAAGCTAGAAAAAAAAATCGGTATTAACTTTGTGGAGTTTCGTCATAATGGATGGATTTAAATAAAACAATGTTATTACTCTACTTGAGTTTATTAGCACTAGTCCAGTTTTTAAAGAAACACTAACTCTCATAGACAGGTGAAGTATTAAACTGACTACACATAAATATAGGAGACAAAGGTTAGATGGTAGACATACAAGTAATTAGGTACTGTCAAAAGGGGAAGGGGGCGGAGTTACTATTCCCCCTCCATCTGATGTACAGTCAGTTTAATACTTTACCTGTCGATGAGAGTTATTATTTCTCTCAAAACTTGAGTGGTGCTAATAAACTCATGTAGAGTAATAACATTGTTTATTTTATATCCATTCAAGATACAATGAATTGTAATACCTGTGTTATAATATAAATAAAAGACGGCATCATTGTATTGTTGAAATCAAATGCCGCATTGAACAAGCTCGCGCAACTTATATTCTCATAAAAAATGTGTTCTTCAATCTTATATTAGGGATAGTCACAGTGGACTGTATGAAATAATGTTGGAGGAAGTAGTAGGATAACACAATACTAAGAACCACTCACCAATCAGTTATGTAATCCTTCGACGATGCCGGATGTTGATCAATTTTAAGACACTCGAATTAAAGAAAAGTACCCCCGACCACTTTGCATGTATTTCTCGGGGTATGTAGGTGAACCGACGCGTAATCGAAAAGAAACAATTTTAATCAAATTAACACTGAAATGCGCCGCGCTAGTTGGCGAGCAAGTAGGTATCCAAGTATATGTCCGGGATAAGTTGAAAGGAATCTATCAAAGAATGCAAAACTATCTCTAACATCTTGATCTCAACCATAGATTACAAATGCGAATGGTCAAATGCTATGTGTTTTCGGTTACAGGTATTTAATTAAATGGAAGTATTTGACATGTGGTTCTACAGAATAATGCTTAAAACAAGCTGGATGGATTGAGTTACAAACGATGATGTTACGGTTCAGATGAATAAAGAAAAATAAATATTATTACAATAAAAATCTGCAACTTTCAATATCTCGGATATGTGATGAGATATCCAGAGAAGTTTCAGATCTTACATCTCATAAAAATAGGGAAAGCTGCTGAGTGGTTCGAATCTCGGTAGCAACTAAATATTTTTTCGATAAAGAAATTTTTTCTGGTTGATTAATTTAATATGTATTAATATTTATTCAGCTTCGCGAGTATTTAAATGACTTAATTCTTTTCAATGTGACATTCAAGAAAGTGACTAATGGTTCTACTCGGGATTTTTTTATTTTTCCTCCAACAAATAAATGGACGGCTAGTACAATTCACGAATCGGTCCGTTTTTAAAGAAATCAAAGTATTTTAAATAAAACAATTCATGGAACATGAATAAGAGCCTGTCTAAAATTATTTAACTTCTCATTACTCGCGCTAATGTTTCTGGTGTAGTTGCCGACATTGTGCCAAACACCGCAGTATAAATTGAGAGCTGCAGTATATACTACGTGTTTTTAATGCTTTTTTACTTAAAATATCAACCTGTGGGACAAGGACTATTTCGAAGTATTATTATTATGTATTATATCCTTAACCCTACTATAACGACTGTAAACAATGGTGTCTTCTTGTGTGCGAGAATTCGGGGTTCTGATCTTAGATTCCGGAGAGAGAGAAGAGTTGCGCTTGAGCGCGACGCTCTTTTATCCCTCCCACGCTGCCATTCTTGCCAACATGTGCGCGTTATACAATCGCTACATCATAATACATTACATTATGTTTACTATGTTTGAAATTGAGACCTGGAGCTGGCAGAAGAGGAACGAAAGTAGACAGAATGCAGTGGAGATGAGATCACTTAGGCGTTTATGTTGCAAATATATTTATGACAGAGTAAATAATGTAAAGCTGATATTAGTATAATAAGTAAGATTAAGAAAGGATCACTTATGTGGTTTGGCCAAATGAACCGATGAATGAGGATAAAATGGTAAAAAAGATATATAACGCAAGTGTTGATGGCACTAAAAATAGAGGACTTCTGGGGAAGACTTGGCACGACCAGTTAAACTAGATAATGGAGAATGATTCTGATAGAAGCCTCAACAATCGGAGATGTGTAAATGTGGATGCGGTGAGAATTGTGTGGTGATCTATCCTCTCTACGGTGTGACGATAAGTAAGTATTGTATTATATTTATACTAAGAGTAAAAAGCTCATTTATACAATTTAGTTATTACTTAAACTAAAATGAAAATATTACGAAAAAATTGTCATCACAATCAACAATCAAATTTATCATTTCATTATTATCATCATCATTATCAACACCATCTTCTTTTTCTTCTTCTTCTTTTTATTATTTTTGTGCCCTGTCTGTTAGACATCTAGACATCACTTTGGTTACTTTAGCCATAATGTCCTTTTTCCAGAAATTTTTTCCCAACAGAATAAGGTGCAAGATTTGGTACTTCTCCGAATGTTTCATCGCACTGAAGACGTTGAAGTTTTCAGATTTTTATTGTTTTAAAATTAAGTAAGCACTCATTCGTAACTTTGTTCATCCAGCTTATTTTTAACATTCTTTTGTAGATTCGCACAATTCTTTCAGTCATGCTTCCATTCCATAAAATAATATTGAGAATACAATAGCATCGGATCATTCGTATTCGTAATCTAATATTGAGATTGCAGAACATCTTTTTCATGTGGATAAAGGTTGCACAAACTTGCTCAATACGTCATTTGATTTTAATACAGGTATATATCACTTTATATCTTCTTCCAAGGATCGCCAATCATCTCTGTCTTCAGCCTTTCTCATATTTTTGTCGCCCGGCACTCTATCGATCTTGATGACGGTCAACACTTCTTCATCTTCTATTATGTATGTTAAGTATTACACCATTCAGAGATTTTCCCAGCATAACCAATTCCATTGGTCTTTGGACAACTTTTAATTTATGTTTGACCTTGACGGTGAGGGTCTACGTCATTGCTCTGTATATCCATACTGGGAGTATGCGCTGATTGTAGACTTAATCTTTAATACTTACTGCCCAGTGGGTACAAACAAAACATGTCCAACGGTATCTTAATAAACCTTTGTTTTGTGGGAGATTTTTTATAGATATTTCATTTTATATACGATTTAATGAAATGACATGATGTGCCGTTATGTTTCTGCTTAAAAATTAAAAAATATTACCAATAATGTACGTATTCTCACACATCAATAGACGCCCCAAACAGCCAAAATACAAACATCCACTGAGCATGTGATCTTCTCATCGGCTGGCGATTATTTCTACCTACTGGTTTGTAACAGTGGTTATCAATAATTAAAATGTATCATTTGTTTTTTATATTATTAAATTTTTTATATATTAAATATTGAATGTTAAATATTGATGAATATAATTTAAACAAAATATTTATAGAAGTGAAATAAATATATTATAAATAAAATATTTATAATATTACATCCTTTTGATACAAAACGCAATCAACAAAATTATAAGCAGAAACAAAAGTAATTTATATAATTTTAAAAAAATTGTAAAACAATAGCAACTTATACTCAAAATACATATAATATTAATTCAGACCAGTTTCTAAACTGTGTCGGAACCGCCTTTTCTCAATGATAATTAACGATATTGAAAACCCGACATTGTGGTCACCAGGTAGAGTCATAAAACTTACAGGTAGGCGCAACGCCCCTCAAATAGTTATATTACTGGCATTGTTTAGGGGCCGCCAGACAAAAATAAATCAAAACAAATAACAATATAAATTTGTACAATAATTGGACTGGATTACAATACATGGACGTATACCTGATATCCTTATATGCTGAATATGCTCAAAATGTTGACAATATATGTTTCGGCATAAGCGCTGCAATTCAATCCCGTGAAAGCGACTAGTGACGGTTAGTTTTTGAGCGTTTTTTCACATTTTATCAATAACTCATTTGAATCTTGTCCGATAACATTTATTTGTATCTTAAATTATTTAAAAATATTAAATAAAAGATTAGCGTAATTCATACTTTCACTAACACCCGGGTCAGATCTGACACACCGCTACAGAGGATGTGTTAAGGATTATAGTGTTTTGGTTTTGATTTTGTTTTAACTATTCAAATGCTGTCTACCCAGCTGAATTCGTCATTTCATAATATGTATTCTTTATTTTATTTAAATATATGAAAAGTAAAGAAATTTTTTATTTATAATTAAACTAAAGATTTGAGAGATTTTTTATTCACACTTTACAGACTACTGTCTATAAATATAGCAACACATACTATCAAATATATTGACTTGAACTAACGCAAATTCCTTATTTAAATATTTTTATTTTGGTGTCCCTCACGTGTGATACCACTTATGCAATCAAATAGCTCCACGACTTTTTTTAAATATATGACTCGATTGGAACAAAAATTTAAACGCTTACAATATAATATGCATCAATATATAAATTACGTCTAGTTTACACAATAATTTAATATTCGAAGAGAAATTACTTTTACTGTCGCATAAATGTGTCATAAACTATCGGATTTATGTTTCCATAAATAATGTGTGTAGAATGCCTCTCGTTCCGCCACTAATGTTCCGAACCCGTCTCCTATATGTACACTTTATTCCATGTGTATTAATGTACTGATCTGTGGCCAGCGACAAATATGGATAACATAATAGCTTGTATTATGCATTTAACACCTACTATATTCCATTCATTACTATAGTTTCAAGAAATGCAATCTCTCTTATCATCGGTTGTCATCATAGTTTCATGTTGACCTGTTCAATTTCATATTTTTGTATTTCGACCCTTGCTAAGTTATTCATTATTAATCCTTTGTAAGGAAGTGAAGTTTTGGTTTATGCAAAATTAAATATAATCATGTTTGATACATTACAAAGTCAGCACCTTGTCGAATAATTATACAAATGCCTATCTATTTCTTTTTTTTTTATCACTCTGTATGTATTCCAATCTTGAAAGCATGTAAGATTGTATTTTATAACTACAACTAATACTTAAGAATACTCCAAATAAATAAATAATTTAAGAAGAATAAATAATAAACTTAGCAGAAATTAGTGAATAACACAACACCATCTAAAAATTAAATAAAAACTAAATGCACGAATTAAAAATATATAAGTACATACAAATAAATTCAATTTATCGAAAAAATATTTCATCTGCCACCGGGATTTGAACCAGGATCTCTACCTATCCAGGGAAGTGCGATGACCAATTACACTACGTCTATTAACAAAACTATGTTCTGAAAAAACTACAACTTCACAAATAATAATATGTTCTCTTTATATATGTATAAAAGAAGAAAAATAATAGCCAATATGAGCATTCACTGCGATTAAAAGCTTATCTTTCAAAACTAATTCATATTAACACGTTTTTGACGAAAATGTCGATTTTTATTATCACAGAAGTTATACATCATATTAAACTTTTTTTATGATTTTTACACTAATGTAAAATTAATAAACTTAATGCTATTTACCATAATTAATAAAATTCAAGTATTATAAGAAAGACCTCGACCATTAAATTTATTTTCCACACGTGCCACAAAACTGCCTTAATATAGAAAATTCTCGAATATACAAAATATATTTTCTTATTATCTTGAAGTCAAGATAACGAAGACAAATCTGCATTGAACCAAATTAGCAAAACGTTAAAAATTAATGGAGTTATAAACCATTCAATATTCGACGTTTTTAAAACACTGTGTTAGTGAATAAAAATTATTTTAAATAATTTATTATATAGCTTACATGCTTTGAGGCTTCAGCTACTATTTAAAATCAACGTTTTTATCAAAAATATAATAATTTCTTACTAAATAATATTTATATCGATCCTATTAATAAGTGCTTTTTATTGTTTTTATGAAGCCTTTTCGCTAACCTTCAAATGACCTCTTCAAAAAATGTCACGTCCTAGACATCCGTCAGATGTACATAATTAGTACTCTAAATACTCGTACTTTAACCAACATAAACACCAGCAAATAACGCACCCTCACTTAATAAGGACACAGGCCAACTGTCACAATCTTGTGCCAAAATTAAACAAAACTTTTGCACATAGATTTCATTTGCTTTTAGCACCAAAAATATACAACTAATAATTAATAGGTACACAAAAATAATAATATTACATTAGTTTAGAATGTAAGAAAATTTCTGGGTCTACAAAAAGAGGAAAAATCATACCCAAAAATATAATAAGAAAGAACACATTCTTAAAACCGCTATTTATTTATAAATCAACATGTTTCATGTTTCAAAACCAATGGTCCTTTCTTCAGGATAAAATGTAAACTAGAAATAAAAATACAAGCATAGAAAATTTTTTTTAATATAAATATGTGTAAATTAGAGCCTACTATGAAAACAAATTTAAAAGGTATTACATTTTCACTTTGTAGTTTTGTTATTTGACTTAGTTTTGCTCTGATATTTTCACATTAACTTCGCTACTATACCAAAAATTCTGTCTGTTGTTGTAATACACTATAATAGTAGTGTAGCATGCAGGACATAGAATTAAGTGTTTTGCTTTACTTCCAAAATTCTCAGCTATTGACAGATTTTAACGGTGTAAAGTTTAATTATATGTTAATTATAAAAATATTTAAGCACATTGGTGTTGAAGTAATATCATTAGTCGATGAGAGCATTATTAAATAAAAGTGTATTCATTTTTGTACTTACAGCTAAAAAAAAATAGTTTGTAACATATGTTTTACAACTAAGCGAGCCTGTTTTAGAAGTAATAAAAGAAGATTAAAACTGGAGTGAGAAAGGGTAGGGAGGTTGAAAGTAGGGTTGAGATAGAAGTAAAACAAGGAGATATATATGTAGGTATAATGATTGGCTAATGTCTACAATAAAATTGTTAATATTTTTTAGTGTAGCAAGGTTTATATTGAATAAAATAAATTCTGTTAAATTATCATTATTACTTTTACACGAACGGTGAATGAACGATTTTTGTTCATGAGTGGTTCTACTTCTAGGAATGTGGAAAAGTACGGTCTGACGCGTCGGTCTGGATGGAATGTGGAGAGATATTACTTCTAATTGACTGGGCCGGTCAATACGTCCTTGCAGTAATTTAAAAAAGTAGTATTTGAACACATGCTCTTCGGTATTAAAGAGTTTTAATATTATGGAAGTTTTCTGCGTCTAGGTAGGAGATAAAAGATTTATATCGGATCCAATAATAAGGTGGGTAATTTTTTATAAGTGTAACACATTCTGAAGTATGAAACAAAAAAATATATATTATTATCTTTTGTAATACAGAGTGGGCCAACATGGACTGACATGTAAAATGCATATAACTTTTGTAATTTTAATGTTTATTTAAAAAAATATATTATTGCATGAAAGTGTACTTTATTAACTTTTTTTAAATCTATGTGAGGAAAATAACACCATTTAAATGACCTCCATTTTCTATTTGACAAATAAATGCCCTTTCTAAAGTATTTTGCATTACATTACGCAAAGTTTCTGTCTCCAAATTTGTTATATCTGCACGAATATTTTGTTTAAGCTCCTGAATTGTTGCCGGTTTGTTCATGTAAACTCGGCCTTTTAAGTAGGCCCATAAAAAAAATCAGGCGCCGCCAAATCTGGGGAACGGGGAGGCCAAGCAAACTCTGCATTTTTAAAAATTAGCCGGTCACCGAAAAAAGATCGTCGCGAAACATTATAAAAATTCTTTAATTTTAACACTCTCTCGCACTGGGCATAATCTGTAAAAAAATATATAAAATTAAAAATAAACCCCTCCAAAATTTTTTAAAAACAGTTAGGTCAAGTTGGCCCACTCTTTAGCTTGTTGGTTTAGTGGTTAAGACCTAGTAATCTAGCGGTTTTAGCATCGTTCCAAAAGAACGTAGTTTGATGAAGAGTGAGGAATATTGACGTGAAAAATGTATTTTATTTTTAAAAAAATTCGGTAATTTTTTTAAAAGAGCTATTAAAATACCCCATGACCTTGTGACTCATAAAGGTAGTTTACATAAGCGTTGAAGAGGGACTTTCGTGTCTACTTTTTAAAAATCATCCACCCATTCTAATTAAACACAATACTGTCCGATTGTTGTCATACTTCAGTTTAAATGTACCCTACAAAATGTGTAACAATAGCTAATGGTTATACCAGCGATGTACTTACAGCGCGGACAATGACGAGTTAACCTTGAAGAATATTGACTTGAAGCGTTATTTTCCCAGAATTTAAAAGCCTTAAAACGCTTATTTTTTCATTTTTATTTCGTTTTTAAATTCTGTTCAGTTAAATTTGAAATAATGAAAATGGAGTGTAAATTTTATTTTCATTTTCTTTGGTAGTTACAGGAAAATTTTAATAATTATTTGTTTCAATCTCATTACGCCGGCTTTGTTTGACCTTAATATTATTTCCTTGTTAAAGATAATTAAAAAATTGCTTTTGAATAGATCCGCCGCGGAGAAGGAGAATGAATTAATTATTTTAATGAGTTTGTTAAAGCGCGATGCGTGAGAAAGTTTTAGGAGGCTAAATATCTCTTTATCGCTCGCGGATAAGGGCTGACAACGTGACAAAGGTCGCAACAAGGTTGCCAGCTGGGACGAAGTAGCTGAGGACCGGGATGCTTGAAGACCGGTTGATTTATAGTCCGTAACGCCAACGCAGTAATCATATACTAAGATAAAGCAATCATATACTAACATAAAGCAATCAATTGTGTTTTCAGGTAGTGGCCATGCAGCGAGGCTTAGTGGTGTTTTGCAATAGGAAGACAGACAATGTTTCCACGCCGATTGTTTAATAGTCAGGTTAGGTTAGTTAGGTTAGGTTAGATTAGGTTAGGTTAGGTATATATTTCCAAAAAAGCGAGCATTGCATATAACGTAGTACAACCTAACATAAACTGTCTATCAACCATTTTAACGGTCCTCGTAGTCTAGTAGGCATGACACTGACTTCACAACGGACGGAGGTTTCTGGATCGATTCGATTCGATTAAAGTTACAATACATCTATGTGATTTGTTGAAAATGGAGTATTTCACTGTAGTAATTGGATCTGACGGCATGTTAAAAATAAAATTTTAAAAATAATCATTTATGCAAATACGATAATTCCCGATCTTAAAGCATTAGTGTTTTGCAACAACGTGTTATCCATCAAATTAATGGATTTATATTTATGTCCTGAGTACAAATATATTTCCGTGAGATTTTTTATAACAGCATTTTATTAATTAAATTGCGATTATATCCGTTATTAGTTGCGATTTGTTGTATTATTTTTAATTCATATTTGTACTCGGAACGTAATAGTTATTGGCGAAAAATATTATATACTGGTCCAATTTCCTATACAATTACTATATAAAATGCGCGTATTTCACCAATAATAACATCGGAAAAATTCTACTCAATTCAAAAACAAAAATGAACATACATATGAAATAACTTGTGAAGATTGCGATAAAGAATATAAAGGTCAAACCGCGAGAACTCTAATTACGAGAATAAAGGAATATCGCCGCTGCCTCAAAAATAACAACTTCTTGGAATTTCTAGCCATATTATTGAAACAAACCACTCTTTCGATACTTATAGACTAAAACTTTTCCATTCGGTACCTTATAAAGAATTAATAATGAACAATTTAGAAATCGTTGAATTGCAATAGAAATTGAATTCGGAGAAAACACTAATTAACAACATAAGTTTCCCTAAAACTTCGCCTTTACTGTCCATATTCCAGTTAATGACCGAAATCTTTCTCCTTTGCTCAAACTCCGCTCTATTGTGCGAATAGACTACAATACTGTATTTTTTTTAGTAAGAAGTGACAATAACCCAACGCGTGTGTAGTACAAATTTTAGTTGTGAAATTTAAAATAATTATGTTACACCACAAAGTAACCGCCATGTTAATTAATTGTATTAATTATGAATTAAATATATTAATAAGAAATATATATTCATCAATTTTATCCAAAAATATTGTTGTTGCGCCACCGGGATTCGAACCTGGACCTCTTTCTTAACCGGGGAAGGTGCATTATCTAACTATGCTACAGCGACAATACTTTTAGACAATATACCTTTTTTTATATTAATACATTTAATCGTTCCATTATTTGAAAGAGCCATCTACCTTACTTTTACAGAATCTCAAGTACCTTTGAGTAATCTGATAGCAGACGCCAGAATTATCAATTAATTTTTATTAAATTTTGGCCTCCTTGATACAACTTTATTGTTAGAAAAACACATTATTATTCACAAGAAGACTGTGTTCTCCTAATAATCAATTATATTATTATGAAGCACTGACATTTTAGTTATAGAACGCTTCACGAACGCATATTACATACTTATTGTAAAAACTGATTATAAAAATAGGCAAAATATTAACTTACACCGCAATTGTAAATTTAATCCTATATTTTATATAGAGATACCCGCGTATCTTGAAGTAGTAACGGATCTCTCGAAAACATAGTTGAAACTAATACTATGACTCGCTATGACTGTATTTTCCGATAGCCCAAACACCTCAGTAGATACTTTTCAAATGTTGATGAAACCAAGTTAACCCTTCCCAAACCATGCAGTAACACAGGTCTACCATCATAATTAAACCTGTAATATTTCGATAAATACATGCAACATATAATTCATATTTTAGACAATCCTTTAGAAAATATTAGCGCTTAGGAATGACTAGTGAAAAACCAATTATGAAAAGGGAATCGTACAAAAACAATTACTTTTTTCATTCAATCCGTCATGAAATTAATACGTTGGTAAAATTAGAATTTGTGATATGAAAGACAGAGATCACATACTATTTTCACAGCAAAAAGATTAACAAACTTACGGCATTAATTAAATGAAGAGAGATAAGAAGGAAGGACACATTGTATAGGACTTAATCAATGCTCTAAATTATATTAATCATTTTTTTAGAATTGAATGCTTAATATTTAGAGTAAATTCGTGACATTAAAGCCATTTAAGCTAATAAAATCATTTTTTCTAACTGTTATTTACGGTAACACGAGTTGACAGCACAGCTGCGTTCGGGTATTTTATATCATGGTATGGTAAAGGTTAATCTTCTTCAATTTCTTCTTAAAGATCTTCAATCTTATACAAAATATTAGCGCTTAAGAATGACTAGTGAAAAACCAATTATGTAACTGAATCGTACAAAAACAATTATTTTTTTCATTCGAACTAATACGTTGGTAAAAATACAATTTGTGATATGAAAGACCAAGATCACACACTATTTTCATAGTGAAAAGAATAACAAACATACAAATATAATTGTCTCTTTCATACTAATTAAATGAAGTGAGATAAGAAAAGACACATTGTATAGGACTTAAAAAATAGTTTTAATTCTGTTATTAATCATTTTTTTTAAATTGAATGCTCAATATTTAGAGTAAATTAAAGCCATTTAAGCTGATAAAAACATTTTTTCTAACTGTTATTTACGGTAACACGAGTTGACAGCATGGCTGCGTTCAGGTATTTTATATCATGGTATGGTAAAGGTTAACAATCAATAGTGTGCATTATGGGATGAATTTGATATCAATTCAAAAGACATGTGATTTCAATAGGACAAACTCAATGCGGTTATTGCACTCAAATTTTCCATCTGCGTGTCATCTTTCATTTTAGCAACTAGATGGTACACTGAAAAATACATAAATTTTCATTATATAATTTACGTGAACAATGAATATAGGAATTTTGGTAAGAAAAGGATTTATTTCTGATTAAATGGAAGAGCATGGTCTGATGTACCAGTCTCGTTGAAATATGAAAAGATATTAGCTTCAGTTGAATGAAGCAGTCAATATTTCCTTGCAATAATTTTAAATGGAATATTTGATCAGCACGTGCTCTTCGATATTTCAGGGTTTTCATATTGTGAAAGTTTTCTGCTTTTAAGGAGTTAAAAAACATATTTGGTTTAAGATTAAAATGGCGAAGAAACCTATTCATAGATCCCAACAACTATATATTATATAAATAACCTGTCAATAATGATAGAAAATCAATAATTTTAATATCCTTTATATACCACCACTAACTTAAAACCTTCAGAAAGCTTCTATAGAAAGATGGCAAGAAAATGGGATTCGGCTGCGCAGGAGAGGTGGACCCATATCTTGAAAAAGAAAAGATGCTGGGGACCTCCGGTGCTGACTCACCGCGAGCTAAAGATGATTACCGGGCACGGTCAGTTTTCAGCTGGCTTTTTGACTACAGACTTGTAAGCGATTCTCGTAGCATCTGTGTTCGGGTGAGGCAGACGCCGGAGCACATACTATGGGAGTGCACGATAATATGTGATGCTCGAGATACTATGATTGAAGGACTGATTAGGATAAATCGTCGCTCGCTACGGAATAAATGGAACTTCGGAAATTTCCGCAGTTTTATTAGGGTGTGGATCTCGTGATGGAAAATGCTGGAAACTGAAATGAAATAGAGGACATCGTAACTCAAACATGCGAGTATTGTCCTTTCTCCACATAACATCACTAGTGTGTGGCAGTAAATGTATGTATAATAAAATTTGTACTTAATTTCAGATAGGTTTTGTAGATTTTTTTTATCAGCGACGTGCAGAACAAAAAAACACTTAAATTCGTTGATATTGCATGTTCAAAATCTGGGTTAGTTCCAAAATACCCCAAAAGAGATAGAGTAGAAGTTGCTATTCCCCTTAAAATAAAATCAGCCAATCACAAAGCTTTTTGATGATCACATGATCTAAAATCCAGTATGGCTGCCAGAACGATATATACAGAAAAAATAAGTACATTACACCATTGTTTCTTTACGAGAATTTAAAAACAAACATTATGCACGTTTGCCTTCAAAATATACGATTTCATCCATAACTCAAAAACACATAAAGTCGTTTTAGGGGGTTTTGGAATTAGGCGCTACAAATGACTTTGTATCAGTATACACGCTTATCTTTTTTTCAATTGTTATTTAATTGTATCAACTGAAATTAACTTTATATATGTATATTGTTACCAATAAATAAACTATAATATGGGGGCGTCAAAGGTATAATTTTATATTTAAATCATTGTTGGGGTTCGAACCTGGATCTCTTCCAATCCAGGGAACATGCATTAATGCATCAGTGCATAATTAATGGATGAGATCCAGGTTTGAATCCCGGTAGCAATAACAATATTTATAAATAAAATTGATTTTATATGTCTATCTTTCTAATTAATACATTTAATTTGTGTTAAAAATATCATGTTCTGAATAATTACAACTTCACAATAAGAATGTGTTCTTAATAACTACGTATAGATTCTCGGGTGTTAAACTTTTCTCGCTTTTGTTGTGGTTCCGGGTAAATTAATAAAATTAATAAAAAATTGTTACACGCCATTTCTATTGCAGTTTTAGTGACAAACTGGGGGATCCGCTGAAAAATATGTTGCATGTTTAAAAAAGTGCCAACCCTAAAATTATAAGAATGAATTAATAAAATTTTCGAGTGCATATTCAATTTGCAATCTATTAAAATAATTCCCCAACACGCGCGCGCGGAATTGTGATTTCGTGACAATGGTTGCAATTACGTCCGCGCGTGTACTGCACTTATTAAAATGCCCCACGACCGGCGCCAAATTGTATAATACCAGTGGCGTGCATTAGACATGGACTTATGCTGTTAATATCGATGGGCTTGTAAACATATGAAAAAAATATACTATTTCAGAAGCATATTTTTTTCTTGAAAATATGAATACATTACTTGCTTGAACTACTGAAAGTGTTGAGTTTAAATTGTGTTGGTTGATGTGCAAGGTGACACTTAACATGGCGCCTCTGTATCTCCAAGAGTTCTGCATCCTAGTCAACTGGAAAGTAGATGACAAATTCTTTAATCAGCCTCTGCTTCAGCCGCAGGAAGAGTTGTAGAACCGACCAGCCGTTGTCAAAAATCTATGTTTAGTGAACTGGAATTTGCGGTGACAGCCCCGAAAGTATGAAACTCTGTGCCCTCCGTCGTAAGGAACATTAAATCAGAATAGTGTAGGGCTAAACAGTTTTTTTTATGAAAATGTCTTTAAAAATTATGAATTGTTATTATTTATATATTTTCTAAGAAAATTCATGTTATTAAATGAAGATCTTAAAATATTTTATAATATGAAATAAAATAGTGTTTTAAGTATATCGGAATGCATGCATTAAGCTTTAAATACACATTTTATTTATTTGAAACACGTATGCTAAAGCAAAGACGTGTATTTAGAACACCGCGCGCCGCGAGATACTGATACTGAGATAGTTGGTACACGTTTATGGTAGATATTGCAACCACTTAAACGAAATACATACGGAGCTGTATTTGTCATCTTTAAATTTTAAAATTATTTTTATAAAATTTAAAATTAAAAAACTTTGAATAATTTGCGCATCGACCCATATATTTTATATCACATAAATTATCAATACTAAATTAATGTATTAATTATAAATATATACATATAAAATCAATTTTGTCGAAAAATATTGTTTTTGCGTCACCGGGATACGAACCTGGATCTCTATTTCCAATCCGGGGAAGTACACTACCGATTGTGCTATAACGCCAGTATTTTTCTTGACAAATTTTCGAACCTATATGTTACATTTTTCAAATTAATACACCTATCCCGGTGACGCAAAAACAATATTTTTCGACAAAATTGATTTTATACGTACATATTTATAATTAATACATTAATTTAGTATTTAAAATATCACAGACCTATGTTCTGAATAATTACAACTTCACAATAAGAATGTGTTTTCCTTAATAACATAAATTAGGTATTTCCCAAAAAATATTTGTTATTTATTTAATTGAATACATTTATTAACTCATGTATTCCCTGCCCCTGACCTGGTTAGATCAAAGGTCGTATCGAGGTGAACAGTGTTTTTTTTTGTATAATTTGTATCTTTATTTGTACATAAACAAAAAAATCGACAATATCATTAATTAAAAGAATAAGAAATACAGGTCGCGGTATAGGTTACCTATATATATACATTATAATTATTATTAATTATTAAGGGAACACAGTCTTACTGTGAAGTTGTCATTATTCAGAGCAGAATTCTTATATTTATCTTTTTAAATAATACATTTAATAATTATCATAGTAAATTATTGTTAATTATTAAATAATTAATGTTATACGTTATGCGCGGTTTTTTGATTATATAGAGTGCACGCCCTTGTATAATACAATGACGATTATAGACCGTCGATTAAAAACTTCTTGCTCGGCACATCGATTGAAATGATCGTTTATTCGCGCATTATAATCGGCGTCGAATCGGAGATCGCCGCCAAATTATGGCGGGGAGGCAGTCGCGCCTGCGCCGAACCGCGCCGGGGCGAGAGACACAACACTACCCTTAACGCACCGGCGGTCGGTGATGCCAGGCGCATATCGAAATGTACTTATTTATTAAACATTCGCTACTTAAGGTGTATAAAAACAAAACCGCCCCTATCCCTATTGAGATAAACGTATTTACAACTGATTATAAAGCCTGAACAGATTTTTTTAAATAAATATGCTTTCGATAGAATGCTTCTAAAATATATAAATATGTGTTTGGGAGCAGTTATCAATTGTAAAACTGCTACTCAATCATGGCAATCCAGATATTTATATTCAAACCCTCTATTTTTCTATACTAAATGTTGGGAGTTTTGCTTATATACCTCTTACATATATTATTCCTGCATTGTAATGTTACGGCTATGCCCCAGTAAGCACTGTCAGTAAATCTCAATGTAATGGCAACAGAAAAACGAGAACACACTTTTAATCCTTATATAGATAAGATTCCATAGGGAATACCAGGCGGTCCTGTTAGAATATTCGAGAGTGTAGCGTGTCGGTATCGTGAAAACCTACGTAACGTTGTCAATTTAAGGGAAGGATGAGTAACGTGAGATATTTGGATTAGCATGTCCTGTCTTTAGTTTGTGTAACTGTCAGCTGATTAATGATCGATAATTTCAGGACCCTTGGAGATCCCTTCCATGCTGGTAGAATATTGTTGTGACAAGATAATGGTACGCCATGGGATGATACCGTGAGGCCATCTGCCTGTTCTGAGCTCCTGTTAAGATTAAATAATAAAAAATAAAAACATTGATTAAATACCATCTGAATTCGAACTGTAAATCAGGATTGATAAGATCTAAATGAACGAAATGCGCTAACTCCAGGTTACGTGTCGGAATTATCGCAAAGTATGGGAGAGAAGTAGAGAAACCTTTGAGGAGATAGGGGTTCTAGTCGAAGGACCAGTGATCTCGGGAAGCGGGATTCGGAAGTACTGCTCGCCTAACCTTGTATATGACGTCTCTGTAATCCCCCCAGTCGCAGTTGAGATCATACAAATGGCACGCGGATGAGCCGATCTCCGCTCCCAATTGAATACGGCGATGTCACAAGTTCACCCATGGCACACAATCAACAAACAATACATGATCAAAACACAATATCACAAAATACAGTGTTAGTGTACTGGAGCTGAAATGTCCACACCGCTATATCGAAATTAAATAAATATCGGTCAAGTTGACGTCTGCTGAAGTCAAGGTCACAATTCACACTGAAAAGACGAGTATTAGGAAATATATGGATGTGAATTTGGATGCGGAAATGTGTCAATAACATGGGTCGTGGCTAAATCGAAAGACGCGCCAAAAGTGTGTTTTACGAATTCAGAACACCATCAATGTTATTATTTTTAATTTGAATGAAATTGACAACGATGACTACGAGACGGAGCGAGAGTCGTATGGTGACATTTGGAAGTTATAACGCCCAGGTGTCTTGGTGAGATGCAACTTATGCTGAAATGGATGTTCGGCAGGTATACCTAACGGATGGATTGCCCATAAAATAATATCTTGGTCAAACGGGAGGTGTGATGCTGGATTCCAAGGGTGATCAAGGACGTCTATAATCAACATCACGCCGGTATCACCATCATACTGTTTCTGAGCACAAGTCATTGTCAAATCCCAAAGCTGTCATCATTTTTTGATTTAGTATGTTAACGTTTATTAAATTCAGTAATATTTGTCACATGCAAAACCTGAAATCTTTATCCTTTCTTTAATGACATAGAATGCTCAGAGCGATTATCCTTATTCGTAATAATATGAATAGTTCTTCCGCAGTCAGTTACACTTCTTACTGTTTTATAATATCTTATCTTGTAACAAAACTAATTTTAATGTGTAGCACGTTATCCTTTAAATTGTATTGAATAATCTGTATGATTTCTATTTTTTCCGAAATGGTAAGCCGAGGATTGAACCGTTATTATCATAGGTAAGTTCAGAGTAACGGACTCGCATTTTCGTGTACTTCCACTGACTAGCCGGTGAGTGTGGATGGGAGGTAGGCCTGCTAGGTCACAACATATATACACGGAAAATACGCAGAATATAAATCCTTCGTCTTAAAATACTGATACCACGACAGGAACATAAGTCTGTGACGTTACTACCAGCCAGTAATTCATCCAACTGAATTATCAACTATAAAATCATTTTCTCCATTTGTACGTCGATCATACTCTCAATAAAGTAAGATTTATATCGTAAACATATTTTTGATAAAATAATAAGGTATATAATCTTATTGAGGAGAATACATTCTTATTGTGAAGTTGTAATTATTCTGAACATAGGTCTGTGATGTTTTAAATACTAATTAAATGTAAGATGTAAGAAATGCCTCTAAGAAAAAAGTTAAATCTGGTGTGAAAGAAAGGAAAGAGCGACTGAAAAGAGAAGAAGGGGTGAAAATGACTAAAAATTTTCAAGATAATATAAAATTCTTCTGGTCGAAAAATCCAGATGCGGTGCTGAAAGCTGAAGTATGAAAGCTATTAAGTCAGTAAATGGAGAGATGTTAAAGAATTGGGATGAAATAAAAGAAGATGGATGAAATATTTCCAGAAAACATATGAAAGTGTAGAGAATGCACCTGAGAGGCTCTCTGGAGTAATTATGATTGAGGAAAACGATATAAATGCAATAAGTATGGAAGAAATAAAGTGTGCAATAAAACATATGAAGAATTATAAGGCTGTGGGGTATGATAACGTTGCTGCAGAGTATATCAAGGCTGGTGGCACATTAGTTATCCTGTAGCTTCATACGCTCTTCAATCAATGTTTGGAAGAAACCTACACCCCGTTATATTGCAGGAGGGCTGTCATTATGCCTCGTCACAAAGGAAAAGGGTCGAAAATGGAATGTGGTAACTGTAGGGCTATTAGTCTACTGAGCTCTGTCAGGTAAACTGTATGGAAGAATTTTAATAGAAAGAGCAAAAATTGTGACGAAAAAAAAGTATAGGACGTGCAAGGGGCATTTGTGAGTGGAAGAGGATGCATGGATCAGATCTTTTCTCTACGAGTGATGAAGGAAAAGTTTTTGGCGAAAAAACCAAAAACTTTTTTGTGTCTTCGTAGATCTACAGAAGACATATGATAGAGTTATAAGAAAAAGGTTATGGAATGTACTGTCTGATTACGGTGTGAATAGTAAACTTATACACGGAATCGCATCCCTATACGAAGGAAGTTTTGCGTGTGTAAGAATCAATGGAGCACTCACACCATGGTTTGACATTACAAAGGGTGTTAAGCAGAGTTATGTAATGTCTCCATGGCTTTACAACTTGTATATGGATAAATGTGTGAAAAAACTGGAATGTATGAATGTAGGAGCAAAAATGGGCGATTTGATTGTATGCTGTTTATTGCCGATGATGCAAAACTAATGGCGAATAATGAACAAGAACTACAGAATCTGTTGAGTAGAATGTACGATGTGAGCAAGGAAAGCGATCTTATTTTGAATGTCAACGAGTCAAAAGTGATGGTATTCGATAAAAAAGAAAGGAAGACACCACAAAATACTTGGAGGTAATACATTTTTGAAACAAGTAGATGAGTTTGTGTATTTAGGAAGTATGTTTGATAGGAACGGAAAGGCTGAGAATGATATCGAAAGGAGAGTGATCGCAGGAAATAAAGTGAACGGCGCTTTGAATGGAATTATATCTAACGAGAATTTGTCAACCGAAGCAATACTAGCGGTACACAATAGAGTCCTGGTACCGACACTGATGTATAGAAGTGAGGCCTGGAGCTGGCAGAAGAGGAACGAAAGACAACTGAATGCAATGGAAATGAGATATTTTAGGCGTATATGTGACAAATCTATTTATAACAGAGCAAAGAAAGAAGAAATAAGTAAAGAATGTAAAGCTGATGTTAGTATAGCGAGTAAGATTAAAAAAGAATCACTTAGGTACTTTAGTCATATGAGGAAAAAATAGTAAGATTTGGTAATATAATAATCCAAAAACCCTGGTAAATATGTAAAAAAAAAATATGTCCTCTATTAAAATTGACTATTTTATTATATTTTTTTAATTATTTTCTAGCCATGCCTGACAACACTTCGCGCTGTGCGGCGTCCCTTTCTGCCCGCATCTCTGCCGTACGGTTCCGTCCCCCTCGCACCGAAACTCTTCTCGTGCCGCAAGGATATTTTGCATACATTATTTATTCATTTTCGTACGAATATGGTATTGTGGAAGTGTTATAGATATATTTATTGATGTTATTTAAATATGAAATGGGCCCGCGCGCGGTGTACCTAATACCCAAATATTTCAGACATCCACTCATATATTTATATATTATTCACTCATTAGTATTTCTGGCTAGAGTACTTTATGGGATATTATTTGTTTGCGGGCTCACTCGACGCTAATACCTTGCGTCTTACTATCGAGAATATATTATTTTCCCTGAATTGTCGTATCATTGATACAATGTTTTAACTTATACAAAAACAAAACATGATGACGTAACATTATCATTACTCCTTTCCAATTTGTTTATTCATCTTTAACTTTTGTTCACGTTTTAATACAAATTATTAATCATTTACTAATAGCGAATTCCAGTCTACAAATTACTAATAGCGAATTCCGATCTACATGATTTAGAGACCAAAATCACTACATTTATCAAGGAATCAAATTTCAGTCTACAAATTACTAATATCAGCATCAAATTTCAATCTACAAATTACTAATAGCGAATTCCGACCTACACGATTTAGAGATCAAAATCACTATATTTATCAAAGCATCAAATTTTAGTCTACAAATTACTAATATCAGCAACAAATTTCAATCTACAAATTACTAATAGCGAATGCCGATCTACAAGATTTAGAGACCAAAATCACTATATTTATCAAGGCATCAAATTTTTAAGCAACCTTCCCATCACAATTAGAACAAATACAGACTACTATTAATTTGTATCTGAAGTAAAAAAAATATATGTACAGACTGACTGAAACATAAATTATCTCTTGTACATACTCCTTCTGTATACACGAGTTCTACTCTCATAGAAAAGATATAAATAGTAAATAAAATATATATATATCCTACTGATAATTCCAAATTGTATTATATTTTCTAATATTAAAATAAAAAATTCCTTACACGAAATATATTATACATTATCGTAGAAAAAATGTATAGTTTATATTAATAAAAAATAGATAAATAAAAAATTTCTTATATCCCGTATGCAGAATTAAATATTTTTTCAAAAATGCGATAGTTAGCGACACTATGCAGAATGATTTCTTTCCTCATCATAAATGAGATGTGCTCTAGTTAGCTTTATTTACTTGTGTTTTGCGGAGTTCTTTTTCACAAATTAAGAAAAATACAGATGTTTAACATAAGACAATTTAACATAATTTCACAAACACACAAACAGTGCACTTCCCGTCAATTTATCATTCCCACGCGGCAGGAAGATTTAACGCAGTTTTTACAGCGTACCATACCTAATGGTAAAACGATTGCTATTTTCTCAAACTTCAACTGATCTTTCCTAAACCATAGACAACAAAACCACAGAAAAGGGTCGTGTTCTGGGTACACTAAAGGGGTAATGGGTAAGTAATAGACTGGAATTATTATATCTACATACGCCATGTTCTCATGTACGCATAAGGCGATCAGCAGTTCATGAATAAGTTATAAAAATCCACATATATGCCAATCAGAATCTAACAAAAAGTGCCTTATAGATAACAGGAAGATCCTAATCAATCTTATGGTTTGTGTACATGGAATGAGATAGGATATATTATATGATCTTGGCCAAACTGTGCAGCTTAGACTTTAAAATCTCATTAAAAAAACCTGTGTACTGTAATGTAACACTATGATACTTCAATGATAGGTCTCACTTGATACAGTATTTTGTTCTGTGAGAATGAACTCCAAATCAATGTTCATATAGAAAGCACTTAGAACGGGATGGCTCTCATTCTAAGATGCCTAATCTCCTTTTTTATTTAGAAAATGGTATAAACTTAATAGACAGTTACCTTCTACCTCCGGCACTTCTTTCACCATTTTTGAGACTTATTTTACAAAAGAAATATAAATATTGAAATATTGCTTTAATTGATATTTATATACATTGTGAGGGTGCGATGGGGATCTCTACCCTCTACCGGCAGCATCAGCAGAGCAATGAGACATGTATATCACTTTATCAGAATTACTTATTCACCTTTTTTAAAAAACAAAATTAACTTCATCACTAAAAAAAACTATTTTTAGATATTGGTACAGATATAATTTATAAATATCGAAGTAATTGCCAATCAATGTAACTTTCTCAATGAATAAGCAAATCTTATCGAATATTCTAAATATAACAATATTAAGGCCGATATTATTTTGTCGACTCCACAAAATATATTATGTAAGATGTTACGAAACTAACAAAGTTTAATTAATTGTAGGTGTACTAGATGGATGAAATATGTCAATGCAAATTTCATAAATCTAGTACATTAAAGGACATTAAAATTTTTTTTTACTTAAACTTATTCCAAACTAGCATTAATAAATGTTTAGCATTCAAATAATTTAATAACATTTAAATGATTTAATATGAATTAAATATAATAATTAGAAAGATATATATAAAAATCTATTTTATCGAAAAATATTGTTGTGGCGCCACCGGGATTCGAACCTAAATCTTTTTCAAAACCATTATCTAACTATGCTACAGCGACGATATTTAAAGAGACAAATTTTTAAAGCTATATATTACCTTTTTGATATTGATACATTTAATCGTTTCATTATTTGAAAGAGCCATCTACCTGTGGTATTTTATCATCTATAGGTCTGTGATATTTTAAATATTAATTAAATATATTAATTAGAAAGATATACATATAAAATTAATTTTATGGAAAAATATTGTTGTTGCGCCGGGATTCGAACCGGGATTCGAACCTCGATCTCTTTTCAATTTTGAGATTCCATAAAAGTAAGGTAGATGGCTCTTTCAAATAATGGAATGATTAAATGAATTAATATCAAAAAGGTAGCATATAAGTTCCAAAATATTGTCGCTAAAAAAATCGTCGCTGAACAACAATATTTTTCGATAAAATTGATTTTATACATATATCTTTCTAATTAATATATTTAATTCACATTTAAAATATCACAGACCTATGATCTGAATAATTACAACTTCACAATAAGAATGTGTTCTCCTAATAAATGATTTTTATATCAATAACTTAAAAATAATTCATTAAGTATAATAAATAATAAAAATAACAACATTAAAATTTCAAAATTATGCAAAACTTGTATAGGAATGGCCCAATTAATATAAGTTTCTGGTGTTTATATTGTAGAAACATCGACACTAGTTGCTGCATATATCTCATCAATAATAAATACATGCATCCGATAAGTTACAAGTAACGATAAAGTATTAACGTAAAAATCACTCCTCAAATTTTACTGACGCAGATATCGTCTGTCCTTAATTTTTTTTTGTCTTCATTTCGCAGAACTTAAATAATTTTACTTTACCGAGTTTACGGAGATGCTGTGACGCCGAATTTAATTTTATGTTCCACGAGTTAATTTCGATATTCAAATTTAATGATAAGTCATTGCTGCCATTTTGACCTGGTGTGAGCGAGTCGAGGGACATCCTTAATGTATGTCAAGTATAACATGCCATCCGTAAATGAATGCCATGTCATAATATACCTTCCATTGAAGAACGATGTACGCAGAGAAAAAGGAAACTTCACATTCACACGCACAGATGTACGAGTATTTATATTTTGATTATATTTATTCACTTTACATAGCCACATTTTAAATTTTTAACATAAGAAACAGTGCGGTTAGCCATAGATCGCCCGTCTGTCAAAGTAACGGAATTGTTTCACTGCACAGGTACAAACACTGTCACGTACTAAAAATACAAAGGATAGTATTTGCGCAACGTCACAATATGTGTAATATATTTATCTAAAAACATAATTACCACCGAGACTCTGCCCCGAAATCTCTTAAAGCCAATATATAACTTTACCAATTGCGCTATAATAACCCTATAGATTAGGTCTGATTTTAATTTACATGTCTTACTTTTTAGTAAAGCATCTATTTTTTCAAGAAGCAATCATGTTTTTAATACGATGTTTCTTGAATAACTTGCTAGATCCCGCTTGGAATTTCAGTCAATTTTATAAAACAGAAAAAATTCAAATGTAATAATGTCGGATATCATTATTTTAATTACATCAGCTCGAAATGGTGGACTTCGTAACAATTTGCATTTTTTAGCCAGGACGTTTTTCGTCTTTCAGAATATCTTCTGCTAACAATTTTGCAGCCTTGAAAGATAAGATGCAGGATCTAATATTCGTCTGAATGTCTTATGATATATTACGTGTAATTTTTATTTTTAAGTGGAACGGTGTTCCATTGGTGGACATTCATCGTTAAACATTGCTAAAGCGACCTGAAATGGTACAGATGACTTATAAAAATAAACTGAATTGGAAGAATATAATTAAGTGACATGGCGGTTACTTGGTGATTACACATACGTTGCGTTATTTCACTACTACTTTCGAGAGGTGCAGTTCCTGTCATCATCATAAACTAAATACAGTATTGTAGTTTAAATACGAGAATAAAGGAACATCGCCGCTTTCTAAAAAATAACAACTTCACGTAATTTTCAAACCATATAATTGAAACAAACCACTCTTTCGATAATCATAGACTAAATCTTTTCAACTCTGTATCTTATAAAAAAAAAATTATAATTTAGAAACGGTTGAAATACAATAAAATAAAATTCTGAGAAAACACTAATAATAACATAACATTCCCTAATACTTCGCCTTTACTATTCATATTCCTGTTAACAAATGAAACTTCCCTCCTCTTTTCAAGCCCCGCCCCATTTCTTGAATATACTACAACACTATATTCAAATTAAAATAATGTATTGGTAAGCATCACTAATGAAGATGTAATGATTTAGATGCGAGCTATTTTTTATATTATATAACGTATTATAAAGTTCAGAATGTGGAGGTCTATCCTCTCCACAATCAGCAACCTGGACCAGATGCCTGGGTAAAAAACTAGAATCTTATCAGCTTCAAAAACATGCCCGGAACCGACGACAATAATATGGGCTGGCAGCCGCATGAAAAGCCGGCCACATCTCACGGCAGTCTTCCCGACAAGACACACAACATCATATACTTCTAACTGTAACTATGTAATGATCATCAGTAAGCCTCTTATCGACTGTAAGTAGTATTTGCTGCTTTGTAATTTTAAACACATCCACATATATATCCCCAAAAGAACGTTAGAACTAATCTAATAAATTATTTATGAAGATAGGTAAACAAAAAAATCTCTATCTTTAGATGTATTAAATTTGTTTTTATTAAGAACACATTATTTTTATGACGTTGAAATTATTTAGAACATAAGTCTGTGATATTTTAAATACTAATTAAATGTATTAATTAGAAATATTTATAATAAATTATATATATAAAATCAATTTTGTCGAAAGATATTGTTGTTGCACTATCGGGATTCGATCTTTTTCCAATCCGGGGAAAGTGCTTTAAAAATAATGGAACGATAGATGTATTAATGTGAAAAGTGTAACATATTGGTTCAAAAATTTTCCGTCAAAAGTATTGTCGCTGTAGCATAGTTGGATAGAAAGATATACATATAAAATCAATTTTATAGAAAAATATTTTTGTTGCGCTATCGGGATTCGATCTCTTTCCAATCCGGAGAAAGTGCTTTCAAAATAATGGAACGATAGATGTAGTAATTTGAAAAGTGTAACATATGGGTTCGAACATTTCCCGGATTGGAAAGAGATCCAGGTTCGAATCCCGGTAGCGCAACAACAATTGATTTTATGTGTATGTCTTTCTAATTAATACATTTAATTAGTATTTAAAATTTGTTTTTATTATTTTCTGAAAAATGTTAAAAATATGTTCTGAAATATCGCAATTTCTTAAATAAATTTATTACTAAAGTTTGAAAACAGCAATGAAATGAGAGAAAAGAGAAATCAAGAGATTGCTTTGTTCTATATATGGTCAGAAAAAATGAAAACAATTGACCCGTTCACCCAATTTCCCATATCCTTCTTGGATTTTGATTTCCGTTCTCTGCTATTCGTTCCGGACCACGTTTTATAAACTAGATAAGCCCCACAGCACCGGGAGATGCTCGCTGGAGAAGAAAAGATATTGGAAATCATAGCTAGACACATTATGTATACGAAAGAGAAAAAATAAAACATCTCTTAAAATGTTTTTTGGTATTGTTTTTCAATCTTATATGAAACAATTAAAAATTGCACTCGACTAAAACAAATCAATTAAACTATAGAATCAAATTCAGATATAAAAGATTTAGTAACCAAATTGATATTCCAAAACTAAAATATACCGCAACCCAAAATCACTATATTTATCAAGGTATCAAATTTTTTAACAACTTTCCCATCACAATTAGAACAATTACAGACTACTATCAATTTGTATTTGAAGTAAAAAAAAAAATACACAGACTAACTGAAATATAAATTATCTCGTACATACTCCTTCACTATACACGAGTCCTACTCTCATAGAGAAGAAATAAATGTTAAATGAAATATACATATATATATATATACTACTGATAATTCTAAAATGTATTATATTTTCTAATATTAAAATTTTTTAAATCCTTAAAATAAATATACTACACATTGTCGTAGGAAAAAATGTATAATTTATATTAATGAAAAATAGATAAATAAAAATTATCTTGGACCCCGTATGCAGAGTTCAATATTTTTTCGGAAATGCGATAGTTAGCGATACTGTGTAGAGTAATTTCATGACTCATCGTGAGGTGTTCTCTAGTTAGCTTTATTTACTTGTGTTTTGAGGAGTTTTTTTTCACAAATTAATAAAAAAACAAATGTTTGACATAAGACAATTTAACATAATTTCCACTTACATGAATGAAAGTGAGATCTGATAGTGTTTTACTTAAACAACTAATTTAATATAATATATTTTTTTAAATACTGCTTCTTAAAAATCAAAAATCAAAAAAAGTCTCGCGTGTTGGACATCTCTCAAGATCTCACGGAAACGTAAAACTAACAAAATCTGCCCGTAATTCACATTAAAATAAAGAAAGTAAATTATACTAATTAAATGTATTAATTAGAAAGATATACATATAAAATCAATTTTATAGAAAAATAATGCTGAACCTGAATCTCTTTCTAAACCGGGGAAAATGCGTTATCCAACAATGCTACAGCGACAAATTTTCTAACCTATATGTTACACTTTCTCAAATTAATACATCTATTGTTCCATTATTTGATTCGAATCCTAGTAGCACAACAACATTTTTTATGTATATCTTTTTAATTAATACATTTAATTAGTTTTTAAAATATCACATACCTATTTTCTGAATAATTAAAACTTTACAATGAGAATGTGTTCTCCTTGATAAAGTAAACAATATTGCTTCTGATTTTAGTTTTGATTTCTTAAAGAAATTACAGTTAAAATTGTTAATTCTATAATAGTTTCCTGTCAGTATTGACTAATCTTTTTTATATTTATTTATTATTTTACAGTGCTGGAATTGTTACTACAGAAGTTTTCTAGATCTCTGCCTCTATTAAGGGTATTTCAGAATCCATTACAATACATACCAAGGCTCACTGACATAACGTGTTATTGTTCGTGTTAAATATTGTCTTACAATACTGTATCAAAAACTACGAGCAGACTGACAGCGTACAATTTCGACGGTTCAGAGACATATTTATTTTGGTTTAATCATTTAAGTATTACGATATTGTCGTAAAACCTTTGAAATCGGTTAATCGGAAAAAATAAATAAAACCACAGTGGCTACAAACGTAATTACATTTTGTATTTATTTCTTTTAGGACGTCTTATTTAGTCCTATTGTTATAAGTATCCAGTAAAATAATTTCTGCTCTATTATTTAAGTTAAGTCTTGAAAGGTTTTGCTTATACTCAGAACGACACCCTGGATCACGCGAGTACACGTTGATTTTCTTCGGAACTTCATCGTAACCTATTTAGTGGTTTAGTAATTCACTTTCAAACATACTGGAATCTAAAAATCATGGCATTGGAGTAGTGTAAAATGTACAGGTATACAAAACAAACGGGATATTTTTCTTAATGATTAATAACTAAGAAATACATTAAACATTGCAACAGTGTTTTTTTCACCATGTTTTTTTCATTATCATCGTCATTGCTCATTGTCAATGCTGGATTAAGGTCTCCGTACGATACCATTCAAAAATATCCTTTACCATCGATATTATAAGGGTCTTGAAAGTCGGACCATTACCTTGCATCTTGAAGTGTAGTTTGAATATTAAACAAATATAGTATTTATGTATCTTTTGGTGGTTTTTTGTCTAGTGGATACCATTCAAGAATATTCTTTGACCAATAATTGTCCATCTTGACGCATAGTTCAATAATTTGCCTTACTCGTCAGCCATAGTTAATCTACTGCTGGATGAGTTCATCTGTACTACTCTCTTATCTCTTAAATCTTTGCCGTATAATAATAATAGTAATAGATAATTTGTATAGCGCCATTTTCGTAAAAACTTTCACCTCAAGGGCACTTTACATATAAACTGTTAATATTTCTACCATTATCGTTGTTTTTTTAAATTAAAATTTATTTTTTTGACTTTTTGAAAAGGTGCGTTTGTAGTTTATTCTTAAGTAAAGTTTCTGGTGCACAGTTTCTTATGACGGAGGGCAAAGAGTTTCACGCTTTTGAGCCTGCCACCGCAAATGCCGTTTACTAAATTTAAACTCCTGGCAACGGTTGGTCGGTTCTACAAATAACCCTTCCTGCAACTGAAGTAGAGGCTGACTTTATCAATTTGAGCGTCTTGAAATGTGATCCAACCATTACCTTGATCTAAATGTTAGGATATTAGGCGTATACAAAGAAATAAACGGACAAGATGCACATAGCTGAGATGTCACAGCCATCTGCAAAGTAGACTGTCCTGATTTACTCAGACGCATATTCATTCGAGTGTCATCTAGGTCAACCAGAACTAATCTAACATTCAACCTTTTACTTTTTAATACCAATGCCAAACAAAACTCATTTTTCTAACAAGCCTCACTTTATTTCAACTCATACTTAAATGAATTAGACATTTTAAATATTTCAGTTATCACAATTAAATCAAAATTCAATACATAAACCTTCAATTTTATTTTTATTGTACATATTTTATCCTCTATCCCATTTTCCTTCCCATCACCCTCCCGTTTTCCTGGAAATTTTTTTTCTTTTTAACTTTTATCTCTTCTCTGTTTATATTTTCATATCTTTAATTTTTACTTTTTTTATTGATTTTTTTGTATTCTTGCAACATAATAAAATGTTTTCATTCTTTTTTCGTTTTCTATGCAGCGTACAATTCATTTCCTATTAAAGACTTAATAATCTATTTATTAATTTAATAAGTTGTAACATTCGAAAATACGCGCGAAGACCGAAGGCGAAATCTTCCGACTGGAGCAGGTGCGGCTGGTAGAGCGAGGTCGGAGGAAGGAGGGGGACTTGGTAGCCAGCGCCCGTGCTGTGCGGTGCGTGTCGGCGGAGGCCAAGCGGCGCTCCTCCGAGAACTGAGTATTGGTGTAAAAGATCGAGAAATGGCGACGAATAAGACTGAATATTATAATCACGGCAGGACAAGAGATATTTGGGCCTTGTTTTGTCCGTGTGTATCAAGGAAGGAAGGACTCTTTGCGTAGTATTATATTCACGGCAAGAACAAGATATATTTGGGCCTTGTTCTGCCCGTGAATGTCAATGAAGGAAGGACTCTCCGCGGGTACGAGCGGGAGGCTGCGAGCGAGAATGGAAGTGAGGCGAGCACGGTCCACGCCATGACGTCAGGATTGGTCCATTGGGATGCCTCTAGTAGACGAGAGATGCTTTGGTCCGGCCACGGAAAGATCGGGAACCCTCTACGTGTTACAATGACGATTTTCTCCTGTTTAGTGAATAAAGTGTAAATTATGTGATTAAAGTATTATTATTGTCTGAGACCTCCCCCACACATCTGAGATAGGCATTCCGACACCAACCCTAATGTACCCACAGACTGAGTCTAGCTGGTAATGTAATACTACGCGAAGAGACCTTTTTTCCTTGATACACACGGACAGAACAAGGCCCAAATATCTCTTGTCCTGCCGTGATTATAATACTCAGTCTTATTCGTCGCCATTTCTCGATCTTTTACACCAATACTCAGATCTCGGCGGAGCGCCGTTTGGCCTCCGCTGACACGCACCGCACAGCACGGGCGCTGGCTACCAAGTCCCCCTCCTTCCTCCGGCCTCGCTCTACTGGCCGCGCCTGCTCGCGTCGGAAGATGTCGCCTTCGGTCTTCGCGCGTATTTTCGAATGTTACATGGTATTCAAATTATAGTCCTTACACTGTATATCTATAATATATATATATAATGAAATAAAATAAAATTAAAATTCTGTAGTGGGTTGATGAGAATATAAGACAAAATTCAAAATGTTTATATCCGTGGTTCATTTAGGGTGGACCTTATTCTTAAAAAAAATAACTGATATTATAAAGGGAGAATGTTAATATGATTTATAAAATCATGAATATCGAGACTGATGGGAATATAATGGGAAAACCACGAGCAACAAGGTTAGTTTCAGTAAGTCTCGTTCTGAATGTGCAGGATGCCAAGGATGCAGCCCAAGACAGAAGTAAACGGAGCAGTATGAATAGAGTAGTCAACTTTGAATTAAAATGATTAGGAGAGGACTAAGAAGAAAAATTACATTATTCATCTTGGTCTGCGCTCTAACTGACGGTTTTAGTTTTTTCTCACTGTATCATTTAATTAACAAACTTTGAATAGCAACTACAATTGGAAACGCGCTCGTCTTGTTTGCTAATAAAAATGTTGAGACTGGAATGTATTATTTAAATTGAATTAATAGAGTTTTTTTTTAATTTGTATTCATCTATTCAGGACTCTTCAGGACGCTGCGCCGTCCTCGAGGTCGGGTTCAAAGGCGACGGCCGGCGCGCGGGCGTCGCGGCGCCGCTCACTGAGCGCTCGTGACGTAACTATTGTTCGCGCTTTGGGCTATGAGTCGCGGACCGTCAACTTTTTTTATCTTCAATAAATTATTTTAATTTATTTGCAACTTACATAAATTCAGACTTGAAATTTGCCTTAAATTACAAGTTTCTCTACTCGTATTGGCGGCTGCCGAGAGGCCACAAAAATTACAGTTTATGATGCGTTAATTATCTTTTGTGCAAAGTTTAATGAAAATTTCATTAAAAGTTATTCTTCTTCGCGTACCGCGAAGAAGAATTTATCTCATAAAGGGATTTGATCTTATTCACAAGTTCTTTTCCCGGACTCTCTCATCCTGCTCCAGGCCTTTTCCACACAGTCAGCAAACCTCTTCCTCGGTATGCTTCCTAGGTCTTTTCCACTGGAGTATCCATTTAATCATAATTTTTACTATCTTATCATCTTTTTTTTTCTACCTTCTCCCAAAATATGATCTGCGATGTCCTGTTCTAGTGGATTAAATCTACCGGCAGTAGTGCTTGGAGGGTAAGTCTCTTACATGTTTTTATTTTTTACCGTCTTATTTCCCGAAAGGAAGTGGCCAACCAGATGGCGAATGAGTAGGATCGAGAAAGGAGCCTCGAGCTTCGCCCTCTTTATCCTGTCATCTGGCATTCTTTCAACATAGCCAGCCCACCGCTATCTTTGAGACTCACAGAAAACTGTATTTTACAATTGTTTCTTGCTATTTTTTTATGAATTTTTCAATAAAAATAAACATAATAAATTTTAAATTAGAAACATTGTTGGGCCAGCTCCGCTGGCCACACTGATCAGGTTGAGAGTATTGAAAATATAATTAATTACCAAACCTAAAGAGGAAATTATTTAAAGATATCGATGCAATACGTTTCACTAACAATGACTGACTGGGGAGTGATGAAGTCAAGTAGGTCTAATAAATGCTTTGAAATTTGCCAGCGCAAATTAAAATCTTGAATCTGTATTGAAAATTAACGTATTTATCGAAGCATCGTGTATTTTCATCATAATTGAATATCTTCAGAAAACTACAGATTATTCTGTAGAAGTCATTGCATCCATGGCTTTTGTGTGACTTGTTAAGTATTTGAATTTATTTTTTGTTGAGGTCAATGTTACAAAACTGAAAACATGTATTACTTGAACACTTTTTGTTTAGATACAGTGAAAGTTTTTTTTAACAATCATATTTAAATGTATATTTTTATTTGTTAACTTTGTTTTATTAACCACTTAATTGAGTTTAAATACATTTACCGGTTTCGAAAAATACCATTTTCTTCTTCAGGATGTCAATACCAACTAAAAACATATATTACTGTTTCTTTATTAGAATCTAGTTTTAAAAAAACAACAGTTATTTAAAAAATAAATTTAGTACCTAACTCAAATTGTTACTTAATACAAATTTAGTCGAATATTTTTTAGGAAAAAAATTTAGAATGGGACTCGTAGTTAAATATAGTTGGTTGTTTATAATTTTTTGATTAGTTTTACACGCTCTATTTATCTCCAAAGATTCCAAATTATTTAATTTGTGACTATTATACTGTTTATATGCAAAATTGACAATCCCAATTTTTTATCAAAACCATGACTATTTTCTATCAAATGATTAGAAAATTCTGAAAACCCACTATTGTTCAAACATCTCAAATGCTCCTTTACTCTTATATTAACATTTCTACCCGTTTTACCAATATGCTTTCTTTTATGGAAATTTGTTTTTTTATATAGACTTAATTATCATCTTGTTGCAAATAGTAACATGAACATAAATTCATTATTATTTAAGACTTTGTAAAATTTATCTTCAATACAGCTCTGTCATTGACTTTCACTAGTTTCTGCGTTCTGTTCTGAAGGTTTTGTTGATTGTATAATAAATAAAATAATTAATTAGCATTAGCATTCTAGGGTTACACAAAAATCTATTACTTATTATCTAAATATAGTAAATTCTTCAGTCTGGTTATATTTATTATTTAGCTTAAGGAAAAATAATGGTAATATTTTTTAGACACCTACTTTGGATGCTGCAGTGATGACTTATTATAAATTTATTCTCTCATCTACTTTATATTCTATCCTTTATCCTAGATGTCGTCGGGGTCGTTGGAGAAAATCTCAATATCATCTGCAAAACGTAGACAGCTTAAATATTCCCCATTTATACGAATATCAAGTGTTAACACACACACACACACACATATATTTATAAAATAAATATCTTACCTTTATTATATTCTGAATACAGGTTAATTCTGAATTCTATTTGTACACGTAATAATATAATAAAGTATGTCGCTACCTTGCTACTTTAATTAATAATATTATTTGTTTTTAAAGTCAGACATCCTTTTATATACATATCTAGAATTATAAATGAAAGATATTTCCGGGTACAATGTCTACCCTTTGACATGTCAGAATGTCCTTCACCCTTGGTAGCAAGTCGTGTCCTTATATCATACGACAGCTTACTGAAGAATCTTACTATGTTTACAAATATTATATATAGGTATATTATATAAGATTATTGCGAAGGCAAGCTACCCCTGTCTGCGAGCATCCCAGACAAGAGCTGTCAAACACTCCAGCATCCACTGCCTAAGGGAGGGTCTGATCTCATTACAAATCTCACAGTAAAGAACCCTTACATTTCTCTCGAGGGAATCCTATTTCTATTTTTCTTTCCCCTCTCACTCTCGAAGCTGTACGAGGTGTCGCAAGACATTACGTACGTGGAATGCGTAATTTCATAAACATTTTTTAAAGTTTTGTTGCATTTTTGTTGCAACTAACATTCCATCACGGTGTTGTATGCGAAGAAATTCCGTTCTAAAATTTTCCTAATTTCTATATTATTTTAAATGAGCAACAACAAAGCGAAACTCTGCATTTAAAGTAACTCAATTTTATTTCTGTAAACCTTTTGTGTGTTTAAAATAAAACTGTTTAAGATTCAGGAATAATATGGAAAAAATATTTTCCGATATTCGTATAATTTATAAGTAGTATTATATCCTGTCTTAGGATGTCATTTTAGTGTCGCTTTTTCTGAACTGGATCAACTTCTGGGTATTTTTAAAAAGAGGCTTAAACTACCTGAAGTACCCGGCATTGATCGGACTTTACGCAGACTGAAGAAGCTTAATTTAGGGGAAGGGGGTTGTATTTTTTCGAAATCAGATGTAGACAGTGATTTTAATCTTATTTTGAACGTCAAGTAAGCAAAATTCTGCGTTAGGGGGTGGAAAAGGGAGATGGGGGTAGTTTTTTTAAATCTCATGTAGACATTGACATTTTTTTTGTATTTAAGGTCAAGTGTGCAAAATTTCATTTAACTCAGAATAAAACAATAGATTTGAATAAAAATCAAACATATTTGTATATATATAGATTGCCAACCTACATGAAAAAAGTATTACTATTCAAATTTTTGAAAGCCTAATTGATAATATAAGTGGATTTTTTCATTACCATTTTGAAAAATGTACCTTCAAAATAAAATCGTCACATATTCACAAAGCGAAGAAAATTGATATTCACTTCGGACACTTGATGATTGATACTTTAAATCAGCAGCAGTACTCAATCCGTTTCCATCGCGTACTATCAGTCGGTATATTTGAATATAAATTATTTATAACTTTGTAATTTACCACTTTATGAGTTAAATTTAATACACCATATATATAACATCACATCATATATATATATATATATATGAGATGTGATGTTTGAATTTGCGCGCCGAAGTCTGGGTAGCTTGCTTTACCGACTTATGGTGAATGACTGTAAATGGACGAATCATGGACGAGAATTCGACTCTGGTGTGCATCTGAGCGAGATATTACTTTTGAGAGAGAATGCTGGGAGAGGGAGTAGCGGGTCGGTGCGCCGAAGATATCGGAGAGTAAGAGTGATATTAGTGCGATGGACCCAGACATGTATGGCCTGGTCCACCTGCGAGTTGAGGAGAAATACCGCTGCAATGAGGAAAGAGGTGGCATGCGAGTTATAGCTGAATGGATGGGCGACCTGGACATGGCTTCTAGGCGATTTCCGGCGTGCGATAGTCCGGTCCACGGCTACTTCGGCACCCTGCGGCAATCTTGGTTAATTATGTGCTAAATGAGTAATCGAAGTGACCTCCCTCAGAGGAATGTTGATCTCAAGAAATAAGATGCAAAAGATATTTACGTTATTTCAATGTCGGAATAAATAGAGTTATTGTGAATAAAACGTGTAATGTGAAAAACAGAGTTTGCCCTTGAATCCATAACCATCCCATCTAAAGTAACAGGCTATACCAGAGCACACACACAGACTGAACTAGATCCCTACGGCTTCCTATCCTCTAAGGCCCAAATGCTTCTTAATAATATATATATATATATATATTGTGATCTACGTTCTACGTTCTACGGGTCTACGTTCCGACCACACCCACCGGCTAGTCAGTGGTGTTGCATTAATGAGTGGGTGCGTGACTTAGAACCTACCAACGGCTACTGCTGCTCGATGCTCGGCTTTCACTTTGGAATAATAATTAAGTACTTTAACAAGTTAAAAAAAAATGACAAGCAGGGAATAAGCCAGTAGCTTAATTTTGTCAGTAAGTAAAAGATGTTTTAGCTATAACAGTACGGT
Organism: Eubasilissa regina; assembly: GCA_022840565.1. Lineage (NCBI taxonomy): Eukaryota > Metazoa > Arthropoda > Insecta > Trichoptera > Phryganeidae > Eubasilissa > Eubasilissa regina. Next base: position 32,032,292 of record JAINEB010000007.1, read on the forward strand.
ATATTGTAAATTAGAAAAATAACGAAGAAGCGAGTTCGGCCTCAGGTAACCCGTTTAGTCGTGAACATACTCTTAATATTACTTCGATATACGTCCCTCCTATGGAGATTCAAAAATATTGCAAACCTTATCGGTGCAATGAGATAAAATAAAATATTACAACATTGCATACAAGTACTAGTTAATAATCGTACGATTACAATAAACTAGATGGATAGGTTCGATACAATCCTTTACAACTGAGGCAGATTCTATAGTACTCTGACTTATTAACACTTACAGCCCGATGGGTTAAAACAAATTACGTTCGACGGTGGTGGGTCATTTTAGACCCACCTCAAGTTTTCGGTTTTTCAACCGTTTTGTGGGAGATTTTTTATAGATATTTCATTTTAAATATGCTTTAATGACATTTCATGATGCGCCGTAATGTTTCTGCTAAAAAATATTGCGAATAATGTGCGTATTCTCAAGCATCAACAGATGCCCTACAAAACCAAAATACAAACATCCACTGAGCGTGTGACCTTCTCGTCGATTGAGGATTGTTTCTACTTGGTTGAGTGTAACAGTGGTTATAAACAATTAAAATATATTATTTATTTTTTATATATTAGTATTTTTTTCACATAAACTGGATGAAAATAATTTAAACGAAATTTTTATAGATGTAAAATAAATATATTATAAAAATTACATCCTTTTTATACGAAACGCAATCAACAATATTATAAGCAGAAACAAATGTAATTGATATAGTTTTAAAAAATAAGTATTACAATAGACAACTTATACTCAAAATAGATATAATATTAATTAAGTTCTGTGAATTCTAGTCAGTAAATTGTTTGTTTATTGTCAGAATATAATTGTCAAAAATATAAACAACAATTGCCCCATGGCCGACCCGCTTCTACTGTATCGGAATCACCTGAGTTACAAAACTTACAGGTAGACGCAACATCCCTCAAATAGTTATATTACTGGCATTATCTAGAGGCCGTCAGACAAAAATAAGTAAAAACAAATAACAATATAAATCTATACAATAATTGGACTGCCTCTCAATATATGGACGCATACCTGGTATTCTTTGTCTACAATATTATAAACAATTATGAATATTACAAACACCCGGGTCAGATCTGACCTATCACCGCAGAGTATGTGTTAAAAAAACGTACTATCCGAAAATTACGGTTAAGCTTATTGCGAATTCCGGATTCAGAAAGATAACAATTAAAACAATATTCCATGAAAATCCTGAAAATGGGGGTTCTAACACCTATGTTATCAAACAATATCCACGATAATACGTGTTTTATTTGGCGTAAGATGTCCATAGCGATCAGATCACGTAATGTAATGTAATGTAATATAAGAGTGTTACTGCCTTCACGATTTTGATGCGGGCGTTCTTTTTGGCTCTAAAATGTCAAATTCCCTCCCGTTGCAGGTAGACGACACACAGGCTGAAGCGGATGAATTCTACTAGATAATCCGAGTGCACTTTGATTTTTCTTTGAATCGACAATTAAGACAAACCATCAGTGTCGGACAAAACAAGTGCTTCCAGACCAATCTGGCAGCCATTACATCGTGCCCTAAAATCAGCATCTCTCGCCATGTAGGGAACTACTTTTATTCCTAAAATAATAAGATATAATCTAGGATTATGAGCGATCATTAGAGAAGGCACAAATATTCAATGATATTCAAATATTTTACCTCTTAAATTCCAAATGAGAGTCACAATAAATTGACCCGCCGGCCTCTCTTCAACACCGCTAATTCCGACAATCTAACATTTTGCTTTTTAGGTTTGCCTTCCATCGCAAAGCAACCTGACGAGAGTATGCGTGGGATTGCTAAAATATATATAACAGCTTATCAAAAAAAATGTGACACTCTAAAAAAATCAAGAACCGCGGTGATCAGTTCTTATTTTATCAGTTTATTACATTGCTTCTGTTTTATTTTAGATGGTGTAACTTATTAACGTCACAATATATATATATATATATACTTCAAATATACTTTTAGTGTGAAATCAGTTTTTTATCTAGTTATATTTATTTTTTCTGTCATCTCGCTTCACAATGCACTAATATGATACATACAAGAACAGAGTAGTAAACGGACTTAGAAGCGGATTAACATTCCTATTTAATCCTTCTGATATTCATATACCACACAGTCCTCTAAAATAATTATACTGTAACGTGTATTTTCAAGTTATGCTGCACTTTTTCAATAATATTTTTGGGTGTATACATGGTTTGAAGCACTTTTGTTTTCCATTGCATAAAAATATGTTTTTTTACATGTCAATATATTTTTTATTTGAATTCATCTTGAATTTTTATATCAGTAGAACATCGGTACACGCTAAAAAAAATGTTCAAATATAAAAAAAATACAATTCCGACATATCCTTTTGTTTGAGTTTAACCGAGGAGTCTCAACTTAGCCTTAGCATGAATTATATACTACTACGAAGTGCTTCCAAGGGACGTAACCATCCCTTCTGAATATTGTTGATAACTTCATCGCTTTAATGCCGCAATTCATGAAAAAAACAAATCATTTTTAGCCTGATAATAATATTAACATTATAAAATTTAATAGCTCGGTTGGGAGTTTATTCATTTTCTTAATCTTGTTTAATCAGATATCCATGTTTTCTAATTTATATCCAACAACCTGCGATGAATCTTCTTTAATTACGACGCTGCTCTTCAAAATTGGCTTGACGTCTTCTTCACCTCCAAAGCACCGGATTTATGTAAACGTGGAAACAAAAAACTGCCAAAAAGAACGTTGGAAGACAAACGTTAATAATTCAGGTTATTTATTGGTTAGTGATTTTTTAATAAATTTTACTTAACTACTTGTACTTAAATTTACTATATTGTAGCTATTTTTGGGGCAAAATTGATCTCTCATTAATGATTACTCATCTCAACACATTCTATTCCGCGTTTAATGTATTTCAGAAATTTTCTAGGGAGTACACCCTCCCTGTGCTTCTGTCAAATTAAATCTTGATATGACTACGATAGAGGGCTTGTTCATTTGGGGGGTGAAGATATTGTCCACTTCGGTCTTTTCAAATCACTCGCAGTTTCGATTACCTGTTTTTTCCTGCTATTTTAATTACTGTACAAAAAGTTTACGACCTATAAGCTAGTAATGTTTATTTAACTTGAAACTTTGCACCTAATACAAGAGCAGAAGGGTCTGAAAAGAAATGAAATTAGTGACTAGTAAAATCTAGTAAATCACTACAAAGTAACTGCAGGGCCGACAATAATAATCATATTAATGACATCTATGACGAAATAGAGTCTCTCGCAAATACCAATCAAACTCGAGATTTGTTCCAAAAGGTTTTACTATTTATAAAAGATATTAAACAGCACTCAATATTACAATGGAACTATCATCAATTGAATTGATGAAGTAATTAAAAGTTGATAAAATTAAGGCAGTATTCGGATTATACAAAGTAATTACAAAAATATAAATAATAATATTCTCAACAATTAACAACAATTTGGTTTCCGATCAAAACGCAGTACATCATGTCTCTCGTGGAATATATCGTATCCAACCTAGACAAAGTAAATAAATGCGTGGAGATTTTTCTTGATCTTGAAAAAGCGTTTGATACTTGTACCGCATCTACAAATTCTAAAAAAAACTTGAAAAAATAATAGTAAGGGGCACAGCAAATAAGTAGTTTAACGACTCTTAAAAAAACAGACGACAAATTATCCGACTCAATGAAAAACACAAGAATCTATAATTGATAATATACGGTGCTCCGTAGGGAAGCATTTTAGGCCCTATCTTATTTCTGGTACATATTAACAACTTTTGTAATGCGACTTTAAATATTGGAAAAATAATTACTTTCGCGGATGATACAGTGCTTTGCTTTGAGGGTACGTCTTGGGAAGTGCACAGGAAGTGTTGGATCAGGCAAAAAATTAGTTCGATACGAATCTACCATCACTTACCACAAAAAAAACTAAATATATATATATTTTTATTAACGAAAGAAAATCACCACGTCAAAATCTCACACTCATGTGAAAAATTGACTCGAATCAAAATTATTCAACATCTAGGAGTATCGGTGATCATCTTAACTATAAAATACATGTATTGAACCTAGCTAAACGCAAAAGAAAACTAATTTAATTTTAATATGACTATTTATAATCGACTATATATAAGATCGGTATACTATGTACTCTGCTACTCTTTAATTAACTATGCAATTGTAGTTTGGAGACGAGCAGCAAAATCAATATTAGAGTCGGTTTAAAGAGTACAAAATACAATTCTTAGGGTAATAAATGGCCGTCCTTTCATATATCCATTAGATCTTCTACTTATGGAGTACAGTGTTCTAGACGTAAGATAAATTTATATATCAAGATCACAATACAAGACAACAAATATACATCTACACCCCTGTTTCGAGAGCAACAACGATTTTCTATTAATGTTTATTTATATGTTTAGCTCCGAAACTGTACAACACACTTAACACTGACTGGAAATCGTTCACTTATAAAAAAAATACGCAAATATGGACTCAATATATGATTTAATTGGGTAGATCAGTCAGAAGCATCGCTATTCAATATTCCAACTTAATCAAAATATACTAATAATTGACTATATTTTGTTACTGTCTCTATTTTTTTTTATATATATTTCTGTCAAATCTTACTATTTATTTTTAATTTTAATTAAATAACACCGCAACAACACTGAAAAACTGTCTACTTTAACATAAACGGGAGTCTAGCAAAGTAGCCAGGACAATGCTTTATATATCAGAGGTGGATACCTTCTGCATCCGACACAGTCAACTAATAAGTGTATATTATATTATTGTATGTTCATTTTTGATACTTAAAAAATAATGTCAAATAATGAAATAAAAATTAATTAAGCCAATTTTGGACCAGATATTTTGTTGACTGAGATTAAAATACTATTTATAAATTGAAAAACTTTAAGACATAAGTAGATAGAATAAACTCGTTATATGCATATATACATTTAAACATTCCGAATATCGTTGTATTAAATTAATTCAAATAATATAATATTATTTATGAACTGTCCGTTAAAAGAATAAATATAAAGAGACCCATACACGGGTCACCTTATATTTATTATATTAGCCACGTTGAACAAATTTCAGTAAAAGTATATTTAGAATTCAAGGACGCGTAACAATTTTCAAACGAACGTAAGAAACGTCACGGCATTTCAAATAAAGCTGTGTTAGGTATATTTTTGTTTATTTTTGAACCCTTAACAGAAAATCGTAAAGTTTTCTGTAAAGTCACAACCGGCCAAAGAGAATTAAATATCTTCGCAAAAAATCCGCTTCTTTTGATGTATGTACACAAATATTGGCACTTCAGATCAATACACTGTTTGAGATTTAACGCTGAGATAGGCAGCACGCTTCAATCCAAGTGGAGAATGAAATTGTCTGCGGATAAACCACCAGGGAGACATACTGTCACACGATCCCATGATCACCTACGGGACACGCAGACGTCGTAGCGGTCGGATATCAAAGTCTTTGTTACTCAACCTCCGCCCGCTTCTGGGCTCCTGACGCTTATCTTTATTTTATTGAAATAAACCCAGTAAGATTTTTGAAAAAAACAACTTGACGATAATTTACGTCTTCGACCAGATTATTGGCTAGCAGGCATGTGCGAAGAAGGTATATTATTAAAATACTACCATTTTACCCATTTTTGGATACGATAATAGAAGAAGAAGATGCCGCGTAAAATTTAATGTAAAATATAAAAAATATTAAAAGCAAAAAAAACCCTTAAAACCAGGTGATAAAAAAATCGTGAAAACCTTTGAAAATTTTACCCATATTTACGTATTTCCTTGTGAATTTTTTTAACAGCCGATTCAAGATTAACGAAATAATTAGAAAAATACACTAAAATAAAATTAATATAACAGATTTAATTTATTTATTTGTCTTTTTTATAGAAATTTCCAGTACACTTCTTGACTGAATCGAGTCATGGGGAGGCATTCATCCAACAGTGAATTGAAATTGGCTGCTGGTGATGGTAAAGGTGATATATAAGGCAGACACGAATCTATAACAGTATACAGGCGGCTCTCGACTTTCGCATATAATTGGTACCAGAAAATGTATACGAATGTTGAATGTTCCAAAGTAGAGGGATGTAAAAAAACATTAAAAAATGTATTTTAAAATATTTATTTATGAAAATACGTGTTAAGTTCTTTTATATGTTTACTTTATTTTATTTATTAGGTTTTACAAAATAGGTATGGTATAAAACATAAACATAAATACATGAGCAGCTACACAAATAGCACGGAATATATATATAAAAGTAGAATAGAAAAAATAGAAATTAAAAATAATCAAAACAAACTATAAAAAATAAATTTTCAAGACAGAAAAAATAATCAATTTTAGGTTTGACACAGAATGGCTGAGTATCAAAATGAGTTATATCTTTGACTCAGAACAGCATCAGAAACATAACTCTTATATTTAAACATTGAATATCGGAATATATCTACAAGACCAAAATCATTCCCAAACCTGTGAAGTCTTTGTGTGGGTGCATTTCTATAAAAATTAGTAAATGATCAATTTACACGGAAAATTCATAAAATAAATAAAATTTATAAACCTGTCAACATGCTGTGTTTTTCTCAATTGCCTTACGTACTTGAAATACAGGCGGACCTCGACCTTTGTACGTGATCGGTTCCTCAAAAATATACTAAGTCGAAATGTATGAAAGAAGAGGGAAAAAAATACGTAGTAGAAAGTATATCAAATAGAATTTATTCCTTAATAAATTTATCAAGAGTTAAATGTATTCTATTTTTCCTATTTTTTTCCCAGTGTAAATAGGCATGTTCTTACGCACACTGGAGATAAACTATGTTCATGTTCACAGTGCAATTATTCTTGCAATCAGAAACATCGTTAAATTATCATGTGCTTTCACATTCTGGGGAGAAAGTTTATTTATGTTCACAGCGCAATTATTCTTGCAATTAGAAATATCGTTAAATTATCATCTACTTTCACATTCTGGGAAGAAATTTTATTTATGTTCACAGTGTAATTATTGTTGCAATCAGAAAATATCGTTAAATTATCACGTACTTTCACATTCTGGGGAGAAACTTTATTTATGTTCACAGTGTAATTATTCTTGCAATCAGAAAATATCGTTAAATTATCATGTACTTTCACATCTTGGGAGAAACTTTTTTTATGTTCACGATGTAATTATTCTTGCAATCAGAAAATATCGTTAAATTATCATGTACTTTCACATTCTGGGGAGAAACTTTATTTATGTTCACAGTGTAATTATTCTTGCAATCAGAAAATATCGTTAAATTATCATGTACTTTCACATCTTGGGAGAAACTTTTTTTATGTTCACGATGTAATTATTCTTGCAATCAGAAAATATCGTTAAATTATCATGTACTTTCACATTCTGGGGAGAAACTTTATTTATGTTCACAGTGTAATTATTCTTGCAACCAAAAATTATCATTAAATTATCATGTACTTTCACATTCTGGGGAGAAATTTTATTTGTGTTCACAGTGTAATTATTCTTGCAATCAGAAATATGGTTAAATTATCATGTTTTTTCACATTCTGGGGAGAATCATTATTTATGTTCACAGTGTAATTATTCTTGCAATCAAAAAATATCGTTAAACTACCATGTACTTTCACATTCTGGATAGACTCTTTATTCACGTTCACAATGCAATTAATCGTGCAATCTGAAAGAAGACTTAGACATGCATGCGCTTACGCACAGTGGAGAAAATCTATTTTCATATTCACAGTGCAATTATTCATGTATATATTCAAGCAATAAAGGATGCCTAAAAAGTCAAGTGTTAAGTATTAAAGTACTATAATTGAATATATTAAGATATATAAGGAAAAATCCCAACATTAGAGTACAATTAGCAACAACTTTCAAATTATATCGACTCGCTGAAAAACACCCCTGTAAATTATATAAATATCTTTGCTTAAGACAAAAATGTACCAGTCTGAAGATGGCCGTGACAGGCTGAAACCGGTAATAGTCATTGAAAAATAAATAGCATTAAAAAGTGTTTTAATATTCATTAAAATGGAATTCCACCATGAATTAACACAGTATCAAAATTAGAAATAAGAATTAGGATAAAACTTATCCACCAGTCACCTCATAATATGGGTCAAGAATAGCTGCGAACCAAAATGCATAATAATAAAACAAACAAGAACACTGCTTCCTCATGCCAATATGAAAAATTGACACGAGTTAAAATTATTCGACATATGGGAGTACTGATCGATGATCATTTTAACTGGAAAGAACATATATCGAACCTAGCTAAACGCTTAAGAAAACTAATTTATTTTTTTAAAGGAATATAATGTATAATGAACTACAAACTCTTAAGATCGGTATATTTGGCACTCTGTTACTCCTTAATTAATTATGCCATTTTAGTTTGGGGAGGAGTAGCAAAAACAATATTAGAGTCGGCTAGAGCACAAAAGACAATTCTTAAGATAATAAATGGTCGTCCCTTTAGACATCCATCGGATCTTATATTTAAAGAGTACAATGCCCTAGACATAAGACAAATCTTTATGCTGAGACTTGTCCAATTTTTCCATGCTAACAGCAACTCACCCCAAGCAATAAATCATGGATACAACACAAGACGAATAACGAACATTTACACGCCAGTTCCGAGAGCAATAACGACATTTTATAAAAGATTCTAGATGTTCTTAACTCCGAAACTACAACACACTCAGGACCAATTGGAAATCATTCAACTCCAATAAGATTACGCAAATAAGGACCCAACATATGATCCAATCGAGTAGAGATCAATCAGAAGCATGGCTATCCAACATTCTTACCTAATCATTAAACAGTGCCTACACTATTCATTCACTAGTTCTACAACACTCCCACTTCACTAGCTCTACAACACCCACACTTCATTTTTTTAATTCTATTTAATTTTTATCTTTCTTGAATTAAATAACACCACAACAGAACAAAAAAAAATGGGTACTTTAACACAGACTTCAGTCTAGAAAAGTAACCAGGACAATGTTGTATTATATCATAGGTGGAGTCTACTCTATCCCACACAATAAATTACTAAATTTACCATGTAATTATATTATATTATTATTTGATCTAAATTTATTTTGCTTACAGTATTTTTAAAATGTCATTATATTTGATGTTTTACGTCCATAACTCTGCCACACGTAAGGCTTATTTATTGAACCTTAATTTCACGACAATTTATTTTTGTTTGCGTTAGAACTTTAACTGAAATGTAAAATCAATTTATTCCCGGCGTCAACCAACCAAAATTAGATTTTTACTTAATTCATGTTTCTAATATTGTAATATTATACTTTAGATTTATCTTATTAAGGAAGGAATATTAAACTAATTTAAATATGCCTTAACAAATATTAAAGAATGCGATGGAAATGGAAGAAACGCAAAACTTCTCTCAGGGATAATTAAATTTAATGGCTTCTTCTTGTTTTAACTCTCCGCAAAGGAAAGAATTTAAAAATCTCCGAGATATCATGTAAAATTTCCCAGTCAAAGTATCTCAATATTGAATTACCCGAAAAGGTTTTCCAAAATTATATTTCTGCTTCGGAGAATAAGGCCCGCGCGTATTTTTTTGTTTGGAAGCAAACATGGCTTTAGACTACTTTTTTTAAATGAGTGACATTGAGAAATTGGAGACAAGGATGGATATTCTGAAATAAAATACATACATTTACTATTTGGAAAGTGTTCAGTTTTTTTATTTACAAGCATTTTAGAAAACTGTACGGAAGAACCTGCTGAAGATATTCTTCATTTCATTTATATGTAAGTACATATCCAAAGAGATGCGATAAGCTTCATCTCAGAAATTTACTTGAGATGAATCTCAGTATCGCGTGTACGAGTTTTTGGACACGCATCGAGAATATGTATGGAATATGAAAAAAATATATTAAAATTAGATTAATTAATTATAAATATATGCAGACAAAATTACATTATGATTTAACGTACCCATTGAAAATATTGTGACATTTAAAAATTGCGCGGCAGACCGAGCGCTACATTACCGATCTGAGTGGAGGTAGGCAGAAAGAGATAGAAGGCGGAAAGAGAAGGGGGGACTTGTGGGGTAGCGGGCCGAACAGAAGAAGATTTGGAAGAAGGAATTCTGAGATGTGATGGACACGGGAGGTTTGAGTTCCCCAATATATTCGCATCAAGGACCCAACCGCTGGTTGGAGGTAGAAGGAAAATCTCGACTGGTAGCTATGCGAGCCGGCACCATAGAAATGGATCATGTAACAATCTGAAAGTCTCTCGATAGCGAGAGAGCACCACTAGATCTCGATGGCACGGCTGCTACATCATTCATTCAACATTCAAATAACCTCTAAACCTTATAATAACCATAAAATTAGTGATAAATTCATAACAAACAAGTGTCCTCACCTGGAGGAAAGAACGATGACAAGTGAAGAAGATAAAAATACTCAAATCGTGCAAATATGTTATCGGATATTTGTTGTAATCGTGAACAAATTGTGTTATGTGTTTCATGTGTAAATCAAGTGTTTCATTTGTTTAAGACCATTCCAATCCATCCAAGACGGCCACTCTGACATGTTACATTAGAGACACCCACAGACTGAGCCAAGCCGATGGCGTGATGCGCTGGTATTCAATCCACCGGGGTCAGCGCATTACGTAACAATATATTGTTATATATATAAAGTTATTAATATAATGTTGCAATTTAAGATACCTATCATGTTGTAAATAGCAACTGTAAATTGCAAATTGATAAAAGATTGATTTATTATGGTGTCTGTATCATTCAAATATTTTTGGATTCATTGCATAATTAGGTTGACATCTATTTGAAAATGTATTATTTACATAAGACTGCATTCATTAGTCTTAAACTTTTCGGAATCTTATATAATTAACATGGCTACATTGGTATCGCAGTTTCCCGGCAAGGAAAAGTTCCGGGTTCGCATCCCGGTGGTAATCAAATATTTTTAGATTTTTTTTCTGTATAGCTTTAATTTTTTTTAAATATTAAAACCATAATTTAAATACTAAATTAATGTATTAATTATAAATATATACATTAAATTAGTATTTAAAATATCACAGACCTGTGTTCTGAATAATTACAACTTCACAATAAGAATGTGTTTTCTTTAATAAAATGATAATTATTTGAAATATTAGGCAAATGACAAGTTTTGATTATGATTAACTTATACATAACTTAAATTATAATGGTTACAAGTTTATACGCCATGCGAATAACAATAATAATCTAAAATTATCACGTTCATACGATAAATGTCAAACGAAAAACAATTGTGAAGGTCTATGTCCTCCTCAATTAACAACACCGCCGATGGCCCCTGAATGCACCCTGCATATAGCTGGGTATAAAACTAGGCTCTCATCATCTGCAAAAACACGCCGGTATCGGCCGGATAATCGACAACAATAATATGTGCCGGCAACCGCCCAGAAAACTGGCCCTTGCGCGCCACTTCTTCACCGCCGCCTTCCTGACAAGTTTACTGGCAAACGCATGTTGTAGATTTCTTACTGCATATACTTCCTATTGTAACTATGTTTAAGTAGCATTTCTTGTTCTACCTGCTCTCATCGCATACATGCAGATACCCAAACACACACACACACTCCGCGATATTATACAAAAGAACTGTGAATGCTGAGTGTAATTATATGGGGGCAAGACGTTCTGATTCATAAAATATACACTCGCACCCGTACATATCTTATAATTAATCTTTCTTTTACAACAACACACTTTGTTCCCCAAACAACTCTCTTACATGATTAGGGTTACAAGTTTTCCAGGCGAATGACAAAATAACAATATGTAATATTATCAATCATAATTTTATACAGTATCAAGTGGATGATGGTAATTTTCATATGATTTTAGTTATTTTTTACTACTTTTTTAAAATTTATTTTTGATAGCTGTAATTTATTTAATAAATAAATATCAGATATCTCACAGAGACGAAGTTATTTTTATTGTATTTAATGGAAAATATATTATATATATATAATTACTCTGGCTGGCTCACTTTATATAAATATAACGTTCACCATTCTCGTCCCATCAATCTTCACACCTATCATATTTTGAAAGTTGTATATATGTTAATATGTGGAGACTCGCTTTGAATACCACTACACCATCGCCATCCATGGACTAAATTTGATAATTCATTTTTTCCTGAAAGAGCATATATGTCAACCCAATGAGAATCTGATTTTTTCACAAGTTTATATATCAGGCGAACAACAACCATAATTATGGTTGTTTTGTTATTGTTACGATTAACTATTATTATTATTACGTTAAGTATTTTAAAGTGCCATTCATTATTCTTATAATTTCAGTACTCTGACTACTCAGTAGAGTGATGTGTGTGATAAAATGTTGGTTTATTGTTGCAAATAATTTATAATTCATGGAGTGAGAACTAAATTGATCGCTACAAATATGACTGTGGACTTCATGTAATACATTTTTTTTTTTATGTCATATCTCTCCCTATTTGCTGTGCTCATGACTGAGCAACGCGGTCTTGTAGTCTGATTTAACGGCGAAAACAGTTTGGCTTCACTCTTTGCAATATCGTTTAGTGCGTCATGTAACTAACATCCGATCACGTCTCGAACATGGTCTGTCCTTGCTGAAAATTGACCTCTCGACCTTCATCCTTGTACATTTCCAGTGATCACCAGTTTCTCCAAGATATCTTCATCTCTTCGAGCATCATTCCCAAAGTACAAAAGAATGAAATAATTATTTTCCTGCACGTCATACGTTCCTGCATCACGCTATATTATTACATACAATGTATTAGTGAAAGTATGTCTCTTAGACATAAACATTTATTTAGTGCACGTATTTAAATAAACAGTTTATTTAAGATATACTCATATATATATATATATATATATATATATATATATATATATATATATATATATATATATATATTGTGACGTTATAAATCATGGTCACATACGAAATTTCCCCGTTGGTATCACATTCTGTTTTTGAAGTTATAAAAATGGTCGCGGTCTATGGTTTGTTTTCAAAATCATCGAGAGAGCTGTCAGATTGGCGATTTGATAGCCGTTACTAAAATGTAACGGTGAGCGATCCACTATAACCAGAGGATAAATATTGTATGTTATTCAATAACTAGTGCATAACTTACTATTAATTTGTTAATCTAATCGAATGGTAAATAATTTTTACTAAGTAGTAGAAACCAAAGGTAACATTCAAAGATGATATTCAAAGGCAGAAATCTTGTTCCCCGTAAAGATTATTTGTTGACAGCTATTTTGATGATTTTGAAAACGACTGCAGACTGGGCATAAATAGAACGCCAGGACTCTGAGCTTTACGTCACCGGATAACTTTAATTAACCCAATAATTTTTGGGTTCTCGCCATGGGCCGCTACATGAGAGTTACATTTGACTGTAGGGTAGAGTGAATGTACAATAATAACAATTTTTGTTCACATTATATGTTATATTTCACAAAGAACTTTACAATTACCCACGCTTCTCGCACTCGACACACATAATTTTTCTATTTTTCATGTCCTCGTTTCACTAGTTCATCTGTCTCTTGAGGCACTATTTCTTCTTCTTCTTCTTGACATTTTGCACACACCACTATTCTAGGGGATCAGCTCTCCAAACTCGGAACCGGCATCCAGAATTTTTTCAGGAAATGCTGGGCGTTCTTGGTATTACCGTCCATGGTAATACCAGGAACGCCCAGCATTTCGAATGAACCCTTTCGAACCTCGTCTTTCTTTTTTCGTACTTTCTTCCGCATTCTAACCAGCACTCTCCTCTTAGAGCTAGTCCCGATCCATTTGTATCTCACTTTTTTATAATAAAGGGTTTTTCAATAGGGACGCTCAAACTTTCTTTCAACAGGGACAAGAAACTACGCCATATTTCTTCAATTTTTTTTGAGGTTAACACTCGTACTTAGTTGGCAAATCATCACGGAGCAGTACACACCGGAGCAACGCTTGCAAATTATTCAAATCTACTACCAAAATTCGCGTTCGCTCACCGCAACTTTAAGAGCATTACGACCATTTTATCGTCGTCATCACTTGCCTGCCACATCAACAATTCAACGTTTGGTACAAAAATTTGAAAGCATATTGTCGCTACACAATGTTCCAGTGCCAGTGAGACAAAGAAATGCACGAAGTGAGGAAAATATTGCCGCCGCTAGAGCATCTGTCCTTGATGACCCAAATGAGTCACTAACACGACGTTCTCAACAATTGGGCATTTATGTGACGTCATTGTGGCGAATTTTGCGAAAAGATCTTGGTCTACATCCATACAAGATCCAGTTGACACAAGAACTAAAGCCGCTTGACCATTTGAAGCGTCGCCAATTCCTCAATTGGGCTGCACAACAATTTGAAAATGATGCTGAATTCCATCGAAAAATCATCTTTAGCGACGAAGCTCATTTTTGGCTCAATGGATATGTAAACAAGCAAAATATGCATTATTGGGCAGGCACCAATCCACACGTGCTTCACGAAACACAATTGCATCCCGGAAAAATCACTGTTTGGTGTGGATTACATGCCGGAGATGTCATTGGACCATATTTTTTTGTTGATGATGCTAATCGTCATGTTACTGTGAATGGTAATCGTTATCGTTGACTGATTATTTTTGACCTCAATTGCAAGGTATGGACTTGGCCAATATGTGGTTTCAACAAGACGGCGCTACCAGTCACACGGCACACGCAACAATTGACTTATTGAAAACCAGTTCAATGGCCGCCTAGATCATGCGATTTAACACCATTGGACTATTTTCTTTGGAGCTATGTTAAATCTTTGGTCTATACCAACAAGCCGGCGACGTTACAAGAGCTAAGAGAAAATATTGAACGCGAAATTGGTGCGATTCGGGCCGAATTATGTGAAAAAGTGATGGAAAATTGGATTCAACGATTGGACTTCTGCAAACGTGCCCGCGGTGATCATGCGAGGGAAATTGAATTTTATACATAATTGCCACTAAATGTACTTCAAAACATAATAATTTTTTTTTAGATATATTCATTCGTTTTTGTTTTATTTAAAAAAAAGTTTGAGCACCCTTAATGAAAAACCCTTTATAACTAGCTGATCCAGCGAAATTCGTACCGACTCAGAATCAATAATATTGTGTTAACTTATTAGCTGAATTAAATTCAGTTTTTTATTCAGTTAAAATAAATACTCCAAATTTGATAACCTCACAAAAAAAAGATTCGTCGCGGTTTGCGGCACTTCATAGAAATCGTGCCACACAATAAACCAATCACAATACAGTTTTCGCCATTAGACATGAATCTCAGGTTTGATTGGACCATAAGGGGATAGCCGTGGCGCGCAGATCGCATACCGCCGCGAACTTTCTCAAAGTGAACATCCTCGAAGGCAACTTACCGTTTGAAAATCACTATCAAAATAGCTATTCGTGCACCTAGCTGGTAATTGGCTCGATTATTCCCGGAAGATTTCACGCATCTCCGGGGATAAATAGAATTCCACACCAGAATGATTGATCGGAATGAAAACTGAATGAAAATTGGTGAAAACTCGAAAAAAATGCTGATAAATCACGGCGCACGTCTGGACAGCCAGCTCAATGGTATGCAATGAAAGGACCGCGTAACAGAATCAACTGTCAAAGGATAATAATGCACACAACGCCATCTACTGGCATTACCGGAATCAGCATACAACGCCATGTTCATTTTTCTCCGTGTTTTGTTTCTGTCATGTATCAGAGATGGCGTTGAAAACGGATTTAATTTTTTTGTGATTTTCTTACTTTTCCAATGCGCGAGAAAACTTCTCGAGACAAACAAAAAAAAATTCATCGAATTCAGTTCAAAGTCAATCAGTTCTCGAGATGTCAAAAAAACCGTACCATACAAAATGTATGAGAACATGAATTTTCTAATTCATAATTTTTTTCCTGTGATTTTTTCATACTTGCCTATATTTCCATCAATATAATAAAAAATAGTATCGTGTTTATGAGATATCTATTATTCGTTTGTCAATTTTTATTAAAACACATTCTTATTGTGAAGTTGTAATTATTCAGAACATAGGTCTGTGATATTTTAAATATGATTTAAATATATTAATTAAAAAGATAAACATATAAAATCAATTTTATCAAAAAATATTGTTGCGCCACCGGGATTTGAACTTGGATTTCTTTCCAAACCGGGCAAGGTGCATTATCTAACTATGCTACAGCGACGATATTTTTAGCGACAAATTTTCGAACCTATATGTTACCTTTTTGATATTATTACATTTAATCGTTCCATTATTTGAATGAGCCATCTACTTAATTTTCACGGAATTTCAAATACCTTTGAGTAATCTTATAGCAGACGCCAGAATTATCAATTCATTTTTATTAAATTTTGGACACGTTGATACAACAATGCACCTTTCCTAACCTTTTTATTACCGATTTTGTATGTATATCTTTCTAATTAATATATTTAATTCACATTTATTATATTTTTCACAAAAAAATGTTAATGTAGGTTTCCAAAGAAACAACCTTCACGCGAGTCTAAAAATAGTGATAGATCCTACAATAGACAAGGTGGCCAAAAATATCAATTTTCATTGAATCTCTTTTAAAGAACTTCAAAAATTGATCTCAATATGCAATTTGCCCACCTGTTAAAATGTTAATTTCTCAGAGACAAGTAATTTTTTTAGTGAGTCGTATTATTATAATACACAGGTCAGAAATATGAAAGCAAATATTGAATTTGAATGAAAATGCTTCTAAGTGGCTCCAATAGTCCATAGAATCCTGACTTCGGTGCTGCGGCCACGTAATGTGCAGAAACGACCACCATATACTGAATTTTATGCACAGAATCCATAAGGCCAAAAGAATCAGGATCCGATTGCACGCTTTATGGTGTTCTACATAATATCGATAATTGTCTGAGAGCAGAATTAGAACATTGCATCACTTTCACCAAGTCGATCCTTCATTTTTTTTTCTGTTTATTTTTTTGTTCTCTCGTTTGTAACTATATTTTCATTGTATATTACAATATATATTTTATTATAACTTCTTCAATATTTACAAAATTACTTTGTGATAATATGTATTCGCTAATAAGAAAAAACACTATTATTTAGGAGAACACTTTCTTTTTGTGAAGTTGTAATTATTCAGAACAGACGGTCTGTGATATTTTTAATACAATTTAAATGTATTCATTTATAAAGATACACACATAAAATCAATTTTATCGAAAAATATTGTCGTTGCTACACCGGTTTTCTAACCTGGATCTCTTCCGATGCGGGGAACGTGCATTAACCAATTATGCTATAGCACCACAGTCATATCGGGTTACTCAAAGGTATTTCAGATTCCGTAAAAATAAAGGAACGATAGATGTATTAATTTGAAAAAGTGTAACATATAGGTTCGAAAATTTATCGTCAATTCACTGTGGATAATCTTTTAAACCACATATTTAGAAGATTGCAGTGTACTTAATCAATCTTCAAAAAATTTTCAGTTTTAATAAAGAGTTTTAAGCGCTAACCACAGAATTTATGTTACTTAACCCTTCCCAAACCATGCAGTAACACAGGTCTACCTTCATAATTAAATCTGTAATATTTCGGTAAATACACGCAATATAAAATTCATAGTTTAGATAATTTTAAATAAAATATTAGCGCTTAGGAATGACTAGTGAAAAACCAATTATGAAAAGGGAATCGTACAAAAACAATTATTTTTCTATTCAATCCGTTGTAAAATTAATACGTTGGTAAAAATACAATTTGTGATATGAA
The DNA here is from genome assembly GCA_022840565.1 of Eubasilissa regina. Classification (NCBI taxonomy): domain Eukaryota; kingdom Metazoa; phylum Arthropoda; class Insecta; order Trichoptera; family Phryganeidae; genus Eubasilissa; species Eubasilissa regina. The sequence goes on from JAINEB010000007.1 coordinate 32,050,403, forward strand.
AGACAGAAATCACACACTATTTTCACAGTCAAAAGAACAACAAACATACAAATATAATTAACTCTTTCTCACTAATTAAATGAAGAGAGATAAGAAGGAAGGACACATTGTATAGGTCTTTATGAATGTTCTAAATTATGTAATTAATCATTTTTTCAAAATTGAGTACTCAATATTTAGAGTAAATTCGAGCCATTAAAGCCATTTAAGCTAATAAAATCATTTTTTCTAACTGTTATTTACGGTAACACGAGTTGACAGCATGGCTGCGTTCGGGTATTTTATATCATGGTACGGCAAAGGTTAATGCAGGGCACCGAGCAAGCCAGGATGCCGAGAAAGCCGGGGCAACTGTGTTACCCTAGAGAATGGCAGTTAATTTTCCAGTATAACAATAATTATGCTTATAGTGTGCTGATAAAAAAGACTGACCTGGGCAGTAATCTTAACTTAACTTAACAACTGAGAAATGAGCTAAGAGCTAAATGAGAAATAAGATCAATGAAGATTCGGAAACTGGAATATTTTGCCCATTTGAAGCGAAACTTGAGAGACATATGTAATATAACACTCTACACCATATCATTAGTACAAGATTGAATCATGAAAAAGAGGGTTTGATAGCAATAAGACGTTGTATCTGCAGATTCTGAGAGTCTGAATGAATGGTCCAACAAATCCACCTTTTTTTTAAATCAGGGACGGGAGCGCCCAGAAAAATTTTGCCCGAGGGTGCCACAGAGGCTAGGGCCGGCATCGAGAATGGTTAAAGTGTATATATGAGAACAAATTGTAAATATTTATTAAAAATAAAAGTAAATTAGAAGAAAAACATAGATAACCTTCATGCTATGCATTCTAGTATAAAAGGTAACTTTATTTTACCATAAAAAATATATTGATTTTTCTCTGTGTGGAAGTGGAAAGTTCGTCGAAATATTTCACACCCACTCGACTGAAATGGTGTTGACCCGCCGTATTTACCTTAGGGGTAGATTCTCGACGATAACCAATAAATAGCTCATGACTGAAGATTGCGACCTTCATAAACTCCTGGCTATTCATTTATCTCAGTATGCCGTAGATCTAAAGACTGTCACTAGTAAAATGTCTGTTGATTCTTTAATTTGACTGGCTGCCCCAATATGCTTCGTTTTGAAAAAGTTTACCATCTTCTCTTCTCACAAGATGTAAATGGTTTAGAGACCATCGTTGATGTGTAGTTCCTGCGAATGAGAAATGTATGTGTCTCGCTGTTCATAGTATCCGCAGCATCTGTTCCCTTCAGATACTGAGTTGACTAGATTAAATTAAAAGATTTTTTTATAAAATACGACTTTTTATGTTTTTTTTCAGTATTTTTTAAAATACAAATTAAATGTATTAATTAGAAAGATACACATATATAATCAATTTTATCGACAAATATTGTTGTTGCTACCGGGATTCGAACCTGGATCTCTTCCTATATAGGGAAATTGCATTAACCGATTATGCTATACCAACACAGTACATTGACTTTCAAATAATGGAATGATAGGCGTATAAATTTGGAAAGAGTAACATATAAGTTAAAAAATTTGTTGTCATTGTACTGTGTTGGTGTAGCATAATCGATTAATGCAATTTCCCCGGTTAGGAAGAGATCCAGTTTCAAATCCTGGTAGCCACAACAATATTTTTAGATAAAATTGATTTTATATGTATATCTTTCTAATTAATACAAATGATTAAATAATCAGTATTTTTAAAAATATCACAGACCTTTGTTCTGAATAATTACAACTTCACAGTAAGAATGTGTTCTCTTTAATACTAACTCATGATTTAGGAAGACTATTAATGACATATTGGATTCCCGGAGGTTCCATGAAACCAGTTCACCATGCTGCTGTACGTTTTGGGTTTGCGCATTGGGTCGTGTAGCATTTTGCACAAAGTACAAAAAGGGCTGATGGGAGGTCCTAAAACTGGTTCATAATATTTTTTCCACCAAAAATATTTCAAATATTCTTCAGGACTATCCATCAACCAGGCAATTTTCTCTGCCAATATCTTGGGTGTCAACCTTCTCGCGTCTATGCAGGAATGAGGAGGCACAAATTTCATCATATTGGCTGCGTTCATGATTATTGGCACCACATCATTGCTCAAAGCCGTGTAAATCACTTCTGTAATGTAATCTTCGCAGTTAGAATTTTCAAATGATAGAACGAAAAAATAGTCATTTTTTAAAATTGTTTCACATTGTGGTTCACATTTTAGAATGTCACAGTTTCCATATATGTCTACGGTCATATGATCCTGGAGTTCTCTGGCGTAAGCCATTCTGTTGTTCACACTGCTGCACTCCGTCACAATCCAAGCGACTGGTTTTGTTTTGTTTTTGTACGTCGGTACGAGCTCTTTGATGACAGTTATATCATCTTCTGGAGAGTTCCAATCGGGATGCCAAGCCGGAGCGACGATATTTCTGTCCTGATCAACTATATTCACCGTCGAAACCATAATATCTGAATCCATTCTGTACGTAATGGTAGCATTGAAGAAATCGTTTTTAAAATGATAAACTGGAAACACATCCGGGGACTCCATGGAGTAAAACACGTACAACTGTGATGAAGATCTTTCTGCGGGATAAATTTCATTCGAGGCTGGATTATAACCCGGTCCATGGAATACGATAGCGTCAAATGACGCGATGTCCGTAAAATTTCTCCGATTGGTTATAAAGCACTCAGTAACTGGACATTTGTTATCGATGAATGCCTGTCTTCCAAAACCGAAACCATAATCTTCCTTTTGAAACAAACCATTCCACAGAAGTATAGTTTTCACCTCGTTACTTCTATCTTGATATTCTGGATGATCTTCACTCTGCACAAATAGAAATTGGAGTAGTAAAATAATATAAATAATTATCAAACCAATCAGAGCTCCAAAAATATAGTTGTAATTTTTTATCGTTAACATCTCAAATATTTAAATAGCATCGCAAAAAAGCACTAAGATATAATTTTACATGTACCGTTTAATTACAACTTGACAACTAACACGATATGAAACTAATATTAATAGCTGACTACGTACATTCTAATATTACACAACTTGTAACCCATTTAACGCCAAATCTTAAAAAATTTTATATTTTCTGTATTAATTGCATAAAAGTACAGAAATGTGTGTCATGTGACGCTGTACTTGAGCTCGATCCAATGTTGTTCCAAAACATAACAATTTAACAAAATATTTTTAATATTTTATGACCGCTTAATGTGTAATTTTAAAACGCCAATCGGACTCAGAAAGTATCATTTCCTTCGTCAGGATATCAAAATAATTATTATTAAATAAATGTTTGAAAAATATATTATTTTTTCTTGTATTTGGAAACTCGCCTCGTAACTAAGAAATAATATGAATATTTTAATGTTGAAATGTATTTATTTATTTATATATATTTTGACATCCATATTTTTGTACTAACAGAGGTGGATACATAATACACATACATAATACATAGTTTATTGTGTGGGTTGGAGTAGACTTCACCTCTGATATATACAGCGTTGTCCTGGCTACTTTGCTAGACTAAAGTCTGTGTTAAAGTAGCCAGTTTTTTTTTTTCGTGCTGTTATTTGGAATAAAAAGGTAAATCAAATATGAATAATAAAGTAAGAATAAAATAAAAATATAATAAAAATATGTGGAGTGGGAGTGTTGTAGGACTAGTGAGATATTAGTAAAAGAATTGTATACTTTATATTAAATTGTTGGATATCCATGCTTCTGATTCATCTCTACCTGATTGAATCATATATTGGGTCCATATTTGTGTAATCTTATAGTAATTGTACGATTTCCAGTTGGTACTGAGTGTATTGTACAGTTTCGGAGCTAAGAACATGTAGAATCTTTGATAAAATGTCGTTGTTGCTCTCGGAACTGGTGTGTAGATGTTTGTTGTTTGTCTAGTGTTGTGTCCATGATTTATTGCTTGAGGAGTGCGCCTTAGTTACGTAATAAAATAAAAAATAGTTGAGAAGAGTCCTTTTTATTTTTTTCAACAGACTAGGGTCCTCAAAGCGATAATATACGAAAATATTTATAAAAATAAATGTAAAATCGTATACATGATTATTTTTATCCTAATAGTATGTGGTATTTATTGCTGATGATTTATGTAAAATGACTAAACTGACTAAGGTAAATAAACAGTAGTAATCTGATTCTGGGTGATGTGAAAAGTATTTTTGAATATATAGGTTTAAAAAATTAATTAAAATTTAATAGGATGTCACATTCTCACTGTGAAGTTATAATTATTCAGAACAGACGGTCTGTGATATTTTTAATATGAATTAAATATATTAATTAGAAAGATATACATATATAATCAATTTTATCGAAAAATATTATTGTTGCGCCACTGAGATTCGAACCTCGATCTCTTTCCTAACCGGAGAAGGTGCATTATCCAACTATGCGTCTGCTATCAGATTACTCAAAGGTATTTGAGATTCTGTAAAAATAAGGTAGATAGATGGCTCTTTTAAATAATGGAACGAATAAATGTATTAATGTCAAAAAGGTAACATATAGGATCGAAAATTTGTCGCTAAAAATATTATCGCTGTAGCATAGTTGGACAATGCACCTTCCTCGGTTAGGAAAGAAATTCAGGTTCGAATCCCGGTGGCGTAACAACAATATTTTTCGATGAAATTAATTTTATACGTATATCTTTCTAATTAATAATTTTAATTCATATTTAAAATTAAATTTTATTTAATGATGAAAAAAGTTTTACTATTTGTAACGGATAATTGAAAGTATAGCCAAAAACGATGTAATTCCAAAATTCCATATTTTTTTTAGGAGTCTCACAGACCGCATCTTTTCGTCGCGCCTGTGAATTTTCACTGCACAATTGCGTAAATATCGGAATTTCAATACAATATTGCGTTAATATAGGAATTTTGCGAATGGGTTAAAAAGTCTCACAGACCGCATTTTTCCGTCACATCTGTGGATTTTCACTGCATCATTAATACAATTTTACGATAATATTGACGTTCGTGTGAATGGGTTAAAAACTTTTCTAATCTAGTAATGCCTCTTTAATTCGTTTCACACGAACCAGATAACAGTGGCATAAAAAATGGACATATTGCGTGATATAAATTTGGTACATGACACTATGTCTACATTGTATCAGACAAGAAATAAGATAAGGTAAAACAAAAATAAAGATAAATATTATAGGTAATAAAAATAAACATACAACATTTTGCTCATATGTCATACTAGGCTAACAAAATATAGCGCATTCTAAAAAATTATTATAAAATATTCCTAGAGAATGTAATTAACGCTTTTACTGTAACTATCAGAAAAGCAATCAGTGATAGCTTAACACTGCGTGGCCAGGGATTCCATAGAATAATATTTCAGTGTGGAAATCTCTTTTTATATTGCTTTAAATTCTAGCGGCCACTATCTGACGCAAAGCGGCTATAATAGTTGCCCGCTCCTGCAAGCAGCAAGCAATTGATTTTTCGCTAGTGCATCCTGTATTGCCCTCCTTGGAATTGTGCAAACGGTGTTCTTAAGTATCAATTATGAATTATTCATCTTAAATATTCTTCGTTATTCAACTTAAAAACATTCTCGAAATAACTGAAATCACGTTTACAATAACAACAATAATATATATAAACAATAATATTTTTGACAAATGATTTACTACGTGAGATGACAGTCGGTCAATTCTGTCAGTAAGTCGGCGTTCATTGTGTCAAACGGTAGCACGTCGTGCACAAATTACAAAACTTTATATCTTTCATTCAAATAAAATAACACTTCTGATATTCCCAGAATGACAACTAAAAGAAAGAGCAGCATATTAGTTGAAAAAAGCAACAAGAAGTAAAGGAAGGCTAGAGATCTTGAGATGAAAATGAAGATTATCAACCAATGGGATGTTGGAAAATAGTGAAGGCGATGGTACGTTATTTAGGCCAAGCACAGTCTACCGTGTCTACTATTCTAAAGGACAAGGAAAGAATAAGATAAACCGTAAAAATATCAAGTTCATTTACAGATCAGTTCGTTTATGATCAGATCAGTGTAACAGAACAAAATTATTAAGGGTAATTTGAAATTTAACTTAAAATACCATGAATGATGGGTAGAGATTCACTCGAATCATAATATGTTGGGTCCATTTAAAAAATATTTTTCTATTGATGAACGATTTCTAATTAAGTGTACTGTATAGATTCGGATCTTGGTATGGTAAGTACTATTAATAAGTTTCATATATTTCAACATTTCAACAAATAATATATATAAAAAATAAAAATTGAAATTGACTTACCAAACCAGATACTGAAAAATCGTCCTTATTCCCGTGAATGCCTTCGATAGCTTGTTATTCCCGGGTTTCTAGTTGATAATTTGATCACGCATGCAGAATTAAACATCATCACTAACCTAGATTGATAGCACCTATTTCTCTGCCGTCGTGCGATGGTCCGATGTATTGTTCTTGTTGTGCCCATTAGTTGTGTCATAATAACACCCGGAGATTACTCCGGATATTGTTCTGACCGGCCAAAATACGAACGTGATATTTATCTGGCGAGGTACCAACCGCAATTGTGCTCCGACCGTGGGTTAACAGCGATCCTTCGGTCGCCGAAAGCGGCGACATTCACACTACACTAATTAATCATACCAACAACAAGAAAAACTAGGGGTGCTATACGATAGAATAAGAAAGTGCGTAAACAGTCCATTTAGAAGCCTCCATAATCGACGAACTTGCTTGTGAAAACTGTAAGAAAGAAGGTTACATGACCTTGTTACTTCGATTGGCACCACTGGGTTCCCTAGTTTATAATAATGTACATGTATGTATTTCAGTATTGCCGCCCTTTTTCGGAAGCTAAGAAGACGGTAACCGACAGGCGTCATTCTTATTATATCCCATGCTTCGACCAATCCAGCGGATCAAATATACCACCAGTGCATGCTTCAGTCGAAATCTAAAGACAACCCAGCTAAAAGAACAAAAACATCGGACTAGAAAGACAGCAAATTAAAGAGGTTAGTGTAGTTCATATATCATGTGTGTGCTTATTGTTAATCGGAAACCTGAGAACCAGCTAATGAAGACGTTTACATAAACACATGATAAAAGGTATATTTTGGATCTTATTGTTACATAAATACTTACGTAAAATACAAATACAGTGAAACCTGTTAGATTGAACACCTTCTCTGAATGAACACCTCTCTACATTATATATATTGAATGCACACACAGCTATTTTCTCACTAATTCACCTTTTCTGAATGAACACCTCTTTACTTTGAACATTGAACATTGAGAATAGTATTTATCTCTTTATTACACACTGTTAGAATGAACATTAAATAATTTTAGACAAGATAAATATTATAAGAAATTGTCCCCCTTTACCTTTAGCTTCTGATAAACACCATTATCACAAAAAATCCAGCTAGTGATAAACTGCCTACTTTGTTCTATACTGTAATCTTCTCCGTTTTCAGCGTTCCTGGTACCGTTAGATTGCTCGTCACATTTCCTGTTTGCCTATATGTAGAACGCTAACATTGGATGTGTTTAGACTAGCTTTCGACACTGAATTCATTTTTGATATTTTGAAAAACATGTCATCAACATCTAAGAAAAGAAAGTACAACGAAGTGATTTTAGCAGACAAAATTACAGCTATAAAGGATTTAAACAATGGAATGTCTGTCAGGGATTGTGCCAAAAAAAAATCTGTTTCTGTTGGCACTATTGTGAACTGGAAAAAGCAAGAAAACATTACAACAGCAGCTTTTGAAAACCAAGATCTTTCAAAAAAACGACCATCAAGAGTTGCTGGTGAATCAAAATGAATTGACCAAAGAGTTTTTGACTGGTTTGCTGCTGCACGTGCTCGCCATATACCTGTGTCTAGGCCAACAATACAAGGCAAAGCATTACTTGTGAACATTTAAATTAATAAAAAAAAAAATTTTTTTTAAAGAATTTTTTATTTACCTGTTAAATTGAACACCTCCTTACATTGAATATTTTTTTCAGTACACTAGTGGTGTTCAATCTAACAGGTTTCACTGTATTGCAAAATCATCTGTTGTTATCATCCGTCTACTTTTTTATGGTATTAATTTCCTCATTTGAAGATTCATTAGCGTCAGGCCAAGTTTTTTCATTAATTATAAGTACTGTATCGTCTGCATAAAACGATACAGTACTAATAATTTCCTTTTTTTTTTAAATTTATTTAACTACTATTTTACTATTTAATTTGAGTTTAAATATATCATTAGAGTATAAAATAAATAACAATGGTCCAAGTACCGTACCTTGTGGTATACCAAAGTCTGTGGTTTCAGATGTGCTATTGTATCCATTTATTTTTACATATTGTTTTCGGTATGTTAAATAATTTATTAGCAATGATAAAACATTTTTAAGTTTATTATGTAGTTTCTTGTGCGATATGCTATCAAAGGCTTTTGTTAGGTTTATAAATTGTAATCAAGACTTGGTCTCTTAACTTGAGTGTTATGAATGACATTTGGGAACTGCAAGGGAGTAATTTCGTAGATGTAACCTAATGTTTGGAGGTTCTAAACCACTGCCTGTCAATGGATGAAATCTATATCTATAATCTATCGATGAAAACTAGCTACTGTGTATACCTAGACGGAGTTGTATCTAGATCGTAATACAGGCCATACCTGAGTGTATTTGTATTTGTAGAATACTTGAATTAGAATTTTAATTGACAACAATACTTCTTTTATTTGTCAATTATAAATTTTCCTCAGTCAAGGATGGAAGCAGAGTACTGTAGCAGAAGGTTAGTATGCATTCATGGCGCTGAGGACCCACAAACTCATGTCAACCATTGTCTAGCTGGTGGCATTGCCTGGCGTTCGACTCACCAAAGCTAGGACGCAACTTAACAATATATATATATATATATATATATATATATATATATATATATATATATATATATATATATATATAATATTATATATATATATATATATTATATATATAATATTATATATATATAAATATATATATATATATATATATGGATTCGTAGCAGATGAATTTGTAGTACTTATTAATTAGTAATAATACTATATTTGTGTTGAGAGTCATGTTACGAAGCATCCTCAAGACATCTCTGCTTGAGCAGCCAGCATCGGATTGCCAACCGAACGCTCCTAACGTGTTACTGTCTTGGCACCAACGAGCTATTCAGCTCAAATTTTAGTCTTCTGTAGGCTCCGCGACACAAATTTCAGCCTTTTTTGTAAAAAGTTTGAATTAACTTCGACTATGACTTTGATGTAAGTACCTTATTTGACTTTTGTGTTATCCTAACATTGTCCTTGCTGAACCGCCTTGAGCTAGTGCTGTAATTATTGAAGCTCATACAGCTATTGATGTAGGCAGATTCAGCAAACCACTAAACATATCTTATATGTCTGACAAGTTTCCAAGAGTTGATTACTGATTGCCGCGGGGAAATAAATATCTTACGGGAGACATCTGGTTAGTATATTATGTTGTAGATTTCTTTATACAACGTTAATTCTAATACAATACACAATTTAGTATTATGTTAGAGTAAATATTAATATTAAACTACCGCAAATACCAAGTAAGCTTGAGTAACCACACTCAGACGATGCAAGCAGCCTTGAATCTTGAAACAAATTTCATCAAATTTGTGGACGTTTATCGACTCCACTAGTTGCACGCACCCTGCATATATCTAGGTTTTCATCAACTTCTAAAACACGTCTGGTACCAACCCCTAAACAGACAACAACACTACGCGCCGCAGCCGCTCGAGAAACTGACCTTATTGAATCACTAGCGGCAGTTTTCCAGAAGAGTAGAACTCTTACTGCATATACTCATAACGAGGGACTGCCGAAGAAGAAGACTATTTTCTCTACTTTTTTAGTGTTATTACTTCTGTGTAACTCATTATCATCCATGTAGTTCTGTTTGTTAGTTTCGTTTGTTATGTTATTAATTGATGCGGAACCCAAACTGTACTTGGATACACTCCCATCTTTATACAACATACATACCTGGTACTATGATGAGGATGTGCATTAATTACGACCTTTAATACTAATTCATCAGCCTCCAGCCATCAGGCTCAAAATGAAACCACAGTCGCATTGTTGTCGAAGAAATCCTAAATCAGAACTACGAAAACTAGTTACTTTCTTACTTACCATCACGCCATTTCCCCCCGAAGGCAGAGAGGATAGAGTACCACACTCTTCTGTCCTGATACATAATTCTCGCCTCATCCACATTCATACATCTTCTCATACAAGCTCGCCGATTATTGTGGCTTCTAACAGGACCATCTTCTATTTCTGATGAAATCAACACTTACGTTATATATCTTTCATACCATTCTATCCTCATTCATCCGTTCCATATGAACAAACCACCTAAGTGATCCTTTGGTAACAATCATTGGGTTGATCGGATTTTGCATCACGTACACGTCTCAATTTTTTTTTGTTGTCACAGTCAAGTCATTGGTTTTACGAAATTTATAACCCAATAAAAATACTCCCTGTGCATTCTGTCCTTTCAATATACACCTGTCCCATTCTGGGATTTCGGTGACGGGGGGACAGATTGCCTTCTGACAGCGAACTGTCAAGATCTGTATTCTTTTTTTACCCTCCGAAAGCAGCGCCATGCATAACGCTAGGACCACGAAGAGGCGGTGTTCTAAACAGCTCCGGAAGTGCAGTGATTTCTTAGTTTTTCACTAAAAAGGTGCGAGTGGATGTGAAAGGATCGAGATCAAGGTAGGCCAGATCCATTTGCCAATATTCCTCTCTTAAATCCAATTCGGTTTGCGTCAATCTACTACTACAAACTAATCATTATTGTAATCGACACAGTTTACAGGATCTTATCTCATTAAATACCATTTATAGCACATCTTCATTCAAAGAAATATCTCTTTGCAATTCAACCACTAGGACGAAACTGGTTAGAAAATGAAAATTTGAAAACATATCTTTTTGGCTAGTTCAGAGATTTTTTGTTAAAAATATACACAAACATCTTCATAATTACAAATTTTTATATATTTAGGAGGCGTAACTGTATGTCTAGTTTTAGCGTTTATTTCTATATTTTTTGCACGTGATTTTTTTAAATTTTATTTTATTATTTATTTGACATTTTTACAATTTTTTATAACATGAATTAAGTATTTTACATTTTTAAAATTAGATGGTTTTTGTCTTTCGTTTACCTCTCCAAAAAAGAGGCCAGCTCTTGTCCTTGGAGAGGAAGTTACACTACAATAATTTTATTTACAATACCTTACATATTCTATTCATTGTCCATTTGTGTGCTTCTGAAGTGTTCTGTTTATTTTCCAAATATGTGTTTTTGAAGTATTCATTTAGTTTCTTTCTAAACTCTTTTATTTATTTAATTTGTGTAAGGAGGCTATTGAAATTTTTTATCTCTAAATATATAACATTTTTCTGATAGTGTTTAGTGTTCATTTAGGGATTTTAAAGTTATTTTTAAACCTTAATGATGTGTTTGTTTCAAATATGACAGTGTTATTTTCTTTAATTAATTGATTAATTGAGATTCTTTTGTAAATATTTTCTATTTTGTTTGTTATGTTTTACAATTCTATCAACGTTTTTTCTACCTGAGTAGAGACGACTGATCGTTACTTTATTGAGTTCAGAAGTTTTAGTGTATTTCTATATCTAAGCGTTGCTCCTTTGGAGCTGGATCGTTCTTCATATTTGTGAGAACTGTCACATTGTAAATGTATGTGTGTGTGTGTGTGTATCATAAAAGTGAGTATATGAGTGGTGGGGGGCGAATCTTATATGATTCCGTCTCTAGGGGAACATTATTATTATTAGAAATCTCTTCGATTACAGCTTCTATTCTATTTCTTAATGTATAACGTGTTGAAATAAACGTGTCATATTGTTACCTGGAAAAACTGAGCTTCGCATACAAAGAATTGGGACCCAAGTAATTAGAAAATAATCAGAGGAGAGAATCCCAAGGTAATCTGGTGGTAATCTAACATTAATCATTACAAATCCTTAATTAATATTCAATGATAAATGAAATAATTTTAATTATTACCTACAAAAAAATAAATAACCTTACAGCATGTAAATCAGTATGCATACATTCTTCTTTAAATATCAAACTGTAGATTTATTTTTAACCTTTACCATACCGTGATATAAAATACTCGTACGAGTCAAAACAAGCGGTGGTGGTCATTTTGGACCCACCTTAAGTTTTCGGTTTTTCAACCGTTTTGTGGGAGATTTTTAATAGATATTTCATTTTAAATACAATTTAATGAAATGGCGTGATGTGCCGTAAAGTTTCTGCTAAAAAAATAAAGTTAAAAATTAAAGAATATTATAAATAAAGAACAGACGCCCTACAGAGCCAAAATACAAGCATCCACTGAGCGTGTAATCTTTCTGTCGGAACCCGAGTAGGTAGTGTCATAAAACTTACAGGTGGGCGCAACGCCCATCAAATATTTATATAACTGGCATTGTCTAAGGGCCGCCAGACGAAAATAAGTAAATTTGAGGGGCGTTGCGTCTACCTATAAGTTTTATGGTCCAGGCGGTTCCGACATAGTTAGAAGCGGGTCGGCCATGGGGCAATTATTTTTTTATATTTTTGACAATTATATTCTGACAATAACAAACAACTTACAATCTATTCAATTTATTGTCTATTAAACCTGTTTTATACCCGTTATTAACTGTTATTTTTCATTCATTCATCAGTTGACATAGGAATATTAACTAAACGATGTATCATGGAGTAGAACCCTGAATTTTGATATAGACATTTTGGAGAGGAATATTTTTGATTCATAACTATGTATATTGTTTATTTATTAAAAATATATTAAAAAAAACGCTACAATCATCAACCCAATACATTACTCACTAGATAATAAAACATTTTTATCCCAACGCATATATCATATCACGACAGATTGAAGTATCTTGTAGATGGTGTCTTTTTGAACAGAATTGATATAATTTGGATTACAATTTTCTTATCTCTGAAATGAAACACTCCATTCCCTTTGTCATGCTTTGCAGACAAACCGGAAACTTTGTTGAAGAAAGTCAATAAATTACCGATGATAAGACTAACTTTTATAAACACCAAAGGATTCCAAGTGCAGATAGATGAAATTTCTTCAAAACCTAACAGATCTGAAACTTAATTTAAAATACAAACTTTCAATGAATACTAATATTCCGCATTATTTATTACCGGCGTAAAAATTATTTTATTCACATTTAAAATAATTGAAACAATAACTTTGTAGTAAGATATTTTAATTTTATTTATATTTTTGAAAAGCAGGGTCAATTATTTTAAAAGGTAAATTTTTTTAACCCTTTCCTAAACCATGCAGTAACACATGTCTACCGCTCTAATTGAAACCGTAATATTTCAGTAAACACACGCAACATGCAATTCATATTGTAGTTAAATTAAAGAAAATATTTACATTTAGAAATAACAAGTGAAAAATCAAGTATACAAAAACAATTCAATTTTCATTTCAATTCAATTGACAAAAATACTATTTACGTGAAACAGAAAGAAATCACATATTAATTTCACATTGAAAAGAATAACAAACACACGAATGGTGTCTCTTTCTCACTAATTAAAGAAAGATAGATAAAAAATAATTTTGTATTATATAACGCAACCTCCTATACAGGACTTGATGAATGCTCCAAATTATAATATTATATATATATTTCATATTTAATGCTTAATATTTATAGTAAATTTATGGCATTAACCATTTTTTCACATTTCAAAGGCTAATAAAACTCTAATATATCACGGTAACACGAGTTGACACCATGGCTGCGTACGAGTATTTTATATCACGGTATGGTAAAGGTTAAAAATAAATCTACAGTTTGATATTTAAAGAAGAATGTATGCATACTGATTTACATGTTATTTATTTTTTTGTAGGTAATAATTATAATTATTTCATTTATCATTGGATATTAAATAAGGATTTGTAATGATTAATGTTAGATTACCACCAGATTACCTTGGGATTCTCTCCTCTGATTATTTTCTTATTACTTGGGTCCCAATTCTTTGTATGCGAAGCTCAGCCTTTCCAGGTAACAATATGACACGTTTATTTCAACACGTTATACATTAAGAAATAGAATAGAAGCTGTAATCGAAGAGATTTCTAATAATAATAATGTTCCCCTAGAGACGGCATCTTAGAAGATTCGCCCCCCACCACTCATATACTCACTTTTATGATACACACACACACACACTCACATACATTTACAAAGTGACAGTTCTCACAAATATGAAGAACGATCTAGTTCCAAAGGAGCAACGCTTAGATATAGAAATACACTAAAACTTCTGAACTCAATAAAGTAACGATCAGTCGTCTCTATTGTTTTGACCTACCGGGCAGTAAGTGTTACCAAACATTCTCCCCGTAAATGGCTCACCATAATGTAAATTTTCAAATCCTCAAAGTCTTCTTGAATCTCGTTATGAGGACGTCACCTCAAAAGACCTAGAATTATCATTCCCATGATCAACGATGGGAGTTTTTCATTAGACGTTTATTTGACAAACTAATTAATAATTTATTTATTTTTCCTCACGTGAAATTTGCCAGCCATTAGACTGCGCTTACCACGAATCTGTTTTAGTACACAGCGGTGCTGTAAAACAGGAAAATATTACTATATTACGAGAGTTACCACGTCTATGTATGGTTTTATCACAGGTTTGATGGTTATGATACTGTGCAAACTTAAGAAAATTTTGCGACTACTTTAATGGAACTACAACTATTATACTAAGAGGATACTCTTGGCATACCATTTGAACAACACAGATCTAGAAATTAGGATATTTCATTATGGTGAATATAAGCAAGTTGAAAGTGATAAAAATAAGACACCGCCCAAGATACTGGTAGATGATGAATGTTTGAAACATACAGGATAGTTTATGTAAGTTTTGATAAAATTAAATGCAATAATTTCTAGTAAAAGCTTGTAATTCATGACTAGTGATGTACAATGGAACACTAATACCAACACTGAGGTGCTACCAACATGGATGTGAAGCATGGAGCTCATAAAATCGAAACGAAAGTACACTCAGTCACATATATAAGAAATCCATTAATAATATAGTATGAAATTAATAAATTAGGAGTAGGAAATTTGATCTTAGCATAGGAAACAATATTTCAGGTAGTTTTATCTGTGTAATTAATGAATGAAGAGAGTATAATAAATGTATAATGTTACTAAGTATACAAGGTTCATTGGCCGATGCCGAATTCGTGGAAAAGGAGAAATCTTTAGGATACTCTGATTGCGAGACAACGCACAACAGTCCATTGTTTAAAGGAGGTTAAAACATGCTTCGATGACCTCTGCAATTAGAGATATTTTTGAGTACTGGCTTAGGCTAGAGAGACGGTCAATAGACCGTCGTAAAAGGGAAATAAAACTTCTCTGACGACCTCGACTGTTAAATTTTTAGTACTGGCGGACCCTTGTGGAAGGAAACAATAGTTTTCGATACTGAGCAGGACTGCAAGACTGCAGTGGATATTTACTGTTTTAGGTTGCCCTCGAAAATAATGGATATTTAAATTTTTATCAGGAATAGAAATTGGTTAAGATGCTGGCAAAGAGAAAGTTAACAGGCCATTTAGACTTGTGAGTGGAAAAAGAACATCTCTCCATAAGAGTTGCCTATGAGAAAGAAAGGTATGACAATCCTAAAACTGGTATAAAAGGCCTACCAGAGCCCAGAAGAAGGCAGACGTGGTAGGCGTATCTATAAATTCTGACGTTTTATCATTTTCCTCATGGACTCGGTACATTGATCATCCTAGATGGCGCTGAAAGGGTCCTTTTATAGTCATAACTGGTATACCGGGCAAACCCGAAGGAGGTCGGAAGAGAGCGCATATTTAGAATCTCTGATCCAGCAATCTTTTCGGAGACGGTGGGATTGAATACACTTAAATGCGTGGAGGGATATCAGTGGACGGTTGAACGTCTGAAGACTTTCTCCTCGGATAGTGGTAAGAATACCAAGAACGTTGTACAGGAGGAATTTTAGATCTCAGAGTGCTCCCTTCACAAGGAGCTCCGAGTATTGAGAAAGTTTCCAGAGCGGAGATGGAGAGTCATCCGTGGCCAATATCTCAATGGATTACCAAACGAGTATCTTAACAAGCACGTTATTTATGTCGCAAGTGTTGATATCAGCAGAAATAGAGGATATCCTTGGAAGACTTAGGATGACCAGATAAATCAGTGAAGTATTGGTATCTATCAGTACTATCTAATTCTATTAGAAGCCACGACAATATTGAGAATCAAAATCTTCAAGTCCCAGGAATTGAGACCATGTACTTTATTTAATTAAAAATAACAGACATTTTAATAAAAAAAATATATGTATGGTGTGCAATAATTATTGGGGATATTATCTATGTAAAAAAATATATACGTAAGTATTCATTTTGTAAAACAAATGAATTTTGGTGAAATATTTATTAAATTAAATAAAATACAATCATTTTGTATGAAACCACGAATTTTATTATACGTCAACCGGTTTTACTTTGCTCAAACTTCATCAGGACGTATTTAAAAATAACAATAAATACAAAAATTTGCACTTATATATTACATAAAAAGAGACAAAATATATATATATATATATATATATATATTCAGTTAGATAGAACATCAAGGGAGACAAAATATTAAATTATATGCTAAAGAGAGAGACAAAATATATATACAGTTAGATGGAGTATTAAAGGAGGGAAAAATACAATGCTAAAGAATATTAAATTGATTTTAAAAGAAACATACCTAATATGGAGCTAATGGATAAATTAATTTGATTATTAAAAATTAGCGTACCACTATTTACTGCCTTTTTTATTTCCAGGTCTTCTAAATTGTCCAACCGTCAAACCCGTTTTTATGGAGGATATTGATCCCTGTGCTATTATTAAAAGAAAGGTCTTTTCAATGACATGGTTGGCAAATATTAGGGAAATATTTATTGATTTATAGTGAGAAAGTAGTTTTTTTGTACATGAAATTAAGCTCATATACAAATAATATATTATTAAGGAGAACACATTCTTATTGTGAAGTTGTAATTATTCAGAACAGACGATCTGTGATATTTTAAATAAATACAACTTCACAATAAGAATGTGTTTTCCTTAATAATATAAGTTGTATCATATGTAAAAAGGAATTGATAATTCTGGCGTCTGCTATCGGTTTACTCAAAGGTATTTGAGATTCCGTAAAAACAATGTAGATCACTTTCGAAAAGTGGAACGACAGATTAATTAATCTGAAAAAATGTAACTTATAAGTTCGAAAATTTGTCATGAAAAATACTGGCGTTGTAACACAATTGGTAGTGTACGTCCCCAGATCGGAAATAGAGATCCAAGTTCGAATTCCGGTAGCGAAAAAACAGTTTTTCAAAGAATTTCATCTTATCCAATTTTTATTTTGTCAAAAAGATATGATTTTATCTTAAATATAAAATATTTCACAAGGAACATAACCCCTGTTTGAACATACCGAAAAAACCATTTCCTTCAGATTTTTTTTGTTAGTAGTAAATATCTGAAAACTGATTTCCTCTTAATGCAAATCTTTATAGCTGACCATATGAATATTTTGCATTTTTAGTAGTTAGACAAGAATTGGAAACATTCATTTTTTTATTTACCTACACATGCACTACTCGCCGCTGGGTCACTACCTGCTGTATGATAATAGTCAGATGGGATTAACTTATAAAAAAATAGTCTAGGCTTGGGTTGAGACTCGAGACAACAAAAAAGTGTGGAATTCTTGGAGTTGTCTCGACACAGAATCCCTATTCAACAATCAACCATAAAAATATGTGCGTATGGATGAAGCCAGAGTTGTGTGGCGCTCTATTATACGGATAAACTACGTTTAATGGTAAGTTGGAGAGTAAGTTAGCTAAGGAGTATTCTAATGTAAAAAAACGTAATTGTATCTGTTCTGAAAAACTGTCTAATTCAATTTTTATTTTAAGCAAGCTTTGGTCCTTGTAGAATTTTGAATATTTATAGGGATATCTTAATTGTTAATGAAATTTAATCATTCTTTATTCAAAGCGGCTTATAGGTGAACGATACTGAAGGATGCTACAAACCACTCACCCTCTGGAATAATTAAAATATTTAAAATAGTAATGGAGACCTCGAGGATTCATGGCGCCCGATGAATTAAAGAGGGCCGCCAAGGACGAGCTTCAGCAGGACCCTGGGAATAGAATATTAAAAAGTTTCATTAATGGTCAGATATGGAGCAGACGTTTTGTCTATCCATTTTAACTGAATAAATAATTGACTTATCGAATATTCAATAAGTGATCTGACTTCCAAGTATAATAGTAAATATTGTTAATATAGTTGGAAGCCTATTCCTGCTCTATTAAATAGTCACTATTATAACATTCTAAAAGTATGAATAAATACTTTGTAATAATAGTGACGTATCTATGGTTGACGAATGCGTGTTCGTGCTGTAAGGTTGGTACGAGAGCGTGCGAAAGAGTTAAATGGAGTTACGTTGCCGCCGGCGGAGCTCTCTGATCCGAACCGCGATCCAGCAAACATCAAGTATTGTCTTGTATAATATTGTATAGAAGCGTCTAGAATAAATACTATTGTTACCACGATATCTGGTATTATTCCGACGACACTCTCCAGCACTCGAAATCAACATCGTCAGCATTGTAAAGGATATTACAGTTATTTCGCAAAATATTATATTTGAAAACCTCTTTAAGGATTGATGAAGCATTTTATAGATTGGGTGTTTTTGACTTTATATATGTATATACATATATATGTATATATGAAACATTTATGAAACATATATGATTCAATCAGGTAGAGATGAATCAAAAGCATGGCTATACAACGTTCTAATATCATTTATACAATACCTTTACTAATAATTCACTAATCCTACAACATTCCCACTGCATATATTTATATTCTATTACTTTTTTATGCATATTTGTCGATAACTTAAATAACACCACAGCAGCACGAAAAAAAAAAAGTGTCTACTTTAACACAGACTTCAGTCTAGCAAAGTATCCAGGACAACGCTGTATATATCAGAGGTGAAGTCTACTCCATCCCACACAACAAACTATGAGTATAATTACGTCTTATGTTTATTATATATGTTTATTATGTATTCACCTCTATTAAAACAAAAATATGTATGTCAATATATATAAATAAATAAATACATGATCAGTTCCTAAAAATGTACAAAAGAAGAGATGAAAAAAACACGTTGTAAAAAGTATATGAAAGATAATTTGTTTCTTAATGAATTTATCAAGAGTTGATTATATCGTATTTTTCTCTTTTTTTTCATAAACCGTTATTGCGACTGTGATTGTTTTCGATTGTAACGATAACTGGTAACTAGTTATTTGATCACTGGTTCACTTGAAAGTAAACCCCCAACAGTTAAATCTCAGTAACAAATCATCAGTATGATCGAAAATAGTCAACTGTCAATTAATGAGATAAGAGATCTTTAAATTATCGAGTTAAATGTTAAATAATAAATTAGTTAAAATTAAGTGCTTGAATCAGCAACTTTTGGCAATTATTACATAAACATCCTCTATAGTATTATGAAGGTGTGTGTATTAATATTATGAGTAATATATAATATGTATATCTTGATGGAAATCTGATTGTCAAAAATGTTAAAACGTGAAAATATTAATCAATTAAATTATCAAAAACCTGTTTTTAATTGAAATTGTTAAATCCCTATTAATACACAATAAATTAAGCATTATCAGAATCTCCCAACGCGATACCCATACCCGATCAAACCCCGGAAGAGTATGAGGCTTATTTTACTGCGCAATACGTCATCGATCCGCGGGGCACGATGATCCAAATTTGTTGATCTACTAAAGACATACCTAATTCTCAATTATGGCTCTATAGTCCAAGAACCTTAAAGAACACTGGAAGATTTAAAGTCACATTTCGATCTTTCATTTAATTCATTCATTCAATTTGAATTATTTTACTTTCTTTTTCATTATTAGGTGAACACATTCTTATTGTGAAGCTGTAATTATTCAGAACATAGCTCTGTGATATTTTAAATATCAATTAAATATAATTATTAGAAAAATATACTTTTAAAATTAGCAATATTAACTTGGTGGTTAAGATTCATATTTTATTTTATTTATTATCTTAGTTTAATAACCACAATTGAGTTTAAAAAACATCTACCGGTTTCGGAAAACACCTTTTCCTTCTTCAGGATATGTCAAAAATAGATTCTGGATAAATAGAAAAACAATGCTATATTTTTAGTTAGTTTTGACATATCCTGAAGAAGGAAAAGGTGTTTTCCGATAGATGTTTTTTAAACTCAATTGTGGTTATTAAACTAAGATAATAAATAAAAAAAATAGAAAAATATACACATATAAAATCAATTTTATCGAAAAATATTGTTATTGCGCCAGCGGGATTCGAACCTGTATCTTTTTTCAAACCGTGAAAGGCGTATTCTCCAACTACGCTAAAGCGACATTATTTTTAGTGACAAATTTTCGAACCTATATGTTACCTTTTTGATATTAATACATTTAATCGTTCCATTATTTGAAAGAGCCATCTACCTTATTTTTACGGAATCTCAAATACCTTTGAGTTAGCTCTGTTAGCAGTGAGTAATCTCCCAGTGCTCCGTCTCCGATTATGAAATTTCAGATGCGCAGATGTTGAGGACTCTTTCATTATATTCCAGCCCATCGCTGGTCCTTGATAAACTTGACAACGTCAGACTTACCATAGAGCTCATAAACTTTGAAGTTATAGCGACGACTCCGAATATTATCGTCGCAAATCGGACCAAAGATCCTACTCAGAATTTTGCGCTCAAACAACTACAATTTCATAGAGTCGACAGAGCTTTGAATCCAGGCTTATGATTTATACATCAACACCGGTCTAATTGTATTGAAATTTGGTTTTTCTTAATATACGGATGGATTTTACTAATTTTTCAGACTAAAGTAGCATCTAGCGCATAGTTTTCTGGGCTATTCTGCCATGTATCTCCTTCTTCTTCTTCATGTATCTTTCTCTTAAAGCTCTAAAGACGCTGATATTAAAAACAGAAATAAATATAAAATACAACACTGAAAGGAACGTATCAGTTGTGATACATATACGAATACGAGGGCTGTCTGAAAAATTTCCGACCTCAACATGAAAATAGCAGCACTCGTCAACAAAAATTGGGGAACATAAGTACCTACAAAAATTACTTAATCAGTAATTTTGGACTAACAGTTGTTTGACAATCGTTTGAGTGAGTCGATGTGAGTGTTTTTGTGAAAATGGAAAAAATTGAGTGTTGAACTGTTATTAAGTATTTTTTTTTGAAAGAAAATACGCATACACATATTAAAGACGAGTTAGACGCTATGTACGGGGATCTGCACTTTCATTTACCACGGTGAACGTAACTGTACCAGCTTGAATGACAATGAATGTCGCTAACATCGCTCAAGTTCACCAAATAGTACTGGACGACTGTCGAATTAAAGTTAGAAAGATAGCAAAGGCTATGAACATGTCCAAAGAACGTGTTTGTCACATATTCAATCAATATTTAGGCATGAGAAAGCTGGCCGCAGGTTGGGTGCTACGTTTGCTTACTCCGAACAAAAAACGTGTTCAAATGAACATTTCTAAGGCTCTGTTGGCTCAGTTTAGGCACAATAAATCACAGTTTTAGCACCGATTAATTGCTGAAGATGAAACATAGATACACTATTATACTCCATCAACAAAAACATAGTTTAAACAGTGGACCGCGAAGGAAGAATTCATTCCAAAAAAAGCAAAGGCTGTTCCTTCGGCTGGGAAAGTGATGGCGACTGTATTCTGGATAGATTATCTTGAAAAGGGAAAAAGCATTACAGGAGCGTCTGCATCATTACTTGACAGGCTGAGGGCAGAAATGGCAAAAAAACGGCTACATTTGCAGAAAAAAAATTAATTCACCAAGACTCATACTTCATAGTTTGCATAAGTGAAAATCTACGAATTACAGTTTGAACTGCTTGACCACCCTCCTTACTCATCTAACCTTGCCCCAAGCGACATTTTTTTGTCCCCTAAGCTAAAAATCGCTTAAAATGAGGACAAAGATTTTCGTCAAATAAGGAGGTCATCACCTTCGTAAATAACTATTTTGCATAGAAAGACTCCAAGTACTATTTGGACGGGTTAAAGAGATGAATAATGAGAAGTGTATAGACTCACAAGGAGACCATGTAGAAAAATAAAAATAAATTTAAACAAGAAATATCTTGTTTCCTTAGTTAAGTCGGAAACTCTTCAGATAGCCCTCGCGTATAATACAAAATAAATTTAAAACTGTTCGATGTCATTTATGCTTGTTATTATTAGTTCTTTAATAAAATATTACTTCTAATTTTGAGAAACGTGTATTTTATTTTTTAATGTAAATTTATGTTGACTGAAAAACACTAGAACCAAGAATTTTAACTACTTTTTAAACTCTGTTAACGACTAATATACACTATCTATCTGGCCAATTTCACTTTCAAGTCTGGAAATTACTGCGGAATGATGTCTCAAGTTGGTGGAAACTACCTCACTCTAAAATAAACACAGTTGCCTGATAGTTCTCGAGGGTACATCAATATTTATGTAAGTCAACAATTCGAGACAATGTGGCGTATTGCCGCGATATATCTCGAATATTCTGGAAAGTTTCAAATAATAATCAGTTCAAGGTCATGAAATGATATCTACGGAATTTATAGTGGAACAGTTTATGAATATAGCGTCCCATAAAGATTTCTATGACAGGCACAACGGAATCAATACTCCACGAAAGGGAATGAAATAATTCATTTAAATAAACATAAGCTTATGACGAAATTAACATCTATGTGAATGGTATATTTCCCGCCACACCTCATCAAGCTAACAGGTTCTATGCCATTCCGCACAAGCAGAGCTTCGCCTCGCAACAAACGTATTAGAAATATGTGTGTGTATGTGTATTGTGTATCTAATTATGAATAAACCATGTGAACAACTGTAAGTATCTTTTACTCATGTATTACCTTGTCTATTTATCTCTGCGTTAAGTCAAAGTTAAATTTGAAACTTCGAACACGTTATTAGATATACACGACAATTGTAATTGAATCAGTAAACATGAATTTTTTCATTGGAATCGGCCTCCTCCCCAATTGTTCTTCACCGACTCCTACTATCCCTGGCTACCAAGCTAACCAATCTACAGATGTTCCAGTTCTCATACTCTTCAACACACTCGGACTACCTTTTCCTTAGTTTGTCTCTATGTCGTTTCTCCTGAGTATCCACTTGGAATCTGTTATTCTTTCCACATGGCAAGCCTATCGTTATCCTTAGGACCTACAAAATCTTACATTATTTCATGCTCTATTACATTATTAAGATTTAAGGCATTCCATGTATCTATTTAAAAAATCATTTTGAAAATCCTTAAAATTAATAAAAATATATTTTTATATTAAAATAGACAACATTCTCTTTGATAATTAATATTTACCTATTTTGTAAAAAAAAGCTTTTTGGGCTTCAAGCTATTAACAAAAACTAAATTCCGCATTTACTATGTTGGCTTTACCCCAGCCGTAACCAGTCACTTCTCTCCTGTCTTTCCTGACCAGCCCACCAATTAGCAGACGCTAATAAACGACATCAACTGTAAGTTACTTATTATTTGTCCCACCAACTCTAGTCACATCTACACACACACACACCCCGTGGTATATTTTTCATCTGAACATAGTGGATAGATATAGGTTCCTGGCATTCTTCTGATCACCACATAATCCACACTTTATTTCACTACAACATACCGCTAACATTAATAACTGGTGTTCATCCTTATATCTCCATCCCTGTTACCGTAAACTCCTTCAACGGCTGGTGTTTTCGGGTTTCCTATTAATAATATGATCATGTATACAGAACTAAAATTACCACTAACCTTGATTGACAATAGCGTCGTGATTTGGTCCGATATATTGCTCTTTTTATCTCTGACCGAAATGTGCACTTCCGAAGTTTCGATTACATTACGATTACTATTCTTCGAATGCGGCAACATTCATACAACACAAATGACTCACAACCAATCAACAAGAAAAACCAGGAATGCTAGTGGAAGGAACAAAAGGTGCGTAAACAATCTCCATAGGGTAATTAACGAAGTTTTGATAATCTGTACATTTAAAATAAAACATTAATAATTTTATACCATTATCACTAAATAACGAATTGAAATTATTAAATTTATTTGAATTTTAATAATTGAGTGAATTTTAAATGTACTTTTATAGTACAACGGGTCCAGCATACATAACGAGAATCTGTGAGCAAAATGATCTGAGTGAAAGGCTGAGACATTGAGATCTGCTCGATCAAAACAAACTTGTTATCCCATCAAGATCAAAACAAGTGAGATGCTTGATAGGGCCTTTTGTATCGCTGGTTCAATGGCACGGAATAAGTTGCTCTCTGATGTCAGAAGCAGCTGGGTACAGCCAAATTCTGAGACCACTGCTTACAACTGTGTTATTTCAAAAATCATACGACTCAATTTGTTGGAAGCAACGCGGAGACAACAAAGGTAGTGAATACGTTAATTATATCGAGACCTCAGTGTTAATTGGGTGTAACTATAAAAAAAAAACAAAAAAAAATATTTTTACAAATTAAATGTCATTAGAAAGATATACATATAAAATAAATTTATCGAAAAAAATTGTTATTGCTACCAGGATTCGAACCTGGATCTCATCCTATCCGGGAAAATGCATTAACCGATTATGCTACACCAACACAGTAAGTTGACGACAAATTTTCGAACTTATATGTTGAACTTTCAAATTGATATATTTATCGTTCTATTATTTGAAAGCCATTATTACATATCCATATTTACGGAATCACAAACACATTTGAGTAAAATCCGATAGGAGACGCCAGAATTAATTGATAATTAATGTTGTAAACGTTAATACAACTTATATAAATATTTTAAGGCGATGCATTCTTATTTATTTATTTATTTTTATAAACTCCCTATTCAGGCATTAACAGAAATTGTAAAATAACATAAAATTATAACAGAAGTGCAATACACAAAAAAGAAAAAATCATAGTTTAAAAAAAATCAAAATTAAAAATAAATATAAAATGTGAAGTAGCAATTTATCCGTTGATATTGAGTTGAGATACAAAAAATTTCAGTAGTGTAGTCCTATAAAGAATTAAATTAACAGCAAAAATTTCGACTACCTCCGCATATTCATTCTCCAAAGAATACATTCTAGGGACTGCGGAGTTAGCTAGTGTATGAGTTCTGACATTACCACTGTAATAAAATAATGAATTGTGTCTCGATGACTTCAATGGTGCTTGAAAGTCAAGCAGGTCAAGAATCTGGGGGCAGTCTATCATATCATTGATGATCCTGTATAAAAATATAAGGTCAGACATCGTATGTCTCTCTGATAAGTTTAACAATTTCAGACGGGTAAGGAGCTAATCATAATTGATATCCTCAGATTTTTAATTTAAAATTAATAAATCTTAGAAACTTTATCTGGATTCATTCAACCACCGTTGAGTGCACGATGAATTGTGGAGACCATATGACTGAATTGTATTCTACGTGAGGTCTGATTAGAGAAGTGTAGAGGACTTTATATGTATGCAGGTCTGAAAAGTTGCAGTTTTCAGAACAAAGGTCTGTGATATAAAAAAAAAACATATCACATACCTATGTTTTGAAAATTGCAACTTCACAATAATGTGTTCTCCTTAAAAATAAAAATAAAATAAAATAAAAAATTTAAATACTAAATTAATGTATTAATTATAAATATATACAAATAAAATATTGTTTTGCGTCACCGGGATTCGAACCTGGATCTCTATTTCCAATCCGGGGAAGTGCACTACCTTTGTGCTATAACGCCAGTATTTTTCTTGACAAATTTTCGAACCTATATGTTACATTTTTCAAATTAATACACCTGTCGTTCCATTATTTGAAAGCCATCTACATTATTATTACAGAATCTCAAGTCCCGGTGACGCAAAAACAATATTTTTCGACAAAATTGATTTTATATGTATATATTTATAATTAATACATTAAATGAGTGTTTAAAATATCACAGACCTATGTTCTGAATAATTACAACTTCACAATAAGAATGTGTTTTCCTTAATAAAAAATTTACACTAGAAAATTCTAAATGATTATTATTTTTATTATTTAAATTTAATACGAGTATGACGATATTTGACAAATACGTACATAAATACATTACAGTCTTAAAAGAATAATAATAAATTTTAATGAATGTACAAATAAAAAAACAATACACGTTTGATTTACTTTCGTCAAAATTCGATACGAAACGTCAATAACATACGTAGATAAGAACACGATAAGAACATAAATAGTCAATTATATTTGCCAGTAATAAAAATTCGTCGGCTTCTGCTACATTGATGAACTACGTTAATAAAAACATTTCATTTCAATTTAATATATACGTTTGCATACTGTAAAAATGTTATTTAATAAATAATAGACATATACAAAAAAATTTAATAATCCAAATTTTCAAAATACAAAATCAATTAAATATTTGAAGCTAATTCCGAACTACAAGATTTGGAGACCAAATTAATATTACAAAACTAAAATATAACGCAACCCTAAATCAATATATTTATCAAGGCATCAAATTGTTTAACAATCTCCCCATCATTAGATTAGAACAATTACAGACTACTATAAATTTGTAACTGAAGTAAAAAAATATGTACACAGACTAACTGAAACACCAATTATCGTATATACTCCTTCTCTATACATAGGTCTTACTCGCATAGAGAATAAATAAATGTTAAGAGAAATGATATATACATATAATAATAATAATAATGTGTTTATTACAGCGTGATCAAGTTTTTTTTTTAACTTGACTCGCCATAAAGATAATACATATAATGTTATACATTAAAGGTTATGAAATAAATATAATGCTATGAAAAAGAAAACCAAGGAAAATATTAATAAATACAAAAAATAATAATTTAAAACGTTAAAAAAAGTAAAAAGTTCACTCATATAAACACAAAAAATATAAATATTACATATATAACTACTTCAGTCACGGCCATTGTTGTATATGTAGCTATTTTGTAGGCGCTGTCATTCTCTGGTCAGGGAACCAGGTTTCCATGAGAGCGCCGCTTGCACCAGAGAGTTGGTACTGAACTCCAGCCGCAGCTTTACGCCAGCAACTCGATATCTTAGAAGCGGAACGAATCCATGTATACGGCATTCGGCATACATTGTAGATGCGCTACAATAACGTGCCAATCCGAACAGTATTCTGTATGAGTTGTACTGAATTCGGAGAC
This sequence comes from Eubasilissa regina, assembly GCA_022840565.1. Taxonomy (NCBI): domain Eukaryota; kingdom Metazoa; phylum Arthropoda; class Insecta; order Trichoptera; family Phryganeidae; genus Eubasilissa; species Eubasilissa regina. The sequence continues at coordinate 32,078,179 of JAINEB010000007.1, forward strand.
GGTTATACGTCACTTAATAACATATATCCTCCTGATTATTTTTAAAATATATTATATTTAAGTAATTGGCGAATTTTTTTTTACTGGCAAATGATATTACATCAAGACTTGCTAGATGTCTATAAAATCATAGAAATGTATGAAAATAGATGGGGAAATGTAATATTATTATATTTTGTCCTTATACACAATTCTCGCCTCATCCTCATTAATACATCTTCGTATACAAGCTCGCTGATTGTTGAGACTTCTAGCATAACCATCTTCCAGTATATGGTTTACCTGGTCTTGCCAAGTCTTCTTTGGACGTCCTCTATTTCTGGTACCATCAACACTTGCGTCATATATCTTTCTTACCATTCATCCGTTCCATATGTCCAAACCACCTAAGTGATCTTTTCTTAATCTTACTCACTATACTAACATCGGCTTTACATTTTTCCTTATTTCTTCATTCTCTAATCTGTCATAAATAGATTTGCCACAAATGCGCCTTAGTGATCTCATTTCCACTTCAGTCTTCTTTCGCAAGACACTATGCAAAATACTTATAGGTAATGAATGGTTGGAACAAGTAGATGAGTTTGTGTATTTGAGAAGTAAGTTTGATAGAAACGGAAAGGCTGAGAATGATATTGAAAGGAGGGTGACTGCAGGGAATATATGTGAAATGGAATTATATCTAACGGCAATTTTTCAACCGAGGCAAGACTAGCGGTGCATAATGGAGTCCAGGTATCCACACTGATGTATGGAAGTGAGGCCTGGAGCTGGCAGAATAGAAACGAAAGTAGACAATGCAGTGGAAATGAGATCACTAAGGCGTATATGTGGCAAACCTATTTATTACAGAGTAACGAATGAAAAAATAAGGAAAGAATGTAAGGCTGATGTTAGTATAATGAGTAAGTTTAATAAAGGATCACTTAGGTGGCGTGATCATATGGAACGGACGAATAAGGAGAGAATGGTAAGGAAGATATATGACGCAAATGTTGATGGTACCAGAAATAGAGGACATCCGTGGAAAACTTGGCAAGATAAACCACATAACGAAGAATGGTTCTGTTAGAAGCCTTAACAATCGGTGGGTTTACATGAGAAGATGTATGAATATGGATAAGGCGAGAATTGTGTGTCAGGACAGAGGAGTGTGGCGCTTTATCCTCTTTGTCTACTCCCGCAGTGAAACGGTTTAAGTACCATTTTATCAGCACATCAATTTTAAAATCTCTGCTCTGATTAAAAAATCAATTACGATGTTTATTTCAATTTCATAAATTGGATAGTGGTTGTTTTGCGTGTGAACCACTCAATTAGCACTTCATGTACTGTGTAAACATTACACATCATGTATGTTATGTATACAGTTCACTCGAAAGGAATAAATAATACAATTTAGTTATATTTTATTTATTTAATAATAATTAAAAATTTGATTTTTGAAAACGATTGCTTGATTGCATACTTGTATAGTAAGTATTCAAATTATACTTTTTTAATTTATTTTTTTAGATCGGTACCATAAACCTATCTACAAATTCAAATGCAGTACCAATCTATAAATTCAGTACCTATCTAGGTATTCAATTGGTTGATAAATTATTTAATTAATTCTGTGAATTTCCGTTCTTTTTCAACACTAGTGATATTTAAAAATCATGCAGAAAAGGATATTTATATAATTTAACAACAAAAGGGACATTTTTGGTATTCTGGAATATACATAATGTTTGTATGATTCGAGGTAATGATTATGTTCAACGAGAAGGATATTTTCAAATTAATGCAGATATAATTGTATAGCTATATTATTAGATTGATAATGTCCTTACAAGGTCTTAAATAAATTTAACAATTAGAATAAAAAAACATTTTATTTTCACATATGTAATGCCCTTTTAGAGAAGTACGAGGTATGATAGTTTATTTCCCGAAGAGGTCCAAATAACGTAATTGTATCGTGTTTGTATTGGTATGTTTTTAATAATACATGCGTTACTTTCAAACTGATTGGTAACAGACATTTTGCAATGCAATTTGACGTAAAAATTTAGAGTAGTCATCTTGTTAGACCAAAAAATGTTGTGTTGTTTAAATTTGCATGCCTAACCTACTTTGCCGACTTATCAGGGATGAGAATCCGACTGGCGAGCAGCTGAGAAAAACGTGACTTATGCGGGAGATAGCGGAAAGAACCGCGGTGGACTAAGGGATGGATGGTCCTGGCCCACCCGCGGGTCGATAAAAGACCCCGCTGCAACGAGCAAGAAGGCAGCATGCGAGCGATGGCCGATGGATGGGCGCTATGGACAAGGCTGAGACGGGAAGGTGTCCGGTCTGTCTCCTGGAGCAAGAGATGAATCTTGGCGCGGGCGTGTGGCAACCCGAGTCCTCAGCCACATCGGCACCCCACAGCCGCGTAGATTGATGTTAGTAATGGATCAATAGGAATAGAAACTCCATAAATAAAAGTGATCTCGTTAGGATTAATTGTGTTTTGTGAATAAATATGTAAAGTAAAAATCAGAATGTCTTTAATCAATTATCATCCCATCCGAGGTAGAAGGCGACACCGGACCGTACTTCTCTAGTAGCTCTTTCAAATAATGGAACGGTAAATGTATTAATTTGAAAAGGATAACATATGGGTTCGAAAATTTGTCGTCAAAAATAATGTCACTATAGCATAGTTGGGTAATGAACTTGATGAAATTTAATTTATATGTATATCTTTCTAATTATTACATTTTTTAAATTACAATATCAAAAACATAGTGGATTTCCAGGACTGCCGTGGGCCCATCTAGTTAACATTTTATACGTCTTAGGTTTCCGTGATGGATCGTGCAAATACTGGCATAACCTACAAAATGGATGCACCTTAACACTGTACGAAGGCTTATAATATTGTCTCCACCAAAAGTACTTGGCGTATTCTGTTGGGTTTTTGATCAGATAATTCATCATCTTGGCCAGTTTTTGTGGAGCTATCCGTATCGCATCGATGTATGAGTGTGGCGGAAGGAACTTGGTCATATCAGCACCGTTGAAGACGATCGGTATGCAGTCATTATTTATTGCATTGTAAACCTTTTCGGTGACGTAATCGACACAGTTGGAATTCTCGAAAGCTAAGTAGAAGTAATAATCTTTCTTGAGGAGGTTAAAACACTCCTTGTCTGTAGAACACGTTTCTGTTCCGCAAGCTCCGTAAACATCCACATCTATATGCGTTTTGAGCTCATTCACATACTCCATTCTCTGATTTAATGTTGAACATTTAGACACAATCCACGCAGCGGGCTTGGACTTCCTCTTGTAAATGTCAACACCATGTTTCAGCTGAAGACTCTCATTAACGACAGTGGCCTCGCGCCAGAGAGGATGCCAATCAGGAGACACTATATTCCCTAAGAGATCCTTCATTTGAAAGTAATACTCTGGTATATCAGAGTCCATTCTATAATTTATCGTCAAATTAAAATTATTGTCAAACATATTAGAAAGTGGAAACAGCTGTGGCGGTTCTATACTATAATAGACGTAGCATTGGTGGAAACTTCTCGAAGGTGGATAACCTCTGTAATCAGGATGAAAACTGTTAAAAGTTGGTCCATGAATAATAACTGCATCGAAATTTTCTAAAGCTGTAAAATTATCGTCATTTGTAATGTAACAATTATTGTATTCGCATTTGTTATCGAGAAAAGCCTTTTTTCCAAATCCAAACCCAAAGTCCTTCTTGTGGAACAGCGAATTCCAAAACAGAATTTTTTTTATCCCGGCTGCACGACGATCGTCAAACCTTGGTGTTGGAACCTTGGTGTTGGAACCAACCTTGGTGTTGAAACCGACCTTGGTGTTGGAACTCACACATAAATTATAAAAAACACTTAGATATATTACATTTATAATTATCAAACAACTGAAAATGCAGTAGAATTTTGTGTTCGAAAATTTCTTGTAATTGTTATAATTCTGATGACCTACCATACTTGCAAAATGTCGCACTGTACACCCGTGTTACATTAAACGAATTGTGTATACAATAAATGCAATGCAAAACTATTAATGATTTGTTTTAAGTCAACACTTTAAAGCCTACATTTGCTTAAAATAAACTGTGCCTTCTTGAATATTACTCAAATTAGCGACATTTTCGATTTCTTCGGAGTTTTTTTCATCTAAACCGAAATTTACCCATAGATGGCCATAGCTGTCAATATAGTTACCATCAAACCGCGTCATTGGCGCCATTTTCTTGTTATGACATCTGACAAAGATTTTCAACTCATAACAATACAAGTTTCATGTATGCTGTTGTAACTGCATAGTTTTGCGATTTGCGGACAGCATTGATTTTCTGTTACCATTTGAAGAAAACTACTGCATGATTATTATTGCAACGATTGCTTGTAGAAGCTTACGGTGAGTATGCTCTTAGTAAATCACAGCGCTTTGAGTGGTTTAAAAAATTCAAAAGTGGCGATTTTGACGTGAGAAACATTTCTCTGTGTTTGGTGGGATCAGAAGGGTAAGACTATTATGAGCTACTAAAACCTGACAAAACCATTAATACTGAACGCTATCGACATCAAATAATCGATTTAAATCAAGCTTTGCGTAAAAAACGACCATAATATCAAAAAAAAAAAAACACCAAGTGATTTTGCTTCACGATAATGCACCATCACACACAGCAAAACCGGTCAAGGAAACGATTGAGGTATTTAGTTGAAAAATACTTTTGCATGCGACCTACTCACCTGACTTGGCTCCTACTGATTACAACATATTTACATCGATGAGACACTCACTTGCTGAGCAGCGTTTCACTTATAAAATGTACGAAAATGACTCGATGACTGGTTTGCCTCAAAAGAGCAACAGTTTTTTTGGCGTGGCATCCAGAAATTATTAGAGGCATGGGAAAAATGTATAGCTAGCGATAGGCAATACTTTGAATAAAATATTTTGTTTTATTTTCAACGTGTATTTTCTATACAAAAATTCCGGTTTCATATTTACATACCCAAGGATTTATAATTAAGAGTATAATGTACACTAATTCCTGATTTCGGGCATTACATTTTATTTGTATTTGAATCAATAGTTGTTCAAATAATTATTACAAGTGCTACAAAAACATATTTTATATAGTTTAATTTTGTTTTCTTATTACTTTTGTAGCACAATTATAAAGAGAAAATTATTGTCATAAATTTGATACAAAAAGGTCAACTTTGATCTAAATGTCAGATGGTACCTTGTTCTTCCGAGGTCACATTAGCCTTTTATCCGTCCTACGTGGTGGTCAGACAACATTAGACAATTTATTTTGAAAAGAAAGCGCAAGAGAAATGGAGCAGTTGAAGAAGCTAGAAAACCCTATAGAAAAAAGTGAAGACTATGTTCAACACTGAACGCGGATAGACAGAAATAGAAGATTAGAAACTGAAAATATAGTATTATGAATGGTTTTAATTGCACAATAATAAAACTTTACCTATTATATGGATTAACTGATTAACGAACCCCTTTACAAGTACCAGATCATTGGAAGCGTGAAACGTGAAAGACTAGATGCATACCACAGCAATCTAATCAGCAATATAATCCAATTTCACGCATGTGTTGATTTTATAATGATATTAACACCAGTACATTAATGAGTTGGACATATTCTCCAAACTAAGCCACAAAAAACACTTATATGACATTTTTTATTAAAGCCATGTTTAATGGTGTGGTAGGCATCTTCCTTAATGATCTGGTACTTGTGTAAAGCCTCAGAAAAAGGGTTTCTTAATCCATATAAAATTTAAAATTTTGATATAGTGTATTTAAAATTATTTTAAATACTATTGTCTCGAATTTTGCCTTTTCGAATCAGCCACAACCAATGTTATTGACACCTTCCGCGTTCAAATTTCCATCCGTACATTGTGCTGTTGGTAAATTTGTGACATTGCCATCTTCAATTCGGAAGCGAAGATCTGTTCATCCACCTGCCAAACATTATGTGGTGTCGGCTGCGACTGCAGGGATTACGGAGGCGTCATTTACAAGATAAAGCGATCAGTCCTTCCGAATCCTCGTTCCCGAGATTACTGGTCCTTCACCTAGAACCCCCTAACCACTCACCGACCTCATCCTGTATGACGTTTCTCAATTTTCCCTCCCCTACCCTGCGGTGATTCCGATTTACGACCGGAGTTTTCGTATTCAATTCCGAAAGACGCGCGACCCGGAAATAACGCAATTAATTCAACTATATTTTTACTTCCTAATCTTATTTCTGCCTATCTAGGTCCAGTATTGAATAAAGGTGTCTCTTTTATTTTGTAACTGTGAAAATAACTATTGCAAGCACCTCTCTCTACAAATTTTTCTACCTTCTTCTACATCTCCTTGCCTCGTGCGCTTTGCTTTCAATTTTGCCCAAAAATTTGCCTGATGATGTCTGACCACCTTATCGGTACTGAATTTTTATTTATAATTATATTTAAGTTCCTGTATGTAATAATAATATGCTATTATGTATTTTTTTATGCTTTCGTGTATTTTTTATTTTAATTTGTTCAGATATATGCTGTAACATCTTATTTTTATGTACTTTGTATTTCATTGTCAATGAATTGTATACCTATTGAAATATCTACAGACTGCGGTGGGTAGTCGTATTATAGTTAACGCATGTGATGTGTATTTTTAAAAGGGTAAATAACGATATTTTTAATTATAATACGAGGCGCGTTTTTTATGAAAATACCGAAATTTATTTCTTTCATAAATACATTATTTTTACTCTTTTCGGACGCTACACACCTTAAACTACTTCTCAACATAGTCGCCACCATTATTAACGCACTTGTTATAACGAGGCACCAATTTTTGTATACCTTCGTCATAAAACGACGAAGGATGAAAACCATGATTAGTGCCAAATAAGGTCATGACGGCATGTGGTGAGGCAATCGATGAGGGAAATCATTGTGCATGCGCAATAGCCCTAGCTGGGATTATACGGCAAATCTACTTACTTAAAAAACGCGCCTCGTATAAACCATAATTTAGGCGTTATATTCTTGAACTGTGCTCTGTCAATAAAAAAATATAATTAAAATAAACGCGACACGCCCATCATGGGACGGATAAATGGTTACAGTTTGAATACCCACTTTAAATATTGAAATCATTTTCATAAAGATAAATATTTCGGCAAACTAAGCGCTTGAGGGTTGTTTTGTTACTATTAATGACCCTTCGCCGTTAAACATTGTCAAACATTTAAGGTTGTATCATATATTATAATCTGAACCAATTCCATAATAATGTTAATATTATTTAAATATTTTGTACAAAAGAGTTATATTGAGAACCAATGCTAATTTAGAAATTTTATTATTGTCTTATTTTAAAAATGTACTTATAGAACAAATCAGTATAATATCCAACTAATTAGTGTTTCAAAGGAAATTTTCGCTTTAATTCAATGTATCCAAGATTTCTTTTGAATTCGCTTAAGCATTAGAAAACGTTAGACACAAAGTTGGGCTTTTATTTATGTTCAATGTTTCAAAACAGTAAATATTTTTAAACGAATCTGTATTCTTAAGGAAATGTAAAACTGTGATCATAACTTTTAAAACCGTTTGTTCTGCTTTGACTTTGATAGATAGTTTTTGATCGTTTGGCAACCACTGGTTTGTTTATTTTTTAGATTCAAAATACTGATACATTCCATTTACATTAACAGTGACAATTTAGACGATAAAGTATCCATCGTGATGATATATTACTAAAATTAAATTATTTTAATAGAAGCCAATGATATATTTTTTATTATTCATTTATATCAGAAGTTATACGATAGATTTGACTTTTTTAAAATATTAATTAGATAAAACCTTTACACTAATGTAAAACTAATAAACTGAATGATTTTTGCCATAATTAGGAAAATACAAGCATTATAAGAAAGACGCAGAATTTTCCGCGTGCCACAAAATTCCCTTCTTATAGAAAATTCTTGCATATACGAAATATATTTTCTTATAATCTTGAAGAAAAGATTACGGAGACAAATCTTTATTAAACCAAATTAGCAAAATATTAAAAGTTATAAATTATTAAATTTGCAGTACATATTATCAATTTTCGACGTTTCTAAAACACTTTGTGTTGGTGAATAAAAAATTATTTTAAATATTATATTATATTTATTTACATGCTTTGAGGCTTCAGCTACTATTTAAAATCAAGTTTTATGTCAAAAACACAATAATTTCACACTAAATAATATTTAAATCGATCCTATTAATGTGAGTTTTTTTTTGTTACAAATCACCAATTAAAAAGTAATTTATATTTTCAGAACACAGTTCTATGGTATTTAAATACAAATTTAATGAATCAACAGAAAAAATCTATGTATCGATAAACTATTTTGTTGCTACCGTGATTCGAACCTGGTTCTCTTCCTATTCGGACAAGCTCATTCACCATTTTGTTATATCAATCAACATATAACATTTTTGACAACTTTTGATGTTATATTACACGTATGATTCCATTTTTAAAACCAATCAACTTGATATTGCGATAAAATATAAGGATAGAAAAAGGTCTAGGTTCCAATCTTGGTAGTAACTACATACTTCTTAGGTAGATAGTTGATTAATTTAATTTGTATTATAATGTTATTCGACGATCAATTTCAACTAGTGAATGCACAGCAATAACATGCAATTTCTTTAATGGAAGTTGACGGTCTTCCACAATTACTGTCGTCTTCAATGTTCAGTTGTCCACTAAAAAAATGATTAATCCGTTCATACGTACAAACTGTTTTTTGGCGCATTATCTCCACAAACTTCTACTTATAAATGTCATGTTTTAACTAAGCTTAACTAGAAACTTGACGATAACATGTGCCTAAAATTTGACGGAAATTAAAAACGAGTAAGGTTAAATTACATTCAATAAGATCCCAGAAATGTATCATTCATGTTACGCTTGCACGTGGTTAAAATATTATGGTGTTTTTTGCGATATTTATATTTAACATTTTTGTAAGAAGATGTATGAATGTGAATGAGGTGAAAGTTTTGTGACAGGACAGAAGATTTTGGCGTTTTATCGCCTCTGCAAACCCCGTGATGATTGAAAATAATATTTTTCTGTAGTGTAGTGTTAAAAATTAGTGTTAATTTTTATTATTTTCTGTGAAGTTAAACTATTTTTTGTTGTAGATAAAATTCTACCGTATCTTTTTCATCTTCTACGATGGTTAAAATGCTAGTATAAATAATGTATGCAGTGTAAATTGTATAGCGTTAATTTAAAAAAATCACTTTCGAATAATGTTTTCAACATTCCTCGTATGATGGGGCAATTTCCATGAATTTATTCTACATGTTTAATATATGTTTACGCACTTTATTACTTCGGTTAGCACCACTGGGTTTTCTATCATGTTGATTAAAATGTGCATGTGTGTGCGTGATTATTGCCGCCTATTGTCGGAATCGGAGAAGACGGAATGAAGGCGTGATTCTCATTATCTCCGGTGCCTTGACCACACGAGGAGTCCTAAAACGCCAGCCAGTCGATATCTAACGACAGTAAAGTTAACAGTTTAGTGTATCTTCTGTATCATGTGTGTACCTGGGAACCAGCGATCGAAGGCGTTTACGTAAACAATATACAAACATAATTTTAAAATTTTAATACATCTCGAGGGTTAAACACAATAAATTTTGATGGAAATGTTATGAACCAATGGTCGTGCAAGTAGTATAAGCTATTTCAATAGTGAGTTCAACAATAAAGTTAAATTATCTGCATTATCTAAATTATCTATAAATAAGTAATACAATTTTCATAGCGTACCATTCCACTGGTAAACGATTACTGTCAATTCAAAGTTTCAACTCCAACTGATCAAAAAAACCATATATGGTATTCTGGGTATAGGAAGAGAGGGTAATGGATAGATAATGATCATGAACTATTATACATGTTTCCCACACAGCGACCGATAGTTATAAAGATAAAACAATGTATATGTGTAGATAACGAAATATGTGATAATAAGCCTACCACTAAATAGCGATTCCTCAGTTTCTTGAGAAGTCCACTACAAATGCGAATGATATTCTCCTATTTAGGAAAATAAGATTAGACTGCTCTATCATCGTGTTTTTACGTTTGCTTCCTCTCATTTCTGTTTCCAATAATCTTATCAACACCTAGAATAAGGAAAAATGTATTGATTCTACTGGTACATGGATGAGCAGTCATATCACAATCATTTCCACCTCACCCACCATCCACATCGTAAGTTATTCAACATTACTTCCAATGCTAAATCTTTGTTTTGCATATTGTGCTTCAGATGCACGTTACGAAGAAATTAATGCTTCATCCGCTTCATGACAAGATGTCTTGTGATGTTTGATTTGAAGATAATTTTGAGTTGTCCAAAGCGGTACCGAGACTAGAATGCGATTTGTCTCTTCACTTTTAATAATTGTACATCTTTGTTGAATGTGAGGACTTTACCAATGCATCAAATTTATTTTGTTCCAGCTCTCAGCTTCAATCCCGTTATTTCTTCATCATACCTCGTTGAGACGACAGTTTCACTCACTGAAATCTAATTCGTATTTAATTTATGTTAATACTGTTTTCTGTACTCAATCAATTTGTGATAAAGATGAAGGCTGTTTTTTTAGAGGTTTGTTTTTTGAATTGGTAACACTTTTCCTCGCGATAGCCAATTTAACAGCTGATAGCTGATTTGTGCTCAGTTTGGTTTGCCATTTCACCATGAATAGACTTAATTCAGAACAACGTTTGCAAATTGTGCTAATTTATTTCGAAAAACATGCTACGTCCATTTTACTCTAATTAATAATATGCATCCGCAGAAATATTGTACAGTGCGCACCGAAGAAGCTGTTCCTATAGTAGAGCATAGTATTGAGGAGGATCCGAATCAGTCGACAACAATAGATCCATGATACTAACTTTTTGTTTCCCCTTTTGAATGACATTAATGTAGAAAAGCTGTGGTTTCAACAAGATAGCGTAACATGTATGTGCCACAACCAGTTTATTTAAGGAAATATCTAAAACTAATTTTGATACTACACATGAATACGGTTTTATCAAACTGCAACGGACTTTCCCACGAAGTGAGACATGGATTATAAATATTATTCAAGAACTTGAAAGTATTTATTGTGTATTTTTTTGCGCAAAATATCAAATTATTTGCATATTTCTAAGAAAATAATGTCCTCTTGTTTATCTTTCTTATGGTTGCTTTAATTTTTATTAGTTAATACTATTTACTGCTGCGTTTGGTGATTTATTAAAAAGTTATAATTTTTTGAGATCCTTTACATTGATTGAGACTTATTAGAAGTTATTTATTAAGTAAAAATTATTATATAACACATTAATTTAACATTCCTCACACCAGTGTGAATTTTTTTTAAATGTAAATTTTTCTATTTAAGGGTTCAGAAATGTTTTAATATAAAAGTTCCAAATACAGATTTGAAATCTGCATATTTATATTCATGTGGTTTTGTTATTAAAATAAAACTTATTTTATGAGTATACTTATTAATTAATGAAAATGAGTATCAACCTAAAATTTTCCGACCGGTGGAGGAGGATAGAACGTCTAAAGACTCTGGGCCATCTCTCTTCGGACGGAGGCTTGAATACGGAGGACGTTCTATCGGTGGTATCGGAGGTGACCGGTGGAGGAGGGTCATCCGCGGCCGATATCTCCAATTGGAGGTAGCGGAGGGCTATCGGGTCAGCACAATAATGGCTTCAGCCCCGACAACGCTGACTCCGAGAGTCCGAGGTGCCTCGGCATCAAGGCCAGGACTGGCGACGTCCGTAAGGACCCGAGCAGGTGGGGCGCTCAGGAGGTCACTTTGTGACCAGTACCCACAGAGCATCATGAAGGATTGGAGGAGGGCGCCATGGATCCACCTTGCGGGGCGCTCGGAGGCTCCAGTCGCGGAAGGTGCTGAGGCTGTGCACAGCCTGTGCGTCTGTTAGACGCAGTAGCTTTGCCAGAAGCTGTCGAGTGTGTGGGCCGCTCAGGAGGGTATGTCACACCCAGAGCTCACGGTGCAGTCGGAGTAGGATGGAGGACTGCTGGTAGGTGGGGTACGCTGGCAGTAAAGTATCCCGCACGGATGGAGTCCGGGCGGCGATGGTGCCCAGACCTACAGAGCATCGAGGACGATGCTGAGGCTGAGGACAGCCTGTGTGTCTGTTAGACACTAGCTCTGCAGAAGCTGTCGAGAGTGTGGGCCGCTCTGGTGGATACGCCTATCCAGCGTATCAAGAGCCCACGGAGCAGCCGGAAGTAGGGAGGAGGACTGCTGGAGCAGGTGGGGCGCTCAGGTGGAGGTATCACGTTCGGAGGGATACCGTTCGGTGACGGCTGTCCGGTACCCACACAGCATCAGGAGGGGTCGAGGGACGGCGCCGGGGATCACGTCGCGGGGATCCAGGAGCCATTGACCCCGAGGATGGCTGGTTTAGATTAAGCTTAGATTTAGATTATTTGTAAGGTAGTTCTTAAGTATTAGGATTATTTAGTTATAAAAATCATAGGTTGTAAATTGTCTTTATGTTTATAATACACGAATCTATACAACCAGACTTCTCTTTGACAACCTTCCCGGATCCTATCCCGAATATCAGCAACCTGTGTGAGAAGACGACTTGGCGTGTACTGTGTAACGGCACGCCAGCAGACCGATCACCGCTCGGCTGCATGAATCGGGGAAAGCGCGTTCACCTCGTCGAGGTGAAATGCGTGGATTTCCGGGGGTGGGATGGAATCGGTGCGCTTCACGCGCCTCACCATAATCCCCCCCCCCATTTTACGTTACAATAACAATAAGTACAAAACACTGCACTTATATATTACATTAAAAAGGAGATAGAATTTAAAATTACACGTGAAAAAGAGAGACAGAATATACAGTTAGATAGAACATCAAGGGAGACAAAATATAAAATTATATGCGAAAGAGAGAGACAAAATATATATACAGTTAGACGGAATATTAAGAGAGGGAAAAATACAGTGTTAGTGATTTTTATATTGATTTCAAAAGAAACATACCTAATATGGAGCTAATGGATAAATTAATATGATTATTAAGAATTGGCGTACCACTATTTACTGCCTTTTTTATTTCCAGGACTTATAAATTGTCCAACCGGAGGTCAAACCCGTTTTTATGGAGGATATTGATCCCTGTGCTATTATTAAAAGGAAGGTCTTTTCAATGACATGGTTGGCAAATATTAGCGAAATATTTATTGATTCATAGTGAGAAAGTAGTTTTTTTGTACACAAAATTAAGCTCATATAAAATAATATTTTATTAAGGAAAACACATTCTTATTGTGAAGTTGTAATTATTCTGAAAAGACGGTCTGCGCTATTTTAAATAAATACAACTTCACAATTAGAATGTGTTTTCCTTAATAATATAAGTTGTATCAATGTGTCCAAAATTTAATAAAAACGAATTGATAATTCTGGCGTCTGCAATCGGTTTACTGAAAGGTATTTGAGATTCGGTAAAAACAATCTAGATGGCTTTCAAAATATGGAACGACAGATGAATTAATTTGAAAAAATGTAACATATAAGTTCGAAAATTTGTCATGAAAAATACTGGCGCTATAACACAATTGGTAGTGTACTTCCCCGGATCGGAAATAGAGATCCAGGTTCGAATCTCGGTAGCGCAAAAACAATATTTTTCGACAAAATTGATTTTATATGTATATATTTATAATCAATACATTAAATTAGTATATAATATATTGGTTACCAAAACAAATACATCTATAAAAATAACAAAATACAAAGAACCAAAAAAAAAACCAATTAATGAAGAAACGCATCGGAAGACAATAACGTATGTATTTGGCAAATGAAATCCTCTAATAGAGTTTTTCAAAGAATTTAATCTTATCTAATTTTTATTTTGTCAAAAAGAGATATGATTTTATCTTAAATATAAAATATTTCACAAGGAACATAATCCTTTGTTTAAACATACCGACACAACCATTTCTTTCAGATTTTTTTTGTTAGTTGTAAATATCTGAGAACTGATTTCCTCTTAATGTAAATCTTTATAGCTGACCATATTAATATTTTGCATTGTTAGTAGCAAGACAAGAATTGGAAACATTCATTTTTTTATTTACCTGCACATGCACCACTCGCCGCTGGGTTACTACCTGCTGTATGATAATAGTCAGATGGGATTAACTTAAATTGTAAAAAAAAAGTCTAGGCTTGGGTTGAGATTCGAGACAACAAAAAAGTGTGGAATTCTTGGAGTTGTCTCGACACACAATCCCTATTCAACAAACAACCATAAAAATATGTGCGTGTGGATAAGGCCAGAGTTGTGTGGCGCTCTATTATACGGATAAACTAGGTTTAATGGTAAGTTGGAGAGTAAGTTAGCTAAGGAGTATTCTATTGTAAAAAAACGTAATTGTATCTGTTCTGAAAAACTGTTAAATTCAATTTTTAATTTTAACAGGCTTTGGTCCTTGTAGAATGATGAATATTTATAGGGATATCTTAATTTTTAATGAAATTTAATCATTATTTATTCAAAGCAGCTTATAGGTGAATGATACTGAAGGATGCTACAAACCACTCACCCTCTGGAATAATTAAAATATTTAAAATAGTAATGGAGACCTCGAGGATTCATGGCGCCCGATGAATTAAAGAGGGCCGCCAAGGACGAGCTTCAGCAGGACCCTGGGAATAGAATATTAAAAAGTTTCATTAATGGTCAGATATGGAGCAGACGTTTCGTCTATCCATTTTAACTGAATAAATAATTAACTTATCGAATATTCAATAAATGATCTGACTTCCAAGTATAATAGTAAATATTGTTAATATAGTTGGAGGCCTATTCCTGCTCTATTAAATAGTCACTATTATAACATTCTAAAAATATGAATAAATACTTTGTGTTATTGTGACCTATCTATGGTTGACAAATGCGTGTTCGTGCTGTAATATTGGTACGATGAGCGTGCTAAAGAGTTAAATGGAGTTACGTTGCCGCCGGCGGAGCTCTCTGATCCGAACCGCGATCCAGTAAACATCATGTATTGTCTTGTATAATATTGTATAGAAGCGTCTAGAATAAATACTATTGTTACCACGATATCTGGTATTATTCCGACGACACTCTCCAGCACTCGAAATCAACATCGTCAGCATTGTAAAGGATATTACAGTTATTTCGCAAAATTTTATATTTGAAAACCTCTTTAAGGATTGATGAAGCATTTTATAGATTGGGTGTTTTTGACTTTATATATGTATATGCAAGCGGACCTCGACTTTCATATATGTTTCATATATGAAAGTCGAGGTATATATCGAAATATATGATTCAATCAGGTAGAGATGAATTAGAAGCATGGCTATCCAACATTCTAATATAAAATATACAATACCTTCACTAATAATTCACTAGTCCTACAACATTCCCACTACATATATTTCTTTTATATTTTTACTTTTTTATGCATATTTGTAATTCTCTTTTATTCTTGTCGATGACTTAAATAACACCACAATAGCACGAAAAAAAAAGTGTCTACTTTAACACAGACTTCAGTCTAGCAAAGTATCCAGGACAACGCTGTATATATCAGAGGTGAAGTCTACTCCATCCCACACAATAAACTATGAGTATAATTACGTCTTATGTTTATTATGTATTCACCTCTATTAAAACAAAAATATGTATGTCAATATATATACATATTTATATATATATATATATATATATATATATATATATATATATATATATATAAATATATATATATATATATATAATATTAATATTAATATTATATATATATATATATATATAAATAAATAAATAAATACATGATCAGTTCCTAAAAAATGTACAAAAGAAGAAATGAAAAAAAACACGTTGTAAAAAGTATATGAAAGATAATTTATTCCTTAATAAATTTATCAAGATTTGATTACATCGTATTTTTCTCTTTTTTTTCTTAAACTCTTATTGCGACTGTGATTGTTTTCGATTATAACGATAACTGGTAACTAGTTATTTGATCACTGGTTTACTTGAATGTAAACCCCTAATAGTTAAATCTCACTAACAAATCGTCATTATAATAGAAAACAGTCAACTGTCAATTAATGAGATAAGAGATCTTTAAATCATCGAATTGAATGTTAAATAATATTTTAATTTTATCGAAAAATATTTTTATTGTGCCAGCGGGATTCGAACCTTTATCTCTTTTATCTTTATCGGGGAAAGTGTATTATCCAACTATGCTAAAGCAACGTTATTTTTAGCGACAAATTTTAGGACCTATATGTTACCTTTTTGATATTAATACATTTAATCATTCCATTATTTGAAAGAGCCATCTACCTTATTTTTACGGAATCTCAAATACCTTTGAGTTAGCTCTGTTAGCAGTGAGTAATCTCCCAGTGCTCCGTCTCCGATTATGAAATTTCAGATGCGCAGATGTTGAGGACTCTTTCATTATATTCCAGCCCATCGCTGGACCTTGATAAACTTGACAACGTCAGACTTACCATAGAGCTCATAAACTTTGAAGTTATAACGATGACTCCAAATATTATCGTCGCAAATCGGACCAAAGATCCTACTCAGAATTTTGCGCTCAAACAACTACAATTTCATAGAGTCGACACAGCTTTGAATCCAGGTTTATGATTTGTACATCAACACCGGTTTAATAAGAGGCTTGTATTGAAATTTGGTTTTTCTTAATATACGGATGGATTTTATTTATTTTTGGAGGCCAAAGTAGCATCTAGTTTTCTGGGCTATTCGGCCATGTATCTCTAACCTCTTTCGCTTAAAGCTCTAAAAATGCTGATATTAAAAACAGAAACAAATATAAAATACAACACTGAAAGGAACGCATCAGTTGTGATACTTATACGAATACGAGGGCTGTCTGAAAAATGTCCGACCTCAACATGAAAATAGCAGCACTCGTCAACAAAAATTGGGGAACATAAGTACCTACAAAAATTACTTAATCAGTAATTTTGGACTAACAGTTGTTTGACAATCGTTTGAGTGAGTCGATATGAGTGTTTTTGTGAAAATGGAAAAAAATGAGTATTGAGCTGTTATTAAATATATTATTTTTTTAAAATGAAATACGCATACATATATTAAATATGAGTTAGATGCTGTGTACGGGACTCTGCATCTTCATTTACAACGTTGAACGTAACTGTACCAGCTTGAGTGACAATGAATGTCGCTAACATCGCTCAAGTTCCCCAAATAGTACTAGACGACTGTCGAATTAAGGTTAGAGAGGATAGCAGGGGCTGTGAACATCTCCAAAGAACGTGTTTGTCACATATTCAGGCATGAAAAAGCTGGCCGCACGTTGGGTGCTGCGTTTGCTCACTCCGGACCAAAATCGTGTTCGAATGAACATTTCCAACGCCCTGTTGGCTCAGTTTAAGCTCAATAAATCACAGTTTTGGCACCGATTAATTGCTGTAGATGAAACTTAGATACACTATTATAGTCCAGAAACAAAAACACAGTCTAAACAGTGGACCGCGAAGGAAGAATTCACTCCAAAAAAAGCAAAAGCTGTTCCTTCGGCTGGGAAAGTGATGGCGACTATTTACTAAGATAGCCATGGAGTTGTCTAAATCGATTATCTTGAAAAGGAAAAAAACCATTAGAAGAGCAAACTCTGCATCATTACTTGACAGGTTGAGGGCAGAAATGGCAAAAAAACGGTTACATTTTCAGAAAAAAAAATTGATTCACCAAGACTCATACTTCATAGTTTGCATAGGTGAAAATCTACGAATTACAGTTTGAACTGCTTGACCACCCTCCTTACTCATCTAACCTTGCCCCAAGCGACATTTTTTTGTCCCCTAAGCTAAAAATTGCTTAAAATGAGGACAGAGATTTTCGTCAAATAAGGAGGTCATCACCTTCGTAAATAACTATTTTGCATAGAAAGACTCCAAGTACTATTTGGACGGGTTAAAGAGATGAATAATGAGAAGTGTATAGACTCACAAGGAGACCATGTAGAAAAATAAAAATAAATTTAAACAAGAAATATCTTGTTTCCTTCGTTAAGTCGGAAATTCTTCAGATAGCCCTCGCGTATAATACAAAATAAATTTAAAACTGTTCGATGTCATTTATGCTTGTTATTATTAGTTCTTTAATAAAATATTACTTCTAATTTTGAGAAATGTGTATTTTATTTTTTAATGTAAATTTATGTTGACTGCAAAACACTAGAACCAAGAATTTTAACTACTTTTTAAACTCTGTTAACGACTAATATACACTATCTATCTGGCCAATTTCACTTTCAAGTCTGGAAATTACTGCGGAATGATGTCTCAAGTTGGTGGAAACTACCTCACTCTAAAATAAACACAGTTGCCTGATAGTTCTCGAGGGTACATCAATATTTATGTAAGTCAACAATTCGAGACAATGTGGCGTATTGCCGCGATATATCTCGAATATTCTGGAAAGTTTCAAATAATAATCAGTTCAAGGTCATGGAATGATATCTACGGAATTTATAGTGGAACAGTTTATGATTATAGCGTCCCATAAAGATTTCTATGACAGACTTAACGGAATCAATACTCCATAAAAGGGAATTAAATAATTCATATTAATAAACATAAGCTAATGATAAAATTAACATCTACGCGAATGCTGTATCCTCCCGCCACACCTCATCAAGTTAACATGTTCTATGCCATTCCGCACAAGCAGAGCTTCGCCTCGCAACAAACGTATTAGAAATATGTGTGTGTATGTGTATTGTGTATCTAATTATGAATAAACCATATGAACAACTGTAAGTATCTTTTACTCATGCATTACCTTGTCTATTTATCTCTGCGTTAAGTCAAATTTAAATTTGAAACTTCGAACAGGTTATTGGATATACATGACAATTGTAATTGAATCAGTAAACATGAATTTTTTCACGGGAATCGGCCTCCTTCCTAATTGCTCTTTACCGACTTTAACTCTCCCTGGCTACCAAGCTAACCAATTCACAGATATTCCAGTTCTTATACTCTTCAACACACTCAGACAACCTTTTCCTTAGTTTGTCTCAATGTCGTTTCTGCTAAGTAAAAAGTTATAAAAATTCATAGGCTTCCGCTACATTGATGAACTACGTTAATAAAAACATTTCATTTCAATTTAATATATACGTTTGCATACTGTAAAAATTTTATTTAATAAATAATAGACATATACAAAAAAATTAAATAATCCAAAATACAAAATCAATTAAATATTAGAAGCTAATTCCAAACTACAAGATTTAGAAACCAAATTAATATTACAAAACTAAAATATACCGCAACCCAAAATCAATATATTTATCAAGTCATCAAATTGTTTAACAATCTCCCCATCATTAGATTAGAACAATTACAGACTACTATAAATTTGTAACTGAAGTAAAAAAATATGTACACAGACTAACTGAAACACCAATTATCGTATATACTCCTTCTGTATACATAGGTCTTACTCGCATAGAGAATAAATAAATGTTAAGAGAAATGATATATACATATAATAATAATAATAATGTGTTTATTACAGCGTGATCGGGTTTTTTTTTTAACCAGACTCGATATAAATATAATACATATTATGTAATACATTAAAGGTTATGAAATAAATATAATGCTATGAAAAATAAAACCAAAGTAAATAATAATAAATACAAAAAAAAATTTAAAAAGGTTATAAAAAGTAAAAAGTTCACACATATATACACCCAAAATATAAATATTACATATATAACTACTTCAGTCACGGCCATTGTTGTATATGTAGCTATTCTGTAGGCGCTGCCATTCTCTGGTCAGGGAACCAGCTTTCCATGAGAGCGCCGCTTGTATCAGAAAGTGTGAAGAAAGGTGCTGAGCTTTACGCCAGCAACTCGATGTCTTAGAAGAGGAACGAATCCATGTATACGCGCTTCAGTAAATATTGTAGATGCGCTACAATAACGTGCTAATTCGAACAGTATTCTGTATGAGTTGCTGTACTGAATTCGGAGACGGTTATACGTCACTTAATAACATATATCCTGCTGATTATTTTTAAAATACATTATTTTTAAGTAATTGGCGAACTTTTTTTTACTGACAAATGATATTACATCAAGACTTGCTAGATGTCTGTAAAATCATAGAAATATATGAAAATATATGGGGAAATGTAATTTTATTATATTTTATACTGATACACGATTCTCGCCTCATCCACATTAATACATCTTCTTATACAAGCTCGCCGATTCAACACTTCTATCATAACCATCCTCCAGTATATGGTTTACCTGGTCGTGCCAAGTCTTCTGTGGACGTCCTCTATTTATGGTACCATCAACACTTGCGTCATATCTTTTTTATCATTCATCCGTTCCATATGACCAAACCACCTAAGTGATCTTTTCTTAATCTTACTGTACTAACATCAGCTTTACATTTTTTCCTTATTTCTTCATTCTCTAATCTGCCATAAATAGATTTGCCACATATACGCCTAAGTGATCTCATTTCCACTTCATTCAGTCGTCTTTCGCAAGACACTGTGCAAAATACTTGTAGGTAATGAATGATTAGAACAAGTAGATGAGTTTGTGTATTTGGGAAGTATGTTTGGTAGAAACAGAAAGGCTGAGAATGATTTCGAAAGGAGGGTGACTGCAGGAAATATATGTGAAATGGAATTATATCTAACGGCAATTTGTCAACCGAGGCAAGACTAGCAGTGCATAATGGAGTCCTGGTACCGACACAGATGTATGGAAGTGAGGCTTGGAGCTGGTAGAAGAGGAACGAAAGTAGACAATGTAGTGGAAATGAATTTAAACCTATTTATGACAGAGTAAAAAATAAAGAAATAATGAAAGAATGTAAGGCTGATGTTAGTATAGTGAGTAAGTTTAATAAAGGATCACTTAGGTGGTGTGATCATATGGAACGGATAAATGAGGAGAGTATGGTAAGAAAGATATATGACGCAAGTGTTGATGGTACCAGAAATAGAGGATATCCGTGGAAAACTTGGCAAGACCAGGTAAACCACATAATGGAGGATGGTTCTGTTAGAAGCTTTAACAATCGGCGAACTTATACGAGAAGATGTATGAATATGGATAAGGCGAGAATTGTGTGTCAGGACAGAGGAGTGTGGGGCTCTATCTTCTCTGCCTACCCCCGCAGAGAAATGGCGTGAAGTTAAGTAAATACCATTTTATAAGCACATCAATTTTAAAATCTCTGCTCTGATTAAAAAATCAGTTACAATGTTTATTTAAATTTCGTAAATTGGATAGTGGCTGTTTTGCGTGTGAACCACTCAATTAGCACTTCATGTACTGTGTAAACATTAAACATCATGTATGTTAAGTATACAGTTCACTTGAAAGGAATAAATAATACAATTTAGTTATATTTTATTTATTTAATAATAATTAAAAATTCGATTTTTGAAAACGATTGCTTGATTGCGTACTTGTATAGTAAGTATTCAAAATATACTTTTTTAATTTAATTTTTTGGATCGGTACCATAAACCTATCTACAATTTCAAATGCAGTACCAATCTACAAATTCAGTACCTATCTAGGTATTCAATTGGTTGATAAATTATTTAATTAATTCTGTGAATTTCCGTTCTTTTTCAACACTAGTGATATTTAAAAATCATGCAGAAAAGGATAACTATATAATTTAACAACAAAAGGGACATTTTTGGTATTCTGGAATATACATTATGTTTGTATGATTCTAGGTAATGATTATGTTCAACGAGAAGGATATTTTCAAATTAATGCAGATATAATTGTATAGCTATCCTCCACTACAGATATAAATACAAGTTGTTTGTTTAATAAAATTATTAGATTGATAATGTTCTTACAAGGCGAAACGCGTCTCAAGTAAATTTAACAAGTAGAATAAAAAAACATTTTGCCATCTGTGAACTACAGGTCTAAGCTTTTGATAGATAAGTCAAGACCCACAAAGCCTAGTCTTGCCCCGATGTGGTGTCTTCTATTTGAAACAAAGTTGGCAGTTAAAAGGTTAAATATGCATTTTGGAAATCAAATTGTCACACTTCTTATATAAAACTTTGAATATTAACATTATCATTAGGAGAACACATTCTTATTGTGAAATTGTAATTATTCAAAACATGGGTCTGTGATATTTTAAATATTAATTAGAAAGATATACACATAAAATCAATTTCATTCTAAAAATATTGTCGTTGCGCCACTGGGATTTAAACCTGAAAATAAAGTAGATAGCTCTTTCAAATAATGGAACGGTAAATGTATTAATTTGAAAAGGATAACATATGGGTTCGAAAATTTGTCGTCAAAAATAATGTCACTATAGCATAGTTGGGTAATGAACTTGATGAAATTGATTTTATATGTATATCTTTCTAATTATTACATTTTTTAAATAACATTATCAAAAACATAGTGGATTTCCAGGACTGCCGTGGGCCCATCTAGTTAACATTTTATACGTCTTAGGTTTCCGTGATGGATCGTGCAAATACTGGCATAACCTACAAAATGGATGCACCTTAACACTGTACGAAGGCTTATAATATTGTTTCCACCAAAAGTACTTGGCGTATTCTTTTGGGTTCTTGATCAGATAATTCATCATCTTGGCCAGTTTTTTAGGAGCCATCCGTATCGCGTTGATGTATGAGTGTGGCGGAAGGAACTTGTTCATATCAGCACCGTTGAAGACGATCGGTATGCAGTCATTATTTATTGCATTGTAAATCTTTTCGGTGACGTAATCGACACAGTTGGAATTCTCGAAAGCTAAGTAGAAGTAATAATCTTTCTTGAGAAGGTTAAAACACTCCTTGTCCGTAGAACACGTTTCTGTTCCGCAAGCTCCGTAAACATCCACATCTATATGCGTTTTAAGCTCATTCACATACTCCATTCTCTGATTTAATGTTGAACATTTAGACACAATCCACGCAGCGGGCTTGGACTTCCTCTTGTAAATATCAACACCATGTTTCAGCTGAAGACTCTCATTAACGACAGTGGCCTTGCGCCAGGGAGGATGCCAATCAGGAGACACTATATTCCCTAAGAGATCCTTCATTTGAAAGTAATACTCTGGTATATCAGAGTCCATTCTATAATTTATCGTCAAATTAAAATTATTGTCAAACAAATTAGAAAGTGGAAACAACTGTGGCGGTTCTATACTATAATAGACGTAGCATTGGTGGAAACTTCTCGAAGGTGGATAACCTCTGTAATCAGGATGAAAACTGTTAAAAGTTGGTCCATGAATAATAACTGCATCGAAATTTTCTAAAGCTGTCAACTTTTCATCATTTGTAATGTAACAATTATTGTATTCGCATTTGTTATCGAGAAAAGCCCTTTTTCCAAATCCAAACCCAAAGTCCTCTTTGTGGAACAGTGAATTCCAAAAGAGAATTTTTTTTAACCCGGCTGCACGACGATCGCCAAATAATAACCTGGTGTTGGAATTCACACATAAATGATACAAAACACTCAGATATATTACAATGAAAGTTAGCAAACAACTGAAAATGCAGTTGAATTTTGTGTTCGAAAATTTCTTGTAATTGTTATAATTCTGATGACCTACCATACTTGCAAAATGTCGCACTGTACACCCGTGTTACATTGAACGAATTGTGTATACAATCAATGCAACGCAAAATTATTTATGATTTGTTTTAAGTCAACACTTTAAAGCCTACATTTGCGTAAAATAAACTGTGCCTTCTTGAATATTACTCAATTTGGCGACATTTTCGATTTCTTCTGAGTTTTTTTCATCTAAATCGAAATTTACCCATAGATGGCCCTAGCTGTCAATATAGTTACCATCAAACCGTGCCATTGGCGCAATTTTCTTGTTTTGTCATCTGACAAAGATTTTCAACTCATAACAATAGAAGTTTCATGTATGCTGTTGTAACAGCATAGTTTTAATAGCCTTGAACATATCGAATTTTGTTCATGGAAACTGAGATTTGCGGACAGCATTTATTTTCTGTTACCATTTGAAGAAAACTGCTGCAGAATCGCATTGACTGCTTGTAGAAGCTTACGGTGAGTATGCTCTTAGTAAATCACAGCGCTTTGAGTGGTTTAAAAAATTCAAAAGTGGCGATTTTGACGTGAGAAACATTTCTCTGTGTTTGGTGAGATCAGAAGGGTAAGACTATTATGAGCTACTAAAACCTGGTTAATACTGAACGCTATCGACATCAAATGATCGATTTAAATCGACCAGAATATCAAAAAAAGCAACATAAAGTGATTTTGCTTCATGATAATGCACCATCGTACACAGCAAAACCGGTCAAGGAAACGATTGAGGTGTTTAGTTGAAAAATACTTTTGCATGCGACCTACTCACCTGACTTGGCTCCTTCTGATTACAACTTATTTACCTCAATGGGACACTCACTTGCTGAGCAGAGTTTTACTTCTTACGAAATGTACGAAAATGACTCGATGATTGGTTTACCTCAAAAGAGCAACAGTTTTTTTGGCGTGACATCCAAAAATTATCAGAAGCATGGGAAAAATGTATAGCTAGAGATAGGTTTGAATAAAATATTTTGTTTTATTTTCATACAATAAACGTGTATTTTCTATAAAAAAAATTCGGTTTCATATTTACATACCCAAGAATTTATAATTAAGAGTATAATGTAAACTAACTCCTGATTTCGGGCATTACATTTTATTTGTATTTGAATCAATAGTTCAAAAAATTATTAAAAGTGCTACGAAAACGTATTTTACAAAGTTTAATTTTGTTTTTACTTTTGTAGCACAATTGTAAAGAGAAAATTATTATCAGAAATTTGATACAAACAGGTCATCTTTGATCTAAATGTCAAATGGTACCTTGTTCTTCCGAGGTCACATTAGCCTTTTATCCGTCCTACGTGGTTGTCAGACAACATAAGACAATTTATTTTGAAAAGAAAGCACATGAGAAATAAAGCAGTCGAAGAAGCTAGAAAACGCAATAGAAAAAAGGGAAGACTATGTTCAACACTGAACGCATATAGACAGAAATAGAATATTAGAAACTGAAAATATAGTCTTTTTAATGATTTTAATTGCACAATAACAATACTTGGATTATCTTATTAACATCCCTACCAAGCACCAGATCATTAAGGTAGCGTGAAACATTTAGACTAGATGCATACCACAGCAATATTGCGTTCTATAATTCGATTTCACGCATGTGTTGATTGTATAATGATATTAGCACAGAACATTATGAGTTGGACATATTCTCCAAACTAAGCAACAAAAAACATTTATTTGACATTTTTTCTTGAAGCCATGTTTAATGGTGTGGTAGGCATCTAATCTAAATGATTCATGCTTCTTTAATAATCTGGTACTTGTGTAAAACCTTAGAAACTGTTTTCTTAATCCATATAAAAGTTAAAATTTTAATGTAGTATATCTCATATTATTTTAAATACTATTGTCCCGAATTTTGTCTTTTCGAATCAGCCGCAACCAATGTTATTGACACATTCCGCGTCCAAATTCCCATCCATGTATTTCATCATGTTCGTATTTTCAGTGTAATTTGTGACCTTGGCACCAGCGGAACTGGATCAATATTGTCTAGTTGATCTCGTTACCGTGAAACCTTTCGCGGTGTGGAGCCAATTACTTCTAGTGCACTAGCACTGTATTTTATGATCTTGTGTTTGGTGATCACGTAGTGTTTGTTTGTACTGTGGGTGAATTTTTGACATTGTCGTCTTCAATTCGGAAGCGAATATCTGCTCATCCACCTACCAAACATTATGTGATGTCGGCTGCGACTACAGGTATTACGGAGGCGTCACTTACGAGGTAAGGCGAGCAGTCCTTTCGAATCCTCGTTCCCGAGATTACTGGTCCTTCGGCTAGAACCCCCTTACCCCTCACCGACCTCATTCTATATCACGTTTCCTAATTTTCCCTCCCCTACTCTGCGGTGATTCCGATTTACGACCGGAGTTTTCGTATTCAATTCCAAGAGACGCGCGACCCGGAAATTACGCAATTCATTCAACTATATTTTTATTTCCTAATCTTATTTCTGCCTATCTAGGTCCAGTGTTGAATACAGGTGTCTCTTTTATTTTTTAACTGTGAAAATAACTGTTGCAAGCACCTCTATCTATAAATTTTTCTACCTTCTTCTACATTCCCTTGCCTCGTGCGCTTTGCTTTCAATTTTGCCCAAAAATTTGCCTGAGGATGTCTGACCACCTCATCTCTACTGAATATTTATTTATAATTATATTTAAGTTCCTGTATGTAATAATAATATTTTTTTATGCTTTCGTGTATTTTTTATTTTAATTTGTTCAGAATATATGCTGTAACATCTTATTTTTATGTACTTTGTATTTCATTGTCAATGAATTGTATACCTATTGAAATATCTACAAGCTGCGGTGTATTATAGTAAATGCATGTTATGTGCATTTTTAAAAGGGTAAATAACGATATTTTTAATTACAATTGTGTGTTTTTTAAGAAAATAGCGAATTGTATTTTTTTCAGAAAAACATCATTTTTACTCTTTTCGGACGCTACACACCTTAAATTACTTCTCAAAAAAGTCGCCACCATTATTAACGCACTTGTCATAACGAGGCACCAATTTTTGTATACCTTCGTCATAAAACGACAAAGGATGAAAACCATGTCTTTGATTTCATCATCGTAATCAAAACGCTTGCCACCAAGGAACCGCTTCAGATGAATAAAAAGATTGGTGCCAAATCAGGTCGAAACAGGTCACACTTGGCGATGAATGTCAGATGGTCTCATGTTTCGTGCACGATTCACGGACCATATCTCACAGAACATTTCAACCACTCACTACAAGACAGCATGTGGTGAGCAAATAGATGAAAGAAATCATTTTGCACGCGCAATAGCGCTAACTGGGATTATACGGCAAAGGTACTTACTTAAATAACGCGCCTCGTATAAACCATAATTTTAGCGTTATATTCTTGAACTGTGCTCTGTCAATTAAAAAATATGATTAAAATAAACGCAAAACACCTGTCATGGGACGGATAAAGGGTTTCAGTTTGAACACCCACTTTAAATATTGAAATCATTTTTTTTGTTTGTTTTGTTACTATTAATGATCCTTCGCCGTTAAACATTGTCAAACATTTAAGGTTGTATCATATATTATAATCTGAACCAATTTCATAATAATGATAATATTATTTAAATATTTTGTACAAAAGAGTTATATTGAGAAACAATTCTAATTTAGAAATTTCATTACTGTCTTATTTTAAAAATGTACTTATAGAACAAATCAGTAAAATATCCAACTAATTAGTGTTTCAAAAGAAATTTTTGCTTTAATTCAATGTATCCAAGATTCATTTTGAATTTGCTTTAGCATTAGAAAGCGTTAGACACAGTGTTGGGCTTTTATTTATGTTCAATGTTGCAAAACGGTATATATTTTTAAACAATCTGTTTTCTTAAGGAAACGTAAAACTGTGATCATAACTTTCAAAGCCGATTGTTCTGCTTTGACTTTGATAGGACCTTTTGATCATTTGGCAACCACTAGTTTGATTGTTGTTTAGATTCAAAATCATACTGATACATTCCATTTACATTAACAGTGACAATTTAGACGATAAAGTGTCCATCGTGATGATATATTACTAAAATTAAATTATTTTAATAGAACCAATGACATAGTTTTTATTATTCATTTATATCAGGAGTTATACAATAGATTTGACTTTTAAAAAATATTAATTAGATAAAACCTTTACACTAATGTAAAACTAATAAACTGAATGATGTTTGCCATAATTAGGAAAATACAAGCATTATAAGAAAGACGTAGAATTTTCCGCGTGCCACAAAATTCCCTTCTTATAGAAAATTCTTGCATATAAGAAAAATGTTTTCTTATAATCTTGAAGCAAATATTACGGAGACAAATCTTTATTAAACCAAATTAGCAACATATTAAAAGTTATAAATTATTAAATTTGCAGTACATATGATCAATTTTCGACGTTTCTTAAACACATTGTGTTGGTGAATATAAATTATTTTAAATAATATATTATATTTATTTACACGCTTTGAGGCTTTAGCTACTATTTAAAATCAAATTTTATATCAAAAACGCAATAATTTTTTACTAAATTATATTTATGTCGATCGTATTAATGTGAGATTTTTTTACTTCAAATCACCGATTAAAAAATAATTTATATTTTCAGAACACAGTTCTGTGATATTTAAATACAAATTTAATGAATCAACAGAAAAAACTTGAAAAAGTGATTTGAACCTGGTTCTCTTCCTATTCGGACAAGCTCATTCACCATTTCGTTATATCAATCAACATATAACATTACTGACAAATTTTGATGTTATATTACACCTACGATTCAATTTTTAAAACCAATCAAGTTTATATTGCGATAAAATATAAGGATACTAAGAGGTCTAGGTTCCAATATCGGTAGTAACTACATACTTTTTAGATAGATAGTTGATTAGTTTAATTTGTATTATAATTTACATATTTGTTATTCGACGATCAATTTCAACTTGTGAATGCACAGCAATACCCTGCAACTTCTTTAATGGAAGTTGACGTCTTCCTCAATTACCGTCGTTTTCAATGTCCTGTTGTCCACTAAAAAAACAAATAATCCGTTCATACATACAAAGCTGTTTTTTTCTTTTTTCACAAACTTCTACTTTTAAATTTCATGTTTTAACTAAGCTTAACAATTTTTTTTCGTGATGTTTATATTAAACATTTTTGTAAGAAGATATATGAATGTGGATGAGGTGAGAGTTTTGTGACAGGACAGAAGATTTTGGCTTTTTATCGCCTCTGCAAACCCCCGCGGGGAAACATCGCGATGGTTGAAAATAATATTTTTCTGTAACACTAATTTTTTATTATTTTCTCAGTGAGGTTAAACTATTTTTTGTTGTAGATAAAATTCTACTGTATCTTTTTCATCTTCTTCTTATTATTCTTCCATTTATTGCGTCATGGGACGGTTAAAATGCTAGTATATGTGGTATAAATTGTATAGCGTTAATTTTAAAAAATCACTTTCGAATAATGTTTTCAACATTTCTCGTATGATGGGGCAATTTCCATGAATTTATTCTACATGTTTAATATATGTTTACGCACCTTATTACTTTGGTTGGCACCACTGGGTTTTCTATCTTGTTGATTATAATGTGCATGCGTGTGCGTGATTATTGCCGCCTATTGTCGAATCGGAGAAGACAGAATGAAGGCGTGATTCTCATTACCTCCGGTGCCTTGACCAGACGAGCAGTTCTAAAACGCCAGCCAGCCGAAATCTAACGACAGCAAAGTTAACAGGTTCGTGTATTTAATGTATCATGTGTATACCTATCGGAAACCTGGGAACTAGCGATCGAAGGCGTTTACATAAACAATATACAAAAATAATTTTAAAATTTTAATGCATCTCAGGGGTTAAACAAAATAAATTTTAATAGAAATGTTATGAACCAATGGTCGTGCAAGTAGTAAAAGCTATTTCAATAGTGTGTTTAACAATAAAATTAAATTATCTACCATCGCGCGATAATAATAAAAGCCATTAAAAGTGACACCAATTTGAACACTGCTGGAGCACTTTGAACACGACGTGAGTTGTCTACCTCATTCATTGAATATCTGAACAAGGTGGATGGAGAAATACGTGATGTGGGAAGGGTGGAACGAATTTAGGAGAGGGACAGAATTAGGGCACCACTTCGGCTCACCCAGAACCAGAAAACACGACCCACCTGTAAATTGTTTCTTCAGGTATCTGGATTTCTGGTTCCGTTATTCCACATGAGGTACTCTTGGACATACTTTTCAGTGATGGCGCGAAGTGTCATGCAATAAGCACCGTATACAGTAGTGAGAAATTTATTATTACTCTCTGTCAATTTATGATTATTCCCACACGGCAGAAAAATGAGTAATACAATTTTCATAGCGTACCATACTACTGGTAAACGATTACTGTCAATTCAATGTTTCAACTTCAACTGATCAAAAAACCATATGTGGTGTTCTGGGTACAGGAAGAGAGAATAATGGATAGATAATGATTATGAACTATTATACATGTTTCCCACACAGCAACCGATAGTTATAAAGATCTAACATTGTGTGTGCGGATAACGAAATATGTGATAATAAGCCTACCACTAAATAGCGATTCTCCTCCTATATACTCCTATTTAGGAAAATAAGATTAGACTGCTCTATTATCGTGTTTTTATGTTTGCGTTCTCTCATTCCCGTTTCCAATAATCTTATCAACTCCTGGAATAAGGAAAAATGTATTGATTCTACTGGTACATGGATGAGCAGTCATATCACAATCATTTCCACCTCACCCGCCATTCACATCGTAAGTTATTCAACATTACTTCCAATGCTAAATCTCTGTTTTGCATATTGTGATTCAGACGTATGCTACGAAGAAATTATTGCTTTATCCGCTTCATGACAGGATGTCTTGTGCTGTTTGATTTGAAGATAATTTTGAGTTGTCCAAAGCGGTACCAGACTAGAATGCGATTTGTCTCTTCACTTTTAACAATTGTTGAATTTGTTGAATGTGAGGACTTTACCAATGCACCAAATTTGTTTAGTTCCAACTCTCAGCTTCGTTACCATACCTCCTTGAGACGACAGTTTCACTCACTGAAATCTATTTCGTATTTAATTTGTGTTAATACTGTTTTCTGTACTCAATCAATTTGTGATAACACAGCACTCTATTATTATAAAGGCTGTTTTTTTAGAGGTTTGTTTTTTGAATTGGTAACACTTTCTCTCGCGATAGACAATTTAACAGCTGATAGCTGATTTGTGCTAAGTTTGGTTTGTCATTTCACCATGAATAGATCTAATTCAGAACAACGCATGCAAATTATGCAAATTTATTTAGAAAATCGTGCTACGTCCATTTTACTCTTATTAATAATACGCATCCGCAGAGATGTTGTACAGTGCGCACCGAAGAAGCTGTTGCTGCAGTAGAGCGTAGTATTGAGTAGGACCCGAATGAGTCGACAATAATAGATCCATGATTACTAACTTTTTGGTTCCCCTATTGAATGACATTAATGTAGAAGAGCTGTGGTTTCAACAAGATACCGTAACATGCTATATAGTACGTGCCACAACCAGTTTATTTAAGGAAATATCTGATGAGCGCATAATTTCACCTGTGAATTGGCCTCCAAAATCGTGTTATTATTTTCTGTATTGATATGTAAAGTCTTGGAATATGTAAACCTTTGGATTATTTTCTGTAGGGATATGTAAAGTCGTCATTCTACACCGATAAATCAGAGACGATATACGAAACCAACATTCGTCGCATTATTGCCGATATACGTCCCCAGCTGCTTCAAAAATTGGACTTCCAGATTGTACTTTATTCGAACCAGCCGCAGTGCCCATATACACGTAATCATATATAAATACTAGCGGCATAAAATAATCTTTCCAATAATGCCAATACCATGGACAATACAAATATTTTTATGTTTTATTTAATTTTAAGATTCTGTACCTCTAAAAGAACACCCTTTAGTTTTTCTCACTATAAGATGAAAAACAAATTGTTAACTTCTAAAATTTCAACAATTGCACATCATTGTCAGAAATTTTACATCACAATTCAAAAATGTCGGATACCGGGTGGCAAAGTTGAAATGACAGTGGGTGAGGAATTTGATTAGGTGAAAAAACTCGCAGTAGAAAGAAACGTGTGACAATTCTAGTAAAAATGTCACAATAATATTTTCGTTGTCTAACCCGATTTTAATTTTAAACAACATTGCACAACTTGACAATATTTTGAACACAAATGAACTAATAAATGATGAAAGATGCGACCGAACATGAAGGGAATGTGTATTTTCTGAGAGATTTCCGTTATTACACAAATGAGCAAAAAAGTCGAGAACATCCGAAATCTTTGAAAATACAATATATCAAACGTGAACGGCAGATCATTCATCTTATTTTGGATTTTTCTCCCGCCGAAGAAAAATGTATCTTTAATTACGGAGCCAAACCTTAGGGATCGTCTGGAAAGGGCTGGTATTAATGTATTTGTTGCAACCCTTGAGCGGGGAAAAATTAGCGGCATAAATACTACTTTATAGCCTGATATATATGTATTATTTTTTTTTGTAAAATCACTTTGTAAAAATGATTTCCATAGTGGTTATTGCATATAAATAAAACAAATTAAATGAAAAAAAAATTTCACCGGGACTCGAAGGCGGAACTTTTCGTACTAGACTTTCATAAATAAAAGAAAATGCGCGTAACTAAATCAATAACTCATAAACTTAATAAATTATTAATTATTCAAAATGAAATGAATAATATTTTTAAATATAGCCCAAATATAGACTACGTTAATGTATTTAATTTAGTTATCACCTGATGATGAAAGAGACTGTACCACTTGAAACTAGTAGTGACAATAATTCAAATTGTGTGAAGTACAAAGTTTAGCTGTGAAAATTAAAAATACACGAAATACATTTTATTTAAATTAAGCTCATGCTATATAAATAGAACTAAGTTTTGTGGAACGAGGCTTGAACCCCCGGCGTGATTGGATAACAATATAATGAGTATTTTAAGCACTAGACTAATAATATATGTTAACCAATTAATTCCACTTCTTCAATATTTTCTAAATTACATTGTGGTAACATATTATATAAATAATAAGAAAAACACTCTTTCACCTGAAGAAGATACCATAGGTATCGAAACATGTTGATGTCTCAATAAATTGTGGTGAGTGTTTTTCTTAATAATTAATTAATTCCACGTTGAATTTTCGACTTTATAGTGTATTCCTTCTATTTTAGTGAGACATATATTACTATCAGCAGCGTTTTATTTGCAATCATTTAAATTGAATTAAACTATAACCTCATTACAAAATGTGGAAATATTTATATATTATAGACGAGCTTTGTGACTTAAAACCTAATCTAATATTTTTAAGATTAAATTATCCTAAAAAAATTGGTTTTTTTTTTAATAGTAATTTAATATATTAATTAGAAAGATATTCATATTCAATCAATTTTATCGAAAAACATTGTTGTTGCGCTACTGGGATTCGAACCTCGATCTCTTTTCCAATCTGGGGAAGGTGCATTACCAACTATGTTACAGCGACAATGCTTTTGACGACAACTTTTCGTACCTGCATGTTACACTTTTTCAAATGAATACATCTATCATTCCAAATCATTATGAATGTTGAATCTAGGTTCGAATCCCGGTAGCGCAACAACATTTTTTTTCGATAAAATTGATTTTATATGTACATCTTTCTAAATAATACAACTTCACAATAAGAATGTGTTCTCGTTAGTAATCTTTTTTTTTGTTAGCTTTTTTAATAAATGTTAATGATTTTAAATTCTTCAGTTAACATGTAACAAAACAGATAATTAAATGGACATATTCGTTTATGACGATTTTATTTAGTGTTCCATATAAGGAACCCAGTAAAACACAAGGGTTGTGGATATATACCCTTTTAAATGAATTACTCGACGTTTCGGAGACGCAGATAACAATGGCTCATGGCGGCACAAGACAATAAAGGAATGACAGCAATTAATCCTTTAGTGTGTATCCCCTGGATGGGATTACTCAAGGAGTAGTCCTTGTACGAGTATATAACCTAGCCTTTAACAGGCAAATAAAAAGTCCCTTCTAGTCGTTAAGTTACAAACGCCCTTAAGCAAATTTATTTCGTGGATTGTGGCATTAACGCGAACTTTTGCGATGTAATAATTCAATTAAACCTATAGGTTATATATTATATATAACGGAAAAGGAAAGCATCTCAAAAACTGCAAAAATAAAGTATCATGTAGACTATAACTACC
The DNA here is from genome assembly GCA_022840565.1 of Eubasilissa regina. Classification (NCBI taxonomy): domain Eukaryota; kingdom Metazoa; phylum Arthropoda; class Insecta; order Trichoptera; family Phryganeidae; genus Eubasilissa; species Eubasilissa regina. Next base: position 32,112,400 of record JAINEB010000007.1, read on the forward strand.
TATTGCTTATATACAGTATGGCCCATAAAAAGTGAGAACATATCGTAACTCATGAGTTATTTCAAAACGTAATAAAATTAATTATAATTCTTAGTGTATTTTTTTGCGCAATATTTGACTAATCAGAAATCATCCAAACACCCCGTATTGAATAATCTAGTGGGTTTAAATCTGGGCTGTTCGGTGGCCAGATGCCTGGCTCGATGAACTTAACATTCTCACGATGCAGAAAGTTGATTGTATTTCTAACTGTGTGAGATGGAGCTCCATCCTACTGTAATGTCCAGTTATGCTGTAATGTCTAGTTATACTCCAACTTCTGTTTTGAAACTCTTTGATCTTTTTCTAGCATCTAGTTTTTTAATTCGCAAATTTTTGATCGGAATACGATCATCTGCAGTGATTTTTGTTATTCAACAACAATTTCAAAAAACCACATATAAACAATTAATAATCAACAAAAAATTTTCGAAATAAAACGTGATATAGATAAATAGGTAAGTAAGTAAATCAGTAAACTATTTAAGCTATTGTTGATATAATTAAACTAATTTATATGTGATTATATCACATTTTCCAAAATGTTCTCCCTTTTTTTGGGCCATCCTGTATACGTATATATAAATATAATCTCTATATTTTTTCTCCACTTATTATTAATTTTCATTGATTTCTCTCAATAGAGTCATTAGAGGGAAAGAGATTTCGCTTATTTGATTTTCTTTAACATTGTGTAACTCTAATTTTTAATTCTTACCTATCTACTAAACTTGACCATTGTAATCTACATAAAACAAGTAATTGATTTATTTTTTTAGTTGAAAAGCTGTATATAATAGGTATATACCAAATTGAAGCAAGTTGAGTACCTACTCCCTGTGCATTTTGCCCTTCCAATATATATCAACTAATGACTTCGGGATTTCGCCGACGTGGGAACAGATTGCCTTCCAAAACCGAACTATCAATATCTGTGTTATTTTTTACCGTCCAAAAGCAGCGCCGTGCGTAATGCTAGGACCACGAAGAGGCGGTGTTTTCAACAGCTCCGGAAGTGCAGTGATATCTCGGTTCTACACAAAAAAAATGCGAGTCATCATGCAAACTGGATATGAAAGCGACGTCCAACCCAGGACTTTAGAACAAGGTAGGCCAGATCCATCTGCCATTATTTTCTTTCTTGAATCCAATTCAGGTTGCAACTAATCATTATTGTAATCAATACAGTCCACAGGATCTTATCTCACAATACCAAAAAAATAATTAATGGTTTTACCCATTTTACCACGAAAAATTTTTACTAGGACAAGACAAAGAAATTTTTCACATAACTGTATTTTTATTTGTGATAACAAAACGAAACAAGATAAAGCTAGGATGGCATTTAATGGTTTATACCGCAAAGATTAAGTAAATTAAGTGATAAAAAATTGATAATACCACAATTAGGTACTGATGCAGTAAAGACAGAATGCACTTACAAACGCGTACTTACAATTACACTGAATTTATCAAAATTAAATTATAAAGGTCGGTTGAAATATACTGATTGGATTTTACTAGGTGTAAACGGAGAAAGAGTGATATGAGCAACTAGCTTGCTACGCGCGGTAAACGCAGCAGCGTCTGTCTCTGGCGGTCAGTAGCGGTTAGGTATCATTGTGTAGGAACGTTCAACGAACTGACAGTTGGCCGGAATCGTGCTCACCACGAGGATACCAAAAGGTCATACCCCAGGGAGTACGATCCTCGGTAATGGGGAACCGTCTGGAAAAGAACCCAACTTCCGCAAAAAGTATCACAATATAATGCATGATGTGGAAATAATTTGTAAAATATGTTTGCATCGTAATTAGTGACGAGCTAAAAATCATGAACCGCGAGTCAATCGCCGATATCTTTCAGTCACACTCACTATCGGTGATTGAATATCTGGGAATATCGAGATTCATGATTCAATTTTTTATTTGTTAAAAATTCTGTTGATTTTCTAACGCCACCGTTTAAATCAATTATCACATAAATAAACGCCATCTACCGGATTTTACGTAATTGGATAATCACCATCTTGCGATCTTCTGCAAAACGTTTTACACATATTTACTGGGAATTTGACTCAAATTTAGATTTTTTTAAGCATTTTCATTATCTTTAATTAATTGGATAAGTATTAATTATTTATGCTAGAATATGTTTTTTACGCAAATCATGTTTTAATAATATATTCAAAATTAAGTTTTCGTGTATTGTGATATCGTACGGCGCATGCATGAAACTATGATTACAGTCACAGTTTGCAATCACTGATATTATCAAATACCAATCACAATCACAGCAGTGAGCCGAGAGTACCATTTTTTCACATCACTAATCGTAATCGTCTTTGTCGTCTTGTCCTAAAGTTAAACCCAACTAGCCTCAGACTATTTCACCTTCCTATCTCTCGTTGCTAGAGAATTCCATTCCGGGGTATTTGAACTTATCGACTAGCCTTGGCTGCGCACTTTGGATTATAATCAATTACAGATTATTTTTGTACCTTTTAACGTACATTATAACTAGAAAATATTACAAAGAATAAGTGTTTCTGGTGATATTATAACATAACTGCTGGCGTGTTTCCACAGTGAGATTTTCACTTTGGTAATCTATTTTGTTTCATAAGGATAACGTGATACGAATAAGGGTTATCCTTGGGGCTCTTCAGGAGCAGGAGCGTTTGTGACTCAGCCGGGATTATCCTTTTCGTCATAATTGCCTGCCAGCTCCCGGCAGTGTTTAATACTAACCAAGCAACAGCTTTTCAAACCTTTATTTTCTCCATTTTTGTGTTCTTACTACATTTACTCCATCCTCGACGTTCTCATTTGCTGTGGACCTTCCAGGTTGACATTACACATGGATTAGATTACATTAGGATTATGTGTAAACTGGATATTAATTCAACGATCTTTCTCCTCGGATCTTCAATGTCATTATCAACATCATCTACTGCTGGATGCAGACCTCCCCGATTGTCTTCAACTTTTCTCTGCAATTTTCTTTTCCGTTACGTATTTCCGCAGACTGAAACACTAATTTTATCAATCTAGCTGGTTCTAGGGTGGTCTGTCAGCCTCGGGGACTACAGAATTGCTGTATTTATCTAGCAATTGCCCTTCCTCCGAAAGATGTGACCTTCTCATTTCACTTTCTTGGCGTATTCAATTGTATCAACTACTCTCTTCCTCGTTATCCACACGTTTCTTTTTTTGTTTCTCCATTTTAATCCCTGTTTTTGTTTCTATTAGACCTCCATATGAACTGCGATGTACTGTTCTTTTGGAGCGTGGGGGGTGAGTTTCTTATATGTATTTCTTTTGTGCCGTCTCGTTTCTCGGAAAGGAGGGCCTCTTCACTTTCCCTCTGCTCCCCGGCATTGTTAATTGTGTTATCTTTATGTTATGTATTATAAATATGAATTATTTATTTATTTACTAATAAAGTGAGTCAACCGGAGACAATGAGGGCAAATCTTGTTTTGGCAGCTGTTCGGTATCGCCCTGTCAATATGCGGGGTGCTATCGAACAGCTGCCTAGTTACGTTAGAAAATGATAAACAGGCGGCGAATGAATAGGACCGAAATAGGAGCCTTGAGCTTATTACATTGGTCCTGGGTAAGCGATGGGTCCGCCCTTATTGTCATTGAACCTCTATTTTATTGAGGTTTATTTTTTGACATACGTGGGCACCAGAAGTTTTCATTGATTTAACACTTTTCATTTTAATTATATTTTATTTGTTTTATTATATTATACATATAAATTACGATCAATATTGTTATTAATTCCACTCGGGTACCACAGAATGACTGCATTTCTCCAAAGATAATTCTTCCTCTGAGCAACGCAGCCACTTCAATGCTGTTTAAATTCATTGGCCTATTCTATTATATTAACTTATCTTTTCTGTACTCTCATCCAAACTTCTTTTCCCCACACCTCTCTAAATTTTTAGACATCTATTTTGTTGAGAGACCATGTTTCGTGAACTCAGGAAATATGCTTCGATTTGAACCCAGCGGAAGATTACTTTTAAAAATCGTACTCAAACGTCCGATTATGCTTGTTTGTTCAGCAATTTATTTGAAAAAACCTCTCGCTATTTGTAAAATTGTTGTCTTAGGTATACACAATTATCGACTGATCTACTATGCACTAAACCATATCACTTTATCAAAAAAACTGAATGTTCAATCTACACACCCTGTAGCTATAAATGAATACTATTTTAATTGCGTGAGACATTAGAATCAAAGTATTTGTTGTTATGTAGAAATTTTATAAAAAGGAGATATATGCAAATATGCTTTAGTATGCTTTGCTCGGTTAACTATCGAATAAGATATATATTTTCTCAATAGTGGGCTGTGGGAAGTCTTCAATAATAGTATTACCTTTTAGTATGCTTTGCTCGGTTAGCTGTCGAATAAGATATATATTTTCTCAATAGTGGGCCGTAGGAAGTCGTCAATAATAGTATTACCTCTTAGTATGCTTTGCTCGGTTAGCTGTCGAACAAGATATACCTTTTTTCAATAGTGGGCCGTGGGAAGGCTTCAATAATAGTTTTACCTTTTAGTATGCTTTGCTCGGTTAGCTGTCGAATAAGATATATATTTTCTCAATAGTGGGTTGTGGGAAGTCTTCAATAATAGTATTATCTTTTAGTGTGCTTTGCTCGGTTAGCTGTCGAATAAGATATATATTTTCTCAATAATGGGCCGTGGGAAGGCTTCAATAATAGTATTATCTTTTAGTATGCTTTGCTCGGTTAGCTGTCGAATAATATATATATCTTTTCTTAATAGTTAGCTGTGGGAAGTCTTCAGTAATAGTATTACCTCTTAGTATGCTTTGCTCGGTTAGCTGTCAAACAAGATATATCTTTTCTCAATAGTGGGGCCATGGGAAGGCTTCAATAATAGTATTACCTTTTAGTATGCTTTGCTCGGTTAGCTGTCAAATAATATATATCTTTTCTCAATAGTTGGCTGTGGGAAGTCTTCAATAATAGTATTACCTCTTAGTATGCTTTGCTCGGTTAGCTGTCGAACAAGATATATCTTTTCTCAATAGTGGGCCGTGGGAAGACTTCAATAATAGTATTACCTTTTAGTATGCTTTGCTCGGTTAGCTGTCGAATAAGATATATCTTTTCTCAATAGTGGGCTGTGGGGAGGCTTCAAAGTTGAGTTTACTGTTAAAAAAAAGGTTTATTCAATACACAACATAATGAATATTATTTTAAATATTAAAGCAACGTATGAAGGATGAGACTTAAAATTAGTGATAGTGTACGATCCAAAATAAATCAGTCATTAATTTGAAAAGGTTATCAAATAAAACATACTAAATTCTCTAAAACTCTTAGTATGGAATAGTCCAATTAAAAGTCAGATCCGCTGGGCGAATATCACTTCACGTTTACCAGAATTAACTATTGTGGTAAACACGAAGCTAACTGCACTAAAAAATAAATACCTTGATTCACTACACACATACACAACAAAATAACGGAGCAGACCTGCACAGCAGGTCTGGTAGTGCAGATGTATGATGGCGGAATAGCCGGTCCAGGATGGGGCAATCTTCATGATCCAGGAAGCAGTTCTTTCGATGCAGAAGTACAACTGATAAAAATCTCCCTAGCGAAGAACCAAACTCTGTATAACATTAGCATTACCCTGCCGAGAAATCAGTGAGATGTACGTATATAAAATATCTGTAACTTTTCTTTAATAATAGCTTTTCATAAAGTTCAAAGTTATTTAAATATTACTATTTAAATCGCTGTTTTAAATTTGAACACACAAATCTGAATATATACCTGTACAACAAAGTGACATAGTAGCCTACTGAATGGAATGTACGATGTATGCAAGGAAAGCGACCTTATTATGAATGCCACCAAGTCGAAAGTGATAGTATTCAAGAAGGAAGAGAGACGCCGTGCAAAATACTTGGAGGTAATGAATGTTTGGAACAAGTAAGTGAGTTTGTGTAAATACACACTAAAACTATCAAACATGTTGCCCAAATGGGCAGCATGTTTGATAGAAATAAAAAAGAAGGTGACTGCAGGGAATAAAGTGAACGGTGCTTTGAATTAAATTATAGCTAATGGGAAAATGTTAACTGAAGCAAGACTAGCGGTTCATAATGGAGTCCTGGTACCGACACTGATGTATGGAAGTGAGGCCTGTAGATGAATATGCAAGATGCATATGTGCCAAATCCATTTATGACAATAAAGGATGAATAAATAAGGAAAGAATTTACCTAAAGTTGATATCTTAGCATGATGAGTAAGATTAAGAAAGATGGTTTGGTCATATGGAATGGATGAATGAAGAAAAAATGGTAAAAAAGATTTTGATGGCACAAGAAATACAGGACATCTACGAAAGACTTGACACAACCAGGTAAACCAAACACTGGAAGATGATCCTATTAGAAGTCACAATAATCGGCGAACTTCTGTGAATATGTATGTGACGAGAATTCTGTGTTAGGATAGAAGAGCGTGACCCTCTATCCTCTCTGCTCCTGCAGAGAAACGGCGTGATGGTGAGTACATAAGCAAGTAAGTAAGACTATTATGGGGAAAGCAAGATGACAACCAACTTGTGAGAGGTACTAAGATCGCCTTTAATTCTTTTTAATTTCAAAAAAGTTTGGGCACATCTGGTATCGATTCCGGTACTGTTAAAGATTAAAATTGAACACAAGGTAAAAATGAGAGAATATAAAATTTTCAAGATAAATTTTACCGGGATATGAACACATTTTGTATTAAAATATTTTAATTATAAATTTTAATAAAATTAATGAAATAATTAAGGAGAACACATTCTTATTGTGAAGTCGTAATTATTCAAAACTGTGATATTTTTTTCAGGAATTTGAGACAGGACGGAATGAGCACTCACCGATCCGGATTTTGCTGAAATCTCCAGAGTGTGGACTGTATATTTTAACTCACAATTTCGTCAAAGGTTCCGACACAGTGTACACAAATAAATATATGTCCCAAACAACATATATAAAGTGTAAAATATAGGTTAGAAAATTTTACATCAATGCACTATTTTGGTATTGCATAATTTGATACAAATAGATCTAGGTTCGAATCCCGGTAGCAACAATAATATTTTTTGATTTTATATGTATATCTAACTAATTAATACATTTAATTAGTATTTAAATAAATAATTATTTATTTCGTCTGTTGACATAATTCATCTTAACCTGCCTCTATTCAATTTGATAAATGTATTTACTCTTCTTAGAGCTCCTCAGAAATATACATTACATAAGTACCTGATAATTGGATTTAGCTTCACCGGGAAGCAATTTTACATGTTCAAACAGTCTTCCGCAGTCGGAGGATGTATGGTTCAAGATTAATCTTCGTGTAATTATACCCCCCCACCTTATCCTGCGGTGCCGACATCATTGTTTCAATGGCCGCGGTGAAAAATATGACAGGAATTTGGTTCGGACGGGGGGTCTCATGAATAATCTGACGAGTTTATCTCCCTTTCTGCCCGGCGCCGATGCTTAATCCGAGATCCATTGTTTGGCAAATTTACAGTTTCCATTAAAAGTTGGACGAAAACAACAGCCGCGTTTTATGTGTTTAATTGAAAACACAAATACAAAAGCTATTTTATAAAAATATGTTTCGGTTTACGCGAATGTTTTGGTTAATACTCGAAATCCTTATTTATTTACTTATATGGTACAAAGCTGACTGAATATCAACTGACTTTTCAACCATTCAAAACATGGAGGATGTGAATTGAAACGAAAAAAAGTCTGACGAAGATATGATTAAAAATAACTAAAATTCATCTCGTGATATCTCTGTTATTCTGGAAAGAAAGAAACGCAGATATTGAGAAAGAAGGAAAAAACATCATAGACCCCTTCGGGATGAACCGCGAGGTGCCCTAGAAAGAATCCTCCGAGAAAATTAACCGTTAAGTTAAATGTTAACTGAAACTTGCAGGAGAATTATTATTGTATACTTTGATCATGTTATCAGAAAGAAATCCCGAGAAACTCGTTATCACAGGGGAATTCGAGGAAAAACGAGCAACAGAGAAAAGGGGGGTTTAGAAGGATAGATTTGCACGAAGCTGAATGATGATATCAGAAGAATTAAATGAAAATAGTAAGCCTACAAGTCAGTTTGCTATTTTGTATTTATGTATAATATTTAGGTAACGTGATGGACCATGGTTCAGTACCTACCCACTACTCCCTCCCCCTATACCAGAACACAACCATTTTCTGTGGTTGTGTCCTCTATGGTTTTGAACCAGTTGAAGTTTTACCTTCGAACTGAAAGTAACGTTTACCATTTTGGGTGCGTTGACTGCCACCAAATTCATCCTGCCGTGTGGGAATGAATTGTTGGCTTGAAGTATCGTCCTGGTATGTACGTCCGATATTTGTTTGTGTGTTTCTTGCTATAGTGCGTACCGATTTAATGCTGTACATCTTGCAATTGTGCAAGGTGTTGTTTGACACTTCGCGCTATCACCGAAAGTGTATGTCCAAGTTTACTCTTTATGCTAAACAATGTTATAAGTGTCCTAGAGCCAGAGGACCTATATATCTTGTGGAAGAAGATCCAGATACCGAAAGAAGCGTTTTACAGGTGGGTCGCGTTTTCTACTACAATTTGAATAACTTGAAAAAGCTCGCGGCGGCCGTCGATGGATAAGCGGTGCATGATGCCAGTGCATTACCGTTATTTATGTGGTGCGCATCTCGACTATGAAACGCTTTGTTTGACGATTCATACATGGCAGCATATTATTTCTGACTATGTATATTTATGGTAATGAAGTAGTTGAGAACCGCATTAATCCCTGAAGATAGCTCGTGAGACCAAGTGGTAATGACGGAACAGTGCTATTTCTCAGAACCGGCTTTCTTCACCTACCCACAGTTTCCATCTGGTTTTCTCTGCTGCAAAACTCTGTAATCCCTGAAGATATCCTAGAGAGTTGCAGTTTTCCAAATCAAAGATCTCGCTTCCGTTAATTAATAATGGTTTGTTTATTTCGCTTTGAAGAGAGTATTAAAAAATTACAGTAAAGTACACTAGAATAATTCTAATTTATTTATATAATTTTAACATATATTAGTAATCATAAATTGAAAATAATTTAAATATTATTCATTTTCATGGAAGTTACTTTTATAGTGCAATATGAATAATTTAACATTTTCAATAAGCCAATCTTAGTAACAGAACTGTAGTAATACATGCGTTCAAATACTTGAATTATTTGGTTATTATTGAATAATTATCGTGATAATAGCAAGACTCGCGCATGCGCGTTCGATAATCGTTGTCAGGTACCAATCTGCCGACGAATAGAGCGCGGACGAGCATTCACCACTAAATGAGGGATGCGGCTACCCACCCATTTTGCGTGCTGCTGTAGCCGGCGTACAAATGGCCGATTTTGTAAATCGAAAAGCGATTTAAATTTATAATTTATTATATAACAAATGGGTAAGAAAAAAGGCATAATTACTAGTGCGTCGATTTTCTATCAATCTTTTTTTTTTCTTTATTTGAGCTTTATTTTGATTTTAACAGAAATATATCATATTTACATCTTTAAATACATTGCCCAACTAGGCTAGCCTGTTTTTGGGCAAAATATATGTATATAATATTTTATAAAACCAAAACTCATCGAAGGCAAAACACTGTAAGATCGAATATATACATAGCATATAATGTGAAAATATTTAAAGAGAGAGAAAAAATAAAATGATAATAATAAAAAGTGAATAAAAAGGAGAGAAGAGGAAAATAATAATAATAATAATAATAATACCAATAATGTAAGCCGATATAAGGTAGATGTAAATATACAAGACCAAAACGCACAAAAGTAGTTATACAAATTATTTCATTATATAATCTTTTGATAAATTTTAATTTGCATTGTATTCAACTCTTTTGCAGAAATGTTATATTTCCCACTTGGAACGGGATGAATGATCGGGCCGAAAGTCAATTCCACGTAACCCGGCACGCTTCGACCAGAAAGCAACGAAAACGAGTTCAATATGAAGAAAGAGCATGCTGTGTCCATAGATCGTGCTATTTCTTTTATATTGTTTTAATTACTGAGGTTGGTGAACAACCAACAATTTTCTTACCTCTGTGGGAGTCGTGGTCAATACAATCATCTGGGGCTACTCGCGCGCCAAGCTGTCAAACAGTTTACATTTGTTTATTAAAATTAATTTTCTTTTAAATTAAATTAAATTCATGGTCTTGATTCTCGGCAATTCCCGACACTTAAAAACTCCCGGGACTCAAGTCCCGGGAATCGAAAAAAGACGAGAATATAGAATCCCTAATTCTGATATGCCTGAGTTTTATTCAACATGCAGTAAGAAGCTTGTAATTATTTGCTAAAAATATCATTTAATTGTTCTTATTTTGGTCTCGATGTGAACAACAAGACAGACACCAAGTTCTCGTTCCATTCTCCCACAGTCTCGCAACGTTCGCCGTGAGCGTCTCGATCATAAAGTTGAAATATGAAAATCACGTAGCGATCCACAATCAAGTATAAATCACGCCGTCCGCCGGCAGACAGACTGCAAAGTTACAGCACAAAACAAATAATAAAAATCGTCGATTGGGAAAATATTTTTGCACAACTTTTGAAGGATTCGCATTTAAAGTTCCCTCGGAAGAAAATAATGAATCCGGAGATAGGTACCTACACACGCGGAAAATTTCAAGTTATAACGAGCGCTCAATCAGATTCCAAGAAACTTAACAGGGGGACGTGTTGTACCTTCGTTGTTTACTTTACCTGACGCGTTATTAAATATTAATAATGCAAATTTATAAAGAATAGGAGAGGATAAAAAATAAAATTCTGTACGTTATATTTGTAAACAAGAAGCGTAATAATGTCCGTTAAGCTCTGATATTCTCCATAGCTCTGTATGGAATCGAAACATAGGTCCAATGTTCAATTTTCATCAGTGGAAAATTGTATATTTTAAATATATTAATTATAAAGATATACGTATAAAATCAATTTTATTGAAAAATATTGTTGTTGCTCCACCGGTATCTCTTTCCAAACGGGGGAAGGTGAATTATCCAACTATGCTATAGCGACGATATTTTTAACGACAAATTTTCGTACCTATATGTTACCTTTTTTGATATTAATACATTTAATCGTTCCATTATTTGAAAGAGCCATGTACCTTATTTTTACGGAATTTCAAATACCTTTGAATAATCTGATAGTAGACGCCAGAATTATCAATTCATTTTATTACACAGTCGGATAATGCACCTTTCCCGGTTTGGAATGAGATCCAGGTTCGAATGCCGGTGGCTCAACAACAATACTTTTCGATAAAATTGATTTTATATCTATATCTTTCTAATTAATATATTTAATTCATATTTAAAATATCATATATCTATGTTCTGAATAATTACAACTTCATAATAAGAATATGGTCTTCTAATAATTGTATATTTTTTTATGAATCCATTTTCTCAAAATTATTTTGGAAGTACAATTTCTTAGACTAACCTTTAAAATGGAGAGTCAAAAAGTGTATATTCGTCGTGCGATGTTTTGGGAATTCTAACAAGGCAATTGTGCTATGGCAACAGCTCAAAAAATATGCAATGTATACAGTGACGGAGTAATAATAATAATAATGCATGTATTCCAGCGTGATAAGATTTTTTTTAACCCGATTCGCCAATACCATAAAGATAATAAATATTATATAACACATTAAAGTTACGATATAAATATATTGTTATGAAAAAGAAAACCAAGGAAAATATTAATAAATAAAAAGTTTATACACGTGTATAAATACTATATATATAAACACTTCAATCATTGCCATTATAGTATCTGTAGCTATTTTGAAGGTGTTGGCATTCTCTGGTCAGAGAAACAGTTTTCCATGAGAGCGCCGCTTGCACCAGAGAGTTGGTGCTGAGCTTCAACCGCAGCTTTACGAATCCATGTATACAGCCTTCGGTAAACATTGTAGATCCAATAGGGAAATCTACGAGATACGATAGCAAATATTCATGGAAAGAAAACTTTATTGTGTGCATGGTGAGATCATCGATCATTTAACGATTACTGAGGATATATACGTTCAGCAGCTGCAAAGAGTCTACGGGAAACTCTACTTCAAATTTCACTCGTCAATCGCAAAACATCATTATTTTACATGACAATGCGAGACTACAAATAGCAAGGGTGACTCAATAAAAAATTATTGAACTTGGATTATTTGTTTTACCATATCACCTTATTCCCTTTTTTTTAATGGAATAACCTTCAATACTGAAGAGCAAGTCAGTCAGATTATCGAAAAAATTTTGCAGTCCAAACCCACTGAATTTGATGAGGAAGGATGCCGGTAAGATGAGAGGAGGTGATACATAATCGTGGTGAATTCACAATAGATTAAAATCATTTTATTATTTTATAAAAGCAAAATAAATGCTGATAATAAAACGGAAGTTATTTATGACTCGACCTAAGTAAAACGTAAATCATAATTGGTGATTTTTATTTCACTGAACTCACTTTGCCTAGCGCACACAAGTGTTGCCATCTTAAAGAGAACGTTGCGTGAATGTGTGATATACCAATATCCCATTCTTCAGGAATTTCTAACTCAAAAAGGTTCTCTGCCACATGCAAGATAATAATTATTTCATACTCTGGGCAGGTTGTTACTTCTCATCTCTTCAGATAGATATAGCCAGAAGAAATTGGTGATCACGGAGAACATACAACGGAGTGCGTCCTGTATCAGAATCAATTGTATGAAATTATTTAAAAACACGGTGTTCACAAAAAATATGCACGCAACGTTTGAAGTCTGGTAATTAGGAGAATTATTTATATTTATTGTGAATTCCGTCAGTCGCTATGCCGAGGTCTGATGGTCTGACTTATGATGATCGACTGTCTAAATGGATGAATCAGGGATGGGGATCGGTTTGGGACGGGCGGTGGACGGGAGCGGAGCGGGCGGCCCTCGCCGCAATGGCGAAGGACGAAACATGGATAACAATGGATTGTTAGACACCGTGGATTGGGAGATCTTGATCCCTGATTCCCCCACGTGCAGAATGGATTACCTGTCTGCTTCTGGCAGGAAAACTGCTAGCAGATGGTGGTAGTATCGAGATGAGGTGTTTCCACTTTGTCATGCTCAAGATGGCCTTTTTGGAAGATCTCAAAGGCAAGATATACTTATAGATAAAAGACTTACTTACTTACCATCACGCCTTAACTTTGCGGGGGTAAGCAGATAGCATAAATCTTATCATATAAGCTCGACGATTATTGAAGCTTCTAACTGGACCATCCTCCAGTATTTGGTTTGCCTGGTCATGCCAAGTCTTCCGCGGACGTCCTCTATTTCTGCTGCCATCAACACTTGCGTTATATATCTTTCTTACCATTCTCTCCTCATTCATCCGTTCCATATGACCAAGCCACCTAACTGATCCTTTCTTAATCTTGTTCACTATACTAAGATCAGGTTTACATTCTTTCCTTATTTCTTCATACTCTTCTATCCTTATCTCTGTCATAAATTAATCTACCATCATAAATATAAGTATCGCAAATAAGCGATGTGTATATATATATGTAATAACTAACACACGCGTTTTCCCACCACACACAAAGAACATCTTAAATGTTTGAACAGTAATGGTTTCTCAGAATTTGTCAACCATATTATTGAAAAAGACCATTCTTTTAATGAAAACCGGTTTTGTCTCCAGTTGGACAATTAGGAAGCCTTCGAAATAAAAAAGACAATAAATAGTGGTGTGCCAATTTTTAATAATCAAATTAATTTATCCATTTGTCCCATACTAGATATATTTCCCTTAAAATTAATTGAATATCCATCAACACTATTTTTTCCTCCCTTAATGTTCCGTTCATCTATATATGTATTCTGTCTCTCTCTTTCGCAAATAATTTTATATTCTGTATCCCTTCAAGTTCTATTTAACTATATATGTAACTATATTCTATCTTTATCTGTATGTATATATAAGTGCACTCGTTTTGTATTTATGATCAGTTTTAAATACGTCCTGATGAAGCTTGAGATAAGCGAAACCGGTTGATGTATAATACATTTCGTGGCTTCATACAAAGTAATTGTTACTTTATTTAACATTTTCATTTTAATAATTACACTGTTGTGATACTGCGCGTACCCCACAGACATGATCGCATAAAAAAATCACTCTATAGCCATACAATCCGATTAGTACCCACTAAACCAGATAGCAATACTTCGCGCCGCAACCAATCTGAGGAATGCTGGAACCGACCACTCTTCTCGTGGCCAGCTCCTCGAACCTCGGCATCGCCCCAGTGTACCGCGTCCATCTTATAATCCGCTCTAGCTATACACGTAAATACAAATCATTTCATATATATACAGGATAAGCGAGGAGATATAGGGCCCTCTTATTATTACTGTACATATTCTTCTGACAAATAATCTTTATTGGGGACCTCAACGAGTCTAATCAAATATGTGGAAAATCTCTAAAGCACATTTATGAAATTGACATACTCATACTGTTGCAATTGAATCCCTAGGTAGAACGAAACAGTTATATCATTCTATTGATCTATTTTATTAATAAGTCAAGTAACTTCATGTAAGTACTTTTTTACTCATGTAATACCTAAAGACAAGATGCATGTTTGAATTTGAAGGCAACCCATCATTAAGCTATCTATAAAATATAAATAAAATAAATTATTTATACATTTATCCTACAAAAGTGTTGAGAGAGTAGTAAAACATATTTTACGAATACCTTTCTAAGCACATGAGTCGCCATTCAGTTGGGTACCTATGCAGCTTTTATCCAAGCGTCTAATGTAGTGGGTCTTAAGTTTTACCAAGAATGCACTGATTTTGGAAGCCAGCCAATTGGAAGAGGTCTCAGCAAATAACTCGGTGGCTAGAATAATAAATGACGACGGCGTTACTTCGTGTTCTCGTTTCAAATGTTAATTTCTAAAAATATAATTGGAGTTCGTGTATGATTTTTTGCTACACGTTTTATTACCTTTCTGGTAGATTGCTCACCCGAATTTGTTTAACGATTCAACGTTCAAACACGTTCTTTAATATATTAACCTACTATGTTAAACAAAATATTAAATTAAAACAATGTTCGCTATTTATGGCATGACCAGATCTCCGGTTGCTATGCGTGTGTGGATGCTCCATTTGTTTTACTATACCTTTTTGCCACCCCCCCCCCCTTCACTTTCCCTTACCACAGAGCAGGATTTTTTTTGTATGATTTATGACGTGTGAACTGTCAAGATCGTAGTGGGTATTGGAAATTTACAATCACTCTTGGGTGATACACAATACTTCATGGTAATCATCGAAGAAGTATTCTGAAGTTCGGAAGAGTTGTGAATACAGTAATAAAATGTGTTCTTCCTGGTTGGCTCTTGATGCCTTATTATTCTGTCCCTACACCAAATTCCTACCATCCTTCCTACGTTCCATTTCACCCTCCCTCCCCCCCTCCTCCTCGTGATGATAAACAAATACAGTAAATTCCGCTTAATTGGGACACACCGGGACCACGTCATTTGGCCAAATTAAGCGGCTACTCCAACTAACTGAAACGAGCGTAAAATTAAACAATGAATATTTTTCTTTAAATGTACATTACATATTAATATAATCTTGAACAAAAATATGAACTTAAGAAAATAATATAAACTAATAAGTAGGTACACAAACAGTTGATGTGTAAAGCGCCCTTGAGGGGAAAGTTTTTACAAAAATGGCTCTATACAAATTATCCATTATTATTTTTATTATTATTACACAAAATTCACTGACTAGATCGGCGCGTCGTAATGTGTACCTATAATATGTATTGTGATCTCAAATTTACTGTCCCAATTAAGCGATGTAAATTAATGTTAGTTCCTTGGTTTGGTTACCGTTCCTCGAGATTTGGCCAAAATATGCGGCTGCCCCAATTAAACGGTGGCCCAATTAAACGGAATCGACTGTAGGGGCAAGTGCCCTACCTTTGGACAACATTAATATATCTGGCAATATTCAAGAAAAAATTCCCCAAAAATATACGGGTATTATATTTTCATCAGCTAGCAACACTATTGTGTCTAATCTGCCATTTTGTTAATAGTATTTTTCTTTTACAAATTTGAAAAAAACATGTACGAAAATGTATTTTGAATGAATTTTGTCTTATATTAGTTAATTATATAATAGTAAACCAAGAACAAGCATATTTGATTCAATTGTTACTTTTGTATATTTCTAACCACAAATTTCTACGAATAATAATCTTTTAATTTTGTGCGCTTGTCGTACCTGTGGACAACTGTAATGTATTTGCCACCCTTTTTTTATAGTGTCGAAAAGTAAATTGGGACGTAAAATAGAGAATATATACATATTGAAATCTTGAATGAAGAGCTGTTAAAGAGGTGATCCAAATCTAGATCATGGAAAATTTAACATAGAATGAAAAAAAGAAAGTTACAAAAAGTATGGATAAAATAGTTGAAACGTATTCATATATGCAAGCGATTGGTCGATAAAGAAAATTCACTCACCTATGACACATGCAAGAATAATTTTCATGTAGAGCGCATACCAAAACGACACCAAAAAAAATATTCCAGTTGCAGAGGACGGCGATAATTTTCTATGCCAGAGTTGTTTTTTTCAGAAGAGCTATACAATATTTATTTAAAAAAACAAACATAACTAAAAATTTTAGTTACATCATATTTTTTATCATGCTCTATCGCTATATTTTTTGATAACATCTTATGTCGTTATTTTGATAGCCCTATTTATTACTGTTATTCCATGTTATTCGGAAGATTTAAAAAAAAAATAAACGTTTTTAAAAACAATTAACGTACATTTGTAGCTCAAATCTTACTCTTACATAATATTATATTCATGAATAAATTAGTGTCCAAAGGTACGCGCACCTGTTGTACCTTTGGACAAAAATACAGTTTTTCAGTAAAATCCGTACAACTTTTAGACGGTGTAAAATTAAGTATACGAAAAATATAAAATACATGCATAAATGTCATCCTAATACGTAATAGAAAAGAGTTTGGCCATATTAATTTCTATTAATCAGATAAAAAATCTAAAGTTGAAAAATAAAATTTTGTCCAAGGGTAGGGCATTTGCCATATATTGTTTCTTCATTGTCCCCTGATATGCATAGAACTCGATGCATAGTACGTCTCCATTCCCCAGTTCAATATACTCAAACTATCAAACGAATGAAATTCTCAAATTTCGGACATATTCTCCTCAATGAATCGGGGCCCTGTAAGGAGGAGCACATCATGGATAGAAAGGCAGATCTACCATTTATAAGCAAATGCTTCTATATGGTCCTGCTCATTTGGCATTTATTTAATAACAACTGTACAATAACATCCCGTACAATAGCACAAATAACAGATCAAGGTACCACTAAAATAAAGGAACATAAAAGTAAACAACATTAGTAGAAACAAATAAACATATGTGTCTTTAGTCGGGGAGTAGAGGGGAAGATGAAAACACACTCCCAATAGAAGAAAAATGACAAAACAATAAAATAACCAACATAGTCTGACTAGCAATCAAAGCACAACTGCCTGCATATTATAGCCCGAAGAAAAAAACAAGATACTACAAAAACATTACAGATAGATACATATGATAAACCATAAAAACATTATTAAAAATATGTAAGTTAGTCTTATAGTTAAAGAGAAAAATACCGTCAACTATTTGGACTCATAAATCACTGGGCTTTGCAATAGTTCCCATCTGTACACTCATAATCGGACAAAAGTCAAAATTCCATTTATAGCAGAGAAGATTCGAATTTTTGATAGAAACCTGATCCACTCTCATCGGACCCTCAGTCAAATTCTCTCTAACATTCATCAGTACAGCACAATGCCAAAGGATGTGATCCGGCGGCTGTTTCACATATGACTACAGGTATACCACGGGTCCGATGCAAGTCTTAAATTACAAAGCTTGATTCTAAATTAATAAATGAATAGTTATCAAACGCCGGAGGAACCCCCTGATCTTTCTCTTGGAAGCCAATAGAGAGAGGAAGGAAAAACTCCATCTTTCCAAAGATACCGCTTCCCATCTATCTTACCAACTTGCTTAAATAATCACCCTTAAACGCTTGCGAATAACCTTATACTCTCCATCTAATGGCGTGAAGGTATGTCCCAAATTACACACTTCCAGGCCCTTTTTTAGAACACGCCAGACAGACGTTTTCAGCACCAAGAGATCTGCAGGCAGCACCCCCGCAAGCGCCGGATGTTGTCCGATACGCCTCTGTTAATGCGGTTGATATTTTATTAAATGAGCTGAAAAAGTTTGCCGCGCGCTCCGACACCGCCTTCACATGAGCAAAAATCTTAATAAACGGCTTGGCCAATATACTGTAGAGCCAGCAGAAAACAAAATGATTATTATTATATATATATTATAGGACACAAGAATAAGAAAATCATATCTACATATTATACTTTTCACACGGATAAATGCAGCATTCGATTTCAACCGAATCAAGGATCTCATCTTTCATTATTTATTGTGATGCCTATGGTGTGTAAGAGCTCGCGTTGGTACGATTGTGGGCGAGCGAAAGAGATATAAGCGTCCTCTCTGCTCCGAACCGCGATCCGAGATAGATCAGTTTATTAACTTGTAAATATATTATCTGTAAAGTGTCGTGTATAATCTGTATGGTCACCTGAGCATGATTCTTGTTATACCAACGAAACGAAACCCGAGAATCATCTTTTAAGGACAGCAGTATATTTCCGGTCACGAAGAGCCACTACATTTATATTGTAACCCAGGTATATAATATTTAACCCTTCCCAAACCATGCAGTAACACAAATCTGTCATCATATTTAAACCTGTAATATTTCGGTAAATATGTGCAACATAAAATTTATATTTTAGACAATCCTTTAGAAAATATTAGCGCTTAGGAATGACTAGTGAAAAACCAATTATGAAAATGGAATCGTACAAAAACAATTATTTTTTTCATTCAATCCGTCATGAAATTAATACTTGGTAAAATTAGAATTTGTGATATGAAAGACAGAGATCACATACTTTTTATTTTCACAGCAAAAAGATTAACAAACTTACTAATATAATTGTCTCTTTCTCATTAATTAAATGAAGAGAGATAAGAAGGAAGGACACATCGTATAGGACTTAATCAATGCTCTAAATTATGTTATTAATCATTTTTTTAGAATTGAATGCTTAATATTTAGAGTAAATTCGTGACATTAAAGCCATTTAAGCTAATAAAATCATTTTTTCTAACTGTTATTTACGGTAACACGAGTTGACAGCATGGCTGCGTTCGGGTATTTTATATCATGGTATGGTAAAGGTTAATCTGGTTCAATTTCGTTCCAACAATAAAAAGACTTTCATTGTCTGCTGTTGTGTTCTACTCGCTAATGAGCATATATTTTGTTTTAGTTGTATTATGTTCTAACACAAAAGTTTTACATGTATGTATATTATAAATCCTCAATATTACTTTTTGAAGTGCCGTATCATCTATATTCAGATAATAAAATAATCAAAGAAGAAAAAAAAATAAATAGCACTCTCTACACTAAAACCCCTGCAGACATCCCTTCCTTTCTAGCAATATTGTGTTTGTATAGCAGTCTCGCTACGTTCTAACTGAGTAGATACATCTTCTTTGCATTATTTTATATATAATTTAAGATATATTAATTCTAACATTTTTGTTTGAATATTTAATATTTAAAGAGCTCGTGAAATTTGTTGAGAGAAGATTTACTTGAATGTCAACTGAATATCACGATACAAATTGTAAAACTGATGTATAATTTAGTTTAGTCAGACAGACATTTATAAATCAAATGGTAAAATTCAGCTAAGAAAGATGAAAAGTGTGATACATTTTATTGAATAATTTTTATTTATTAATTAATTTTTGGTTATAAACCAATTTGGTCAATAATGATTAAATATAGAAATACCCTTGGATTACGAGATGTTGTCAGGTCCTCA
Organism: Eubasilissa regina; assembly: GCA_022840565.1. Taxonomy (NCBI): domain Eukaryota; kingdom Metazoa; phylum Arthropoda; class Insecta; order Trichoptera; family Phryganeidae; genus Eubasilissa; species Eubasilissa regina. The sequence continues at coordinate 32,132,652 of JAINEB010000007.1, forward strand.
CCGTCATGAGTAATTGAAATAAGTATATATATATATATACTTATATATATACATTATATTTTTTATCAAAAAAATTATAATTAAACATTGTTTTTAACACATTGATATCCTTGGGATTGTATGGTTGTGTGTGTGAGTATGTGAGAGTGCCGCACCGCCGGCGTGCGTGCGTGCGTGCGAGGCTATAAAGTTTGACCTATACCTTGTACTAAATTGTATCGTATTGTAATAAATGCAAAATTGTTACAAACTCTATTTCTTGGACCTTCATATTACGAGGTGTATACTAAAGACGTACCTAGAAGACAAATATATAAGATATATTTTTTATTTATTATCTTAGTTTTATTAACCACAATTGCTAATTTTAAAAGTAAATATATAAGATTTTATAAACTATTTAAAAAATATTACATTGTATATTTTAAACTCAATTGCACTTTACATTAGTTAAATAGCGTGTAGTTATATGATTTCAATATTAGAATTAAAAAACGTTTACGATAAGGCCTTCTGAGGAGGTATTACTGAAGAATAATTTTTCTTAGTTTGTAAATCAACTCTTAGAAAGAGAGCAAACTTTTGATTAAAAACTGCATAGAAATTTTACATGTATACAATTAAGTTAAACAATATTAATAGGTTGTTCGCTAAATTCAGTTTTTTTGTCTATGTTTCATTTGTCACAAATTGTATTATATATCACTAGTATCGTATACCATTTTATGTATTGTGCTTTATATTTCAACATTTTTATGTTGACTTTTCATTATTATTTATAATTAATTATGTTTTAGTACAAATTAAATGTATTAATTAGAAAGGTATACATATAAAATCAATTGATCGAAAAAATATTTTTGTGGCTTTGTCTTCTTATCCGGAGAAATACATTAACCGATTATACTACACCAACACAGTAAGTTGACGATAAATTTTTGACACGTTAATTCTAATTTGGAAAAATTCGTTTGACATTCATCCTTCGCTTGGAAACGGATTAATGACGAATATTGAGGGTTGAGGTTACAGTCGTACTTTCAATGTGTTTATCTACCACCTCTCTGCGGGTACGTCATAGATAGATATTCTCGTATTTATTTTGCACCTTAGTACGTTCGTCCGGACGAAGATACAGTGACATTGTAACCGGCCATCGTCAAGGTAATTAAACTTTTTTTTTGAATTACTAGAAAAAAAAAATTAGTAGAACATTTGATACATTATTAGTGCTAATATATCTGAAGCTTCTTACCACGCGTAAATTTTAATTTAAAAAATTAAAATTTACGCGTGGTAAGAAAAATTAAACTCGGGACAGGAAGGAAACTGGCAGTCACCAAAATCCGGATTCTGCTGACATCTCCAAAAATGTATTTTACTCACTATTTCGTCAATAGTTTCGAATTATTAAATTTCGAATTAAATTAGTATTGTAAACTGTACTGTACATGTATAACCGCACTGGTGGGAGAAAGGGAGGGGGGGGAAGGAACAGTGCATTATTTTCGTTCAATAATAAATATGTTTTTACATTTTTTTGTCTTTACTATTTTTAAATTATCAAGGTATAATTTATTCTTAAAATTACCCACATTACACGTCAAATTAAGTAACAGCTTAGAAAATAAGACCATCCTGGGTACGACTTTGAGCCGAAGAATACCTGGTAGAGTTTTATGCGTCGCTTCTGTCTGGAGAGACCCTGATGTCAGCTTTAAGGGCGACCCAAGACCCAGACTTGTGGAAGAACATTACGAACCAAGTGACATCTTATTAAGGAGAAAAAAATATCCGATTAAATTTACTTTTTATATATTTATATATTTTTTAATAGGTATTAAAAAATATATTTGTTAAAAATATTTGAGGACAAGTGTAGCAAATATAAATTTTCTTGCGCTATATTTTACATCCACAAAGTTACGGGGAATAAGATACATCTGTATACGAAATTCAAAACGTGACAGTAAAAGGTTTAAACCCCCTGCTTAACTTAATCTGCACGCTTACTTTAACTCCATCTTTCGGTTTAATTCAAAACTACACTCGTGAATGCAAAGCATTGAGATGGATTAGGAATTTTAATGTGTGTGCTTTGTACAACGAGGACATTATGGTGATGGCAGAATACCCCTAAAATATAGTCAAGTTTTTATTTTTACTAAATTTTTATTAATAGTACGTAAGAAAATATGTAATACGCAATGTATGGTGTGGACAAAAACTCAAAATTATCAACTATTTCTTAACTTTGTTTTTCATTTAAAGCAGACTATGTACATGACAATTAAGTTCTTCAAAACCCTGTTAAATATTTGTTTCGATAGGAGGGGAATTGTTCCCGAAGAATAAACCGCTAATGCAACATTTTATCTAGAGAAGATGAAGCGGCATGTTGAACCTAAATTGTTTGAGAACGAAAGCTGCATCAGGACAATGCTCCAGCACTCATAGCATTGTAAGCCCTTTCGTCAAAAATCAAATCACCATGTTGGAACGCCTATTCGTCTGATCTGGCTTTTTTGTATTTCCCACAATCGATAAAACATGACGCATCATTTTCTGTGGTTTCTGAGCTAATTTGCCGTGTATATCTGATCTTTTTTGCCGATGTTTAGAGAGTCCGTCAGTTTATCAGGAATGACGTGTGTCGTTTTTAGAAAACGGCCATGAAAACTTAAGATAATTTTAAATGAAGGATCATCATTAGGAACCATGAGCGGAAGTGGAACAGATTACGACACATGCTCTAAACAGCCTTACGAAGAACGTTTCTGTAATGGAAAAAAACATTTGCTTTAAGAGGCGACCGTGTACCATATATCGAATAAGAATGCTCTTTAATAATATTTTTTCTCGATTATCTCAATTGTCACTCTTTGTATTAGAATAAGTACTCGTATATCTTCGTAATATAGACAGCATCCACCAAGCTATTACAAGTAGACTATCGCCATTGTAAAAAAAGTGCTATATTTCCGGCAATAAATATAATTGAAAATGAATTCAGGTTGTCTTTTTTACATTCAATAGAACGTCTTATCGGCCATATGATATTATATCATATATTTATATGATATTATATCATATGATTATTTCTTACTGTTCCTTTGTTGAATATACTGTTCAGAGTGAGCCCAAGTACAGATGATAATGGATGACTTTCAAACATAAAACATGAAAACGTGTCAGTTTATACCGATAGAATCATTTTCATAGATCCCCTGCCTACAAATGTATCAAGCAGTTACTTTAACTATTAAGTGGGCTCTTCGAATTTATCGGAGAATGGTCCCACCCAGGGGCGTCACGCGCGTCCAAATCGCTTGTGTAAATTATGAATCATCTTCAAATAAAATAAAGGGATCTTAATACAAAGTTTTAACATTAAAGTTTTTTTATTTATGTATCTACTATGTTTTAGTAGAATTATATCAACTAAATACTGGTTTTAAATCTGTATAGTTTTGGTGTAATTAATTATTAAGTGTGATAGGTATACCTATATACTCGAGCCTATCAAGATGTGAAAAAAGGCCATACAAAAACGAAGAGCAAGAGGTCGTTATCCAACAAGATGAATAATGAGCAAAAGCTTATATATTGGTACAACTCATTCACCCCCAGGTTGGCAATTTTTTAATGCGAAACAGGCGATCGTGCGTCGCAGTTCAGCGCAAAAGCGCTTAAGCCACAATTCATGGTCACCAACCAAAATTTCTCTCTTTGTTCCGAACTCCGAAAACCGATATTTATTAACTAAAAAGAGATTAAAAGCAGTGCCATATAGTTCAACATAGTATGTAATATAGAAAACATTATTATTATATATACAAAACCATAATTAAATACACCAAAAAAATAGCACAGAAGGGAATCGAAAAGCAACTAGAAAGAAATATAAAAATACTCCTTCACAGGAAACGAGACTGACACAAACAAAATACAGAATTGATATTCTCCAGAAACAGCACGCTAACAAGTCAATCAGACACCTTCTGCAACAATATAACAAACTATATCTAAGATATGACCAACACCCCATTATAAGCTGTACTAACAAGGTCCCAGATGGCGAAAACTAAAGGCTAGCAGTTTGCGCTGTAGAAACGGATCAATGGATCACAATGCAGAGACATGAGCACATCAACGAGTAATTAGATGTTTCCAGAATCATATGTTTATAGCAAAGTACACATGTGAGAGATATACTCGTAGAAATAAAACCGTCACTCTTCAATATCGTGAAAATAAAAGGTGACGTGTTTAAAAATGATTATCAATAGTGGCGGATTTACAGTTTTCAAGAACAGTTGCTCGTTAAAACAATTTTAAAATCTATGTTCTAAACACATGTATATCAAATGTTGTTGAGAGTTGTACATTGTATATCAAATGTTGTTGAGAGTTGTTTTAAGTTCATACGTAAGCACCGAAAATAAACGTTTATTGAACACTTATTTTTGAAAAATCAAGATCATTTTTAAGGCCCCTGTCCACGACGATCTCTTGATGAGAGTCTGATACAGGAGATGCATCCGCAAACGAAACGCATGCGATGAATGTTTGTAGATCGCTTCATGTTCAACTCTGAACCGTTTTTTATGTTAGACTCGAATCGAATCTCCGAGAAAAATATCAAGGCTCATTAAAATCATTTCCAAAAAAATGTACTTCAATAATTAGACAAAATACTTTGTTTAAGTATCGAAACATGTAGAATAATCAATAAATAGTGGTTTAAACAAAGTATTTTGTCTAATTATTCATACAAAATGAGGCCACGAAGTAATTTTGTAAATATTGAAGAAATGTACTTCAAACTAGCATTGTTCTGTGAAGAATTTCTTCGGATAATCCCTTCGCTATAAAAATTTCTTATCCTAGGTTGAATTTTTTTAGCTGGATTATATTAACATAAATGAATATTGAGTCAACAAGTTTATCATTCTTTAGTCTTTGAACCTTTTATCTTCATTCGTGCTTTGTTCAACATTAAATAAATTCAATAAAAATACCAATACATCGAATATAAATTGATCGACGAGATATATAGATAGATCGGTGAGAGAAAAGTGATATGCAATTACTCACCCAGTTTTCTAACTGAACTACGACTCGGTTTACAGAACTCACACCCCTACGATCGCGCCCCTATACTGCTCGCCTCTAAATGACACTGAAATAACCCTTATTTTCCGCATGACTCCCCATCATTACGTTGTCCGGACATGGCCCTTTAGAAAATTGGGCCGAATAGAATTGGAATTCACCCTCCGCGTCCACCTACCCCTTCTACCCCTACGTCATTTCAATCCTTAACAATTTCATGAATTTACCGTCTCGTCCTTGCTCACTGTTGGATGGGCTGTGAAATGGTTTAATTCTGGAAGGCTCTCATATTCCATTCTGTCTTTATTTAGAAATATTTGTTGTGAATGCTGATTAAATTATTTTCACGTAGGTAATTTCTCTATAAATTATATAAAATCTTTTCCGGCTTCTCACAAGAATCAAGCACATTTCATCTTATGTATAGGGTGTTTTGGGGTGTTTTTTACTTTTTGCTTTTATTTTATTTTATCATTTACAGAGCATCAACAGTTTAATGATGCAACACATCAAAAATATGATTTATTAAGGAGAACAAATTCTTATTGTGAAATCGTAATTATTCAGAACAAACTTTTGAACCTATATATTACACTTTTCAAATTAATACATCTATCGTTAATCCACTGTGTTGGTATAGCATAATCGGATAATGCACGTTCCCAGGATTGGAAGAGATCCAGGTTCAAATCCCAGTAGCAACAACAATATTTTTCGATAAAATTGATTTTATATGTATATCTTTCTAATTAATATTTGTATTTAAAATATGATTTATATATTATATTTAAAAATATATGCATTAAACCTTTTTTAAAAGCGCCCATATCACATGCGACTATTACAGTGGGCATAGAAGTACAATGCGCATAAAAGTTATATATACAAATAAAAATTAACAATGTACGAAATTATAACATTACATTACACTAAAACATAATTATAAACAGGAACATAAATATATTCATATACTACATATTTCTACCCTGACGATACATTAAAATACCATCAACTTTATCTAGTCAAATAAAACTTTAAGAATAATACTCAGAAATAATAGATATACCTAGAACAGGAATCGGCAGACTTTCCAGTGAGAAGAGCCAAAAATATTAAGTAAACAAAATCTTAAAATTTTCATAGAGCCGCAACATACATTTTCACTATAAAAAAAACGAGGTAACATCAAACATTTATTTAAAAATCTAATTTGCAATACAGTCGTGGACTACTTTAAAGAATAGAATGTATGGTAATTATAAGGTTCCGTAGCTCACTGCTCTACTTATAAAACAATAAAACCTACATAATTAAACATTTTTTGTTATTAGGAGAACACATTCTTATTGTGAAGTTGTAATTATTCAAAACAGATTTATATATATATAAAATCAATTTTATTGAAAAATATTATTGTTGCACCACCATGATTCGAACCTGGACCTATTTCCTAACCGGGAAAGGTGCATTATCCAACTATGCTGCAGCGACAAATTTTAGAACCTATATGTTATATTTTTGATATTAATACATTTAATCGTTCCATTATTTGAGAGAGCCATCTACCTTATTTTTACAGAATTTCAAATACCTTAGAGTAATTTGATTCCAGACGCCAGAATAATCAATTCATTTTTATTAAATTTTGGACACATTGATACAATTTTATTATTAGGATAACATATTCTTATTGTGAAGTTGTAATTATTCAGAACATAGGTCTGTGATATTTTAAATATGAATTAAATATGTTAATTAGAATATAAAATCAATTTAATAAAAATTAATTGATAATTCTGGCGTCTGCGATAGCATCTGATCATGATTTGATAAGATTACCCAAAGGTATTTGAGATTCTATAAAAATAAGGTAGATGGCTATTTCGAATAATGGAACGATTAAATGTATTAATATCAAAAAGGTAACATTTAGGTTCGAAAAAATTATCATGAAAAGAGCCACATAAGGCTCGCGAGCCGCGGTTTGCCGATTCCTGACCTAGAACAACAAAATACGTTGTCAAAAAATCAGTTTGGATTCAAAACAGGTACCCAAGTTGCTTTAAACTCTTTAAATAAATATATATGTGAATCTATAGATACTGGAGAAAGGGTATTATCACTATTCAAAGATCTTGCTAAGGCTTTTCATACGGTGTCACATAAAATACTTCTGAGGAAAATGTTTTTATTGGGTATACGCGGTATGGTTCTTGAGTTCTTTATTTTCTTTAAAAGTTAATTGGATAAAAGAAAACAAACTACAAAAATTGTGAAAATGTAGTGTAAGCGACAACAGAAAGATCGAATATGGAGTCCCACAGGGAAGTACACTAGGCACATTGCTTTTTTGATATATATCATTGACCAATGTGATTTGAAAATTGTGGGTAAAATCATAACTTTTGCTGATAAAACTGTATTCATATTCAAGAGAACAACATGGGAACATGTTTATTATATTGCTGAAAAAAATATATTATTAATAGTTGGTTGGATAAAAATCCATTAACGCTTAATATAACAAAAATAAAATTTATACCTTTCTCCATCCCAGAGGTAGGACAACCCAAAAATTTGAATAATATTAAATTACACTTAAGTGGTTATAAATATATAAATGGTAATTGTAAATCAAGTAAAGCAAGTTGTAAATCAACAAAGCTTTCAGAAATAGTTAGTTAGGCATATAAGATGGGATGATCATTTAAGTGGATTAGCTAAAAGATTACGAAAATTAATTTATATATTTAGAATACTTAGAAATATTCTGAACTGTGTACTATGCTTTATGGCAATCCATCTTGAGCTATGGTATTGGTAGTTGGGGAATGCATCAGGTGTACATATATACCAAGTAAGCATTGTTATACCAAGAGTAATGCACCACCGTGAGTTTTCATTTCCTTCAGAGTCATTTTTTGGGAAATTTCAGATCTTGGACATGACACAATTATATGTGCTGAATATACTAGCTAGCTCTCATAGAAAAATAAGGGCTCCATCTGTGAAGACTGAAAGATATTATTCCATAAGAGTAAATAATCTTAATATCATTCCGAGAATGAAAACTATTTTTGGTCAAAGATTATTCACCTTTCAAGCTCCCAGAATATACTGGTAAATAATATTTGAACTTTAAGTGATATTAAGAATAATAATATCACTTAAAGTTCCCCCAAGTTAATCCCAGAATATAATGGTAAATAATATTTGAACTTTAAGTGATATTAAGAATAATAATATCACTTAAGGTTCCCCCAAGTTAATCCCAGAATATAATGGTAAATAATATTTGAACTTTAAGTGATATTAAGAATAATTCAAGTTGGTTTTTGAAATTAGATAGAGCAGATACTGAGAGTAAACTGTAGTACATTATGAAATAATTCTTATAACTGGATTTTTTGTGTTGTACTGACTCCATTATAGCTTTGATCTTGCATATTTTCCTTTACCTCGTATGTGCTTACATTATTTTACATATCATAATACATTGGCATTTTTCTCTCTCGTTTTATATATTTTCACCTTTGCTTGCCTAATATGTCTCGTTTTCTATTTGACTGTGTTTTGCCTTTAATGAGTTATTTGGTTTTGTGAAATGTAATTTGTTTGCCAATTAACCCTACAACAGGCTTGCCTAGTTGGGCAATGCATTTTAAAATCTGTGTAAAGTATATGTAATAAAATTGTATTATGTATGTACAATGCCTATATGTTAAAATAAAAAAATAAAAAAGACTCTCATCAGTGCAATGTTAAAGGATCTGAATATGGTGAACTTTAAGTAAAAAAAATATTTCAATGTAATTATTTATAAAATCCTCACTAAGAAAATATTTATATGAAAAATTGATTCAACATGAGTACGAATATCATACAAGAGGAAATGATATACTGAGACTGCCATTGATGAAGAAAGCTAAATCTCAGAAATCGGTGATATATAGGGTGATGAAGATATTTTAATAAAATGCCAGTAAATATAAGAAAAGAGGAGAAACTAAAAAAATTCAAAATTAAACTAAGCAAATATATGAAAAATAAGTTGTAGTAAAATAAACGATTTTGATCGTGTTGATATATAATACTAGAGCATATATAAAAATACTTACGTATGTACTATATTAAGAAAAAATAAATATATATATCTTACTGCGGTGTCAATTCTCTGACGATACTACTTAGTTTACGTAAATAATAGTCTACTTGATTTATTTAGACTACTGACATAAGTTATTTTTTTGTTGTGATGTAGTTGCCCATTGTTACAAGGTTAGGTTTGTCGCGCTTGTATTCCTTACGATTATCAATAGTTATTTTGAACAAATTTTTTGTACGATGCCATATTTTTTTTACATTTTATGTACGTCTTATAAGATATTACTGTACTTAAAAGTACCACAAATTATAATTAAAAATATTTGTATACCTAGATTTTTTTTTTAATTTTCCATCACAATTTGTTTGAAGAAGATTACAAAAAATATACGGTTACTAGGCACTTAAATTTAATAATTCGGGGTAGAAAGGGTTATATTAAACCACAAATAAATAATTATTTACAAATAAAGAAATAAAATGCAAGAAAGAAAATCTCCACTAAACGTTAAATTAAATTACAAATTTAATTCATTGTAGGTGTGTATATCCATTTTTTTATATTTATTCTTTGACAACATCTTTTCAAAGGAAACCAGCAAGTTTTCTGATTTAAAAATATAAACCGAGTACATCCCTTGAGAAATTGCGATTTGTATTTTTATTTTAGGTAATTACAGCTGGTGGATATCCTAACTAGTCATTACGACATCCAAGAAGAGCGACTTACTTTGAAATCAACATTTCTTTGAGCAAACAATCCTCGAGTGGAAAGTTACGAGATTTCTCGCCCTTATCTCCCCCCTCCCTACATTACCATCACATTTTTCAATTATTAATTAGCAAGAAATAGAGAATTTAACGAGAGGAGTTGCGCAATACCTTTGTTTTTCTCCCTGCGAAAGCGCAAAGTTAAACTTTCTTTCGTTGCTTTTTACAAGTAATATATACAGCTTACGTAATAAATTTAGTATCTCAGAACTATTCTAGACATCATACTTTAATGATACGTTTATTCTTTCCAGTAGTGAAATTTTATAACGAAGACGAGATCGTAGGAAAAAATAATATAATTACCGAACACTTGTTTGTAAAACAAATATCAGATATCCCATACAGACAAAACTATTATATTTTAATGGAAAATATATGAAATTATGGGGTAATTACAGAGCTTACGATGTGTCTTCAAATAAAAATCAGATTCTCATAGTGATGACATATACGCTGTTTAAAAAATGGAAAAATGAATTATCAAATTTGGTCCATAGATGGCGATGGTATACGAGTACATACTAACGTACATACATCTTTCAAAAAATTTTATAAATATGAAGATTGAGGGGCGAGAATTGGTGAATATATATATATATATATTTTTTTTTAAATAAATATATAATATATATTTTATATATAATTTAATATAATTTATATATATATAATTTATTTATGTATATAATTTAAGCCAGCCGAAGACAGGTCGTAAGCCCTGTAATTACCCCATACTTCCATACATTTTCCATTAAAATATAATAAAAAATTGCCTTATCTCTATGAGATATCTGATATTTGTTTAATAACAGTACGTAAAAATCCAGTAATTGTGTGTTCTTAGACAATATTGCTAAAACTTGTTTATATTCATTTTTCACGAGGCTGTTAACAGCGTGCGTCGTAATCCGTTCCACCTCCACCCCAATAATGATCCTTAATACCTTCGTATATTTTGAGGCATATAGGAGATAGATCGGGTAAATATCTAATATTTCAACATGTGATATGATAAAATACAATAGTTAGTTACAACAATGGCCCTGTGCCACCGTTCTGATGTAACATCCAGCTTTTGTTTGCAAACAATTTAGACCGGAAATCCCTCACTCGCGCTTGTAACTATTTGATTATCTCAGATAGAATACTCCATTCATAGATCGCAGGTGTTATTCTTCGATCAGCTTACCGCCGATATCATATACAGAATATGGTGGAATAATGGAAGATGGGAGACACATACTTTGTCGGTCTGCATGATGCTGAGGCTAATCTGTACATCATAAATACTGAACATTAATTAAATTCTATTAAGTTTTTTGGTGTTTGATTTGTTGCCCCATGCATACATTCTATTCGCGGTTTACCAAATTTTAACCTGCGAATCTCGTTCTTTTTTTTCCTCATCTATCCTTAAGCACAAGGAAGAAAGAAGATGTCGCAGCGATTAAAGTTTTCCAACTGCAGCAAGTTCAGTGCGCTAGGAACTTTTGTACGAATAACTACCATCGCTTCACTCCGCTTTACTCCGCTAACGCTTACAATGAATCCACGTTAATTCCGCTTATAAATATTTATTTTGCAAGTGTTAGTACACACGCCGCAACGCATGTACTAGTGGTGGAGAGGAATCTATCAATGAACTAGCATTCAGCAGACGAAAAGTAAGTACCTTCCTTTCTTCCTCATATTTCCTCCACTGTCTACAAATTTCATAATAATTTACCATCAGTTAGCGAAGTTAACATAGTCACTATGAACTACTGTAAAAATGTGTCAGCCAAAAATAGAATACATATGTACGTGGAATCTCGCGCCTACGAGCGATATCTCGTGTTCATAAATATTCCTCACGGTGTCATTAATTGACATAGCGGTTACTTTGTGGTGTAATATAACCTGGTAATCACCTGATGATGAGAGAAACTGCACATCTCGAAACAATAGTAGTGACAGATTAACTCACATATGCTGGTGGGATAAGATCCTGTGAACTGTATCGATTAAAAGTATGGTTTAGTTGACACAATTAATTACACTTACAATATGATATGTACATCTTAGTATTATTTACAAATGATCTCATTTCGTAAGGCATCTTCAAGCAAATTATATGTGTGATGCTTTAACAGGACAAAAGATGTAACATGTACGCTTCCGAGGTTTTAAAATCAGCCGATGACAAAATTATCATTGAGCCGCTAAATTTAGCATATGAAACAGTTTAATCACCAGAATGACTTGCAAACATAGATAGAAATAAGGCAACTGAGAATCATGATTTAAATTTTAAATTGATCATTTAATTTGCCTCATAATAATCACGTTGAAATTTTGCAGAAAAAATCCAGACTCATGTATGACTTTGGCGTGCCACAAGGTACAGTACATGAGCTATTGTTATATATTATATACTCTTATGATATATTTAAAATCAAATTACATGGTAAAATAATATCTTATGCAAACGATACAGTAATAATAATTAACGAAATAACTTGGACTGCCGCTAATATATCGTCAAATGAGAATGTTAATACCATAAAAAAGTGGACGGATGATAACTTACTATCAATTAATACCGATAAAACATTATTTCTACGATTTTCTATTCAACAAAAACAAAATACCGAAATTCATATTAAAATTCTCACCAAAGACTGTACTCGAGAAAACTCTTGTGACCAATGTTCATCAATTGAAGAAAAAGACTGTATCAAGTATTTTGGAATCATAATAGATAACAATCTCAAATGGAAAGAACATATTACTAATCTCACAAACAAAATAAATAAAACTGCCTACATATTTTTTAGACTCAGAAACATCTTATCACTTACAAATCTGAAAATAATATATTACGCGTTTGTACAGTCACATTCGCAATACGGTATTATTGGATGGGGAGGTGCATATAAAACTTCAATGTCACAATTAGAAATAACTCAAAAATGATAATAAAAATTATACTAAAAAAAAAGTAGTATCCAAGCATACAACTTTTCACAGATTTTAAAGTACCAAAAATAGTAGACATATACAAAAAAAATTCAATAATTCAAATTTTCAAAATTAAAAATCAATTAAATTTTAGAAGTGAACTCCGATCTACAAGATATAGAGATCAAATTAATATCCCAAAACTAAAATATACCGCAACTCAAAACCAATATCAAGGCATCAAACTTTTTAACAATCTCCCCATCACAATTAGAAAAAATTCGGACTATCATAAATTTATAACTGAAGTAAAAAAAATATGTACACAGACTAATTGGAACATAAATTAACTCGAATATACTCCTTCTCTATACACGAGTCTTACTCTCATAGAGACGAAACAAATGTTAAAATATATATATATGTCCACTGATTATTCAAATCGTATTATATTTTTAATATTAATAAAAATATATATTTTACAATACACCATGAAAAAGATTTTACAAATATTATATACTTTAGTTTCTGACCATACTTACAAACATACGATTAAAACCATTTGTAAAATAAACCCTAAACTCGAGCGCGCACTGCCAAATTATCTAGCTGCAAGAGTACAACACAAAATACAAATGTTTAGTTGTGGGAACTAAAAAGATATATATTCCATTGGGAAGGTGACTGAACTGTTTCTTGGTCCGATAGAATATACAAGATTGTACTGAGTACACTGGTGGTTGATCACTTACTATATTATTATATTATTATTGTAATATATTATAATTATACGATCACGAGCAAACATCCGACAGCAAAAATTCCAGCAACATTTTAATGAGAATATTTTGAATAGCATAACAATTTTGTTCATAGTGCGCGCTATTTCTAATTGTACGGTATAAAACCTGAAACGAAAGCATCAGTCGTTAAGTCAACCATAAGAACATTAACGGACGTGTTATATATAGTTACATGTTTCCACAAACTGGAGGCAATGTCAATATTATATTCTACCGGATATCATGGTTAGGTTGGACGACTATTTTTACCTCCACTTGACTCTCACTTTTGTAGTAAAGAATGTAGATATCACTGCACTTCCGGATCGTGTAGAACATTACTTCTTCGTGGTCCGGATTTGTACACGCGGCGACAATTTTGATGTACAAAAAAGCAAATGCAACCTGTTCCCACCTCGGCAAATAAGTTAGCCAGAGCAGGAAAGGGATATTCAAGTTTATTGGATAGACGGAATACACAGAGAGAATTCAACTTGCGTCAACACATACGTTGGGTTGTTTTGTTTAGATTAGTGAAAATTAAAACTACTTTATGGTACTCGAAGTTACCCGCCACTATAACATAAAAGTCGTACGATGTAAAAAGATATGTGAGCATATATACGGCCTTTAAAATACATTTTATTGTGTTTTGGTAGAAAATTAATTTAATTGTCTTGATCATTAACGGATATGAGTTCAAGAAGATATTTCCAACTAAATGATTTGGAACTGTTCTCTTATTTCTTCGCTATTGATTCTCCTTTAATGCTTCTTAATTACCAGTTATGGCATCGCGCTCCATTGACAGTCTCAAGCAAACTCGCGAGCAATCATCTAAGTGTGCTTGAAGATTGCACAATAAGATGACACATGATCGCTCTTCATCCTCACAGCTGATTACCCTTCATGGCTATGTCTTGAGCAATTTTCCAGTGATAGTTTCATAGGCATTCAATATAATAACTCTATATTTTATCAATATTGTATCATTTCATTTCTTAAACATTTCATTAAGGATTCAATAAAGTTTGACGGAAAACCCTTGTAAAGTCTGTCATTTTTAAATTATTAATTATTAGTGCAATACAGGACACGCAAATACGTATGTTCGATATTTATAACAAAACTAGAACGCTGGTCAGCGTGTGTGGATGCTCCTTTAGGTTTACTATACCTATCTGTGTCCCTCCCCCTTACCTCCTCTCTTACCTTTTTCACAACTTTTTGTCTATGACTTTGAACTGTCAAGAAGTATGAATGTCACTCTGACTTGAATAATTATTGTGTATACGGTTTCTTGCAGTGCGTGCCAATGATTTACAATCACACAGCGCTTCGTCCTAATCATCGAAGAAGTTTCCTGAAGTTCAAGAGAGTTAATCCAGGTAAATCGTGCTTTCTGGTTGGTTTTTGAGCCCTTACTGTTCTGTCCCTATACCAAATTCTTTCCACCTTTCATACACCCCGTTTCCCCACCCCTTGTGTAACAACGTATATTATGTGGGTTTACAGAATATATATTGTGTCATGTGCTAGTGTTGATGCCCCTAGCTAACAATACCTACCATATGATTCGAATCGCTGTTAATTATGCAGGGACCTTTTAAATTGTGTGCAATGACCAACAGCGTGGAGGGGAGATTTTGAATATGAACATACTATTGATGCTTTGAAGTGAAAATATAACACTTGTTTTTTGATTCTCCACTTCATTTCATTTACTTTAAGCACATTTCGCCTTGTAAGGGAATTATCAATTTAACAATTAGCAATTAGCTCCTGGACTTAATTTAGATGGTTCCATTCATACATATGCACTATATGAGCAGATTTTTCACCCAAGCCAATACAATAGTGAAGTCGCACTATGCGACTGTTTTCTTTCGAGCTGATTAGACTCCAATCACCCTAGAGACATGATTCAGTAACTGTGCAAGACGAACGGTACCACATAAATGTAAAAACAGGATCATCAGTTGCTGCTTGATGGGCGCTTTCTGTGACATAACTTCAACACATCCGCCTGAATCGACTACATAAAGATAGGCGACTGCATCATAACCCTTCTCTGAGGCATCACTAAATTCATGCAGTTGCCACTTGTGGACACCGCCCGACTATAAGTAACGAGACAACTATCCACTGTGACATTACAAAGTAACGTCATGCATTTATTAAAATTTGTGTTTGTCAGGTCATAATATTATGAAATATTTTTTTTAGTATGCGTCGTTATGGCGGCAGGCGGCCGGGGGGAGGGGTTCACTCTCGCTCTCACGCAGGAGACGCACACGGGCCACCGCGAGGAGTGGATCGGCCATGCCGTGCACTTGAACTGGTGGTGGCCGCCGTTCCCAAGCCGCTACTAGAGTGGTATAACAACGTCAAGTCAGCGAGGGCATATTACTTTTTGCTGAATTGTGCTATTGGCTCGGCAATATTGGATATTACACTGGAGGTTGCTGCTGTAATGTGGTAAAATTGACCTATCTGTCGAGACGGACGATTGAAAAATATGGAAGGAAGGAAGAAAAAATATGGAAGGATGAGTTCTGTACTTTGAATTCCAGGAGCTGCCATGGACTCGGTTGGAGAAAGACAACCCGAAAACGAAAGCTAAGTAACTCATTAGGAGTGATTTTTCTACAATCTAATTTCATTTTAACAATTGACAGAATTGACTTTAGGCTGTAATTAATAGTTGTTAGAGAAGTTTCCATACGATTTAATCGGTTTAGACCATTTATAGAAAAAATAATTATTGTTTTAAAGTTTCTTAAGGTCAGATAACAAAAATATACATTTCTAACATAAACTAAAAGGTGAGTAGGTGATCTGAATCTCGTATCGAACACATGTTAAATTTCATGCTCTACCCTGTCTAGTCAAAGAGGAACGTCTAAGAACGGAAGCAAGATCGCATTCCACACCACACGGATTACACATCCACATAATATTTTAAAAGATACCGCGTTTCGTACAACTCTGATTTACAGAACCCCGAAGTCATAGGGACCAAACTTAAAAGATAGCCGGACCATACAGCGCCCGTTGTCAATTCGTTTGTGCGTCTCTACAAAGTGACGCTCACATTGCTCATCTTCAGAAGCTGCAACTTTCGCTACCGGGAATTCTCTAGTTTCCTAAAACCAGTGAGGAATACATTCCAAGAATGGCCTTAGGGTCTACACGAACGTGTTCACCGCAGATGGCGCAATACCAAGTGTCCTTCCCACGATAACCCTACTAAAGATTATGATGATGATAGCCGCGCTTGGCTCGTACAGGTCTCCAGGTAAACGACAATCACGTTGCACTAATGAAAATATGTATGTCCCGGCCAGAATATCAATTGGTACCAGTGTAAGGATCCTGCCTGGAACTATTATATTATATAAAATATAATTAGTATTGAAACAAAATAGTTACTGAGAAACATTTAAAAATGTATGAAATTCTAATGAATAACGTTGTCTCTTTTCATCTAATGTTAAAAAAATGTATAGCTGTCTCCCATCAGATATAAATACAAACTGTTAAGTTAAATTATTAGATTAATTATGCACTTACAAGGTGAAACGCGTCTCAAGTAAATTAAATGAGTAGAATAAAAAAACAAGTTTTTTATTTTCACATATGTGATTATGGAGTTCTACAAACTTACCACGGAAACAGTAAATATGTTTGCAGTTTGTTGTCTAAAAATATATGATTGTAAGCATATAATAAATAATATAGGTAAGCATTTCTGTAGGTCACGAGAAGGGAAATTAATACATTTGTTCTGAAGATATGGTCACACAATCTTTCACAAAGGTCTTTCACAATGGTCCTAAATTAGAAAAAGTTAGAATACTAGCGTAACTTTACCGTAGGTAGGTAATTATTAAAATTAACAGTAACATTTTAATACGAGTATTACGTAAGTAGTTTATTATTTTTTCATTACAATCGTTATTCAAAGTTAACACGTCGAACTATTTTCTTGGTGTTTCATCTTGAGCTTGCGCCTAGATTGGTCCGCCTAAGAAGGAAGTTGGGTGGCTTTGGCCGGCATTCCGAATCCGCTTCTCGGACCATCTACCCGACATTGAACTTTTAATTTTGGATTCTGGATTGATATCGTTGTTACCCTGGACTACGGATTGATTTAGGTCTGAGGACACCACGATTTCACAACTGGTCATACATGTCATCGTGTTCAAGAAAAGCGGAGATCGCTGAATCACCCTACAGTCTTTGGTTATACCAAGTGGTGGAATAGATCCCGTGGACTGCATCGACTTAAATCACAATTCGAATTGTAGCAAGAAAGGAATAATATCAGATGAATCTGGCCTACCTTGTTGATCTTAGTTCTGGATTGGAGGGCAATTTACATCTCCAGTTGACTTGTACTTTTATGGTGAAGAACGGAGATATCACTGCAATTTAGGATGCTGTAGAAAACCTCTTTTTCGTGGTCTAGATTTTACGCACGGCGACACTTTCGATCCACAAAACAAACGTGTTGACATATCCGCGTTGAATGCAATCTGTCCCACGTTGGCCGAAATCCCAAGTATTAGTTGTCCAGAACGGGATAAGTATATTAAGGTTTATTGAAATGACGGAATGCACGTGGAGTACTCGACTTGCGTCAACACCAAGTCTTCCGCGAACATTCTCTATAGAAACAGACCCCAGAAGATGCTATAAATATTCACGTCATATTCTTTTCATTCTCTCCACATTCATTCGTTCCAAATGACCATAACACGATATGATGATAACAATGTATCTGAAATATTTCGTATTTTTTTTATTATGGGTATATATTTTTATTTTCTTTCCAAATTCATCATTTCGCTTCCCCATTGTATATTAACCAGACCTGAAACCGTTTCCAGTAGCACTGTAATAATAAAAATCCCATACCAGCTCATAAAATAAACACACATCGAGGGCTGCCACAATCCCGATCATGTCAATTTTAGTACCATTCGATTTGCGACCTTATTTGTGATTTCGGCACGGTACTGTCGCCGAGAAGGTAAACCTCGGTATAGACGTAAACAAACCCTTTCCAGGATATTAAATATTCAGGGATGAGGATACATTTTGGATTCCTTATCCCCGTGGCGCCCTCGGGCCCCGAAGGTATCAAATGGAAGTGACCAGCTGTTACAGATTGGAGGTCCAGATTTGAAGTGTCCATCAGCCTGCATAATTATCCTGACAGAGATTACACCGCAACTGCGTCTTGAATAGTTTCAAGATGAAAATATTATCTCAGGTACTTAATAATGATAAATCAGATTTTCAACCTTTTTCATTTTACTATCTTATTTTAATACAAATTAAATGTATTAATTAAAAATATATACACACAAAATCAACTTATCGAAAAAATATTGTTGCTACCGAGATCAATTATTTATTTATTTATTGTTGGAAATAAAAACAGATGCAAGTTGCAGAGTGAAGGGAGAACAGTTACTATTAAACATAGAATTTACTTAAAACAACGCAAATTATAATTTATTTGGTTTTTGAACATTGGTAATGAAACTAAATGTATATTAATGTCGGTGAATATTATAAACTAATAAATAATTGCTATAACATCCCGCTAATAACTATACAAGTGATACATATATCGACTACCCTTATAACTATTATTGCGTACAAAGCATAGATGCCAGAAGAATCTAAGGACAGGAAGGAAACTGGCACTCACTACAATCCGGATTCTGCTGACATCTCCAAAGATGTAGACTGTATATTTTAACTCATTATTTCTTCAAAAGTTCCGACACAGTATAGACACAGAGAGAAGTCTCGAGATTGTATAATATTGTAATGCGTATAACCGTTCCGGCTCAAGATCGCCAATCGACTGGTCGGCAATGTGGTCGAATTTTCGAACCTATATGATACACTTTTCAAATTAATACATCTACCTTTCCATTATTTGAAAGCCATCTTCTTTGTTTTTACGGAATCTCAAATACATTTGAGTAGTCTGATAGGAGACGCCAGAATTAACACTTCATTTTTATTAAATTTTGGACACATGGATACAACTTATATATTATTAAGGGAACACATTCTTGATTGCATTTGTCTAATGGTGTGGCTTGCCCATTGCTACTTTTGTTTTCGTGGCGTATTTAACTGTGCCTATTCTCTTATCTTACCATGCCTTTTTTTTGACGTGTTGATGGTCCATGTTCACTGGATTATTTGCTATATATTTTAAATTTCTAATCTTCTATATCCCAGCTTTTTTTCTATAAAAAAATACAGTTTCAATAAAGTTCAAAAACATAGATATTTTTCGGTATTTATAACATATCCAAGGATCGCCGATATTAGTTGTTAGTGTATTCGGTTCCTTGCGTGTGTGTGCCAAAACCGCTATTGTGGATCACAGTGCTTCAAGCTGATCATCGTAAAATGTTCCTGAAGTTCAGGAGCTGTGATTACAGGAGATAAAATCCAGGTGTGTCTTGCTTCCTTTATTGTCCTGTTCCTCTCCCGAATTCCTACCACCCTTCTTACATCCCGGTTTCCCCACTCCCTGTGTTAACAGATACTTTTATAAATAACCAATAAAATAATTATTTTAGTGTTCATATTTCACATTTATAATACAACATTCTAGCTATTAAATATGAAATTAAACATAAACGAAAATTCTGGAATGCTGTTTTATCGACGTGTGATATATATTATGGATAACGTTTACAGCGTCATCTGATACAGAAATAAACGTAAATATTTGGACTTTTATCTAATTTGTGCGCAATAAATAATGCATGGATTTTCACGAAAACGGATCAGTGGATTAAAAAACAAATGAGTTTTTTTTTCGGCACACATTTGTTTTTATTATTTTTAATTAGGTTTACAATGCCAATTTGTTTATTTACACCACTAGGTGAAAATCTCTGAATAAATGAATATCACGTCCATAATAGTGTTGTCGAGTTGACCCGGAACACCAGAAAGAAGGATTAATTAATAAAGAATTATTAAGGAGAACACATTCTTATTGTGAAGTTGTAATTATTCAGAACATAGGTCTGTGATATTTTAAATACTAAATTAATGTATTAATTATAAATATATACATATAAAATCAATTTTGTCGAAAAATATTGTTTTTGCGTCACCAGGATTCGAACCTGGATCTCTATTTCCAATCCGGGGAAGTGCACTACCTTTGTGCTATAACGCCAGTATTTTTCTTGACAAATTTTCGAACCTATATGTTACATTTTTCAAATTAATACACCTGTCGTTCCATTATTTGAAAGCCATCTACATTATTTTTACAGAATCTCAAATACCTTTGAGTATACCGACTTGCAGACGCCAGAATTATCAATATTTTTCGACAAAATTGATTTTATATGTATATATTTATAATTAATACATTAATTTAGTATTTAAAATAAAGAATTAATTAGATGAGATATATTTTGTCATGTAGTTATGACCCTAACCGAATAAAATAAAAATATTTAAGTCTCAATATGACGGGCAATATTGCTATTAATAATCTGGTTGATAGCATTGATCTCTAAAGTAAGGCTTCACGCACATACCAGATCATTAAGGAAGCATGGAACATTCATATTAGATGCCTACTAACAGCAATATTGCATTTTTTAATCTAATTATATAATGACATTAGTACATTAAAGAGTTGAACAAATTCTTCAATTCTTTTAAAATTAGCAATATTAACTTGGTGGTTAAGATTCATATTTTTTATTTATTTTCTCAATTGTGGTTAATAAAACTAAGAAAATAAATAAAAAATATAATTCTTCAATTCATTACTTAAAATAAAAAACATATATATTGTAAGATACTCTTTCTTGAAACCATGTTTGATGTCACTTATTTTTTAGTGCACGCCACTCGTTCTACGTATGATATCCCCAGACCTTGCGCATAGGTAATGAGTGTCCGTGATTCATGCGCTCCGTTTCTAATATTAAAATCTAAATCTTCTGTTATCCGGCCTTTTAAAAAGAGCAATTATACTTGAGAATATAAATGTTCGTGCCCCTGTGTATTTTGTATTTTGCGGCCCTGATTGCATTGTGAAATTCTTTTGTTCTAGAAACGTGCGGTTTCCTTTTTTTACTTATGGCATTTTTTTACTAATAGCTTTTTCTACACATGGCGTAGTTTGGTAGTCTAGGTCAATGTAAGTATACAAGCAGAATGGCGTAAGATAATGATGTCGTGAGATCCCCATGCAGGTGAAGCAGCATGAATATGGAGATGCAAAACTCAGGACCAAAGATGCGGTAGCCGATCTCATGAACCCACAAGGTAAAGTATGTACCTAAGATATTACGGTGCAATTTTTATGGAAGCTGGACCAAAGAAAATCTACATGAGTAGTTCGTAATTAGTAATTTTTCGACGATGACGTCAAAAAATTACGAATTCTTTGTCTTTCTTTTAAATTGTAATCATAAATTCGTTAATTTTAATTTTGTAACATACAAATTTTGTTTTATCTAAATTTCGTTCAAGTTAATAATTATAACTTATTTTTATAAGCGATGGAGGTAAAACTTTATTGACAAAAAGTGGACAAGTGGTTCTGAGAAATGTGACCCACAAATCTTATGCTCTCGGCTGAAGCTATCGGTGAAGATGTAAGCCCCGCACCTCACCCCTAAAAATTAATTTATAATAATATTTAAGTTCCTGTATGTAATTATGTATTATTTTATGCTTTAATGTATGTTTAATTTTAATTTGATAATATACATATATACCGTAACATCTCATTTTTATTTATATTATATTTAATTGTCAATACACAGTTCATACCCATTGCAGTACGAGTTATGACATCCTGAAGAAGGAAAAGTGTTTTCCGAAACCGGTAGATGTTTTTTAAACTCAATTGTGGTTAATAAAACTAAGATAATAAATAAAAAATATGAATCTTAACCACCAAGTTAATATTGCTAATTTTAAAAGTATTCCTTTTTTATTTGCATACTTTTAATTTAAACTTTTTCGTTACATCAGGAATTAATAATTGCTTATCGTGATTATAGTTGAAGATTGTTTGATTCGATGTTCAATTTGAATGATCTATGAAGGTCTATCGCCTCCACAATCAGCACGCGCCCTGCATATATCTGAGTGCACTTTTCTCAAAACATGCTTGGTACCGACCCCAAACGGACAATAATACAACGCGCCGCAGCCGCCCAGGGAACCGACACTATCAAGTCACTTCTCTCGCAACATCTTCCCGACTAGTCCACTAAGAAACGCTTCAAGTTGTAAACTTTTTACTGCTTATATTTGTATCTGTAACCGTGTTTTAAACATCAGATTATATCACATTCTTCTGATCCATTAACATTTTGACAAATACAAACATTAAACATTATATTTTTTCCCCAAAGATCGATAGATCACCACAAACTGCATAAGTGCATGCGACTGCTGTCGCCACCTAGCAACATTTTACAAGCACCAGATCCCAAGGGTTTCAGAATGCGAAGAACGCGGAAGTCGAAGCAGATAGTGGAGCACAACTTTTTTCCGACGCAACTCCTGGGAACAAGAAGTGTTTTTTTCGAAGACTAATGACAATTTGGGTCGTGTAGAGGACACCACTTGTAGAGGATGTGTGTTGTGTCAATCGAATCATATGTTATTAGTACCATATTTATTTTAAATCTTAATCTTTTCATCAAATTTTTTTGACAAAAACTTTTTGATTCTGTTTTAAAAAAATATCAAATATGTTCTCATGTCACACTTTTAGTGAAACGTTTGAACTTTCTTTAATTAAATTATTTTTAAAGCCATCATAAAGTACAGTGAATATTATGTTCCAGGCTGATTTTTTTAAATAACTAGAAAATGAAATTAAAAAAATTAATTTGATTTAAATTTATCAATTATGTAATTCATTACAGTTCTATATAGATTATGAAGTTTGGCAAGTAGCCGCCTTTAGCAGCGGTACAAATGCGTGATTTTTTAACTTTATTTTTCATGACATTATTGCGCACTTCGCGTGTTATTTCAATAATTTCATAAAGAATATTGTCATGTGGCTTCGAAAATATGTTGGCTTATTAGCCTAGGTATTATTACCAAGAACATATGACGATAGCGATCACCATTAATGATCACAGATAATTTAGATAAAATGTTTTAATGACTTCAATGCGTTGTTGAGACGTTAGATACTCCATAATAAGTTGTAATCAACAATCAACCAGAATGGCAGCAAAACCAAATTGGCCTGAAATATTCACCCTGTATGTATCTATTTTAGAGATAGAAATACAAACAAGTGCGACCGTATATAAAATCGTTTTCAAATTATATCTACATTCATATTTCTAAGTGAGATATTGTATTTATATCGTAGATTGTTTTTTTTTTGTGTACTTGTGTGTTTTTGTGTTTTCTGATCTAAATTTGTTATAACAATATTTTAATAATAAAGTCATTTTCTATATTGCCTTTGTTTTCTTATCATTTCGCATCCATGCCACGAGTTTATATTTTATTCATAAAAATGATTATTTATATTTTTAAATTATTACAGAATTGACTCGAGTTTTAAATGCGACATGGTCTACACAAAAAAAAATATATAAAGAAAAACCCAGGTGCGTCAGGACTGCTGTGACGTCATTTTGGAAAGCAGTAACTGAGAAAGGGTGACACGGGGTGACGGGAGGTCGAAAATGGAAGAAAATAGGGTGACGTATTTATTAAATGAACATCCCCTAACAAATATCACTCAGTTGTTTTTGATTCCGATTTACGGCGAAATAACACACTGAATTCTTGTGAAACATTCGTATACAGTAGTCATCAGTCGTTTTAAGAAGAATCGTTTTTAAATTATTAAAAAAAGCCGCGAAGAATGTTGTTGTCACACGTCCGCGTCCGCTTACTCGATCCTATACTTATTACTCGTCCTCAGTTTGAGTTTGGCTCTTGGTGTTATCGGACACCACTAGGTCAATATTGGAGTTTGACCTGAATAACGACGATATCGTTCTTTTTGTGGTCCAGTCATCTCCAGTACTGTGAGGCACTGTTTTTAGTGTCGATTTTTGAATTGTTGTTTTATTGTGTGTATTTCATGGGAGAAATCACCATCTTCATTTGAGAACGAAGATATCCTGGATATCTTTATATGGATATCCTTACGCATTGCAGTGTGTGGTTTTGGCGGTGACTATAAAGAGTTTGGAGACGTCATACTTGAGGTAAGGCGAGCATTCCTCCCAAATCCCGGTTCCCCGAGACCATTGGTCCTTTGATAGAATTCTTTCCCTTCCTAACCCTTTTCCATTCCATCTTGCGATTTTCCTTCCCCATTTAGAGGTATTTCTGACTTACAACCTATTATATTATATCTTTATTATTAAATACTTTACGATATCCAGATTAACGCTGTGATGTAATGACCTGTAATAAAGTTGCTCGCTTAGTGCAAAAATATTGTAGATTAACGTTGTCGTTACTTAGAAACTGTAATATCTTTCATGTCTGTCAATTATGTACGTGAAGGCAAATAATTGACTGACGAAAGAAATTGTGCATACTAAAACCGAACGGTTAAAAAGGTGTGACAAACAGAGAAGTGCTCTCTTACTTTCCGGGTCTCCCAGATGAAATACTTAATTAAGTGTGTCATTGTAAATATTCGTTACTCCAATAAATTGTGAATTGTTGCGAGCGACGGTTTTAATTATTATACCACCTGACAAAGAAACACAAATCACCAACAAAGAGATTTATTATTTTTATTTGAAACGAATACAGCATCTTTTGAAAGGAATAATATATATTAGAGAAAATCACCTTGAAATAAATGCCATAAATTTTCACCATCATAAGTATTAGCTTTTGAGACTATACAATGATGCAGTGTTTAATATGTTGATAAGACAGTCTATGAGATATCAGAACAAGGCCAAAAGGTATATGTAAGCGTCTTAGTACCCACAAATAAATACATTATAATAACGCGAGTAGCGAGTGCGTGGCTAGAGCAGGACTAACAATGAAAGACTTTTTACAATCGATCGATGTATATTGATGCTTGAAACACAGTTACGAATATAAATATACTACTTATAAGTAGTAAATATTATAATATAGATAACGTGTAATATTGATTAATGAACTCATCTGGAAGGTGGCCGTGAGAGAAGTAAAACACTAGGGCCGGTTCTGTGAACGGCTGCGGACACGTTGTACTGTTGTCTATTTTTCGTTCTGTTCCGGCGATGTTCTGAGATTAATGAGAGCTCTATTTTGCACCCAGGTATTCACAAGGTGTCTTCAGATTGTGGAGGCGATAAACCTCCACAACCTCTATAACCCCTGATTGGTCATAGTCTCTTCATTAATTTTTCTCTATTGATCTCCGTTCGTTCTCAATTCTAGATCTCTATGGCAGTTTTTTGTGGACTTAATTATGCAATTTTTTTAAAATTGCAACAATGATTAAGTTACACGTTCATAAACCATATGTACTATTGTAAAAGAGTAGTGTTTGCTTATCTATGTGAAATAATTTAAAAATGTAGTCATTCATCTTCATCGTCCACAGTCTGTGCTTCTCCACGACTAATTCCTTCCTTCCTTCCTTCCTACCTCTTCCTTCCTTCCTTCGCTTCTTCCAAAGAGCGCCAATTCTCTATGACTTCAGCCTATTCTATACGTTACTCTTCTGATGTCTTCGCTGCAAAGAGCTTGACTACGGCCAAAACTTATTCTACCAGGAAGAAGCCTCTACTTCGCCTACATATTACTGTTCATCAGCTCTTCGACATATATATCCAGCCTCTTGATCGTGCAGATTTTTCGGGCAACATCGTATATACTCGTGTATACTATAAGATTTTTTTTCACGATGCATGTACCTTATATTTATGAGTTTATGTAATATTTATATGCATTCCCCTTTCTCTATCCTCTTTTTACTCACTCCATTACTCTTTAGGCATATTTTAATGTGTGCTTGACTTTGATGGTGAGAGTCCACGTCTCAAACACGTAAGAAGCTATTTTTTCATTATATTTAATGGAAAAATATGGAACTAGGGGTAATTACATGGCCCACGACCTGTCTTCAGCTGGCTTAAGTGATCATTTTATACAAATATAAAGTTCACCATTCTTATCTATTAATCAATCTCCATATCTATTAAATTTTTGGAAGTTGTATATGTGTTAATATGTGGAAACACTTTGAGTACCACTATACTATCGCCATCTATGGAATAAATTTTGATATTCATAACAGCATATATGTCACAATGAGAATCTAATTAATTTTCGAAATTATTTAAAGCAATGTTCTTTATCTGTAAAATGTTTTTAACACATTATACTAGAATACACATGAAAAATCAATATTTTTCAATTTTTTATATTTTCTTCTTTTGACCAGTTTATTTAGCTATATTTAAATATGTCTAGGTAACAAAGAACTCTGCGTTGTATTCTTAGATGTAAGTGCTAGGAAGAATTGTTGAAAGCTTTAGCTTTTAAAGATTGTGGTATTTTGGGTTTTTATTTTATTTTAATTTAACACCATAATAGGTAGTAATAAACCACCCAGTAGTGATAAACATCACAAAAACATCCTGGGTTGAGAAAATAACAGCTTGTGTTCTCACCGGAATCGAACCCGACCTCTCCAGTATGAGAAACTAGCGTCATACTCACTGGACTAGCTCTCTGGGTATCTTTGAATCTTTTCCTCGGCCCACCCTCTCTTCTTTAGTCGTGAGATAGCTGGAGCCATCTGCAGATGGCAACAGTATCCGTAAAAAAGTTTACTTATATATTTTAAAAGGCAAAAAGGGTCCCTCCCAATCAACTTAAATGTCTAAAATCATTTAATTTATTTTCTATGTAACGTAGTATCTTTGTCCACACCCTTGAAATTTGTATTTAAAATAAATAAATAGGTTTGATTCCGGAAATCGATATTCTGTCGTCCAATCTATTTGACGCGCTGTTCCGGATATCCGGGCGAGCGCTGCGCCCGCGGGCGAGAGACGTCGTGAATTTTGGAATTTTCCAAGCACCTTAATATTTTATTAAGTGATTCCCAATGCTAACGACGTGTAAGGTCCGACCCTTGGATAAATAGTATTTCAAAGGTCAGTAGACACAGCCCAGCACCGCCGTAAGTGCCAAAATGGGTTAGGATCTAGATTGAATTTCGGGACGCGGACCTTTGAATGTGTTTATTCTCTCTATCTCGTATTCGTTTGATATTATTACCATGAAATTCTCTTACATACCAAGAAAGTTTTTTTAATGTTTCACTTTAATACTGACACTCAGGAACGTGCCCTAGAGCTAGCTAAGTGGCATCATCCAATATTAAAAAATAAATTACGAGAGGCCATTAATTACAATAAAATTATTTCTGTTTCGTTGCTGTAAAGCTCAGAAATAAGGAAAACTGGTGATTTATAAAACAGTTTACGCCCCTACCCTGACCTATAGCCATCAACTTTAGATACTGACGGAGAGGAATCGGTCGAGAATCTAGGCTGCAGAGATGAGATACTTAAGAGGAGTAGCGAGAGTGATGTTAAGAGATCAAATCAGGAACAATATCATCTTGGAATGAACCCGCTGTTGCTCCAAATAGAAAAAATTTCAAAAATTTAATTTATATTTAATATTGTTTAAACCACTGTATTGTTTTTACGTCAACTAGTTTCGATACTAACGTATCTTCGTCAGGATTGGCGAACAACTCTCAAAAAAATTCAGCTTAGTTGGCTTGGACATATGTCCAATATTCTCCGCATGGAAAACGAAACCTAAACAGGTTTTCTCATCAGCGTCTGAGGAAAAAAAACCTATAGTACCCAGGAGGACATGAAAAAGGTCAATTAAAAATGTCTGCGAAGAAAGAGTGGTCCCAATTAATTGACACAGCGCAGAACAGAGAGCAGTAGAAGAGTGATGTTCAAGCGTTAAACCTCCGACCGATTAATATAAAGGGGTTGAGGAAAAAGAAGACGTGCAGAATAAACATTATATTTCCTTTGTTTTTTTTAGGTGCTTATTTTGTCAACCTTCATTTGGAGATGCATGTGAGAGATGTACGCGATAATGAATAAAAACTCACGTTGTTGTCATTGCATGGCAGTTTTATCGAAGAGTACGAATTTTAAAAGTAAACAGTATGCCTCTGTTGACGCAAATTGCGTACCTACTCCCTGTGCATTTGTCCTTTTGATACCGAACTGTCAAAATCTGTGTTAATTTTCAACCATCCGAAAGCAGCGCTATGCATAATGCTAGGACCACGAAAAGGCGGTGTTCTCAATAGCTCTGAAAGTATAGTAATATCCTGGTTCTTCACTAAAATAGGTGCGAGTCAACTGGAGGTAAAAACGATGTTTAACCCAGAAATTAAGAGCAAGGTTGGCCAGATCCATCTGCCATTATTTTCATTCCTGAATCTACTTCGAGTTGCGTCAACTAATCATTATTATAATTGATACAGTCCACGCGATCTTTTCCCATCAGCCTCTTTATAGGTAGATTTACAATGTATTGTCCACATTTGATTTTACTCTACCTATGTGGTCCGAGCGGATGTGGTAAAAATAGAACTTTATACGTAGATATAAAATAAATGTAATTAACTCATCCACGTTGACTACGTAAAAACTTGCGTGTTAAAGCGTCTATGTAGTAAATATATGTAACCCACGTATTTTTTTAAGACATCATGAAGTACATGGCCGATTATTGTTTACTTCGTCCACGTGTTCCTCATTTAGACATTGACGCAGAAAACATGTAACGTTTGTCCATAGTGCATCCGTTTTAGGTATGTATGCAGATAATCCACAAATCAGTAAAGAATATATTATCTTCAACTTAGAAAACAAAAATTTGATTTATGAAGATCGGAAATTACCTACATATTATTAGAGCTTGTCTTTGATGCGATGTCAATGATATATGAGAATAATATTAGTGATGTCTCGTAGTAAATATTGAACTACGTCTTACATTTAGTGCCGTGATATTAATTTATGACAATAATTTATTAGTGATGTCTCGTAGGAAATATTATATTATGTCTGGCATCTGGTGCCGTGATAATGATTTATGATAATAATATTAGTAATGTCTCGTAGGAAATATTATATTCTGTCTGGCATCTGGTGCCGTGATAATGATTTATGATAATAATATTAGTGATGTCTCGTAGGAAATATTATATTATGTCTGGCATCTGGTGCCGTGATAATGATTTATGATAATAATATTAGTGATGTCTCGTAGGAAATATTATATTATGTCTGTTATCTGGTGCATTGATTAATGACAAATTTTAGTGGTTTCTCGTAGGAAATACAGTATTTTATCTGAAATCTTAGAAAAGAAGGTTATAGGGATTTATGGAAATAATTTAAACATAACATTTTCAAGATATAAAATAAATATATTATTTTATTCTAAAACTATTTATATAGCTTTAGTCACACTGAAAAATCAATCCAGCCAAGATGATAACAACCCTTCTCTCTTCTTATTGGCTCTTCAGCCCTTCAAGAAGTTACAGTGACAATACAATGTCCAATTGGAAAACCCTTAAATTTTCACCCCACGCTTAAACCGTCGGAAGGAAAGTTGAACAATAAAATAAATTTCAAGGAGAGGTTTCCCTGGATATTGCCGAGGCAATGGTAGATTTACAAGGATACAGGTAGTACTTGATAGGAGAAAAGATGTAAGAAAAGGATATTTACGATTATTTTTTGGGTAGACGTAATCCTGTGAATTGTTTTTTAGATTTTCGTGCCGCGTATCGAGTCAAACGGAATCTAACAGGGCATCTTTGTGTTTATCTCTTTATATATTTTTGAACATAATAGATAGAATCTTTTCACTGCGTTCTCTTCTCTCTCTTCTTTCAAAATAATAAAAAATTATCAAAACTCTCAACAGTATTAAAAAAATAATTCTGTCATATACAGAAATATGATCATATGAAAACGATGACTGTCTTTAGAAGATTGTGGTAAGTGGGATCTACTCTCTACACAACTCTAATTAGTTAGTCCAACGATGCAGGCAGATTGGACATAGTACTATGGGAAAAAAGTTTGTAGTTGGGTGCGAGTTAAGAGAATGTAGTGCGCATGTGTTAAAGACATATCAGAAGAATTTGATGACAATATTGATATATAACGTTATTTATGTGAGGTTATCGGATGCCCCAAACTTCACCCACATATATTCGTGCCCATTTGTATCGCGAAATGTA
Organism: Eubasilissa regina; assembly: GCA_022840565.1. Lineage (NCBI taxonomy): Eukaryota > Metazoa > Arthropoda > Insecta > Trichoptera > Phryganeidae > Eubasilissa > Eubasilissa regina. The sequence goes on from JAINEB010000007.1 coordinate 32,163,687, forward strand.
TTATCACGCCTATTTTAAATAGTTTTTTTTACTGTAAATAAAAACATTGTCTCCACTACATGATGCATTGTTAAAGCAAAATAATAAGTGATTTCCGCATTGAAATACAAATTCCATGGAAAAACCCTACAACAGACGCAGAGCCTTGTCACAAGCAATCGGCAACTGCAGATTACTTTTCTGCTAGTATAAGTGAGTTGTTTTTCTATTTCAAGGCAATATAAAAAGTCTACTATTAGAAAAAAAAAGTTTTTTTAAACTACACAAAGGATTATGTACACGAAAAAAGACGCTCCGGTTTTTATGACGATTCATCTGACCTCTGTTTAATTTTTGTTTTTTAATTTTGCTAATCATTTCGATAGAAAATTAAAAATGTATTAAAATCTACGGTGTCGTATAATTAAAACTGAAAATATAATTTAAATTGGAAAAAGGAATTATCAGAAATATCCATTAATTTTTTACATTTAACAGAACTACTTACGTAAAAGTTTATAGGATTATGGTATCAATCCGTCACTCTGGCTCTTGAAAAAGATATGATTTTTTTACATTTTTCGGAGATATCTTTGTTATTTATTACAATGGAATATATATATATTTTTTTATTAATCTTGAACAATAATTGAAATTTTTAAACGTATTTCGTATCATTTTTAAATTATCGGTCATTAAAATCAGTGGCAGATAATTAAGAAATTGTAAAAATATTTATCTCGATCGAAAGAGATGCTGAGAGTGAGACTAGGGTGGGTGGATGATGTTAAGATAGCTCTGCAAGAGGTAAGAGCATGTGCAACAGACTGGACTACAGTGACGATGTCAAGAAATGTATGAAGCTCTATTGTAAGTCCGATCATAGACATCAGAATCCCATGACGCTGATAAAGAAGAAATATTGGGTTTTTATTTATTTGTGTGAACACACAACTATATTACACTTATTAGTTAACTGTATGGGATGCAATAGGTATTCACCTCTGATACGAATAGCATTGTCTACCGTCTGTGTTAAAGTAGCCAGTTTTTTTTATATGCTGTTATTTAATTAGAATTAGAAAGAAAAGATTCGGCCAGAGATATTAAAAAATAGAGAAAACAAAAAAAATATTGTGAATGTGTTATAAAACTAAAGTGAATTATTAGTGTAGGTATTATATTGTAATTATGTTGAAATTTTGAACAGCGAAGCTTCTGATTGATCTCTACCAAATTGATTCATATATTGAGTCCATACATCCATAATCTTATCGGAAGTGAACAATTTCCAGTTAGTATTAAGTGTGTTGTACAGTTTCAGAGCTAAAAACATGTAGAAACGTTGATAGAATGGTGTGTAGACGTTCATTTTGAATTGTGACCATGATTTATTACTGGTGGTATTTATCCTGTACAACAATATCTTGTACGAATCTCAAAGTATAAATATGTTTTACGTCTAAAACATTATATTCTTTAAATATAATGTTGATGCATAATTATTCGCCGATTTTTAAAAATTATATTGTACATGTTATAAATTATATTTTAATACAACCAAAGATGAAAACAAACTCAAAAAACATAATGTATAATTATTTATCATTCGGAGGTGTATTCACAGTAATCGTGGACTGATCGATGTTGAAGTTCTCAGCCAGTATCCTGGTGGTACTCTTATACAGCCACCAGAAGGACCTGGTCATCAAAATCCGAAGATTGACCCTTTCGTGACTTATCGTCTAAGCTGGTATTACCAGCTTTGAAGAGAACAAACCACTTTTAACGTACCCTTTCACTAATCGTTCCTTCACCGAAAAGATCATTGAGATCGCGAAATGACTCAGCAGATTTCCACGCTTTGTCTAAGTGATAGAGTATAATGTGTTGTATATGTGTATGGTTTTAAAATTTCCTAAACCTATTAAGTAATTATATTATAACAATTAACCCGCCATTGGTCCCGCGGCAGTACAGCGCTCACCCAGATAGTTTTTCGATACCATTTTTTTATGTTAAATATATTAACTTAAGGCTCCATCTACATTTTACTACTACATAGACGGATGATGACATAGATAACCCCAAAACGCACGCCTATAAATACAATATAAAACCTTTCGTAATATCTGTAACAATGCTGTTAAAATAGCGAAAGAATTATATTACAAAGATTAGTTAGAGAAAAATAAGAATAACCTAAGAAAAACCTGAAAAATAATTAGGACATTACCCACACCACGCGAGAAAAAAAAATGAATACACAGGAATCCCGCCTGATTAAATTAATACATTTTTTAATTCAATAGGTCAATGTCAACAATAATTAGTAATCTAAAAAGCAATAGCGCCTCAGGAATTGACTCGATTACATAATCAATCCATTAGCCTATATTTGTAACCTCAGTATGTCCACAGGCTGTTTCCCAGCCGCTCTCAAACTTATATTGTCCGTTCTCTCTTCAAAAATGGAGATCCTGGTGACGTATTAAACTATAGAATGATCTCAATTACTCAGTGTTATTTCAAAAATTGTTGAAAAAGTTGTTAATAAAAGAATTACAGATTTTATAGACAAACATGAGCCACAGAAGATGCGTCATTGCACTCACTGAATATTTTACATACAGTCTTGACCAAGACGAGCATTATATTAGCGTCTTCCTGGATTTAGCCAAAGCATTTGACACTGTTTATTTCCCTATTCTTCTGCGAAAACTAGAAGCTTCGGGTATTAGAGTAGTTCTAGATTAGTTTAAAAGTTATCTAACCGAAAGACAACAAGCGGTTAGAATTGATATTGAAACGAGTCAGTATTCTAAAATTACTTTTGGAGTCCCGCAAGGTAGTATTGTAGGGCCCACCATTTTTCTGTTATATATAAATGATTTGTGCGAATTAAGTCTCACCAATGGGAAAGTTTTTACATTTTCTGATAATACTGCTTTATTATTTCATGGAAAACATGGGATGAAGTTTACGGATATGCTGGTATTGGATTACAAAAGATCAAATCATGGCTTGAAATGAATCTTCTCACATTGAATATTAACAAAAGTAAATACATATGTTTATTAATAAGGCTAGTAGTCCAAATCCCAATCATTTGTTAAAACTTCATAATTGTAACACTAACACTACTCTACCTTTATCATACTCATCATACATAGCATGCAAGTGTAAGGAGCTAGAGAGAATAAAAAGTATTAAATACCTTGGCATTTGGATTGACCAACTCTTAAATTGGTCCGAGCATATCAATAAACTTTGCATTAAATTAAGAAAGCTGACATTCCTCCTCAGATGTCTTAGGAATGTTCTAGAGAAAAGTATGCTGAGAACAATATAAATTGCTCTCTGTCAATCCGTTCTTAGCTACGCGATCTTAGGTTGGGATGGAGTTGGGAAACTGCCTTTAATCAATTAGTAATTACACAAAAATCCATTCTCAGAATCATCTACAAAAAACCATATAGGTTTTCCTCTATTTCACTCTTTGAAGAATATCAGCTTCAAGGCTTCAAGGCAGAAAAGCCTCATCAATATGCATCGCACAATTGTGTTACGAGAGCAAAAAAGAAAAGGATCACCATGAAGCTTAAAATGAAAACAAGCGTTGGTCAATCCTTCCATATGTTTCTGCCCCCCAAAGCCTATAACATTTTTCCGAGCAGTATGAAACAATTTTCGATGGACAAACTCAAACACCATCTCAGGAACTGGTTATTGGGTGTTGGCAGAAAGGAAACTGAGCAAAGATTCATGGAAATGATCATATGAACAGAACATCATTTCTGTATATTCATTTTTCTGTTTTGCATAATGTTTCGATCATGGGATAGCGAGAGTATTTTACTTATTTATTATGTTATTAGAATTCTTTTAAAACTCTGTTTACTTCATTCCTAATATTTTTGGTTTGGATAAAAAATATGTGTATATATTAATAATAATTTAAAATTTTGAATTAATAATAATTTTCATATTTATACAATAGTCAACGGATGAACCTATCTCCTTACAGTAGTACAGACTGTGGTCTAGTTAAATAGACAGTGAACATCTCTTACATTATGAAGCTTGTTCACCTTTTTTGTATATTTTAATTACGTATATTAATAACATGAACAGAATAAATAAATTTTAAGAATTATGTTATTTTCAATATTATAGGCTCAAATACGTGGTAGCTATTTTTATATACATTTTTTTTGCGTATTGGTTATGTTATACCATTTGGATTTGGATAAAATAATAAAAATTCCACTGGGTTGGCGTGAATTTGATGTGCTTCAGTGCAGGCTAGTGACAACAAGATTCAAAATTTTCAAAAAGATGGAGTAACCTCAAAATCCATCCTCGTCCGTGCGACATTCTATCGTAATCCATATTGTAGAGGCATATATCCTCCTTATGCGCCAGATGTCGTCGTCACGTCAAATCAGGTCTCTCTAGTCATTCATCCAAAATAAAGCATCAATAATTGAATAATAAATAAAGGTTTTATTCTTCGGTTACATCTTGGATTATTAATAAATGGCTTTGCTGGCCGTAACTAGCTAAGGTGCGTATTATAACAGCCCCGAGATAAAATTAACATAAAAGTAAAAACAGCCACCGATGGCGGGTTAAACATCAAATCCAAAAAACAAAACGCAAAAAAAATGACGGAAAATTATATATTAACCTGATAGAACATCAAATAAAAACAGGTAGAATAATAGGTATCTTTTATAGGCACTTCTCTTCAAACTACTGCAAAGCCATAGTGATTGTCCCAGCCAATTAGAATTAATATCTCTCCATGTACCATTTAGATCAACCCGGCAATCCGTACTCTTCTACATTCCCAGAAGTAGAACATCTTACATACAAAATTCATTCATTCACCGGTCATGCAAATATCATAATGAGAAAATGACTTGTTCAACATTATCCTCACTACGCTCAAAGTGTTCTTCTTATGAACCACCACAATCTCAATTTTGGCCATTCATTCTAACCTATGAAAACACATGTTGCTCTCCCTTTACCGCAACAATAGTTGCAACCTCTCCACCCTTCTCCCTCTTTTTTATTTTCTTTTCATTAATTCTCTGCATCTAAACATACTTATGTATCTAAATATTTTTGTGGATTTTCATTATTAGTGTCACATGTTAAATAGTTATTATGTTTGGTACAATATGTTTACACTGTCAAAATCCCTCAATAAAATAAAATAAAAAAACTTTTTTTTTTAAATTCTCCCTTCTTCCTCATCGTATGTTCATTGCTAAGCGTCATGGTCCCCTGAAGTGTCTGGAACTTGATGCACAATATATTTATATTTCTCTCAGTCTTGATGACTTTGATAACTTATTTATTTGACCATCTTGCAGGAGACCATTCTCATGCTCGTTTTTCCTTAACTGTCCCTGTGATAACACGTCCAAAATATGTAAGAATTATTTTCATGTATATTGTATGATCCTTCACTCTTGGAGGATATTAAGATTTGTTCCTCTTCTTAATGTTTCCATTTCGTATAGTGTTATGGAGAATACCATGGATTTCACTAGATGGATTTTAGTTATTTTTAGAATGGACCGATTTCTCCTTATATTCATCAGACTGATCAAAAATAAATTTGAATACTGTAATTATCATTATTTGAGTCATTTTAATATTCACAGAAATAATGCATATGGGGTCTATATTCCTTAAACCCTTCCCCCTGGAGTTTCCGCATTCCCGAATTGAAAAGGATAAAGTAAAGTGATATTTCCAGGAGGGGCGCGAGCGAGCCGCGACTAAGATAGACGAAAACAAATATGAAAGCTGTTATTTTTGGGCCGAAAAGGATGCTCCTTATCTCGCATCAATCAAAAGAAAATATCTGTAGCATGGAGAGGCAACCTTTTGGGCGCGACCGCTGTTTCAAATTAAATAAATACGCATGATAAATTATCATAAATGTATTGTTCAAGAATTTTCGGAAAACCCTTCAAGAGATTTATGGCTGACTTCACATTATTATTAATACTTGGTGAAAGAGGACTTAAAATTTTATAAGACATGTGTAACAAAACATGAAAATGTGTTAATTAGACTGTGGTGAGTCTCAATTCATCTCCATACATGAAGCGAGTGCCACAAGGAAGTGTGAAATCTATCGCACAGTTTCACTCATCTCTCAAGCAACCATAATTTTATTTTTCGCTGTCCAAACTCATATTAAATATTATTAAGAGAACACATTATTATTGTGAAGTTGTAATTATTCAGAACATAGGTCTGATAGTTTAAATATGAATTCGTAAAGAGAACAAGTACAAAAAGTGAAAATATACAGAATCTATACTTATTCAATCTGTACGGAAAATGTTTAAGACACTTGAAGGCTGAGATTCCACAATTCCACTATTACCTTAGGCCGTAAAAAGCTTTATAATATTAGATATCCTTGATGATACAAGACTTGTTGGGAAATCAGGTGAAACTGGCAGAATTTTTTTTTAGAATTGTAGAACTAGCGGACGTATGATAATTGAGATAAATATATCCAAAATTATTTTAATCGTTGATCGAGCTGAAGCAATACCCGCAAACAATACCCAGCCTGGTTTAGAGATCTTAAAATCATCCATTAACGTCAGATCCTATAGAATGCGAAGTTAAGTGAAGATCAAGATGGAAAAAAATACGTCAAACATATATACAATTTATAAATCTATAACCATAACAACAAAATTATATTTACTTTGCAAGCCCCTATGAAATAAAAACAAAGTAGGAACGTGGATATTGAGTGAGAGAAAGACACGTGACTTTTAAAATGTGACTCAATTTTAGAATATTACGGATTGTTCGATATAGATGCATGAATGTCTCTATTCTACAGGAACTAAACATCAAGAACTCTCAACCATTTGCCTGTGACTTAATCCTTCAATTTTTTGGGCTTGTTGTGGTCGAAGGACAAAGAGGAAGATCCCCCACCCGTTAGACCGACCAAGTGAAAAAGGCAACGGCACTTCTCTGATGAAATCCCCAAGACGAAAAAGTATTCTCAAGTTTTTTTGATACATCAGTTGCAGAGAGGATTATACCCCGGAAAACTGACAGGAAAGATAGAAGGCTAGAGAGGAGAATGGCGATCTCTAAGTCGATGGAGGAAATTTAACCAGTTCAATAACGATACTGGCTATTCTATTGTAAAGGTACTTTGTGTAAGATCTTCTACTTCAGTAAACCAGCAGCCTATTTCAAGCCTTGGCCTTCTAAATAGTTTGCCTTCCCATCCTCCAGTTTTGGTGATTATCTCCTATTTCGAAATCCTCTCAGATAAGTTGGGGCCTTTCCACTCTTCTCCTACCACTTAAGTTTTCATTGAGGATTATTTTTGGGATCCACACTCACTGCATCCTCTGAACGTAATCTGCTCATCTGCGTCGCTGTAGTTTCATGTGCAAACTTTTCTTTCCTTTGTATAAGATCAGGTCTTGCAAATACAACCCGATTGCATTGAAATATATAACTGTATTACATCGATTACAAGACGCATGTTTTATCCTATTTTGGTGTTTATCTATTCATGGTGCAACTTATACTCGATGTCGTCCTATAATTCCTGTAAAAAATGTACTTGCTTGTGACGATCCTCGGAAGCCACACCCAGTGAGGTATCGGCCACCGCTGCCGCTACTGTATAGTTGAGATACATTCGTCACTTGGTGAACGTCGAACGCAATCATTTTTTAATAAAATTCTCTCTCTAATTGTTGCTTTGAAATGAAAACTTATTGTGTTTGCAATATGTCTTTCTTTTATATAATAAAGTTTATATTGACTTCGCGTGCATCTTATAATCGATGTTATAAAATAATCATCATTATTACTCCCTTAACAGGGTTTCGATCCCAGGATTCCCAAAACAATAATAGTCACAATAAATATTATTAATAACGTATTTCAAAAATATATAAATCGGTTCAACAACCAAAGTTAAAGTGTACCGACTTCGCCAACCGAGAATAGAAACGCGAATCCAAGGCACCCTTACACCCAATTTGTGATAAACCCACGATTTTGTCTTATTTTTTGTACAGCCATCCAGAGGACCAGGTGTTTGTTTTGGCATTTCATCCCCCGTTTCCTCCAGCCCCTCCTCTCGGCCTCCCCGACTCCCGGCCCATCCTTTAATCCATTAGAAACGAAAGATTTGGCGGAGCGACCCAGATTGCGAGAGTCGATTGCTTCTGCGTGGGAAAAATCATTTTCGCAGCAATCAGGCGAGCAAAGCTAAATTATTTATATATTTTTTTCATTTGATTTGAACATGATCTAGCAAAAAGCGAAATGAATGAATGAAATATATGAAATTTCATAAATTCTATCATTTTCATTATTAAAATGTATCTAATTATTTTTGTTACATTTACATTTAATAAATTTTAACTACAGTGGGTACTCTACAAGGTATCGGTTGTGGAATATCTAAAACAAGTGATCAGATAATTCGTGATTGTGATTTTGATTGATTGTAATGATGATAAGTATCTGTGATTGTTCACCGAATTATAAACAATAACAGTTATCACGAATTTTTATAATCGAACATAACACAATTATAGTCACAATCACCACCTTACATTATAGATAGTTAATTAATGTAAAAATAAACTTAGATATAATAAAATTCACATTTTCGTCCCGAAATATATCAATGGACATGAATATCTCATGGTCATGAAAAGATCTGAAACTTTTTAACCTAATAGCCGTTTTGACTAAGATTTACAAGATCCTCAAAATAAATTCTTAATGAGAATATTATGACTGTATTCTTTGTATTAGGGCAAATACACAACTAAAAATATATATTTATAAAAAAATCAATTGATATATTTAATCCAGTATTACTCAAGAATAGAAGAATCTGTAGGAAAAGAAAGTAACCATGAAATTTTCACTTAATTTTCTCCCATATTGGTCATCGATTTAGTCTTCTTTGAAATCATATGCTAGACATTTTAACTAAGATTTTTTTATACCCTTATGGTGACCCTACTCGCGCCCGTAGACACGGCGGGGTAAAGACTCACCTATCAACCATTAGGGCCCGAATCAGAGCGACCAATGAGCAGCAGCAAATAACCATTAGTACCAGATAGGGTTACTGCAGAGCAACTAGGGATCACAATGTGTGTTCACTATTTAAAATCTTCTCGGCTTAAATACAGTAGAGATCTGTGGGAAAATTATATTAACTTTTCCCTTATTGCGTGCTGTGCCCCCGCTAGCGCCACCGACAGAGGATGGCCGCGCGCTGCTTCAACGATCAAAAAATGTTTAAATTAATTAATACCAAAAACGAGTCCACTTAGTTCCGACAGCAAACTGGTATTGGATAATATAAATTAACTTAACTTTATTTTGTAATTATTCATTATTTTGTTAGGGTTTATAAAAAATATATATATTTTATTTGGGAAACAAACGGTTACTCGAATATAAAAAAAAATTAAACAATTGCATGTTTTATCTTACTACTACACTTACTTACTTAGAGCAAGAAAATAATTTGAAAAAGACTTATTAAATTGATACAATAGTAGTGATGAGAAAAAAGCCTATTGTGATTGGTATTCGATAATATGAGTGATTTAAAACTGTGACTGTGATCACAGTTTTAAGCATATTTATTTATATTATTAAAACTTCAATTGCATGATAACATATTCTAGCATTAATAATTCGAATAATTAGTAGAAAATTAATGGACATACATACAAAATGAAAAAAAATACGAACATAATAAGTTAACAGCAAGCTAGCATAAATATTACCTATAAAAACAGATTCCAATAGATAGCGCTTATCAAATTACGGAAAATATGGATGACGATTTAACTGATAACCGATTTATGTGGCAGCGTCAGAAAAACAATAGAATTTTAACAAAAAAAAAATTAATTACAAATCACGATATTTTCAGATAATCAATCACTGGTAGTTAGTGTGACTCAAAGATATCAGTGATTGAGTTCATCACTATATAAAAGGATAATAACTGGGAAAAACTTCATCTTCTACTGTGGGAATAGAAAAAAACAGTCAGAATAAGAGAAAAGAGAAAAAGAAAATAATTCCAAGGTGACGAGAGAGTGAAGAGAAAGGAAAATGGGATAGGGAATACAATCAGTGTAATTAAAATAAAATAAAAGTAAATAATATTTAAAGTAGTTATCCTTTTATTATAAAATGTGTAACAAAATCGAGGGTAACAATGAAACTGATTAAAAATAAAAAAAATAAAAGATTATTTTTTATTACTTTTTTAATATGTTCTGTCGTTGTTAAAAGGTTAAGTTGAACGCCTAAGTATCGAACCTCTTCGCAAAATTTCGCCTTGAAACGAGTGATCGTCGTGCGGAATTGGTTTGTTGATAATGATAAGGGGGAAACAATTTGTCTTCCGGAACAAATATCCACTTCCCCACCCTCTTACGCCCCCCCCCCCGAGCACAATGAAACTCTTTTATTTATTGTAATGTGTAATGAAAATACTAGATTTTTCTGGAACGTATGCAGTTAAAAGATCTGCAGAAATCAATTCAGCACGTAATATGCCCTCGGTACCCCATACATTAATTCGAGATGAGTGTTCTAAGCTAGTCTTGAAATAAAATGGATGCTTCCCGTGGAAAAAATGTAATAATTTTAATAAATGACCACCTACACTACAGCAGCAGTGTTCCAATTTTTTAATTTTTTAATAATATATTAATGGACCTGACTGTTTTATTAAAAAAGTCCGACTTATACTTATGCATAAAATAAAATTAAGCAATTCTCACTTTCATACTAACGGGGGTAGGCAGAGAGGATAGAGCGCCACATTCTTCTGTCCCGTCACACAATTCTCGCCTCATCCACATTCGTACATCTTCTCATACAAGCTCGACGATTATTGAAGCTTCTAACAGGACCATCCTCCAGTATTTGGTTTACCTGGTCATGCCACGTCTTCCGCGGACATCCTCTACTCTGGTGCCATCAAAACTTGCGTCATATATCTTTCTTTCAAACCAAACCACCTAAGTGATTCTTTCTTAATCTTACTCACTATACTAAGATCAGCTTTAGATTATTTCCTTATTCTTCATTCTTTACTATATCAATAATAAATCTCTACATATACGCCTAAGGGATCTCATTTCTACTGCATTCAATCTACTTTCGTTCCTCTTCTGCCAGCTCCAGGCCTCACCTCCATACATCAGTATCGGTACCAGGGCTCTATTGTGAACCGCTAATCTTACCTCAGTTGACATGTTCCCATTAGCTATAATCCCATTCTAAGCGCCGTTCATTTTATTCCTTGCATTCACCCATTTTCGATGTCTTTCTCTGTTTTTCCGTTTCTATCGAACATATTTTCCAAATACACAAACTCATCTACTTGTTCCAAACATTCATTACCTACAAGTATTTAGCACGATGTCTTGCTTTCCTCCTTCTCGAATACCATCACTTTCGACTTGTTAACATTCAAAATAAGGTCGCTTTCTTTGCATACATCATACATTTTACTCACTAGCCTCTGTAATTATTGTTCATTATTCGCCATTAATACTGCATCATCGGCGTACAATAAATAATTCACTCCAATGTAATGTACTATTTGCCTTTTTAATTTCCATGCGCGTGAAACACAGATGAACATTACGATTTTTACACAGATGTTTAAACATGGTGACATATTCCGAGAATTCACTGCCCCGTAGCGACCACCGGCCGCCCACAAGGCCTAGCTGCAAGCATTCGACGATAGCCCATGAGACCATGACCGCGCATGTCACCAATGTATAGCACGTATTAGCAAATATATAATTTAATACAAAAATGGTGAATTATACTGTCACAAGTGATGTACTGCGATTCTTGCAACATGTTATTAGTGACAAATGTGTCTAGTTTGTTTACATACAACCTAGTTTGTGAACACGAGAGGCAAGATCAATACACATTTAGCCCCGAGTCACTCATTTTTTGTATCATTTTTAATAAAAATATTATAAATGGTGTTCCATTTGACCCACTTTCCTACATTATCAAATTACACATAATAAATAACGGAGCATGTTGTAAAATGTGAATCGTAATATGAGCGACGACATCAGAAGGGCAGTGGAAAGACGAAAAGGGCTGAAGACAGAGAGGAGGCCTAGTTAAAAGACACAGATTGATGATAATGATGATGATGAAATATTAATATAAGATAATAATACCTGTTATAAAAAAACAATTAATATGGACGGAGAAGAACAATAGCAACATTCACCTTTCAACCACCATAAACTGTGACTTGAAAGTTGATATTTAATGGAATATGTATATAAATATGGGGTAATTACAGGGCTTCTGACCTTTTTTCAGCTGGCTTAAGTGATCACTTTATATAAATATAACGTTCACCACTCTCACCCCATCAATTTTCACATCTATCAAATTTGATCATTCATTTTTTTCTTTGAAACAGCTTATGTGTCAACTCAATGGAAATATTATTATAGTATCTGAATCCACATATTAACATATATACAACTTTCAAAAATTTCATAGACGTGGAGAGATCGACGGGGTAAGAATGGTGAAGTTATATTTATATAAAATGATCACTTAAGCCAGCCGAAGACAGATCGTAAGCCCTGTAATTACCCTATATTTCTATATATGTTCCATTATATATAATAAAAATAGCTTCGTCCCTATGAGATATTTATTTAATAGCAGTGCCTTTGTAGGTAAAAATCCAGTAATTGTGTGTTCTTGGACAAATTCAAATAGAGCTAAAATTATATTTTCCACAACTGTATGTTTATGTTATCGGAAAGAATTGCTTCCTGAGTTGATATTTAAATGCCCTTTATCGTTTTTCTGATGAAGTGATAGCTGAACCAACTGACGTGAATCTATCTCGTTTCGGGGTACCTCGCTTTATGTGATAATGCGTACATTATGATACATAGTCGGTTCCTCATGATTGGGGATCGTGGCCATCATGACCGCTCGCCCTTTTGACTGTATTCTTCAACTTACCGCGGCATTTTGCAAATTTAAGGTTTTTTTCAGTTGGTCACTCCAATTGATCTTTCTTTTTTCTCCGTGGCTTAACACAGAAAGCTTTTTTAAGTTCTTTTGTAAAATGTCTAAAAATTAAATTAGGTAAAAGGTTGCTTATTAAAAAGCATCTATTAGGATCCTCTGCGGTAGTGGGTCAGATTTGACCCAAGTGTTTGTAAAAATATGAATTACGCTACAAATATTTGTTTAATGCTGTTTCCTTTCTACCTAATCTTTTATTAAAAATTTACAAATAATTTGAGATATAAATAAATATTATCGGACGAGATTCAAATAAGTTATTGATAAAAATGTGAACAACGCTCAATAACTGACCTATGACAATCGCTATTACGGGATTGAATCTCATCGCTTACGCCAAAATATATGTTGTCAACATTTTGAGCGGGTACATAAAGAATACTGGATATTTGTTTTGACTTATTTTCATCTGGCAGCCCCTAGACAATGCCAGTATAACTATTTGAGGGGCGTTGCGCCTACCTGTAAGTTTCATGACACTACCTGCTCGGGTTCCGACGAGAAGGTCACATACTGAGTGGATGTTTGTATTTTGTCTCTGTAGGGCGTCTGTTGCGTGCGAATATGTAATTATTCGTAATATTTTTCAATTTTTACCTTTATTGTTTAGCAGAAACATTACGGCAAATCAAGCCATTTCATTAAATCATATTAAAAATGAAATATCTATAAAAAATCTCCTACAAAACAGTTGAAAAACTGAAAACTTGAGGTAGGTCTAAAATAACTCACTACCGTCGGACATGTTTTGTTTTGCCCACCGGGCTGTGTGTTAATATGCAATCGCTATAGGATGGAGATATTTGCGTATCTCACAGTCCATGGTATGCCAAACATGTCTCCAGCACTACATCTCAAAGGCATCAATCCACAAATTTACAATATGAAAAATCTTAGAACGATATACATATAAAATCAATTTTATCGAAAAATATTGTTGTTGCGCTATTGGGAATCGAACCTGGATCTTTTTCCTAACCAGAGAAGGTGCATTATCCAACTATGCTACAGCGAAAATATTTTTAGGGACAAATTTTCGAACCTATATTGTCGCTGTGGCATAGTTGGATAATGCACCTTCTCCGATTAGGAAAGAGATCCATGTCCGAATCCCGGTGGCGCAATAACAATATTTTTCGATAAAATTGATTTTATATGTATACCTTTCTAATTAATATATTTAATTCATATTTTAATTAATTTGGTTAATAAAACAAAGTTAACAATTTAAAATAATTAAATATTTATTTTATCTTCTTCATCGTATGCTTAATGTTGAGAACCCTGGTCCCCTGAAGAATCTGAAACTTGGTACACAATACGTCACTATTTAACCGCTTTATTTGGTCTATCCGTCTTGCAGGAGGCCGAAGTCGAAGCTTTTCGAATAATGTAAAAGAAAATCTCCTGCACGTTATTTAAAGTATTTTTGTAATCTTTTAACTCGTACAGAATATATATTTGTGCCTTGTAGTTCACGCATTGTTTATAAAGGGTTTTAAAACATTTCTGAATATCTTTTTGCGCGAGTACCTGCCGTAAGATGTGTGAATTGATACAACTTTCAGATCCTTCCCTTCAAATAGCTGCGCTGAATTTATATGGGCGCATTATACAAATTCTCGTCATAAATAATGTGTGGTGTATTCCCTAATAAGATTTGTATCTCACAATAAGAGCTCTTAGAGGTAATTTTAACGTACTCTGTTTTCGACTACCAAGTCTCCAGATCATATTATGATGTATTAGGGATGATTTTCAAGCAAGAAATAGCATTAAGCTTTTTCCATTTTCTACTCCAGATTGATTATGAAAGATATGTTTGAAAAATAAGCCTGGTAATAATTGTAAGAAAATATACAATATTAATACATTTTAATTTCAAATGATGTATTATCTCATTATTTATAATAATTATTTGTAAATTGAGTTGAATCACTGTTTTATTCCAGTATATTTTATTATATTAGACATTAGAAAGTTTTCGGGAACATATTCCTATTATCAATAATACAATTCAACTAAAGTTAAAAACATTGATAATGAGAAGATGATATTGATAATGGAAAGATGTTTCCGAAAACGTTATAATAATAGAATACAGTGGAATAAAACAGTGTTCCAACTCAATTTACAAAATAATCATGGAATTCTACAGTTTCACCAAAAACCTTTGAACAGTTAATTAATTTTATTTATCACTTCTATTGAGTATCACGGTTCTTTGATACATTAGATTTACTTTGTATAACACTTCTCCATTCCTCCTAGTTTTGAGCCTCGATTTTTGCAGCATTTAAAGAAGACCCTGTTAATTATTTTGTTTCGTCTATCCATTTTGTAGAAGACCGTTTTCTTGTTCTCTTTCCTTCAACTGTCCCTGTAATTACGAGTTTTTCTAAACTTGTTTCAATGTTTTGGGCAAAATGTCTAATGTACGCAAGAATCCTTATCCTGTATGTTGTTGCAGATCTTTCAGTCATCAATAACTCCGGGAGTTATCTACTATTTACGCAGCATCACGTCTTGAAGGCATCCAACATATTTATTTCCTGCTTTCTCAATGTTCATATTTACATTATATACAGTGCTGTAGAGAATTCCAGTGATTTCACTACATAGATTTAGGTTATTTTATATCATACATCCACGTCGGTTCTTCCGCCTTCTTGACTATGCTTCTCCACTTTTCTTGTTATCAAGCACATATATGAGCTGTTATCAGAGAAATGCCTGTTGCCTTTTTCACTTGGTCGGTCCAACGGGTGGGGGATCTTCTTCTTCCTATCCATCCTGCGACATGGCCCACCATAACAAACTTCTCCAAGCTACGTTATTTAATGTAACGATTCATTTTAAGCTAATAATTGATATCTGACCTTCATATTCAGCTCCTGCAAAGTGGAGACATTGGTATGTCTCGCTGTCCATTGCGGGAGCTAATGAAATCACGATCTTCAGTCATGATGAACCGACGAGGTTGATGATTTCTACCGTTCTTTGTCATATCACACAGCCCAAAGAGACGGACTCAAGCGACATACCTCCACAAACACCGAATGATAACTCGACATGGAGATGGATTGCCATATCTCTATCTCAGACTCTAATTACCTACTACTGCACATCATCTCAATTCTATCTCGATAGTCTTGTGGACTGTTATTCGTTCTCCACTTATATTCAGTCCGTATCATTACTATCCGAATAACACTTGTCTATCACTTTTGTCTTTGATTCATCGTAAAGTCATTTTCTGTGCTTACAATGTAAATCGCTTGCACTTGTGGAGAACTCGCGGTACCACCGTGCGGTGGTTCGCGGAAGATTGCCGGTTCTCAGTGAACTTATAGTAGACACCACCAGAAGGAGGAGACCCCATTATTGACGAATGTACTAAGCCAAGAATTTCATTAGCTTTAATAAGTTATTTCTTTAAGTGTAACTTATTTTATTAAGAACTAGCTGTACTGTATAGTGTGTTCCGACTGCGGACGTTATTTACATACTAGCACTTTAATTAATACACACACCCTGGTTGTCATTCTTCCCTACAACACTGGTCAAACACTGGACTATATATTACGTTCACATAAAATAACACATTCATTTAATTTCAATACATCTACAAACACAATTAATGTTATACATATGAAATATGAATATAATAGTTAATTCAATCATAACACATAATTTATTTAAAACAGTAAACACTTAAAAGCTGGATAAACATGGATGTGAAACATTTGCTATCTATTGTATTGTGAACGAAGAGCAGACTGACAAATTGATGGATTTGACCAACCCTTAGCATCAAAAGGTAAAATTACATCACGCAATAAGGCTTACGTTAAATAAATATCTTAATACCAGTGGCGTACATTAGTTATAGATTTAAGTTATGCTGTTACCAATGATATCATATATTATATAAGTACTACAATATAAGTTGTACATAGGAATATGAACATTCGTTTAAATAACGCCTTTAGACAAAATAAATCCGTCGTTTATACGACCCAACCATGTATTTATTTGTAATTTTATAGTGTATATATATAGTGTTTTTAAAGTTTAAGTTTTAATGTAAAATAATATCTTCTTACCCATGTAAAAATCAATGTAAAAAATGTATGGACGTTTTTAAGAACACTTTTTATTACTAAACATGATTTTTTTATTGTACGATAATCCTACATATAATTATACATTATATTAATCCTACATATAATAAAGAAAATAATTATATTTATTGAACGTTAGGAAATAGTTCTACCAATTGCTTTCTGTTTTTCCCAAATCAAAAACAAATACATGCACCAAATGCATCTCAAACGCAAAGAAAGATCGTGAAATCAACACGTTAAAAACAATGAGGTAGTAAAATTCGCGAATTAGCAAAAGAGGAAGTAGACGTAGATGATTTGCACGCAGTTGTAAACCTTTCTAATGTTATTCTCTTAAAAAATAACATAAGTAACGACTCCATACAAAACTGATTAACTGAAAGGAATTTTCAATTCAGTAAATAGCCAATTGTGTGACTGAATAATTCACTAGCTTAAAAGTAAACGTGTCGTAGTCGTCAAAAGTACTGTCTGCTGTAGCATAGTCGGATAATGCACCTTTCCAGGATTGGAAAGAAATCCAGGTTCGAATTCCGGTAGCAACAACAATATTTTTCGATAAAATTGATTTTATGTGCATATCTTTCTAAATAATACATTTAATTAGTATTTAAAATATCACAAACCAATGTTCTGAATAATTACTTCTTCACAATAAGAATGTGTTCTCCTTAATAACACATAATTTGTATCAATGTGTCCAAAATTTAATAAAAATAAATTGATACTCAAAGGTATTTTTAGGTTCCGTTAAAACAAAGTAGACCGCTTTGAAATAATGGAACGATTGATATATTATTTTTGAAAAGAGTAACATATGGGTTCAAAAATTTGTCGTCAAAGTGCTGTCTCAGTAGCAACAACAATATTTTTCGATAAAATTGATTTTATATGTATATCGTTCTAACTAATAAATTTAATTAGTATTTAAAATATCACAGATTTATATTCTGAATAATTACAACTTCACAATAAGAATGTGTTCTCCTTAATAATATATTTTAGTAATATAGTAAGGGTTAATAAAACAGGTAACAATGTGTAATAACCTTATATTTTGGTCCACCCAGTTCACCAATGCTTACAAGAAAATCTCTAATGACTGATTGAACTGTGATATATTTTGTTTTAACGCTGTAGTGCAAAAGTTTTTGTAAAACTTTAGCAGTTCTCTCACAAACTATTTGAAAGCTTTTGTTACTAACAATCAAGAAATAATTCTTCAAACTTGCCAACGGATTTATGCGTGTGTTTATACAACGGATATAAAAACCTCCCCACGAAGCATTTTCTTTATGACAGCTGTTTATCGCCTGGCGAAATCTGAGGAGTCTACAAAAAGTGGCGAGACCACTTTATTCTTCTAACTGTGTCTTTGTTTTACTTAGTATTTGATGCTGCAAGGTCGATACAAAACCATTTCGACATTTAAAACGTTTATTTTCTTACTCCTCGAGGTCCTATATAACCAATAGTGACTGCGCTGCACCCCTGGAAATGTAATATAACCTAATTTACATACATTTTCCAATAGGCTACTAAATTCTAGCTTACTCGACACTATCGCGCCATCGCCGCCGGGGCGGATTCGACGTGCGTCGCGCATTCTTGCCGGAGCCTCTCGCCGGGTCCGGGGGCTGCGTCGCCGGGCGAGACAGAGACGGGTGAGTCGGGGATGTCTAGCGGGGGAGTTAGGCAGAATCATTTGAAACGTCACATACAAGCATTGGGTAGTTTCGCAGTGGAACCTTTATGATAATTGAACTGGTTATGGGCGACTTAGAGCTTCTAGGAAGAGTTTTTGTAAGGCGGCTGAATTGAGAATTTTGATACTCGCGGGCTGCGAATTGTGGAGTTCTATCCACATAAATTATGCATATATTTTTATATTTTCATTATTAAGGATTTACATCAAAAGAATGTTTAAAAAACAAGTTTTTTCTTCGGAATTTAAAATTCGTTCATACCAAAATTACAATATATTATTAAATTTTGAATTATTATTCAACTCCATCAGTTTAGCACTCGGTCATTCATTTGCACATTATTTGTTATTTTTATACGAATGTATAGTAAAGTCGCAACATCTGACATTTTATGCGATATGCCCAAAAATTGCCAAGGTCTATCTGTCCATCGATAAGTACCGACATAATCTGAATACATTGATTGATGTGAATTGACGTGCTTATGATTTAATGGTTACGCGATATTCAAATAGTGATCTTGTAGTCTAGGGTTCAAGCCTCTTTCAAAGAAGCCTTCAAGTTAGTCACATTTTCTGACTGATCTTTACAGATCTATACACAATTTTGCAATGTTGCTCTATAGGATCCTTCGCAAAACAGACACTATTCCCCTGGCCACCCCACCCCCTCCCCAAGATATAAATATTGTGACGAGACAATTCAAATATGACGTATTCGTCCTCCGGTTCGCTCAAGGCAAAGCGTGAGATGCGTGGTCCTGATGAACAAAATTCACCATACCGTATCCCATCCACATCGGTGATCAATCTCAAGGAAAAAATAATAGAATAAGTTAAAGATTTACAACATTATAATTAATTAGCTTTTGCATGTGGAATTTGAAAATAAGAATGTGTCAGAGTCTACAAGGTAATATATCACAAAAACAATATCATGTCAGTGTGATTTCAATAAAACATTTGCAACAAATCGTCTTCCACAAAATAGATCTTCAACAAATCATCTAAAAGAAAATTTTACAACTAAGAATTTCCTTCACAACAATTAGACACAAGAACCTTCAGGAGCAATCCATAATTTAAATTCAGTTTTTGATGTTCCGAGTCACCCCGTAGAGTATACTTGGTATCTCCTCGCACCGCCAACATCATAAAGGCTGGATCACCTGCTTCCTGGCGTGGTTCCTGAAGTAGTGCAAAAACCTTTGCAACCTTATGTTGTAAAATAGATTGAGCAGATGGAACCCAATCGTGTCCCCATCATGCATAGCTTGTGAGTATTTTCATCCAAATAACGCCTCACAGATGTCGTGACAGGAAGGGATGTTTTACATCCTGCAATACATACACAAACAAAATAACAAAAACTCTAGACTAACGTGGTACAGGATAACACAGATGCCTAATTTTTTATATTCTTCTCACCCTTCCTTTTCTAAACATGAAATCACATTTTTTGATAATAATTTTAACGGAAAAAGTATCATAGAGAAATTCCTTCCCGCGGTGCAATGTTACCATTTTCGAAATGTCAACTCAAAATAATACCTCGTGGCTGGTAGGAACTATAACATAACGATATAATATATTTAATATTAAATGCTCTTCAAGAGAATTTTGAAGACAACATTTTGCATAATTACTCTTTAGGACCCGACATAAATGCGGCTAAATTGTATTCAGTTGCATTCAAGGCATGCATAATGTTGCATTCAAGGCCTGCACAAAAGAATTGCATCATCCTTCTTTCTCCCTCTAAGCTCCAATTTAAAATTATATCTAAATCTGAATCGCGAGCAACGCCGAGTACAGACGACTAGTATTATATAAACTTCGTTGTTGCTTGTTGCAAAAAAAATTCTGCCCTATAAAGTTACCCTAGTTTTCCAATAGTTATAGTATATAATTATTAGAAAAAGTTAAGCCTGAGTGCCATGTTTCAATATGTACATATTTGATCATATTTCCTAGTACGTACTAAAAAAAAGATAATATTTATTGTTACTTGAAAGTAGTTCAAAAAAGTTTCAAAATTGACGTAAAAACTGAGCGATACCAGCGGACCAAAAAGATCAGTAATATTAATATAATATAAAAGATCGAATATTAATATAATTAAATTCTTATTCTGATAAGATCAATGGCATAATAGCACTTTAATCAGATACGATGGTGTTGAATGAGCAAAATAAATATTTACGGTTTTGTCACAGGTACATTCAGTTAAGACTATGATAAATAATGCAACGGTGAATAAATGAAGCACCGAATGGAACGAGCCAGAGTAACGCCCAGTCAGTCCGCTCGTGATGCTAGAGGTATCAATTTGGCTTAGTATTACATAGATGTCGCTCTACGTCCAGCTCAACATACTTTTTTCGAAAGTAACTAATTTGTATGACGATGTTTTGGCTGGGCAACGTCAGAAAGATAACAATGGAAGGAAAACTGCATACTTCGAAATTATTCTCCGCACTGAGAAATATGGTCACTAGATAAAAGTCAGTAGAGACGTAATCAGTAAAAAGTTTTCTTGGTTGCATAACCTCAGAAAGTTCCTCAATGTCAAAAATGCCAATGATCTTGTATATTTTGCATATGATAAATCAGAATATTACAACTTCAATGGTTACCAGTATTTGATAGAAGACGATTGAAGAAAAATACGATTTGCATGAGTGCTTAGTAATATTGTCATATTTATCAATATTTAAAGTATGATAACAACTATTTTCCATCGATTAAAACATTTTAAATGCTTAAAAATTACGCATTTTTCACGGTAACACAAGTTGACATTATGGCTGCGTACGGGTATTTTCTATCATGGTATGTTGAGGCTTAAAATCAAACGAGGTAACTTACAATACAATGATATGTAGTGCCTAATTCCAAAACACCCTAGAACGGATTTCACTTCATTTTAGTTAAATATGCAGTTTTGTAGATTTTTTGTCAGCTACATTCAGAACACATTATTTTTGCAAAAGCCACTTAAATACATTGCTATTGCATGTTAAAAATCAGAGTTAGTTCCAAAATACCCCAAAGCAGACATAGTATAAGTTGCTATTCCGCCTAAAATTAAATCAGCCAATCACAACACTCGTTGATGATCGCGTGATCTAAAATCCAGTATGGCTGCCAGAACGATATATGCAGAAAAAAAAATACATTACAGAATTGATTCTTTAAAAAATGTTGATGTAAAAACAAATATTTTGTACATTTGCTTTCAATATATATTTTTTCTTCTATAACTCAAAAACAGATCGTTTTTGGGAGTTTTGTAATATGCACTACATATAATTTGTGCTCTATTCAATGTTCGTTAAAATCTTCATATTTCCTCCTTAGTGTAAAAATTGACATGTAGCTGGCTCAATCAGATGAGACTTCACTTCCACGATAGCTTTAACGGGAGCGTGTAAAACCGTATCCACGTTAACTCTACCTGTTATAGCAGGTCTCCTCCCAGCTGACCTGAAAATCCTGGAGACCTGGGCCCGTGAAACCTAAAAATGGGTCAGGAAGTGACTTATCTAGGCGTCACTTTCAGACCAATGTACGTGTCCTTGAATAATGTGATTCTAAGAATGAGATAGTTAACACTTGGAAAATAGCAAAAGAGATGAGATACGGCAACGCAGGGAAGATGGACTTATTCCTTTCTTCCTAATGTCGCCGTCAAGTTAAAAGGCAATCAAGATGAAACCTCCAGACCTAAATCATTTTGGGTATGGATAATTCTGGAGTAAACTGTTTGAGTTTAGACTTGTGGATACCCCGTGGTGTACATATTGGAGAGTGGAACAGACGCCACACCATATTTTGTGGAATTGTGAGATACTTAGAGATGCACGTGAACATATGATTGATGGTTTAACTGAATTCAAACGCCGCTCACCCAGAAATGCAGGTCTAACTAGTAATGGTACGAATCTCGTTATAACTTTATTCGGGTATGGGTGACACGTTGGAGCTCCCTAGGTAGGTATATCCTGCCTAGGGAGCTCCAACGTGTCATGCCAGCCTGCATGGGTGGGTATATCCACATTGCACCTACCTTGCACTCTCTACATCTCGTGTTTTGTAACTCCGTTAGTCTGTCCGTGTAAGTGTGACTCAAACCATTTTTTGTTTCGTCCACTGTCTAAGAGTTTGTTTAAGAGTCTTTTTGATGACTGATGAGTGTTTGCCTAGACTACTGGATCTTAATTTTCCATCTATATGTGAAACTATGTATTCTATGGATTTATGTCATATATTTTTTTTAATAAAGACAGCACTTAAGGGACGCTGGAGGGTATAAATTTTTTAATTTACGAAAATTCCTAATAACTACATTAAATTCCTTTTAGTATTTCGTTTTATATACTGCGTAAACTTGAATATGTTATTGAATTAAAGTCGCGTGTTTTTATTAGCTTTAATGAGTGGGACCGACAAGGAAGCCGCCATGATGCTCTTCCAGGTCTTCTTCGGTCTTTCAAAGCTGTGCCCAGAATAATCTTATTTTCTAGACTGTCTATTTGACGTACAATGTGGCCGAAGAATTGAAAAAAAAATGCACGGCTAGTTAACGGATTTATTATAAGATTGAAGCATCTGTGCAACGTTCGAATAAGATCAAAATGTTAATGTCACAATACAGGAAATTAGCGGGTTAAACACTGTATTTTAGGCAGTCATCTGCCGACCTGTGACTGCGCTCAAACGGTAACCAGCTTCGCGCTTTGGGCGATAGATGACGGCCTATATCCGTAGCCACCGTACAATAAAAAAAGTAATTATTTTTGCATTTTTTTTTCTTTTTCAAGCAAGTCTCTTACGCATTGTGTCAGATCTCGTGCTTAGAACACTTACGATTTTTCCCCATCAAATTAAGTAATACCGGGAGCTTTTCAAAATTTGTTCTAATATAATTAATTATAACAATATTTGTTTCGCCGTAGTTCGTGTGCCAAAGTTTTACGAGTTAACTTTTTAATTTAATTCAGTAACACGATCTGAGGATAGCGGGTACCGTGACACGTACCCTGTATTGATTAAATTTAACAAAGACAAACTGTTAGAGATGCTAATTTGATAAAATTATTTTAATGTGTATCTCAATTTTCTTCGAATTTGTTGCCAAAAATATTACAGTTCTGTAAATATTATTAACAAAACACAGGATACAATATTATGAGTCAACAAAAAAAAAAATATATATATATATTTCACTTTATTTTCATCCTCTTCGTCTGCTCACTGCTGAGAGCCGTGATCCTCTGATATATCTGATACCTGGTGCACAATACGTCTCCATTCCTCCCAGTCTTGAGCTACGTTGATGGCAACGATTAAAGAATACTCTCTTAACCTTTCCTCTCCGGTACTGTAAACTTACTGTACACGTAGATTTTCACTGCGATTTTTAAACCGGATAAATATGAATATTTTACATAAATTACTTTTGTTTATCATTAAAATAATAGTTGACATATACAAGTATATAAGTGAATAAATATATCAATTATAGAAATAGAAAAATAAAATGCACTAAGCATGTCGCGTTTTTATTTGAGCACCAAGGAAAGGTTAACTTTTGTATTTAGATTATCCGTCTTGCAGGAACTCTTACCCGCTTTCCCTTAACTGTCCGAGTGACACTCCCATCTCACCGCTTCTTCTAGCAACGTGTCCAAAGTATGTCAGAATTATTTTTCTGCATGCTGTTGAAAGTTTTCCTGTAATCCTTCATTCGTGGAGATATTTGTGCTCCTTGCGATCCACGGAACACGCAGACCGTCTCCTTTCCTTAGCGACACTAGCTGCCAAAGTCCAATAGATTTGACCCATATGAGTTAAATATTCATACAATTTTTAAACTGCCGTCATTTTGAAAAATATGACAGATGATGTTCAGATAATGAAAATAATTACTATCCACAAACTCTTGAATTGCAGTCAGGCCTGATGACGAAAAGTGAGTGAACAGCTTGGATATTGCGTTGTGATGCTGGTTGCTGCTGGTTGCGTTCCTCCCTCATGGTATGTGTTGCATCCCTTAAGTTTTCGTCTCTGCTAAGCGTACTTTGGCTGCCCACAGATCGCAGTGGCGTCCGCTGCATGTAATATTATTTAATTTGTTAAATAAAAAGTCGTGTACTACTTTTTATTACATATATAATTATCTCAATTGAGGTCTCTTGGATACGTTTTACGAATACAATACAAAAGATGTATCTGAATATATGAACTTCAGAGGGAAGACGGCCCGAGAATTGCTCTAGACTAAGTTTGGATGAACTGTCTTAATTGGTCACCAATTACTGAAATAGTGTAAAACATTCTGAGATAGACACGCCGTATATGTAATCATATAAGTACCTAATTCTTTCAGTTAAAGACAGGCTATATAAAATATACCCGCTAAGAATATATTTGTATATTTTTATTTGCAGACACGTACAAAATACATATTTCCAATACATATAATTCACGTTAAATGGCTCGGGCTGATCTTAATCCCGTTATAACAACTAGTATGGTGAAAAGAAGCTAAATATAGCTATTACAAAATTCCTTGAAAGTGTTCCTGAAAAAAATTTTAGACATTTTTTTAAATTTATGCAAATACTCATGGTAAATATTTTTATTGCGAAAATTTTACGGCCTAATGCGTGACATGGACTAGGGAAGGTTAAAAAATATTCTGAAACTTCGGGAAGGGTACGCCGCTCCATATATTCCGAGGAAGAAGAAAGCAAGGAGCCTGCAGCAAGCGAAACATATAGCGATAGTAGATGAGTCTCATTATACGTAGAAAGCTTTTTTGTACAAGCCAACATGGGAAGTCTATAAGGGAAACAGATAATGTCAAGATAAACCTTAGCAGTAGTTGGTGGTGACAATTAGCAGTTTATTAAATACACGAGATACAATAATATTATATATAATAAGTTTACAAATTAATGTAGCAGTAAGAGAGAGCCCTGACAGGCGCGGCTCCCTTGTAAGTCAAAATCTGCGCGCGCGCACACACACCTATCACTTCCGTCGCGTCACGTCGCGCTACCGCTGGCAGACATCCACACATACAAACACTTGGACATTACATACTAACTAGCTGACTAACTGTGATTAATTTAAGCAAATGTTAAAAATCCTTCAGATATCTAATTTTATAGTAAATGATATCTTTCTAAATATTATCATTGTTGATGATAATATTTAGAAAGATAACTAGACATCTAAATATTATCATTGTTGATGATAATATTTAGAAAGATAACTAGACATCTAAATATTATCATTGTTGATGATAATATTTAGAAAGATAACTAGACATCTAAATATTATCATCAACAATGATAATATTTAGATAACTAGACATCTAAATTTAGATAACTAGACATCTAAATATTATCATTGTTGATGATAATATTTAGAAAGATAACTAGACATCTAAATATTATCATTGTTGATGATAATATTTAGAAAGATAACTAGACATCTAAATATTATCATTGTTGATGATAATATTTAGAAAGATAACTAGACATCTAAATATTATCATTGTTGATGATAATATTTAGATGTCTAGTTACCCAACCCAATCTCAAAGTTAAATTTATAATGTCTAGTTACCCAACCCAATCTCTGTGTATCCCAATTTAGCCTGAGGTGACCAATCGATCACCTCTAGCATTTTCAAGACATGTCCATGCCTCCTTATTTGAGATTTTCCAATATGTACAAGTTGTTACTTAAATAAATAAATGAACACTTGTCAATATCAAAAGAAAATCGAAATAATAAAAGATTTGATGAAATAAATTGGTATTAAGGTTGTTGTACAAACAAACTTTGTCGTTTTGTAATATTTGTGAGCAATCAACCGTCGGGAGGTGAATCAAAAGAAACGTAACAAATTTATGAATTGATAGAACCACAGAAATTTAAACAAATATTTCCCTTTCTTCCTTAAGGGATGATTGTGGAAGCGAGGAGCGCCGGCCTGAAAGTGAAATAAAACAGAAAACCTCAATGTGCTGTGTGATTTTTTTCTCGGTAGGCTCTTCTTTTATGGGCACGCTGCCTCTGTTAAAGTCCCTTTTGATTTTCGCTTTCCTTTCCGCTATTTTATGTTCACTGTCACTCTTTTTTACAAACATCGCGATGAACACATTGAGTCCTAGATATTTGAGTACGTAGAAAACGTTTATTCAGTGAGCTAGAAAAATTTGTCGTTCGTAAATTTCACAACATTTTTAAATATATTTATACCCCACTTTGGGGGATAATTGACCTTACGAGTTTATGGAAGGGAATTAATATGGATTGTACAAGAATGACATACTAATCGATAGCAATTTTTCTGCTTTAAAACGTTAATGTCACAGTTTTCCTGTATCTTATAGTTTTTCTTAATTTTTGAGCTTAAACAATAGACAGTCAAGTTGAGAAAAACTAACATTTTCATCATCCAGGAGCTCAACTGAGAAACTCTTCTATATCCACTCTACGGCTCCGACCTCGTTCCGTCAGATTATCATAATTTTCAGTCGCTCTCCAAACAATGCGTTCAACAATGACGATGACCTCATAAATTAGCTCCATAATTATTTCGATACCAAACCTGCCGATTGAAATTGGTTGAAAGATGGGATGAATTCCTGAACAATAATAATGAAGAATATAACATTGATTGAAAAGTTAGACTTATTAGAGATCCCAGTACATGAATTGGAAGGGTAAAAAAAGTCTAATAAAAACCCCTCTGTAACGAGCCGATGTCTGCTGAACAGACAAGATCAGAAAATAATGTAATTCTTCTTCTTCTTCTTCTTCTATTGCCGTACACAACATCTCGCTTAACTATATACTCTAACACTCAAATAAAACGGTTTTAGATAAGTAAATTTATTATTTTTGCCATGGGCTCTAATAAGTTAAGAGTCCCAGGCCGAGGTAGTTTAGATTAAATTCTTCGTATTTCGCGCTTTGTCGAGATTTTTCCTCATTGAATCGGAATATATTTAATTTTTTTCGGAACGAGCGCGTGTTTCGTCAATGGAGATTGATGAATAAGATGGAGTGCCTACTTGTGAGCGTCCTTCAATGGAAGTTCCAATTTTTCAATATACTTTACATCGAACGAGCACTTTCGTAAAAATACGTTAGACAAAGTATTTTTTGCCTTTATTAAACGAAGATAAGAGGAAATGAGGAAAATTAATTAAATATACTGATTATTCGTCGATACCTTTATTCTTCGTCGTACGCTCAATGCTGAGCGTCATGAACCCCTGAAGTATGTGGAACATGGTCCACAATACGTCTCCATTTCTCCCGGTCTCGAGCCATGATAATAGCAGCGTTTAAAGAAAACCCATTAACTATTGATGGTTAAATCATTATTTAAACCATTAAACTGTGATTGTGTTCGATTATTTGTAATTCTTTGAGCAACGACTAGTATACCAGAAACCAGCAATACCGCCGACATTTCCTGAACCAGTATACCTGGATGCAAATGACCCCAGTACCGACCCGCAAACCGATGACAATACATCGTACCATAACCAATCACTTCTCTAGCGGCCGGCTTCCTAAACAGATCGTCAAAATACAGATGCTTCACGTTCTGTTCCTATTTTGTACCTATTATGTAACTGTAAGTTATTATCTTATTTCATATACTATATATATATATTATATATATATTATTTGAATTTTTAAACATTTAACATTCATCGCTACCTACATAGGTATTAACTTCAACTAAATAAGGTGTGAAAGTTATGATTTATATGTTATGACGTTGCGCAGGTACACTCACTTATTTTAAGTGCGCACCATTCATTGCACGTATGGTATCCCCAGAATTCATGCCTAGGCAATGAGAGAGTTCCAGTTTTTTAATAGACGGGAGGTCTTCGGGAGCCGTGTGCTCCGTTCTAACATTAAAATACAAATCCTTCATCATCAGGCCTTTTAAAAAGAGTAAATATACTTAATATAGAAATTCTTGTACCCCTGTGTATATGCACATCCCTAATTTATATTATGAAATTCTTCTGTTCTAGAAACAGACAGTCTCGTCATCATTCAGAAAAAATATACAGGAACGAAGGACGAAGGACCTATTCTACTTATTCTCTTTAAACACCAAGGTCACTGCCCGAATCTATATGATATCGATAATAATAACGATAATATCGATAATGCCCGAATCTATATAATGATCAAAGTAATTGAAGCCATCATCAGGTACTGTCTCTGTTGTCATGTTCTGCGTGGTAATACGAAAAATATTAACTAATCGTGGTGTAAATTATTCTGTACTTTTAGACTCAATATCGATTCTAATCTTAGATCTGTATTTTATTCCAGCAAATTATGTATCGTACCTTACCTTAAGTGCATATTTATAGTTCACCATCTTACGAATTATACCCATTATCTATGTGCCTTGTTACTTCGATCGGCACCACTGGGTTCCTTGGTTTATAATAATGTATTACCGCTCTTTTTTCGAAAAGCTAAGAAGACGGTAACCAACAGGCGTCATTCAATTACATCCCGTGCTTCGACTAGTCTAGCGGCCCAAATGAACTACCAGTGCGCTCTTTTGTCGGTTGAAATATAAAAAAGACAACCCAGCTAAATGAACAACAACATCGAACAAAAAGGCTGCGAAAATAAAAGGTTAGTGCAGCTCATATATCGTATGTGTGCTTATTGTTAATCGGAAACTTGGGAACCAGGATGCTATTAAAATTTTATTATTTGTAAGGTTAATCTGGAGATGTTCTCATTAGGAATCATAATGGAACTTATCTTAGATACATAATTTAATTCTGGAATCTTGTATTATAAATCATTTTTCTTGCAACTGTTTATTTTTTAAATACAGAATAAAAAAAGTTCTCATTTACCATATTCAATCATTGTCTTATCTTTTCCACAAGCGATGGAAGTAATTTTTTTTTTTTGAGAAAAGGTGAGTAAGCAATTTTGATTAAAGTGTTCCACAAATTTAGAGGTATTTTATTTTGTTACAGCATGTATCTGTACCCCATCCTAAATTAAAAGCTCTCCACAATATACAGGAAAAATAAATCTGTTGACCTACTGATAAAAGACATAAAGAAATTGGGGAATGTAGGAGAACGGAAGACGAGAGGTCGATCTCCAATAAAATGGACACATTAAGTTTGAAACGTGACTATAGTCTCTTTACACGTCGTTCTAAACAAGGCCCAGGATTGCAAAAAGGAAAAGCAAGTAGTTCGCGCTAGCAAAGTAGAAGACCACGAAACTCAGTCATGAGCACATCGATTAAAAGAGAGACATCATGTACCCTATGTTCGTGTCACCTCAGGTCATGAAATAGTACCACACACTATACATAATTTTACATAAACTTCAAAATATATTCTTAAATTAAATTATTATTAAGTTCTAAAAATTTTAAGCAAGAGGTTCTTGACCATCGTCATGGTGTGGCGTGTTGTTGGAACTTAAATTCAAAATATTTTAGGGGTGCGGTGCCTAATAAAGTATTTTTTTTTATTTATTGTTAAGCTGAAAACCTCGCTCATAAAATATTCAGTTCGTTTTAGGCATGCGGCGCGCGTGCCACATACAAATACTTTATTCCACGAAGTAATTTTAAAAAATTACTACATACCCAATACATCAAAACAGTTATTTTAAACATAATGGCGAGTTGTATATTTTGATATACAGCAAGCAAAGAAGATAAAAAATATGCATATTTATATATCGCATTATCTGCTTGTTTAGCTTTCAACGAAAGCTTGTCTACAGGTACAATTACAATTAGACAAAAAAAAAATTACATTTTTTATATTACTGGAATGAAGAAAATATAAAATATTATAGAAACAATCTTTGCATCAGATTTTCCAATAATATTTCTTATTAAATCAAATTGTTAAGCAAAAAATTACAATACTTTAATCAATGATGTATTCCTTATTTTGTATTCAATCCATTTTTCAACCAAATCAGGCAAAAATCAGCTAGTCTAGAAATAATAATCGAGACAATTTCTGAGGTCATCAACGCTGTTAAACGTATCGCCACACATTTGATTGGAGAGCGACTGAAAAATCTGATAATTTGACGGAGCGAGGTCGAGACAATAATATGAAAGCAGATTTACCCAGTTGAGCTCCTGGATGACTATATTAAAAATATGTAGAAAAAAAAATTTTACCAATTTTTTTTTTCAATTTTTTATTATTTTTTTTTATTTAAAAAAAAAAATAGAGATGCCTACACGGAATACATGTCACATCAATATTCTAATTATTTTCCAACTGAGCTAAAATGCTTGTGCTATGAAAATAGGACTAACTTGCTGGTGTCCTGGAACGAAGCGCGAACCCTCGACCACTAGATCACTAGGCCAACGTCTTGATCACTACACCAACAAGCTACTCAATTTGACATTCAAGTAAAGACTTGACTGAGTAAAGAATGTAGAAACAATGCAAGAATTTAAAGCTTTAGGTGGTTTAGTCATATGGAACATTTATCTGTTATCTGAGGAGAGAACGGTAAGAAGGTATATGACGCAAGTATCGATTGCATCAGAAATAGAGAATGTCTGCGGAAGACTTGGCATGACCAGATATAAACCCAATACTGAAAGATAGTCCTGTTAGAAGCCACAATAATCGGCGAGCTTGTATGAGAAGTTATCTGAATGTGGATGAGGCGAAAATTTTGTGTCAGGACAGAAGAGTGTGGCACTCTATCCTCTATGCATAGGCATAGCTCCCCGAGAAAACAGTGTGATGGTAAGTAAGAAAAACTATAAGATACTGGAAAACAGTAACTGTGAGAACTGTCACTTTGTAAATGTATATGTGTGTGTGTGTGTGTGTGTGTGTAAGAAATGAGTAGATGAGTGGTGGAAGGTTACCCATAAGCATAAAAGACCGCTTCTGGAGGAAGAGCTCTCTTCCATCATAACTTCTTCTGAATACTTGACTAATTATATGGACTTATTACTGAATTTATAATTTATATTACTGTAATTTCACTTTAGAAAGATTTTTAAACAATAAATTAATCATGTTAGTCATAAACTTCTATACATTTTTATATGGGTAAAAAGGTATTATCTTACGTTAAAACTTTAACTTTAAAAACACTATTAATAGTACTCTAAAATTATAAATAAATACATGGTAGGGTCGTATAAACGACGAATTTATTTTGACTAAAGACGTTGGTTAAACAAAAGTACATATATTATATATGATTGTATAATATCATTGGTAACAGCATAACCTAAATCTATAACTACTGCACGCCACTGTATATTACACATGGGAAGGGGGTGTGGTGGATGGAGGGAGGATGTATATATTTTACGCAAAATCCTAAAGAGTAGCTAAGCAAAATTTGTTTCAGATTAGTAAAGGGTTTAAGATTGTAAAAAGAACCGACAAACATACATACAATTCATTTTAAATATGCGCTAGATAAAAGTCAATTATTTTTTTCATTTCCAGTCAATTGACTAAATGCCAGATGATTATGATATTAAAACGGCATATTGTTAGTAAAAGTATGACCAACGTACAAACTGCAAGAACTATTCGGATGTTGATGATATAGATTAATTTATACCCTTAATTTATACCTGCCTGCTAACGGCTAACGGCCTTCTTAAATTTACCTTAAACGATCCAAAAAAGGAATATTTTAAAACCTCTCACGACTGCCCCCATCCCATAAACACACGCCGCGCTCTCCGCCGCCACATTTTACTAATTTCTCACGAAAATCTCATTCGCGAGTGATCAGGGGCGTATCGGGAGAGCGGAGGCAGTAAAAAGAGCGTTAGGGAACATTACTTGTCATCGTAACTCACACACATTACTCCCTCGCGCAGCGCGATCCTCCCACGGCGGACTACCGCCGAGCGCAAATCCGTGAGCGAGGAATCTTTTCTTTTAACATAGAATATGGTCTTATTTTAAAGATTTTCTGGGAAAACCACGTTACCAATGAAGAGGTACTGACACAAATAAATACTAATACTAATAAATGACGTGCCTGTGGTCTAGTGGTTACGACACTCGCCTAGTGTTCTAGTGGTTGGGCACAATTTTAGAGCACGAGCGTTAAGCTTAGTTTGAATATAGTAATAATACTGATATGATATGTAGTCTGTGTATCCATCATATTATTTTTACCTAGAAAACAAAAGAAAATATTTTTTTTTTTTTTTTTCTATGATTATAAGTGACTGGCGCCTGTTTATATGCAATCTGTTTTACATCAACTATTGGTGAATTATCTTCTACAGGCGCATTGTTTATTATTCGAATTAAAAAGATATCCCGTGGACACATTATGATTTTCTCAGTCAGTTTTGGTTCAATATTTAAATTTAAAAGTTCTGGTGATAGATAAACGTGTAACGCATACAGATTTTGATTTTCTTCCTTCATCTTCTTCTTATTTTCCAATCAAAATACTTTTTATGGTTTAATATAAATGTATTAGCGATTTTTTTTTTAATCTGGAGATCGACAGCAGAGCTCTGCGTCTCTGCAGAGTATGTCCGCTCCCGTGGGGAAGTTGCGGTTAATCTAGTCTCTATTTTAAAAAAAACAACTATTAATCGAAAGAAAGCTCTATATTTTAGACACATTATCCACAATGAAAGGTATGATCTTTAAATAGAAGACAACAGAGGTGTAGGCAGAAAAAGTTTTTCTTGGTAACCTCAGAAAGTGGCTCAATGTCCAAAATGCCGGCGATCTTATAGATCTTACTCAATGTACTCGTATACTAGGATACTGCAGCATGATCGCCAACCCTTGATAGAAGACGACAGAAAAAGTGTAATTGTTCAGCAAATTTCTCAGTAAAATTTGTCACGAAAATAGATTTTTCGTGTACTCTCACTTCTACTGTTTTTTCACAATTTTTGTTGATTTTTCGATATACTTTAATAATAGTATCACTATAAAAACCTAGGTTTAGTTCCGCAAATACTTTTTTTAACCAAATACGCAACGAATTTTTGTTAAATAAAGTTTCCCGTTATTGTTTTAAAATGAAATTCAACACGCTCTCTAGTTTCCAATATTTACATGTTTTATTTTATTTATTTACACCCAATCCCGAATCGTTTTGTAAGTTGTTTATCGTCGTTTCGATTCGTCATAATTACATATATTTTTATTTATTTTATTACATTCAGTCATGTCATCACAACACCATCATAGATTGGCTCCGGTATCGTCGTACCAGAACCATACCTGTACAATATGAGAGACTTGTTGTCACATTAATTTCAAAAGGCAGCCAGAAAGAAACTATAGTAATCACACACCCCCAAAAGGGGAGTGTATTCCATGTTATCTTATTCCATGTTATAAAATCATGGTCTTTCTAAGTTTGAGAGGAGAAGATGATCGATGCTTATACTTATATATATATATATATATATATATATATATATTTAATTAAACCAATCTTTATGCTGCACATACTATTGAATAATATTTTTATCTTAGTATTATTATAACTGCACGTTTTGTCAAAAATAAAGATTTGCTCAAGATGGTGCAATATGTAATATATTCACTAGAGAATGAAAGAACTTGGAACTTGGGAAACGATATGCTGCTCCAAATATCCCGAAAAAGATGAAAAGATGAAGCATGCAGTGGGCAGAATACGTGACATGAGTCCCGTAACACTCACAAGTACTTTATACAAATAGGATCATAAAACACAAGTGATGATTAAAACTTCAGAAGTCTTCAATAAAACTGTCAGTTGCAGTGAAGAAAGAAGCGAACAGAATGCATGTTTCGGATATTTGGCTTAACCTTGCCGTCCCGAAGCGGGGTATGCACATTCCCCATAGATCGCTTTAAACTCGATAACTCAATAATTATGAAAGCAATTTCATTTTTATTTTTTGTAATCTTCACAGAAATAGTGACGAAAATTTTTTCATTTTTTGGTTTTCAAATTTCTAGGCGTATAATATTTAGAAATATTGTTTTCGGTCCAGTGATCTTCGCTCGGTACATACACTTGCGCTTGTTAATACCATACCCCTGTGTCTTATCTTTAAGTTATTGTGCTTATTGTTTGTTTCACTCTAACTAATGCAGTGGGTAGCCCCATACCACAAATGCGAACGAGGGAGACAGCTATATCGCTTATCGCGAATCGCGACATTCGGACAAGAGACGTCATGACCATGTCGCCCGTCATGAACTTTTTATTATCATTTTTATGAATATGATATGGGGTGTTTCTATACCTCGCTTCAGACCACATGGAAGTTCTGGCAGCTTAGTGACTAAAAGGTTAAGACAGGTTCCTGGAGAACTTTTTTGCTTGGTTTGTGTATGTACTCATATTTACTAGTAATGAGTTCAAAATCACTGATATATTTAAATCACATTCACTATCAGTGATTGAATATCTGGGAATATCGTGATTATACATATTCAAACTGTGATAAATCACGCTGCAGTGTTGATACTTGATATATCAGTGATTGTTAACCGTGATACCGTGATCAGTCAAAACATTACTTGTTGATTTTTGGTTGTGAACCGTGATTTGGCACTTGCGCATTCGAGATGAAAATATTTATGAAATAATTACGTTTTTTAGTAGATTCTGCCAAAATGTTTTAAGCATATATTATATATAAATATTGACTATTTATACTAGAATATGTTTTTTAAGCAAATGAAGTTTTAAAAACAAAAATAATTATTAAGTAGAATATATTCTTATTGTGAAGTTGTAATTATTCAAAACATAGGTCTGTGATATTTCAAACCATTATTACCAATTAAACGTATTAATTAGAAAGATATCCAATAATAATATGTTCTTAATAATACAATATATAAGTTGTATCAATGTGTCCGAAATTTTATAAAAATGAAATATCAAACCTGGGGTCTGCTATCGGTTTACTCAAAGGTATTTGAGATTCCGTAAAAATAAAATATATGGCTTTCAAATAATGTAACGATAGATGAATGATGATAATTTGAAACCTTTCCCGGATCGGAAAGAGATCTAGGTTCGAATACCGGTAACAGCAACAATATTTTTTGATAAAATTTATTTTATATGTATATCTTTCTAATTAATACATTTAATTAGTATTTTAAACATAAGTAATGTTTTTATATTTATTTATTTTGTGTTATGTGATATTGTGCGGCATACGCGCATTAGTAATGAAACTGTGATCACAGTCAGAATTTTCAATCACAGATATTATCGAATTCCGATCAAAATCACATCAATCAGTCAAGGGTAGCATTTTTTCTCATCACAAATATTTACCCATATTTCTTATTCCCATCGGAGGTTTATACTCGAACATTTCCTTCTCCTAGCGAAAATTGCTCTTTCCATGGGTTTCTGTATGTATTTTAGCTTATACATTAGGCCCATAGTCGATGACATAGATTGGAGTTTTGAGGCATTGTGGGATATTTGATTGAAATATTTATTTATAAAGAACCCACCCTTTCCCGGAACCGGTTTAGAAGCTAGGGCTTCCTTGTCGGTTTCACTTATCAAAGCTAATAAAAATACGCGATTTTAATTCAATTATATATTTAAGTATATGTAAAACGAAAAAGGAGAAGAAATTCAATTTCAAAATATGTTTATTAGAAATTAAAATTTTAAATTTAGACTCTTCAGCGTCCCCTAAGTTCTGTCTTTATTCATAAAAAATCATATAACATAAATCCATATAACAGATGGAAAATTAAGATCCAGTAGTTCAAGGTAGACACTCAGGGATCCATTTATCAAAAAACACTCCCAAAAGAGTGACAGTGGACGAGACACAAAATGGTTTGAGTTGCAAAACACAATGTATGGAGAGTAAGAGGTAGGCGTGTAGGCCTAATTACCTACCTAAAAAACTCCAAGTAGTCACCCATACCCGAATAAATTCCTTATATACAAGATACTTAAATATTTATTATAACTTACCGAATATTGTACATATTCCACAGTTAGATTTGGAACTCACAGTAAGAAAACACATCTTGATAACAATTAAAGTCACGACACATCCCTGTCGATGGTTATAAAATATTAAGTTTGTACTGTAGACTGGTAGATAAAAAGTTACAGAATACAATAGAATAAAATGAATCTCCTGAAGTAATAAGATAGGAGTAAAACAGGGAGATATATCGTTTTCCTAGCTAGCTCCTATTTTTAACTGTATCGGTTTACCATTTTCGTGCAACACATAAATTTACGTGATCTCAAACCGTGCACATAAAAATTCGCCATTGTTAAACAAAAAACGCGACCGGTAATACAGCGAGCATCCGTTTCCCGCGCTCGGGCGTGCGCCGAGTGAAATTCCCGCCACTTTTGTCTTGTAAAATTGGTCATGTTTTATTCATCGGATCTCGGAATCGTCCCGCATCACGCGCGCAGCATCCACAATGGCCCGAGACGTATTAGAAGACATCGGGAGGAAACAAATCTATGCGGTGATCGGAGATCGGAGATGTGGGAGCGCAACACGACACCGGCTGCCAGGGTGCTAGACTGTTTGAAGAGCCTGAAAAACGCGAGGCGGTGACGCGCGGATCGAGTTATTGAATTTCAAAAACAGATCTCAGGCAATTTCAAGACGTGATATTGGAGGTGAAAATACATAGGGTCCCCACATCCAAAAACCAACAGGTCGTGCTGTCATCACCGGTTGAACTACTCCACATAGAAGCATCAGGGTGACCAGAATAAAAACGAGGATGTATTTATCTAAATAGATATATTAAATAATATAACTATAAATATATCTATGAATAGTCGATCAGAGGGCGTCGTAACTAAGACGCGCACCACCGGATGAACACTATGTCACCGGCACCGCGAGATTTCTTTCTGGCTTCTTACTTTAATTTCTTTCTGGCTTCTGCAACGTTTGCAGCTTTTGTTTCTCACTCCGTTTCCACTTCGTTCACTCGATCAATATATTTCAATCTTTGTAATTCGATGAAAATTCAATGAAAAATATGAATTTAGTGACGGGTGGGCTGAAATTTAGATGACTTGATATTGTGGTGGTAAACTGTCGTACTCTAGGGGTTAGTAAACTGGAAGAGGGACGTCACTCACAAATACTACAAGCAGCCATGACGATCCTGATATTAAAATAGTTTCAAGGCTTGTGTTAGAGTAGGAATATACGGAATAGCAATCACAATAGGAGGACACAGAAAATTGGGAAGGTCGAAGTCTCAGAAACCTCAAACTGGAGAAAAATTATACGTTTAATAAAGGAAAAGTCTTGAGCCATCCAAAAACTACCAGGGGTTGTAGAGCAAATAATCATCATAATATTGATGATATTCGATATTGTTTATTTTTTTATTGATTTAATTATGTTATCGAAATAATGAATCTGCGGATAAGCATTTAGATATTTGAGGTAAAACTAGTTTTTAAGTAAAAAAAGAGTGTAATAAAATTGTTAAAATGCCTAACATCAAGACATATACATATATATTTAAAATACGTAGTGTTGACAACACGTTTGACATCGTCTTAGTTGATATTTTACACGACTCGTGTTGTATTTGAGTTCGTAAATATTTTAATGAATAAGAAAAGATATTCGACTAACTTTTAATATAGGACACACATTCCTCAAATTACTGTTAAGTGTGAATTCCTGACGATATCCTAAAGGGCGGTATTTGAATATCGGAAATTATTGTTCTCGCACTGATCGATCAATTGACGAGTATATAATCCAAATTTTGTAAAATTGTATTGTGTATATTCGAATAGCAGGTGGCAGGTTGCGAGAACAGAAATTACTTACCTTAATTGTTACCTGGCGTCGGTGCTGATAAGATTTGCGTTTAACGCACCGATATTGCTGGGTACGTTCAGCATTGTCGGACTATGATGATGAAAATGGAGGCGACAGCCGTTCTCAAAGGTTCCTCTCTAGTATCGACGCGAGTTAACGTGACGGACTGGACGCTGCAGCGTGAGCGGTGGGATTTGTACTAGCGTGGGACATGGAACTTCACCAGTGTTGAATCAGCTTGACGTTAGATTTGAGTGGTGATGTTGATTTTTTTAAAATTAAAGCATTCCACGTATAAATTAGTATCAAATAAATATCAGATATATCATAGAGATAAAACAGCTTTTATTATATTTAATGGAAATATATAGAAATATGGGGTAATTAGAGGGCTTACGAGGGCTTGTCGTCGGCTGGCTTAAGCGATTACTTTATATAAATATAACGTTCACCATTCTCACCCCGATCTCCACGTTAATCAAAGTTTGAAAGTTCGAGTACCACTACACCATCGCTATCTGATAATTCATTTATCTTGAAATACCATACTCAATGAGAATCTGATTTTTTAAAATACTATTTTAAGCAATATTGTAAAATGTTTTTAACACATACTAGAATGCGCCTGAAAAATCAATATTTTTCTCATTTAAAAATCCAGTAATTGTGTGTTCCTGGACATATTAAAATATTGTTATAATAAGTACCGTTTATAAAAAATTAACACTTTTCAGACTCGATATACACTTACCTGCATGTTTATTTAAGATTTTATTATTTTTAAGATATAGAAATATATATATAATTCAATATAAAACTATCCCGACGTCATGAGCTCCAGCCACACATCAAAAACGTTCCGGCCACGCCCTCCCCGAATGGGTACGTGCGACACAACAGTATACAATATTCAACGGTGTACGTACACGCAATGCTGATTCGATTTCGAATCTTCCTCGTTTGGCTAAACAATTCCACAATATATTATTCACGCGATACGTCTGTCAAAACCAAACCCCACGTTTGAAGACGTCTGGGGCGACGCCGACGTGAGGAGCGGCCCGGGTCTTTACAATTGTTTATTCAGCATAAATTTGTTACATTCTTACCCACTTCCATCACAGATCTACGTGGCCGTGGCTTCGTCTGATTTACGTAAGACAATCACAACATTCTGCCGCCCTAATCGGAAAATATATTTCACCCCACATCCCTCATGCTATCCTGGCCGCGTCATTCTAAATATATACGTATTTCTGTTTTCATTTTAGTTTTTGATGACTCTGACAATGACTTACTTACTTACCATCACGTCGTTTCCCCGTGGGGGTAGGCAGAGAGGATAGAGCGCCACACTCTTCTGTCCTGACACACAATTCTTGCCTCATCCACATTCATACATCTTGTCATACAAGCTCGCCGATTGTTGAGGCTTCTAATAGAACCATCCTCCATTGTCTGGTTTATCTGGTCGTGCCAAGTCTTTCGCGGACGTCCTCTATTTCTGGTTCCATCAACACCTGCGTCATATATCTTTCTTACCATTCTCTCCTCATTCATCCTTTCCATATGACCAAACCACCTAAGTGATCCTTTCTTAATCTTACTCACTATACTAACATCAGCTTTACATTCTTTCCTTATTTCTTCGTTCTTTACTCTGTCATAAATAGATTTGCCACAAATACGTCTAAGTGATCTCATTTCCACTGCATTCAGTCTACTTTTGTTCCTTTTCTGCCAGCTCCAGGCCTCACTTCCATACATCAGTGTCGGTACCAGGATTCCATTGTGCACCACTAGTCTTGCCTCGGTTGACAAATTCCCGTTAGAAATAATTCCATTCAAAGCGCCGTTTACTTTATTTCCTCCAGTCACCCTCCTTTCGATATCATTCTCAGCCTTTCCGTTTCTATCAAACATACTTCCCAAATATACAAACTCATCTACTTGTTCCAAACATTCATTACCTACAAATATTTTGTATGGTGTCTTGCTTTCCTCCTTCTCAAATACCATCACTTTCGACTTGTTAACATTCATCATGAGGTCGCTTTCCTTGCATACATCGTACATTCTACTCACCAGATTCTGTAGTTCTTGTTCATTATTTGCCATTAGTACTGCATCATCGACGTACAATAAACAGCATACAATCAAATCGCCCATTTTTGCTCCTACATTCATACATTCTTTCACACATTTATCTATATACAAGTTGAACAGCCATAGAGACATTACACAACCCTGCTTGACACCCTTTGTAATGTCAAACCATGGTGTGAGTGTTCCACTGATTCTTACACAAGCAGAACTTCCTTCGTATAGGGATGCGATTGCGCATATAAGTTTACTATTCACTCCGTAATCAGAGAGTACTTTCCATAACTTTTCTCTTATAACTCTATCATATGCTTTCTGTAGATCTATGAAGGCACAATAAAGTTTTAGGTTTTTCGCCAAAAACTTTTTCGTCATCACTCGTAGAGAAAAGATCTGATCCATGCATCCTCTTCCACCCACAAATGCCCCTTGCACGTCCCATACTTTTTCTTTCGTCACCATTCTTGCTCTTTCTATTAAAATTCTTCCATACAGTTTACCGACAAGAGCTCAGTAGACTAATAGCTCTATAGTTACCACATTCCATTTTCGACCCTTTTACTTTGTAAAGAGGCATAATGACAGCCCTCCTCCAATCTAACGGGGTGTGGCTACCTTCCAAACATTTATTGAAGAGCGTATGAAGCCACAAGATAACTAATGGGCCACCAGCCTTGATATACTCTGCAGCAACGTTATCATACCCCACAGCCTTACCATTCTTCAAATGTTTTATTGCACACTTTATTTCTTCCATACTTATTGCATTTATATCGTTTTCCTCATTCATACTTACCCCAGAGAGCCTCTCAGGTGCTTCCTCATTTGCATTCTCTACACTTTCATACGTTTCCTGGAAATATTTCATCCATCTATCTTTTATTTCATCCTCATTCGTTAACATCTCTCCATTTACTGATTTAATAGCTTTCATACTACTGCTTTCAGCACCATATCGAGATTTTTTGTCCGCCTTCCAGAAGAATTTTATATTATCCTGAAAATTCTCAGTCATTTTCACCCCTTCTTCTCTTTTCAGCCGCTCTTTCCTTTCTTTCACACCAGATTTAACTTTTTCTTTACAGACATTGTACAGGACTTTTGCTCTCATATATTCATCCCCATTTACTGTCAACAGATAGCGCCACGCATTCTTCTTTTCTTTCCTTTCCTTTATGCCATCGTCCCACCATGCATCACCTTTCTTCCTTCCTTGGGTAGCTATCCCACAGGTTTCTTTCGCTGATTCGCATAAAGTAACCTTAATGTATTCCCATGCATTGTCTATATTCAGATCACTCGCTCCTTGTTCACTCAGTTTTTCATACATTTTCCTTTCAAATTTTTCTCTGGCATCATTCCTTTGCAGATTCTTAATTTTAACTCTAGATGGTGCCGATACTGTTTTTTTCATGGACCGCCATCCTTGGAATAAAATTATTCTTGAAACAACGAGGAAATGGTCAGTTTCCATCTCGGCGCCCCGAAACACTCGAGTATCAACAGTAGCGGATCTCAGTCTAGAGTCAACCACCACAAAATCAATCCTCGACCTTTCATTTCCTCTCTCCCATGTGTACTGGTGAATTTTTTTGTGATCAAAAAAGGTGTTTGAGATAAAAAGGTTCCATTCCAAGCATATCTCAAGTAGACTTTTTCCATTCCCATTCATCTTTTTGTCACCGTACACACCAATGGCTGACTCGAAACCATCCCTCCGAGTCCCCACCCAACCATTCAAATCGCCTGCTAAAATTATTCTTTCATTATTCCGTTTTACATTCATTACATTCCTTACATTTGTCCAAAATTCATCTTTCATTTCATCATTTTCTGACAATGAATGACCCTCTAAGATTTTTTGACTTACTAAAAAGGTGATCATGTATTTTAGTACAAAAATAATTTTTTAATTGTCGATTAAAAAAATGGACTCAAGTACATAAAAACGTACATTTTATAATGATTTAATTAAAACACCTTTTTTATTAAAGAAATATTAGATATCTCATAGAGACAACTATTTTTATATAACGTTCACCAATTCTCACCCCTCAAAAACATATATGATTCTCATAGTGATGACACATATATGCAGAAGGCCTACGTCCTTCCCTTTCACCGGCAAGAAAGTGTTCCGCGGGTTCTTTTATCTTGAGCACACATATTCACCTCATTTTTGTCACATTCTGCCTTTATCCTAAACTGGGAAAAATTTATAATAATACCTGGAGGTGATAAATAAAAGATGTTAATCTTTAATAAAACTAAAACATCTAATCAAAAAAAAAACTACGATTACAAGATATAAAAGAAATCCTGACTACAAATCCTCATCTCGTCGGATTGGGCGCGAGTTCGACGTCCTTCTTGTGTGGGACACCAGACGTCTTGACATCATATCACGTTTTGGCCTGCAGCATCTAGGCGACGAGATCAG
This sequence comes from Eubasilissa regina, assembly GCA_022840565.1. Lineage (NCBI taxonomy): Eukaryota > Metazoa > Arthropoda > Insecta > Trichoptera > Phryganeidae > Eubasilissa > Eubasilissa regina. Next base: position 32,207,078 of record JAINEB010000007.1, read on the forward strand.
ATTCGTAGACGTGATTTATTGTAGATCATCATGATAAAATTTGTCGCCTTCAGTGCAGCGACTAACTCCAAGGTAAATCCAAAGTAGAAATTGAAGTAAAGGCAAAAACCAGAAGCTAAATTCTAGAAGCCAAGTCCAGAGTGAAACGTCATGTTTCCTGTAAAGATCATTTACCATGCGTTAGATTAACAAGTTAACATTAAATATGAATTGAATGTATTAATATTGTTGCGTAATATTATATTCGAACCTGGGTCTCTTTTCAAGCCAGAGAAGGTGCATTATCCATACTATGCTACAGCGACAATATTTTTAACGACAAATTTTTGAACTTTTTTGATATTAATACATTTAATCGTTCCATTATTTGAAAGAATTATCTACCTTATTTTTACGGAATCTCAAATACCTTTAAGTAATCTGATAGCAGACGCCAGAATTATCAATTCATTTTTATAATGCACCTTTCCCGGTTTGGAAAGAGATCCAGGTTCGAATCCTGGTTGCGCAACAACTATGTTTTTCGAAAAAATTGATTTTATATGTATATCTTTCTAATTAATACATTCAATTTATATTTAAAATATCACAGACCTATATTCTGAATAATTACAACTTCACAATAAGAATTTGTTAAATTAAAATTAAATTATGCACTAGTGATTGAACAATAAAAAAATACTTACCCTCTAGGTAGAGTGAATCACACACGGTTACATTTTAATCTGACAGCTCTGGCGACCGTTTGAAAAATGAACCATAGAATTCAACCATTTTTATAAGTTGAGATACCGAATGTGATACCAACTTCAGGGTACCTATTTGTGAAATGTCAAGGTGATTGACAAAAAATAAGTGACGGGGCAATTGTGTTTGCGACCCCCATTCATATAAAAAAAGGGAAAATTGAATTATTAAATTTGATTCATAGATGGCGACGGTGTAGTGGTACTTGAAGCGAGTCCACATAGTAACATATATAAAACTTTCAAAAATTTGATAAGTGTGGAGATTTAGGGGTGAGAATTGGTGAATTATGTGTGTATATATATATATATATATATATACAAAAAGTGATCACTTAAGCCAGCCGAAGACAGGTCATAATCCCTATAATTACCCCATACTTCCATATATTTTCCATTAAATATAGTAAAAAAATAGCTTTATCTATGAGATATCTGATATTTGTTTAATATTAATGTATTTTTATTACATACGAGTACAAATCTTATGTTATTATTTTTTCGGCAAAAATTACACCCCACAAAGTAATCAATAAGATTTAATCAACAACAAAATAAATAAAATATATAATGCAATATATAAAAAGAAATTATATGAGAACGTGTTCTTTTAATTTAAATTTTAGGGAATTTACTGGCGTCTCTTTATTTTTCTTAATACTTAATAATATTTAAGTCTTTATCTTCGTCTTTTATAAATATTCGTGGCACAACACACTCTCGTTCTCTAACTGTACACATTGTTTGCGATCTGTAATCTCATGGCTCTATCCCATGGTGTGGATTATATATACATTATATACATTATTTATCATCTCTTCTAAAATTATACTATGTATATGTTACTTTTTTATCAACCGGCAAGATTTTACATATTGTCGTATTAAAATAATTTTAACCTATCTATGGAAATAAAAATATTACTATTGCAATCTGTAAATCAAAACAAAATTAGAATTAAAAAATAAGGTCACCACCGGGAGACTCGAACCCGAAACTATATGATACTACATAATGTCATCATAACGTCATCTTGTACATGAGAAATATATTTTTCCCGTTGGAAGCGACTAACTTTAAAATTACAGTGTTTCTCAAAAACCTGGACCTGCTAGATGGCACTGGGACTATTATAGCATAAAAAACATTTTCAACGTAAATAATTATTCATATTATTATTAATGAAATCGTTTTTTTTTTGTGATAAACGATTTTTCAGAACACTGATATTATAATTAAAATATAATAGATGAATCATTAAGAAAAAACCTATTTATCGATAAAACATAATCACCACCGAAATTCGAACCCGGAACTTTCTACTAGCCGGTAGACAGGTTTAAGCATTTAAGCTAGTGATTCTCAACTGGTGAAAGCCGAAATTTATTGCTAACTCATCTAAATACATATTTAGTAATCTTACTAAGATTTACCAATTTAGACGAATAATTGAGAGTAGCTATATCAAATATAAGATCTGATATCGCTGAAATCTAGAAAAGCCGACAAGCTCTGGTATCACATTAAATGATTTTCGCCTCAAATAAATTTCATTCGAGTATATATATATATATATATATATATTGTAACGTAACGTTATGGTACCTACCGTACTCACATAAAACTTTATGGTTGAATATGTTCCTTAAAGTGGTAACACTGGACGACGCGACGAGAAGTTCCATAGATATTTTCCGTTTTTGATAAAAATGTAATCTTTAATAATACAGAAAAGGTAATATAACATTAAAATGTATTTAATGAATTTTTAAATACTTTTCTAGGACATAGTATATTTTTGGAATCGCGCTGTACTGTATAATACTTATCAAATCCTGATCATCCAACTTTGTATAAAAAATCATCAGTTTTATTTATTTAAATGAATAATGGCGTTTCCACAAAATGGCCTCTTGACGCCGGCATCGTTTGTTATAATGGAGGTATTATCATGAAGATTTTACCGATGTCATATTTTTTTTTACCATGGACATTTGGTACTTTGAAGCTTATTTACGATAATATATCTCGTGCAAACGTCATTTTGCTCCAATTTTGTATCATCTATAAAACAATTTGAAGGTGGATCGTTTGATGGAGACAGCACGATAATTTCTAAGCCCTCAGCAGCGATCCCAGGAGGAATTAACACAGAAAAGTAGGGTTATTGACGATAAAATGAAGATAATTTATGCAGCTGTAAAATTGTATAGAGGGAAATTGTACTTGATCAAACATTTCTTCTTGTTCCGAATTCGTAAAATACACTTTTATTCCCATCCATATATTTCCTAATGCTTGTCTTTGATTGAAGTCACCTATTTTGCAACTGAATTCGACGAAGTGCGAACGCACCTTGTCAAGAATAAAATCCACGCTAATTCTGGACTGTCAAGCGTGGGTTTTGGAAGACTGACAATGGAAGTCTCTCATTGTCAAATTTATCAAGGTATCTTGGCCAAGATGGAAGAATCTTCACTGCCTGACAATTCATAAATCGTGATGGGATCCAGAGGAATCTGGATGTTCTCGAGATCGAAAACACATAGCAGTCTCCTGATGACCGATGCTTTTGGGCTTAGTCGTTTAATACCTACAACTAAAACAAAATATACATCGTTAGCAAACAGAACACAACTGACAATGTATTGACATTTCTGGAACGAAATTGAAGAAGTTTTGTATACCTGGGTTACGATATAAATTAAAAATTCTTCTGTTGAAATCAAATACTGTATTGAGCAAGCTCGTGCAACCTGTATTCGCATGAAAAAGATGTTCTGATTTGCGATTGAATTACACTTCTAATATATTTTTCGTTCGGTAGATGTACAAATTGTCGATTGGTTATAGCTTTATTTTGCATAATATATAACTCATCTGCAGTGCCTAGCAGCAATCAATCGATGATAACCGCCGTAAAACCCATGATAATCATAATGATAATTATAATTATGATGATAATGATAATGATAATGATGATGATAATGATGATGATGATGATGATGATGATGATGATGATGATGATGATAATGATCATGATAATAATGATGATAATGGTGATGATAATAAAGATGATAATAATGATAAAGATGATAATGATGATGATAATGATGAGTAATCTTCTTTCTTCATGTAAGTATTGACATTTAGTGATCTAAATCAAATGAGATCAGCTCTTAACACATCTCCACAAGTTCCAGTCCTGGGTCAGCCTCGCAGCTAACTCGGGGGTCTCTCCTGCCAGATTCAATTCGTTTGTAGAGGACCTACACGTGCCTCACAGTACCTGACTGTTAAACCAGGCTCTCAATAGCCGTGTAATTTCTCCTCGTTCTAACCGCAATCCAGACAACAATACATCGCAGCATAACTACTCCGGAAACCAGCCTTATCAACCCTTTTTTTCTCAGTCGCCTTCTCGTATACACCGTCAGTGAACACTTCTCGTCATAAACATTATCTGTATTTTAACCTCAAATTGTGTGCTGTAAATTGTGCTTCAATCTTCAATAAATGCTATCAATTGCAAGTCAATATTTTATTTCATCCACCTGCTCTATCCAGTCACATCCACTCTCACACACCCTGCGACATCATATACAGGAACACAGCGAAGTCCTGGCAAGTCTCATCTTTAAACATGTACTTCTGATACATCTCATCAAAAAAATAATAATTTACATCTATCATTGTGGCACTCTTCTTGATTATTTTTAGCCCAAAGCTGTGTCCAAGATAGTCTTATTTTGAGTATGTCCAAATATTTATAAGTACTATCTTTGTAGGTAGGTCATCAAGATATATATGTCTCACAAAGACGAAGCAATTATTTATTTAAATGGGAAGGTTAGTATGGAAGACCTGGGCATTACAGGGCTTACGACCTCTCATCGGGTGGCTTAAGTGATCACTTCATACAAATGTAATATTTAAAATATCACAGTCATATGTTCTGAATAGATACAACTTTGCAATAATAATGTATTCTTCTAATAATAAAGTTGTATCAATGTGTCCAAAATTTTATAAAAACTAATTAATAATTCTGGCGTCTGCTATCAGATTACTAAAAGGTATTTGAGATTCCGTAAAAATAAGGTATATAGCTCTTTCAAATAATGGAACGATTAAATGTATTAATGTCAAAAAGGTAACATATAGGTTCGAAAATTTGTCGCTAAAAATATCGTCGCTGTAGCATAGTTGGATAATGCACCTTCCTCGATTTAGAAAGAGATCCATGTTCGAATTTCGGTGGCGCAACAAAAATATTTTTCAATACTAAATTAATGTATTAATTATAAATATATACATATAAAATCAATTTTGTCGAAAAATATTATTTTTGCCGCACCAGGATATAAAATATATTTTAAATACTAAATTATTGTATATATTTATAATTAATACATTAATTTAGTATTTAAAATATCACAGACCTGTGTTCTGAATAATTACAAATTCACAATGAGAATGTGTTTTCCTTAATAGAATATTTTTCGATAAAATTGATTTTACATGTATATCTTTCTAATTAATATATTTAATTCATATTTAAAATGTAATATTCACCAATTTACCCATTCTCAACTACCATACCTAATCAAATTTTTGTTAATTCAATGTATATTATTATTACTTTTCAATTATTTATTACCTACTACGCTGTCGCCATCTATAGTTTGTTGTGAAAATTTGTTATTCATTCTCATGTAACGGTACAAATGTCACTGAAGCTGAGACTTTTTTTCAACTTAAGTATGGGGCTATATTGTTTATGTGTATATTTGAAATTCATTCCAGTCAAAAATATATGTACTAGAAAAGTCAGTATTTTTTAATTTTTAAACTTCTTGTTTAGACTAGTATATTTCACAATATTTTAAATATGTTCAAATCTTTGTAGGAACCAATTACTGGGATTCATCCCCTGAGGGATTCTCATCAAGATATAGATATCTCACAGAGACAAAGCTATTATTTATTTTTAGATGGAAAGGTAAATAAGGAAGCCTTGGACATTATAATTTATAATCTATATATATTTTAGGCTGTCACTTTGACACATAATATGGCCAAAGCATTGGAAGAATCATTGGAATGGGATTTGTCGCTTGATTGAGGCATTCGTGCGTTACTATCCACGAGATGCGTAACATATTTTTGCAGTAAAATACATTTCAAAGGACTGTATTTTCCGCTTGCCAACATTGAAGACTAAATCTCCGATGCACAGATGAAGATTGGAAAGACAAGAGTGTGAACCGACATCATTTTAGTTGATACCTTCATGTCACTGTCTTTCCATATTCTCGTAAGTTATACTTGATTTCAATTCTGATGAGTTATATATGGAATATAAAAGGTTTATGGACACAATTACTTCCGTAGTTTGTAACAGAAAATGGTCAAAGTTTTCTGAAAAATTTACATGGTCCTCAGTTATGTTTGAAATCAGCTTTCGTCATCTTACCTCAAAAAAGCTCTTCAAAAATTTTAATATTTCATAACTCTGTTAACCTTTCTCTTACAGTGGTAAAATGAAAACGCACATTCGTTCTTATTAAAATAATAGTTCATATTTATATATATATATATATATATATATGAATTATTGTGTAAAAGTGCTTAAAATGAGAAAATTATCATCATGAACGACAGCATAAGGCCCCATAATACATATCGGCGCACGCTCTGTCACTAAAATGACGATCGGTATCCGGTACCTCGTGCCTAGCGCACTTAGTTGTCCGTACCTATTTGCATGCACACATACACGTATTGATAAATTCACTTCAGATTCTTCGAGAAAACATTTTTTATTATAAATACTTATATCACGTAATTATTTTATCCAATACATAAATATATTACGGAGAAATACTTAAAACATGAGCTTTTTATTTAGTATACAGATATTCACGTAATTAGAGACGATGTCAACTCAGTTTACATGATTGGAGAGGAAAGGTTGATATTAGATGGGTTAAAAATAATAAAACACATTCATATACATAGATAATATCTGAATCCTGCGAACAATTGTTGCAATGTTTAGAACACACCAACTAATTTTGAAACACGACATCCAGTGATGAATCGCCTTTTGTAAATCGTGATTTTGATAAGATAGTTTGATTTCTTCTACCTGTCCTTTTAGGAATTCTAGGTAATAGTGAGATGTGAAAATATAAATGTACATTAACACCAAACTGCTGATCGTAGGGATTTGATATCGTACCAGAGCGCGCCGTGACTCCGAAGGCACTATCTTATCTCGTAAAGGTTGTTGAAGGCCGCTCACACTTTCTTGTGGCTCGTCTGAATGTCTCTTAATTCTCGAGAGTATCCATAACCAAACAACCACCCATATAATAATTATAATACGCGAAACCTTAACTATTACGTGTACACGGGGTTAAACAACCCCACTTTCTTCCGCCCCTAAAACAGCCCTTATCACGCAGGTAAGTAGTAAATAGAACTTCCGTACATGTACATTACTAAGAAGAGCTACTACGTTTTTCACTTATTCCCCGCATTACACACATTTTCACGTTTTATGGCCGCAAAACCTCCGACACGGCGGGGATGGAACGTGCCGGGTACTAGGAAAGGCTTTGACAGGACTTTTGACGACTTTGTTGCGTAATTTATTAGCGAAAGAGGTTTTTACGTTTATTTAACTACACCAAGACATAACATAACGCGTCATCTTAATATAATATTTCTTAGAAATTAATTTTTATATATTTAAAATTGAATTGAATTGTACATATGGATTAAAACGCTAACCAAGGTAAAGGATGTTACTGGTAAAAATCTTAAATACCACAGACCACCAAACACGAACAAATGCAAATTTCACCCAAGTGATCAAATAGCTCTGCGACTTTTTTTTAAAATATGACTCGATTGGAACGAAAATTTAAACGCTTACAATATATTTATTTATTTACTTAATTACCATCATGCCGTTTCCCCGCGGGGGTAGGCAGAAAGGATAAAGCGCCACAATCTTCTTTCCTGACACACAATTCTCGCCACATCCACATTCATACAAGCTCGACGACTATTGAGACTTCTAACAGGGCCGTCATCCAGTATCTGGTTTACCTGGTCATGCCAAGTCTTCCATGGACGTCCTCTACTTCTGATGCCATCAACACTTGTGTCATATATCGTTCTTGCCATTCTCTCCTCATTCATCCGTTCTATATGACCAAACTACCTATGTGATTCTTTCTTAATCGCCGCCGTCAATATAATATGCATTATTGTAAAAAAAATTGTCATATTTACAGAAAGATACAATTTTCGAAGAGTAAACACTATTACTGTTGAATAAATGTGTTATAAACTATCGGATTTATGTTTCTTCCAAGAATATATGTAGAATACCTAACTAATATACATATAGATGTATACTTTATTTCATGTACAATTTATTGGTTTGTGGTAAATAGCAATGGGCAGGTCAAACTTTAAAACGCAGACATGGATAAAGAATATTTTTTAATGCTATCCACGGGATTAAAAGTGATCTTGACATGCCCAAAGTCTCAATTACTAGTAGTATTATAGTCTCGAAAGTAACGGAACGAAATTGTCCTGCGAAGCCTTGGGCAGATTTGGATGCTCCAAATCTTCCCAAGCTTGAAGAGTTTCTAGATGGAAAACGTTTTAGAGGTGATAACGAATTGCAGCTTGCAGTTGGACTAGCGGTGGTCGAATATAACAGAGGGTGTTTAAAACTCATAAATAGAATTGAAATCATTCTACATTTTTAATTTGGAGGAAAACATAGAAAACTGATTTAATACAAATTAAATTAATCAATTAAAAAGAAATAATGAAAAAAATCTGTTAATCGAAAAAATATTTGGCTACTAACCTGGATGATTTCTTATTCAAGGAAATGTATTATCATTCAACTATATCAATCGATTACGTTTACGACAAGTTTGGAACGTATATTCTGTATTTTTTTTATAATTGATGCAACTGTTATTCTATTTTTAAAATCAGTTAACTTTATATTGCGATGAATCTCAAATATCTTTGATAATTATTAACCTTTTTAATTGATCTATACAACGAAAACAATACATTTGTATAAAACCTTTTATTATGCTTGTCTTGTCAGTGTGAATAATGACCTTGACGTCAGCAGACGTCAACGTGACCGATACTTGTTCGAGCGCGACATCGCGATAGCATTAGCGGTGTGGATTTATTCAGCTCCAGTGAAGCTATAATATCGCCGTATTCAATTGGAAGCGGAGAGCTGCCCACCGCGTGCCGTTTGTGTGAATCTCGGCGGCGACTGCAGGAGTGACGGAGGCATCATTCCGAATTCCAGTTCCCCGAGATCCACTGGTCCTTCGACTGGAATCCCTATCCATCATCGACCCTTATATCTAGGTTCCCTTATTTCCTACTTTCTTTCCCCTCTTGCGGTGATTTCGATTTACGACCAGAATAGTCGTAATGCAATCCGCGGGACTCTCATTATTTATTACGAATGAACACTGATTTTGAATGACAGATTTACATTAAAGTTGAAGTTGCTGACTTTGCAACAAGTACGTACCCTTAGATATGATAAATGCTTAAATAAATTAATATTTAATTTATGAATAATCACTAATTTTTTAATTACTTTCTGAATGCACCGGAGTACTTAAATTAATCTTATAAAAAAACTAATTTACCGTTATTTGTGCAATGACATAATAAAAATATATTTTTGAAATTCAATATTCTCTTCAAAAACTCTTACGTTTTAACTGCAATATCGTCGCCCGGAAAGCCCAAATTATTTACAAGACAACAGAAGTCTCAAGTTAAATAAAAAGACAAGACCGAACAAAGTGGTTCGACTCTGTGCATTTCCAGGTCTTCTTTGAAATTCATATCGGCGCGCCACAAAAGTGTACTTGTTTCCCAACATTTACAGAGACCTACTGGAACTTACGCGCCTGTAGCTGGATCGAGAAGCATCGACTGCGGCGTTTGTTGGTGCACCGTAGCACTAAAAGTATTCATATCTTCACCGCCGTGCCACCGTTCACAATAGAACCTTTGACGCTAAGGGTGCAAGAACAAATCGGATGGGAAATTCAACAAAGGCAATAGGATTAAGCTACACGCGAGGGTTGCGAGAGCATCACGGGCGCCGGGAGCAGCCCCTTTGTCGTGAATAACTAAGTAATTGGTCTCCGAAATGTACCCCGACAGTAGGCCATTCATTGTTCAAATATTGAATATGAATTTAAGGTTTCACTGCTTTTGTTTGAGTCGGTAATATCGTCAACACAAAGCCGTAGACTAATTTATGTATATTTATATTTTTAAATATGAATTAAATACATTAATTAGAAAGATATTCATATAAAATCAATTTTATCGAAAAATATTGTTGTTGCGCGACAAAGGTTTGAATCTGTATCTCTTTCCAAACCGGGGAAGGTGCATTATTCAACTGTGCTATAGCGACAATATTTATATATATATAGTTAGATAATGCACCTTCCCCGGTTTGGAAAGTGATCCAAGTTCGAGTCCCGGTTGCGCTACAACAATATTTTTCGATGAAATTGATTTTATATTTATATTTTTCTAATTAATATATTTAAAATATCACAGACCTACGTTCTGAATGTGTTCTACTAATAATTTTTATTTTTGTTTGGAACATTTGAATCTTGACATAGAGCTGCGAGCTAATCTACTTTCTCATTTATTTATTCGTATATTTTATTACTTTTAAAATTAGCAATATTAACTTGGTGGTTAAGATTCATATTTTGTATTTATTATCTTAGTTTAATAACCACAATTGAGTTTAAAAAACATCTACCGGTTTCGGAAAACACCTTTTCCTTCTTCAGGATATGTCAAAACTAACTAAAAATATAGCATTGTTTTTCTATTTATCCAGAATCTATTTTTAAATTTTAAAAAAAAAAAAAAAAACAACAATTATTTAAAAAGTAAATTTAGTACCTAACTCAAATTGCTGCTCAATACAAATTTAGTCGAATAATTTTTAGGAAAAATTTTTAGAATAGGACTCGTAGTTGAATTTAGTTGGCTGTTTAGAATTTTCTGATTACTTTTACATGCTTTATTTATCTCCAACGATTCCAAATTATTTAATTTGTGACCTACACCGTTTATATGCAAAATTGACAATCTCAATTTTTTATCAAAACCATGACTATTTTCTATCAAATGATTAGCAAATTCTGAAAACCCACTATTGTTCAAACATCTCAAATGCTCCTTTACTCTTATATTAAAATTTCTACCCGTTTTACCAACATAAAATGCAGCACAATCCTTACAACTAAATTTATAGACGCCAGAATTGTTAAATTTATCATCCTTGTCCTTAGAATTTATGAGTAAATTTCCAATGAATGAGTGCTGCATTTTATGTTGGTAAAACGGGTAGAAATTTTAATATAAGAGTAAAGGAGCATTTGAGATGTTTGAACAATAGTGGGTTTTCAGAATTTGCTGATCATTTGATAGAAAATAGTCATGGTTTTGATAAAAAATTGGGATTGTCAATTTTGCATATAAACGGTGTAGGTCACAAATTAAATAATTTGGAATCGTTGGAGATAAATAAAGCATGTAAAAGTAATCAGGAAATTCTAAACAGCCAACTAAATTTAACTACGAGTCCTATTCTAAAATTTTTTCCTAAAAATTATTCGACTAAATTTGTATTGAGCAGCAATTTGAGTTAGGTACTAAATTTACTTTTTAAATAATTGTTGTTTTTTTTTTTTTTTTTTTTTAAATTTAAAAATAGATTCTGGATAAATAGAAAAACAATGCTATATTTTTAGTTAGTTTTGACATATCCTGAAGAAGGAAAAGGTGTTTTCCGAAACCGGTAGATGTTTTTTAAACTCAATTGTGGTTATTAAACTAAGATAATAAATAAAAAATATAGTATATTTTATTGCCTTTTTCATATTCAAGGACTTATAATGAAATTGTTTAATCAAAACAAATAAAAAATAATAATATGCTGGTCTACATAAGAACAATATAAAATTGAAAATTGACTTTTCAGGAGCATTCTACAATAGTATAATATGTTAATCTTTCGTCAAAGATACAGATAAAGAATATAGCTTTCATATTTTCTAATAAGAAATAGATTTTCATTAATGATATCTATGCTGTTTCGGGGATATGAATATCAAATTTCAGACCATAAACGGCGACAGTGAAATTGTTGTTAATACTCGAAGTGTAACACATATACAACTTCCAAAAAAATAGATAGATATGGAGATTGGGTGGTATGGTAAACGTTGCATTGTATAAAGTGATCACTTAAGTCAACCGAAGACAGGTCGTAAGCCCTGTAATTACCCAATACTTTCATATTTTCCCATTTAATATATTATAAATGAGTCTCTATGAGATATCTATAATTTGTCTTAACAACAATGCCTTTGTAGATTTTAATTCAGTAATCCAGTAAAAGTGTGTTTTTGGACATACTCAAATATTGTTAAAATAAAAAACTATTTTATTAATAAGAAAAAGTAAATTCGCAAAACTATTTCCGATGTTAACCTTCAATAACAATAGTAATTAATTTAAAATAATCATGTTGAACCGTGAGAAGTATTCTCAGAATGCCTGTAAAAAATTTGTATCGAATTAATGGATAAGAAAATATTATTATACATTAAAACACAAACATCAAAACGCCATAAATATTACTCATAAATTACAAATAAATAAATAGTAGGGTCGTATAAACTGCGGATTCATTTTGCCTAAGTACATTAGCGGATTTGTGAAAAGAGTAAGAAAATGTATTTATATATTCATAAAATTAAGGAACATTTTAAGTATAAATAATTTTAAAGAGGTATATTTTGATATTGTTCACTCACTACTCCAGTATGGAATAATTGGGTGGGGAGGAGCATAGAATAATATAATGAATATTAAAAAAAGATCAACTTTTTTCAAAATTCCGAGTTCCCAAAATAGAAAACATTTACAAAAAAATCTCAATTAATCGATTAATTAAAGAAAATAACACTATAAAATTTGAAACAAGCACATCATTAAGGTTTAAAAATAACTTTAAAATCCCTGAATGTAACACCGAACACTATCATTATATATTTAGGGATAAAAAATGTCAATAGCCTCCCTACACAAATTAAAGAAATAAAAGAGTTTAGAAAGAAACTAAATGAACACTTCAAAAACACATAATTGGTAAATAAACAATATTTCAGAACACTTCAGAAGCACACAAATGGACAATGAATAGAATATGTAAGGTATTATATAAAATTATTGTAGAGTAACTCCCTCTCCAAGCACAAGAGCTGGTCTCTTTTTTGGAGAGGTAAGCGAAAGAAAAACCGTGTAATTTAAAAAATGTAAAATACTTAACTTTTGTTATAAAAAATTGTAAAAATATCAAATAAATAAAATATAATATGTACAGTACCGTGTAATATCATTGGAAACAGCATAACCTAAGTCTATACCTACGACACGCCACTGATAAATTAGAAAGAATAATACTTATTTTAAAAATTTGCTTTAAATTTAAATTGGTACAGACAGACAGAGAGGATTGAATGCCACACTTTTCTATCCTATCATACCACTCTTATCTCGTTCATTTTCATACATATTCTCATTATAATATCATCATTATTAATCATATCTCTAACACGACATTTTTGCAATAGCTGTTATTCACATCTGTTTATGAGAGAGATGGCATCTTTCATAATTTTAGTCGTGACAGAAATATAACTCAAATGTGTACACAGTACAAAGATTATTTAAATTTAAAATATTTTTTATGAAACACACTTGTATCGTGAAGTTGCAATTTTATCACACAGTTCTGTGATATTTAAAACAAATTAAACTAATCAAATAGAAAAATATATCGATTGAAAAAATATTTGGTTGCTACCGGGATATTTCTTAAAGCATTTGAAATGTGGATCTACAGAAAAATAAGCTGGATGGTAAGAGTTACGAATGAAGAAGTAATAGTTCGAATAAATAAAGAAAATAAGTATTTTAAACAATAATAATCCGAAAACTTCAATATCTCGAACATGTGAAGAGACATCGGGGTAAGTATGAGATGTTGCACCTTATTATTTCAAGGAAAGATTACTGTAGGTCGAGACTTTAGAAGAGGGAGAATATCATTGCTAGTTTTCAATGGAGCTTTACCGGGCCGTAATGTGCAATGTGATGATAGCCAACGTCCGTCGAACGGATAGGCCATAAGAAAAAATATAATATTTTTAATTCATTAATTTAATTTATTTACGCCCTTGTACAGCCCTTGCTTGGGAAAACGATATCTAGAAAGAGTTATATAAATTCGTTATAGGAACAGAACAATAGCGGTTTTGACACGCACACGCGAGGAACCGAATGCACACCAGCAACAAGTACTTACTTACCATCACGCCGTTTCCCCGTGGGGGTAGGCAGAGAGGATAGAGCGCCAAACTCTTCTGTCCTGACATACAATTCTCGCCTCATCCACATTCATACATCTTGTCATACAAGCTCGCCGATTGTTGAGGCTTCTAACAGAACCATCCTCCATTATCTGGTTTACCTGGTCGTGCCAAGTCTTCCGCGGACGTCCTCTATTTCTGGTTCCATCAACACTTGCGTCATATATCTTTCTTACCATTCTCTCCTCATTCATCCTTTCCATATGACCAAACCACCTAAGTGATCCTTTCTTAATCTTACTCACTATACTAACATCAGCTTTACATTCTTTTCTTATTTCTTCATTCTTTACTCTGTCATAAATAGATTTGCCACAAATACGCCTAAGTGATCTCATTTCCACTGCATTCAGTCTACTTTCGTTCCTTTTCTGCCAGCTCCAGGCCTCACTTCCATACATCAGTGTCGGTACCAGGATTCCATTGTGCACCGCTAGTCTTGCCTCGGTTGACATATTCCTGTTAGATATAATTCTATTCAAAGCACCGTTTACTTTATTTCCTGCAGTCACCCTCCTTTCGATAGCAACAAGTAACTTTACAATAATTTCATTTTACAACAATGAATGGATCTCTGAATGTCTGCCTTGAACTACTGCACCTTAATTTTCCATCTGTATGTAAAACTATGTTCTATGGATTTATGTTATATAATTTTTTTTCTAAATCCTAATCTAAATTTTATATGTGAATTGCTAATAACCACATTTAATTTAATTTTGCATATACTTAAATATGTAATTGATTTAAATTCACGTATTTTTATCGTTATCTATATCGCTCCTTCCAGCTGTCCTTATTAAGATAGGTATAGTAAACATAATGGAGCATCCAACAAGCTCGGTCATTGACGATCTATGGATCTGTCATAAATACCGAACATAATTTAAATTTAAAATACAGAAAAAATATCATACAATCTTCCTAGGACGTTTTCATATTTTCTTTAAATTTTGTTTGATATTTTTGTTAAACCCATGAAGATAATCTTTAAGAAATGTATGAATAAATGGAAAATTCGTATCGACAAACTTTTCCACCGAAAGAAGTGTAAATAAATATCTATGTAGGTGTTAGTATTGTTATCTCTGCTGTGCAAGTTCGTACCGCGTTCAAAAGTCACAAGTTCCAAGTTCGTTATCTTGTATCGTATTACCTTCAAATACTTCTGATTTGGCCTGTTAAACAGTTTCATTGGAACGAATGCTTTCGACTTTTTTTTGTTTAAAGTTCGTTTGAACGAATTTATTTTTCAGTTTCAGCGAAATCAAATAAATTGTCGGAATAATCCTGTATTCGGGATTATGCAAACCTTTATCAATAAAAAATAACATCGTAAAAGTCTAAATAAAACGATAAAATCGTTTTTATGTTTTGTATATTTGTTTTTTTTTAATCGACACAGAATACGTACAAACGTATAAAATTTGAAGTATATTCATTGTTTTTAACAAAAAATACCAACTGTATTTTATTTCGTATGAATTGTTTTAAACTTAGAAAAGAAAAAAAAAAACAAATGTCTAATCGTATAGGTTAGGTAATAATTAATTTTATGGTGGAATTGCGCACACTCGTTTGTAGAGGTATGTGGTGCGGTACGCGGTGGATCGGGACTCGTGTCGGATCTAGCTACGGGACGAGACTGGCCGTGACTCCTGTCAGCCGAAGCAAAGCGGTGTATTTGAATCCCCGCTTCCACGTGACTATCAATAATTTTGCAAGTATTATAACGTTTTTTTCAGCGTTTGTATGGACTAAAAAATTTAAAATCAAACTTAACAAGCAATTAATTATTTTGTTACATATTAACATAAAAACATTCTTGAAAAATACGAGCAAAACATTCACATTGTCATAATTTGACAGTTCTATCAAAGATAAGAATCTGTCCATAGAGTGTGACACTATATAACTATGAGACATAAATAAGATGACAGGATGACAGATGCTCAATATATTTGCTAGCCGTAATACGATTTGGTGGATATATATTTACGTACTGTTATTATGAAAATGCTTTTGTTTTTGCCCCACTGGTGTCGTGTAGACCTAGCGGTTTAATGACACCACATTCTAGACGTCAATAAAGTCTTAGAAAACAAATGAGAAGAAATAATATTGTTATATATTAGGCATAAAGTTTTGTTTTAAGCAGATTATTAAAATTTAATAAGCATTACATAAAATCCAAAATAGACATAGAATTTAGAAGAATAAAGAAAAAAGTATTATATATAAAAAAAATTTTTTTACTTCTTTTCTTATGGGGAGCTCTTTGAATTTATTATATATATGTACAAAAAGTTCTTTTTTCCATGTTGTGTTCGGGACCAATTTTTTAATAACGCCTCTGGCACAAACGTACATTATTTACATATCCCGACGAAATGTTATTGTATCTCCATTACCAATATGTTTCATGTGATTGTAGTAAAATACACGGAATCTTAAGCCGATGATATAATGCGATGTGTTCGCTTGATCCACATTTCGAGGAGTGAGTGAAACAGGACATTCCGCATTCCCGAATATTTGACAGTCCCGTGAGAGAGGAATGTCCGGTGTCCTGACGCGGTATTCCCTTAATGAACATCCTTCAGTATCTCCGAATCTTCTTCACATTTCCCGGAATCCTTACGGAGGTGTCTCCAGCCTCAAGGTGAATTAACATTCCCACGCCGCCCTTGTAATTAACAGGAAGGTCGGGTCAGTGAGGGAGTGGCGTCTACATAAATGTATGAACCTGTCCGCAAATCTGCCAATTTCCATAAAAGTAGATACATCTGATTTTATAGTCCAAATTATACGAAACGGTCTTTTTTTTTTATTATTATATACACTGGCCAACAAATGGTAAGGTATAGATCATTTTTATTTACATGGGAAGCTAAGTATGGCAGTCTTGGACATCACAGAGCTTACGATCTGTCATCAGCTGGCTTAAGTGATCACATTACATAATTAAATTTTTACCTATTTACCCATGCTACCGCATCTGTTAAATTTTTGGATGATGTATATATGTTATTATTTTGAAACCTTCCAATTATTTATTACCAACTACGCTGTCGCCATCTATGGTCTGTTTTGAAAATTTGATATTCATTCTCATGTAACAGTATAGATGTCGCTGAAGTTGAGACTCTTTTTGACCGAAGTATTGGGCTATATTATTGATGTGCACATATAAAATTCATTCGAATTATTAATATGTATACTAGAATACGTCTGAAAAGACAGTATTTTTCAATTTTTAAACTTCATATTTAGACCAGTATATTTCACAATATTTTGAGTATTTTCAAATCTTTGTAGGAACCAATTACTGGGATTTAATCATAATATAGATATCTCACAGGGATTTATCATAACAGAGATATCTATATTATGATGAGGGATTGTCATCATAATATAGATATCTCACAGGGAGGAAGTAATTATTTTTATTTTCATAGGAAGGTGAGTGTGGAAGTTAAGCCAGCCGATGACAGGTCATAAGCCCTGTAATACCCAAGACTTCCATACTTCCCATGTAAATAAAAATAATAACTTCGTCTCTGTGAGATATCTATAATATACATCTTGATGACAATCACTTAGGAGATAAATCCTCAGTAATTGGTTCCTACAATGATTCGGATATTCTCAAAATAATAACAAATTATAACTTATATTCTAATCTGTTCTAGACTGACCGTTAATCTCTATCACGTACTGCTTTTAAATATCACTACAACTTTTTGGAATTTTCACGGAACGCTTCCTAACACTTCGCCTTTACTATTCTTTATATTCTCGTTGACGACCGAAACTTCCCCCTGTTAGATTACAAAACTGTATTAAGTTTAGTTATCAACTAATGATAAAAGGGATTGCACCTCTGGAAACTAGTAGTGACAATAACCCAATGTATGTGTAGTACAAAATTTAGTTGTGACAATTAAAATAATCATATTACACCACAAAGTAACCGGCATATCAAGGACGCATAGGATATTGAAGTAATTATATATTTTAGATGTACCTACTTACATAATATATAGAATTGTTGGTCAATCATCAATATTACAAACATTCAAGTTGTTTTTCGGTGTGGCAAATTTTTTTATTGTATTTGTACAAATGACCATTAAGGTCCAAATTTAATTGACCTACGGTGGTTTCCAAGAGATATGCTGATTCACGACCAATCTAAATAACTGTATAAATAATGTAGACTTCAGTAAAATTTTATGGAACTTACTTCATCTGGCAATATTATCCAGTTTTTTTTTGGATTGTTTGACATAATTGATAAATACTATTTTATTACAAACAGCTCACCTTCAATAAAATGTTCTCACTTATCAACGCGCCTTTTTAAACGCAATACCGTAACCCGGAAAGCTTGTGAAAAATTAGATAAATCACTTAAAAAGATTCACAGAAAACCTGTCTATCAAAAATATAGTCATCACTAGGACTTGAACAATGAATAATTAGACAGCTTTATCTATTACAATACAGAGATCATACAAAAGTCGTTAAGTTTCATCTATATACGTTTTTAAGTGATATCTATTTTTTTCCATTATAAGCGACCATCTATTTAATTACAATGTTTTTAAAAAGCATTCAATAGAATCTAGATTTTATTAGAGGAAGATGCCTCACTCGTTGGACTGACCAAATGGGAAAGGCAACAGGCACATCTCTGGTGACAGCCTTAAGTTCTGCAGGATGCCTTGAAAAGTGAAGGAGCTTAGAGAAGAGGGGGGGGGCTTCACGGAAATCGCGATCCTCAGTCATGAGGGACCAACGTGGATGATGACGATAATGCAACTTTACTTAAATTTGTTTTAAATATCATGGAACCATAAACAGTTTTAACTTCTATATACATAAAACTGTATATATATATCTGCCAGTTTTCTCTACAATTCTACATTCTTTGACTGATATTAATTGCCACCCATTCCAAATTTTAGAAACTTATGCAAAGTATAGACTCCTTCCCGCTGGTCACCCCATCCCAATCCGTTAATAAAAATATGCAATGCATTTCATTTTATTAGGAAAACAAACAGTTGATTGATATAAACAAAAATCATATTGAAAGTGTAACAAAAATTGAACCAATTGCATGTTTTCTCTTTAATAACACAGTCAAGGCAACAATTTGAAAAGGACCTATGCCATCCGTTAAAATTTTTACCCAGTTTCATTCTGGGACCCTGGACCAAATATTGAATATATCATCATTCTCATTCAAAATAATGGCACCCCTCTACCCTCCTTCAGGTATTTTTACCCCTTCCATGGATAGAAATGTTTATTTTAATGACATCCGTTTCAAATTGGCACAGGTACTCTTTAAGAACCCTGATGGCTACCCCAACCCCTACCTGTAAATGTTTATTATATCGAATGTCATCCATTAAAAATTTTGCATAGTTTATTTTTAGGATCCTGCGTAAAACACACTAATACGCTCACTCCATATAAATATGTATTTTATTGAACGTTATCTAAACTTTATTCACTAGTTTTCAAGGAAGCCTAGATCAAATTTTGCATACAACTTTGGGGTGAAGCGCATCGACACTATGGAAAGAAATGTTGGTTCTGCAATTATGAATGGTGAATTGAAAATATTGTAGATAATATGATTATTGTAAGAGTAATACATAATATTCCTTCTAAAGTGTGCGGGTGTGCAGGCGCACACAATTTGGCATCATAGTGCACACAACCAAATGTTGTAATTAACTTTGTGGAAATCCACTGTAATTAACTTTTTAATAATTATAATAAAATAAAACACAACGTTGTTTACTAAACTTTAATAAAATTAAAACACTTTCAATGCTCACTGCGTCATCTTCAGAAATAAACTAAAACTATTTACTAATTTATTACTGAAGATGATGAAGTAAGTGTCGAAAACGTTTTAAATTTAGTTAAAGTGTAGTGCGAATTTAATCTGAATCCCGGGGAACGCCGGGTAGGTATCGCTAGTCACAAATAAAATGTGATTTAATAAAAATTAAAATAATTTGATTACCGATTCATTTATTAAAATTATCTAGTTTCTAAAATGGTATTGAATATATATTTGAAAATACAAATTAGGCTCCCGAGAAATGTTGAACGAAATTTAATTTTTGAAGTTTTCGCTACTTAATCTCAATTAAATTTATTCATCTCCAAAGCCGCGGAATCTGGCTGTCCCAACTTTATTACTGTAGAGATCAGAGAAATTTCGGTTTAGCATTTCGACTAGAATTATTCAAATGCCTACACCGCCGGTACTGTTGTCCTTTAAAACCAAATACCTATTCCGAATTTATTCTCCGTATATTCCTCCGGCTGGAACTTTATATTCGCGGTGAAAGAAATGGATTTAAATTCCAAATGATTTGCGCTATGATCGTTTTGTTCGGAAAGATTTTCTTTTCTATCTCCCGGCACTATCGTTATGTGGATTTCAACTTTCATTCGAGCAAAAAATAAAGCACTGTAGGCCATTTCCAATACGTGTGAATATAATTTCTTACCGTGGATTGAATTATTTTTATTTGAATTCCCTCTTTTGTTGTTCGTTATATCGTAATGTGTCGGTGGGAAATTTTTATTTATATTTTATTGCAACTTTTATTTTATGAAAGAAATGTTTTTTTTTATTTTTCAGATTATTTTTTACTTATTCCGGGAGAGTCTGGGAACTATAATCTTCCACATTTCAGTACTTAACCAATAACAATAACCGACCAATAGCTTTTCATACTTATACACACTTTGTTCCGCCTTCCTTATATTTCTTATTTAAAATACATTTTCGTAGTCTTTCCTCAAAACGTGTCCAATCCACCTTAATTAAAATTAGATTAAATAAAACAAAATCAATTTGTACATACCAACCGGTGTCGTTTAGTTCAAGCTTCGTCAGGGTGCATTTAAAACTAACAATAAATACGAAATAGAAAACATTTACAAAAAAATCTCAATTAATTAAAGAAAATAACATGTAAAATTTTAAACAAGCACATCATTAAGGTTTAAAAATAACTTTTAAATCCTTAAATGAACACCAAACACTATCAGTAAAATTTTATATATTTAGAGATAAAAAATGTCAATAGCCTCCCTACACAAATTAAAGATATAAAATAGTTTAGAAAAAATTAAATGAACACTTCAAAAACACATAATTAGAAAATA
Organism: Eubasilissa regina; assembly: GCA_022840565.1. Lineage (NCBI taxonomy): Eukaryota > Metazoa > Arthropoda > Insecta > Trichoptera > Phryganeidae > Eubasilissa > Eubasilissa regina. Next base: position 32,228,577 of record JAINEB010000007.1, read on the forward strand.
AACAACATTACAGAACACTTCAGAAGTACACAAATAGACAATAAATAAAATATTTAAAATTATTATTGTGTAATTTCATCTCCAAGCACAAGAGCTAGTCTCTTTTTTGGAGAGGTAAGCGAAAAAAAACATGTAATTTTAAAAATGTTAAATACTTTCATTTTATAAGAAATTGTAAAAATGTCAAATAAATAAAAAAAATACTTATATACATAAATAAGGAGATAGAATATAAAATTACATGTGAAAGAGAGAGACAGAAAACATACACAGTTAGACGGAACATTAAGGAAGGGGAAAATACAGTATTGATGGATATTAAATTGATTTTAAAGAAAACTAATGGATAAATTTATTTGATTATTAAGAATTGCCCTACGTAATATTGCTCCGTATAATAAAATTCGCGGTTTCATATAAATTGATTGTATTTTATTTAATCTAATATGTCGAACCACAAAGTGATTACTTTCTACGAAAATTTAATTAAAATTTTTTCTTCGTGAAGTAGGGAGTTTTCTAAATGTAATTGAGATTTTTCAACATGATTTATTTGTACGAATGTCTCCATCATTCGGGAACTACGCACGAAAAAAAGGTTATCTACAACATGCAGGAAAATAATTCTTTCGTACTTTGCAAATGTTGCTAGAAGAGAACAAGGTAGCTTAGAGAAATTGGTTGTAACATAAAAACACAGGATAAGAGATTGATCTCAAATAAGATGGACATACCAAGTCCGAGAAATAACAGCAGCCTTTCTAGACTTCGCACCATACAAGGCCCAAGAAGTGAAAGCAGAACAGAAGACCGCGATGGTCAGTTATGATTAGGGATTCTGTGTCGAGACAACCCGGGAATCCCATATTCGATATACTCGAGACTTAAAAAAATAACATGAGACTCTGATTTTTTTTGACATACATATATAAAAAAATATCACAACTGTTCTGAATTCGCCAATCACCTTTTGGAAACAAACCATTATTTTGACGTTGACAAGGGTTTAAAAATTATACATACAAATACTAGGGGTTTACAGTTAGATAAATTTAAAATTTTAGAAATAAGTAAAAGTGTTAATAGCAAACTAAATATTGTAAGTAACCAAATCCTTTTTGCAAATAGTCACCTTTAAAATTTGTTTTCAAAGTAGTTACAATTTTAAATCGATTTACTTCATACATCATACATATGAATATTTATCAAATATTTTCTTTTTAATTAAAATCTTGGTCTAGATTCCCGGAAATTTCCGCGACCAAAAATGTTGACTCTCAAGTCCCAGGAATTGAAAAAAGTCGAGAATACAGAATCCCTAGTTGTGATCACAATAACCTAGAGAGAAAAGAAAATGTTCCATACCAAGGGTCTTCCTTTCTCACTCGATAAAATAATGATAATTCTGGTACTCCCTTAAGATTTCAGGATCCCAGAGACCAGGATTCTTGATCTTGATATTTTAACACAGAATATGCTTTTATAGAAGCTCGCCCAGTCAAATTTATATCTATATTTGGATTCGAAATAGCGCGTTAAAAAAAATATGTAAAATTTTACAGGACATTCATGGGTGGGGGTTTTATATACAAGAATATTGTTACGGATATTTAGTATAATTTTAGATAAAAACGAATAAAAATATCTAATAACGACTGTACGTCTTCCAAGCAACGTTGCCAACTCACTGCTACTTCATTTTCTTCAGCGTACTCAATAATATTAACTTATTATGTTAATTTTGTCTGTTACATGCTAAAATGTTTATTATGATCCAAATTAATAGGAATAAAGTAATCGGACAAGGTAATGGATGAATAAAACGTACTTGAGGTTAAATCACATAGTTTATTCAGAAAAGTTACAAATATGAAGAGAAGCCGAAGCAGAATGGGACAAGGCTTGCAATACGCAATGCTGTCCATTTTTCATCATCACACCAATAATCTAATGGCATCTCAGAAGAGATCTTTCTACATCCATCTCACATTTTCCAACGTTTTGGTATGATATGATATGATAAATTAGCATAATTGATACTAAATATTGTATTAGTTTAGTGTTATATTCTTAATCCGACTATTATAGCTGCAAACAATGGTGTCTACTAGTGTGCGGGAATTCGGGTAGTTAAGAACTCGATATACAATAATACGGTTTATTACGAATCTCACAATTATGGATACAATATATGATATGTATTCTGATCTACGATTCCGGAGAGAGAGAGCGTGACGTTCTTTTATCCCTCCTACGCTATCATTCTTGCCAACTTGCGCGTGTCATACAACCGCTATTAGAGTGCTCCATGTCCAGATTTCGAGGAAAAGGAACAAAAACTTGAACTCCAACTCCAATTAGACGATACATGCAAAGCATGCACAGAAAGCACGTGACATCCCTATAAAATGAGGTATGCACCAAACCACTTGTCAGTTACTTTTGAACTTTCAAGGACCCCGAAGATGCTAGTTGATATTCAAAAGTCAGAGAGGTCCTTTTCACAACCGGATTCTGGTCACGAAACGTTCTTAAATCATTTCATCGTATAAATATACGTCAGGCGATATTTTTCATACTCACATCCACTTTTTAATAATATGAGAAAATGAGACATTTAATTATTTTAAGATAATTTTTTTTTTTTTTTCATTATTTGCAAAATTATTTTGTAGCAACATGTTATATAAATGATACGAAAAACACTTTAATACAAATTAAATATAAGAAATATATATAGATTAAAACAACTTATCGTGACAAGTGCGCTGACCTACTACGCCACGTCAATATTGTAAGTCAACGATAAATTTTCGAGCTTATTTGTTGCACTTTCTAATTGATATCCATTATTTGAAAGCAATCTACTGTATTAGTTACATATTAATTTGTAATAAAATATCACAAAACTGTGTTCTGAAAAATTGCAACTTCTTGTAATAATGTGTTCTTAACAATAACACTATGCAATATTTTGAGTATGTCCAAATTTTTGTAGGAACTAATTACTGGGTTTTATCCCTTGGTTGGGGAATTGTCTCACAGAGACGAATATATTATTTTTTTAAATGAGAAGTATGGAAGTCTTGGGCATTACAGGGCTTACGACCTGACTGGCTTAAGTGAACACTTTACACAATGTAACGTTCACCTATTTACTCACGCTAACACATTTATCAAACTTTTTGGAAGTTGAACATATTAAATCAAGATAGAGCATTTCACTTATTTATTAGCAATTATACTGTCGCCATCTATTGACATTTTTTTGGAAAATTTGACATTTTTTCTCATGTATAGATGTCGCTGAGGCTGAGACTTAATTTGAAGTGGAGGCAATATTCTTTATGTGTATAGTAAATTTATTAAAATTATTAACATATACTATAATACTTCTAAAAATGCAGTATTTTTCAATTTTTAACTTCATACTTTAGACCAGTACATTTTACAATATAATGCCCAAGATTTCATACTTCTCACATAAAAAAATAATATCTTCGTCACTGTGAGACATTTTAAAAACACTTAATTAAAACCACTATCTATTGATACATCAACATGTTTTGATACCATAGAAATTTACTTCAGGAAACAATGTATACCAAAATTAAAAATACAACTGTAGATAAAAATAAAACTAAAAAAGTATAAGTGTATATATCACTGTAATTCCTAATCAGTTACCCACCATTTATACATTTATAGTTTAGTTTTTATGTATGCTTGTATTCTTAATTTTAGTATACATTATTTCCTGAATAAGACACCATAAGTATCGAAACATATTGATTTATCAATAAATAGTGTTTTTCTTATAATTACCTTTTGGCAGCAAAAAACGAACATATGTTCTTTCCGATCATCCGGGATTCAGTAAGATGACATTTACCTTTACAATGATGTGATTGGCTAAAATTAATTTGGCATGTTTGCGAGTAAACCTGTCTAGATTTGTCGAAAATTAAAAATATTTAGAATTTTTTTTTATCAATTTTACCCAAGCACTCTCAACAGAGTAATCAAGAATTTCCAGTAAAAGAATCAAACTTTGGAAAATTTCCTCTTGATATGTTCTTATCATCGAACCAATGTTGATGAAACAACCAGACGATGCCAAGTATAACTAGAAAATGATAGTTCTTTTCACGGTTACCAGGATACGATTCAGATAGTATTCATATATTCCGTATTCTGTTTGTGATCCTGTAAAGGACATTTAGTAACAGTATTGCAGCTGCATTCGGTCAAGCTTGATGCCGGTCATGAATGATTCTGAATTTTTCCTGAATTTCATTCCTGAATTTCACTCCTGAACGGGCAATGCAACGGACACATTTGCTAGCGTTGGAACCAAACTCTATTAATGTTTTAGTGAGTATCTTAGTTCTTATTAACTTTCCCATCCATTTTTCATTTGAATGGAAATGAATTTTGAAAATTATTTTCTAACCAAGTTCTTAACGTATTTTAATGAGTTTTTTTTAAACGTAGTACTAAACTACGCCTGACAATACTGATTTTTTTTCGTTTCGTAGGTATAATCATAAAACAAATAAATTTTACATCACAGCCTACATTGTTTTCTGTTTTTGTCTTTGTTTATGTGTTTATTTTTTAGTATTATTTATGATTTATATCTAGAAAAACGTATATACTACCAGATAATATAAAAAATGTTGTGATATATCATTCCCATACTGTCTATTTTTCACTTTTTTTCCTTTCAAAAAACTAATTTACATTTGTAATATTACAAATTTTTATATATTTTTTTGTTTCGTCGTTATATTATATTATATTCAGGTATCCACCCATAAAATATTACGAACAAGGTCTGTTATACCTTGTAAAAATTTGATATTTTTTCTTTGTATCTTTCTAAGTAATTCAGCTAATTTCTTTTAACTTTACTATAACATATTTATAAGTACGTCCCACAACTGTAAATGAAAATTACTCTATATTATATAAACACACAAATTTTGTGTAGGATAATGGATACTTTTAGTTCATCAACCTTTACCATACCATGATATAAAATACCCGAATGCAGCCATGCTGTCAACTCGTGTTACCGCAAATAACAGTTAGAAAAAATGTTTTTATTAGCTTAAATGGCTTTAATGGCACGAATTTATTCTAAATATTGAACATTCAATTTTGAAAACATGATTAATAACATAATTTAAAACATTCATTAAGTCCTATACAATGTGTGCTTCCTTCTCATCTCTCTTCATTTAATTAGTGAGAAAGAGATAATTATTTGTTGTAATTTGTAGTTCTTTCCATTGTGAAAATAGTTTGTGATCTCTGTCTTTCATATCACAAATTGTATTTTAACCAACTTATTAATTTTATAACGGATTGAATGGAAAAAATAATTGTTTTTATACGATTCCCTTTTCATAATTGGTTTTTTCACTAGTCATTCCCAAGCGCTAATATTTTCTTTAGGATTATTTTAAGTATGGATTTTATGTTGCATGTATTTACCTAAATACTACGTGTTTAATTATGATGGTAGAGCTGTGTTACTTCATGGTTTGGGAAGGGTTAACATCTTCTTATCTAATTTTTTTCTTTTCTCTTGCTATATTTCATTTATGAAAAAAAAATGTTGTTTATAAAATCTTATAAATACTTACTTCCTTACCATCACACCGTTTCCACATTTCACATTCACATCTTCTCATACAAGCTCGTCGATTATTAAGGTTTCTAATAGAACCATCCTCCATTATCTGGTTTACCTGGTCATGCCAAGTCTTCCGCGGACGTCCTCTATTTCTGGTTCCATCCACACTTGCGTCATACATATTTCTTACCATTCTCTCCTCATTCATCCGTTCCATATGATCAAAGCACTTAAGTGATTCTTTCTTAATCTTACTCACTATACTAACATCAGCTTTACATTCCTTCCTTATTTCTTCATTATTTACTCTGTTATAAATAGATTTGCCACAAATACGGTCTTACTTCCATTCATCAGTGTCGGTACCGGGATTCCATTGTGCACCGCTAGTCTTGCCTCGGTTGACAAATTCCCATTAAATATAATTCCATTCAAAGCGCCGTTCACTTTATTTCCTGCAGACACTCTCATTTCGATATCATTCTCAGCCTTTCCGTTTCTATCAAACATACTTCCAAATATACAAACTCATCTACTTGCCCCAAACATTCATTACCTACAAGTATTTTGCAAGGTTTCTTGCTTTCCTCCTTCTCGAATACCATCACTTTCGACTTGTTAATATTCATCGTACATTCTACTCACCAGATTCTGTAGTTTTTGTTCATTATTCGCCATTAGTACTGCATCATCGGCGTACAATAAACAGCATACAATCAAATCGCCCATTTTTGCTCCTACATTCATACATTCCAGTTCTTTCGCACATTTATCCATATACAAGTTGAATAGCCATGAAGATATTACACAACCCTGCTTGACACACTTTGTAATGTCAAACCATCGTGTGAGTGCTCCATTGGTTACTATTCACCCCGTAATCAGAGAGTACATTCCAGAACCTTTCTCTTGTAACTCCATCATATGTCTTCTATAGATCTAAGAAGGCACAGAAAAGTTTTTGGTTTTTCACCAATATAGCCCTATAGTTACCATATTCCATTTTCGACCCTTTTACTTTGTAAAGAGGCATAATGACAGCCCTCCTCTAATCTAACGGGGTGTGGCTACCTTCCAAACATTTATTGAAGAGCGTATGAAGCCACAATATAACTAATGGGCCACCAGCCTTGATATACTCTGCAGCAACGTTATCATACCCCACAGCCTTACCATTCTTCATATGTTTTATTGCACACTTTATTCTAATAACGATGTAAAAGGCAATCCTCGCCTTGTCATGCAGTTTGGACAAAAAATAAAATTACAATGTATATGTATATAAGTAATAAAGTTGAAATAAAAAAATTTATTATTATTACTAAAGGTTTTCATGCATTTTCTTCGGTTATTTAACGGTTTAAAAACTTTTTTATTGATACTTAAGATACATTATATAACCAGCTGTCCATTTAGTTATAAGCCTATTTAAAAAAAAAAAATTTTTGATACAGATAAATTTCTATAAATATTCTTTAAATCCATGGGGATTTATTTGGATCTGAAAAGATGCGTAATTATGTGCCGTTTGTTTAAAGAAATATTGCTTCGAAAGTAATTTTGTTAACGTTTCAAGTTGATAAATAGAATTTCTTAGCTTTATTACTTTAGTTGAATTTTGTATTTATGATTACAATTTGTGATTGAAAACCAAATGAAAATATTTACTTGAGTTTGCAATATTTCAACTGTTTGACATTTTATTTGTCAAGACAGAAAGTTACGATGTGAACTATTAACCTATGAATGTACCTGGCTATTATTATATTTTGGATGAAATTGAAAATTTTAATTTCGAAGATAATGAATGTTTCTAAAAACTATTTAAAGTATCTAGCGATAATATTGAAGAAGCTGTGTAGGAAATAAAAGAGAAAAATATTATTAACGGGAGCACGTTCTTATTTTGGAGTTGTAATTATTCAAAATGTGATATTTTAAATACTATTTAAATGTATTAATTAGAATGATATACATATAAAAACAATTTTTCGAAAAATATGAATAATGAAATTGATAGATGTATTCATTTCAAAAAGTGTAACATATATATAAAAATACTGTCGCTGTAGCATATAGTTGGTAATGTACCTTCTCCGGATTGGAAAAGAGATGCAGGTTCGAATCTCGGTAGCGCAACAACAATATTTTTTAATAAAATTAATTTTATATGTTATAATTAATACATTTGATTAGTATTTGAGAAAAATATTAAATATATTTCAATTCAACTTTCAGTATTTCTTCCAGCAGGCTTATTCGGGCTATTTGAATGCATAGAGCGGCACACCCCTCTGTCCTGACAAAACTCTCGACTCATCTACATTCATACATCTTCTCATACAATCTCTCCGATTTTTGAGGTTTCAGCAGAACCAGTTTACCAGTAGTTTACCTGGTCATGTTGTTGTCCTTTATTTCGTGCCCCACCAACATTCCTGATTCTTTATCGCGCGTGCATCAAAATTGTAGAAAAAAATAAACTTTAAATCTTTTGTAGAAATTATCATTAAGTGGAAAGATTTTATTGAGAAGTGACTCAGTGGTAGTGAACTAAAGGCAGATCAAGGAAGAGGTGGTCTGACTGTATGGAAAAAGACTGAAAAAGAAAGGGAAAGTCCAGGAATAGTAATCGGTGAGATGTAGGTCATGGAAGAAGGATGTTTTTTTTCTCATTTAAAATGCTACAAAAAAAATACGGAATGTTGGAAAGATGGAATGGATTTAGGAGAAGGATATGAATAGGGAACAGGGGGTCTAAAGAACCAACCATAACCAGAATGAAACACGACCCACCTAAAAATTTATCCTTTAGGTATCTGAATTTTCTTCTTCCACTGGATCCATAGGTCAACTGACTCCAGAAAACCACACTTCGATAATGTGGGATAATACGCACGGTAGCGAGAAACCAATTACACACAAACAGTACACAATCAGCATCACACAGCAGGACGATACTTCACAAGCCAACAATTCGTTCCCACATGGCAGGAGGCGGCAATCAACGCACTCAATGGTAAACGAATACAGCCAAACATCAACTTCAACTGGTCCAAAATCATAGATAACAAAACCACAAAAAAGGTCGTGCTCTGGGTGTAGTGGAGGGGGGGTTATATGTAGGTAACGTAAAGGAACCCTTCTTGGCGTAACTTTTGGCGATCCACACATCATAAAGATCGAACAATCGTTATAAGATGAAAAATTCATACAAATTTATTATTTATGTAATATGACGATGCATTTTTTAATTTTGAGTAATACATTAGGTGTTACATTCTAGTGAATATTTACCATTAGCTTATTCTTGTCGGGTCTGTTTTAAACCCTGATATAAACCGGACAAATTTTTCACATTTTCAAAAATCTCTTATATAAAATATTGTGATAAAAATAAATCTTTTTTATTTTTATTTTATAACAAATCTATTTAAAATGTACAATTTAAATACATAAAAAATTACATACCTGAAGATTATTGTACCCTACTCTCATCATCATCGTCAAGACATTTGCATACATTGATGTACTTAACGATGAAGATTCGCCATCGTTTGAAATAAGTGTTCCTCCAATTTGTGCACTTCTTTTCGTTCTTTGCTATTCAAATTTCTCCACGGCGCACGAATCGCTCATATCGGGGAGACTGGGGTCGAATAACATACGGGGCTGTGTGACGTAAATAAATTCAAAATGTGTATAATGTATATATATATATATACACATATTTGTATATATTGTGACATATTTATTTATTTATTTATTTACACCCAATCCCGAATCGTTTTGAGAGTTGATTACCCTCGTTTCGATTCATCACAATTACATATATTTTTATTTATTTTATTACATTCAGTCATATCATCATAATACCATCATAGGTTGTCACCGGTATTGTCGTACCAGAACCATACCTGTACAATATGAAAGACTTTTTGTCACATTCATTTCAAAAGGCAGCCAGAAAGAAGATATAGAATTCACACACCCTCAAAAGGGGAGGGTAGACTTCACATTTATGTGTTTCACTCACAAAACTCGGTCACAGTCCGGCAGAAATTTACCCTGTTCAGGTCGCAAGAATGTGAGGGATACCCAGTAGAATGCTCCGTTAGGTCTCTCTAGCCACTGCGCTACCAGGCATCGCCCATCCCAGCAACCCCCAGCAGGAGACCCAAACCTTAATAAATACCCGGAAATGTCCGAGATTCCTTTCATTTCTTAATAGGTCATCGTTCCGGGGGATCATGATCTCACGTACATCATTCATAATCACACAGTCCCAGAGGATGTGCCCCGGCGTCTGCCTCACCTGAGCGCAAACACACCACGGTTCATGGACAAGTCTTATATTGTGACATAATAAGTTGAAGTCCTATATTGTGACATAATAAAGTCACATCCCTGTGAACGCCGCATTAGGAATTTAAATGCGCGTCAATGTACATGTAGATTGTGCATTATGAAATCTTTGCGCCAACGGAACGCAAACGAGTGGTCCCCCAGCAGCAAGTGGATGAAGTTTCACGCGTTCAGCCACTTCCGAGGAGAGCGAAATACAGGCAGATGGAAACCGCTTCAGGCCTCGGCCCTAGCGAGCAAACTGGAGCATCTGGAATGAAGAAACGAGCGGAGCGTAGCCGGGAGGCTGTCCACACAACAAACGGACCAGGCAGTTGTCAGAGGGAAATCGTCCGAAGGATCTAGGCACACCTGGACTTCGTCTACAGGGGGCGCCGTATTTTGGGTCTCTTTTTGGTAACATTGACAAACAATTTTAGTGATAGTGAACAAAAGTTATGTTAAACTTACAAGAGCCTACGCCGACTGGATCACAAGATCTCGAGAGACTCAAATTTGTTGTGTTATTGTCTAGGTTAAGTTAAAAATTTATGAAATTTGTAAAGGCGATTTAGTAGAATATAATTTATGTTAAAGATCTCGGCTATGAATTGTACTATTGAAGTCCGTCCCATCCGGAGCCGCACTAAAACTGAGCTGGTCGGTGGCAATACTTTCTGTTCGATCCACCGAAACCTGTATGTATTTCAGCCGTATACATACTAAATTGGCAAATATGAATAATTGAGCTACGTAGCACAATTTTCTACTTATTTTATACTTACTTATTTTATACTTATTTTATAAACTGATATTATTCAGAAGAAGAACGAATAAATGATCTTCATGATATTAGAAAGAAATAAATGTGGTAAGACGCTGTTCAACTAAGCAAGCCTATTTTAAGGCAAGTTACCATATATATGCATACCTAACAATACCACATTCTCTCACAACCCTTATCCCATATTCTAACACACACACACACAAATTCATGACCAATGTAACTCATCTGTCATCCAAAGCGACACAATACAGTTACAAAAGTTATTTCATTACATAAAATAATGTATTTTCAGAGTATATTTCTCGTTGTGGAGAATGTGTCCGAAGTACATAGCTTTCTTTTCGTTGACAGCTGAATTAGTATTTTTAACTTATTTATGCATCATAATATGTCTTCGTTGGTAATGTTGTCAACCAGGAGATCTTTAGCATACGTCGTTATAGTCAAGTCCAAAATATCTCCAGCCTTTTAATGGTTGTTTCTTTTAACGTCCAGATATTCATTTATACCCAAAAGTACTTCTTACTGGCTCAATTCTAATTTTAATTTCGATCTCGATCTGTTTTAGCTAGCAGCTTAGCATTTCTACCCTCTTGGCATTAGTGCCATCGATTGACTAGTGAACGTTCTCAACCTTCGGTCTACTGATTACTATAATCAAATACAAGAAAATAATAAAAATTGCGCAGTCTAGCCACGGTCTCCCCCCTGTATGGGGCGAGATGGGTGTGAGATGTGAGGGTGGCCAGGGGTGGCTAAGGGTGTCGATATATTAAATAATACTTCTTTGACTATTGGCCCGTGTGAAGGAACACGCTTCCGAGCGTTCATACCTTCCACGGCGGAATGTTCGACTCGTGTGTGTATTGAGAAGAGATAAAACGAGAAGTCTGGTAAATAAAGCAGGTATCCTTTATGTAAGGAGTTTCGATAAAAAAGGATATTTTTAAAGGCACCCATGATTTTCTAAGAACTATACTTATGTCTATAAGTCAGGTATGTGAGATTTTTTTAAGCAGTGTCCAAGGTGGCTGAAAGCAATTTTTTCAACATATATTTATTATTTTATTTTTTTTAGTATTATTAATACATATAAAAATAAAGGTAATTACTTTACCAGTAAATTGTAATTGTTAAGGTACAATTGTTATAAAGTTAGATAAGTAAGTATAATGTAAAGTAAGTTATAAAAAGTTATGTAAAAAAAGTACAATTAGAAGCTATAAAATGTTATTGTAAAAAAAGTTATAAAAATATTATTGTCTGTAATATACAATAGTTGGAGACAAAAATGTGTAGGTAGTTAGGTTAGCACAAATGACGAATTAGTTTAATTTTTGCTTTCTACCCACGTCAAGCGTCTGATTCATTTATGAGAGAGTAAAGAATGAAGAAATAACGAAAGAATATCACTGATATAGTGAGTAAGATAATGAAAGGATCACTTAGGTGGTTTGATCATATGAAACGGATGAATGAGGAAAGAATGGTAAAAAATATATATGATGCAAGTGATGATGGCACCAGAAATAGTGGCCATCAGTGGAAGACTTGGCACGACTAAGTAAATCAGATACTGGGCGATGGTCCTGTTGAAAGCCATCAATAGTCGACTAAGAAGAGCTCAATAATCGACGAGCTTGTATGAGAAGATGTATGAATGTGGACGAGGACAGAATTTTGTATCAGAACAAAAAAGCGTGGCGCTCTATTCTCTCTGCAAGCTAGTTAAATGTTACTTTCTTGGTTTTTTAACTATGGAAAATTTAATTTTTGACTGATAATGGAGCTCGTTTGGCATCAGGCATAAACCATGTTTATTTTAAAACGACAAACTGCGCGTCGTCAAAAATATAGCATATATAGGCATATGACATGACATAGACATGAATGCTCTAAGTTATTAATCATTTTTTCAAAATTGAATGCTCAATATTTAGAGTAAATTCGTGCCATTAAAGCCATTTAACCTAGTAAAAATATTTTTTCGAACAGTTATTTACGGTAACACGAGTTGACAGCATGGCTGCGTTCGGGTATTTTATATCATGGTTTGGTAAAGGTTAAAAAAAATTTGCCAAGCTTGATTACATTAATGAGGAAAAGCAAGCAAGAGGACGATTTCCCGCAAGATGGATAGACCAATAAATGAGTTGACAGGATCGCCTTTAAACACTTAGATTGAGATGGTTCAAGACCGCAAAGAATGGAGACGTATTCAGGTAATGGTTATTGTTGGCTGTCACTCGGATGGAGTGGCATTTGCAGGTTAAAGGTTATCCAATAGGCAGTGCTATTTATTTAATTAGTGAGCTATATAATGACATCAGAAAAATTTTCCTTGTGGTCCGACTGAGAAATCTCCTCAGATCTCAATGCGTATGTATGAACATCGCAGTGTCTCCGTGGTTGAGCTATAACAAGAACAAATGTCCTATATAAAACGTTGACTTACAACTGATACCGTTTATTTGTAGAATGATACACAGATTGAAGTCAAATTACGATATAAGTTTATTACTAGTAGTGCTCACTGAAGATGCGCCCGAGAAGGCAGCTGAGAGAGGGAGAGAAGTATTACTACTGAATTTCAGTCGATACTAGACGGCATGGAATAGCTGTAAAGTGCTCGATTAAACAGTCTTTACGGCCTATGCATCAAGTTCCAATAAGACACTTCAAGATGCCACGACGCTCAGCATTGAACATACAACGAAGAAGAAGAACAGAATGTTTTTGTTCATTAGTGACATGGTCAACCCAGGAGGTCTTTTACCTACGTCTAAAACTCAAATACCTTTTAAATGTGGGTTGTATAACGTAGTATTTTTTTACCTACCAACGAGTGCTCAGGCTTAATTACGGAAGAGATTATATAATTACACGTGTCATTATTTCAATGATAGAGCTTTCCCCAAAATAAATAACACGTAAATAAAATGTCGATGTAATTAAAATTATTCTACCTTTGTAAGTTGAAAAAAGTTGTAAAAATGACATATAACAATTGCGAATAGACAATTTCTGTGGTTAGTAAGATTTCTCCCTTACCATAAACAGCACAGATAAGAAAACTTGACAGATGTCAATATACTTGCCAGTCGTCTTGTAAAGTCGTAAGTCGCCAAAATATATATATATATATATATAATTATTAAGGAAAACATATTCTTATTGTGAAGTTGTAATTATTCAGAACATAGGTCTGTGATATTTTAAATACTAAATTAATGTATTAATTATAAATATATACATATAAAATCAATTTTGTCGAAAAATATTGTTTTAGCGTCACCGGGATACTAACCTAAAACGCTAAAACAATATTTTTCGACAAAATTGATTTTATATGTATATATTTATAATTAATACATTAATTTAGTATTTTATATATATATATATATATATGTTATTGAATAAGTAAAAAAGGAAAACGTTTAAGTAATTTTAACTTTAAAATATTAAAAAACACATTCGTTTTTACTCTGCTCGCGTCTCACAGACCTGACCGTTTAACCAAACACTGCACAGCCATAATGACACTACATCCAATACATCCAAAAAGTCATAGAAATAGATGGGGAAGCTCAATAATATATAATAAGGATTGTCAGAATGGCAGTAATAAAAAAAATGGAATGACCATGTTGATAAATCATTAATTGTTACAAAACATGAGCACCCACAGACCCTCTAGATCAACCGAACAAATGCCGTTATTCCACTGCACTAATCTAATTTCAAACTCTGGTCATAACTCTTTAATCCCATTCAGATAACGTGTTCGACGAAATACACCAAATACCTGCCGATAAAACAAATATATCTATTAAATTCTATTGCACACCGGGTTGAACTTAACACGAACTCGAGTTAGAGATTTAACTTGTGTTAAGGAATTATTGTACCAATAAATGAATTAATATGGATTCTTTTTTCACAGTTCTTTGTTTAGACCATCTAATTTATACCGTCGTCTTTATATGTTAATATTTTTTTACATGGCCTGGTGAGCACACGGAAACATGGACATTTCATAACCTATTAAACTTACATATAATTGGCTTATTTTATTTTAATTTTTGGTTTATGTGAAGTTATATATTTTCAAAAAAAAAAAAAATTGATTTATTATTGTGCAAAAAGTATTAAATCACCTTTATTTTCTGAGGTCAAGATGACATCTTTCTGCTTTTCCTTGTGCTGCTTTTTCCTTTTTTCTGTGCAATTAAATTATAATATAAGAGATCATATTTTTCATTATAAACAATAAGACATATGAAACAAAAACACTTGTTTTTAGTTCTACTCGTTTAATTTCCATGAGACGCGTTTCGCCTTATGGGAGCATTATCATTCTAACTATGTTAAATTCAATAACTTGTATTTATATGAAATCTATTGAAAAGGGACAGCTATGTAATTTTAAGTACTTAAGATAATTATGGGAATTCCGGAGTGTTTATATTTTGGGACGATTCTAAGAATCAATTCTGTTCAAATACCAATGATATTTTATTGAAATGTGAGGATAGGTTTATGGAAGAGGATAGCTATATAATGTTATGTAAATGAGGTAGAGACAATATTATTTATGTTAATTCTTAGGGTTTTTTGTGTGATTCTAGTTAAAGATTATGTTTGAACACTAATGATATTTTAAGGATCTAAATTACTATCTTGGTTGCTTTTTGCACACATAACTACGTTCCGTTGATGACTTTGTTCTATATCTCTGGTATGTCTTTAACAAAGAAAAATTTATGGCAAAATCAGATCCGAAAGGAGCATTTTTAATTATAGGTTTTTCAATATGTTAATTAGAGGAGACTATATTATTATTTTATTGTTTACTTCATATTTGATAATCTCTAGCTGTTCAAGTAAATTTAGTCTAAAGCCTTTAGTTTCAAGCTGTAATGCAATTAGCGCAGATTGGTATTAAATTATTCATATAAATACAAGTTGTTTAATTTAAAATGGTTAGATTGATAATGCCATCATAAGGCGAAACGCGTCTCACGGAAATTAAACGAATATAACTAAAAACTAATGTTTTTATTTCATATGTCATCAATTATTTCGCGTCGCATTGTTTGAAATTAATATAATATATGATGCTAATTGTAACAATTATTATTATTGTATTCTACTAGTGTTTATTTTGATAATAGAGTATGTCATTTCAACTTTAAAAAATTTAATTTTAACAATCGTTATCGATTAATTATTTATCTTAACTTACTCATACGTCATAGTACCCCTTCAACAATAAAATCCCAGTTCCCAAAATAGAAAATATTTACAAAAAAAATCTCAATTAATTAATGAAAATAATACTGTAAAATTTGAAACAAGCACATCATTAATGTTTAAAAATTATTTTTTAAATCTCTAAATGTAACACCATACACTATCGGCAAAAAGAGATAAAAAATTTCAATAGCCTCCTTACACAAATTAAAGAAATAAAAGATATAAAAGAGTTTAGAAAAAAATTAAATGAACACTTCAAAAATACATAATTAGAAAATAAGCAATATTACACAACACTTCAGAAGCACACAAATAGACAGTAAATAAAATGTTGTATAAAATTATTGTAGTGTAACTCCCTCTCCAATCTCAAGAGCTAGTCTCTTTTTTGGAGAGGTAAGCAAAAAAAAAACACGTATTTTTAATAATGTAAAATACATCTTTCATGTTATAAAAAAATTGTAAAAATGTAAAATAAATAAATTGTTATAATGTATTTCATTCATATTAATTTTTTAGTATTGTACAGAAATAAAAATTCCTCATTTAATCACTGCTGAGCAGAAAAAGCAGCTGTCGTGATCCGCTGAAGTTCAAAGTGGACCCTGTAAACTCCTTTATTTGATGTATCTCTCTTGTAGGAGACTGTCCTCTTGCTCGCTGCACCCATGATTGCGATCTTCTCTAGCTCCCACAGTACGTAAGGATTCTTTTCTCACTTTTTGTCGAAAGTCTTTCCTTAATTCCTCAAGTCCACGGGATACGCATCATCCGCTTTCAGTACCAAATCTCGAACGCATATACAAAATTTTATTTATATATATATTTTTAAAAGTGTAAACTCTTTTCAAAAAACAATTTGAATGGAAAGTATTCATTAATTAATTAATTATGTACAGGGTGAATATTATGTTTTGGTAGACATTTGTCTATTCGCGTTATTAAATCGTTATTAAATACACGGTTGTTGAAGTCATTAAAACATTAATACAAACACAAATTCGATTTCTGAAAAAAAAAATTACGAGCGATGAAGCTCATTTCGACATGGCGGGTTCTGTTAATAAACAAAATAGCCATTATTGGGGCACTGAAAGTCCTCAATCGTTACACCAACGACATTTACACCCACGCAGAGTTACTGTATAGTGCGCCATTGGATCCTATTTCTTTCAGGATGCAAGAGACAATGCTGTAAAAACTTATTGGTGGCCGAATTGGCTCGATTTGGGCTGCAACACATGTGACCTCAAACGCAGCCCGAACTACGCTTGAAAATTTGATGATTAAAACAAGATTCACCCTGTATTAGATATAATCTAAAATATCTGTGTTTTTCTATATTCTTTCATCTTTTATTCCGTTTTCCTACACTGTACTCAATATACGAAAATAATCGTTTTATGCGGAAATTATAATAAAAAATAAAGTCAACATTTTTCGTTACGCATATTTAATATTATAATCACTTTTATGTAAGATAGGGACGCAGAAAACAAAGAGAAAAAATATATACCACCGAAACTACCGGTGTATAAAAAGATAGGCCGGCTACCAGTCAAATTTATTCAGTCAGACAATTGGCCGGGATCAATTTCAGAAAATTTGTTCGTTCGGACATTTCTACTCATTTTTATGCGCTCCTGGTTCATTGGTCTAAAATGTTCGCATGAAAAGTGTTTCACAATATTTTTTATCCGGCCCGTCGAAGAAAGCAAAGCCAGAGAGAGAAAGTTATTTATTCCCAACAAGAATGTCAAATTAATTATTCAAATCTTGTTTCAAATTTAAATTCTTTCGTTACAGCTCCATAATACATCAATTCAAAAATATTATTTTTTGCGTACTTTATAATTCAATACTTGACGAACAACTTCCGCAGCCATCTTGAAAGATAAAGAAAGAACAGGCGTTTAAAGATATTATTTTCTTTCTGTAATATTTAAAACAAAAATACATTTAGAAGTACTTAATTCGCGTGAATAATTAACAAGCTTTCTTCCTTTGTTACTTCTTGTATCTATGGAAGATGAGAATTATCACGAAATTATTTTTTCTTGCATAAGACCGACTCCCACACCCTTCGTTTTCCCGCAGACAGACAGACAGACGAATGAACTCTGACGACTATTTGCAAAAAAACTTAATAATGTATCGTCACAAGCGTAAAAGTACCAGGACGACAGAAAATCGTTTCGGTCGACAAATTTCAGATAATTAAACGCTCCCCTCGTCGCTACTCGCCAACAATGACTTCTCATCATAATATCAACAGCATAAAGGCTACACACTTTATGTACCCCTGTCACTTTTTGATTCAGTGATTCGGCGAGCTCTTTGAGTCGCACGACGTTCCAATACTTTAATCGAAAATTTCGAATACTTCATTCATACATACACACCTTTTGAATTATACGTGTTCAATTTCGGTCGTTTTCCATTTTTTTTCAATGGTAATGTGAAAGCTTGTTATTTATATTACAGATTTTTGTTATATTTAGCTGGAAATCTCAAATGATGGATATGATAGGCTTATTAATTATTAAGTAGGGAGAATTACGTTAAAAATCCAATTATTTCAGAAATTTTTTTATGTTAAATATAAACTCGATTATATATATGTTACGTATAGAACAAAGTTTGTATTTATTTCCGTGTTATCGTTATCTTTTCAGATGTTATTTCTTTCAACCTTCATATATTTATTTTATTTATTATTTTTTACTGTAATGTAAATAATTTGACAGTACGACCATAGAAAAAATTCGTACGATTTCATTCACGCCTTCTATGATACGACGCGAGATAACCATAGATAAGAGAGATGACAACTCACAATTCGTGCGATTTCCCAATGTTTTGATTTGTACAATGTATGAATATATAAGATAGAAAACATTTAAGTAATCTCAACCTAGGGATATTAAAAATACATAATCCCATGCCATGATCGCGTCTAACAGACCTGACCTGAGATAATTATAGATTTATACGATAAAATAAACCAACTAAAAATTTATATATTATTTTTAAATTAAACTATCATTGCGTTGTGTTCACGATAATATAATTTAAAAATCACTTTTTTGATCTTTATTTTGGCAACATTGTCACATTCAGAAATAGGTTTGGCAGAAATATTGGCTACGAGAAGTGCAAATAATTAAATCTGTATTCACATAGATTTATTTCGCCATTGAAATTATAAAAATATATGTGACCTGTATCTTATTTTCGAATACCATAAAATGTTAACATTTTCAATATAAGATTGATATGGTTTTCAATGTTAATTTCAAGAGAAATCATCCACACCTGCAACAGCTATTTGTTCAGCGATGCCTGCTACAAAGTGATTTTGTCTTCAAATCGTCAAAAAGATGTGATTTATTGCCAGTGACATCGATTTCAAGGCAGTTCAATAATAAAATATTTCTGAGATTCAAATCCGGTGAGTATTTACAAAGAACGCGTCAAAACTTCAATTCCCTTTCACGTATTTGTATGTATATTCGTCATAAGTAAGCGTACATTGTTGGTGAATCAACAATATTGTTTTTTTCAAACTACCGGGATCGAAAATACTGAGTCAACCACAGAACAGTAAATGAATAGACATAAAATAAAGTGTACATATTGGAGATGGGTTTGAAACTTTACTTGCGGAACGAGAAGCATTCTACACACATTCTTTGTGGAAACATTAATCCGATAGTTTAAGACACATTTACGCAACAGTAAAAGTATTTTCACTTCGAAAATTAAATCTAAAGTCGTAAACTAAAACAAGACGTATTATTTACATGCATATTATGACGTACACGACATAATGTCAGCGCATCCACCGACTTCATCCAAGATAGAACATGATATTGTGAGTACTATGAACAGAATTAGTTAATATATCTCCTACCTGCGTTCAACAGTTATTCTCAAGGGAAAATAAATAAAATCAGAGATAAATTTACAACTTTATAATTTAGAAAAATCTATACAATTAAAATACATGATAAAAGAACGTTAATGTTATTACAATATTTAGAAATAATAGCTTCGTTAAAACTACCCCTTAAAACACAACATTCTGAAGCATAAATGAAATTAACTCATCAAGTTTGACCACAGCGAAGTAAGTCAACTTCGAAAAAATGACCAGCGCTTGAGGATCATTTCTAAAGTAATAAAAGTTCATTTTTAGCAAGTCACCAGGTGAATTTCATTGGATAAGTTTTGCTCCACAATGAATATAAAATTTGGGTTACTTTGTATGTTGACGTTGTTTACCTCGAAATATTGAAGTAATTGTTTATTCTTCCATATGGGGATAATTCAAGCGGATGGATCCAAATCGTGTTCGTTATCCTACTCTGGTCCATGAGCAATCCTCTAGAACTCTCACACTGGCCATCACATAGATGAAGTTATGAATCGTACGAAAATAGCGCGTCCCCAACGTAGAGGTCCATTCTCAGGAAAGGGTTTACATCCCGCAAGAAACAAACACGACACAACGTAACACGGATGTGGGCAGTGGGAACCAGAGACAACTTCGAGGAGAACACTTCAATGAAAGATGTTAAGATTCTATAACAGTAGACATTTATTCCATAAAGCAACACAGTAAGGTACAACAGAATTATTTGAATCAAAGTATTGGTTAACAATGAGGCATGACATGAAATACCAGATAGAACTAAGAAATGCAGGTAATAAGATTATACAAATGAGCAGGTCAAACTGCAATGTTTATTAATTCAAGTGAGATTAGATCTGCATGTCCGTAATCAATCGGCGATATTAACACTGGTATGCTCCGCTGGGCGGATCTCATTTCAAATCAGCAGAGCTAATCACACAAGGCGAGCTACATGTATGGATAAGAGCAGCTTAATAAATATCTTGTAGCATACACTGAGAAGCACAATTTAGGTGTTTAGATAAGTGGACCTGCACATAGGTCGGGCGAGCGAGAGATGATGGCCAGCAGGATGGGACTGGTTACAGACTCTTGGTGGATGAAGGAGTTTCTTCCAGCAGAAGTGCAGGAGGCGATGGCGAATTATTAAGGCGATCGTCGTCGGGCGCGTGGTGATTAAATTACACACGTGGTTTCGTCGCAAGCGGCAGTTGGAATATTGTGTGTGAAGATCTCCGAGGGATGGGAGAATACAGATATATCGGCGCGTATACTCCGATGATGCTCTGTGGCGGAGATTAGGTACGATGATTCTTGGAGCGTGATGAAATCTCGCGCGATAGCGTACAAGATGACGTGCGCCTGAGCCGTTCAACAGGCTCACACACGAGCAGTATGGAATAATGTAATCCGGAAAATCCGGAACTACGATACACAAGATGTTAGAATAATATACAGATAGACTCGGTCAATAATAAAAAGGATTTATTAAGCTCGTGCCGAATTCAATGGTGGTCGGGGCGAATCTAGCTATGCAAAAAGGAAGAAGCCGAAATTCCTATGGTTTGCAATGGAACGAGGGACTAAACGTACGTGCGCCGTTTGATTATTTACTACGATAGGTACTCAGATTTTAAAATAGACTCACGACACTCACATTAGATATAATTATCCTCACCCTTCCTTTTAAATATTGAATCACATGTTTGTAATGAATACGTTACACGAGATGTTAAGCATAGAGGGGACTATCGGCGGGTAGGTACAATAACGTAATATAACATGTTTTTGAACTTGCGCAGCTATTTGATTGCGTAAGTGGTACCAAAAGATCCCGTGGGTGACACTTAAATTTTAATATTGAAACAAGGAATTTAAATTATGAAAATGATTGAAATTGAAGAATTTACCCAGTAGAACATGAATGGGTCTATTTTTAACTCAAATAGAAAACCTTTTTGCAAACAATATTGATGTCTGTTAATACACAACAAAAGAACTCGTGGTGTAATTTTCGTCTTTTTTTTCTGGAGACTTTTGATTTCTTTATCATTAAGTTAGTTTAATATTAGATTTTTAAAGAAAAGTAGGTCAAATAAATGTACCAAAAAGACTCGAGAAGGATTGGAATTAAGAAAGGGTTTTGAAATCTTGATAAATAAGAAACCAACTGTCGTGAGTCAGTTTTAATATTCGAGTACCTACCGCCATAAATAATTAAATGACGCGCGATACATCTAGTCCCTCGCTCCTTTGCACATTTTTGAATATCCGCTTTCGCCAGAAACGCGTTCAAACGGACCAACACGAAATTCCCAACGGTCACTTTCTCCCCAACGAGCTTAGAGATTTCATCGATATAATTCAACTCGATTTTAAAGAGCTGTAGTTCGAAACCGATCCATCGTGATTCATCATCTGACATACCATATTTTTGTGTAAATTGTCACTGTAAATCCGCGAGTGATCAAAGATATCTGCATCTATGATATACTAAGAAATCTACCCGACTACCATTATATGTTCCACGTAATCTCACCGAATCGTTGTGTCAAACCAACTACAATATCATCACCGGTCGCACTAGAATTACTTGAAGCTCGCAATTCCACACCATCTCACCCTGCTTCACATTGTCAAAGTCTTGAGCACGCCCGACAACCTGCGTCGCAATACTGTGGTGATTGCATCAGTCTGAACAAATCGCATCATCACCTCATCATTCCGGATAAATCTTCAGAATCCACTTCTGAACCATGCTAGCCGCTTCTGCTGACACCTGTCTCATCATTTCTGTCCTCCAGTTGGCATCATCTGACTAGGAATCCCTTCACCCCCACCTGTACCCTATAGCCTCTGTGCAGGCATTCTCCGTATATCTGCAGATTTATTGAATAAACCTGAAGTATTTATTACAGTTAATCAGGTTAAATTCAGTGAGTGATATTGCCTACGAGGCGTCCTATGCATCACCACCATATTGTCACGGTGATCAGTCGATACTGTGAACTATTATATTATAGAATTTAAACGTGCCAGCCTCGTGCAAGGCACACACACTTGTTCGTGCGTTTATTCATCTGCATATATGTTGTCCCGCATTCTTTTCATATCGTTTCTTTTATACTTTGATTATTGTATTCTATATAACCTGCTTGTATAAATTGTGTTTAAACTAAGCATCTCATTTATTGGAATGTTCTCGATTGAATGACATTTACCCACAGCCCAAGTAATAAGAGATCTCTCTATTATTGAGCTAGCCCAAAGGAGATACTATCTAAATCATTCATAACCTCAAATTTTGCCCATTTACCACACCCAGAAGTATTAGCCTTTCACAACTATACCGATCGAACGTCTACGACAAAAACTGTTTTTATACACAAATTAACAATAAATAAATTCAGATACGAAGAATGTCAAATGCAAAGCTCTTAAAAACCCGTATTTTTAATTATTTTCTTCTAAACATAAACTACCAATGTTATATCTTTAACACGTGCTAATTATGAGGTTGACTCTTTGTGTGCGAGATTTTATCGTCAGAATATTACCCGTTTGCGGTAACTAAAGTATTTATTCGGAATGCTTCGATACAATGTAGTACAGGTCAATATAAATGGTTACAGTTCAACGGTTTGGAGGTAAGACGCAAGATATATCTCTTTCACACACTTACAATCGTACTAACCTTCAAGCGCTCACGCTTTCATCCCATAGATACATCACAACCAAGATGATGATTGATGATTATTCAATCCATTCACTTTCCACTAAATGATTCTACAATTTAATCTTTGTCTTTAAAAATAAAATGACCAACATATTTTATCTGGCTCAGCTGGTGTATTAAAGTTAATTAATTAATCAGCAGAATCGATATGACACAATTTTACAAAAATACTTAGTATATTATATAAAGATAATAAATTTAAACATTTATCTACGTTTAACCTTGTATTATAAATGCCGCAAGGGACCGATATTAAGACGATAACTTATGGCCGATCTGAAAATCTTCCAATTTTTCGGACCCAAACCCATTTCCTTCGGCCAAAACAGACATATTAAATAATTATCCGGCCATTATTTTGCCAAACTATTCAATAGCCGACATTAAATCATTGATGCATCTGATAAATGTAGATGAAATAAGATCCCGAAGAAGTTTTCTTCGTGTGTCTAATGAAATAGAAGATGATATCTTCAGATGGTTCTGAAGATTGCACCTCGAAAGCAAAGAATAATATTTACATGTAACCTTATCAATTTATTTTCTTATCTATATTATAATTGTGCTAACGCACATGTCCATCGTATCCATTGTTAGTGTTTTGGCTAGTGTTGTAGGGAAGAATGACAATTAGGGTGTGTTAATTAAAAAGAATCATACTTTGGGTTTTATCTCTGCTGGTTTATGTTATTTATGTGGTTTATGAACACACTATAAAATACAGGTAACTGTTAAATTTAAAAGTACGAAATAAGTTACACTTTGAGAGAGAACTTGTTAAAGGCGCCAGTCATGGAAGCAGATTGAAATTCTAGGCTTGGTACTCTCGTTTACAGGCCAGTATCTCCCGGCCGCCTCGTCCACTAACACCGCGTCCCTCTGGTGATGTCTCCTGCAAGCTCGCTGTCATCCGGTATGCGGCATGCTAGCGAGCTTCCGAAAACCACAACTAGGTGGTACTATGAGTCCGCCACTGTATTGTTGATGCAAGTCGAATACCCACTCCTCATCCATTTTGTCCATCCTATATACAAACCAATAATCTCTACCTGTCCCGCTCTGGCCTATTCATTACTTGCGATTTCGCAGACGGGGGAACAGATTGCGCTCCGATAGCGAACTATCAAGTTCTTGTGCCTTCTTTTCTGCCGTCCTACGTGAGGAAGTTCCGCTAGATAGCAGTACAGATTACCAAAAAATACCTACAAATTAATTTCTTACACATCGTTAGCGGTATTCATTTACAATCTTTGCGCATTATACAATAGATGTCACTGATTAAAGTCTTCAGTAGGTGTCGTTTGTTCTTCTAGATAAGTAAAGTACGTTGCGACGAATTAACACTTGGCGGATAGATAGAATGTGTCCAAAATGAATTTTTAATTCTGCCGTCTGCTATTGGTTTACTCAAAGGTATTTGAGATTCCGTAAAATCAAAGTAGATGGCTTTCAAATAATGGAACGGTTGATGTAGGTATTAATTTGAAAAAACGTAACATGTAGATTCGAAAATTTGTCGTCAAAAATAATGTCGCCATAACAATATTTTTCGATAAAATATATATATATATATATATATATATATATATATTATTAATGAATGCATTTAATTAGTATTTAAAATAATACTTATTTTAACTATCATTTTGGTTGTAATCCCAATGTTTTCATTATTTTAACATTAATTTGTTAGAAATAATACAACTAAATGCTCTTACCTTAAATTTGTGGTAAATGCATCTGCTCGTTCAATTTTCCTAAAATACTTTCAATGTAAGCAACCCTAAAAGGTTACATTCCGATTTTAAAAACTTAAATTAGGATATAATTAACGACCCTTCTTTAAAGGTTTCAAAGGCATCGCATAATCTTATGTAGTTTTAAAACAGTTGAAAGTTTATATAGATGATTTACATGCAACCTTACCCCGATTTACCCTTTATCTTTCGTGTTTATTTATTTATACAAAATAAGTAATGAATTTATTATTTTTCATATTTGGATTAGTCTGCCAAATTATTTAGTCTAAGGTGTTACATCACACTTAGTTTCTGCTAGTCATCAATTTAAATATTTTGACTTTTTTGTTCCCAAACGATTTATGATTAGTCCTAAGAAATATATTCGGGACTAAATAGATATAAAATCGTAGACAGAAAGTGGAAATTTCACTCAATGTGCGGGCACGTTTAGTGTCTGCCTCGTGTCACAGGTGTGATTTATAACAGGGTGAACATGTCTGTGTGTGATTTGGAAGAAGGTAAATGTGATGTTTTGTACAATTCAACAAGTTTCAGTATACATTCGTCTGTTATTGTAGCTCATAATATCATTTAAGACTAATCTATGTTGTTGTATTTAGGATTTTGTTTTTATATTTTTAAATACATTCTAAAGTATTTTAAAAAATGTAAGGTTAACCGCTTTACCAAAATGAATGGAAAAAATACTGTCTATTTTCGCTTTATTAAAAATGACAATAAACAACGAATTTTAAATTTAGTTATTTTTCTATATATAATGTGAGAACTGTCACTTTGTAAATATGTGTGTGTGTGTGTGTGTCATGAAAGTAAGTAGATGAGTAATGGGGAAGCGAGCCTTTTAAGGGGCCGCCTCTGTGGG
This sequence comes from Eubasilissa regina, assembly GCA_022840565.1. Classification (NCBI taxonomy): domain Eukaryota; kingdom Metazoa; phylum Arthropoda; class Insecta; order Trichoptera; family Phryganeidae; genus Eubasilissa; species Eubasilissa regina. The sequence continues at coordinate 32,254,882 of JAINEB010000007.1, forward strand.
AAGAGCACTCTTCCATCTCAGCTTCTTCTTAATAACAAGACTATCTCTGAAGTGTATAATTTATATTGATTGTAATAAACGTAATATTGTTACCTGGAAAGACTGAGTTTCACTTGCAAGGAATCAGGACCCAAGAAAACTGGACGGTAATCAGAGGACAGAATCCCAAGAGAATCTATGGTAATTCAAGAGTTATCACATATTATATTCTGTATACTGTATATGTTAGTGTTGATTTCTGTAAACCAACACTAAATCAGCCTATAATGTTATATTATATTAGTGTATACATATTATACGAATATATTAGTGATGTACAAAAAAAAATATCAAGTAAATTAATATGAAAAATTGTCAAAAATGAGGACCCACAGGTGCGAACCCCCGACCATTAGATCACTAGGCCAACGTCTTGACCACTACACCAACTTATTACTTTACTTTACTGCATTTATTTATTTATTTTTGAAGCATAAATAGTACATATGAAAATAAAGGCAATTATTTTACTAAATGTGGTCTATTCTAAAGCAATTACCTGTAGACTTTTTAAAAGTTGTAATTGTTAAGTTACAATCGTTATAAAATAAAGTAAATAAGTATAATATAAAGTATGTTATAAAAATATACATTTAAAAAAGTACAATCAGAAGTTATAAAACGCTATAAAAATATTTTTGTCTATAATTTAGTTGGAAACAAATATGTGTAGGTTAGCACAAATGACAAATTAGTTTAATTTTGCTTTCTACCCACATCAAACAACCACTTTGTTATTTTTTTTTAAATCGTTAATCGCTTTAGACCGTTTAAGGTCCAGTGACAATTTGTTAAATATACGCGGTGCACAAAACAAGAAAGTTCGTTGACCGAATTTGGTATACATTTTTGGCACTGAAAAGTATTCTAAGGTTTTGTTCCTAGTTTTCTTTGGATCGGATCGTGGAAATAATGTTTTTTTTTTTTTAAATAGTTTTTAGATATTAAAGAATTTGTGAATAGTCTCTCAATTTATTTGAACTAAATTTAAATCTTCAAATTAAAAAAAAATAATAATAACAATGAGGGTCTCTTTGGGCTAAAACTTCATAAAGCCAACAAAGTAAGTAATTTGTTAAATTTTTTAACAGTTCACTGATTAATTTGCATATTTTTAAGGCTTATTGACACAAAAACGAATAATTAATTTTCTGTAAAATTACTAATAATAATTCGATATATATTAGTTCGGTCTTGCGATTTATCAACCCAAGTGATTTAAAAAAAGTCTCACCGTTTTCTACGATGAACAAAAAAATATGTGCGTCGTAAAAATACAACTGAATTGTTGAACGGTGTTCTTTAACAATCAACTTGAGACTCCTACACTTTTTATAGATTTCTAACTAGCCATTTAAATAGAAAATATGTGGGTAGAGTCCCACGCGGATAGACCCTCAATCTTTATTGTTCGATTTTGTTTCCATAACCATATTATTAGAACTTTATGACACTATTTGTAGATGCGCGCGTGTGTGAACGCGACACATGGTAGGCAATGTTTTATTTCCCATTACCTACCTATTTCCCCATGTTCTATACCTAGAGTACGATTTTTTATGTGTGATGTCTATGGTTTTACACTAGTTCAATAAACGTTTGCTATCGGAGTACGTTAGACTGTCAAGTTGACAAGTTATCTTCCTGCTATCGAGCTCGTTAGACTTCGCGAATTATCGTCCTGCTGTTTGGGGTTGATAGTTAAACTGTTCATATTTTACTCGTGTGATACAAGTAGTGCCACTTCGCGCTATCAACGAAGTGTTCAATTACGATAGCGCTTCGTACGGATCAACGAAGTTTGTGTTTCTGTAGTCAGAAGACCTGTGACCACAGTGAAAGAAGAAATTCATATATCTAAAAGAGCGTCTCAGGTGGGTCGTGTTCTTCTTGGTAATAAATATTATTCAATCGTGTTTGGTGAACGGTTTGCTATTTTTACAATTTATTCAAGATTCCTTTTTTTTGTTTAACAAATTATCTATTAATTTTATACTAAAACCATTATTAATTACAATTTATTGAGTAATACTTAATCAATACACAGGGGTATACACATTTCTTCCCTTATTATTAATTTATTATTCTTAGTACCATCCGTTCCAATTTTTTTCCAGTTGCTTTCCGCAAACCACCCGAGCATCACACCATCTCTAATTTCGGACCAATTTTGCATACATCATTACTTATCTTTACGACCTGCGCAAAACAAAGGCACCCCGTTTACCACCTTCATTCTGCCGTCGACTTTGTCCATATTTTTTTTGACGTTATATTTCCGAATTGAGCCAAGGTGTCATCGCCCTACTTTGCTGGATCGCTTGAGCAAAATAAGAATGCCCGGGTGATTTAACAAACAAAAAACACCGAAGGGTAGAAATAGGGGCTGGTATTGAATAAGGCTTCTCGGAGGGTCCCAGACAAACTGAGATAAAGTCAAACGTAAGTAAATTATTGCAAATAACGAAATCTTCCGAATCTTAACTAGTTTTTTGACCTCCTTTTACAGTCCCGAATCTTTATTTATTCAGGACCCCGATAACCATCTAGCCTTATAAAAAAAAAAAACTGTTGAGAAAAAGTTTTTTGAAAAAGCTCCCAGTTCGGAGGTAATCCTTTCGGAAATAGACATTGTGTTATATTTACAAAATGACATAAGTACTTACATATATTTAAAAGTAAACAACTTTATATTGTTCTGAATCCCAAATACCTTTGAGCAATACACGCTAGGGGACACCAGAATTAAATTAATCAAATTTATTAAATTTGGATAAAAATTGTTGAAGTTTCAATTTCGAAGCATAGTTTTGTTGAACTATTAATACAAATTATATTATTCAATTAGAAAGATATGCAGAAAAGATATTTTACCTCCAATCCATGCTCGTCCGTGCACATTACAAAGTGTGAAAATGAATGTAGACCGAAGAGTAATATAGATCGAAGGAAATCGTTTCATTCCCTTAAAAAATTATTGCAATTAGATTAAAACAAATTATTGTAAATTATTCACTAGTTATTGAATAATATAAAAGAATTTACCCTTCGGTTACATATTAGATGCTTACAACTACATTTTGTATTAACTGACCACAGTAGCTAACCGCGTAATTTGGCAACTCTGAGCGATGAATTAAAAATGGACCATAGATGGTGACCGTTTTTATAACCTTTAAAACAAAGTGCGTTGCCAACATGAGGAGGGTAATTACAAGGTTCTTGGCATTAAAACTAATGACGGGGAAATTTCGAACGTGAAATCAGTTTGTAATGTCACAATATTATTATGTAAATTATTATGTAAAAGAGCTAACAATGAGAAAAAATATTGATCATCACGAACGACAGCATTAAAACGTCAAACTCCAAAATGACGATCGGCATCCGGCACCCTAAACCCCGCGCACTACGCCTTCCGCACCACTCTGCACGTCACATACACGTGTTGACAAATTCACGTCAGATTCTCTGAGAAAACATTTTTTATTGTTGCGTATATATTGTAATTATTTTATCCAATACATAAATATTATTATGGAGGAATACCTAAAATATGAACTCTGTATTTAATATATTTACAGAGATATTCACATAATTTGAAGCAATGTCAACTCAGTTTACATCATCGGAGAGGATAGAGATTCAAATCATCCAACTAACAAACATGACGACAGTGACATTGTGTGCATACGAGTAATTCAAAAGCCTAAAGTGGTCTCCAAAGAATCTCATGTAGCGAAAATTGTATCTCCGAAATTGTCTCGAGTCCAAAGTCTCCAAAAAATCTCTTCCGTGGACACGGACCATTAAGTGTGATTGCACTCACTTTTCGACCTTGCAAAGATGGAACTCATGATGATGATAAAGAATAAATAATAAAGACATTGAAGAGATGAATGAAATTAAATATTTAGGAGTAATAATTGACAACAAACTAAAATTTAATAAATATATTTTAATGATTACGAAGGAAATGGCCAAAGAGTTGGTTTATTAAGCAGAATAAGAAGAAACTTAACCTAAAAACATCGCAATTAGTTTATAATTAAATTGTCACTCTGCATATAAATTATTGTTTAACAGTACTATTTTTGGAAAATGAAGCTGAGAATAAAATTCTAATAATTCAAAATAGAGCAATGACGACTGTTTTAAGATGTAGTAGATATACAAGAATAAGTTTTATGCTTAAACAATTCAAATAGATGGCGACTAACACTTAACAGCCCGGTGGGTCAAAACAAAACACGCCCGGCGGTGGTGGGTCATTTTATACCTACTTCAAGTTTTCGGTTTTTCAACGGTTTTGTGGGAGATTTTTTATAGATATTTAATTGTAAATATGATTTAATGAAATGGCATGATGTGACGTTATGTTTCTGCTAAAAGATTAAAATTAAAAATTAGAAAATATTAGAAATTATTATAAAGAAAATATTATAAATTAAAGTTAAAAATTAGAAAGAATAATGTACATACGCACCAACAAGCGCCCTTTATAACCAAAATACAAACATCCACTGAGCGTGTGATCTTCTTGTCGGAACCTGAACAGGTAGTGTCATAAAACTTACAGGTAGGCGTAACGCCCTCAAATAGTTATATTACTGGTATTGTCTAGGGGCCGCTAGACGAAATTAAGTCAACTTTAATTTTTTAGCAGAAACATGCCATTTCATTAAATCATATGAAAAATAAAATACATATCTGTTTTTACATTTTAATCTCCCACAAAACGGTTGAAAAACCGAAAACTTGAGGTGGGTCACCACGTGTTTTGTTTTGACCCACCAGGTAGTAAATGTTAAAGCCTACATCCAGCCTACACAGTGTTATATTACATAGGATTACTAATTGAAAGTTAATAATTAGTATCAAAGATGGAGAAAATCTACGTAAGCAAAAAAAATTATTTTAAAAAATCTGAGAACACGATAATACATTTTATTTTACCAATTTCACCCTTTTTCAGTTTTCAGGTGAATTTAAAATATGACAAAAAATGGTAATAAACGCCAAAGAAATGTACTTTTCATCTGACAAATTAAAACAAAACTTTTAATAAAGAATAAATTAACATATTTCTGACTCTTGGATGTGATTTTTAATTTTAATAACGCGTTTGAATTCTTAATTTTCAGAAACGATTCACTCGGGAATATTAATCTCCTACCTTATTTGAAATAATATTTTTCCTCCTTTCCTAGTTCGTAATGTACAAGTTTTAATTATTCTAGCAAATCCTTTGTCTTTCGTTTTAAAAAAAAAACTTCTCAAAAAATTATAAATTTTCTTCACGACTAATTTTTATATTAAAATGTATTCACCGAACCGAAGAATATTGTATCTGCGATATTGCTTTGTCCTTTATTCGTAAATACGATATAATTAATATCAATACGTCAAATTAATGAGCATGAATTTTGTTACATTGACTAAGAACAGGCCGAAAGTAATATTACAATATTACACACAATACAATACACAAAATAAAAAATTATTCGTATTTTGACTTATTTCGCTTTTGTTACAAATCATTTAAATCCAAAGCCGGCAATACTGTCACGCTATTGTTCATCAGGCATACCAGATCTGAGTTCGTTCTCACTTATCAATTAGCCAAGTTAGTTCAACAGTGAACAAATGGGTCTTGATGACTATGAAGAGTGTAAGGCTTATACTTTTGGGTGTGACAAATAGAAAAAATGTAAGGTTATGTATAATTCAAAGAATATCTCTTTTGGTCCAGCTCAGTATTTGTACAGTTCGTATTGTTTTACATATATGATTGTATAATATCATTAGTAACAGTATAACCTAAATCTTTACCTACTGCACGATGTCTCCGTTCTGGCATCTGTTCACAAATACAACTTGACAAGGAAATAGAACAATAATCATCCCAAAGCATCGTTAACTCGATCCCTGTGGCAAGCTTCTCAAATAAAACGAAAGGAAAATTATCACCGTAAGATTGATCCCACCTCCATGGTAGTGAACTATCGTTTTCTCTTGACCATCAAATGGAGACAGCCTTCTATTTCTCACATGTCAGCTACCCGTGACGCAAATTTCAGATTAGAATCGGGTGCCTTTAGCCCGAGGCCAGAAAAGGAAATTATCCTTCTGCATAGGGAGAGAATACAATACAAATTAGATACTACAATATTCTACTACTAGTATTAATATGATCTAAATCTTACCCTAATATTCTTTCGATCGTGTACGAATGGATTTGCGACCGAGGCCGCGCAACGCGCCGCCTCACGCGTCTCGCCGAGCTCAAGTGGTGCCGTGAGCCGAGCGGTCCCGCGAATCGATATCGAACGAACTACTTACCAGCGATTCAGTTTTAATCTCATATAAACGTGGCGAGTTGCAAAAACTACAACTTAAGTGATTAAATTCTAACATAACACACTGATTAACAACATAACATTCCCTAATACTTCGCCTTCACTATCCATATTCCTAATAGACACAATACTGTATTAAGTTTAGTTATCACCTGATGATGAAAGGGATGCACCTCTAGAAACCAGAGTGAAAATAACCCAACGTGTATAATACAAAGTTTTTTTGTGAAAACTAAAAAAATCTTGTTACACCACAAAATAACCACCATATCAATTAATGATATATAGCAACATCTAATGTTCATCATGATAATACATCGTTCACGTGTTCCTCATTTTGGCCATTGGCACGTTAAAATAATATTATATTTGTTTATAGTGCATCCGTTATAGATGTTGAGAGTAAGTTAATACTTGAAATAATGCATAAACACTCACCTACCAAGAACTGCAAGATGACTGAATATTTATAATCTTCAGGAACTTTGTGTTGTAAAAGGCTTTCACAATATACATGAAAATAATTTGTTCATTTTTTAGGCATATCGCTTAGGGTGATGGATATAGCTAGGAGAAATTAATAAGTGATAATATACAAGGACGGAGGACGAGATATTGATCTTCAACAAAATAGACAGAGTAAGTCCTTAACATCATCGAAGTCTCGCTACGGTTTTTTGTCCGGCAACTTTCTGATGAAATCTATCAATTAAGACGAAACAATCTCAAACAACCGTCATGGGATGGCTTGTTTAAAATATTCATTTATAATGCCTTCTTAATTCAACAATTTACGTCTTCCATAACCTTCAGACGAATAAATATAAAAGCAAACAAGAAACAAATAAATATTTATTTTTCTCGAACGATCGTCAATTTGAATCGGGTGAATACAAACATGTATACAGTCTCCAAAGCCTACAAGCCAAAACAGGGCTATACTGGCCTCGATAAGTTAAAGCTGGCCCGGTGTTTTCCAGTCAATAATAGCTTTTTCAAAAGGTATTTTACTAAATATTTATAAAAATGTTATATATTTGTTTCTTAAAATAACAATCTGAAAGAGAACTACCATTAGCTATAAAGAATTTCTAAATACAGGGTGAATATATTTGATTGCCATTTTTGTTTAGTAGATATTTGTCAGTTCAAATTTAGTAGTAATTTATTATTGTTTGGGTATGTGTGTGGAGTCCGGGAAGGACGCTTTCTGAGTACCCATGCGCAGTATTAAGAAACCATTTTTGGAGAAGCATTTGCAGAAATGATTGAAGAATTTAACAAAAATAGCTGAACACACTAAAGAGTTAAAAATTAACAAATTACCATTGGGAAAAACTACAAGAACTTCGATACAGTGGATGCATTCTTTAATACCCAGAAATTCACGGTTCGTGCTTTGAAAAATATAGGATACCTGGAAGAAGCCCATTCTAATTTTATCTAGCTTCGTCTGACTTTCCTGTCATATTGATATAAGTAGTCTAAAAATTGAAATAATATTTTGTATTCTACCTTAGATAAAGTTTGTCATGGTTGAATTTGTTCCAAGATCGAGATATTCGTGCGTTATACTGTCGACGTGTTATTCCGCTAGCTTGGAAAATTTGCATATATATATGTTGGATTGTGGTATCAGTGCAGCAAATTGCAAGAATAAAGGATGTATTTCTTTGTTTTCGAATTCTTTCTCGAGTGCCGTCTTTTCAATCTTCTAAATATTTTAACTGATCTATAGGGACACGCGTGAAGATTATGCATTTAAGATTTCAGGATGTACTCCATCAATGAAACATAAGTCGTTTTACGTTGGATTTATTCGCTAGAACTGGATATAAACAGATTTACTGCCTACGTGCTATTTACTCGAGTACTTTATGTGGCAGACGTGACATAAATAGGCCGTTATATTATACATAAGATAAGTTTTTACATACGAATAACATAGGCATTAGTCACAATTAGTTCTTTTTAGCTGTTAAATGCGGCCCACATAAAATGTTGTACATTGAACATCGTGTATTTGTTTGTCTGTAAGTAGACGCACTATTCATATAAATACTCAAATAATATTTTATTCACGTTCGTAAAAAAACAAGTATAGCTTAAATCCTGGGGCACCGTTCTTGTATAGAGTGGTATATGTGCGCGTCTGTGGTTGTTCATTTTCTATACTCTGTAATATTAATTATGTGATCTTGTTGAGCATTGACTCCTTGATAAATTATTCAATATTATTATTAGGAATTTCTCTCATCTCAACTCCGTCGCTTATAATATTGTATTAATTTTAACTAATGAAGTTCCGACCCATCTTAAGTAAAACATTAAACCGCAAAATAAATTAAGGTTTGCTAAGTGAAACTTATATCAGAGCACCAGCTCTGCAACAGTTTAGAAGACGGTATCGGGCCATTTTCAATACTGGTATTTGAAAGAAGGATCCTCAAGTAAATTTTAGGACCCATGAAAGATAATAGAATATGGCGTTGGATGAATTTTACGTTAAATTAGGGATGCCTATTCAATAATAAATCTAAATAAAACTTAAGCAATAGATGATGGCATAATAATATTTTTAAAAAAACTATCCATTCTTGGTGTCAGCAATTGACAGAAAGCAGCCCAGTACAGGTGTATTTTTGAAAGGGCCGGGATCCATATCAAGTTGTGAACCCAGGGATGATGGTAAGACCGTTTATTTATATTTTTCGGTTATTACTATCATGGACTATCCAAATCTCTGCTGCATATATAAAGATTACAAAGAAGATTGTGTTCTTTTGAATTTATCAAAATTGACTTTGTGATCAAAATTCATTATTGTTATTAGTTAACTTTGTTTTATTAACCACGTATTGAGTTTAATGAACAATGAACAAGAACTACAGAATCTGGTGAGTGGAAAATACGATATATGCAAGGAAAGCGACCTTATGATGAATGTTAACAAGTCGAAAGTGATGGTATTCGAGAAGGAGGAAAGCAAGACGCCGTGCAAAATACTTGTAGATAATGAATGTTTGGAACAAGTAGATGAGTTTGTATATTTGGGAAGTATGTTTGATAGAAACGGAAAGGCAGAGAATGATATCGAAAGGAGGGTGACTGCAGGAAATAAAGTGAACGGCGCTTTGAATGGAATTGTATCTTATGGGAATTTGTCACCTTAGGCAAGACTAGCGGTGCACAATGGAATCTTGGATGTATGGAAGTGAGGCCTGGAGCTGGCAGAAAAGGAACAAAAGTAGACTGAATGCAGTGGAAATGAGATCACTTAGGCGTATTTGTAGCAAATCTATTTATGACAGAGTAAAGAATGAAGAAATAAGGAAAGAATGTAAAACTGATGTTAGTATAGTGAGTAAGAATAAGAAAGGATTACTTAGGTGGTTTGGTCATATGGAACGGATGAATGAGGAGAGAATAGTAATAATAATATGTGACGCAAGTGTTGATGGAACCAGAAATAGAGGACGTTCGCAGAAGACTTGGCACGACCAGGTAAACCAGATAATGGAGGATGGTTCTGTTAGAATCCTCAACAATCGGCGAGCTTGTATGAGAAGATGTATGAATGTGGATGAGGCGAGAATTGTGTGTCAGGACAGAAAAGTGTGGCGCTTTATCCTCTCTGCCTACCCCCTCGGGGAAACGGCGTGATGGTAAGTAAGTATTGAGTTTAAATACATCTAACGGTTTCGAAAAATACCATTTTCTTCTTCAGGATGTCAATACTTTTTCAACAATAGATTGTGTTCTATTATTATTACCTAACTATTAAAGATCAAAAAAATTAGCCTAGATCTTAATGAAATTTAGAAAAAATTGAACCAAAATTAAATGGGGCCAATTGCAGAGTCCGACCCTGAAGGATCGCGAACATTTCCAACCTATTAGTTGCGCGTCTTTAGAAGACATTCATCATGTCTGACAAGCCCTGATCTGGATCCCATATCATTTAAATACAGACGTATCAGAAAAGGTAAAAACATTATTTTCATATTCATTGAAGCAAAGTTACTCGTGCTATTGAAACACATGTATTTAATAAATTCACTTGACATGCGTGAACGAGCAGAAAACATTAATATGATACAAATGAGAAACGTATATTCTGCTCAATAATCTGAGACAAGCGAGTATTTAATATCAATTTAGATATCTTATTCTGTTCTGCTATTATTGGTTAACTATTAGGGTATCGAAACGGATCACCCGTATACATATTACATAAACATATTAATAATTCAAATTTTTAATTCGAAAAGCAATAGACATTAAAAGTGATCGGTGGATAAAATTGTCGAGTTAGATTATTATTTATTTTTTAAGTATAACAGAAATATTTCTACAAGATTTCACAAATAATAAACAAGTCACTTGACTTATTGAGAGTTTTGATGCTGGGACACACGTTGCACATACCATGAACAAATAATTCCATTCTATAGATAGACTATGATAGACTCAACTATTTACTTAAGAGCGCACTTTAAAAATAATTCATATTTTTGTGTTTTATTACGAAAATGTGGGTTTTTATTATTCTATATCAGATTTAGGAGAACACATTCTTATTGTAAAGTTGTAATTATTCAGAACAAAGATATACATATAAAATTAATTTTATCGAAAAATATTGTTGTTGCGCCACCGGAATTCGAACCTGGTTCTCTTTCTTTTTGATATTAATACATTTAATTGTTCCATTATTTGAAAGAGCCATCTACCTTATTTTTACAGAATCTCAAATAACTTTGAGTAATCTGATGCCAGAATTATCAATACATTTTTATTAAATATTAAAATAAGGTACATGGCTCTTTCAAATAATGGAACGATTAAATGTATTACTATCAAAAAGGTTCGAAAACTTGTCGCTAAAAATATCATCGCTGTAGCGTAGTTGGATAATGCTATTACACATTATACTATTGTAGAATATTCCTGAAAAGTCAATTTTCAATTTTATATTGTTCTTATGTAGACCGGCATATTATTATTTTTTATTTGTTTTGATTAAACAATTTCATTATAAGTCCTTGAATATGAAAAAGGCAATAAAATATACGAATAAATAAATGAGAAAGTAGATTAGCGCGCAGCTCTATGTCAAGATTCAAATGTTCCAAACAAAAATAAAAATTATTAGGAGAACACATTCAGAACGTAGGTCTGTGATATTTTAAATATATTAATTAGAAAAATATAAATATAAAATCAATTTCATCGAAAAATATTGTTGTAGCGCAACCGGGATTCGAACTTTGATCACTTTCCAAACCGGGGAAGGTGCATTATCCAACTACATATATAAATATTGTCGCTGTAGCACAGTTGAATAATGCACCTTCCCAGATTTGGAAATAGATCCAGGTTCGAATCCCGGTGGCGCAACAACAATATTTTTCGATAAAATTGATTTTATATGTATATCTTTTTAATTAATTCATATTTCGTTTATATCAGAAGTTATACACTAAATTTTACTTTTTTAAAACTATTACTTAGACAGAAATTTTAGACTAATTAATAAACTGAATGTTATACGCCATAATTAAGAAAACACAAGTATTATAAGAAAGACTTTGACTATTACATTTATTTTAAGCATGTCAAATGTTTAAGCTTTAATATAGAAAATTCTTGAATATTCGAATTATATTTTCATATAATCTTGAAAGCAGGATTACGGAAATAAACCTGCTTCTGAAAAATGAATTAGTTTTGAAATATAAACCATTCAATTTGCAGTACATATGACAAATTTTCGGAGTCTTTAAAACATTTTTTGTTAGTGAAAATAAATTATTTTAAATAATATATCATATTTACTTGCATGCTTTGAGGGTTTAGCAACTATTTAAAATCAAGTTTTATATCAAAAACTTAATAATTTCTTAGTAAATAATATTTATATCGATCCTATTAATGCATGTTTTTTATTGTTTTTTTTAATTACGAATTGCCGATTAAAAAAACAATATATGTATTAACGTGTATACAGTAATTTTCTATATTAAGGTAATTTTGTAGAACGCGGAAAATAAATTTAATAAATCTCTTGTATAACTTTTGATATAAATGAATAATTTCGTATTTTCGTAAAAAACGCGGAAATATGAATTATTTTTGAAAGAGAAGCCTTCAGATAAATCCTTCTATTTTTTGGACATCTCACGAGTCAATAAGATAGCTCAATAAGCTTGTTGTAGTGGGGTACATGAAGCATGGAAAAGAAGAGAAAGACGACGTCTCTTTTTCCCACGCCTCACATCCATCTATCCATTATTTTTCTCTTGTTCACACATCTCACTGACTTAAACATGTCATAATCATTGTCGGCTTTCTGCAGATGTTGCCAGACTCCCCTTCCAGTGATCTAGGTCAAGGTTGCGATATCAGTCACTGCGAAGAGACTCGGCCAGCAGGGCGACAAAGCATCATGTCGGGGTCACGATTATATGGGAGGTTTTTTTAGTGGCACAAAACGTGCAGTTAGGGTAGAGTCATTTATTGTCGGATTAAAAGTGAGAAAAGAGTTAACCAAACGTGGTTTATTGGCATCGAGGCCGAGTTACGGAGCAAGACTAGTCGGTATGAACGATCGGGTGTGGTTTCTTCCGCAAATGTCGCCCGTGTCATCAGCGACACTGGCAGCAGATTTTAATCAGATAAAAAGAGCTGTAGTGGCAGATATGCTCATTAATCCGATGGTAATAAAACTAAGATGATTGAATTTATTTTTTTTGTAGCTCTCTGCTCAAATTGATCTGGTTTATTTTCTGGTTTCGGTTGACCTTCTGGATCACGAAGTCCTTCCACCACAAGGTTACAGTCCAAAAAAGAGAGAGACAACCTATCATTTACAGAACCGCCGAAAGCATTATTAAGCTATATTAAAAGCTAAAGCTCTCCTTGCCGATAAATTATAGAAAATTTACGATAGCATTTTCCGAGATTGATTTTTCTTAAATAACATTTCTGCAGATCCGTAAATTTTACGAAACAAAGTTCCGCAATCAACCACGCGGGCCATACTACAGCCATACTGCTGCCAGAAATAAATTTAATTATTAAAGGATTGATTGGTCCATTAACAAATTGTTTAATGAAGCCGTTCGTTAATGTGAAAATCAATATCGCAAAATTTTAACGAGGCAGATAAATTAAAAATTAATAATGTTTCCTTGTTACATTCCTACCTTCCTACATTCTTATTTTATGTTTAAACCTGTGCTACGATCATAAAAATATAATTACCGTGTAGATGAGTATATAATATGTATTTATATAGATTTATTCTTATAAGTATTCGCTTAAGTATAGATTACAAAGGTCAAAATAAAATATAACAGACGGTTTAAATTATGTTTTAATAGTGTATATTTTATTAGATGTATATATATTTAAAATATTTCTAAGACAAACCAGTTTTATTTTCAGCATTTCTGATATCTTTCATCTTTCGACACGTTTTTCGCTGACATTGAATTTCCATTTCCAATCTCTGAACGTTCCACTACCCTTTCAGCATATTTTTTTTATTTACACCCTATTCCGAATCATTTTGAAAGTTTTTTACTCTCGTTTCGATTCATCATAATTACATATTTATTTTAAATATTAAATTAATGTATTAATTATAAATATATACATATAAAATCAATTTTGTCGAAAAATATTGTTTTTGCGTCACATTAATTTAGTATTTAAAATATCACAGACCTATGTTCTGAATAATTACAACTTCACAATAAGAATGTGTTTTTCTTGATACATATTTATTTTATTACACCTAGTCATTATTTACATTATCATCATAATATCATCACAGGTTAGTTCCGGTATCATCGTACTAGAGCCACCATACATGAGATTCGTTATCACATTAAATTCAGAAGATAGCCAAAAAGAAGCTATAGAAATCGTACACCACCAAAAAGGGAGGGTAGACGTCACATTTATGTGTTGCTGTCGCAGAAATCGATCACAGTCCGGTAGAAATTCACCCTGTCCAGGTCGCAAGAGGTGCGATGGAGAGCTCGTAGAATGCTCCGTTAGGTCTCTCTAGCCATTGCTCTTCCCGGCACCGTCCATCCTAGCAACCCCCAGCGAGAGACCCACACCCTAATAAATGACCAGAAATAACCAGAAATGACCGAGATTCCTTTAATTTCTTAATAGATCATCGTTCCGGGAGATCCGATGACCTTTCAGCATACACCACTACCCTCAACTTATAACCGGCTTTATACGATATACATTTTATTTAATTTTTAGTTCATCATTGTGGTATTAAATATTGATAACTGCCGATTTTGCCCGTGTTCGCGGAAGAGATTTTTTGACTCGATACAATCTCCGAGATAGAGATTTAGCTTCCATGAGATGCTTTGGAGATAAGTCTCGACATTCATATTCACGCTCGGATGTTAAACTTCAAATGTAATGACAATGACATGTTTGTCATTTGGGTGATTTTGAACCACAACAGTAGCAGTTAAAACGCAATAAAAATTTATAATTTAATTGTTAATGTTTTTTGATTAAATACAAATTAAGCGTATTCATTAGAAAGATATACATATAAAATAGATATCCAGATATATCAATTCGAAAGTGCAACATACAAACTCGAAAATTATCGATTAATGCATTTCGCCGGATAGGAAGAGAACATGTTCGAATCCCAGTAACAACAATAATATTTTTAGATAAATTGATTTTATATGTAAATATTTATAATTAATACTTTTAATTTGTATAAAAAATATCACAGACCTATGTTTTGAAAAATTGCAACATCACAATAAGAATGTGTTCTGCTTAAAAATCAATTAATTTATATGTAACTTTTAGAATAGACAGCTGTAAGGATTTATGGTAGTTTTAGGTGACGTCTACGTGCACTTGTTTCTGAGTTTATCTACAGAACAGAATCTCATCACGTGTACACTGTATTGAGATGTATCTCAACTAAATCTCGGGCACTACGCCTTCCGTGGAGACAAAACTTAAATATTTATTAAACAAATAACAGATATCTCACAGAGGCGAAGCTATTTTATTATATTTAATTGAAAATATATGGAAAGTATTTGGTAATTACAGAACTTACGACCTACCTTCGGCTGACTTATGTGATCACTTTA
The DNA here is from genome assembly GCA_022840565.1 of Eubasilissa regina. NCBI lineage: Eukaryota > Metazoa > Arthropoda > Insecta > Trichoptera > Phryganeidae > Eubasilissa > Eubasilissa regina. Next base: position 32,270,438 of record JAINEB010000007.1, read on the forward strand.
TATAAATATAACATTCACCATCTCACCCATCAATCTCTACATATATATTGAAAGTTGTATATGTGTTAATATGTGGACTCGCTTCAAGTACCATTACACCATCTACATTTCAACGTTTATACAACTTTCAACAGCTCTGTAATTTCCCCATACTTTTCATATATTTTCTATTAAATATAATAAATTAGCTTCGTCTCTATTAGATATCTGTTATTTTTTTAATAACAGCGCCTTTACGGGTAAAAATCCAGTAATTGTGTGTTCTTGGACATATTCAAATATTGCTAATATTTATTGTTTCAACAATTGCTTGGCACCAACATTCTGGACTTGTATTCGAATATACGGTAAGTTATTTTTATATGAATCTTCTCAATCAAATATGTATTGATAACAAAAAAGGTCACATATACGGATTGGACATGCTTGACATATAAATTAGGAGATAATTTATGCGACCCACGTTTAGACCGGAGGACGTAGAGACGGAAATGGGAGAATGCAAATTTAAATGTGAAAAATAAACAACACGAGCTGGACCCGACGACAAAGTAGTTTGATTTTAACCTACCGATGAAGCTAGTGAGCTGAATATATGACATTTTTTATCTTTTTATAATCCATTTCCCAATTGCGTGGTGGTTCTGGATTTACCCCTATTTCAGTGGCTGCCTTGACAATCCTGCTCCATTCTTCCCGATCTATGATATTTAGCTAATCATAAATTATCAAAACACCCCATATTGCGTAATCTACTGGGTTTAAATCTGGCCACATGCCTGGCTCGATGAAATTAACATTCTCACGATGAAGAAAGTTGATTGTATTTTTGGCTGTGTGAGATGGAGCTCCATTCCGCTGTAATGTCCAGTAATGCTGTAATGTCTAGCTATACTCCAGGCTTTGTTTTTAAAATCTTTGATCATTTTCCTAGCACCCCGACGTTTTTTAATTCGCAATTATTTCATCAATACGGTCTTCTGCAGTGATTTTTGTTATTCTGGATAACAATTTGAAAGAATCAAATATAAACAATGGGAAAATTAATAATCAAAGATGGCGTCGGTCTAATTGCCAGGAATCATCTACGATGATAAGTCTAGAAGGTGGAATGCTCGGATAGCATGGATCGGAGTGATGCCATCTCGTGGAACATCTAGTTGTCATAGGCTGCCTGAAAAACGTGGTAAGGTAACGTGGTAATGAGGATTAGTTAAAGTGGATTGTATTTTATTTTATTTCATTTGTTCATGTTGCTTTCCGGATTAAAAACCATTTTTATAATGAATAACATATTTTCATTTATCTCTCCCAGGTATTAATAATAAATTTTCCCAGTTTAGGAAGAAGGCAGAATGTGACAAAATAAGATGGGTATGAGTTGCTAAGGGTAAGAACCCGCGGATCTTGTGCTCGTCTTTGATTAACCGATGAATGGGAAGAACGTAGGTCTTTACTCTCACAATATACAGATATGTAAAAAATTATAACTCTTCACCCCAGGTTAACCTATTATCTCAAGATACGTGCACACAATACGAACTCAATTGAAACACCCTATATAAGTGCGAAGTTGCTCAAATATCAGACTAAAATCTAAGCTTACTCTGGAGCCGTCCCCAGAGGCACGAAGCCTGTCTGTACCATTTTTACTTCTGCGCCATTACATGAAGATGAAATAGAAGAGACACTGCTAAGGATGACACAGGACACAAAATTTATGGCACCCGAAAATGTTTTGGTGTGAGCAAATAAACCACAAATTTCAAAATTGTCCTAAGATTAATTCAAAAAATCTTTGTTTTACTTCAAGAGCTTTTAAATATCAAGCGTCAGATTTACATGTCAAGACACGGGAAAGTTATGGAAATAAATTTGAGTAGTTTGTTGGTGTAGTGGTCAAGACGTTGGCCTGGTGATCTAGCGGTCGGGGGTTCGCGCCTCGTTCCAGGACACCAGCAAGTTAGTCCTATTTTCATAGCACAAGCGTTTAGCTTAGTTTGAAAATAGTAAGAATATTGATGTGACACGTATTCCGTGTACGCATCTCTATTTAAAAAAAAAAAAAAAATCGATCAATATTTTTTTTTAAATGTACGAAGCGCGGTTTTTAAGTAAGTACCGTTGCCGGATATTTTCGGTGTAGCGCTGCGGTTGACATATTGTGCGTACGCAATGGTGGTCTTCATCTGTTGGCTCACCATATGCAACGTTAGAGACATTCACATAGTGTGGCCGTCTTGTAATGAGTGATTGAAATGTTCAAGACTATAATCAGCCCGCCGACTGTGAGATACGCGGTCTGTGATTCGTTTCTGAATGCACGAAACTTGAAACCAGCTGACATTCTTCGTCAAGTTATTCTAAGGGCTCGATTTATCGCCAAGTTTTTACTATTTTTTGGTGGCAAGCGTTTTGATAACGATAATGAACTCAAATATGGAGTTCATACACGGTTTTCATCCCGGACGGCGTCGTTCTACGACGAAGATATATAAAAATTGGTGTCCCGTTATGACGAGTGTCTTAATAATGGTGGCGATTATGTTGAGTATAGTTATGGTGTGTAGCGACCGAAGAAAGTAGTGTTGTAAAAATGATACTGTATTTTTTTTTTAAATTAAGGCATTTACTTCATATATAAATAAGAGGAGTAAATTACTAAAATTACTTTGTTTAATGCGCCCCGAAAAATCTCTACAATAGACTCGGCATACCATTGATCCTGGTTCTTTAGTCATGATGCTCTCCTTCTTCCAGGTCTCTGATTTCCAGTAAACTTTTCTTGATTTATAAGATATAGGAGCTGATACTTCTGTGGGTGTCTCACTACACATTTAAGATATTAAATTTTTCGGATTTTTATTGTTTTAACAATTTTTTTTTATTCATCAGCACCATAACACTTTCATTCGTAACTCAATCAGCTAATTTTGAGCATTTTCTAGTAGATCCACATTAACATTATTATTTCTTCAGCAAGTATCCATGTTTCCTTCAATAAATTGATTGTTGCTCGTGCTATGTGAAATGTTAAAATGACAGATCTTTCACATTAATGCCATTCAATTGGGAAACGAAAAGGTCAGTAATCATGGATGTATAGCACTCTCCGTTGACTGTAACGTTCTGGCCGGCATAATTTTTAAAGAAACAATAGCTTTTTCGGTGCGTACTGTACGAATGTCTCTTCGAATGCATATTATCAATTAGAGTATGCATAATGCGAAAACAATCCATGGTTATTCGAATTACTTATTCTAGAGTAAGTCATGGTAAAATGGTAAACCAAACTGAGCACAAATCAGCTGTCAGCTGTCAAATTGGCTGTCCCTGGAAAAAGTGTCACCAATTCGAAAAACAACCTTTAGTTTCTCTAGCATTCACAAGACGTGTCCAAACCACCGAAATTGAAATCTTCCTTAGGTCGGTACTTCTCACTCGGTCCATAAATGTCACTCACTACTCCCCTGAGATATCTCATTTCCGCAGTCATTCTCAAACTCACTTTCTTCATATATTAAATCATTTTTTTAATGTATTTAAAATATTATATTTAAAATGTAAAAAATAACATTTTAGACATAAATTATTTTCCACCCTATTCACGATACATGTTGCATTTTTTTACTGAGGGTTGCGATGTAATTTACGTCTAGTAATAACCCCCGCATCCCTGGGGTTTCATAAAACAGCGAAAATATGATTATATGATCAAAGAAAGATGTATTTATTTGTGGCTTAATAAATCATGTTTCAGATAACGCTGCGAAGGCTGAGGGGTAGTTCTGGACAGGGCCGCATCGACGGTTATTGATGTCAGTGAGCAGAGGGCACATAAATTTTAGTTAACTTTTATGGTACACAAATATTATTTTATCATCATATTTGCATTTTGAATTATTTGTATATATACTATTGTCAACTATATCACTATCATAAACTCCACAACACCGTATCGGTCACGACTGCCAGCATAATTGACAAAACGTGACTGCTCGCCAGTTAAAGAAAGGGTAATTTTAACTTTTTTAGATTCATTAATTAAAAATATCTATTGTAACACCAATTTCAACAACAACAATATGCTGCTATTTTTATTAAACAGCCAATAAAAGAAAAATAAAAGAAAAACTTCTCGACAACGTGCCGATCGTGATCAATTATGGAATAAGTAATATTTGACGTTGTATTTATATAAAGTGATCACTAAAACCAGCCGAAGATAGGCCGTAATCCCTGTAAATTACTCATACTTCCATATATTTCCATTAAATATAATAAAAATAGCTTCGTCTCTATGAGATTATATCTATTATTTGTTTAATGTTTGACATTAGACCAGTGATTTGAGGTCACGATATTCCTATTTTTGGTAGCATAAAAGACACTAAGGTTATGAGAACGTCTCTCATAACTGTCACAAAAGACAATACAGAGTTCAACGCTGAGTGAGCTGTCAATCACGTTTTTTATCAGAATGACCAATGAGTAAACTAGTCTTTATCGTCGAAATTACGTTTCTTCCATGTATATGCAGAATAAAAATATTTATGTGATATGTATTTCACACATGCTTTTCTAATTTTATTAAAAAATATTACAAATAACTCGATGTGGGAACTTTGGTAGTACCACCAGATTCCCTCGGTGTTCTATCATCTCTTTACTGTCGAGTTACTTGGGTTCAGTTCCTTGTAATAATAACTCTGTGTCCAGGTAACAATTACACGTTTGTTAGAAGAAGTATTTACAGTAATTTATAATTATATAATTCAGAGGTAGACTAGTAATTATTGAGAAGTGGCAATGGAAAGAGACTCGTTCCCTCAGAGACGGCCTCTTATAAATATTGCCCCCCACTACTCTCCTGACACACACACACACACACACACACACATAAATGTCCATGTTATTATTTATTAAGGAGAACATATTCTTTTTGTGAAGTTGTAATTATTTAGAACATAGGTTTTTGAGATTCCGTAAATATAAAAAAGATGGCTTTCAAATAATGGAACAATGGATGTATTATATATATATTATATATATGTGGTCATAAGATCTGTAATTATCCCATATTTCTATATATTTCCATTGAATATAATAAAAATTGTTTCGTTTCTATGATATATCTGATATTTATTTGATACTAATTTATACGTGGAATACTATAATTTTTAAAAAATCAACATTACCACTCAAATCAAACGTCAGGCTGATTCAACACTGGTGAAGTTCCATGTCCCACGCTAGTACAAATCCCACCGCTTAGGCTGCAGCGTCCAGTCCGTCACGTTAACTCGCGTCGATACCGGAGAATCGCCTTCATTCTCATTATCATCGTCCGGCGATGCTGAACGTACCCAGCAACATCGGTCCATAAAAAAGTAATCACTGAAGCCAGCCGAAGATAGGTCGTAAGGTGTAATTACCCCATACTTCCGTATATTTTTCATTAAATATGATAAAAAATTGCTTTGTCTATGAGATATCTGATATTTGTTCAATTTAAAATCAACTTTTTTCAGGGAAACGGAGCCATTGTTGCTATTTGAGAGAATTTATAAACATATTTAGATTGTTATTGTTAGTCTTAAATGGAATATATGCGAGTATAATACTTTACTGTACCCACAATACTTTACTGGAATCACCTTGTGACAATGGGGTGATTTCTGACAAAATCAGTACTATATAGTATATATTTATGTATACATGTATACTGTATAATATTTTATCGTCTGTTCACTGATTACGTTTTGAATTAAAAATTAAATATTTATGTTTTAGTTCCAAGTTCGACCCTATTTTACGCTTTAATTACAAAACAACTGATAATATGACAGGACTTGAAAAAATGTTCCCCTTTCTTATATTGTGAAACTTAAGTGGTTTGTTTTGAAATTGACTTCGGCATTCTGAAGAAAACACGTTTATAATTTAAGTATATTAAATAAAAATGTTAAGTCTTGTTGCTAAGATACTGACAAAGATTTCAATTAACGACATTCTGATCAGCGTAACTTCAATAGGATTCTAGGTTACATTAAAATGGTGTGACGATGCGCCACCACACGGCAACACCATTGGTAATTAGAGATTCCAAGAGATTAATCAGTAGATACCAACTGCTGATTGGGGACGCTGTGGAAAGGCATTCAAGAGCGTTCTTCACCAACTTGCAGCTAGGACAAAGGAGTATTTTACCAACTCACAGCCGAAACCAGACACTTTACCATCACCAGCAATTTCGGAGCGCCAACTTAAGCAACATATACCTTTACCGGTACCTTTTTGATTTATGTGCATTGTTTTATTGTCTTAAATACCAAAATAATGTATTAATTATAAATATATACACATAAAATCAATTTTGTCGAAAAATATTGTTTTTGCGTCACCGGGATTCGAACCTGGATCTCTATTTCCAATCCGGGAAAGTACACTACCAATTGTGTTATAACACCAGTATTTTACATGACAAATTTTCGAACCTGTATATTACATTTTTTCAAATTAATACACCTGTCGTTCCATTATTTATTTAATTAATTATTTATTAAATAATGAGGGGATACAGGATGTAAGAAGGGTTGTAAGAATTTGGGAAAGGAACAGGTGGGCTAAAAGACCACCCAGAACCAGAAAACACGACCCACCTGTGAAATGCTCCTTTCGGTATCTGGATTTTACACTAGATCCAAAGTTTTTTGGCTCCAGGACACGCACGAAGTACTCTTTTTAACACATTTCGATTATGGCGCGAAGTGTGACACAGCAAGTACGATGCATAATAGCAAGATGTGCAGGATTCGGCACGCACGGTAGCGAGGAAACTGAACACACACAGTATATTCTCCGTTAATTTATCATTCCCACACGTAGGGATCTAATTCTCTCAATTTTAACAGCTTACCGTACTATTGTTAAACGATATCTATCAGTCCAACTGGTCAAAATAACATAGAGGACACCACAGAAAATCGTGTTCTGGGTATAGGAAGAAGGGGTTGTGGATTGGTAATAGACAAGAAACATTTTACATGTCGCGTTCATATTGCACGCATACCGCGACCGGCGATCATTGTATAGTCATAAAGATCGAACATCAGTGTTGATTCGACTTAAAACATGTGGACTATGGGGTAGATAGTATAAAATATCCATACTCTATATTCCACACAACACAAACCGCGTGTCTTATTGGATGTAAAGTGTAATAGGCCCACTTCATACATTCTATACTAAAAGAGAATTTTAAGAAATACTTAGGAAAAAATAACAATACTAACCATTCCACCCTTTCTACAAAGTCTCATAAATAATACAGTACGTTTAGAATTTTACTACTTGATAACTCCCGAACCGATGTAAGGTATCAGGAAAGGATGAAGTACAGGGTGAGCACCAAATATGTGGCCACAGCCATCATTCCCGTCATAAAGAATAGCCGCGGGAAGTTCGGGGAGGTGGCATTAAGCAGGGTGCACACAAATCTTCTATTGTAAACTTGGAAGTTTAAAAAGGATTTTTTTGAAAAGTTTTAATAGATTTTCTAATAATTTCACTACTTTCTTACAAAGATAATGTTTGTACTAACTTATGTATTTGGTCGTTACCCCACGGAAATAGATAGAGAGGATAAAGCACCATACCTTTCTGTTCCAACATGCAACTTTCGCGTCTTCTACATTCTCATCTTCTTATGTACGCTTTACCAATAATAAGGGTTTTAACAGGACAATCTTCTCGTATTTGATTTTTCTGGTAATACCAAGTCTACCGCGAACATTCTCTCCATTTGGCCATCAACACTAGCATCATGTCATGTCTAGTTACAGGATAACACAATTGTTATAAGAGTGATTGATAGGGTAGGCAGAGAAGATAGAACGCCACACTCTTCTGTCCTGGTACATAACTTTTTCCTCATTCATTTTTATCATACATCTTTCATTGTTAAAGCTTTAAACAGCGCTGTTCTTCAGTGTTTAGTTTACCTAGTTACGCCAGCTCTTCCTCGGACACCCTCTGTTTTTTTAATATTTTTAATATTTGTATTTTATATTTATATTTATATGGTGGACGCGCGACAGAATGTCAGCGCGTCCACCGGTTTCAAGCAAGGTATAATATGAGATTGTGAGTGTTATGAAAGGAATTGGCTATTCTATCTCCCACCTGCCTTCAACAGTCATTCTCAAGGGAAAATAAATAAAATAAAAGAGAAAATTACAACATTATAATTATAATTTAGAAAAATGATTACACAATCAAAAGAAAGGAGAATAGAACCTTAACTGTATCTAAATATTTACAAAGAATCACTCCGTTAAACTACATCTTAAAATACAAAGTAGCTTGCATTCAGAAGCATAAATGGAATTTATTCATCAAGTTTAACCACAGCGAGATAAGTCAACTGTCAATAGGAATTTAACAATACCAATCCTAATGTAATAAAAGTTCATTTTTAGCAAGTTTTGCTCCACGATAAATATAAATATAAAATTTGGGTTACTTTTGTCATTCACTACGAGATATTGAAGTAATGATTTCTCCTTCCAAAAGAAGATAATTCGATCGAATGAATTCAAATCGTGATCGTCATCCTACCTTGGTCCATGGGTAATCCTTCAGAACTCTCATACGAGCCATCATATAGTTAGTGATGATGATGATGGTACGAAAATGGTGCCTGCCTATCGTGGAGATCCATTCTCAGAAAGGAATTAAACAAACACAGTTACATAACACGACACAACAAAACACAGATGTCTAACATTAGATATAATTATCCTCACCCTTCCTTTTAAATATGGAATCACATGTTTTTAATAAATACGTTCCACGATCTTGTTTGCATCTGCAAACAGTGCAATGTGAAAATTAATAACAAAATATAAAAAATATTAAGAAATTGATCAGATTAAAACTTGGAAATCAGAAAAAAGTCCAATATATAATTATTTTGAAGATTTTTAAGTAATTTTAGAACCTTTTTTTTGTACACATATATATTAGCTGCTAATTTAGTTGATATTGGCAATTGGTTATACAGTCTAGGACCAATGTATGACGCATGTCTCCATCATATTTCTAATTTGAATATTTTAAAAATAATATGTTCATTAGTTTTGCTCCGATTCTGATGGTCGTAATGAATTTTATTTTGTTCTCTTTACAAAAATGAAATAAAATAGTTTTTTGTGTAAGGAAGATAAATTTAAAATAGTAAAATCTTTAAAAACTTGTTTGATTGGGTAATCTCTATCCTTTTTTAAAATTATTTTTATTATTATCTTTTAAGTTACAATTATTAGTTTACGATGTATTGGACAAGTTCCTCCCCAACCTAGTATTCCGTATTATAAAATTGATTCAACTAATGCATAGTTTATCATTTTAAGAGTTAACAAATTATTGTGGAATAAAAATTTACGTAATTTATTATTTGAGATGGTTATGTGTTCTTTGAAGTTTAAATTATTATCTAGGACTAAACCTAAACATTTGTACTTGACTGGTTTTTGTATATTGGTTATACAGTTATATTGATAAATAGAGTTTGTTACAAAATCACAATCACAGTAATGTAAGATAAGTTTATATTTATCAGTCGGTTACCCTATTTTTGTTTCAGAAAAGGTTTATTGACATTTAAAGTTAGCAGATTTCAATAGAGCCATTTTTTAAATGATCGTTTTTTTAATGTCGCTTCTTTAAAAACTTATTCCTAGGTATCTCTGCTGATATGGATAACTGTATCGTCTGTGAACTCGATTATCTTCCCTGAAAAAATCTTATTTAATAAGGGTCCTAAAAATGTTCCTTGTGGTACTCTGAAGTTAACCACCAGTTTATCACTTACGCAGTCAACTCTGCCTTTCTGATGCCTTCAAAACCATCTCAGCATCCATTTCTTTATTTCAACAATTATTATTCAAGCACTCAATATGTTTACGCTTATTCCTTCGGTTGGCACCCCTATATTTTGTATGTTGGTACCTACGATTGTCCATGCGAGTGTAAGGTGGCCGCTATTTCTGAGAGTATCAAAAAAGAGAGGAATAGCGGGATTTATGGAGGTGCATAATAAGCCGAGTCTCATCTATTTGAAGCCACTATACGCCAGTACTGACATGAAGAAAGAAAAAATGAAATTTCAACGTGTCTTCCTCATTTTTGTCACGTCAAATATCAATATGTCTTTCTTTGTGATGTCTCGTTTGCATGACGTTAGAAATAAATTTGACATCTTTGAATCAACTTGAAAGATATATAGAAAAAAAACATTTGAGTTACTACTGGGATTCAAACCTGAACTTTTTCTTATCCGGGGTTAATACGTTATCAATTTGAGTTCAAAAATTTATCATAATCTTGCTTGGTTGATATGGCAAAACTATATAACGCATTTTTCTGTATGAAAAGGTTCAGGTTCGAATTTCGATAGCAACTTAAATATTTTTTCTATTAATAGATTTTTTTGTATAGGCATACGAGTATCTCTCTAGTTGCTTAATTTAAGTTATATTAAAAATACCATAGAACTATATTCTGAATAACTGCAATTTCACAATAATAAAATACTTGTAGGTAATGAATGTTTGGAACAAGTAGATGAGTTTGTATATTTGGGAAGTATGTTTGATAGAAACGGAAAGGCTGAGAATGATATCGAAAGGAGGGTGACTGCAGGAAATAAAGTAAACGGCGCTTTGAATGGAATTACATCTAACGGGAATTTGTCAACCGAGGCAAGACTAGCGGTGCACAATGAAATCCTGGTACCGACACTGATGTATGGAAGTGAGGCCTGGAGCTGGCAGAAAAGGGACGAAAGTAGACTGAATGCAGTGGAAATGAGATCACTTAGACGTATTTGTGGCAAATCTATTTATGACAGAGTAAAGAATGAAGAAATAAGAAAAGAATGTAAAGCTGATGTTAGTATAGTGAGTAAGATTAAGAAAGGATCACTTAGGTGGTTTGGTCATATGGAAAGGATGAATGAGGAGAGAATGGTAAGAAAGATATATGACGCAAGTGTTGATGGAACCAGAAATAGAGGACGTCCACGGAAGACTTGGCACGACCAGGTAAACCAGATAATGGAGGATGGTTCTGTTAGAAGCCTCAATAATCGGCGAGCTTGTATGAGAAGATGTATGAATGTGGATGAGGCGAGAATTGTGTGTCAGGACAGAAGAGTGTGGCGCTCTATCCTCTCTGACTACCCCCACGGGGAAACGGCGTGATGGTAAGTAAGTAAGTAAGTAGTGTGAGCAATGCGCGCGGTTTTAACAGATATAAAATCGGTGGTAGTCTATGATTTAGCTTAATTTTCGTTCAGAGCTGTCCCAATACGCAGCTTAGCTAGTTACGACTAGCGAAGCCATGTATTAAGGATCCAAGATGTAACCGTAAGGATCCATGATCTAACCGAAGGGTTAATACTTTATTTATTATCCAATCAATAGTGCACGATTCACTGTAATTTATTTTAACCTGATTGCATGATGAACAATTCTTTCAGGAAACAAGATAATCCCCTACTTTAATCAATTAATAATATTATCTACTTTTTTTCTGCTTTCTTTCTACATTTCTTCCTACCTTCTTGTTTTGTCAGCTTGAGAAGTTGAGGATGGGAAGTTGAATTGGATGCTTTATTTTGGATGGATACCTAAAGATACCTGATTTGACGTGACTATGACATCTGGCGCATATGAATGATGCAGGCCTTACAGAATGGAATACGATGGTCTGTCGCACGAACGAGGATGGATTTTGAGGTTACTCCATCTTTTTGGTAAATTTTTAATATTGTAGTCGCCAGCCGCACCGAAGCTCGGCGAATTTACGTTCAACTCGACGGAATTTTGATTATTTTATTTGTTCTAACTTAACCTGTTATTTGATTAAATTCTATTCTATAACGTAAAACATATTTTCATTTATCTCTCCCAGGTATTAATAATAAATTTTCCTAATTTATGGCGAATACAACAAATCTGGGTGGGTATGCATTTCTGAGGTGAAGAACTCACAGTTCTTATATTTTTCACTGACTAGCCGATGATGAGGATAGAACGCCACTCTTTACCCTTATAATGTATAACACTTATGTTTTCTTAAAACGGTTTATACGCTATTACCTTGCAACTTTTCGGAAATGAAAATCCACCATCGTTCGTAGATGTTATGACGTTATATTTGGTACCTACCGCGCACGAGATGTGTTGGGAGTTGACATTTACCAAATGACAACACAAAATGACAAAATTCTCGCTAGCGCTCTTTCTTTTTACAGTTTTGGCGAGCACGAGGAAGTTGTCCCGATACTAAAAATCACGAAGATGTGTTTTCGTATTGAATTAAGGAAGGGTGAGAATAATCAAATATATTGGCATCTGTATTATCCTGCACCATATTCTGAGTTTTGTTTGCTCTTATGTTTGTATGCTTGCAGGATGGACGCATCCTTTCCTTACATGACAGCAGAGTGGTCTTGTAGATGACAATACTTTTTATTCATGAAGGATTTCTCATGAAAAAAGCAAGATGGGGGGGGATGCAATTTGGTCTTCTCCGCTTCATAATTTCACAACTGAATATGTTTTGCAATAGAAGAGGACGCAAGGGATTCCATGTGAGTTCAAATGGAAGAAGATGACCCAGCCTTCCTGACGTTTTGAAAAGTAAGGAGATACAAGTATTTACGGGTGCCTCGGAACATCAAGTCTGGACGGAGACTGTGAATCACTGCCGAATAAATGAAGATACCTCACGTTTAAATGGTTATAAAATGAATTTCTATATAAATTGTTAATATTTGAAGTATTATAGTCTTTTTTTTTTCTCACCTTTTAAATTTCAATTAATAACTTGCTAATCTTATTTTATCACATTTATTTCATAGATTTTTTGCTATATTTGACCTGACAAACCCATCAGGTAATTTAAATTGTTGTAATATAATTTCCTAAGTGAAGATTTTCACATTCAATGAATCTAAGTTTTTTATCTCACTGTTATTTTTAAATAATAACTTGTTGATTTAGATGATCACACGGTAGTAAGAATTCCATTATTTTATTAAGGCAAGACTAGCCAATCAATCTTTCTATGTAATCACATCCAAGTGATAGGATTCTTAATACATTCTACTTTATATTTATATGTTTTCGTATCTGATTGAATTATTTAATTTTGTTGTAATAAAAACTTGAAACTAATCTTATTATTTTCCCTGAGAATGGTAGCTAATGTGAATGGCAGGCGACATGGTGAATTCTAAGCATCAGAACCACGCACCTCATGCTATACCCTGAGCGAGGCGGAGGACGTGTAAAAATACGGCGTCACAATGTATGGGTACTAAATGCAACTGCTATTATTAGCAAGTACACAAAAATAAATAGTCTGTTATTAGCAAGTACATAGAAATAAATAGTCTGTTATTAGCAAGTACATAGAAATAAATAGTCTGTTATTAGCAAGTTCATAAAAATAAATAGTCTGTTATTCGCAAGTTCTAAGCTTTTAGCCAAGAATGCTTAGTTTTGGGAAATCTAATAAATCTATTATTTGTTTGTGTTTCTGTTTCCCGAAATAGATTTATAATGACTAGTGTTTATAAATCTCATTTTCTTCGCATTCCCCATGCGCAGCATGTCAGATGAGTTAGACTATGTAGATCTGTGACAAGATTCCAAAGGCCTCATCTAAAAATAAATTCTTAATGCTATTAAAAATTTGACGAAAATAAACGAAATGTTATAAAGAAAATTTTTACAATTACACCTTTCAACGCCCCTCTGTTTTATCATTATTATCCAAAGGAAAAATGTGTAAACAAATTACAAATAAAAGTTGTGATGTACGCGATATATGTCAACGGTCCACCGGCGTCACCCAGTATAGAAGATGAGATTCGTGAGCGCTATGCGCAGAATTGGCTATTATATCTTCCACCTGCCTTCAACTGTCATTCTTAAGGGAAAATAAATAAAAATAATAATTATAATAAATGAGAAAAGAATTTTAACGTTATCAAAAGATTTACAAAGAATCACTTCGTCAAAACTATATTTTAAAGTACAAAGTACTCGTATATAGAAACATTAATGAAATCATTCGACAACTTCGACCTCAGCGAAATGAGTCAACTTCACGGTAAGATGTTAAAGATTACTTAAATTTGGAGATAATGTTTAGTGGTTGGGATTCAGATCGTGATCTTGCATCCTAGCCTAGCCAAATCCTAGCCATCACACAGCTATGACACCCGTACATAATGACACTCGTACAGAATGGTGCCTTGTTGGCGAATGGTTCATTGTCAGGAAGAGATTTACATCCTTCAAGAACAACGAAAATAAAGTACACACTTCATATAATACTAACATATAATAACACGGGTGCCTAATACTTGTTATAATTATCCTTACTCTTCCTTTAAAATATCTAATCACTTTTTCATAATAAATTACTTCCTCGAGACGCAGATCACGCTTCTGTCTCTGTCCTTTTGAAAAATCCTTTCATGCTATAGTGTTTTTATTACTACGATATGTTAAACATAGAGGTCACTATCGGCGGGTAGGTACTATAACGTAAAGTTATAAAGTATACAAAAAGAGACAGTATATTAAGAAAGCAAGAAAACAATTTATAACAGAGAGAAAAATAAAATGTGAATTTACATAAGAAATTATACAACAGAAACCATATATCATAACAATACATAAATTATTAAATTATAGTGCATAAATAATTAAGTGAAAGAATCGTAGAAGACACGCCTATGTGTATTTTTTTATGGGTTACGTTATAAAAAAAATACACTTGAGCGGGAGAATGAGAACAACACATGTATGTTTAGTAACACTAACCTTTATCTCGTACCGTCAGGTGGTCTACCCAGCATTTCCCATCTTGATACCCACATCCTAATGAAACTGCGGAAAAGCCCGAGGTTCATTTATTCTGTAGTTAGTCGTCGTTATCGATATTAATTATCATAATACTGTCAAAAAGCTTTTTTTTTCTCTGATTTGTCAATTTTTTTCTAATATTTTGCACAATAAATAAATTAATTCGTCGGTCAAATTCAATACTTACGATTGACCTTACTGTATTGCTGTGCGAGTGTGAGCCGGTCTTTAGTCCGTGTGCTCGTGACCCTAAGTGGAAAATCTCCAGAAAATCGGAAGGAGACATGAAATTCCCCTCTTCGGACATACATTTCTATGGCGACAGCCGTGCAAGAATCTCGAAATTAGATCTCATTGTTTTTTTATGTCCCCCCGATACTTGTCTGTCAGCTGCGCGCACTCGTCTGGGTATCTCTGCTCTCTGACCTTTTTTACATTCCCCATTTTTCCGTTTTAAAGTTTTCCCGTCTTTGAGAAAGTTTCGCACTCGCGGAAAGAGTAAATTCGAAATTACGGACGCGTTTGGATCTTGAACTGAGACCTGACTGAACAATAATATTTCTCAAAAGTGTACATAAAATAAGGTAAATAAGGGTCAGAGTGATGGAAGAGTATTAAGAAATAGACAAACAAAATTAAGACGACTGGTGCAGTCACAAAAATGAACAAAATTAAAGGGTATTTTCGTAGAAAGCAATCACATTGTGGTTTGACATTATCATATTAAGTAAATTTAGTGGGATTCCAATTGCAAGATTTGTGAAACAGCGGTTTGGCCCATTTTAATTTACAGGATTGAGTATTGGGCCAGTACAAAGAAGCAAATAGTCGATACGACCGAGATACTCTTGAAAAAAATTGTAAATGTTTATGTCTG
Organism: Eubasilissa regina; assembly: GCA_022840565.1. Classification (NCBI taxonomy): domain Eukaryota; kingdom Metazoa; phylum Arthropoda; class Insecta; order Trichoptera; family Phryganeidae; genus Eubasilissa; species Eubasilissa regina. The sequence continues at coordinate 32,286,260 of JAINEB010000007.1, forward strand.
TTTCTAAAAAATCTAAAAAGGTCGATTTAGATGCCACGGACCTGTGGTGTAAAATAAGTAAAATCACATAATTCATAAAATTGTGAGATTTTCTCCCATCGGGACCACAAGCAACTTAGATAACTTCAATCAGTCGCGATCTTAAAGATTTTATTGTGATCGAGGACAAGAAAAAGTGAAGAAGTGATTAGAGTATCCGAACCAAGATGAGCAGTATACAGTGAGGAAAAAGAAGAAGACTTTGGCATTTAACTAATAAATTATCAAGATACATTAAAAGCTTTCACTCTCTTCGCAGATATATTTCAGAAAAAATTTTTTTTTTCATTTTTTGATGTAGGTCCATTTTTTATCATTTTTTTATTAAGGTTTTGATAAATAATCGTTGCTTTCCTGAGTGAAATCAAAGCGGAAGTTCACAAGTCGCATAACGGTTCCCGGATAGGGTTGGTCCTCTTAGATGAATACATTCCTTTTAATATTGATTACTAAGAGCAATGTCGCATGGATGTATCTGCGTACTAGATTTATTTGAGAGAATACAGGAGAATTTTTGGAAAAGTCATTTGATGATCTTTAATGGAATGTGACGTTGGTATTGTAATAATGAACTTTGTTCTATGTTCTATATAGCTGTGTTATATATAAGATATAAATGATGCACGACCCCTAAAACGGCAGCTCAATAATAAACTTGAAGGAAGACGAAGAATACATAGATTGAACCAAGATAAGGTGGCAAGGAGTGTTACGCTTCCTATGGACAGCAGGATGCAAAAATGCCTCAATCTTGCAACAAATCCGACCACAGCAACCCTGAACATTAAGTGTCAAAGTAGCTTAGAAAAAAAGATTAACCTTGGGCCGAAGAAAACCTGGAAGAGCACCACCACAGTGGAGAGAAACGTTGAATCTGACTGCAGAGAACCTGGAGTCAGTTGTGAGGGCTAGAACTTGTGGAGGAGCCGAGCTGAATTTTATCTGATTAAGAACGCTATATGAAATTAATGAGATATAATAAACGAAAAAAGAAGATTTCAAAACAGTTTAAACAAATAATAGATATCTCATAGAGACAAAGCTATTTTTTTATTATATTTAATTTATATATATGGAAGTATGACAAATATAACGTTCACCATTCTCACCCATTAATAAATCTTGTATATATGTTATATATATAATGTTTTCGTGCATACATTTTTTATATTGATTTTAATGTAGGTAAGAAGGTATTACTCTAAAATTACAAATAATTACATGATAGGTTCATAATCCTATGTACAGTATATATTGTATTACATATATGATTGTATAATACCATTGCACATATATTACATGTAATATTTTCCATCGCAATATATGTCGAAACACTTAATAGTGTAGTGTTTCCACATATTAACATAAATACAACTTCCAAAAACTTGATAGATTTGAAGATTGATTAAAAGGTGAGAATGGTGAACGTTATATTTGTATAAATTGATCACTAAAGCCAGCCGAAGACAAGTCTAAGCCTTGTAATTACCCATAGTTCCATATCCATTAAATATAATGAAAATAGCTTAGACTCTATGAAATATCTATTATTTGTTTAATAACAGTACCTTTTTAGGTGAAAATCCAGTAATTGTGTGTTCTTGGACATATTAAAATATTGCTAAAGACTAATTGGTTTTTGGTACCAGCAATTGGCAATAATACCCCAGACCAGAATGTGCGATGTATTTTTGAATAATCTAGGAATCTCCGCACCGGATTATAAAAACAAGGATGTTGATAATGATGTCGCTGAATTTTTTGTTGCATATTGATTGCATAGTTTTATGGAGAAATCCAAGCATTTATCATGCCTGTTTTTCGGTTGTTAAATTCATCCCTGGAGTTTTATTTCATCCCTTTATCCCGGGGCCATTTCTGTCCTCTCTTCATTCCGGGAATTTTCGCATCCAGCGTTAGATGACCTCTTTCGCCGAATGAGACATTAATCTTTTTTTTAGTGAATTTTTTACAGCGCCGTAAATAGGGGGTTGCAGTAAATTTTCTTTAGTAATTAATTGGCTGTGTTGGATTTCGGGTGGCGCGCTTTTATGAGGATTTCACAAATCAGGACGAAGAAAGTTTACGCTTTTTAAAATCACCGAGGTGAATATATTTAAGGGCAAATTAATTCGTACTAAAACTTGGCTTAGTATTATTTTTACACGAAGCCTGTAGCGTTGTTTCAGGAATATGCATTGGTGAATCGAAAAAATGTGTCATTGAAATATTCAGATAATGTGTTAATTTATGTTAAATATAATTATGCCTAACCACAAAGTTTACGATATAAACATAAAAATATACTTAACAATATGATTCCAATAATTATACCGATAACAATAAATATAAGGTGAGTGGGAAAAAAACATATTTTATTAAGAGAACACATTCTTATTGTGGAGTTAAAATTATTCAGAACGTAGTTCTGTAATATTTTAAATACTTATTAAATATATTAATTAGAAAGATATACATATAAAATAAATTTTATCGGAAAATATTGTTGTTGCACCACCGGGATTTGAACCTAAAAAATTAATTTTGTACGTATATCTTTTTAATTAATATATTTAATTTATATTTAAAATATCACAGACCCATTTTCTGAATAATTACAACTTCACAATTAGAATGTGTTCTTCTAATAATAAAGTTGAATCAATGAATTGATTATTCTGGCGTCTGCTATCGGATTACTCAAAGGTATTTGAATTTCAGTAAAAATAAGGTAGATGGCTCTTTCAAATAATGGAACGATTAAATGTATTAATATCAAAAAGGTAACATATAGGTTCGAAAATTTGTCGCTAAAAATATCGTCACTGTAGCATAGTTAGATAATGCACCTTCTCCGGTTTGGAAAGAAATCCAAGTTCGAATCCCGGTGGCACAACAACAATATTTTTTGATAAAATTGATTTTATATGTATATCTTTCTAATTAATATATTAAAAAATTTTTAGTTTTCTGAATTCTATTCTTTTTTTCAATGATAGTGTTCATGTTAGTATCATTGTATGTGTAATTTTTTATCTGTATTTTGTAATCTTCGATTTTGGTTTGAATTTTAGTGATTCGGTGGTCCGGGATTCGAACCTCATTCCAGAAGATTAGCAGGTTAGTCCTAGTTTCATAACACAACTGTTTAAACAAATAAACAACTAAACAAATAATAGATATCTTATAAAGACGAAGCTATTTTTTATTATATTTAATGGAAAATATATAGAAGTATGGGTAATTACAGTGTAATATAATGGAAGTATGGGTAATTATTTTCCATTAAATATAATAAAAAATAGCTTCGTCTCTGTGAGATTTATTATTTGTTTTATAATAATGCCTTTGAAGGTGAAAATCTAGTAATTGTGTTCTTGGAATTATTCAAATACTTCTAATCTCCATTTTTGTTCAAATTAATTTTGCTTTAAATTGAACTCAAAATAATCAAGAAATTTTTTTTTTATATATTATCTCTAAACGAATGTTAAAGCAGCAGAAACTAAAATGTCGTGCAAAGAACGAGTGCCTTGAGACGAACAAAGTCGTGGACCTCCATTTAAACTGACGCATGCACGCACGCAATATGTCACGTGATTAGTCTTCGTTAACCTTGAAACCCACGAACTTCAGTTATTCTGTTCGGTTGGTTTCAAACTACTTAATTATATAGTTCAATCTTCCAAATTGGTATTTCCAAGTAAACTATTATTTTCTTTAAAAAAAAAACTATAAACTGAATTTTTTAATTTCGTAACCAAAAAAGAGGGTATTTTGTGATTTATTATTTTTCACTAACGACCTGTTACTTAACATGAAAAATAAAAAAAATTAATTAAATAATTTAAAAAATCATCATTTAATTTTCCAAAATTTTGCGTATTTGAAAGTACCTAAGCAGATTTTTTATGTTTTACTATACATTTTTTTGCCGAATGGCGCAATGAAACAGCTTTCATAAATATAAAATAAAACCTTTCGAGATCCATTAAATAAAGCTAAGGTAAAAAAATCTCAGAATTTTAACAAATATTGTTAACACTACTTTCAGTAGTTTAGAGATAAAGTGAATAATTGTTACTGAAAGAAACTGAAAATGTTGAAATTGTTTCACGGATGGAACAAAATCGATGCCCGCGGATCGCAAAAAAGTAATATACTCTCGTGAAATGTATTCACAAGGAATCCGCTGAATATTCTATGTACTTTTAGTAAAATTGTTTAAATTACAAGGTTTTATAGCTTGTTACGGTGCCTTTGAGCTCTAGAGGAAAGGAAGCCATAGTGGCTGCCACCGATCTAGCTTAGTCTGGGTCCTCAAATGTGTGTGTGTGCTTTGGTGTTGCCTGCTACTTCGGATGGGATGATAATTGATTCAAAGGCATTCTGATTTTCACTTTACATATATATTCACAAAATACAATCAATCACGACATTGGACGCATGGAAAACATTCTTTAGATCTTCCTTCTTCAGCGCAACTTTCCACGCAAGAAAGGTCACTTTTATATATTTCTTATATTTACAAAGTTTATCTATTGCTAACATTAGACAATATGGCCGTGAGGTGCCGATGCAGCTGAGTATCTGGGTCACCACACGCCTGCGCCAGGATTCATCTCTTGCTCCAGGAGATAGACCGGACACCATTTTGCCTTATAACGCCCTTCTATCGGCCATCGACCGTACGTCGCCTCCTCGCTCATTGTAGCGGGGTCTCTCCTTAACCCGCAATTAGATCAGGACCATCTCTGGGTCCACCGCGGTGACCTTACTCTTAATCTCCTCCACCTCCCGCTGCCATATTTCTCCGGAGTGCGGCTCCACCGTCATGCCTATTTTCGAGCGTACCCACCAAAAATGACGTTTTACCCAGCTGCCCGCCAAAGTCAAATTTTTGTTCCTGATTTAACCATTTAGACGACCAATCAGGCTAGTTGGCTACCCAGACCTCGGCGCGCAAATTTAAACATCTTAAGGTTTATTTTCATATTATTTCCTCCTTCATGTGAGTATTGACATATAGTGGCTTCAATCAGACGAGACTCGGCTCGTAATGCACCTCCACAAGTCGCGGTCCTAGGTCGCCCTCTTCACAGCTAACTCCATGGTCTCTCTAGCCAGATTCAACGTATCTAAGAATTCCTCTATCATGGCACCATTCAAGGTCTTCCAGATCAGGTTTTTCGACTCAAAGTTGTACCCAGGGTAATTTCCTTTTCTAAGCTGTTACATTAACGCATAATGTGGTCAAATTAATTAGCTGTTGTAAATAAGGCTTGCTGTGGTTGAATTTGTTACAGTTTTGAGGCATTCGTGCTGTCCGTGGGATGCGTAACATCCTTAAAAATTAGAACCCGAGCATTATTATAAATATATATATTGTGACATTATGAAAGTACCGTCATTTAATTATTTTTGGTGCCTGCTACCCATTTCATTCTATGGAATCCCTAGTATCAACCTATAGGAGAGCGACGAGTGGGAATATGGCAATTTTTGACGTAAGACTGCGAGCGAATTTTGTCGGCCGCATGGATCGGCAGTGATAGGTCTTCGCCGTGATCTAACAGATGCTGAAATCTCCCATTCAACTTAAAATATTAAGAAGAAATGGCATTCTCACTGTGCAACTTGGACTAGAAAAAGGAGTGCGATCCTGATTTGTGGCTTCGATAAGAAAAGTAAAATACAATTATCTTATGTTGAAATTCTGTAAAATGTAGACAGAACTAAGAGCAACCGACGTCCGCATCAGTAAAATATATTGAGTAATTTTTTTTACTTCAATCTAGAAAATATCTTATGCTTTCGTGTACATCATTTGCTGCACGTGGTAAAATAAATGTTTACGTGTATATTATTTGCTACACGTGATTGGACTGATATTACACGAGCCATTCCTGTAGAAATTATTAGCAAAATTCTGCATTTTTAATATTATTATTTTAATTATTTAATGTTATTGATAATGAAATATTAAAGCCATTACTAGTATATTATATCATTATATTTGAATTTATTCACTATAAATGATGTTCTAAGCATTCGTGTGAAGCTTGCATTGACAAATTTCATCCGAATAGTGCATTTTCAATTAATTCAACTTGATTAGTTTCTTGTCATTTTACCTAATCTATTTTTCAGAATTAACAAAAATATAATATTTTCCATCAGCATAAATATTTTATAAGATCTGTTATTTTTAGATTTATAAATTGTATTTGTACCAATATTCAAAATTTGTTTTATTTTTATTTCCACAAGTTATGAATACAATTTTTTTTTTTTGTCTAAAGGTAAGTAAGCAAATTTTGATATAAGTAGCCCACAATTTCATGTTTTTAGTTGCAGCTGCCGGTGAAAGGTTGAGGGTTGAGACCATCTGTCAGAGACATCTTACCCTTCATAATATGTTATATATAGCGAACTCCTACCGCGGGTAAGCAAAACGCGTCATTGCTACGCAATGCACTGGCTTCGTGAGCACGCGATATCCAACAGTCGCCAGCATCGCCCTTCATTTCCTTCCCGGCCTCGGACCTGTCAGCAGCATTCGGTATTCACTCCTATTCTACTCCGTATAATTAATAAATAGTATAAGTCGTGAGTATTCGTTTCAATTCAATTGACCTTTTTTGCCATTGCTGTCTACAATCATGTCACTCAATTCCAAAACACAATACATATTTTACAATAGAGACTCAACGACATACCTACACGCGAATTCTGAATGGTGACTTGACATTGGAGGAGGATTACCATTCGTATCTCAATTATTTTATCGTCCTCCCCACGGGACATTCAGCACACATTAACTTCCATCATCGAGTCAAAGATTCAAAAAAAAAAGTTTAAAATAATCTATCTTCAATAAAAGTCTCTTACTTAACAGCCTCGTGGAACTTGAAAGATTATAACAGATAAGAGAAGTACAGTGCCCAGCAGACTAGACCACTGCTGGACAATACCTCTCTTACCTCATGCGGGTCTGTTTTGGCATTATCCGCTCATCTACATATTGGTCCTCCCCTCGGTTTCTCGCCAAATGCAATCTCCATACTTTCACCTTCCTTAGAACATTTGGGGAGGTATACCGTTTCCGAAATACAGGTTCTTTAACCTCCATTATCCTATTAGGTTAACACGTATTGGGTACATCTTACGCAAGACTTTATATTCGGTTACATCAGTATTATATACAATTAAATCTTTAAGTTCTGTGACAGCAATTTCGTTTAATAACGAGCGTTTTCTGAGTTGGAATTCATTAAACTTAATTACATCTATTTCCAGATATTTAAACTATTTAACTGATTCAAAAGCTTGGTTTTTTGCGGCAAATGGATGAACAATGAACAAAATAAGGTCTACACTGACTCTCAAATTTACCAACCTCTCTGTTTCTTTTACTTATTATCTTACTTAGCCGCTCGGAGCACCACACTCTTCATTTTATATACATCATAAATGGGCTATAATATCTCGGAAATAAGATCTAACTAAGCGTTTTAGATATTGTATTCGTTTTTAACAGAAATAACCATTTCAAAGTCAGAAACATTTTCATTGTTGACAAGTGCAGTACAATAAATCCAAGTATTTTCAAATTACTGACAAAATAATTTGTAAAATCTAAATTTAGAAAAAAACCATTATCCAGCTTGCTGGACTGTAGACAGATGATATAAAAATAATAATTGTGGAATGCTGCTGGAAGTGAAGAGCATGATATGATAGAGAGAGAGAGAGAGAGAGAGCAGTCGTCAAAAGAGGTCTTCATTCAATATGGACATGGACTGAAAAAAAATACAAGTTCGATTTTCAAAAAGAAATCTAAATAACATTATTAAGGAAAACACATTCTTATTGTGAAGTTGTAATTATTCAGAACATTGATCTGTGATATTTTAAATACTAATTAAATGTATTAATTAGAAATATATACATATAAAATCAATTTTATCGAAAAATATTGTTGTTGCTACCAGTATTCAAACGAATGTGAATAAAAATGTGTTCTCCTTAATAATATATAAGTTGTATCAGTGTGTCCAATATTTAATAAAAATGAATTGTTAATTCTGGTATCTTCTATCGGACTACTCAAACGCATTTGAGATTGCGCAGATGGCTTTCAAATAATGGAACAATGGATGTATTAATTTGAAAATCGAAAATTTGTCGTCAAATGTACTGTGTGCTGTAGCATAGTCGGTTAATGTACCTTCTCCGGATTGGAAAGAGATCCAGATTCGAATCCCGGTAGCAACAACAATATTTTTCGACAACATTGATTTCATATGTATATCTTTTTAATTATTATTTTTAATTAGTATTTATATCAATTGATTCAGTTATTTCTGGCCTTTATTATAAAAGTAATGTAAATGATTATTTATATTCCCGCAGTCGTCAAAATGGAATCCCGAAATCCCGAGATTGTAACGTCGGCTCGGGATTGAATTTACTACATCCAGAGATATTAATATAATGAAATACGTGCCCTTTTGCAAATCACCCTTTCCGAGAATCCGTATAAAGGAGGAGGGCTAACAAATTCTCACAATTGAGCAGTAATTAAGAGTTCTACTTAGTAATTTGACCCGTTTGCGCTGCTTTCGGAAGCATCGGCGTGTGAAGTACCCAGAAACAACTTTTCGTATAATGGAACCTGTTTCCTATACTCCGGCGTGATGTACGTCCTACTTTTGCACGTAGTATGTGTATACAGCTACGTCAACTCTCTCTCCACTGTAAACAGTTGTATGCGGGCTGCCTGACCGCCGAAAACTAGAGTCAAGTCTAAATGAGTCAGGTCTGTAAATACTCTGTAAGCAATTGGACAATTTAGAGTTTGAGTTTTAAGTGACTATTTTTGACAGGCAGTTCCGTGAAAAAATAAATTAGATAAAAAAAAATAGACATTACTATCAAGTGCAAAAAAGTATGGATGAAAGTATTTTTGACTGCACTATCTATCTATATAAATCAGTGTCTGTTGGTTTGTTTGTTTTTTATACAAATCTACAGTTTTATCCTGAGCTTGATGAAATTTTGAACACTTAACCTTCAAAAAGAGAAGAAAGTCACTTTCCACATGGAATTTTGAAAAACCACCCCCATCCTCTTTTCCCACCACATTAAGCAGAATTTTGGTTATTTTTGATGAAATTTTGGATATTTGACATTCAATACAAGAAGAAAGTCACTGTCTACGTGAAAATTTCAATAAACCACCCCATCCCCCTTTCTTACCCCTTAAAGCGGAATTTTGGTACTTTTTGATGAAATTTTGAATATTTGACATTCAATACAAGAAGAAAGTTACTGTCTACGTGAAAATTTCAATAAACCACCCCATCCCCCTTTCTTACCCCTTAATGCAGAATTTTGGTACTTTTTAATGAAATTTTGGATATTTAACATTCAATACAAGAAGAAAGTCACTGTCTACGTGAAAATTTCAATAAACCACCCCATCCCCCTTTCTTACCCCTTAAAGCAGAATTTTGGTACTTTTTGATGAAATTTTGCATACTTGACCTTCAATACAAGAATAAAGTCTCTGTCAACATGAACATTTTTAAAAACCACTTATATCCCTCTTTCCCACCCTTAAAGCAGAATTTTGATACTTTTTGATGAAATTTTGCATACTTGACCTTCAATACAAGAAGAAAGTCACTGTCTACATGAATATTTCAAAAAAACACCTCTATCCCCCTTTCTCACCCCTGAAAGCAGAATTTTGGTACATCTTGATGAAATTTTATAGCCTTTACGTTCAAAATAAGAGAAAAATTATTGTCTACATCTGATTTTTTTTTAAAAACTATCTCCATCCCCCTAAATGAGGTATATTAAAGTCCGGGCAACGCCGGGTACTTCAGCTAGCCTTCTATAATAATAACAAGCCAAGGATTACCAACAGTCAGAACATGCGCTAATTAGAGTGTATATTTGAAATACTAATTAAATGTATTAATTAGAAAGATATACATATAAAATCTATTTTATCAAAAAATAACATGGCTTTCAAACAATGGAACGATAGATGTATTAACGTAGATCACTAAGACGTGCATATTTATGATAGAGTAAAGAATGAAGAAATATGAAAAGAAGGTAAAGATCATAATACAGTGAGCAACAAAAATAAAGTATCACTCAGGTGGTTTTGTCATATGGAACGGATAAATAAAAAGAGAATATTAAGAAAGATATATGACGCAAGTGTTGACGTCACCAAAAATAGAGAATGTCCGAGAAAGCCTTGGCATCAACAGATAAACCAGATTTTGGAAGACAGTCCCGTTAATAGCCTCAAAAATCGGCGAGCTCATATAAGAAGATGTATGAATGTGAATGAGGCGAGAATTGTGTGTCAGGACAAAAATTGTGGTACTCTATCCTCTCTGCCTACCTGCGTGATGATAAATTAGTTAGATTCCCTTTAGATATCACTGGATATTATATAAATTACTTTTTGGTAGTTTCACAAATGAAATGAGATTTCATTAAAATTGAAATAATTAATATTTAGCACCGCCTGGCAGGTTTATGAGAAACATTGACTTCCAACGGAAACAAATAACATTGTCTTTTTTTGTGTGTATCTCAATATGTTTAAATGAAATTCTTCTATTTCTAGAATCACATTGCTTTAAATGGGAATCGCTACCTTTGGATTCATTTTTTTGTATCAACCTCCAATATTCACGGTCCGAATCCAACAAAAACTCTACGCCCTTGAAAAGCAGTTCATTTCTTCTTCATACACTTCGCTTCATACGCGGATCGCTGTGTGTTATTAGGTCGTCATTGGCCAATCCCGAACCCTGTTTGCTCATCTCCCTCAACCCCTGACACAAGCCGCCCTCCCCCACACGACCTACCCATACCCGGTTGCCGACCTGTGCTACCCTGTTTGTCTAGAGGCTAAATCAACATATTACACTCGCCCATTGCAAAGATAAACATGAAGAATTTTTAGCCAAAATCAACAGATACCTCGGGCGTAGCGCAATTATTGATATTTTATATTGTTAAATGAGAAGCGAATCAAACCGAATATGAATTATTAATATTAGAATATGTGACAATAATTACTAATAAGACTAAATAAGAAATGAAAGAATTCTCGGACATTTCCGGGTATTTATTAGGGTGTAGGTCTCCCGATGGGGGTTGCTGGGATGGGCGATGCCTAGAATAGTGGCTAGAGAGACCTAACGGAGCCCTACTAGCCTACTGGCGGAACCTACTGGCTCTCCCTCGCACCTGTATAGGGTGAGTTCTGCGACTGAAACACATAAATGTGACGTCTACCCTCCCCTTTTGGGGGTGTGTGATTTCTATTGCTTTTTTTCTGGCTGCCTTTTGGAAATTAATGTGGCAACAAGTCTCTCATATGGTACAGGTGTGGTTCTGGTACGACGATACCGGAGCCAACCTATGATGGTATTATGATGATATAACTGAATGTAATAAAATAAACAAAAATATATGTAATTATGACGAATCAAAACGAAGGTAAACAACTCTCAAAACAATTCGGGGTAGGGTGTAAATAAATAAATTACTAATCATCACTATTTTCACCCCCTTATCATAAGAAGTTGACAATCTGAGACGAGGACAGCGATTTTTCGAAAACGTCGCCTGACAAAAGATAACCCAGAGAAGCTGATGGTGACTGAGACGAAGATACTGATGTCCTAATGGAATATGGAGAAAGGTGGAGGAAAATTGTCAAGAAGGTTCTCTCTAACGTGTGGATGTTTTTATCAAGACTTATTTTTCGTGTGCCGCCTTAGAAGGCGAATAGATCAAAGGTTGGTGACCATTTTTATTTATGATGCATAAGATTATCAACATTTTTCTACCAACGTCTCTGCTGTCTTTTATCTTCTCCTGCATAATGAGTTGTAAAATATCATATATTTCATAGCGGAGAATATGTCTTAAGTATGCAGCTTTTCTTAATTGATATTATTAGTTCTCTGGACTTATTAATACGTCTTAATACAGCTTCACTAGTAATGGTATCAACCACTCAGTCCCGCTTTATACTGGTAAGATAAATATTTTCTTATTTTCCCCAGCGCACAAATAACAGTATTAGTTATTAATAGAATCAGCGTTAGCTTTTTAGAGTTTCATCATAAGTTTTTCTTGAGTTTCTTAGCACTACTAGTTGTTTTATTTATACCCATCCAACAGCATCGATACTTAAAATTACACAAAAAAAATTTATGCGCACTCCGTGATCCACATTGGTCAAGGACCTCAGCGGCGCTCGAACGGCACTCTTCCGCCGCTCTCTGACCTGCGCTGTGTCGCATTTTCCGTTACCGTGACCTCATACATAGTCATTAACTTTGGACACTGAAGGAGAGGAATCTATCCAGGCTGTAGATATGAAATACCTATGAGAAGTTGCGGGAGTAACGTTAAGATATTAAATCAGAAAATATCATCCGAGAGGATTTTGGGACGAATTCGATGCCGCTCAAAATAGAAAATCTCAGCTAAGTTGGATATATCCGATTGAAAACGATTTTTTTTCAAATATCGTGTGACAACGGACTAAAGTGAAAAATGACGTCAGTTTTACGTTGCAGGAAAAATTAACCTTACTAGAAAAGTTAGACATGGGACGTTGCCAAGGAATTTAACATTACACCATTTTGAAGGACCGAAAATAAATTGAAGACGCTTAATAGACTGTTTGAAGACTTCAAAGCTTGACAAACAATGTTTGAGTGCTAACTAGCGCATGTGTAGAAACAAATGATCACGTGATAAGTCTAGACCATGCCTAGGTGACTAAATAGTGTCTACGCGACATGATGCTTTTGTTATTTTTTTACAGACAGTATTTCGAATTTTTTTTTCATATACAATACAGTAGATATATGTTTTTACTTATGTTTATTATAACGAAATAATTCTTTCGATCTCCTGATTTGACCTGTACCCGGATAGGGAGCGGACCACGCTGATTGGTTACTCTATTTTGTGGGCTCGGTGTGCGGGTAGCATTTTTTAATTTCCCTATACTCATTGACGGATTTATTAATTAGTAATATTCGAATATGTCCAAGATTACACAATTACTGGATTTTCACCTAAAAAGACACTGTTATTAAACAAATAATAGATATCTCATAGAGACGAAACTATTTTTAATTATATTTAATATCTTCGGCTGACTTAAGTAATCATTTAATATAAGCCCTGTAATTACCCATACTTCCATATATTTTCCATTAAATATTTAAAAAAATAGCTTTGTCTCTACGAGATATCTATTGTTTGTTTGATTTAATAATTTTTTAATTAAACTACAGACGCAGAGTCAACTTAGAAGGAAGCGAACTCGAGATAAAACTAAGGTACGTATTTTAACTTGTATACTCAACCTTCTGAACATAGTACAGTAAAATCCTGGAGTCATTTCTTACCTTGGTAATAATCACGACTGCTCTCAATGATAGCAAGATGTAGATGAAGAGACACACGTAGAAATAAAAGTGTTGTTTTTCGAATTGGCAATACTTTTTCCAGCGACAGCCAATTTGAAAGCTGATAGCTGATTTGTGCTCAGTTTAGTTTGCCATTTCGCTACGAATAGACTTACGCCAGAACAACGCTTGCAAATTGTGCAAATCGTGGTACATTTCGTGAAACATACCGTGAGCTACGGCCATTTTGCGATCGATATAATCGTCCCTAAGCAAGTAATTGATAATACGCATCCGCACAGACGTCATACAGTGTGCACCAAAGAAGCCACTGTTTCTTCAAAAATGATGCCGGACAGAAAGTTACAGATCCATGATTACTGACTTCTTCGTATCCTAATTAAATGGCATCAATGTGGAAGAACTGTAGCTTCAACAAGAAGGCGCAATATGCCACACAGCGCACGCCACAATCAATTTACTGAAGGAAACATTCGATGAGCGCATAATTTCGCGTAATGGACTTGCGAATTGGCCTCCAAGATAGAGTGATTTAACACCTTTGGATTATTTTCTGTGGGTATATGTGAAGTCGCTAGTTTACGCCGATAAACCAGAGAAAATAGACGACTTTGAAGCCAACATTTTTTATAACGTTATAGTCGTCGTTATACAGCTCCAGCTTCTCAAAAAAGTGGTCGAAAAAAATTTTTTTTTTAAATATAGATGCGTACACAGAATACATGTCACATTCTTACTATTTTCAAACTAAGCTAAATGCTTGTGCTATGAAAATAGGACTAACTTGTTGGTGTCCTGGAACGAAGCGCGAACCCCCGACCACTATAAAGCGAACCATGGCCATTACCACAATTTTTATTTGTTTTATTTCATTTTAAATTTCTATACCTCTAAAAACAACATCCTTTATTTTAATTATTGTTCCCAAGATATCGAGAGATGGATGGCACTCTGTAGAACGGCTGTCGTCATGTACTTTCGATTCTCTGAATGTGTAAAAAAATACAAAGAAGGAAATGAGAAAATAATCCCAACCTATGACCCATAACTATTTTTTTAATGTATTCCATTATAACAACGTTTTTTGAATACATATTAGAGTTTTATTATTTATTCACATCAATCAATTATTTATTTTAAAAATATTAAATACAGAAACCAGCCGGCTGTTTCCGGTTGTTTATGCCAGGCCCTCCGGGCGAGTGATGCGTCATCAATGAAAACTGCCTCGCGGCTAAAATTTTAGCGCTGGTTAATTATTCATATCAATGTACAGAAATAGATTTATTTTATTTTCTGAAATAAGGTAAATTATTTGATACTGCATTTTAAAATATTGGATAATGACAAAAATATTTTATAATTTGTATTAATTGACTGTTTTTCCTACCTGGTATCACCCGTGGTATATATTATTGCATATGCTATTTCATATAATTTTTTGGGATGGAGAAAGGAAAATACATTATTGATAGATATTAAATTGATTTTAAAGGTTTAGGTATGTTTCCTTTAAAATTAATGTAATATCCATCAACACTGTATTTTCCCCTCCCTTAATGTTCCATCTATCTGTGTATGAACTCTATCACTCTCTTTATGTATACTTGTATTTAAGTATACTCTTTTTGTATTTATGATTAGTTTTAAATAAGTCTATGATGAAGAATAAGATAAGCGAAATCGGTTGACATATAATAAATTTCGTGGTTTCATGCAAAATGATTATATTTTATTTAATCTAAGAAAATTGCAAGAAAGAAAAAATCCCAAAGCCATCACAAATTATTTAATAAATATCAGATATATCATAGAGACGATGCTATTTTTATTAGATTTAATGAAAAATATATAGGAGTAGGGGGTGATTATAGGACTTACAACCTGTCTTCAGCTGGCTTAAGTGATCATTATATATATATATATATATAACGTTCACCAATTCTCACCCCTCAACTTGTATACATGGTATTACATAGATTCCCTTCGAGTATCACTACACCATCGCCATCTATGGACCTAATTTGATAATTTATTTTTCTTTAAACCTTAGTCAACTCAAAGAGAATCTAATTTTGTTGAAAATTATTTAAATCAATTTTCTTTATCTGTAAAATGTTATTAACACATTATTTTTCTAATTTTTATTTATTTTTCTTATTTTAACTAGTATATTATTATAGTAATATTTGAATACGTCCAAGAACACACAATTATGTATTTATTGTTTGATTATTTTAATACTTTGTAGTACACAGATAATTCAATATTCGAAAGTTCTAGAAATCTTTCGCCTTCAAACTTCAGCACATAGTAAAAAAACACTTTAACAACACACTTCCAATGACAATCGGAGGAAAGTTCGAATAATCTAATTCAGAATTCTAATTGATTACTTTGTTTATCAAATTCTCGATCCGACGCTTGGTGTTCGTTCGTCTCTTCGGCAGTTTGCTTTAATTGCTTCATTTTTGTCAATCGCGCCTCTGTTTCCTCAAGAGTTTCTCTGCTTCGTCGAATAGACTATTGAGTTCTGTCCGCTTCACGTTCTTGTGATCTTTTCTATTTCACCTTTGATACCTTTTGATGTTTTTAAATTGTTTCGAGTTTAATATTATTGACATGGCGGTTACTTTGTTGTATAACATGTTTATTTTTATTTTTACAACTAATTTTTGTACTTTTCATATACTATTATTTTATTTATTTAGACACATAATATGTAAGTATTTTACAGCTACAAAAAAAAGGCAGTTTGTAACGTGTATTTTATTTACACAGAATTTAAAATGAATTGCCCATCTAGGCGAGCATGTTTTAGAGAAAATTGGTAAATTATTAAGGAAAACACATTCTTATTGGGAAGTTGTAATTATTCAGAACATAGGCTCTGTGATATTTTAAATATATATCATAGACCAATGTATCAATGTCTCCGAAATTTGATAAAAATGAATTGATAATTCTGGCGTCTGCAGTGGGTTTACTCAAAGGCATTTGAGATTCTGTAAAAATAATGTAAATGGCTTTCAAATAATGGAACGACAGGTGTATTCATTTGAAAAAAAATGTAACATATAGGTTCGAAAATTTGTCAAGAAATATACTGGCATTATAACACAATTGGTAGTGTACTTCCCCGGATTGGAAATGAAGATCCAGGTTCGAATCGAAATTGATTTTGTATGTATATATTTATAATTAATACATTAATTTAGTATTTAAAAATGGTAAATTTGATAAATATTTCACAAAATCAAATATAAAATAATAAAACGGTAAATCACAATCAAATAAATAGAATACGTAACATACAAGGCAAATAAACGTAAAAATATAAAAAAGAGATATAATACCAATGTGCAATACAATGTATAAAAGAATATAAGCACATTTAAAGTCAAAATAAATATACAAGATCAACATACAAAATGCAGTTATAAAAATATTTCATTATATAAAACAGTTTTCTCTAATTCTATCAATCAATTTGAAACATCCTTTTAAAAGCCTTAATGTCAGTTAAGGTTCTAATTTTATTTTCAATTTGATTGTATATTCTGGAAGCTTGAAAGGTGAATAATCTTTGATCAAAAGTAGCTTTCATTTTTCGAACTATTTTAAACTTATTTTCTTTTGTGGGATAATATCTTTCAGTCTGTGAGCAGATATTATTTTTACTTATTTTCCTATGAAAGCTAGTTAGTATATTTCAGCAAATATAATTTTTTTATATCCAAAATCTGAAATTCCTTAAAATCGCTACTAAAGTTTCTAGAGGTGCAGTCTCTCTCATAATCAGGCGATTTCTAAACTAAATACATTATTATAATCTATTCGGGTTCGGGTATTCGACTTGGGGTTGGGTGGGGCGGGAATCTCGGGAATGGGGAGAAACTTGCACCTCATAATGCAGGAAAAGTTACTGGAAGTCGGGACCTTTTATGAAAGAGAACATCATAGCTAGTCTATGGCACAAAAATAAGAAGAAGACTTTAAATCCACCAGCAATATCCCAGCAAATACCCGTGTACTTTAAGAGAGTTCAGTGTGTATATATTTGAATGTATATATATGCGAGTGTAGGAGTTTCAGAACAGGTACCAGCTTTGCACAGGTGCCATCCAGTCTACAAATGTTCCACTAGTTAAGTAAATGTGGAGATTTAACTGTAATTCGCACTCGCCTGTACCGGGGCCCTGAAAGTTTAACTAGGTTTCATGAAAATAACTTGTTTTCGAAACACTCGGTAGAAAAGTGGTTTTACTATATTACACCAGCACTGGAAATGGTATTAAATGTACTTTACGTACGATAGATAAGCATATTTATTTATTATTAATATTTTTAACGAATAACTGACACAAACATATCAACATGATCGGAAGTTTTTTATTTGTTTTTTTTTTTAATATCAATACAATTATAACATTTAAAACAAAATCAATGTGTAAGAGTACAGGGTTTACGAAAAGCAATACAGGATTCTCCTAATTTCAACAAATAACGCATATTGGTAGGAGTTTAAAAAATGAACAATTTCAAGGGAAACTTTCCTCATGTTATCTACCAACCGCGTATTATGATATTGTAATAACCCTGCACGCGCTCTACAGACATAGCCTTGTAGGGGCTCACATAACAACCATATAGAGCTGAAACCCAACCAACCAATCAGCAGACACCATACATCATAATGGATACTGCCCTAGGATCTAGCGATCACTTCTCCGCGGGTCTTCCTTTCATCGGCATCTCGAGCGAGCCACTCCAGCGTTCGAGCACATATTTAAACTATATAATTCATCCATCAATAAATACCAACATTTGTAAGTGCTCTTTCATTTCTATATCTTCCTCTAGATAAAACATAAATATTCACGCACGCACACCGTATATACTGTAACATTTACTAACACGCGTGAGATTAGGAGATAGTTATGTGTTTCAGTCTCATATCCACAAAACCTTCTGATAAATCACAGTCAATCATATTCTACAACCAATACAAGATGTATATTAATTTTATATCTTATCATTATAATCAGCTCCATTCTCTGTTTGTTGCTGGATGAAGATCTTTCATTTCCTCAAAATTTTACTGATTTCGTCAGTTCAGCGGGTTTTGGGCAGGTCTACCGACCTCCTGATTCTCACAGATACTACTGTACTGGATAATTACATTTGTTCAACGATTTTGCGTCCTCCGAGCGAAATGGTCTGCCTATTTTCTTCTAAAAAATAGCGTCAACTATTCTAGTTTGTTCACTTAAACACAGGTTTCTTTCCGTGATGCCCAACATACATCTTTCTATACTTATCTGTGTTTCTTTTAAGTATTTGAATCTCTTTTGTTGAGAGGCCATATTACGAAACCGTACGTGATGAAACTATTAACTGTGAATAAAACTTAAAGTGCAGTTGCGCATGCAATTGTATAAAAAATAGATAATCACCTATAAGATAAAAAAGTTCTTACAGAAATCAATTTCTTAAGGGACTACGAATAGATTGATGAATTTATATATACCTAGATAATAAAGAATGTGAAGTAGAAATTCTAAGATGAATTGTAATGGGAAAATCAGAGATGACCAGTTTGACAAAGATATAGAGAAACTGGTCCATCATAAAAACAATCAAAATCTGTTTGGTAAAATATTTATTATTCTCCATAGCACATAGTGAGGGTTAAGAATAGCGTTCTATCCTCTTCACTGGCAACTCAGTAGAGAACATAAGAACGGCGGGTTCTTCACTTCAGAAACGCTAACCCACCTTGGTTTATCACATTCTGCCTTCTTTTTATTAATAATAAATTTATTAATAATACCTGGGAGAGATAAATGAAACGATGTTTTACGTTAACTAGTGGAATCTAATCAGAAAACACAGGTTAAAGTAAAACCAATTACAATCCTAATTTCGTCGGGTTAAGCGTGCGTTTGATGTTCTTCAGGGCAGGCTGGTGACAACAAGATTTTAAAAAATTTAATAAGGACATAATCTCCAAATCCATGCTCGTCTGTATACACCCCATCGTCGTAGTTAGTTATCTCAGCATCCCAAGCCGACGCAATAGGATTGGTAGAAAAAATTGTAGAATAATAATATAATGAAAATGAATGTTGACAGGAGGGAAACAACCTCGTTCCTTAAAAAGATCGTTCACCATGCATTAGGTTAAAACAAATTACAGTAAATTGTGCACTAGCAAGCCGCATATCTGACAGCTTCGAGCAAAAAATTAAATTAATCTCAACCATTACTAAATTTATTGGCATTAAAAATAATGATGGGGCGATTTTGAACGTGACATTAATTTTGTAAAAAATAGAAACATGGACATCAGGAAAAAAGAAAGAGATGAAAGAATATGTTGGATACCTTCGAGATATACTACTGGGGGTGGATGCTCCGAATCTCGTAGACTACGAAGTACACAAACTCTATCTTCTAAGAGTTAAGAATGACTCGAGTGTAGCACTCGAAGAAGAAGATCAAACAATATGAAAACATACTTGGTATGTGGCTAAAATTATTATACTGTTTAATTAAATCCGTAACGGGGTGCCATGAGTACCGAGGGTGAGCGACATCATTGTTTCATACAAAACTGTAGCGCAACGAAAGAAATTCATCATCTCGAATCAAGGGCTGACAATGGAGAGGTCTTGTACCTCAGCCATTGTTCTGCTCTCCTGGTACGAAAATTTATTACAAATGATAAGACGTCCTACGCAGAGTTGTGCTAATGAGCCAAAAGCGGTGATGACCTTTGTTAAATCGTTCGTTGATATGATAAAACCGAGAAAACTATTTGGGGGTTTTATTAATTACGAGATTTGTTGAATTTAAGGGCTTTTGTTTGTCCGAATTCCCGGGAGAACTTGGCCTGGGGAGCTCCTTTGAAACAATGTTAAATGATGATCGCTTGACTCAGCGATTTTTTTTTATTTCAGAATATTTTATTATTTTTCTGTTTTTCTTTTTAATGTAGTCAAATCATAAATGTACAGTAATATCAACACAACCCCCCTGTAACTGAGCGATAAAGACGTATGATAGAAATCAAGCATATGAGTTTTTCTCGAGTGTTCCTACTTCTTAACTCCACTTTTTATATTTATTCAAGACAGAAACCACTTTATTAAAAACCATTTAAAAAGCGTCACAATTGTCCTTGTGCGCGTGTATCGCCAGAACGGTAAAATATAACGATTAATAATTGATTATGTCAAGTTGTTGATGAAATATAATTCTAACTGCACTACCAGCAAGCATTCAGTAAAGCTTTCATGTTTTTCAATATAGAAAATGATTTAAAACTTTCATCAGTACATCACAAATGATACATCGACATCACATGTAGGCCAATTCGTGATTTCGTTAAATAAAGTTGTCTGTGTCTTAGCTAAATAAAAAAACAGACCGACGTTATATTTGAAACAGTGCCATTTAGGGTCGTAATTTTAGTGACCTATTCTGACTAGTTCTCGTAATATCGTCTATATTACGAACTAGTGTACAACAGAGCAATATCGTAATATTACATTCATTACTAATATTAACATTATTATTGATAATATTACACAAATATGGACCTAATATATGATCCAATTGAGTAGAGATCAACATTCCAACATAATGACTACGCTAATAATTTACTAGTTTTATAATATACTCACTACATTTTTATTTATTCCTGTTGAATCTTTATCTATCTTCAATTAAATAACACCACAATCAGGACAACGCTGTATATATACAGGCGGAGTCTACAATTATACTTAATTGCATTATAATTGTATCTCATGTTTATCATGTTACATTATAACATATTCACCTCTGTTACAACAAAAATAAAGTCTAATAAATAAATAGAAGATCAGGACTAAGTGGGTACCCCAGTGGAAGCGATCTAGAAGCAAACCAAGGAGGTGAACTAATTGTATTTCTCACACCGGAGCAGTGTCGAATTTGAAGGATTGAAGATAAAATTTATTTATTTGAGAAGAACTTCTTATAATCGATACCCAAAATACAGTGATCCAAGTATTACTGCTTTGGGCCTGTTATAAACTACATCTTTTAACTAACTATAATCTTCGATTAACATAAACACTCTTTGTTTTTACTAGATTAGATTTAAGTTAAGATTTAGAGACCAAATTGATATTCCAAAACTAAAATATACCGCAACCCAAAATCACTATATTTATCAAGGCATCAAATTCTTTGACAATCTCTCCATCACAATTATAAAAATTATACATAACTATAAATATAATATATAAAGTCAAAAATTGATAATAAATAAGCCTATAGATAGGTAGGCTTGGTTATATAGTTTTTGAATATGTGCATTCTATTTGTGTGGATTTAAAAACAGGAAACAAAAGCAAAACTGCTTCTGGTGAGAGACAGTTTCGAAATCGGGCGGATATATTTTACGGCGGTTATATAAAAACATTTTGTGTATTGTTATTCGATTATTAATTACATAAAGTTTCGGGGGCTGATCAGCAGAGTTTAAGAACATTCACGACTGCAAGGAGAGCGACCATCGGCGTCTAACAGCCCAGTACGGCAACACCCAGTATCGAATAAGTAACCGGAATATAACAGACAGTGATGTGAGAGTTTGAGAACTAGAGAATAATGATCAGAGATAGGAGTTGGTAGAGAGCACTAGTGGAGGAGGCCAATTCTTACCCTGAGATGTAGTGCCGTGGAAGAAAAAGAAGAAGATATCGTCATTAATTATTTCCAAATTATCATTGTTTAATGTGTCACAAGAACTCGGGTTAAATGTGAATCTCAAAATTATTTTCATTACAAAGACAGTTGAATTAGTTTTGTTATGTGTTGACAAAGGAGCAGACACTCTAACACGGGTAGGCTTTAGTTGACTTAAAGTGTCTATTGAAAGCTGTGAACGATTTCATATTTTAAATACATATTTATTTATGACGTTGAAAATTGTGTTTAATCCCGTTTCTATAGTATGTATTCTAGATAATTCGATTCAATATTATAAGACTATAATATATGTTATCTGTTTCTTGGTTTGGAGCTAGGAGAGTGCGCCCACCGCGGCGCACGACAGTTATCTCTTTCATACGCTCAATCGTACTAATCGTCACCATAGATATATCACATTTATCATTCTCTCTTCTCCCATTTATCCAAATGACTAAACCGTCTCAGCGACCCTTAATTTATTCCGACGAACTGGTCATCAAAGTGATTTATTTAAATTTGTTTGCCCTCTACCTAGTTAATGTTTTACTAGCCGACAATTACCTAGCCAAAGTTTTCTGCTAGTTAACCATTTAAAATTTTCAACACATTTATTGCTTCAAAGATTACAAAAGCGAAATGATTTTTTTGAACAAATCAATTATGACGTCACGTCGCATTAAAATTGTGTAAAAAAAATTAGTACTATTATTATCTGCAAACGTGATAAAAATCAGAATAAATCAAAAAAGCGACATTTAATGAATGTCAAATGGAAAATGGAGAAACCCCTTCGCAGAAAGTTTCCTCGCAAATTTACGATAAAGAAAGAAATTTCAAACAATGGCGGGAAAAGTAAATATTATAGAATTATTGCCATTTTTATCTTCTGAAACAACAGTTATATTTCTCCCAAGGCGGGCGGCGTAGAATTGGTAGTAAAAAATTACGAAGAAAAAGTATTTAACGAGAAGGAAATTGTTAAAAGTATGAAAGTAATCTTTACAGGATATCAGAAGGAACAAAGGCGGGGAAGATACGAGTCCGCGATGCTCGCCCGCGCCAGCTCACGCTAAATAAAGTGTTTAAGATTTTTATTATAATTTTTAGTCGACTAGAGATGTTCTTGTACGTACAAATAATCATATTTACCCTTATACTGGTGAGATGATCGATCAAAGACATGAATATATTGATAAATTTGTAAAAATTGACAATCTCTAATTCAATTGCACGCTGTTATTCATAGTTTCACACTACTAGAATACGCAGTATTCAGATAGAGTAAAATACACACATAATTAGTAGTATTGTCATGAGTGATATATCTGTGACAGATACCTACCGCCAACTGCTGCGCCAATCCAAAACAGAACACAACGCAGCTATTCTCATAGTTTGGTTAAATAATGGTCGGATGATTCACCTTGTACTTGGTTTTTCAGAAACACAATCATTCACAGAGGCTCAAACATACCTTCACTCCAAACGACACATACACGTTTTATCTTTTAAATTAATTTCCATCCCAAACCCTTCCATAAACTCCCTCGACCTATATGATCCCTCATCCGATCCCCATCACCTTCGTCCCATTTCACTTCTTTACCCTGTTAATTTCTACTACCAAAAAAACGTCATTATTGTTACCTCGTATGTCGAAGACAAGAGGGCTCAGTCCTTATCCCTCCCCTCTTTAACAATCAAATCAGAGGATAGCAGATCATTCTTGGCCAGCCGAAGCCTGCGTTCTATACGGTGCTATCGATTCCATAAACTTCCGCAGTGTAATTTATTCAATATTTATTGTCTTTACTCAAAATTAAACTCAGTATAATAAATGTCTAGATTCAGTTAGTACAAACCTTTTCTTTCCAATGATTCATATAATCTCTTAGACCAGAGTAGAAGAGATTTAAGATCAAATGCTCTGAGGGAAATTTGTCAAAATTAAAACAGAACTCTTCCATTTCATTTATACTCGTACATCTTAGGTTGACAATCTTTTTCTATGATACTGAAACATGAGCTGTGAAAGAGTGTGAGTAACATAGAATACTGGCGACGCATACTCCACATACTATGGACCACTCGCAAAACGTGTCCCTTGATTATATAATAAAAGAATTATACAACGAGCAGCGTCTAACCTTCATTCTACGTCTCCAAATATTCAAATAGTTTGAGCATGTTAGTGAGGACATCGTGGTTGATAGAAGAAAGGGTAGAAAGAATCAGATCTAGTACCTAGAAGAATGCAAGTACGATGGATCAATCTTCTTAGAACTTCAATGCAGGACTAAATTCTGGATTTCAAATAGAATGTTATGATTACACATTATGAAAAAATTAATGAATTATTCAAATAAAACACACTTCACTTTAATTAAAAATTAAAAAGTTTTCGATGTTTAATGCATCATCTTCAGTAATAAACTAAATCTTAAAACTAGAAGATAAACTATAGACTACATTGGGGGGAAGGTATGAGAGCGGTGTTGGAGAGAGTAGGGTTTCAGCGAAAAGTGAAAGTGGTTGTGGACGGGACTAATATGGACAGGAGAGGTGATGTAATAGGGGGTGTTTGTATGTTAAGTACATTTTAATTGTTAACATAATCTTTATACTTTTTAAAATGTCTCATTTTCTTTCTTTTTTGCATATATATAGTATTTCTACGTTGTTATGGGTGAAACGATTACCTTCTGAATTTGCATGGTCCGCCATCTCTTGTTATGTCGTCCAGAATATTATGAATGGAAATAGATGGCGGCAGATCATAAGAAATATCTAGCCAATGGAACTATGACCGCGATTACCCTGAGAATAAAACGAAGAAGAATATTGACCTTTTACATTTGTATTATTTATTATTGTTTTACGCACGATATATTGAAATAATAATAAAAAAATCTCTTACAGAGGATGGTGAGAGGTGTATTTTCTCTAGCAGCCGTGTGTCGCAGCCCTGTTACCCTGTTACCTGTAGCAAGCATGGCGGCGGGGCACGGTTGCCTTAAAAGCACATATAAAAATCTCAATCTGGCGGCGAATGAAAAGGACAGATGTGGAAGTACTTGATTTACAATTTGTTTTAATTTAATTACTCATCCAGTCTCTAAAATATTAATTTGACACACAAATAAAGTAAAAGTACGTTTAAATGTTAAAATTTTTATAAAATACTAGCAGTTAGCTAATTTTTTATAATTTAAATAATGAGTTTACACATCCTCACGGTGGTGAGTCAGATTTAACCCGGGTGTTTGAAAAAATATGAATTATGTTACAAATATTCGTTTAGTGCTGTTTTCCTTCTAGCTAATCTTTTATTAAATATTTCCAAATAATTTTAGATACAAATAAATATTATCGGACGAGATTCAAAAGATTTATTGATAAAAATATGAAAAAATACTCAAAAACTGACCTAAGACAATCGCTTTTACGGGATTGAATCTCAGCGCCTACGCCAAAATATATATTGTCAACATTTTGAGCGGGTAGACAAAGGATTACAGGTATACGTCCATGTATTTGTTTTGACTTATTTTCGTCTTGTGGCCCCTAGACAATGCCAGTAATATAACTATATGAAAGGCGTTGCGCCTACCTGTAAGTTTTATGACACTACCTAGTCGAGTTCCGACACAGTTTAGAAGCGGGTCGGCCATGGGGCTATTATTATTTATATTTTTGACAATTATATTTTGACAACAACAAACAATTTACTGACCGGAATTCACAGAACAATATTATATCTATTTTGAGTACAAGTTGTCTATTGCAATACTTACTTTTTTAAATTGTTAATTACATTTGCTTCTGCTTATAATATTGTTAATTGTGTTTCAAATAAAAAGGATGTAATTTTTAAAATATTTTTTTTTCACTTCTATAAATATTTTATTAAAATTATTTTCATCCGGTTTACGTGTAAAAAATACTAATATATAAAAAATAAATAATACCTTTTAATTGTTTATAACTACTACATTACTACTAGTTACACACCAGCAGGTAGTGTAATCGCCAAGCGACGAGAAGATCACATGCTCAGTGTATGTTTTTATTTAGGCTGTGTAGGGCGCCTGTTGATGCGTGAGAACATGTACATTATTCGTAATATTTTTTATTTTTTAGCAGAAACATTATCGCACATAATGCCATTTCATTAAATCATATTTAAAATGAAATATCTATAAAAAAATCTCCCACAAAACGGTAGAAAAACTGAAAACTTGAGGTGGGTCTAAAATGACCCACCACCGCCGGACGTCTCATCGGGCAGTAAGTGTTTATGTGCTATATTTTTTGCAGATCTTAAAAAGCAATATTTATTGCAAGCAGTGGAAGAGCAAAATTCCTGGAGGATAATTATATTTTTCTTAGCATCCTAGAGTACAACGGAACAAAATTTGGGTGGCATTCAAAGTAACATAATTTATATGCGTCGGTAGAAGGCAACGAAAGGAGGATTGTGCCTGTGTTTTATCCAGGGTCCTAGAGACAAACTATGTACAATTTTAAACGAATAGGTCAAATAGAATGATTTAATATAATACATTTATATGCAGGGCCTGTTGTGAAATGGCCAGAGAGAGAAGGAAGGATGCCTATATTTGCGCTGGATCCCAAGAAGTGACTATGCAAAAATTTTACATAGGTCAAAGGGTGTAGAGTTTTATATATAAAACAGACAACCAAACATTCAATTTTATAAACATAGATTTTTTGTTTCGTAAAACCTTATTGGATAAGGCTTGAAATCAGCAAAAAACTAGAGAAAACTGAGGGTGGAACAGTTAAAATCTTAACTAAGTACGTCTGAGATATTAAACCTCCTTTCTAGTTTCAACCTCCGTCCCCATCCCCTGACCGCCCTCCTCCGAACATAAATTTCAGCTGCAGTACATTCAAGAATGAAGCACGATTCAGACGGCTCAAATTTCCATGTTTTAAATTTCAAAAAGACAAAGGAATTATTTTATTACTTATTACTGCGTTTTATGTTCTACGAAAATCCTACAAATCTAATTGCTCTTATTATTAAACTCAATGTCTGGATCAGATTTCCAATCTGAAATGTTATTTGATGGGAAATGAAAAATTAAATAATTAAATAAACAAAAACATCATAAGATGAAGATTGTCAGAACACTAGTCCTTACAATAATTCTGTATGGGCCCGAGACATGGGCACTAGTATAATGCGAACTCAAGAAGACACGTTAGAAACGTGGTGCTGGTGGCAATTACTGCGAATCTCACAAACATCTCACAGTTTAATTTTACAGAAATCCACAATAATATTTCGTTTTCCCATATATTTCTATGACTTTCTAGACGTCTTGGATGTAATGTCATTTGCCAGTAAAATTTTTTTTTTTTTTTGTAACATTGTTCTATTAACCACTTAATGAGTTTAAATACATCTACAGGTTTCGAAAAATACCATTTTCTTCTTCAGCATGTCAATACTAACTAAAAACATATATTATTGTTTCTTTACCAGAATCAATTTTTTAAAAAAAACAAGAATTATTTAAAAAATAAATTTAGTACTTAACTCAAATGGTTACTTAATACAAATTTACTCGAATAATTTTTAGGAAAAAATTTTAGAATGGGACTCGTAGTTAAATTTAGTTGGTTGTTTATAATTTTTTGATTAGTTTTACATGCATTATTTATCTCCAATGATTCCAAATTATTTAGTTTGTGATATGCAAAATTGACAATCCCATTTTTTTTACCAAAACCATAACCATTTTCTATCAAATGATTAGAAAATTCTGAAAACCCACTATTGTTCAAACGTCTCAAAATTTTTTCCTAAACTAAGTTAATATTGCTAATTTCAAAAGTAAAAAAAATATTCGTGTAGTGTGAAAAAAAATTAGCAGTAGTGAAAATGTTTTCTCTTTTATATATTAAATGCCATTTTTACAGTAAGTAAATATATATTCAATTGAAATTAAGTATTTTTATCAATGCATCGGAAACCTAATAATTTATGTCAAGTATTATTATCATCTATTGTCTTTATTATCTATGCTAAGTAAATCAAACGTGTTTTTAATATCTCTAGATTTAATATTACTTAAATATTTTATCTTTTACATATTCAATATAGTATGTATGCGAATATGAAATGAAAAATGAAATACCCATATTCTTACATTTTTTGGATATATATTTAACTATATTAAACCATATTTTTAGTTGCGTCAAAACCAATATACTATTTACATCATTCAATGTTCTTTATTCAGGATTCCAATCGAAGCCTCAAATGTTAATATAACCCAAGTCACAGTAGAGGAGATATCGCAACTTAATAGAAGGAATGCAAGTCGAAGAATTTAAAATATAACTGAATAAATATTTTAAAAACTAATTCGTCTTTTCTCTACATTTCTCTAATTTTGTACATTTCAGAAACCAAAACTCGAGGTTTGTAATAATGGCTAATCCTAAAAATTAAAACATGAAGTTTTCCTGATTCCATCTTTATTTTTGTTGTTAACATTTGTATCTTTGCACGTTTTGATAGTTATCGTTTCCGTGAACCAAATAAGTGTTGAATAATGTAACTGTCTCTCAGTATATAATATTGTCTTTACCGTCCTTCACTGGCTCATTAAATATTTTGAATCTGTCCAATCTCCTCCTTCAACTTCTCAATCATCATTTTCATCTGAGCTACGTACACCTTATTCATATTATTTACTGAAATTTTCAGAACAAAATTTGGAATATTCAAATTTTACTGATTAAACAGAAACTTCTATCTCTTGAATCTCGGATTTGCACTGCACGAAATTAAATATGATGCACAAAATAAAAATCTCTCTCAATCGATATTTGACATTCACCCCCGCCACTCGGGTGCTCACATTGCCCCAACTGGTACCGGATTCTTCCCTGCCCTCCGTTTCTCATAATAGTCTAGCGGAATGCAATATTGTGCACACTTTTCTGGCGGCGCCGAGCTGACCCGCGAAGACTGGGACACCCTGACCTTACCCAGTACACGTGCACATTGTTCTACAATATAATCTAACCTTAAAAAGGTCATCTTTTTCTATTACATATACTGAATGTGGAGTTGAGCTACTTTTGAGGTTACACAACGAAGATAACGTCTTTCTATCTGAGTTGTAAAATATCATATTTCTTATTGCAGAAAATGTGTCTGAATGTAAAGTATGCCACTTTTCTTCGTTTATCGGTTATTATTAGTTCTTTTGATTTATGCATGCAATAATATGCATGAATAAATCAACCTATGAAATCTTTAGCATACGTCGATATAGCTACGTTCAAAATACCTCCAGCCTCAAAACGGTGGCTTCTATTAACATCCCTTAATGATGGGAGAGAAGATTCTGAAGGAACTAAACATCAAGGACAGACTCTCAACCTGCAGTCTGAGACGAATTCATTCACTTTTTGAATAGAAAAATTCCCCACCCGTTGGATCAATCAAGTGAAAAAGGGCTGATTACAGACCCAAGATCTGCAGAATGCCGAGAAAAATGGAAAAGCATAATTAAAAGGACGGGAGTTCATGGTGGACCAACATGGTTTGGTTGGCGTTAATTTTTGTATCAAATAATCATAAACATTATATGTACTGGACGCATGTACACGCATCAACCATGCCAACCAGCGCGCCGCATCGGCCTCGTCACTTCGCATACTAACGTCGTCCACAGCAATTGCTTCCGAGTCACCTTCGATCAGCGATACGATGTTCGTGCGCTCATATTTAAACTTCAACGTTTACAATAAGTTTGTTTCAATAAATTCTGTGCCAACAGTAAGCAGTTTCAACTCGTAATTCCTGGCCGCGAGGTACATCTATATTGTATAGTACCCTCACACCTTCATTGTTTCATCTGAACCCAACTTACGACGACATCACACATAAATGTTTTTGTATGTTTAACTCAATAAAAGCTTTTTTTGGATTAATCGTATTCTTGTGTTCCAGTGTATCGCCACAAATAATCGACGCTCTGCTGTATAAATAATTTTATGGCTTTATGAAAAATATTGTAATAAAAATATATTAATAATTTATATTCAAAATCTTAAAATACTATTGCAAAACGCGATCCATTTGTGAAGTTTGTAAATTACTTGTCCAAAATATAAAGTTTCCAGAATAATTATATAATCTGAAAATGAATTAAATATATTAATTAGAAAGATATGCATATAAAATCAATTTTATCGAAAAATATTGTTGTTGCGCCACCGGGATTCGAACCTGGATCTCTTTCCAAACCGGGGAAGGTGCATTATGTTCTGAATAATTACAACTTCACAATAAGAATGTGTTCTCCTAATAATAAAATTGTGTCCAAAATTTAATTAAAATGAATTGATAATTCTGGCATCTACTATCAGATTACCCAAAGTGATAATTGAGATTATGTAAAAATAATGTATGTGGCTCTTTTAAATAATGAAACGATTAAATGTATTAATATCAAAAAAAATTTTTCGTTAAAAATACCGTCACTGTAGCGTAGTTGGATAATGCACCTTCCCCGGCTTGGAAATAGATCCAGGTTCGAATTCCGGTGGCGCAAAAACAATATTTTTCGAGAAAATATATATTTATATATATATATATATATATATATGTCTTTCTAATTAATATATTTATTTCATATTTAAAATATCACAGACCTACGTTTTGAATAATTGCAACTTCACAATAAGAATGTGTTATCCTAATAATGATATAATCATTCTTATTTATTCTATCATTGTATATGGAAACAATGAAATTTAAAATCTATGCAATAAATCCATATATCTTATAAATCTGTTACACTCAAGAGTGGAATGAATTGTTTTGTAGACAGTTGGAGGACGATTTCAGGATGATATCGGCTTCTTCTCAATGCTCCGATTCCACAAGAAATCACCTGTAATTTATTGAAAAATAATACAATAATATACACGTGTGAAGTGTGATATAACTAGACTTAGATTGACTATACTAATAACTAGTGGAAAACCAATTATGAAAAGGGAATCGTACAAAAACAAATATTTTTTCTATTCAATCCGTTGTAAAATTAATACGTTGGTAAAAATACAATTTGTGACATGAAAGACAGAGATGACACACTATTTTCACAGTGGAAAGAACAACATACAAATATAATTGTCTCTTTCTCCCTAATTAAATGAATAGAGATAAGGAAGGACACATTGTATAGGACTTAATAAATGCTCTAAATTTTGTTATTAATCATTTTTTCAATATTCGTGCCATTAAAGCCATTTAAGCTAATAAAAATATTTTTTCTAACTGTTATTTACGGTAACACGAGTTGACAGCATGGCTGCTTTCGGGTATTTTATATCATGGTATGGTAAAGGTTAAAATAATCTCTCTGGGTGCATTGCATTGCCTCTCCGGAATGGTAATACCCTCATCCAATACTGGAACATAACAAAACGTTGACTCAAAATATTTGTATCGTAATAAAACTCACGACGTCCTACTTAACCCATTGATCGCGTTCATAAATACATATTTCATACGCGCCACTCTTTGGCGGCATTATATTTTACGACTTTACACTACGATAATGCAACAAATTTATGATTTGTTTTTAAGAAATCGACAGCAAGAGTTCCCAAGTATCCTTTTGCACATAAACAATTACAGAAACCATACTTACAAAATAACACGCAACACAATTGTGCCCTACACCTTCGCCATTTATAGTGATATTCATACGTACTAGAGTAAAGTAATGATCTGTTTGGGCGCTGATTTTTGAGACAAGTTTTTAAATACTCACATTAAATTTAATTGTATAGTGTGAAATGCATTACATTCTACACCCATAAAGTAGGTTTGAGAATATGATTAACTGAGCGACACTGGATGATACGAGGACTTTTATTATTTCGTGTTTGCTAATAATCCTTGACAAATATCGACAGATGTCGGTAGGATAAAGATTCCAAATAATTTTGGTACTATTTTTACCGCTCCTCAGCACGTATGTACGCACTAGTGGTGGGCAAAACACGGCGAATCCTATTTGAGTCAACCGCGCTGCAGATATGTAAGGCGCAACTCCCGCGGGGAACGGGTTAAGATGTTATATAATTCATAATGTCCATTTTTAAGGTTATGTTAAATTTCAAATGTTAGTTCAATTCTTGTTATTGTGTGCTCAAGTTGTTTATAATTTTAATGTAATAAACATGAAAACTAACGATGGCCAGATCATATGAAACGAATGCACAACCCCCAAAAGGACTGCTCAAAAATAAAACTGAAAGAAGGTGAAGAATAGAACTCAAAATGAGGGGTGTCAGAACAATATCAATCCATTCTTTTAGTCAGCAATTTGCGGTTGGCCCAGTGCAAAGATCTGAATATTCTAGAGGAGATTAGGTCCAAACCAAAATGATGATGTAACTTTGTCCACATACGTAATATATTTCAAAACTTAAGATGTTTTTTTTCATTTTTAATTATTTTGATATATAAAAATAACCTACGTCACACACAATTTCATAATATTTCGTTATTATATATTTTATTTTAAAGTAATTATACATTTTTTTATTATCTATATAGTATTAAGTTGACAACTTGTGTTTTGGAAATGCACCGTGACTTGTGATAGCCGGGATGCTAAATAAGTATCTGTTTAACTACAGGCACACACCCACGTCTCATTCTGCCCTAAACAATGGGCGTGTAATGTGGTACCGCGTCACTACTCCGGGCAGATTTCTCCCAGGGTGACGTGTCCTGGCCCACCCACCCTGCCCCTGGTAATTTATACTGCAGACCAACCCCAGTGCAGGGGGTGCCAAGCGGACTGAGCGGCGGACCTCTGTTAACAAAGGGAAATAGTTAAAAGTATTCTGGAGCGCTGGACCTCGTTTATTCCAGGTAATGCTATAAAACAAAAAGGAGTAATGTTCATATAGTGAATCGTCCTGCTCTGAAATCCTCCTTAAATGAATATTCGATGAAGCGGTGTTAAATACCTAAGAATAATCTTCGATAGCAAACTTCTTTTCAAGAATCACATTGACCAAATTATTTCCAAGGTCATATTTCGAACATGCAAACAATTCCAAAACCCATATTGATTCAAAATACTGTATTACGCATTCATTCGTAGTCGTAGTGTTTGTGTGCCGTGAGTGAACTTGTGGTGTCGCCCTATTCAATTGGGATCGGAGATCGGCTCAACCGCGTGCCATTTTGTGTAATCTCAGCGGCGACTGCGGGAATTACGGAGATATTATATACAAGGTAAGGCAAGCAGTCCTTCCGAATCCCTGTTCGCCGAAATTTATTAGTCCTTCGACTATAACCCCTATCCTCTCATCGACCTCATCCTGTACCACGTTTCCCTACCTTCCCTCCCATACCCTGCGGTGACTCCGATTTACGACCGGAATTGTCATATTTCATTCACTCGATTCAAAGAACCCGCAATTCGTTCAATTAGATCCTATCGATTCGGATTTATAATTTTAAGACATACCATAATGAGAAATTAACAGAAATTGACTTTTTTTACATTAGCCTTACTACGCTTTAAGAGTTATTTTTATGAACCACCACAATCTTAATTTTGATGAATCATTCTTCTTGTAAGCACATCTTGCTCTCCCTTTACCGCAACAATAGTTGCAACCTCCCCACCCTCTCTCCTGACACTTATTTTTCTTTATCTTCTGCACCTAAACATCTCTGTGGATTTTCATAAATAGTATCACATCTTAAATATTTACCATGTTAGTTCTATTACTTTTACATTGTCAAAATCCTTTAATAAATTAAAATTAAACTCCAATTTCGCTAAATTCAACTATCGGCGGCGAAGCGATTACTATCAGTTTCCTATTAGTAACATTAATACACTGAAACATTTAACATACATTACAATGTACAAGTACAGTGAAGATATAACATAAAAGAGTTTGGCCCTGAAAGACAGCAAAAGATAATTCCTTGTATCTTTCAAGCACTCCATTAAGGAGAAAAATAACAAGATACAAAAATAAAATACAGATTACTCAACTCAGGTCCAGCAGATCTTTAAACAAGAATTCATGTACAGTAGCATTATGCGGCACAGGATCACGCTCGCGGGAGCTATGCCAGGATGCGGTCCTAAAAAGAGTATTTTTACAAAACCACGACAACAAACGGTTAAATCCCGGGAGTACGAAGCTTCTGGGCCAAAGATTAATATCAACATGAGCAATACAAAATGTTGAAGGGATCGCCCGTGCAAGAATATGCAATATAAACTGTCAGTTTTCGTATGTGAATATAATTTGAAAAATTGTATTTTTGTAACCGAAATAAATTAATTCCAGACGATTGTTCGACCTTATAACATAACATATAAGGCATCGCAGGCACACGTGGTAATAAAATAATAAAATACCCGCGATGTCTTTAGATATAGGAATAATTTTGTTATTTAATAAAATGTAAGCACAAAATAAAATCTGTCTGCCCGAGCGCTACGACGCCCGATTGGGCAGAAGTTTCTCCTTTTCGCCGTCAGACGGCCTAGAGCTGTAAGTCCGCTTCCATTATTCTCACGTGAGACGGAGTTCTCAGTGAGACCGGGCCCGTTCTACGGGTAATAAATAATGCATCGGCGGCTGAGAGATCTCATTCTCACCGCCGCACTCTCTGAGTAAGCACCCTGAGTTTTATTTTTGTTGACCTGGACGACGATTTGGACTAGATTGGACCCTGCGTGCTACTGCACAAACATCGCCTCATTCACGCTTGAATAATGAACCACTCTACAAATACAGCTCTTGTTTCCCGTACGGAACAAGCATCTTCATCTCTAGTCATAGTCTAGGCATAGTCATCTCAATCTTGCTTTAAAATGCAATTTACATTGAATGGTTTGAACTACAATGCATGGTACCTTGGCTGTTTTCTCGATTTGTTGCCATTTCCTTCTAACTACAGTATTCTCATCATACCCAAAAAACGACAGTTCACTACCACTCCATCGAGTCATCTCGGTTTCATCCAATTCTTTCTCCCTCACACTTGCAGATCACAAAACATACTCATGTTGTGACCGTCGCAAGTCGCTGATCACAAGTATTGGATAATGGGATCGAAAAAATGGTAAATAGAAAATAGGGAATCGAAATGAGCGAATGGAAATAAGGAATTGAAGTTCACTCAATGTTTGAACAGACTCGAACTGGCGAATATAGGAACAAACTAAAAACTAGTAATAATATACTTCATTTAACAATAATCATTTTGGTTCAAGTATGTAAGTATATGTGTTCACCTATATAAAAAAAAAAATTAATTAATAACGAATACAGAACACATGTATATCTTAATTTATACTTCAATCGCTATTCAGCTATTCGTTTTTTCAGACAAATATTTAATTTGTGTTGGAAGGTAACTATCACTTCCGAGGTTTATTGCTAACAACTTCATCGCCTGGAGACCGAAATTTATTATAAATGACCGGGAAGACGGCATCATGTGATTTACTAGTAACGTAACAAAATCTATCAAAGTCTTCGGTTAGGAGGTTATTCCACACCCACCATATTCTCCTGATTTTACTCAAACAAATTTTCCTTTTCCAAGGAATCTATTTTGATTACGATTCTGCTCTCCAAAATTGGCTTGACGACTTCTTCACCTTCAAACCACAGGATTTTTCCAGGCGTGAAATTTAAAAACTGCCAAAACGTTGGGAGTCAGTCGTAAACAATGCAATATAATATTATTAAATACGAATTAAATATATTAATTAGAAAGATATACATATTTAATCAATTTTATCCAAAAATATTGCTGTTACGCCACCGAGATTTGGGTCTCTTTCCAAACCGGGAAAGGTGCATTATCCAACTGTGCTACAACAACTTTTTTAGCCTATATTTTACCTTTTTGATATTATCACATTTAATCGTTCCATTATTTAAAGTAAGGTAGATGGCTCTTTCAAATAATGGAACGATTAAATGTATTAATATTAAAAAGGTAATACATAAGTTCGAAAATTTGTCGCTAAAAATAATGCATAGTTGGATAATGCACCTTCCCCGGTTTGGAAAGAGATCCAGGTTCGAATCCCAGTGGCGCAACAACAATATTGTTAGATAAAATTGATTTTATAAGTTTATCTTTCTAATTAATATATTTAATTAATATTTGAAATATTAGTCCTATATTCTGAATAAATACAACTTCACAATAATTCTCCTAATATAATATTATTGATTATTTTATGTATTTTATTTATTTA
Organism: Eubasilissa regina; assembly: GCA_022840565.1. Classification (NCBI taxonomy): domain Eukaryota; kingdom Metazoa; phylum Arthropoda; class Insecta; order Trichoptera; family Phryganeidae; genus Eubasilissa; species Eubasilissa regina. The sequence continues at coordinate 32,322,855 of JAINEB010000007.1, forward strand.
AAAAACTAATTTAATAAAAACGTATTAATTCGATTTATATTAAGATTTTTAGCTTTAGAATAGTTTTAGTATATGTAAAGCTTTTCGCTTCATCCCTCTCTATCTAAGGGTGCTCTTGGGGACCCCTGGCCTAGCCCCATTGTCTCGTGGATCCGTCCATACGTAACAATCTAGTCAATTAATCTCATTATACTACCGGGACCAGTGTGTTCACGGGGTCCCTGTTCATAAATCACACATTTATTGTTTCTTAGCCGCCTTTAAACCGTTTTGTCCTTCATGCCTCACTTAGAACTATCTAAGTATCTACTTTAAAAACAATATGCTTCTTCACACTCGATTGTCATCTTTATACATAATCCAGTGGCGTTACATTTCATACATTAAAATTAAATGTATTTAACTAGAGTTTCTGAAAAAAAAAATTATGCATGTACCTGTGTTCAAATATATATTAATAAAAAAAATTATTTACAATTATTATTATTATTATTATTGTGATAACCTTAGGTTTTACAACCAGCTTACTACGGTGTTCTATCCTCTGCTGCTTAAAAGATAAACTTAGTCTTCCTGGTAACAATTATTAAATAAATTAGATATCTCATAGGGACGAAGATATTTTTATTATATTTTATGAAAATAAAATAAAACTCCAGTAATTCTGTGTTTTTGGACATAATTAAAATATTTCTAAAATAATATACCGGTCAAAATAATAAAAATATATATATTCTTGGAAGATGGAGACATTTCTTTTTCTAGCTATTCATGGAACATGAAGTGTACATCTCCAGAAGCAAATCTATAAATTTTTTTACAGGGACGTATACTGTATACAAACAAAAAAGCTGTGCATTACTAAAGATTCTGGTAAATAAATTTATATTAAACAATCTTTATTTTCTGAAAAGACCCTACAAAATTCTGCTATTACGCGTGGTGGGGTAAGATCCCGTGGACTGTACCGAGAATAATATTAATCAGTGGACGCAACCCGAATTGGAAGTCTAAGGAACATAAGGGCAGATGTATCTGGACTACTTTGCTATAAAGTTCTGGGTTGAGCGTGGTCTTCACCTCTGGTTGACTAGCACGTTTGTGGTGCAGAACCGAGAGATCACTGCACTTCCCGAACTATTGAATACACTTCCTCTTCGCCGTCCTAGTGTTACGCATGGCGCAGATGAAGGACGGCAGGAAAAGATACAAGATCTTGATAGTTCGATGTCTAAGCACAATCTGTCACCCCATCGGCAAAATCGCAAGTGATCGGTTGGACAGAGTGGGACAGGTATAGATTATTGGATGTACAAAAGGGACATTGAATGAGTATTCGACTTGCGACGACAACATGTATTAGTGTAACCTTTAGCTAGAGTGTTTTTAGGTCCGACAGACGCTGCAAGACAATCCAATTTGTTTGTTCAATCTGAATAACGATCTAACTAAACAATTTTTTATTTTGCTACTAAAGCTGTGTTATATTATGGACATCTTAATTTCTGCCAATATGCTACAGTTTTCAACCATTTTTTTCTAAATATACTCTTGAAAACTGTGTTCAATGTTAATTTTTACTAATTCCACACATTAAAGGCTTTCTTTGTTAGTAATCGTTAAGTATCTGTTAAATGAGCGAGTTTACAATTTTTCAAACGCAAACTTGCAAATAAAATGCAGAGAATACGGCACGGAGTAATAATTAATTTCACAGACTCTCAGATATATATTCGTAGATATGAACTAACGCGAATTCCTTGTTTCAATATTTGCATTTTAGTGTCACTTGCAAGCTGCAAACAATGGTGTCTTCAGGTAGTCAAGAACTCGATGTACAATAATACAATTTACAATAATACACAGAGATGTGTTCCGATCTACGGTTCCAGAGAGAGATGACGCGCGCCATACGCAATGCTCTTTAACCCCTTAAACACTGCCTTTCTTGACAACTTACGCGCGTCATACAATCGCTGCATCGTTACATATGACTCGGTTGGAAAAAAATTTAAACACTGAAAATATAATATGCATTGATGTAAAAAATACGTCTTGTTTGCACAAAGATTTAATACTTTTACTGTTGCATAAATGTGTCATAAACTATCGGATTTATGTTTCCACAAATAATGTGTGTAGAATGCCACTCGTCCCGCAACTAATGTTCCAAATCCCCCTCCTATATGTACACTTTATTTCATGTCTATTAATTTACTGGTCTGTGTTTTTATTTAAATTTGAAGTACTGAACTTACAATTATTTTCAAAATTTAAATCGTTTTCAAAATTAGAATATTTTCACATTTTTTTGATGTCTAGTATACTTATTTGCATAATCGGTAACAGCAAGACTTAATATTATATCTACCGTACGCCACTGTTTTTTAATTAACAGATTCTAATAGTATGTGGACACCCCTGCTTTCAATCCTGCGTGACAGGCAAAACTATTAAACGTAAACTATTAAAGAGATGAAATTGTCAACCGGTATGGAGATATCAGAATCTGTCAACAGAGGCACTGTTAAGGGAATTGTTTTGTCGCGACCGGAAATTAAAGAACTGCATTCGCATGTGCAGGTTGCCACCCAACAGTTATATGCATTCATTCCGTTATCTACCTATTCCCAACACTGTTTTTTACCAAGTTCTAACTTTTTTAAATCTTCCTAATGGTTGACAATTCTATTCATTTTTTTGATCTTATATCTGTTATCTTCAACACTATTTTGAAAAAAGATCCAGTTATCCAAATATATGTATTTCTAACTGTTCACCTCTTTAAAAATCACACAAACAATGTAAAAAATGCATTTTGATTTATGATACAATGTACTTAATATCATTAAATCGAAAATAGTTACAATAAGATTTATTATTGGTGGAATCGCACCTTATGTGCCAGAAACAGAGACTCAAAGAATTCCGTTTCTCGTGATCGCTTCCGGATGCAGTGGACTGTATCTAATTACATCACTGTTTCGCCAAAAGTTGTCACATAGACTCACTGAGCCTTGACGGAGGTTGACAACATCATTTAACTGTTCCGATTCAAGGTCACCGATTTACTGATGCCTTACTGAAGGAAGAGAATAAGGGAGACACTGAAAATTAGTTCATTCAAGGTATATCATATATAAATATAAGTCCCAAACACATATTATTGGGCAGTTTTAGACTTTTTAAATAATCTATATAATTTTTAGAATCGAAATATCTAACATTAGCGACCACGATCAGGTGAGACTCGACTCTTAAGTCCCGGTCCTCACAGCTGACTCCAGGGTAACTATCCACCATTGTGGCACATTTCCAGGTCTTATTCAGCCCAATGTTGTACCCAAGATAATTTCCTCTCCTGATCCGTTACTTCTACGCACAATGGCCAAAAAATTAAAATAATTGTTGCTCATAGAATTCCGCCTCACGACGGGCAGCCTCTAGAGAGGAGCCGCCGCACGTGGAGCGGCGGCGGTCCTCGGCGGAAACGATCCAGTATAGTATTTGCCATTCCGCTGGATGAATTCTTCAATCGGGAGTCCTGAAATGAACACTTTATGTTTTCCAATCGAGCGGCCCTGAAAAGTAGCAAGACTAGTTGCTTCCTTCACATTTGCTGGCAGTTCATTGAACAATTTTAAACCTTTATAGTATAATTTATTTAGTGTTCCTGCCTGATGATCTGCTTCTTTTATCGCTACCGATTGGATGTGAACTTGTCGCTTACGCGAATGATCTACTTCTCTTGGTCGCAAATCACGTACGCTGAGTATGGGCGCACAGAATCAGAATTATCTCTATTACTGATCCGAGGCCAGCGGATCCCCCAGCTGGCTATGACGGGAGTCTATTGGACCGTCTCTAATATAGCACTCCCAGTTTTGGCTGCCGTCCTCCCACCTGACCTGAAGTAAAAGAACGATCTGGAGGTCGATCATTTTGCAACGACTCTCAGGCCCTCAAATGACCTATTTCAGGCTCTGGTTGCTCGAATGCGAATGGTCACACTAAGAAAGTGGCAAAAAATGTGGGACGCTGGCACACAGGGTAGATGGACTTATACCTTTCTCCCCTTCGTGGAGGTAAAAATGAATGGTGGGGGTGGTCCTCCGGCACTGGACTACTACAAAATGCAGATGATCTCGGGTCATGGGCATTTAATGAGTAAACACTTCGACTTGGGACTTGTCCCTGAACCGTGGTGTGGTGTGGTGAACCGGGCTCAGATGAGGCAGATACCAGACCACATCCTCTGGGACTGCGAGTTTATGAATGATGCACGTAAGATCATGATTGCGAGATTGGAAGGAATAGGTTATCGGATCCCCCGGAACGTTGACCTATTAAGAAATTAAAGGAATCTCGGACATTTCCGGGAACTCATTAGGGTGTATGTGTCTCGCTGGGGGTTGCTGGGATGGACGATGCCGAGAAGAGCAGTGGTGTTATTATGATAATGTTAATAATAACTGAATGTAATAAAATTAAAATACATGTAATTATGACGAATCGAAACGAGAGTAAACAACTCTCAAAACAATTCGGGATAGGATGTAAATAAATAATAAAATAAAATAATGTTCCTGCCAGATTTGTTTGAGGAAGTCTAAAATCCCACCAACTTCTCGTAGGATAAGTGTGGACCTCTAAATTATATTTTATAAATAATAAATTTAAATTAAAAGTAGATGAAAGAATTAGATCATTAAATGAATTAATTATCTAATTACAATTTTCATCAATTGAAAAATGTTGCTCAAATTCACATAAATAATTATTTTAAAGCTATTTTTATCACAATACCCCTCTGTTTATTATGGAAATAACGTTGTGAGCTAAAAATAGTTTCGTTGACCTAGAAATTCCATACAGAATAACCTCACCTTTAGAAAGATTTTGCTCTTCAGACAAACAGATTTCTACTTTATGGATAATAATGTAATTTCTTCAACAATTCTTTCAAATAAATGAGTTTCTCAATTATTTAAAATATATATTGAATTTCATTTTTCCATATTAAATTAAAATACAATAAATAGAATCTCTGCTGTCTTTCACGCAATTGATTTAATATAATGTGCAGTTAGTGAAACGGGGATGAGTTACCCTATAGAGTGTTTCGCGATGTTTGTTTGTCTCGAGTCTTATTTTTCAATGGTTTTCACGTGCCTTACATTCCGCGTACCTAAAAAACGTTTTCCTTGACAACGGTATTGATTTTTCTTTCGAATTGGCTCAAATAAAATTCAAACACATTAAAACATTCTGCGATACAATGTTTTATTGCTAAACAGCTGTTCCACATTAGCATCGATATACATTCCTACATTATTCCTATTCCAACCCCTAACAACGTACCCTAAATAGAATTTAAATGAATTTTCGATACGCCTCGATGTTTTTGATACCCAGGAACGTTAAAATGGTATCGCTCTGGGTTTAATCCCGTTTTATTAAATTCGTATCAGCATTTTATATCGTTCTACTTTAACAGCGACTTACAGACATTTTTCAATAATGTGCCTGTTTTTTACTGAATATCGAGGGTTGTAAAAGCTAACCTAGGCATTTTTTTTCTTTTAAGCCTTTAAGAGACACGGTTTGGATTATTTTAAGATCGATAATAAGAATATATCAATAACAAAAAGGGCTTAAAACGTGAATCAGATAAACATTCTCACAGACGAATTGATTATGGAATGCAATAAATTCCATTATACAATGTTAGTTATAAATTACGTCAAAACTTAAATAATAAACTATTACATAATCGACTATTTCATTGTAAAGCAGCTACTCATAGGTTCAGTAATTACTCAACTTTAGTCAATTTTAACCCCCCGCGCACAATACAGTTATACCGTCACTCATAACAATTGAATACCAACGGTCACAATTCCGTTTTCAACACACTTTGAAATTCTACAAACAATTAAACACTTACGGTCACAATATTATAACAAAAATTGTAAGATTTATGGCAAACAAAAGTACTGCAAGCGCGGCCATCTTGGAGTATTGAAACAGAATTCCGTTTTCGACATGAATATAATTGTGAATACAAAACCTAAAAAAAATTGAACACTTACACGGTGATAATATTTTATACGCACGTCTCACATCTTGCACTATATTATAAAGGAAATCGTACGATTTAGGGCAAACAGAAGTGCTTCAAGCGGCCATCCTCGAGTAAAGGAAGAGGATTCTGTTTTCGTTTTCATAGGTTTATTATAAATCCTATTAGTTTCTTTATTATCTAGTTGGCGCTACATGTAAGATAGACGTACACAAAATAAATATAACTCTATCGAAAACGGAATCCTCATCTTTTACTTTAAGATGCTCGCCCCTAGCTCCTCTGTTTACGATATATCTTACGATTTTCTTTGTTTTCTACTTATCGACAGATCTGAGTCAAACGTACACAAAATATTTTGTCAGTAAGTTTTCAATTGTTTTCAGGATTTAAAAGTATGTCGAAAACGGAATATCCTATATTTACTCCAAGATTCCCGACCTCACCTCTTCTGTATACGAGAAATATTATGATTTTCTTTTATATCTAGTTGGTGTCAAATGTAATTCATACGTTTTCAAAATATTGTTAGCGTACGTGTTCATTTGTTTACAGAGAGAAGGAATACGCCCCTGTGAAAGGGAAAAGGACAAAACAAAGAAAAACGATCTGACCAGTCTTCGTAGGACCACTGCCGGCAGTTCTCATCCCAATGAAAAAATAAAAATAAAGAGACAACAAAATAAGATAAAATAAAATACACAAGTAGTGTTTAATATGACTTAATATTTATATCCCCATGGTTACATTGTTAAATGATTTATTCTGTATATTTTTGGTAATCCTGTGCCCCGCAGATATGGCCGTGTAAGGACTCACTTAACAGCCATATAGGGCCGAAGCGAACTGACCAATAAGCAGATGCCAATATACCGCGATGAACGAGTCCTAGGAGCTAGCCGACCACTTCTCTGCACACCGTTTTTTCATCTACAGCTCAAACTAACCAGCTTCAACTTTATATGCGCAATTAACTTTGCCATTGTAAACCGTTCCGCACATGACAATTTTGCATATTCTCTTTTATTTAAATACCTTGCTCTAGACACTCCATAAATACTTACACAGTTATTCATATACATTGCGACATACACTAACACGCGTGAAACTAGAAGAGGCTTCAGTCTCACCATGCACAAAACCTTCTGATACGATCACACAATTAAGATCGTCACGGGTCAATCATAGTCCACAACCACAACTCCTAGATATTAAATATTTTAAAGCAATACAATAGTGATTTCTGTTGAAAAACACATATAAATAATGACAAACTAATATATAGGATGGCCCAAAAAAAATGAGAATATTTCGTAAAATGTAATATAATTACCTCAAAATTAGTTTAACTATATCAACAATAGCTTAAATAATTTACTAATTTACTTACTTAACTATTTGTCTATATTACGTTTTACAACGAAAATTTCTGGTCGCCATCTTTGGATATTAATTTTCCCATTGTTTATATTTGATTGTTTCAAATTGTTGCCCAGAATGACAAAAATCACTGCAGAAAACCGTATTCTGATCAAAAATTTGGGAATTGTAAAACGTTGGGGTGCTAGTAAAATGATTAAAAAGTTTCAAAACAATGCCTGAAGTAAGGCTAGACATTACGGCATAACAACCCAGATTTAAACTCACTAGATGATGCAATATGGGGAGTTTTGATGATTTCTGATTAGCTAAATGCAAAGTGCAAAAAAAAATTACATTAAGAATTATAATTAATTATATTATGTTTTGAAATAACTCATGTGTTACAAGATGTTCTCATTTTTTGGGCCATCCTGTATACATCGAAGAAATTGATTTTACAGTTTATATTATAGATATTGCTATGTATTAATAAATTGAAGTGCTGAAAGTACATTGCCTAAGACCAAACGAACTCTTGTTGAAAAAATCTTAATCTTAGTAGGTAAGTTCCTACCTACTGAGGAAGATAATTATATTTTTAATGAAACATATATGTATATTCAGGGTATGACAAGCCTAATCACAATAATTTATGGGCGAATACCTGACTAAATTACTAGTCGAAAATGTTCAAGAGATATATGCCTCATCTCAACCATGTCAGAGATACAAGCATTTAAAAAAAAAACATAATTATAAATATTTTATTGAGTCCATATTATATATTAAATACAAATAGTTAAAGGTCATTGAATTTCAAGGGGCTAGACTATTTTTTATTAGATGGTTTTGGGCCTAAATCAAAGATATAGATTAATATAATAATCGAAATATTTTGCAAATATTTATTTAGAAGTACGTAGACTTCAAGCTTTACGCGATTTTGTAAAAAATTCATACTACTGTTTTCCGTGACTGTGCAGAATTCTCACATATTCCTTGAACATTTTCGACTCATAATATAGTCAGGTATTCACCCATAAAATATTGTGGACCAGGTCTGTTACACCCGGCATTTATATGCTTGGCGTGTTGGTGAGGGTGTTAAATATTAATTCTTAAATATAACTAATAAAATATTATATATATAATTACAATCGTGAATTATTCTCGTGTATTAAAAATTTTCACTTCATTCAGTCTACTTTCGTTCCTCTTCTGCTAGCTCCCGTATATGTGGCAGATTCATTTATGATAGAGTAAAGAATGAAGAAATAAGGAAAGAATGTAAAGCTGATCTTAGTATAGTGAGTAAGATTAAGAAAGGCTTACTTAAGTGGTTTGGTCATATGGAATGGATAAATGAGGAGAGAATGATAAGAAAGATGTATGACGCAAGTGTTGATGACAACAGAAGTAGAGAACAGGCTGTTAGATGCCTCAATAATCGTCGCGCTTGTGTGAGAAGAGTTGTATGAATGAGAATGAGGCGAGAACTGTGTCAGGACAGAAGAGTGTGGCGCTCTATTCACTCTGCCTACCCTCACGGGGAAACGGCGTGATGGTAAGTAAGTATTAAAATTTTATTACTAAATTCAAAACATAAATAGTGCAAATAAATATAAACATTTCTTAAATTGATATACTAAATATATCAAATCAATTTTTAAATTGAATCATTAATATCAATGTCAAAATAGCCACTTTATTTAAATAATAGGTACATTTTTTCCTCGTCTTGCTACGCCGTATAAAACGTTTCCGAAGGTCTACTAAAAACCGATATGTAACACACTTTTCAACCAAAATTTTTTATTGTACTGAAATTTCAAATGGGAAGAATGAACACGCCTCGGAAAAGGTACTCAGCTTAATATATTGGCTACCAGGAGACCAGAAAATTGAGGAAGTATAAGGCGAACCCTTCTCGGCCGCAGATGCGCTGAATTGCCCCGCGTATCTTTGACCAAGGAATCGACATTGTTCATTATGCTATCCGGGGTCGCTTTTGTGCCACTCGAAAACCTGAACGCATTTGTACAAAGAGGTGATATTAATAATTTTTATTTTCGTGCTCAATAAAATGTTTTTTATGTGAGTGCAAAAGTTCGTTTTATTACTAATAAATATCAAAACAAAATCTTTATTATTTATACATTAAAACATACATTTTCGTATTTAGAATCGGACAAATAACAGTAAGCGTATTTACAAAACATAAATCTCTCCCTCTCTGTCGGTCGATGTGCTCATGGCTGAGCATCACGGTCTTCCACTCTTCTCGATCTTGGACGTTATTTAATGCATGTACATGTATCACTTCTCGGACTTAGTCCGTCCATCTTACTAGAGATTTTAGACTATCCTAACCCTCCTTCCTTGTATGCTCCGCATATTAATTTGTATTTATTTATTTATTTTTGTAGCATAAAATAAAACATATGAAAATAAAGGTAATTACTTTACTAGACGGTCTGTCCTAAATTAATTACTTGTACAGTTTTTAAAAGTTGTAATTGTTAAGATACAATCAGAAGTTATAAAATGTCACTGTAAAAAAAGATTTTTGTCTATAATATAGCTGGAGACAAAATATTAGGTTAGCACTAATAAAAAAATTGTTTAATTTTGCTTTCTACCTACATCAAACAGCCACTTTGTTATTTTTGGTTTAAAATCGTTAATCACATTAAACCATTTAAGGTCTAGTGGCAATTTATTAAATATACGCGGTGCACAAAACAAGAAAGTTCGTTGACCAAATTTAGTATTCGTTGTTGGCACTAAAATGTATCCTAATGTTTTGATCGGATCGTGGATGTAAAGTTAAGTTTTTTTTTTAAAAGTAGTTTTAGGATTCATCTGGTAAATAGTTGTTTCATATCCAAAACTTGAAAGGATTTAAAAAGTTCTTCAGAGTCAGAGTTCTAAATAGCCTTTTGATTATATCACTCTGATGACCCATTTCTGAGCCTTAATTAGAGAATCCATTGAAGTAAGAGCTGCACCGCACCACGCACATATTGCGTAACTGATGAGACTCTGACAAAGTGAATAGCATACAATTTTTAATAAAGTAATATTCATGAAGCTGCGTAAATTTTTTTATATATAAATAAATTTTTTCCCTTTGGAGCTTAGTCGATCCGATATGTGGAGCCGGTCGTAAATTTTCATCAATTATTATTAATCCGAGATAAATTTACAGTTAATTTAGCCCACAAGACGAATACTGACGTCCGACTCCACCGATAAATCAGTGTAAACTGTTGCTCATTGACTCGCTCGTGAATGAGATGTATATAATTTTTGGTGTCATTTATTTTTAAAAATTGTCTCAAATTTGCGGAATATCTTATGGTCCTGTATGTCTTGTAGTCGGAAAAAATACGGGTTTTAACCCGTTTGGGTTTGCCCAGTGAGATTAATAATTGTATTTAATTCACACTCTTTCAGTGAAACTAATAGTAAAAATTAATTAATTAAGACTATTTAATAATTAATCAAATTTTATTTTATTTTTATTTGTTAACTTTGTTTTATTAACCACTTATTGAGTTTAAATACATCTGCCGGTTTCAAAAAATACCATTTTCTCGAAATACAAGCAAGCGACGTACAACCGACTCCGAATTTAGTACAACATCTCAAACAGAATAGTGTTCGGATTGGCGCGTTATTGCAGCGCATCTACAATATTTACCGAAGGCCTTGTACGTGGATTCGCTCCGCTTCGAGACATCGAGTTGCGGGCATATAGCTGCGGTCGGAGCTCAGCTGGCTGGTGCAAGCAGCGCTCTCATGGAAAGCTGGTTCCCTGATAACGCCTACAGAATAGCTAAAGATACAATAATGGCCGTGACTGAAGTATTTATATTTTGTTTATATTTATATATACCATGTGTGCGAACTATTTATTTATTTATATTTTTCTTGCTTTTCTTTTCATAACATAAATAATATTTCGTAACTTTAATATAATGTGTATTATTCTTAAAAAAAAATCCGATCACGCTGGAATAAAATCATTATTATTATTATAATATTTCATATATATATACATACATACATCATACATACAATCCTTATACTGATGACCCTTTCGAGTCTATAATAATTAATAAACTCGAGCCACCAAAGATCGATGAGAAGGGCTGGAGACAGAATTTTGACGATCCTTTGTGGAGGAGTATATATCCAGCAATGGAAAGAAGGCTCAGATTGCATCATACAAATCCACACAATACCGTAGGCAATCAATCTGGATAATCAATCCTACCTGTTTACTGCTATAAGTAGCAAATAAGTTTAGAATTGGAAATTTCTGTTTGCACTTCAAGTAGTTCAATTTGCTCTCGTATGTTCTCTATCATGTTTTAACCTGACACACATTGACGCGTCTTCCACGTATCAACACCTCGATAAATACTTGTCTGTTTACAAGGCTTCTGATTTAACCATTCTAAAATATGTTTTACGTCAAAACCACATTGTAAATTAATTAATTCCCTACAATATAAATTTAGACAGATAGCACATCTCTGGTCTCTCAAAGTCGGTCGAGCACAAAGTAACCCTTAATGTACTATATTACGTCATGTCTAATTTATCCCCTCCCGCGAAGCACTTATAGATGGCTATAAGCCTATTGAGTCATATGATTTCCTGGTAGGTACACTATATTGATTAATTAATTTACACGAGATACGAAATATGGAACGCTTCTACAAGTGACGTAAGAAAGTGGAAGGGGGGTTTTGTCAGCTATAATACGCAATATTTTAATGCTTACGCTAATACTACTCTCAAAAAAAATAAAATACAAACAGACACATTTTAAAATAACTCAAAAAAATAATTTCCACACGGACAAATACAAATAATCTACAAACCCCAAGAGCACATACTACATTTGGTCAAAGGGACTATAAATATTTTGGACCTAAACTATTTAATAGAATGCTAAAAGACTTAAATCAATTGAATTGTCCCAAGAACATGAAACTATATATTAAAACGTGGATTCATAATGTGGCTAGAGCCAGTATTGGTGCACTCACCCAAACACATTGACTCACACCTATATTGATTACTGCTACAAAGTGATCCAAAAATTAAGTCCATTTTAAAATTATTCTTCATATATACCTTTTATATAGTAATAAATGTAATTCTATCTACTTGTAATTCTAATTAATTGATCTTGTAAACTATGCCCGTCTCGACACAGAATTTCTCTAGTGAGACGGAGACAGTCCAAACAGATTTTTACATAGTATTATATAGCTACTAATAAAAAATAATAATAACAACTTGTAACAATGCCAAAAAGAGGTAAAAAATGTATTTTATTCTAAATTTGAAATGCATTATGCTGTTAAAGTAAAAACTTATGTCAAGCTAGGTAGGCACCTTTTATCTATCAAAATAATGTATTTTTTGAACTCATTTTAATATTCAACGAGTAAGTGATAGGCCGAGTGCGCAACTTATCCGGTGTCGTATTTAAAAGTTCAGACAATAAGGGACAATGATTAACCAAACTTCTCCGGGACCATCAACGTCAGCAGCGACGCCAGAACATGTGGCTCAAGTTCGACGTGAAATTATGCGCAATCCACGTAAATCGATAAGGAAGATTGCAGCCTGTACTGAAATAAAAAAATCTATAGTGATCGTTATTTTGAAAAAGAAATTACAGTTCCACTCATACAAACTGCAAATCGTGCAGTTTCTCAACTAAAATGACTATTCTTTACGTGAAACTTTAGCGAGGACGATTCTGGAACATTTTGTATGTATTTTGTTTGACGAAGTACATTTTCGTATCGATGGCTATATTAATAAACAGAACATGAGATACTGATGCCCCGACAACCCAAGGGAATGCCATCAAAAATGACAGTGTGGTGTTCAATTTCTGCCCGAGGGATAATTGGTCCTTATTTTTTTAACTAGCGAAAGACAGTCACTGCTGACGTGTATTGCCGAATGATCGACGAGTTTTTGGTACCGCAACTGCAGCTGTTTTCCGAGTTCAATAATAGAACACAATTTCAGCAAGACGGGGCTACTCCATACATAGCTAGAGTTTAAATTGAAAAGCTGAGGGAAATTTTTCCCAATAAATTAATCAGCAAGTACAGAGATATACCCTGGGCACCTCAGTCCCCGGACCTTACACCGAGTAACTTTTTTTTCTTGGGATACCTTAGTCGAGAGTTTACAGCAACAATCTTCGAACAATTCAGGCCGTACAAGAAAATATCATCCGTGAAGTTGCTGCCATTTAACTGACACTTTGTCTTGAGAGATACGGACGGCATTAAGACAATATTGTTTATAAAACGTAAAATCCTCATTCTTAAACCCATTTTGTGTAAATAAAATATTAGAATATCATTGAAGATTTTTTTTAAATTTAATATTAAACTTTAAAATTTTCCGCTGAACACCCTTTATTAATGAACCTATATCATGTTCAATGATCGCTATGTGCCTCTATCCTGAGGCCTATCCAGATTTTCTTTTTGTCTCTAAGTTTATATTATAAACCTCTTTGTTACACCCCTCTCACCGCCGTCTATATCTAAATACACATAGAGACTGAAAAAATACTTAACAAATATTTTGCTATATTCAAATTGTTAGCGCAATCTACGACCGACCCCAGATGAATACACGCAGATGAAAAAACAGGAATAGAAATAGAAAATAGGAAAACTCAAGGACCAACCAGACACCAGGAAGAAACACGACCCACCTGAGGTGCTCCTTAAGGTATCTGGATTTCGTCTTTCACTGGCTACAGGTCTTCTGGCTTCAGAAACACTTACTTCGTTGATCGCGAACGAAGCACTCTCGAACATACACTTCGTTTATAGCTCGAAATAGAAGAACATGCACCATGCACAATAAAAAAAATGAACGGTTTAACCATCAACGTCACACAACACGACGATAATTCACATTTCAACTTACCATTCCCACAGCTTAACAGTCTATCGCTCTCCAATAACAAACCTTAACTCATCTAGTCCAAAACCATAGGTAACACACAGAAAAGAGTCATGCTCTGGTTTTAGGGAAAGGAGTAATGGGTTAGGAAATATTTTCTATATGTCGCGTTCACATACTCGGAAATCCATAAATCATAAAGATCGAACACAAATATTTAAAATAGTTATTATTTTCGCACATCCAAGGAAGAGATTTCCAGCTAGTACACTATAATAATGTACAATAAACTGAATCACTTATAAATATACATAGTTAAGACAAGGACTTAAACCCAGATTACAATTTTTAAGATTCATTGCAAATAAAAAGAAAATATATTGTAATAGGAAATGATAGGATTGTGAGTAATAGGATTGTGCTAACCTAACTACCTACACATTTTTGTCTCCAACTATTGTAAATTACAGAAAATAATATTTTTATAACTTTTTTCAATAATATTTTATTACTACAGGTTGAACTTATTTCACATAACTTTTTATAACTTACTTACTTCTAAACAATTACAACTTTTAAAAACTGTACAGGTTATTGCTTTAGAACAGACCACTTCTAGTAAAGTAATAACCTTTATTTTTTTCATATGTACTATTTATACTACAAAAAAATTCAAAATTAAAAATTTCTCTCTAAAAAATAATAATATACTGTTCAAATTTGACGTGATTGTATAAAGTTTCCATGGCATAATCGGTAATGCTTTCTCCGCGTTGGAATCTTAGTAGTAACTATATATTTTTTGGATAGATAGAAGTTTTCTCAAATAAATTAGATAAATCATTTATCAAGAGACTCCAAAAAAATATTTCTATCGATAAAATATATAGTTACCACCGGGACCTGAACCCAAAACTTTATCTTGCCGAGAAAATGAGTTACAATTACACTATTTTAATATTTAATTTTATAGACTTCGAAACAGTGAACATTTCTAACATCATGGAGCTTATTCGTCTTTTTTGTTTATTTATAAGAATATTTATAACATTATATAATTTGTACGTGTATGATCTTGTTTTTATATAAATGTGATAGCCACCCCTATAATTCAAGATCTTTCTTATTTGGGGGTCCATAACTCTATTGTTGTACTATTTTGTTGAATGTATATATAACTTATATATTATATTTGTTTTTAAATCAAGAGTTGTTGATCTAAAAAAATAAATAAAATAATTAATTATAATGGTGAAATTTATAAACTTTACAGTGTAGTAACTTTTTAAACACTTGCGATCGGATATTTTTTTTAAATCTATAGGAAAATGTATTGTTTGTAAAAATTCGAGAAGAACCCATGTTCTCGATATATGCTTAGATATCTAGTACTTGCTTACTTACCATAACGTCGTTTCCTCGCTAGGATAGGCAGAGCGACACACTCCTCTGTCCTGACACACAATTTTTGTCTCATCCGCATTCATTGAGGCTTCTAACAGAACCATTCTCCATTAACTGGTTTATATGGTCGTGCCAAGACTTGCGCGGACGCCCTCGCATTTCTGGTGCCATCAACACTTTCGACACATATGTTTCTTACCATTCATCCGTTCCATATGACCAAACCACCTAAGTGATCCTTTCTTTATCATACCCACTATACTAACATCAGCTTTACATTCTTTCCTTATTTCTTCATTCTATACTCTGTCATAAATAGATTTTCCACATATACGCCTATGTGATCGCATTTCAACTGCATTCAATCTACTTTGATTCCTCTTCCGCCAACAACAGGTCTCACTTTCATACATCAGTATCGGTACCAGGACTCTATTGTTCATCGCTAGTCTTGAATCGGTTGACAAATTCCCATTAGATATAGTTCCATGCAAAGCGCCGTTCACTTTATTTCCTGCAGTCACTCACCTTTCGATATCATTCTCAGCCTTTCCGTTTCTATCAAACATACTTCCCAAATATACAAACTCATCTACTTGTTCCAAACATTCATTACCTCCAAGTATTTAGCACGGTGTCTTGCTTTCCTACTTCTCGAATACCATCACTTTCGACTTGTTTACATTCATCATGAGGTCATTTTTGTAAGGACAAAAGCGATTGTCCTTACAAAAATATGTGTTGTGTATCTAGAAGAGTTTAAAAACTATTGATAATTTGTAACATTGTTTGATTTTTTACAATGATACTTATCTACAATCACTCATTAATTTGTATAGTTGAAGAAATAAAACATACAAATTAAATTAATCAACTAGAAAGATATACAGAAAAATTCTATCTATCAAAAAAAAATTTAGTTGCTACCAGGATACGAACCTGGACCTCTTCTCAATCTCAAAAATACCTTTGAGTAAAACCCGATAGAAGATGCAACTACATATCACGGTAGCAAGATAGCGTTATGTTCTAAAAATTTCAACATACAATAAAAAAATAATTTTATTAAATTCCTTTTTTGTTTCATTCTAAGTTGTTCATCTAATTTATAATAAAGTATGTTCTAAAATACCAACATTACAATAAAATAGAATCCTTTATTTTTTTTGTGAATTATGTATTAAATATTATTGTATAATAAGGCAGCTATGTACAGATCTTAAAATAATAGAAACAAAACATGCATCAATTACAAGGTTTTTGGGTTAGAATTACTCCCCTTTCTTCTAGTGACATCATCCCTTCGCAGCCCCTGCGGAGTGAAATAAATGACCTCGCCGACAGCCCTATCTGAACCATGATTCCCCGATTCTTGCTCACCAAATCACACTCCCCATTAGTCAATAGAGCAACAGGCGCGAGATGACTTATGCCTTTATTAATCAGATGAATAATTATCATTAATAACAAACTTATCATGAGCTACAATCGCCTCCAGCCTCCCGGAGTGCCAGATGGGTTAGATGGTGCTATATATAAATTTATTTTATTTTGATTTTTATATTTTTTCGTAAAACATACAGTTAATTAATAAATACGGAAATTACAATGAAAGCTAAACAATAATTAAACCAATTACATGTTTTCTCTAAAGATATAAAATACTTTAAACAGTGAATACAATTTCAATTTTAAGAAAGACTCAGCAGAAAAATGTGCGAAAAAAAGAGTTAAGAATAAAAATTTTAACGTAGAGAAAAAAGTTGTAAAAAAGAAAGTGAGGAAATATTCGAGGGGAAAGGAAAAGGAAAATGGGATAGAGAGTAAAATCTGAGTGGTAAAAATAAAAAGAAAAATAAAGACCTTTAAAGTTTATGTACTGAATATAGATTTGATAGAGGTAACTGTAGTATTGAAAATGTCTAGTTCGTTTAGGTGTGAATTGAAATAAAGAAGTGCTCGGTAGAAAGATGAGTTTTGTTTGGCATTGGTGTTGCATTGTGGAAGATTAAATGTGAGATTACTTCTGGTTGACTGGTTGGCACTCAAACACATATGCGTTTGAGTAAATCTGGACAGTCTACTTTAGAGTTGACAATTTTGTGTAGAAAAATGACATCGGCCATGTCTCTTCGAGTTTGTAGTGATGAAACTTTGTAAAAGATGATGACTCAGCAGTGCTAATTAGTGTTTAATAACAACGAAAGTTAAGATATTTAAGGAAGCTGTTCTGTATTTTTTCGGTTCTATTTTTGTATATGGTATATCTTGGATTCTAGACTTGGGAGACATATTCGATAATACTTGGAGATATGGGAAGTACAGTGTTTTCATGGTGTTTATGTTATTGAACTGTTTACATACCCGAAGGATAAAACCTAACATTTTGGTTGCTCTGGATGTAATATGGTTACATACAAAATTAGTATTAAAATTATCTGAAAGTCTATATGAACGTTGAATATTTTGTAATATTATACGTGTGTATGTACTAGTGATGAGAAAAAATGCTACTCTCGATTCACTGGTGTGATTGTGATTGATATTCTATAATATGTTCTAAAACTGTGATTGTGATCATAGTTTCATTACTAATACACAAGCGCCACACGATATCACAATAGATGAAATAAATTTTAAAAACATAATTTTGAGCGTATTTACTTATATTATTCAAACTACATTTGCGTAAAAAACATATTCTAGTATAAATGTAATTTAATATCATCACAATGATAATGAAAACCCTTACAAAAATGTGAGTTTATTTTTCGAGTCAAATTCTTAGCATGGAAGAATCTACTAGATAGCGCTAATCACGAATTTAACGTTATTCCTTCATGGATATTTTCATTTCATATGCACAACTAAATATAAATAAAATAAAAAAAATAATCACGTTATTTCCAGATATTCAATAACTAATAGTGAGTGTGACTCAAAGATATCAGTGATTGACTAACAGTTCGTGATTTTGAGCTCATAACTAGTATGTACTATAACAGATATAAAAAATTATTATAACATTCATTTATTTAAAATATCAGTTTAATAATTTACATTATTGTGATAATATTGACAACAAAATCTTGCATAATTAATATAATGATACGACACAGCCAAATGGGTCGACAGATGTAAGGTAATTATTATATTTAGCTACCTATTGTATTTATCAATTTATCGTCATCATAGCACTACGGCATGGCGTTGGTCTGTCCTGTACTTGTTATGGTCTACACTTTGGTTCGCCGGTTGTCAACCTTGAGAACGTGTAGAGCTCTCTGAATCCCATGTAGCCAACGTCGCTGATCGCGTTCCAGCGATGTTTTTTTATCTCTGTTTTACAAAAAGTCCGATGATAAATAATTTTTCTAAATTATCTTATTGTTAAATTAATTAAATTCTATTAAGTTTTTTGGCATTTGACTTGTTACCTCACACACACATACATTCAATTCGCGATTTACCACATTTTAACCTGCGTATCTTGGTCCCATTCTTTCCTAACCTATCCTTAAACACGAGGAAGAAAGAAGATGTCGCAGTAATTAATAGTCTCCAACTGCAACAAGTTTTGTACGGATAACAACCGTCACTGAAGCGAACTCCACGAGTCTGCTAACACTAATTAGTTAATCCTACTGTAATTCCGCTAACACATAATCATCATTTTCGCGAGCACTAGTATAGACGCCGCAACGCTTGTATTTATGGTGGAGAGGAATCTATCAATGAACCAGTATCCGGCAGACGAAAAGTTAGTACCTGTTCCGCACAGCTACGCGGCCGCCGAGTGCGCTAATCGCGGCTTAAGAAAAGCGCCGGGCAGAAAACCTATCTTCACGGAAATATTTTGCCCGGCACTCCGCGCCACTGGGATCCCCCCGCCTCTGCACGCGGCGGGCCGCCGAGGAGAGGGGGAAGCCGCCGACCGAAATTTATCATTTATGTTTTGTGAAATATTTTACTTTAAAAAATCATTATAGATAAATGAAATATATCAATAAAAAGAGTTCATGGAGGGCGATCGCCCGGAGATAATATTATGCACCTTAAAAATCGTTTGGACTGTTAAAATGGATTTTTAAAGTTTAAGGTGCATTAATAAATTTCCCGGGCCATCGCCCGCAGTAAAAACTACCAGTCATCGCGAGGCAGGTCAAAGTTTATAATAAAAAATATTCGTGTTGTCTGGGAAATGTTCGCTTAAATTATTAATAAGAGAAATTTCTGACAAAACTGAGTTCTGCCGTCCCGTATGGGACGGCGGAAAAAATGGCAAAAGTTGCGGAGTTTGGCCGCCAGGTGGTGTCCATGGTGGTGGTGTTTCATTAAGAATGATAGCTCTTGTTTCCCAAAATCTACCAATTAATTGACGCCTTCTCCGCAAGTAATTTTGTGCGATGCACTGATGATGGCATATTAATTATTTGCATTTGAAAATGCAGAAACATTTCATATTTTAATTCATAAGAATTATTAAAGAAAACACATTACGTTAAGTTCTGTGGTATTTTAATAAAAATTAATTGTATCAATTAGAAAGATATACAGAAAAATTATTTTTTTTACTACCGATGTCACTAAAACTATTTGTCCGTGACCTGGTTTTATTCGGGATATATGTTCGGGATATATTTTGCTATTGTTCACTCACTTCTCCAGTATGGAATAATCGGGTGGACAGGATCATACAATAATATAATTAACTCAGTAAAAATAATACAGAGAACAATTATTAAAGTGATATTAAAAAAAAGATCAACTTTTTCAACACT
Organism: Eubasilissa regina; assembly: GCA_022840565.1. Classification (NCBI taxonomy): domain Eukaryota; kingdom Metazoa; phylum Arthropoda; class Insecta; order Trichoptera; family Phryganeidae; genus Eubasilissa; species Eubasilissa regina. The sequence continues at coordinate 32,343,441 of JAINEB010000007.1, forward strand.
TTTTGCCAAATTTCCAGTCCCCAAAATTGAAAACATATACAAAAAAACCTCAATTAATCAATTAATTAAAGAAAATAACACTAGAAAATTTGAAACAAGGACATCATTAAGGTTTAAAAATAACTTTAAAATCCCTAAATGTAACACCAAACACTATCAGCAAAATTCTATATATTTAGGAATAAAAAATTTCAATAGCCTCCCTACACAAATCAAAGAAATAAAGGATATAAAAGAGTTAAAAAAGAAACTAAATGAATACTTCAAAAACACATAAACAATATTACAGAATTCTTCAAAAGCACACAAATGGACAATGAAGAAAATATGTAAGGTATTATATAAAATTATTGTAGTGTAACTCCGTCTCCAAGCACAAGAGCTGGTCTCTTTTTTGGAGAGTTAAGCGAAAGAAACACCATGTATGTGTATAACCTTAAGTATGTTTTTAACCATGTATTTTAAAAATTGAATTTATTTTGCCCATGTATTTTTTTTTCGCTAAATTAAATAAATGAATAAATGTTATATTTAATTGTTGTTTAAAATGGGGGGTTGTTCCTCCTGTCGCTTTCTGATAGGTTCAGATCTAGGATCTAGATCTAGATAATACACATGTGTATCGTGAGGAGGGGACGGAGTGACCAGGAGGAAGGAGGAGAGTCCCTATGTTTTAGGTAGTCTCAAAGAAGCAACGCAAAATTTTGCATATTTCATGTTGTTGAGTTGGGAATACTGGGTAAGTGTGGATGGTACATATGTTATACGCAGGGTCCTAAAATGTAACTAAGCAAAATTTAATATTAATTTCGTAAAATCCTTTTAAGGCTGCTGCATAAATAAAGTGATAGACTCGAGTGCCTTTTTTAACTGGTCACAAATGATTTTGAATATAAAATCTTTGCTCTTTTTTACAAAGGAAAATAATATTGACGTGACCGTCAATGTCAAGCATAGATAAAGGAACCTTTTTATTCAAATTCTAAAGCACACACGCTCAATTGGACGAATACGGTTTAATTTATTTATTTTATCTGTCAAGGGTGAACTTGCGAGGACGTCTCGACCCTTTGACGCGAACTACCTACCCATGAAAACAACCTTCACATTTGTCGTTCAAATTATATGTATTGAATTACGTTTTATTTTTGATTAGCGGTGATTTACAGGTAGGGGTAGGTATGGGCTATTTAAATAAAACTACGTACCATTTTACATATAAAAGAGGCACACCTACCTAAAGAGACTATTTCAGGATTTTACAAATTAATCAAAATTATTGTAAATATGATTTAAATATATTAATTACAAAGATATACATATAAAATCAATTTTATCGAAAAATATTGTTGTTGCGCCACCGGGATTCGAACCTGAATCTCTTTTCTAACCGGAAAATGTGTATTATCCAACTATGCTACAGCGACAATATTTTTAGCGACAAATTTTCGAACCTATATGTTACCTTTTTGATATTAATATATTTAATCGTTCAATTGTTTTTAGCGACATATTTTTAATTGGGCAAATATATTAATTATTGAATGAAAATAATTCACTGTGCTTTCTCCCCCCTCCCTCCTTCCCTTCCACAAGTCGATTAGCGACCTTGAAACAGTACAGTTACAAGGTATAGTTAGGTTAGGATAGGTTACAGTTATTCATATATACCTTGTGTCAGAACGTTGACGAAATAGTGAGTGAAAAATATAAAGTCTACATCTTTGGTGGTGCCAGCAGAATCCAGATTGTGGTGAGTGCCAAATTCTTTCCGTATCCTGAAATTCTTCCAACATTTATGTTTGTTGGCAACAATTGTTTTAAGATATGTTCCGACTTGACAAAATATGAAACTTTTAAGACAACGAAGATCTGGCTTGTATACTTTCTGATGTATTCTGTATTTTTATATGGTATGGAATCATGGACTCTAAAGGCAAGGGAGAGAAGGCGGATTGATGCGTTTGAGATTTTATGCTGAAGACTCGTGTTGCGTATACTAAGGATAGTCTCTCACTGATAGCCTGAGACGAATCCTCTAATTTTTTGGGCATCTTACGAAAAAGGAGATAGGTTGGAAAAGCTTGTTGTGATGGGTTAAGTAGGAGGACGAAGAGGAAGAGGAAGATCCCCCACACGTTGGACCGACCAAGTGGAAAAGGCAACAGGCACTTCTCTGATGATAGACCGATATGTATAATGAAGATAAGGGACTCCCAAAATATCCAGTGAGACAGTCTCCTGCATCATAAATCCACCCCTGAATGTGATACAGTTATGTATCACCTCTACAAAAACAGTTATGAGAACTAGCATAGATCAACATGTGCCAGGATTCTTACAAGGTTCAACACCGTACACCACCCTCCAGCTGTTTATTCACTAAAACATACAAAGCAAGACTGACTGAGATGAAACACTGAACACTGGATCATCTCCAATCCCGGAGCATCTCCAACGCGTCATGGTTGAAATTCCCCTCCTCCCCTATATGTGGCTTTCTAATGGCGTCTCATTTTATCATCATACGATATCGTCAGTGGCGTGCAGTAAATTATGTTGTTACCAATGATATAATACAATCATATAAAATATATATACTACAATATATGTTGTACATAGGATTATGAACTTTTGTTTAAACAGCGTTTTTAGACAAAATGAAACCGTCGTTTACACGTCCTTACCATGTAATTTTAAAGTACTATTAGTAGTATTTTTAAAGTTTATGATTTGACGTAAAATAATACCTTCTTACCCATATAAAATCAATTTAAAAATATGTATGGGCGTTTTTAAGAACACTTTTTATGACTAGACATGATTTTTTTATTGTTTAAAAATCCTTCACGTTATAACTTAAGGAAATATTTATTTTTATTATAGGTTAATGTAGGAAATATTTTTGCCAATTGCTTTTTGTTTTTCCCAAATCAAAAATAAATGCATGCATTTAGTCACCTTGAACGCAAAGAACGACCATGAAATCAACACGTTGAAAACAGTAAGAATTAGTAAAAGAGGAAGTAGACACTTCAATTATTTGCACGCAGTTTGTAAACCTTTCTAATGTTATTTTGTTAAAAAACGGCATAAGTAACGACTCCATACAAAACGGATCAACCGAAAGGAATTTTCAATTCAGTAAATAGCCTATTATATGATTTAAGTAATTCGCTAACCTAAAAGTAGACGATGGTATTGTGAACAGCTTCAATGCGTCGATTGTAGCTACTAGCGCCACGGCTGCAGCGGTGAGTTGTGGTAGTTTTTAGAACTAAGCCATTAAAGTTTCTACTGGTACATAGATGGAACTAATTGTAAGAAATTAGTAAATATACGTTCACTGTCCATATTATAAATTACTTAATTATATTTGTTTCCCAGAATTTTTAGAAATGCACAACTTTTAAGCATTAATGCACTGCACGCACACTGAACGCATATCGATGACGTTGCCACTGGCACCTTTCATATCTTATTTCGATATTAAAAAACGAACACTTTTAATTGACAGCAGATTTTGTTTATGCCGCGCTACATGGGCAGTAGTTAATATATTAGGTCAGTTTCATAACTACCCCAATGCAACATCCTCGAGCCCTTGTTAGATAGAGGCCTAAAAATCCATCCGCACCCCATAATATATTCTGTATTGATTTTTTGCCCAGCGCTATTAGGCCTAATAATTTTATTAATCTACCACAGCAAGACATGGAATTATAAACATTATAATTATATATATTTTTGATAAAAAATCATTTTTAATTTTGTCAACACTTTAATCTGGTAAAGTTATATATATATATATATACACATTTGACTTGAAATTAGCTGCAGTTTTGTGCCACACAGTCAATAGTGCAGATTTGATATTTTCTTTTTAATTTAGTATTTATAAATTTACGAGTAAAATTACAGAATAATAAAAAATGTGAAAAAAAAATATATCGAGCAATTCGTCCCACGAGTTTAAAATAATATATAAGTAATGATTTAAAAAATTCAACCTTTTTAATTTGCAACTTTCTCCGAATTTTTTTTTTTGGCGTGCCTCTGGTAATATAATGTCGGTTCGAGTTAATTAAAAATCAACATCAATTGATATTCATTCATATTAAAATTGTGGTGAGAAATTGAACATTTTTATTTTACATTTATTTATTTATTTATTTATTAGATGACATACATATTTTTGTTCTAACAGAGGTAAATATATTATAACAAAATAAACATAAGACACTACTAATACTAATAGTTTATTGTGTGGGACGGAGTAGACTTCATCTCTGATATATGCAGCGTTGTCCTGGCTACTTTTCTAGACTGTAGTCTGTAATAAAGTAGCCAGTTTTTTTTTCGTGCTGTTGTGGTGTTATTTAAATCATCAACAGGAATAAAAAGAGAAATAAAAAAAAATATTTGTAGTGGGTGTGTTGTAGGACTAGTGAATTATTAGTATAGGTATTGTATAAATTAAATCAAACTATTTAGAGATTTTAATTTTATTCTAAAATGTTAGCTTCTACTTGCAACACTGGTCAATAAAAAACACCTATAATATTGTTTTTTTTTTAAATCTATAAAATTATTTTAAAAAAGAATATCATTATTTAAATATTAGTTATAAAAAATTATCACATAAAATAATTAATAACTGTATATCCACATCTGAAATCGTGTACAGTAGTGACATCTCACGAAAAATTGACGAACTTTTTTACATCAATAATCTAGAATTATAATGTTTTGGTTCAAATACAGACTTGAACCATATTGAAACTCACTACAGCGAATATCCAAACCATAATTTGTAAATTGCTTCCAAACACTTGGTTTTATCATAAAGCTCAACATTACCTTGAAAAGCTTTGAAAATATTTCCAAGTTTGCTGTTTTACGTATCAGTCAATAATGGCGGGAAAAAAAATTATAACATTATATTAATTTATTTAAAAACAAAATAATTTAATTTCTCTTTTTGATTTTTCTATTTTCTACTATTTAATTTGTTAACTTACTTCCAACCTATAATCTAGCTAATGGAACCTAATGGCTATCTACCTCAGTGCAGGTACTTTATATGTACATAGGGAGATAGGAAGCGGTCAATATGCTTGCATATAAATGGAATGTAGTATTAATACTTGTACTTTCTGGTGTATTGGTTACTTTAAGGATTTTTATATTGATGCAAGCTTTAAAGAAATGTTGTTTAAAAAAAAATCACACACTCACCATGATGGATATTTTTTTTTAGTTCTTTTTTATTACACATACATTCGTTAAATTTTTTTTGCCAAACTGCATGGCAGTTATACGCAGATTAAAGCAGATTTTTATTGTTTTATAAAACCAATGCATTATATTGCTGTCAGTATACATTTGTATGTTTTATATTGTTATGCGACACGGATATATGTAAATTATATGCATATATAGGATTTATTATACCAAAAAAATTGACAATAGATAAAAAAGAGACTTAATTTGATTAAACTATATGTACTTTTGATTTGATTTAACCTTTGATATATTTTTGCCGTTATAAGACTTGTACATAGTCTGGAAAAACAGCGTTATATTATTACATCGGTAACAAATGGAAATAAAAAGTTTGTCTCCTCAATAAAATCTGAATATATTGAAGAAAGCTGAATTTCTAATAGGTAAAATAATTCAAAAAATTACCGTACGTACAATTTTTATTCATGAGGCGAAAGACACCATAGGCCATCTGGCGATCCTACCACGCGATGTGTCGGACGCCCGCTAGGAAAACATCCCTCGAGGCAGCCGGGCACGGATAATAAGAAAGCCATTCTGGTTCCGTAGCTGGTTTCTTCTACATGTCTGATCTAGTGTATATTACCATGTACTTAAATACTTCATACTCACTTCAATGTAATATCGTGTTACCGTTCCACACGAGAATAAATCAGCAACACAAATTCCAATCCTTCACTACCAATACCGCTAAATTATGTTGCATTACAAAATCTATATTTATACAATTCTTACATATTAAAATTAAATTATTTTTATTCGTTTTTCAACTTCACTAGCGCTTGTAAACAAATGTGGTATCTCTTTGTAGTTTCCAACAGTAATCTGAAAGTATTGATAGACTGGCTATATCATTTTTCTATACTGGCTATATCATGATGAAAACGCTCACCATGCAACAGTGCAAAAAAATAATTTTAAAATACATGTTGCACTCCATGTTTTCAAAAGATATCTTTTACCAGTAACAATTTTGACATAGTCTTCGTGTTTTTTTGTATCTCAAGAAATATTCTACGGCAGACTTGAAAGCTGACCATGCAGTTAGTTCTATGGGTTTTAACACCGTGGAAAACTGTTGATCTTTCAAAATCTCTCTTTATTGCGGTCCTTCAAAGATTCCCTCTTTTATTTTAGCATCACTAATTCTCGAAAATTTTTCATTTGAGTACTTTAAACCGTCTCCAAACTTAATTGTACATGTTGTGAGGGTAAAGAGCGGCGTTCCATCCTCATCACCAGCTAGTCAGTAGAGAACATAAGAACAACGAATTCTTCACCTCAGAAACTTTGATCTATCTCATTCTGCTTTCGCCCTAAACTGGGAAAAATTATTATTAATACCTGGGAGAGATAAATGAAAAGATGTTTTCCGTTATAGAATGGAATCTAATCAAATATAAACAGGTTAATTTAGAACAAATACAATCCAAATTCTGTCGGGTTGAACGTTAATTCTATAAGCTTCAGTGCAGGCTGGTAAGAACAAGATTCAAATTTAACCAAAAAGATAAAGTAATTTCAAAATCCATCTTTATCCGTGCGACATTCCATCCTATTCCACGTATTCCATACTCTAGAAGCCAACATTATCCTTACGGCCCAGATGTCGTTGTCACCCGAATCAGGTCTCTCTAGTCATCCATCCAAAATAAAGCATCCCAATGACGCCATCGTCATGTAGTTACCTTCTTGAGAAGGTAACTACATGACGATTGAGAAGTTGACTTCTCAAAGCGACGAAATACAGAAATGTAGAAATAAATGTTGAAAGAATCTAGAAAAAAGTAATGTAGAGAAAAATAATGTAGACAGAAGGGAAACAGTTTATTTTCTGAAAAGATCTTTCATCATGCAATTAGGTTAAAACAAATTACAGTAAATCGTGTACTAGTGACTGAATAATAAATAAATCGTGGATCCTTACGGTTACATCTTTGATCCTTATGCAAATGGCTTCGCTGGATGAAGTCAGCTAAGCTGCGTATTGTGACAGCTTCTAGCAAAAATTAACCTAAACCATAAACTACGACCAATTATATAACTGTTAAAGTCGCGGCGCGCATTGCCAACCTCAGGGCGTTGTTCGTAATTACAAAAGTATTTGCCATTAAAAATAATTTCGAATATGACATTAGTTTTGTAATGTCACAATGTATATATCTCCTTGCTTAACTAAAAGATCATGGTGTACATTTTTAGCTCCTGGAGTTAGACCATGTCTTGTAGGCCACACCATTATTTTTCAGTGGTTCTTCCTGTCTCTGCTATCCCACTCACATAAAAAGCAACAATACTTCTTTGCATTCCTAGTAAAATTTCAGTTACTTTTAGATCGCAACAAATTTTTCAGGCATACTTAATGTATTCAATCTTTGATAAATGCAACTTCATATTTTCATAATTATCTTTCATATTTGCAGCATGACCAAGAGGAATAAATGGTTGAGAGTTACCGTTTCAATGTAGAACAACCTTCAAATTCACTTTTGAAAAAATCGCTTTATGTATAATTCCAAGAGCGTTGAAAAGACCATCGATATCAACACAATAGCATAAGAACTCATCCATTTGGTAAAAAGGAGTAAGAGCCTCATATCGGTTTTAGAGACGAGTTATTTTGGTAGCTTGAATACCAGATTCCAGTGTTACAAACGTGAACCAAGAAGTTCTTCTTGAGTTCTATAGAATCTAAAGACTTTAAAATCCGGATAACATTCTAGGGTATGGTTACTATCATCTGATGAAGTTTCTAACTCCAATTTCGCTGATGGAATATGATGGATTTTGGAACCGGTAAAGTTTCGCAGTGGCAGACGGGCTACATAGCCGACTTGATGTTAGAATAATTCTTCACTTTTTGGTTATTTTTTTATTTTAAACCTATAGCAATCACTGGTTCATTGGATCTCTCATTTCAGGTTAAAATGTTCCGACGTCAGATGTCATCAATGACATAACCATCTAAGACGCCAGATGGCATCAATGATATAAACACAGCGCATCGTGTGTTCATTTGTGAACAAATACAGTTTCTCTGATATTGGATCAATGAAATTGTAAATCAATTGTTTGATACATTTTAACTGACCGAATTAGTGAAATTATATTTATACTAGTGAAAACATAACTGTAACAGATATATGTACATTATTTATTCTTATCTATATACTGGATATATATCTAAAGCAATATAATGTATAAATTTGACCAGCCGCCTCGCTGAATAAACATATTCAGTGTTGAAACATGTTTGTGAACTTTTTCCGGATTTTAGACTTTAGTAATTTACAGAAGAACTTAATTATGATAAAAGCTACTTACAGTATCTATCTACCTAATAATAAAACCCTCACCTAACCATCCATACACGCAATCTATAATCATGTTGTTTGCTTAATGAACGGGCAGGCTCTTGTGGGTTAAATGAACTGATACAGACGAACAATAAGGCTCGATATCAACAGATAACATCCGGCCGCTTATTGACATAACTGAGGACATCGCGTCATAACATTTCATTAATATTATAAGCCATTATTATGAAATCGTATCGAGTAAATGCATTAGCTACTTTTGACTAACGTTTTGTGACGCTGCTGAAAGGATTTGAAGTTATTTTTATCTTATTTGAAAGGTGCGTAGGTTGTAGTATGTAATTATATTTATACCACAACCTACACATCTTTCAATTTATACAGTTGATCATAGTTATAATAGAACACAACGCTCACAATTACAGTAAAAATAACGGTTTAGCTCATCACTAGTACAGGGTGAATATTATGTTCCAGGCCGATGTTGATTTTTGAATAACTAGAAAATAAAACAAAATTTTTTAATTTAATTTTTATTTGCCAATTATTTGGTTTATTACAATTATATATAAAATATTGTTTTACCCAAGTATTTATTTCTACAACGGCACAAATGTGTGCTCTTTTAACCATATTTTTCACGATATTCTCGCACACTTCGCATATTATTTCAGGAATTGAATTTATAATATTATCTTGTAGTCTCGGAATTGTTGGTGGTTTATTGGCGTAGATCTTTTCTTTCAAGTGCTTCCACACAAAATAGTCGGGAGCCGTCAAATCAAGTGATCGAGAAGGCCAGCATTGCCTCTTGCATCTTAAAAGAAATAAGGCTCAATGATACGACAGTAACTCTGCATAGATGTAAATATTTTCAGTGTATCAATTGAGAATTTTCAGTGCCCCAATAATGACTGTTTTGTTTATTAACAAAACCCGCCAAGTTGAAATGAGCTTCGTCGCTCGTGATGACTTTTTTTTCAAAAGTCGAACTTAAATACTCCATAATAAATAGTAATATGTTATTTTCTACAACTACCAAATATGAATTGATAAATATCAATCAAACCAAAATGGCCGTCAAATAAAATCGACCTGGAACATAATATTCAATCTGTGTATACGTAATATTTTACTACAATAACATTAATAATAGTTATTCCAACAATACGTAGAAGGATTCTTGTATACTTTGATCATACTACCAGAAGAAACGACGAGAGTATCAAGAAGTTCACGATCATAGGGACAGTAAACAGAAAGAGAGTAAGAAGGAGAGTGATCTCCTGGAAGATGGAAAGACCAAATAAATCAGTTAACAGGATCCTCTTTAAACGCTGCCATTAACATGGCTCGAGACCGGGAGGAATGTAGACGTATTATGCACCAAGTTTCAGATATTTCGATGCACTACATTATTTGATACTGTGCCATATATTATGGGAATATCCGATTATGCATAAAGCACGTGAGTCTATGACTAATTGACTAGTTATAGAGGGTAATTGTCCTCCAAGGAACGATGACGTAACGATAGGAAATTCGGATTTGTTAATAATTTTATCAGAACATGGGTGACCCGCTGGGTAATACTAGGAAGATAGATGGAAAGTGGGAGACAGAAAACCATTTCGCTGCCCCCCTCGCCCCGTTGTCTCTTTGTAAATAATATTTTAAAAAAATATATATATATTTTAGATCGTGATCGTGCTGAGCGAGATTCAAAATCTATATTCCGTCTAAATCTCTCTTCAGGGAGCGTTTTTATACTACAAACTCTATAGCAGCCTTGGCTACAACATCTATCCCTTGTAACCATAATTACACTTTGTTAATTGGTACTTGATATCTACTAGTAATTATATATATATATATTTTTTTTTTTTTTTATTATATGTGACTAATCAATGTCTCAATATGCGTTCAACTTTAACCAAATGTTCTGTTATTAACTTTTACTATACATAGTTTGTTTGTTAAAAAATATCACCACTGAAAGCTAGTAATATAACAGAAATATGCTACAGCGACGATATTTTTTGCGACAAATTTTCGAACCTCTATGTTACCTTTTTGATATTAATACATTTAATCTTTCCATTATTTGAAGCATAGTTGAATAATGCACCTTCCCCGGTTTGGAAAGAGATCCATGCTCGGATCTCGGTGGCGTAACAACAATATCTTTCGATAAAATTGATTTTATATGTATATCTTTCTAATGAATATATTTGATTCATATTTAAAATATCACAGACCTATGTTCTGAATAATTACAACTTCACGATAAGAATGTGTTCTCCCAATAAGAAATATAACATAATAACAGTTCTGGGTAAGGGTGAGTCCTTTCTACTGTGCCATATTATGGATATCTCTTTGTAATCAGCCTGTGTCCATCCACTGCTCGATATAGTTCTCTTCTATTGACGTCAGTCTACTCTGTCTCCCGTTCTTTGCATCCAGCTGCTACCGTCTACCCGGATTATCGTGCCTTTAAAACAACAAATGTCAGATGAAATCTTGATTTATATCTTTACAAGCTTGTAATCCATCTGAAAATTATAAGCTCTGAGTCAATATAATTACTCCTCCGGTGTCGCCTGTACCCCTGGCGCACTCACGTTCAGTATCTGAATAATCAAGACTGATAAATGAATAGATTAAACGATTCAACTAATAATACTAAAAAATTCAATAGTGGAACCTTCTTTAAATAAACTCAATCTTATTCGCTTACTGGCACTGGCCATTGATAATTGATAATTCTAGCGTCTGCTATCAGATTACTCAAAGGTATTTGACATTCTGTAAAAGCAAGGTGGATGGCTCTTTACACGTTTAATATTGTAAAAAATATTTTCGCTGTAGCATAGTTGGATAATGCACCTTCCCCGGTTAGGAAAGAGATCCAGGTTCGAATCCCGGTGGTACAACAACAATATTTTTCGATAAAATTGATTTTATATGTATATCTTTCTAATTAATATATTTAATTCATATTTTAAATAAAACACGATCACTTTACCTTTTACTAACCGGTTTCGCTTAGCTCAAGCTTCGTCAGGACGTATTTAAAACTGCCCTGACGCCTTGATGAAGCTTGAGCTAAGCAAAACCGGTTGGCGTGTGATAAAATTCGCGGTTTCATACAAAGTTATTGTGTTTTACATAATTTAATATGTCAAACTACAAAGTGATTTGTCGATATTCATTGGCTTCCAGGGCCTCTTCTGCTAGAAATATTGCTTTGCGAGATTCAGGTTAAAGCCCAATATTATTTCTGTATTTATATTCATTTATTTTTTCTTTTGCATCCGTATCAGTACTTCATCATTAGTGGCCCTAACAATCCTACCTTGTTTTAGTTATCTGTATCTCCAATACTTCATGCATTACTTCAGTGAGTGTCTCCCTTTACTTTACGGAATTCCATACAGAAATTATTTACCATCATACCAATCACATTCGTAATTTAAAATTTAAAGTATTGCTGCACGATACTCCTCGAGCTTGCTCAATACATTTAATTACCATAAAAGGGTGCCAATTTTCATTTAATCTACATTGTATGTAGACTATATTCTCTGCTTTTTTAATCTTTTATGTAGCTTAATATATATTCTCTTATTTAAATTTCATCATCATATGCTTCGCATGCACTAACCACGTAAGAGTAGTTCGTACTTGGAGACCTTCCATGGAGTTCACTAGAATCACTGTATCGTATAACATTACGTTATAGTACCTACCCGCCGATAGTGCCATCTATGGTTGCTATGTAATAGCAATGGGAACACTACTGCGCGAAAGAATCTTTGTTTAAGCATTTCCGTTGACGGAGAGCATGAAATAACAGTGGATCTGATTCAATATTTGAGGAAGGGATGTAAAGGGAGGCGCCATTATTTGAATCAAGTACCGCTTAAGCTGATTTTTAATGCCTCGGATGAGAGTCATGGAGAATGGCCCATGGACGGAGTAGGATGATGATCACGATTATGTTCCATCTGCTCGGATCATTTTCATATGTAAAAACCCTTATATAAACATAACGCCGTGTACGACGTCATTTTACAAGTAACCCCAAAACTTTAATATTCATCAGGCAGCAAAACTTATCCTGTGAAATTCAACCTCTTGACCTGCTAAAGTGAAATTTTACGAGACGCGGTCTCTTCATACATGGTTTGGATGCTCCGCATTCCTTGTGTTCTCGAATCAAAAAGCTTTGGACTATTTGTACCGAAAACATTACTGCTGCAAATAAATTCGTCTTGCCCCTTTCTCAACTTTCGAATATCGATGAATCGTGTAAACACATGGATACCAGCAACAAAGAATTCTATCATTCGTTCCGTACCCACAAAGTCTGAAAGTATTTGACTTTTGCGCATGCGCATTCAGTTCCGCCTACCAATGTCTTCGAATACTGTATACGCATTCGTTAACAGCATCCAAATAGCTTACATATTAGAAGCGAGCGGATTGTTTTGAGGAATTATTTTTTTTGTGAGGCATTTTTGAAACATTAATTATCCTTCGATTATCTGTTTAATTTATCATTTAAATAAAAAATTAATACAGAAAATAATATGAATACTTCCCCATTATGTTCTAATGCTGTAAACGAAAATAATGAATTGTGTGAGTGTATAATTAAATTATTATTCCGTAAAAGTTTTGTATCTCAACCAACAAAAGAACACATTCTGGATACTGGAAAACCGACAGCATCCCTTCTACAAAAAGTCACCGACCGCCACTGAATTTTACCACAATAATTTCTATTATTATGTCTGTTTTTTTTATTTTCATTAAAAACCTTTCTCTCCTGGTTCATAATTCAGCTTCTACATCGCGAATTAGACTTGGTTTCTTGTTGAAGATCAACGACTTGTCCTTCTCCCTTGTATATTACTATGGTCTCCAATTTTTCCAAGCTGCCTCCATCTCTTCTAGTAACGGGCCCAAATTGCGAAAGAATTACTTTTTTTTAGTACCTACGAGTTTTTGAAAAATGAATATATTAAAACACAACAAAAATGTATGAATGGTAAATTGTAATAAACAAAACAAAATTTGAAAAATTAATTTATTTAATTTAATGCGTTGCTTGCATAAATTTAAAACGAAAAATTATAAATTCAAGGGCTGTATGATAAGTACCCATGTTTAATAACCGATAGAGCCACTGACGCAATGCATACCATTGTTTAACGCCATCTTTCGAACGACGCCTATCAAATTTTCAGATAGATTTAGGAAGTAGTTTTGTTTTGATTGAATTTCTGTTGAACGTGAGCAAGTTTGTGTTTGTTTACAACCATGAAAAAGAGCAATATCGGTCAGAGGTTCGATTCCTTTTTTTGGAAGAGCGCATTGATGTGACTACAGAAGGATATGGTCAACAAAATCCATGATATCATATTAGCAGACTACCGGGTAAAGGTTATATAGATAGCTGACTTTCAAACGAACGCGTACAAAATATCCTTCACGAAAAATTGGGCATGAGCAAAAAAATTGGAATATCGCTGGACTAAAAGTGTATCGAGCTGAAAGGAGACTATGTATGTTGAGAAATGAATTTAAAAAAAAATTTTTTTTTAATTAAATTAAAGTTAAATAAATATTCGGCTATTAAAAATTTTTAACGCTGTTTATTTATTATTTATAATATTATTTTCTCCCAGAAAATCATTAATCCTATTTTAATTGCTTACGTAAAAAACAAAATTCAACAAGCTCACAAGACATTTTCACTATTGACACAATGGCCACAAAAACCTTTGTTTATTCTATTTTCTTAGATTTAATTCGTCTCACTTTTTTGTTCGAACGTGGGGGGGCCCTTTCTTTCATTTGCGCGCGCTTTCGTTCGTTTTTTGTTTTTTTTTTTCAAGCTGATAAAAGCTTGCGTATGTATCGATACGAGAGCAGATACCTCACAACGCGACAATGTAGAGTTGGACATTTAAATATCTGATCACATTAATTGCTGCGTTACTTTGGTTTGCAATCTCGCGTGCGGAGGTATGCGAAATTCGTACGGTATTCGAAATTGTATTTAAATATAATCATTTTTAAAATCATTTAATTATAGAATAGTTTAATATTTAAAATCAGTGTGTTTTTAATGTGATGTTTGTCTATTAATGAAATTTAATCTTTGTAATGTTAGGAGAGTATAGAATTTTATTTTATACATATAGATACAGAACTTTGTAGCTACTCTTCGCTTTGTGTTGAGTTTTGTGGGCTTTTCTGCCGTGTATATATCCCGTTATATTGTTTTCAACATCAGGATTAGCTTCTGCAACAATGCCACTAAATGGCACAGATTAATAAAACGTGCTTCTTAATTTTTAGTAAATAAATATTAAATATCACATGATATCACATACGTATTTTATCTTATGAAATATATTTATGTATTGCTTATTTCAAAGTGTTAACTGCACTCACTTAATTATTATGACACATGTATAAACTCCTTAGTTAGATCGAAACTATAGTGTAATTCTCGCGGCACAACAACCCATAAAACTCAATACAATTAAAAAATTCAAGAAACATATCATAATAAATTCTAATAAAATATATGACAAGTTATCAATTGAACGACAGTGTATAATACTGGTATGCTGACGTCAGCAATCAGCTACGCGGTAGCTGTTGTCACTCTGCTCTCCAACGGGGTATGCAGTGAGTACTTTGCTCACCACAGTGGAACCGAGGGTGCGGAAGGCTTCAGCAATGAGTGGATTGTGAGAGTAGAGGGTGGGGACCAGGTGGCCCAGCTGCTCGCCCTGGAGGCTGGCTGCATTTATGGTGGAAAGGTTTGCTAAACATCTTATTATAAACACTTGATTATCCGTCCATCAGTCCGTGTCGCGGCGCAACATAAAACGAAGAGTCGCATGGCAATATTTTCATATTGCCATATAAGATTTATCCATTTGGTGCTGTTATATTTTAAAAAGAGTAATCAACAGACATATTTATACAACAATTATTTATTTATTTATTATTTCTATGATTATTATTTCTAGTGTTTTCTATATTACCTACTTCTTCAATATTTGAAAAATTGCTTTATGGTAACATATCGACCCCTTAGAATAATAAGGTTCCAACTAATATTTTGAGCTAAATTGAATTATTGCGTGAAAAGGGTTCCAAATGCATTATTCTTTATTTCTTCCATACACACCAACTCTATTTAAAGGATATTAAAGGAAATAGTAAGAGCAGAAAGTTTAAACTGCATCAGTTAATTATTTCAATTTATTATATTTATTTTTTATTTCCCTCGTCATGTGGTCATTGATAATACTGAAAATAAATTAAGACCTTAAAACTAATATGTGCATACTCAAAACAAAATATTCATGAATATATGTTGAAATTCAATCAAAATTTTTGTGTTCATTATCTCAAAACAGTGTCAGTGTCAGATGAAACCTTGTTATTCTGAGGGGTCGATATTATATTGAACCCACTATTAATTGATACACCGACATGTTTCAAGACCTATGGCCCCTTCTTCAGGAAACAATGAATAATAAATAAATAAATAATAAAAACACAACTGTAATAATAAAAATAAAAATGGTGGGTAACTAATTAGGAACTACTGAGAAAACAAATTTAAAATGTGACTATTTTCAAAAAAGATTGGATTATTTATAATATTTTATCTGCTATTAATACTTTTTCTTATTTTTAATATTTCAAATGTGTTTTAACTGTCAACCCCTAGTATTTTATTGTAATATTTCTAAACCCTCGTTAATGTCAAAAAAAATTGTATTCAAAAGTTGATTGGCGAATTCAGAATAGTTATTGCTATTTATTTATTTATATTTTAAACTATTTTAAAAATATTTTGTTACGAAACATCGCATATTCGCGTGTTTATCAAATTACCACGATATCCTACATAATTTTTATAATAATAATAATAATTTTTTTTTTCTATATGTTACCACCATCCATCAATTGCAGTCTGGAATATACATATGTACTAGTATGTGTATATCATTCTCAAAATTTATATATTTTATATTTCTTTCTTTAGTAATATGTAATTACTAGAACTAATTTAATTAGCTAAGAAAGTTCACGTTAAAGCAGCTGTCAAATTTAAACCATTACTGCCCACAAACTTGGCTATAGAAAGTAAAACTGTCAAACTTATTTAAATTCTTGAAATATTATACGATTAGTATTTTATTACAACCGCAAATAATCTTATTATTGTTGTTAATTAATTACATTAATTAACACAAACGCAAACATGAATTTGCTGGACGCATTTAAATTGGGCATTATTAATTCATTAATTTAATTAAATTGACATGACTGTATATATATTTTTAAACTATCCAGCAATTTTAAGACCACTGCATCAATTGTTTTGGTCTTAAGAGGATAAACAAATAGACAAAATTGATATTCCAATACTAAAATATATCGCAACCCAAAATCAATATATTTATCACGGCATCAAATTTTTTAACAATCTTTCCATCACAATTAAAACAATTACAGACTATTATCAATTTGTATCTGAAGTAAAAAAATATATACTATTATTAATGAGAACACATTCTCATTATGAAGTTGTAATTATTCAGAACAGATGGTCTGTGAGGTTTTAAATACTAAATTAATGCATTAATTATAAATATATACATATAAAATCAATTTTGTCCAAAAATATTGTTATATGGCGTTTAAATAATGAAACGACAGATGTATTAATTTAAAAAAGTGAAACATATAGGTTCGAAAATTTGTCACGAAAAATACTGGCGCTATAACATAATTGGTAGTGTACTTCCCCGGATTGGAAATAGAGATCCAGGTTCGAATCCCGGTAGCGCAAAAACAATATTTTTCGACAAAATTGATTTTATATGTATATATTTATAATTAATACATTAAATTAGTATTTAAAAAAAATATATACACAGACTAACTGAAACATAAATTATCTCAAACATACTCCTTCTTTATACACGAGTCCTACTCTCATAGAGAAGAAATAAATGTTTAATGAAATATATATATCGTACTGATAATTCTAAATTGTATTATATTTTCTAATATTAAAATAAATAAAATAAATAAAATAAAATATACCGGTAATATAACAGTCCTATTGAATGTCTTACACAAATTATAGTGTGCTTAAAGAAGCCAAATTAATGAACATCCAAGACAATATCATTCAGCAACAACTACGATGGGTTGGCCACACGGCTATCTGAAACCAGACTACCAAAATAGCCGATATACTTTCAGCTTTCCCAGGGCAAGCACTCACGTGAAGAACAATAACAATAATATTTAGGAACTAGCTGCAAGAGACAAGAACACAAAGCTAACTGGAGGCCAATGATAGACAGTGGCACCCAATACCTCTAAGAAGAACGCCAATAGGATGCTGCAAACAGGAGGAGAAGACGCAAACACAGGGATGAGCAAACAGGACATGAAAGTCAGTCCACAGCCTCTATCTTTCCATACCCAAGATGCTCCAGAACTTATGGATCTCGGATTGGGCATGAGGAATAGCCGACCGTGATTTGCCCTCACCCTCAATCATATTGGAATGATATTTTTCCTTTCTCTCAATAAATTTCCTCGTGTCTTTACATTGTGGTCTTTTGGTATACTGCTACACCGCGGATTCCTTGCGTTTGCTATTCACGAATAGCACGACCACGGTCCTGAATATTTTTATACGGACTTTTCCGCAGTTTCATTAGGGTGTGTATCTCGCGATGGGAAATACTGGGAAGACCAGTAGACTGAAATGAGATAGAGTGTAGTACTACTCAAACATTAGTATATTGTCATTTCTCCCGCTATGTAATAACATCACTCATTAAATGTATGCTTAATCATAGTACTGTATCTTTTTTTCCAATATATTGATAATTGTTATTCAAGTTTATCAACTGTAATTTAACATTATGAATGAAGGACTGATTGGGATAAATCGTTTCTCGCTTTGCCGCAGTTTCGTTGGGGTGTGGATTACACAATGGGAAAGACCAGCAGACCGAAATGACATGGAGACAGTGTGACTCAAACATACGTGTATTGTCCTTTCTCCCGCATAGGAAGTTTATCGCAAATTGTCACTTTTATGGTTGCCCTATTTATATAATAATATCCCAAAATTTTTGGTCCGCCGCTCTCTGAGGAAGGGTCTAGAGGTGGAGAATTTATAAAGTGGCAAGAAAGATAGGACGTTGCCACGCAGGCCAGATGGACTTTCTCTCTCCCCTTCGTGGCGGTGAAAATTAAAGGTAGGGGTGGTCCTCCAGCGCTGGACCACTACGAGATGCAGATGATCTCGGGACATGGATATTTCATGAGTAAACTCTTTGACTTAGGACTTGTTCGTGAACGATGGTGTATTTGCGCACAAGTGAGGCAGACGCCGGAGCACATCCTCTGGGACAGTGTGTTGTGAATGATACACGTGAGATCATAATTACGGAATTGGAAGGAATAGGTCATCGGATTCCCCAGAACAATGACCTATTAAAAAATGAAAGGAATCTCGAACATTTCTGGAATTTATTAGGGTGTGGGTCTCCCGCTGGGGTGCTGGGATGGGCGATGCCGGGAAGAGCAGTGGAGAGACCTAACGGAGCATTCGTGACCCAGTTCTGCAACTGCAATACAGAAATGTGACGTCTACCCTATCTTTTTGGGGGTGTATGATTTTTATAGCTTCTCTCTGGCTGCCCTCTGAATTTAATGTCACACGTCAACAAGTGACACGGCAAATTTTATAGGGGTGGCTCTGGAACATTGATACCAGAGCCAACCTATGATAGTATTAAGATGTTAATAACTAAATGTGATAAAATAAAATAAAATTGTAATATTAACGAATCGAAACGAGAGTAAACAATTCTCAAAACGATTCTGGGATAGGGTGTAAATAAAATAACATCTCTAATTTAGGGCTGTCGAAAGGTGTAATTTTTAAATTCACAAACTAACATCTCGTCTTTTTTTAATACATCTCTAATAATTGCGTATAGATTATCGGGAATTATACTTTTCTTGGTTTGTTAAGAGGAACCAGTACATGGATGGAAACCTATAAAACGGTACCGGGAAAGAGTGGGATGCTTTCAATGACTTTCTATCCTGAATATTATATCTGCTTAACTGTATAAAGACAGATTGGGTCTCGATTGGTCTACGAATATTAAAGTGGCACAAGACAAGCTCCTGACAATTCTAGTACAAGAGGACAAAAAAAAATCGATGACAAACAAATTATTATTATTTAACGCCTTTGAAAAATAACACAGACAATTCAATTTTCACCCTTAGATATTACAATATGTACTTAAATATTAAAAATCCTTGCAAATTATTTACGTAGAATATCGAGCACATTCATCACCCGAATAAAAAATAATTAACTAAAACAAATACTGACACAAATCACACTGCGAATAATAATAAAATCACATTTTCGAACATTACTGTTGACCGACATTTGGAACACTTCGTGAAAATAATTCAATCTCTCGTATTTGAATTTTGTCACAGCTCCATATTTGATTACATTTTGTTCAACCGATTCGCGTTCAATTTGATGTTTCAAAAATGTTCAGTTTTGTTTACATTTAAAATATTTCCTGTTTATTTAAATTAAAAATAATATTGCTTAATACAATATGTACTTTTCAGTAATATAATAGTTCTGTATGGGCGGTATCGTCTCACCCTCAGTCGGATTACAATAATTCCAAACTTTCAAATATCAATAATATCATATCTCCTTCACGTCATTTTTGACACATCAGATGAGATTCGGCTCGAAATGCACCTCCACAGGTTGTTCCCAGGATAATTTCATTTTCCAGGTTGTCACTTTGATGCATAATGCGGTCAAATATTTGGAAGTGTTTGGTATTTTGTTCACTGTTATAGATAAGACTTGCTGCGGTTGAATTTGTTACATGATTGAGACATTTTGGCGTCGTGCCATCCACACGATGCGTAACATCCTTCTCCTGCAATATATTTCCATTATTTTACATAGGAAAGATAACAGTGTGAACCAATATCATATATACTAATTCATATATACTAATATTATTATAATTTTATGATTTTATTATATTTTCCCTCTTTATTTCAATTCACACCTAAACGAACTAGACATTTTCAATACTACAGTTACCTCAATTAAATCTAAATTCAATGCATAAACTTTAATGGCCTTCATTTTATTTTTATCACACAGATTTTATTCCCTATCCCATTTTTCTTTTACTTTCCTCTCATCCGGCCGTTCCCTTGGAATATTTTCTTATTTTCTTTTTCATAACTGTTATCGCTCCTCTCTTTATATTTTTATTTTTAACCTTTTCTCCCACTTTTTTCTGCATTAAAAGAAAAAATACAATACAGTCCATTTTAAATTGTACTCACTGTATAAACTATACTGTATTTTCTAAGAAAACATGTAACTGTTTCGCTTTCATTATTTTTGTAAATTTTTCTAATAAATTAAAAATAAAATGACAAACTAGTATGAATTGAGATATATAACATAAAATATATGAACCCCTCCTGCAACAACACTGTATATCGTTTTTTACAAATTTTGCTGGATAGATGGAGCGTCGGCCATTCTGGATGATATACAGTGTTGTTGCAGGTAAGATCGTTTGAAAATAGTGTGTTATTTTATTTATATTTATTTTATCTGGTTGTTTAATATACCATTCGATACCCAAGAAGATATACAACGCATATGTATTCATTACTCAGTTCTATCCAAAAACAATATACAGTGTTGTTGCAGTGGTAGTCTCATATATCGGATTGAACTTCTATAATTAAAAATGAGGTGAAAATAAGACGCAAACAAATATTATATGACAACTAAATACAGTGATATACGTCAATAATGTAATTCGTTGTACGACAGTCGCTTTTCTTGTCAATGATATTTTGTTAATTCAAAGATGGAAAGAGAAAAGTACACTTTGAGATGTCGAACTTTTTCATTAGTTGGCATTTCATTCGCCAGTCGTTTCTCGTCTCCAATATACAGTCCATGTCACAACACATCCTTTATATTGACGTCCGTGATTCAATTACGCAAACAAGCCCATCACGCTCGCTTCTGTTAATCTCACGGATCAGTCATGATTCAACACCATTTGTCTTTCTTAAAGCCAGTTGTTCCAATTCGGTATACTCGTAACCCTTCTGTAACCGTGAGGGTTATCTACATTACATTAAAGGTCTCATTTATCACGAATTCACCTGATGAATTCATTACACCTATTTGTATCAAAAGTTTGTACACTAGGTTTGACTTTTATATATACTAGTAGTTATACAGGACCTTTATATTATTGTAAAACTAATAGACTTAATGTCATTTGCCATAATTAAGAAAATACAATAATTATAAGAAAGACCGCGACCATTAAATTTTTTTTCCGCGTTCGATATAAATATTATTTCGTAAGAAATTATTATGTTTTTGATATAAAACTTGATTTTAAATACTAGATAAAACCTCACAGCATGTAAGTAAATATAATATATTATTAAAAATAATTTGTTTTCACTAACACAGAGTGTTTTAAAAACGTCTAAAGTTGATCATATGTACTGCAAATTGAATGGTTTATAACTCTATTAATTTTTAATATTTAGCTGATTTGATTCAATTCAGATTTGTCTACGTAATCTTGACTTTAACAGTATAAAAATATATTTAGTATATGCAAGAATTTTCTATATTAAAATAAATTTAATGGTCTTTCTTATAATACTTTTATGTAAAGGTTTTAACTAAGTAATAGTTTTAAAAAAGTCAAACCTAGCCTGTAACTTCTGATACAAACGAATAATAATAATCAACATTTTTGCAAAAAACGCAAAAATATTAATTTTTTTTGAAAGCGCACCATTAATTCTTTCAATGAATGTTGGCTACCATCATTTTGTAGATTAGCCAAACCATTGCTTCAGGTTCTTCAGCCATTAAAATTGATCGTGAAAGAACATCCAAATACCTATTGGTATTTTTTCATGAAAATTTAAAATGGCCATGTTGCTGTTAATTTTATAGTTACGAAGTATTTTGATATGTTTAAAATACAAATGTGTTAAATATATACGGAATATAGAATAGTACTGCCTACCAAAATGACGTACATAAAATCTACATAGAAAACATTACGTAATTTTCAACTTATCTTTCGAATAAATACAATAGCAATTCATTCAGCTCTAATACATCGACATATTTAACTAAAAACTAAGGAAGTGATAGATTCCATGTCCGCTTTAGCTGGAATTAATCAGGGTATTAATCTTAAGGTAAACACACTAAAATAATCATAAAACTGAAAATATATTAATTATTAACTAATTACTGTGTTTTAATATATATGGTAGTTTATACCCTAAAGCATGTGAGCTGCCATACATTACCTATACAAATACAAAACCTTTTAAAACTATCCTAAAATTAAATAATGTTTCGCAAATTTAACAGTTAACAATATTTATTTTATAAAATTTAGTTAATTTGTACATTCAGATTTGTATTCATGATAAAAATAAACTTTATTCTGCACATACAAGAATTTTCATAATTTAATAATTTTGTGATACGATAAAAATTGAATTTAATGGTCGCGGTCTTTCTAATAATGCATGTATTGTTTTATCACAAATATATTCATTTTATTGGCTTTACATTAGAGTAATTATCCTATTTAAGTTATGTTTTTAATAAAAATCTGATAACTTCTGATATAAATAAATAATATAAACACACATTTTCTGAAAAAATGTAAAACTATGAATTTGTATTGAAAGGCCTCTCCTTAAGTAAGAAAATTTTAGTATATTTACTTTGTGTAATGAAAATAATCATTATTTAATAATTATTTATTTACTTGTATTGTTCTTTACTGTTAATTATTATTATATTAATATCAAAACAATATATTGAATAGCAATTCACACATAAAGTAAATTGTATATTAGCTGTATTTACCCAAATCTTCTTTTTGGGGTTTTTGGGTTGTTTTCATTGATCGCCAGCCATACTGAAAAGTGCTAAAATTTAGATTCGCAGTACCAGGAGAACATGTGACTCTGTAGGTTACCGACGCGTCGCCCTCAGCAATCCGCGTCTCACCAATGAAGGATGAAAATACTTTCCTTACTTCGCTGTGACGTAAGCTCCGATACCAGGGAAGGATGAGAATAAAGAGAAAGTCGGTAATTCTTTATAATATATTTATATTTCTTGATAAATTCTTTCTTCTTTCTGATCTAAACTCCCTTGAACAGAATTTTATTTAAATATTCCACATTTTTATACCCTTCATATAATAGACCAAATTTAACGAGATCATTTTACTCTGTTCGAAGATTTAATATCCTATATCAATTATTTACCCTTCGTAAATACCTCATCTGCTCAAATGATCAAAATAAATTTGGTGATGGAGTGAATTGAGTTCAGGAGTTCGCAAACTTTTAATACACTCGATAACGTTCTGAGTTTAATATACAATATATATTTAGTTCAATAGGGTATGTTATATTAGTCATCAATATTGATTGTACAACATCGTGGGGTTACTCTTGTAACTCAAATATAAAATAAATACAAAATCTTCAAACAGCCATAGTGAAAAAAATTGTAAGTTTGGAAGCACTTAAACTGAGGCATAATCTAAAATTGTTCTATTCTTCTGGAAACGTTCTTCCTGTACACGACCTGTTACTGTTCCTTTATAATTAATTCTAGAAAATTATAACTATGCTCTAAATAGGATTGCTTTACACGGAAAAAATACAAGAGGTATAGCAAATCTGAATCTAAAGTTTCCCAAAATCGTATGGATCAAGGACACTAGAATTTGTTTTTTCTACAATAAAAAATAAACTACCACGCTTTCTCTCAATTTAGAAGAAATAATTAAAAAATGACTTATCGATAATCACCTGTCTTACCTTTAAGAACGATAAAATTGTTTAAAGGGTGACTGATTAATTGTTATGTTTTTGAGTTTATTAAACGTAACAAATATATATAAATATATCTGCAGACAAACGTTTATCAAGACGTTTTGTGGGTACAGTGTTAATTTTTAAAAAAATGAATATTAAAAGTTGAAGAGCCTCAAAATCATTTATATTAAGTATTTTAATCGTTAATTATTAAATCGTATTGATTTCAGAAAATTATGATAAAATTCGATGCATTTAGAAAATTCGCATAAAATAGTGGATATGATACATTTTACATTTTTCAAGGAGATTTATTCTCAAGAAATTATGCAGGGTAGGTAATATTCCCACAATTATAACGAATCGGGAATCTGGATACCAATTTCATGTTTAATTTGTTATGTTTCATTTTAAAGTCCGTAAAAAAAAATTTAAATTGTTGATTAATTAATAATTAATATGTTCATTTATTTGTGAGTTAAAAATAGTACGGCAGTTTTTACCTACCTGCCTGAAGAAAAACTGAAAACTGAAAGCTTAGAATAAGCTTTCAACAAGTTCCTTCAGCTACCAGGCGAACATAAAATGACAGTGGTATTATGTTACAATACAACATTCTCAATGCGTGCGGCCCGTCTATTTTTACTCTAGTCGACAGAAGCTAGTCGATTAGGAAACGCATATTTTTGATAATGTTTTCGTATTTTACTAATGTTTTCGTAATAATTATCATATTTGGCACTGAATTTATAATTTTTTAATTAATTTGTTAATACTTGTCACATAATATCGATAAGTACATTTTAGAACACCATTTTTTAATACTTAATCAATTATTTTTAATAATTATTATTTATCACAATATACGTACTCGCAAAATTAATAATTAAAATTTATTTTCAAATCAATCAATTTTGTTTAATAATATATTCCATACCCTACTTACTACTACATACTACTTACATGTATTTAAAATGCATTTTAATCGTTATGCAGTTCTAACAAACTCGGTCTTAGAATCCTGTCCATAGGGGTTATGTTGCGTTGCTTTATTCAAAAAGCACATGTGCACCAACCAACCACCCTGCAATGAGCCAATAAGAGGGTTCCACAAACTGAGGAAAATTCCAGTTCCACTGAATTTAACAAGACACGTGACCTATTCAAAAGTGCCGGGAGCGCAGAAGTTCAATGCGGTGTGTGACGATGTTTGCTCAAGGTGCGAGAGAGATACCACTATTGACTATTGCCGCACCGCTTGCGCCCGATGCATGCATGTGTGCGTCGTTTATTTCGGGAGGGTTGCAATACCCCTTTACACGTTCCACCTCTCATATGGCGCTCTGCATGTGTTATATTTTGTTCCTTCATCGTATCCACTCCTGGTACATTACACACATGGCTCAATAATGTAACGGAGGGTGTGACGTGTGAAGCACGTGTGTGTTTGGATTTCATTATGACGTAGGTATGTTTATAATATATGCAGGGTGTTCATAAAATTATGTGTAATAAAAATAAGTTATTTACTAATTATTTTATTTATGTTCTTTGTTATTTGTTTACAAAATAAAATTTAGTGTTCCTTTTGGATAAACAAAATCACAACATTTCTTTCGTTGATTGTACATTCATTCTAGTGTACTGAATTGTATTTAACTAAATATAAATTGCTGGGCTAATCTGGTTCCCAATATTTTAATTTAAGCATATTAATAACAGTTTTAAAATTATATTTTCAAACAGATATAATCTTTCCTTTAAGATTCCCAACCTGTGATAAAAACAGATAAAAAAAAATTGTAAAACTATTAAACTTATAAATTAAATTTTTGATAAATAGTAAATAATTTTCAATCAAAAGGGGCAAACAATTCGTTTCGATCAATTTAAACATTTCAAAAATTCACAGAAATATGTGCAAAATTTTAATTTAGTCATTTTAAGATATCATGATATAATTTCTGTTGAATAATCAATTATAATAATAAAATTAATTAATCAACATTTGGAAACCATTTAACACTTTTTATGATAGAAAAAATGGGTGTTTGTGAATAGAATTGTTCTTTTTTAAATGGTACTTAAAGTTCTACTATCTTAGCTACACTCTCAGTTGGTAGCACATGTCAAACTGTCGTATAAGAACATAATACTGATTTTTACACTATAATACTGATTCAAGATAATAAAAATTTGTTTCATTTTTTAAGTAAAAGTAAGCAAGTTACATATTTTTATTTACAAAAATTATAAAAGATATGATAAAGATATTACCTTTCATTACAAATTAAATGTATCAATTAGAACGATATACAGTAAAATTCATTTTATCGAAAAAATATTTTTGTTGCCATCGGGATATTAATAATATGTTCTCCTTAATATATTAATTTTCAGTCGTTGTACAAATTTATTATTTGTTTACCAATATAAAAATAGCAACAAAAAAAATTTATGCAAGGATGGTATTATACATGTATTTAAGACATGTCACTCGTTTTATTGAAATTTCAATTATTCCTATTCGTAATTTTTCTTTTTCAATACAATTTTGAAATCAAAGAAATATCAAATGTTTACCATTTTATGAATTTTAGTTCCTTTTTGTTAGCACTAATTTTCACTTTTTAATAAATAAATAAATATATAATACTTATTACTAAATTAACCAAAATTAATCTCGGAATACCTCCCGGGGGGCAGAGGAATATTTTTAGTCATCTTATTGAAATGTAACAGACATTGACAGAGACAGTGAACTACATACACCATATGCTGGAATACGTGGAACTTTTTTAAAGATTTAAACTAATCTTTATTTGATACTGTTAAAAATCTACATAATGTTTTACAGTCATTTTCTTGTAGGTATTATTTTTAATTAGTCTTTTCATTTATCTGGTTATATTTATCTATATAATATATGTTTTACGTATAAGGAAATACTCGTATCATTTGTTAATACTATTTGGTAAGAATATATCGAAAAATATTTAGATTTAAAAAAAATATAACAATGCATTAAACGCACTTTTAGTGATCACCGTGTCATGTGAACTGTGGACTATCGTAGTGCGGAGGGACAAAAATAGGTTATGCTCACAAATACTCTCCCACTCCATGCGGGAAGATAGGACTCTTTCCTCCCGCTTTCCATGAATCGTTCACCTCCTCGGCCACCGTGCGCTCCTGCTCGCAGGCGTCGGAAACAATGCAGCGTGGGCGGCGACGCCTCGGACGTGTGGCGACGCCGACTCCTTAGAGTAAGGGCGTCACCGGGTACACCACCGCTTTATCGTCCGCCTCCGAGAATTCGGCGAAGACGCCGCCCATTCCAGGAAAAGCTGTTAACTACTCCCGCGTTATGCGCTCCCGGTAAAAGACGTCGAAAGTTGTTGGAAATTTTCCCCTTATAACATGGGCGTTTTCCCTAACGCGGATATTGGTGCGCTAAGAAAAACGTCTCAACACATCTTCGTCTCTCTGAATTCCTGATAGCAAAAGTCGAAATGGAAATACCGTAGGCGGCGCCTTAGAGCTTCGGGCGGCGTCTTAGTCGCATACTGCCCACATGCGACAGTAGTAGGACTTCCTTTCTCTACAAGGCACCGTCACAACAACAAAAGTTACCACCCCCTTTGCAACTCCCCCTACATGTAATGCTAATAAATCATGTCAATTTATTAGCATTACATCTACCACCCCTTCATTTTATATCCCCTTTTATGTCAGTGATTTCAATCAGTTCTGAAACTAAATACTAGGGTTGTTACGAAAGCATTGTTCCATCACAGAGCACGCAAGTTTGAACGAAAATGGACCAAACACCCACGCGTTTTTCTGTTCTCCTGGTATCGTGCGTCGGAAAACCGCACCGTAGGCGGCACCATTTTCCAAGCGTCGGGCGGCGTCGGCGTCGGTCACTGCCCACAATTCTTTCATCGTTTTGAAGACTTAAAAATAAAAACAGATCAATTTAGGACAAAATCATCAAAGCTCTTATAAATATTAAATATTATTACATGATCCTTCAAAATTAAAACGGCGCATAAAAAATACAGTTGAAAAATAATTTTAATATATATTTTCCATTTTATTATGCTTATTTTGAGATACATAGTCGTAAAATTTATGTTACTATCCAAGTATTATCCAAGTATCCAAGAGATTAACCTATTTGGCAAGTACCTATTTAGTGTGTCAATCAATCAGCGATGATTCAAATTCAAAATAATTGTGACAGATTCAATGTCAATTTTTCTTAATAATTCATATTTATTACGATGCCGTTTTTTGATACATTTATTTCATAACTACAAAGTATTTTTCTATTTTTAAAGGCATCTTCTAATTCAATATGTACGAAACTAAAGTCAACATAACAAAATGACTCCATATGAAATATTTTCGGGAAATTATAAATTGTCCTCATTCTCAGCTCTTTTTAAACGATGCCAAATGGATATCTTATGTCACGGATTAACATAAGGAAATTTTTAACAACCTTTTCTGAGAATAGATTTAAATTCTATTTACTCGCGTAAAGGCGCAAATAAAAAGATATATATTTTAATAAATCTTTATTCCTTCAAAGTCAGATAAGTTGAATATTATGTTATCCTTTATAATTTGAGTATTTAAAAGATTTCAGATTTTCCAAATACCTACATATTTATAAAAGACGATCATTCTATAGAGAGACGAGATCATCCAGCTGTCACGAGAACTCTCTTCGATAATCCCAAGGTAAACATTTTTTGTTAGTTAATTTGTATTCATTCGTCAATGGTATTTTAATTCAGTACAAAATATTAAGATGATGTATGTACATAATGCTAAAGCTTTATAATAAATATAATTCACATGCTTTATAATATTCGCATGCCTTACATCACCAGCCATAGAATGGTGGTGAAGGCGTCTGGGTAGATACAATATTCTCTCTGAGGCCGTAGTTTAAAATCCTATCGGCTTCTAATTTTTATGCCTAATCATCAAAATACAAAACACAAAAAATTGAGCAAACAATCACGTCACAACTTATAATTATGACTATATATTTTATTCAATGCTCGTAAACGTCCAATTTACGTTTTATCACTTTTAAAAATGCACATGTTCGAAAAATCTGTTATTTTCTATCCCTGTATGTAGAAAAAAACTCCTGTATGACTTTAATACCTACCTAAATATTGTTATTAAAAAGTTATGCCTATTACCTACATACAAAAAGAACATTTTCTACCAAAGGATATTTTAAAACATAATGAAAAGTCATTCCTTACTTCCTTTCCAGCGAATTGTATGTAAAAATTACACTCATAATCGTGTAAATACTATATATTAATTGTTTTCACATTTTTTCGTGATTTATAAAATTAATTTGTATAATCATTTATTATGTTATACGCCAGTAATCATGCACAACATTTTTAAGATATCTTTTTAAATATCTGTCAAGTGCTATTGATAAAAGCTTGGAGGCGAGTCTATGTGTATAAAAACATTATTTAAAGATATGATTCCAATAATGAATGTAAGTACAAAACATATAATGTCTGTGGGCCGCTAGTTTCATATAATATCTAAATAAAACTATTTTTAACATACAAACTCTCTTTTGATATACCCGTTATACGCATGGTAACGTTCATAAAAATACATTAATCTATTTTTGGATCAACGCAAGCAATGTTGGAACGAAGCTCACGGGTTTGTATATTTTATAACGGAATATTTTATCTACATCGAGCGAAATATAAAAGTTAATAATATTATATGTCTGTACTTCTAACAAAAATTGTATTTTTGTTATAAGTCGTGGACTTAATATAGCAATTTAATATTTAAATAGTATTTTACCATAAAATAATAATCTATACTAAAATAAACATTAACCATAAAATTCAATTTGCAAATATTAAAAATATAAAATAATTTTTAATAAAAGCTGAAAACTGTTATTATTTCTAAAAATAGACTATGTTAAGTTGTTAGTGGAATATATCTTTAATTTTTTCATGGGTTTTTAAAAAATACCTTTAGAATTTAACCAATTATAAATACATTTTAAAAGATATTACACTATTTTTATCGTGTTTATTATAAAGTACATTCCAGCAAGGGATAACCGATTTGAAATTGCAGCCATTTCTCTAGCGGTGCTTCTTATAAGTTATATTTGACAGCTATCGTGTATATATAACAGTAACTTATATTGGAAGCTTATTATTAAAGTAACCTACCTCTGAACAAGTACTTTGTGATTACTAAGTAATTAATATTTAGATCTATTTAAGTAAATTTAATTACTGCGTCATCTGCATAAATCAATTTAATTATATTCGCTCCTACATTTAATTATTCCAGTTCTTTCATACAATTATACGTTTTTTAATATTTGAACAGTTTGACACCCACGGTGATGTTATGCAACCCTGATTGACACCATTTATGTGGCGTAAAGATCGATTGGATTCTTACAAATGCAGTACTTCCTTCATATAGGAATTTGATTGTGTACATCTAGTGAGAAGCAATTAATAAGAAACACGAATTTATACAAATAAAAAAATATTTAACCTTCACATTGTTAAATTATTTAATAATAATTCTTAATATAAGACACGTTTTTGTTGTGAAGTTACATTTTCAGAACATAGCTCTGTGATATTTTAATATAAATTAAATGAATCAACTAGAAAGATATACAGAAAAAATATTTAGTTGCGATTTATTTAATTTATATTTCAACTTTTTTCATGTTTACTAATAGAATATATTACAAATAGAATAGCATATTTGTATATTTTAATTATTCTGTATATTATAATATAATATATATAATAATTCAAACATTTTGACAATTAGATTTTGGAAATACCTTTTAATTTTTTGTTTTTTACATTAATACATTGAATTCAATTATGTAAATATTAAATTCTTCCTTGCATAGAAACTCTTACGCAATGAAGCAGATTAACTCAAAATATTTTATTGACATCAAACTAAATAATTAATCAAATGCAAATATTTTTCATGAAAGATATAATTTGAATAAAAAATTCATTTGTATATTTTAGGTGCAATGGGCCGAACAACTTTTTGCTAAAAAACGTCAAAAAAGAGACTACGTTCATTCCGATTCAAGTTCATCACTTCCCAAGAAGCACGGCAATTTGAAATTCAAATCGCTTGTTTACGGAAAATTTAAAAGGAATAACACAGATAATGAAATAACAAATTTGACAAATATTTTGGAGGAACTTAAGCAAATTGTAAGAGTGAAACGAGACGATATGAAGGTTCCGAGACAAGAAGAGATGATGTTCAACGATGAACTATGGAGTCAGGAATGGTATTTGGTACGTAAATAATTATTTAAATATCTACTGTTTAATAAATTATATTTTTCTTTATTTATATGAATGATTACAAAACAATAATCTACGCTCGAGTTGCAGCAGATATGTTTAAGATGTAAATAAGTGTCGATTTGTTCAATCCCTTCTCCATAATGTACCATTTTTTCTCCTTAAAAATGTTATCAGGATTTTACGATCACTTAGAATCTTCTGTGTTGAGTTTTCTGGACTTATTTGACCAACATTGCCGATCTCATCGCCACTTTTGAGTGTCAGTATGTTAAAAGCGTGTCGAAAGCAAACTTGGAGATACACAGCAAACTTCACACAGAAGGTTCTTCTTTTTTATCAATAAGTTTGCACACATCTTTGAATACAGGCTTCCCTCAAACTCTTCTATTGATCCCAGTTATTCATGCAGTACTCAACCATACTAAGCCACTATATCTGCAAGCTATTTATGGCTGATCTCTGTTTCTACAACCCAGTCATGAACGCCACTGCAAAATCCTCCAGGCTTATATTTTGTACCCTCAGGAGTACGTGTGCCACAGGTTGGGAACCGCTGATTTAGACGAAATACAAATATAATATTGAAATAAATAACTCAACGCTATATGTATACTGCAAATTTTAACATTAATTTCATCCTTTAGTTCTATCCATTAACGAATGGTTTCGGACTTTGTTTACAGCTGTTCCTAACACAGATTTAGATGCCGGATCGAACCGTTGTCTAAGGTTTTTAAGTCATAATTTTCTCTTACCAGAACCTCGTAGTTATGTTTTCCTTGTATGACAATGTGCGGTGTCCCATCTTTCATGGGTCATAAATATTAGTACTATCTTAAACTAATCCTTGTGTGTATGACAAAAAACACATAAAGTAAGCTTTAGTATGTAAAAGGGTAATCGTTAGATTTAGTTACAAAAACAACAAAACCACTATCACACCAAGTTATGATACTGACTAACCCCAAAAAACAGAACAGAAGTATCTTACACTAAGAACAACCGGTTGGCACTCGTTTGGTCTAGTTGCAAGCCATTTGGTCAGTGACTAATTGAGCCTCTCGGAAGATCACAAATTTGGTTCTATTTATACAAAAACTAAGAATATTTTTGTGGCATGTATTTCATGTTCGCTTGGTACATCTATGGTTTATTTTAAATGTTTGACAAATGGTAAATAATATCTACTCGGAATATTAGATAGTTGATGAATGCGTTATAAGACTTATTAGTTGCAATCTCAGCAACCTCGAGATGCCCAAAAAATTGAAGGATTTGTCTCAGGCAAATGGTTGATAACCTGTCTTTGATATATAGTTCTTGCAGAATTGTGAGTGCGTGTCGCCGCCCATGGTATGGTATCAAGCCATATTCTACTGTCTAATCTTGATATTAATGGTGGCGGACAAAAACAACTGATTTTGCAACTAACATTACGAAACATTACAAACGATGTCAAATTGCCAACTTATATCAAAAAGAGCTAAATTTGATTATAAACAAATTAACACAATGCATTAAAACTATATGAGAAGGCAACTGCAAAGTAAGAAAGAAATAATAAGGGAGGTTGCTGAATTAGCGACTAGCACCCTTAAATATGTATGTTTTGTTTTTCAGCATGATACGAGAACCAGAGATGACTTGCCAAAACTAGATCTGAATGTAATTCCAGTCTATAGAATGGGAATAACAGGCAAGGGAGTAAAGGTCTCCATTCTAGACGATGGCATAGAGTACTTGCACGACGATCTTAAGGATAATTATGTATGATATTTATTTTATTTATTTGTTAAAATAATTTAACAGATATCTTCAATTTATTTACTTACTTACCGGTTCAGACAACTGACAATAAATTAAAGATATTTGATAGCAAAGAAAACTGTCCGTAAATTTTTTAATTTTCTTATCGTACAGTAGTTCAGTGACTACATTTAATGTTCTTCAAGTTAAAGATATTTATAGAAAATATGGGGGGTAATTACAGGGTTTACGACCTATCTTCGGTTATCAAATTACCAGTAACACGAGTACCAGTACACCATAGCCATCTACGGACCAAATTTGATAATTCTTTTTTTTTTGAAAATAGCAAATATTTACATGTCAACTCAAAGAAAATCTGATTTTTGTTGAAAAATTTTTTAAAGCTATATTCTTTATCTGTAAAATGTTTTTAACACATTATACTAGAATACGCCTGAAAAATCAATATTTTTAAATTTTTATTATTTTGACCAGTATATTATAGCAATATTTGAATATGTTAAGGAACACACAATTGCTGGATTTTACCCTACAAAGGCGCTGTTATAAAATAAATATCAGATATCTCATAGAAACGAAGCTATTTTTATTATATTTTTAATGGAAATGATATATAGAAAATATGGGAGGTAATTACAGGGTTGGCTTAAGTGATACACTTTATATATATATATATATATATATATACTCACTTACCATCACGCCGTTTCCCCGAGACAGAGAGAATAGAGCGCCACACTCTTCTGTCCTGACACACAATTCTCGCCTCATCCACATTCATACATCTTCTCATACAAGCTCGCCGATTGTTGAGGCTTCTAACAGAACCATCCTCCATTATCTGGTTTACCTGGTCGTGCCAAGTCTTCCGCGGACGTTCTCTATTTCTGGTGGCATCAACACTTGCATCATATATATTTCTTACCATTCTCTCCTCATTCATCTGGTCGTGGCATGTCTTTCGGGGACGTCCTCTATTTCTGGTGCCATCAACACTTGCGTCATATAAATTTCTTACCATTCTCTCCTCATCCATCCGTTCCATATGACCAAACCACATAAGTGATCCTTTCTTAATCTTACTTATTATACTAACATCAGCTTTACATTCTTTCCTTACTTCTTCATTCTTTACTCTCTTATAAATAGATTTTCCGTATATACGCCTAAGTGATCTCGTTTCCACTACTTTCGTTCCTCTTCTGTCAGCTCCAGGTCTCACTTCCTTACATCAGTGTCGGCACCAATCAGAGGCAGAATCAAATCCTAATAAAGCATTTCTAATAATGTAAATTAAAATGATTAGATCGATAATTCCCTCATAAGGCGAAACGCGTCTCACGTAAATTAAACAATTAGAATTAAAAAACAAGTGTTTTATTTTCATATATGTGATAAATTGATATTTTAAGATCGATAAACTAACGGGCTCGTTATAGCCGATGAGATTATACTCCCGTGAGACTCTTTGGAGATAACTCTCAGCTCTTGTAGCCTCCGTGAACACATCATTTATCATAGATTGTTGTACATCAAACGTTAAAAAATGTCTGCCCATTGACCATTTAGCATCAGTTAAAGCGAAATAAATATCTGTAGTTTAATGTATTCTGTTTGTATAATAGAATAAATAATTGTAGGTATATATGATGCTGTTTGGGTGTACATTTCGATATTAAATCAAACACGGGTTTGAGATTTTGTCTCTTTCTATCAATTTCGAGCTGATCTCTGAATTGATCTCCAGATTAAAATCTCAACACGTGTATATTGTACTGAGATTTATTTCAACAAAATCTCTGAGATATATGTCATCATGTCGCATTCCATGGACACAGGTTATTAGAATCTATGACTACTAGAATTACCTAGTGGGTGCAAGTATAAAAATTTTGGTATCCAACCTGTATTTTATATAAAATTTCCTTTTTTAATAAAAAAAACGCTTACACAAAGTGCATCATATTTGCAATATAATTTTAATATACATTATGTAATATTTTTTAAACAATATCACAAATCTTATTTCATTCTTTGATAAACTAAAATAAAACTATCTAATTATTAAACAGGCCTATTTAAATAAAACTTTACTAATTAATGTACTAAAATATATCGTGATCGCACGTTTATCATAAAAAAAATGTTTGTATTTTTACTATTGAAGTTTATTTAATATGTGGCGCGAACAGGACCCATCAATAAGCTGGGACTGCAATGAAAAGGACGCAGATCCAGCACCTAAATATGACTCCACGCACAGGAATGCCCACGGGACCAGGTGTGCTGGGGAGGTAAACTACAATATCATTAATTTAATCCACCCCTAAGGGAAACGTGTTGACCCACCCCGAAATTTTTTTTTATCAATTTATTTATCTAGGAGTAGATACCGCAAAATAATAATATAACACGTTGTTACGTTACGATCAGGCTCCTGCAAATAGTACGCCAGGCTAGGCTCAGTCTGTGGGTGTCTGTGTGTAAGGTGTCAGAGTGGCTGGCTCGGATGTATGGAAATGGTCTCAAACAATAAATACACTTGATTTACACGTAAGTCACATTGAACAATTTATTTAAATACCACAACAAAACCCGACATACTGAGTACACGAGTAGTCTTTCATCTTCTTTACACGCCTTATATGTACGGATCGAATGTGGACACTACGGGTTACCAATTTATCACATAAGTTAACCGAGAGTTTTGAGAGAACTGGTTCGTACTAGATTACCAGGAGTAACAGTAGTTCCAAAATTCTTCTCGCCATCTCGAGCCGCTCCGAATGGGATGACCTCAACACGCTCTACCACAGCTCACAAGCAGTCCTACATTCTTCTCAGGCGCGGGTGGACCAAGGCTCAGACTCTCTTGATTCACCGCGTCTAATCCAATTCTACGTTTACGATGTATTTTTCGCCATTCTGCACTGCGAGACGCCACCCGGCTCGCACCAAAGTACCCTCCCTCTCCTTCATCCAGCCTTCTCACAACCGGCAGCGTTCACTCGGGTCGGTATAGCAGAGCGCTCGGTGCCATCGTGGAAATTTAAATATCATGACGTATAACATAATAAATGTAGAAAAATTAATGGTTAAATTTTTTTCTTTTCTTAGATACGTACCACAAAATTTTAGATTTCTACCACGAAATACCATGTTTCACATACCACGAAATTAAAGATTTCTTTCTGGTCCCCCACCAAAGATATTTAGCCTTGAAAAGTGCAGTTTTTGTAAATTTCCAAAATTAGAGAATTTTTATAATGAAAGGGGGGAAAGTCTCAGGTTTCAAATTTGGTTTGTGAATTCAACTTGTTCCCACCTCTTTGTAAAAATACTTTTGACATGTAGACTCGAACCCTTCCTGCAAAAAAAATCCCGTGAAGTTAGGACTTTTTTAAAACGAAATCTAAAAATTAAAACCGAAATTTCATACTGTGGAAATGGAGATATTTTAGTTTCCGCTAACCTTTTACATTGCAAAATATGCTACATTCTGTAAAACAAATGTGTTCGCTACGCAAAAACCAAAAACAATTCAATTAAAATAATGGTCATTTAGAACTAGAACTACCAACCAAGTTAGTGTTGGAGCATTTTATACGAATTGACCTCTGAACAATACTTCTTTATCGTGTTTACTATGCTACAATCAGCTATGCACTTGTTCCTGTAGTGTCTGCTCAATTGACCTAAGACCAGCCATATTATGATTATATTAGTCAACCCTGCATGAAATGCATTGTAATATGTTACGAATGATCCACTGATCCTTGCACCTGCAGTTCTTCTTTCATATGGGAATGCTATATGTGTGTTTACCATTCACTTATTCCACTTATCATTCTAACTATATAACAGTATGTCTTTCGTACATCAAAAAAAACACAAAAAATATATTCATAATAATACGAAAGTAATTTTACTTATACGCCTAATAAATATTTATATTACTAGTGCTTGAACCTTGTATAGAGGTAATAATAGAAAAAAATTCTCTTGTTTCCAGTCTTTCAAATTAAATTAGTTTTTTTTTTTATTATTTAAGCAATACTCCTTACACAAAAGTAGTATAAGTACGTAGTAAAATAAAATAAAATTTAAACAAAAATTTGAGGAATATTTTTATTTAAATTTTTTTTAAATTAAATAATGATCGACAAAACTGGGAGTTCAATGATCTTGGTTCTGAAGGATGTCTACCACAGCATTATATTTGAAAAGGGGAGAGGAGAATTAACATAATACAAAATAATTTACTGCATTTTACCCTCAAGGTGGCGATGACGGCCAACAACGGTAAATGCGGGGTTGGTATCGCGTACGGAGCCAGCATTGGTGGAATAAAGCTGCTGGATGGCCTTATTAACGACAGGGTTGAGGGTGCAGCATTAGGTAAGTAGTAATATAAAATTATTTTTGAAAATTGTCCGCGTCGCCATTGACGTAATTGTAACTTCGCGTGTTTGAACTAATACGTGCGTAAATAAGCTTATAAACCTAGTTGTTATGCCAGCTATTCTGTGTGTTTACTTTGACGTATTGATGGGCGATCGAAGAGATTGAGTAGTCACCGTGCACCCACTTTCAGAGACTTTCTGGCCAAAATACTCAATAAGATCATTCTGTTTTTCACCTGTATTTTCAAAATTAAAAGTTGTATTCAAGGGACAAGGATTTTCTAATATAACTGATAACAGATGAGGAGTACTTTTAAGGCTATAGTAGCCATTAATGCATAGTACCTACCACATGTATTAATTTTTACAGGTGTATTTAGAGAATTAAATTTTCACATCTCTTACATTAAAAAAAAAAATTGTACATAATCTGATATCATTTCATTATTCCAAAGGTCAACTAGTTTCTATTTCAGCTTTATTATTTAGCGAACTACATCTTGTACTTTGATCCTACTGCGAATGTGTTAATTTCTTATTATATTCAATAGAATTCAATATATGCAATAGAATTCAATAGAAATATCTTTCATCACACGTAATTCGCGATGGTCAGGCAAGTTCTTGAATATAGCAATAATAGACGATGCGGTGGAACTTTATTCATCACTAGAATTTTCAAATGTTGAAAAGTGCTTAATTTTACGGAGAAATGCATTAAAACAGGTGTGACAGCAGAAAAAGAAGATTCGAATCAATTACCAGAATTTATAAAAACAGAAAAAGTTCTTCATTTCGCAGAGAAAAACATAAAAATCAGACCTCACAGAAAAATGTCATATGTATATGTACAATAAGCAAAATCAGATCGTATACCATCACATGACATACGATATTTCTGAGCTTTAATTAAATTAAATTAATTAAATTATTTTTTTATAAAAAATACTGATGTGTACACAAAATGCGTGCCACATCAATATTCTTACTATTTTCAAATTAAGCTAAATGCTAGTGTTATGAAATAGGACTATTTTGATGGGTTCCTGGAACGAGGCTCTAACCGCCGATCACTAGATCGCTAAGCTAGTATTGTAACGGCTAATTAGAAATATATACATATATAATCAATTTAATCGAAAAATATATTTCACTATGCTACAGTAGATAGTACCTTTGTCGACAAATTTTCTAACCCATATGTCACATTTTTCAAATTAATACATCTACCGTTCCATTATTTGAAATCCATGTATATATGTATTATTCAACTATGCTATAGCAGACAGTACCTTTTTCGACAAATTTCGAACCCATATGTTACATTTTTCAAATGAATACATCTACCGTTCCATTATTTGAAATCCATGTATACATGTATTATTCAACTATACTACAGCAGACAGTACCTTTGTCGACAAATTTTCGAACCCATGTCACATTTTTCAAATGAATACATCTACCGTTCCATTATTTGAAATCCATCTATACACGTATATCTTACTAAGTAATACATTTAATTAGTATTTAAAAAATATCACAGACCTATGTTCTGAATAATTACAACTTCACAATAAGAATGTGTTCTCCTTAATAATCAAATTAACTGCTTCAAATGTTAAAATATTTCATTTATACATAGTAATACGTAATACGTAATAGTTATATTTACACTATATCTGTGAGTTTGTATTCTCAGTTGGAATTCCCACGGATAATCCATTTAATGACATCATACACTCACATCACATGTACAAATGTATGTACGCTTATGGATGGGAATTAGACCGGCTCTGTGGATCAATTGTGTGCCCGGGACATCCCTTAGCAATTATTTTTCCGGGATTAAAAATATTCCGCCTGGATTATCAACATGTATATTTGAGCAAAAATGATACAGCCATACCTTACTTTACGGTGCTCCGGTTTACGGCGCTTTGCTAATACGGCGCTTTGAAAATTTAATTCATCATTATTATTCGCTCTCGCGGCGCAGTTTTGACGCTGCGGCACACGTCGCGTGACTAATCGAATCACGTGATGTGCGTCGTCTGCAAATGGAAGATGTATTACAAACTGTACTACAGCGACAGTATTTTTGACGACAAATTTTCAAACCCTTATTTTTTTCAAATTAATGCATCTATCGTTCCATTATTTAAAAGCCATCTACATTATTTTTACGGAATCTCAATTACCTTTGAGTAAACCGGTAGCAGACGCCAGAATTAACTATTAAATTTTGGACACATTGATACAACTTATAAATTATTAAGGAGAACACATTCTTATTGTGAAGTTGTAATTATTCAGATCATAGATTTTATTACTTTTCCTATACATATCGCATACCTATATCAAAACTAAGACAACTCAAAAGGTCATTTTTCAGTAGACAAAAAAATAATAACATTTTTTTTACATAAGAATACACTGTTATTTCATTTAAAATATGACAGTACGTATTTAATTGACATTTCAATATAATATTAAAAAAATAACAGTTTAAACATAACATAAAAAAATGAAAACTAAAACTAAGTATAATTTACATTTAAATATTTCTTCACCTTAAGAATGCTCCTGCAACGAAAAATGTCAACGAAACTCTATTTGTTACCAAGCCAATGCATCCGCGATATTGCCGAGTTAACAGCATAATTATACCTATCATGCTGTCTTGTTTCAGTTGATACTTTATACGAAACCTTTTGTGTCAACTCAGGGCAGTCCAACATGTTATTAATCATTTTATATAGATATACTATATCGCTCACATCCCAGAAGGGATGGCCTGGAGAATCAGGCTATTTTTTTCATTTTAGTGTTAAGTGTTTAATACATTTTATCCAACCCAATCAATGTATAATATGCTAATAACATTTTTTTTTCAAGGGAACGTATAAATCATTTTCCTTTTATTTCTTATGGGAAAAATTCTTTTGGTATATGTTCTGTTTGGTATAAGTTCAAAGATCTGGAACGGATTAAGAACGTAAAAAAAGTTATGAACATAAAAACAAGGAAAAATCATTTAAATATTGCATTGTAGAATATTTTTAATAAGTTTTTTAAATATTGGTAATGAAACAGAAAATTTATCAAAGTTATTGAACAAATCATTGTAAGTTAGGCACATTCTCACTATAAGAAAGCGAAATCCAAAATTGGCTAGGTGATACAACTCGTGGTTATATTTTATCAGTCAGTAATAATAATAGATAGATAGTACGTAATATTTAAGAG
The DNA here is from genome assembly GCA_022840565.1 of Eubasilissa regina. Classification (NCBI taxonomy): domain Eukaryota; kingdom Metazoa; phylum Arthropoda; class Insecta; order Trichoptera; family Phryganeidae; genus Eubasilissa; species Eubasilissa regina. The sequence goes on from JAINEB010000007.1 coordinate 32,384,883, forward strand.
AAATTATGTTTTAGACAAGTCACGAGCACTGTAGTATTGGTAGGCAACAAAGTGATTAGCAATACTTGAATATGAAAATATCTCATAGACAAAGATTTTACATATAAAGAATATTGCTTTAAAATAATTTCAAAAAAATCCGATTCTCATAGTGATGATATATATGCTGTTTAAAAAAAGGGAAAAATGAATTATCAAATTTGGTTCAAAGATGACGTTGATGTAGTGGTACTCGAAGCGAGTCGATTATTATCCACTTCCAGTCCCATGATATTGGCCAAAGATACAATCTACAGACTCCACAGGTGCTGTCTCAAATCGCTCAAAGTCACATTCGACAATGCTCTCTGGCCAAAGCTTCTTCCAAACAGAAATGAGGGTACTCTCGTTAATCCCTTCCCTCGTCTTGTCAATCATCTTGAGGCGAGCAACGATATGAAAATGAGCTTTCCAAATTTCTCTGAGGATGAGATCGGTCCCTTCAGGCATTTCAAAACAACGCTCGAAGAATGTTTTAGTGTAGAGTTTCGTAAAGTTAGAAATAATCTGCTTGTCCATAGGCTGGAGTAACGGGAAGACAGAAGCGCGTCACTCGAGGGAGCCATTTTTTTAAATTTTGTTTTGCTCGTCATGCAAATTGCTCGTTATGATAGGTGCTCGTTATGAGAGGTTCCACTGTATACAACTTTCAAAAATTAGATAAATGTGTATATTGAGGGGTGAGATATGTATAACTGATCTATATGTATGATATATATATATAAATGTTCACTTGAGTCAGCCGAAGATAGGTCGTGTAAGTCCTGTAATTACCCCATTCTTCCATATATTTTCCATTAAATATAATTAAAAATAGCTATCTCTCTATGAGATATCTGATATTTGTTAACAAAGTGATTGTGAGTTTAGTTTGAAGCACATGGCATGGATGTAGTTATTTAGTTATCCTTGAGGGTTAAATTGGGTTTGTTTTTATTGCTCGTACTAAAATGATGTGTTAAAGCAATTCTCTAGTTCTCAATTATTTACTGAATTATTTACTACTTAATTAAGGATTGTTGACGAATATTGTAAAATCAACTCAAAGCAATCAGTAGATTTCTTTGTACCCTGTACCCTGTATATATTCGTAAACTATTCGTATTATGTTAAAAATTTTGTCTAATTCATGGAACCTTCTAAGAAACTTGTAATTTGATGAGAGATATCTTCTATGAATCGTTTTAACAACGAATGTTCCAGGTTTCGGTTTCGACAAGATCGACATCTACAGCGCGTCCTGGGGGCCAAACGACGATGGCCGAACGGTGGAGGGTCCCGGCAGACTGGCGCAGGAGGCCTTGGAGAGAGGAGTCACCAAGGTACGATCCTTCAAATTCCAATCAAATCTGACAAGGAATTAAAACGCTGGAAAATTATTGATCATCTGATTTTATTTAATTTCAAATGGTGATATTATACAATAGAAATTAAATTGATTTGCACAATTCAATAATAATTGGCACTTATTGGTTGTGGGTTGAGAAATCACGCAGTCATAAGTGTTTTGTATTCAATTTTACAAATTCAAATCGATTGAACAATATAGGAATCAAAGTTATATTTACTCGGTAAGTCTCTAGTTAAATGATACGTTCTAATCAATGTAATCCAATGCTGTAATCGGGCGAAGCACTGCAAGCCAAAAATCTCATCGACCGCTGCACACCGACCCGTACTTGTAGTCCCCCACCTCCTGATGCGCTGCGCCGCTTTCGTCATGATGCATCCTCTATGTAGCAATGCTTAACAACATTACTCCGTATTCATAAATTAAGTATAAATCATAGTAAGTTGTTAGATTTGTTGAAACAGTTTCTTTTAACCTTTACCATACCGTGATATAAAATACTCATACGCAGTCATGCTGTCATAAGAAATTAGAGCTCTATTAGCCTTTAACATGTGAAAAATGCTTTGAAAAAATGGTTAATGTTATAAGTTTACTATAAATATTGAGTATTAAATATAAAAAATATATATTATATTATAATTTGGAGCATTCAAGTCCTGTATAGGAGGTTGCATTGTATAATACAACAACCATTTTTATCCATCTTTCTTTTACTATTGAGAAAGGGACATCATTTTATTCGTATGTTTGTTATATTTTCACTCTGAAATTAATGTGTGATTTCTTACTATCTTGCCACAAATAATATTTGTATCAACTTATTAATTTTACGATGGATTGAATTGAAAGATAATTATTACTGTAGGATTCACCGTACTTACTTAATATTTCACTAATCATTTCTAAACGTAAATGTTTTCCTTCAAATTAACTAAAATATAAATTACATATTGCATGTATTTACCGAAATATTACAGGTTTAATTAGAACGGTAGACCTGTGTCACTGCATGGTATGGGAAGGGTTAACTAAACACCTTATCAATGCTCATGAAACTTTTAATAAAAAAATTATGAACTTCAAAAATTATAATATCATTCAGAGAATAAGTACCTTTCTGGACCAAGCCGTGGAAGTCAGCATGCTATTTCAAAAGTCATTGAGTATGTTGTGAATAATGTAAATATTACAGAAAGACAATTTCTGTGTCTCTATCTAAGTGCTCACGTCAGGGTCACCACTTATGTAGGTATATTATGATCAGAAGGATATGCAATGATTCTACGATAATCCACACTCATAATTCGCACATGATTACAATATTCAAATAGTGAATAATGAAAGGGATTGCGACAATGGCTTAGCGTGAACAAAAGAGCACTTACATGAAAACACTTGGTTTATTCAATACAGGTTACAATGAAATACGCAATCACAATTTACAAATTATGTGGAGACTTACACTGAAAGATGTTGTGCACCGTGATGTCGGTCATCTTGATATATCACACTCTGTGGTAATACGTAACGGAGGTCTTGTTGCTACTTTGACGTTGATCAGACAGGTTCTATACAATGATATATGATCGTAACAATGAGGGCAGACCAACCGTTTACCCAGCTCAATAAGCTCAAGGCTCGTGTCTCGGTTCTCCTCATTCGCTGCCTAGTTGGCATTTTTTAATGTTACTAGGCAGCTATTTAACAACACCCCGCATATTGACAGAGACAAAACAAAACAAGATTTGCCCGAATAAGTAAATAAATAAAATATTTACAATACATAACATAAAATAATACAATTAACAAGGCCGGGGAGCAGAGAAAAAGGGAAGAGGCACTCTCTTCCGGGAAACGAGCCGGCACAAAAGAAAAACACATTAGAGACTCACCCTCCACGCACCGCTGCTGGCAGATTTAACACACACAGCACAGTACATCGCAGATTATATTTGGGCAGAAGGTAAAAAAAAAAAAAAAAAAAATAATGATGAAGGTACTCGGCAGTTCTCCGGAGGATCTCCTATCTGGAGACCCACACTCAAACAAAGGCACTAAACAGCTGTTCAATAAGCTTTTGACACTGTCCCATAAAATGATATATATATTTGAAAATATCGGAGTCAGAGTCGCTCAATTAAATTAATTTAAACGCCACATGACAGATGTGAAATAAATATTCAGAGTTCGGAAAAAGTTCCACAAGGAAACACATTTGGCTATATGTACTGTTTCTGATAAAACCTGATAAACGTAGATAAACGGCTCCTGCTGTCCATTACCTTCCTATTACTCCCTCCCTATACCCAGAGCACGACTTTACCTATGGTTTTTGTTATCCATGGACCAGATGAGATGAGTTGAGTCACGTTTACCATCGAAGCACTTTAACTGCCCCCAAGTTCTTCCTGCCATGTGGGAACGAACTGTTGGATTGTGAATTATCATGCGAGTCTGATAGTGTAACTGCTTGCTTGCTACTGTGCTTATTAGTTACCATCAACGGGTGCAGGACAACGGAACACGTGTTCTGAATCCAAAAGATCTGTGGCTCCAGTGGAACAAGAAATCCAGATACATAAAGGAGCAACTTAGGTGGGTCTCTTCATGGTATCTGGTTGGTATTTTGGTCCCTCTCCTTAAATTCTTTCAATCCGTCTCCTTTCCGTTTTCTCTATTTCCCGCGCGCGATCATTTTGGGTCCGTCGGCCAGAGATTGCGCTCACAGCCCAATCTTATTTTTGATATGTATTAACAAACTATAAAACCTAGCAATTTATGACTCAGTTGTATTTGCAGATAATATGGTATTAACGTTTGATGCTTATTCGCGGAATGACGTGATTATAATCAAAATGAGCAATAAAATCAAAATGTAATAACCTACCGTGACATAGCGTAACCAAATCCATCGTAGCTCGTGACTTATTAGTCATGTGCCAAAACACCCCGTTTCTACACAACGAGGGTTGGTATTGTTACAACCCGGAACATCCCTTAAGACCTTCATTGTATCAAATAATGGTAGACCCTTCAGCCGCGTAATATTCAGTGGTGTAGAAAAGTGTCGATTTAAGGAGGCATGGAATATATTTTCGAATGTGAGAAATTTAATGTGTAATATTTCATGTGAAACTAATAAATTTACCTCGATGCTATACTTTTTATAATGAATTCATATTATTTTACGATAGGTACAAATTAAAAATTAACTTTAAAAAATCTGCCTTACCAATGTAATATTTCACAGGTCCCAACGTTTTTTGATACAATATAGATCTCTGATGGATAGATATGTCATTCTCTCTGGGAAGGTGAGAACCCTTCGATACATTCTTCGGTTGACATTGACCACTAATAAACCACTTTTTTACAACTGTTATAATAATGAATACTTTTTCTTTTCTCTTGGTATATTTCCTTAATAAGTTTATTTATTGTATAATATCTTACCGTAATTATTGACATTTTGTAAAGTTTTTATTATTACTATTAATTTCTTTCGTATTTTATAATTTTTTAACCTAATGCTAATTGATCGATGTAATTTTATATATTTTTTTTATGTTATCACAAATGTTGCGTACTGAATGTAAGAATATTATGATTTTACTAAGCTAAATAAATATATACATACACATATAATACATTTACATTTAAAGATCGTATCACTTACATATCTGAAAATAATATATTACGCGTTTGTACAGTCACATTTGCAATACGGTATTATTGGATGGGGAGGTGCATATAAAACTTCAGTGTCACAATTAGAAATCACTCAAAAAATGATAATAAAAATTATTCTAAAAAAAAAAAAGACTATCCAAGTATACAACTTTTCACATATTTTAAAGTAGTTATAAGTAGTAATAATTGTAGTGAGACCCCTAAGTCAGTGGGAAGAGGATAGCTTGTGATATCTGATATCTTTAATTCGAACTCGTTAATTCTAGTACTGCTGTATTAATATACGTAGATATATTCGACAAATAAACAACAACAAAAATTATTTCTGTCATGACTGAAATTTATTAAATCCATTGATTCTGTCGTCCGTAATTTTTTTAAAAATATTATACCCATATTATAAATTATAATCATTTCAATTTCAGGGTCGCAATGGAAAGGGAACTATCTTCGTCTTTGCCAGCGGGAATGGAGGAAGCCATGATGACAATTGCAATTGTGATGGGTATGTTACTTCTTTATTAATGCAATGCGCGACCTAGGATGATAAACTATGTACTTTTTATTTTATTATCGTTTTATTATTTAACACCTGTAGCTTATTCGAAAAAATGGGCTCCAATTACCCCTCCTTACCAGATTTCATACCATACTGTGACTCTTAATTAAGAAATTTGTTTTGTCGAAATGGGTTTCGTCACACATAATGACTGTCAAAAAATACGGCACAAATAAGTTGGTCACCCTGTATATTTAAATTTTAAATAAATGAAGAAGTCCTTGCACCGGTTTTTAAATCTGCAAGAGGATGACATCTTCTTGGAATTTAGGTAGTAAAGATAACAACAATACAGTTTATCCGATTCCGATACAAGAGAGTGTGCGCCCAAGCCCGGCGATCTTTTATCCCTTCCACGCTCCCATTCTTGCCAACATGTGCGCGTCACACATTCGCTGCATCATGATACATTACAATAAATATACTAGCAATCAAAACTGATACAATTTTGCCTTTCTACTAACGTATGGTAACATTGGTTAGGGCAGCTGCACAATATATCTCGCACTACCATCGGTCATAAACCTAAATTGTAAAACTGTTATTTTATTATAACTGTGATTGTAATGATTATACCTATTATATTAAATCTCCTACAGTTAAATCTCAGTTAACGATCATCGTTACAATTGGACACAGTCATAATAACTGTGAGAACTGTCACCTTGTAAATGTATGTATATGTATGTGTGTGTGTGTGTGTGTCATTAAAGTGAGTAGATGAGTGGTGGGTCTCTGGAGGAATGGCTCTCTTCCATCACAGCTTCTCCAGAATAACTAGTCTATCTCTGAAAGTGTGTGATTATTATCGTGTGTTGTAATAAACTTAATATTATTACCTAGACATACTGAGTTTCACTTACAAGGAATCAGAACCCAAGAAATTAGTCTTTACTCAGAGGATAGAACACCGAGGGAATCCGGTGATACTTGGAAAGTCATCACAATAACGGTTTACTATCACTAACCTAAACACATATCAATTAATAATCACTTAATTTATCCCATCATTACTTGTAACACACATGCCAAACACCAAAATCATATACAAATTCCCCACAAAAAAACTCGTTATTGCAAAAAAAACAAGCAATCTATGAATCATCACCGAATGTGTTTAGCTAGAATGACACATCCAGTATTATTAACGACTCCCAGAGATCAAAATCTCATTTCTGTTTTATTAATATAATATCTTTAGCAGTAGATGTATTATATATGAGCAATATGTTATTTGTTATATAACAGGACCATTATTCATTGATTTTAAGAATACAATTTCTAGAATCTTAAACCATTTTTAAGCTCTGCCCGACATTAAGGTTTTCTTTCTGAAGTCTTGAAAACGTTAAGGTCTGTTGGCGTATTATATTATGAAATCCTTTCTGATTGAAAAAGTTGGTTAAAGTTTTAAGAACAAGTTTTTCTTTGGGTTCCAACGCACTGGGTCATTACGACAAATTAATTTCATTTACTTATAAAGAATTCTTATGCAGGATAGCCCAAAAAAAGTGAGAACATTTCGTAAAATGTTTTTACTTACTTATCCATTTACATATATTAAGTTTTAAATATAAAGAAAGTTGGTTGTATTTCTGACTGTGTGAGATGGAACTCTATCCTGCTATAATGTCCAGTTATGCTGTAATGTCTCCAGGATTTGTTTTTAAATTCTTTGATCATTTTCCTAGCACCCCGACGTTTTCCAATTTTTGATCAGAATACGGTCTTCTGCGGTGATTTTTGACATTCTGGGTAACAATTTGAAAAAACCAAATATAAATAATGGGAAAATTAATAATCAATGATGGCGACCGGAAATTATCGAAATAAAACGAAATATATGTAAAAAGTAAATTAGTAAACTATTTAAGCCATTGTTGATACAGTTAAACTAATTTTGATGTAATTATAACACATTTTACGAAATGCTCTCACTTTTTTTGGACCACCCTGCATATTAGGCTATATTTATGATTAGCTTGTGCACAATTTTAAAAGGTTTGTTTTATATTATATAACCCGCCCCATCCAATAATGCCATACTGTAAAATAGAGTGAATTTAGGCAAAGTAGTTATTTTTAGACTTTGAACAGACATATTGATTATGAATTTACCGTACTGACATGTATTGTAAACATTGTTTACCTCAATTTCAGGTATATAGGCAGTATCTACACAGTGGCTATTGGGAGCGCTTCACAAAGGGGTGCATTCCCCTGGTATGGAGAACCCTGCGCCGCCACCATGGCTGTCACGTACTCCTCCGGGGCCTATCAGGACCAGATGATCGTAAGCTATATCTTTTATTTTATTTTAGTACCTACTATTATAACCATATGCATGGATGACACTTTACCTTCAAGATTCGCAGACAGGAGATCGGGTAAAAGACAATGTACATCGGTTGGTTCAGTCTACTACCCATACATAATAAAATAGACGGCATTTAAAGGATGTCTCAAAACAAATATTTTATGTATTAAGGAAAACGCTTTCACAAAAAACGTAATAAAATCTATATATCAAAAAAATAATAATTTCGAATCTGAACCTCTTCTTATTCTCTTTTTTTCCAATTTCGCTATAGTAATCGAATATATTTTCGTCAAATTTTTGACTTATATTAGGCAATATTTCTAATTGATACATATATTTTTCCCGGATATGAAGAGGTCCAGGTTCGAATTCCGGTAGCGACTAAATATTTATTCGATAAATAGATTTTTTCTGTATATCTATCTAGTTGATTAATTAAATTTGAATTAAAACACCACAGAACTACGTTCTTAAAATGCAATATCACGACAAAAATATATTATACTTAAAATAGATAATATACCCATAAATATATTATCCTTAAAAAAGGTAATATACCCATAATTTTATTAATTATCAAATTAATGTAAATAATCTTTATTCATAACGAATTAAGGCAAATATTTTTCTTAAAATCACAAAATTTCAGGGATATGACTGGAATAAGTAGCTTAGTAGTAATGGTTAAGACGCTGGCCTAGTGATCTAGTAGTCGGTGGTTCGTGCCTCGTTCCAGGACTCCAGAAAGTTAGTCCTATTTTCATATAGCAGAAGCGTTTAGCGTAGTTTGAAAATAGTATGAAAATAGTATTGAAAATAGTAAGGAATATGAATATTCTGTAATATTTCCGAGTGATACATCTACTTTTCCAAGATGAAGATTAAGAAGATGAAGAGGACCAGGTTCGAATACCAGTAGTAATTAAATATTTTTACTATATCTTTTGTATTAAAATATTTTATTGAATTACATCTATGGGATACGCATCATTAATACAGGTGATTCGAAGAAATATTCAGAGAAGTTATACTTTTTTTTTTCATATGCTACACGTAAAAAAGTTATCTTAAAATGTGACATGAACGTGAAACCATTCGATAATAATTCTTCACCACGCGATATTGGAACAAAATGTAGTAACGATTTTATTTTCTTCCACTAAGATAAAAAAAGTTTCCTTCTTATTCTTAGAAACTCTTCACGTTTCCAATTACTCATTATAATTTTCAAATATTTTCCACTGCAAAGTTGAGTTGTGATAAATTCTCCACTGCAAAGTTGAGTTGTGATAAATTCTCCACTGCAAAGTTGAGTTGTGATAAATTCTCCATTGCAAAGTTGAGTTGTGATAAATTCTCCATACGAGTATACGTCACTGCTAATGAAAATAAACAGCAGCCTTCAAAAATTTTGGATATTTTGAAATTTAATATTCGTTATTAAAAAATGTTAAGGAGCATTTATTCGTATTTTATGATAGTTATAGAATACTGTAAATTGTCAAACCTAGCCTAACATAAATAGCTACATAAAAAATCTAACCTTAAGGGCGTTTAATTGGCGATTTTAAATAAAAAATACACATTAATCGGATCGATATAAATATTATTTAGTAAGACTTTATTGTGTTTTTGATATAAAACTTGATTTCAAATATTAATTGAAGTCTCAAAGCGTATAAGTAAATATAATACATTATTTATTTCAATTATTTTTTTAAGACAATTGAAAATAGAAAAAAGATTCAGGGTATGTCATTCATAAACATATTTTATATGTGAACTATCCACATTATTACATTGCACGATAAATGTAATGAAATCTTCCACAAAGGAGAATAGAATGTAATGAATAATTTATATTGTTATTGACTAGTTACATATGAGACGTATATAAGTAAATCTCCATAAGTCAATAATGTATTTTGTAACTTAGTCTACAAGCCTAGTTGTTAACAGTGTACTAAAACCATGAAGAATAAATTTATAATAATAATAGGTTTATTCATTGTACATTATGTATGTATGTTTTATCAAAGTAACAGTTTAAAAAAAATTAAATCTATTGTGTAACTTCCGATAAAAATAATAATAAAAAAGCGGAAATATGAATTATTTTTAATATGAATTAATATTCACATTAAAAGAGATATTTTGGATAATTCCAAAATCTCTAAAATTAACTAGTGACATAGATAGACCTTCACGCCTTTGTAATGTTTATATTTGAATATTTATAAATAAACTTTTGTATGTCAAATGTCAATAATTCTGTGTTTGTGAACTCAAGATTGGTTCCAACACACAATTTAATTTAAGTAGTGTGTCACTATTGGCGAAATTTTCAACACTATTGTGATGTAACAAAGTGGCCCGCTCACAGAACACCAAATAAATAGACATGAACTAACACAAATTCCTTGTCCCAAAATATTCATGTTGGGAGGCACATCTTCTGTACTGGACGCAAAAATGCTGAGAACGATGATGTTGACGCTTTTGCTTAGATTAGTGACAAAAAAAAACTAAACAGTAAAATAGGCGTAGATATATGAATTTCTATAATTTTAAATTTACACGACAAAATTAAACCCGCATTGTTAAGATATTTCCTGTAAATAGTTGGCGATATTTGAAAGTAGACATGAATAAATTTACGACTTTTCTGTCAGAAAATCTTCTCAATCGTTTATCTATTATGTTCGATCTGACAGGATATCCGCCTTTGCGTATTTCGAAGTATTGTATAAATCACGTATTTCGAAGTATTGTATAAAGCGAAGTAGAAATATCATGTTTAGAATTTATTCTATAGCGTCTAAAAATAATTTTAACACGAAACACGTATTTTGTCCGCGGTTTTGGTATATAGAATAAATGACAATCATGTTCGGTTAGCAAGTAATCCTGCAACAATGTGTCTACGTGTATTTCTTACTTTACTTCTACTGGATCTAAAAAACAATCATGTCCACGACTGACCAAATAACCTCTCCATGCATCTTTACCAAGGTTTAGTTCTCCAGCAGAGTATTTACAGGTGTAGTGTCCCTTTCAGTTTATTATCTGCCCATTCTTGGATCTACTAGGAGTCGCGTTCTGGAGTCTTCACATCATAATGTGTCGACATCAAGGAATGTTCACTTGCACTTTTCTCCAACACTATCACTTTTTATGTACTTAAATTCTCCAATCACATTTAGGACAGTCACGATACTTGTACAGAACAACGATCGTGTTTCTGTGTTGGTTTTTTTTTAATCTTCATATGATTTTAATTGACTGATATATCTATAGAGTCGTAGAAGGTTATGTATATGTACACGTAAAACTTGATAAGTTGTTACACGTTGGATTTATTCAAAAGAACTGCTCCTAAAATATTCACCGTCTTATATAAGCAGATCCACGACTTACGTGCCGGACGCGACATAAATATGCATATTAAAGTGGGAATTCTTTCGCTAGAACAGCGTGTAGGTTAAAATGCGGCACATAGGAAAGTTTGTACATGGTGCACCACATATTAGTTCGTTTGTAGGTAGATGCACTTTGTACGCGAATTTTCAGATAATAATATTAATCACGTTCGTAACAATAAATCACATTCACTATATTCCACTAACAATAAATCGTCAGATGGCTCATTCTTACTCCAACTTCCAAAGCCTTCAGCTTTTATACATAATTGACCATGTTCAAGTAGAATGTACTTATTACGCATGCACTATTTATGCCCTTTTTTTCCTTCGACTAACACCCCTGAGATTTCTTGTTGATTAGTAGTGGCCATTTTTATATTGTGTGAATATTACCGCCTTTCAAAGATTGAAGGATCGCGGTCAAACGACCAGCGGAGCGCAATTGCGATTAGTATATCATTCGGTAAGGAGCTCTCAATAATCCGAGCGTCGGATCTGAAAACTACCCTAACTATCAGAAGAACAATAACATCGGGCCAGCCACAAGTCAATCAAAGGTTAATGATAATGTTCATTCTGCATACATGACCATATTATCAATAGGAAACCCGGGAATAATAGCTGTCAAAGACATTCACGGGAATATGTACCACTTGAGGTATCAGATCTTAATAACTACTGAGTTGAACATCGTTACTTTATTCCTTAGGTCAGCTCCGTCATTTTCACAACTGAAATGTAACAGGAACATTGCTGACCAATAATGTTATTATTTCTAGACAACCACAGACCTGAACAACGGCTGTACCATCAAGCACACCGGAACTTCAGCTTCTGCCCCTTTGGCTGCAGGGATCATAGCTCTCGCCTTGGAAGCAAAGTAGGTTAAGGGATTATTTCGTAAAAAGTAATCACTTTTTGGTTAGACATATTAAATTAAATAAAATACAATCACTTTATATAAAACCACGAAATTTATTAAACTTTAACCGGTTTTGCTTATCTCATGCTTCGTCAAGACGTATTTAAAAACTAACCATAAATACAAAAAGAGTGCACTTATATATACATAAAGAGAGAGATAGAATATAATATTATATGCGAAAGAAAGAGACAGAATGCGTATACAGTTAGACGGAACATTATGGGTGAGGAAAATACAATGTTGAAGGATATTAAATTGATTTTAATTATCCATTAATCCCATATAGGTATGTTTCCTTTAAAATCAAATTGGGTAATGGTGTGCGATAACCAATATTAAGATAAGTTTATAAATTTACGTTGAATTTTTACATTAATTAATTACTACCTAGCAAAAGTACGGAAACACTGATCTTGACCGCTTGCTTTCTCGTATTTAATTGATATTTTAAAATAGTATGCACGTATACCTACTCTATTGAATATCAGGAAATCAATTTAATATTACGTCAAAATTTCAATTAAAATGTCTCGTTTAAATAGGCTCGTTTCAAAATGTCAAATTGTCATGTCAAAAAAATATTGACATATTTTGATAAAAACTTTCATGAAAACGTATTTAATTTTGGTTTAATTAAAATTTCTCGACTGATGAACACTTTTCTGACAGTTTTCAACTGAACAACTAAATGTAGAATAATTTTGCCTATCTCTCGTATATTTTATTAGTGAAATTACGAATCTTTCATATTCATGATGTGAAACCATATTAAGCTGTCACTAGGAGAGCAGTCTAAGGAAAATTGATATGTGTTAGTCCAGGATTTAAAACCCGGTGATAGCCATATCTTTTCAAAATAAATATTTGTCCATAAAATTATATTTTCCTAATGCATATTGAGTTCATTTCAAAAAATATGTATTTTTATGAACTAATCTAATTTTCAATCAATCACAATCAATAAATAATGCAGGATAATTAGTTCTGGTAATTTTTTGATTCCACACCTGAAGAAATCCGGTGGTTTATAGGAATAAGAGTGGTGTCGTTATTAGAAAGAGAGGAAAGATGATCAGGAGAAAAGTGCGCAACCCAACAGACATCTTAAATAAAGTAATATCATGCTGAAAAATCACTTGATGCCGTCTTTACAACTTTCCAACAATAAGCTTAAGAAGCAATGGTTACATTCCTCGGACCCAATTCGCAGTCGTAACTCTACGATTAAACTCAAACAAAAAGATATGTCAGAAATATTTTAAATGATAAAAAATACACAACGTGGGTGTAATATAAAGTTTAATTTAGTTAATAATTAAATTTGCTCGTATATAATTTTATTTTCAGCAAAAATATGACGTGGCGCGATGTTCAACATCTGATCGTTTGGACTTCTGAGTACATGCCGCTGGCTGACAACCTGGGCTGGCAGATGAATGGGTGAGTTTCCATGCTCAAATCTCTTTTTAGAATTCACCCGTTCACCGTCTGGAAGCATTTTCACCTAAACTTTCCAAGTAATCACCTAATACACTAGATAAACAAATATACTAAACTAATGAGCAATGCTAAGCAAAGTTTAATATATTTTTAACCTGTTAACTGCTCAAAAAAATCCTAGGTGAAACAACATCATATCACACATTTTGCGAATTTTATTTTTAGTAAAAAACCATGAAAACATTGATGTAACAAAAAAAAATACGTTTAGGTTATATTTCATCATAATTGTCCATCAAAAAACAAATCAATAAAAACGAGAAATATCGAGAACGTATATTAAAATCTAACTGACAATTTACTCAAATTGGAACGTTCCAGATACTTTCCAACTTATTGCGTCCTTCTCATCATACAACTCATCATCGAACTCTGCGGTAGTATCCTTGATAATGATGATTTCTTTCTTTCTCAGGGTCCATATTTCAACTCCATGCAAAGCTACTATTCGAATTTTTATGTTTGTTGAGATGGAGCGCTTCTTCCAAATATTGATCAGTTTCTACATAGCAGTCTTGTTAATATCATTATCCTATAGATCTCAGCTTTACGCCCTCTATTTCACCATGAAGATTAATAATAATTACCTATTTTTAGTTGCTTAATTAGACCTCTGGAGAGTGATGAGTGTTTATTTGCTTTGATTATAGTTTGTTGGCTGTAGTCTGTGTTTACGCACGCTTTGGTTCCTTCAACTGGCACCTGTGGGTTTTTTGTTGTGGTATGATTGGTGGTGCACGGTGATAAAGTCGTCGCTATCTGTGGCTGGCGCCAATTGCGGCCGAGAAAGTATATTTTAATAATCGGAGTTACAGAAGTTAATAATAATCCGGTCCAAGCACGTACAACTAAGCATCAGAGTATAACCCACGATCAACGGAGGACTACAGCAACCATCAATCCAAGTTAATGGTGATCTTTATTACTGTATAGATGGTCATATTATCAATAGAAAGCCCGGGGACAAAGCAAGCTATCGAAGGAATTTATGAGAACAGCCCGTAAGGATTGAATGTGTTTGTAGATTATCTCAGAGCCTCCAATCCGACTATTCGAACCCCGAATATATTCGCCTGTTTTTAAGTATTCGTTATTCGAATACTTTAAAAAGTATTCGCTCATATTTATAAGATTTTTCTAAACGAAACAAAGGTTTACGAACCTTGGAAGTCATATGCAAGCATTCATTCATTCATTCAGGTTTACGATTTTTTTCTCCAGAAGTACCGCTATCGGCTATATGGAAGTCGGACAATAAAGATGTAAACGCCTTTGTCGGACATCTTTTGCATTTGCCTTTTTTTTTAAGTCTTCTGCTTATCTTTATGGTTTTATGACAACGAGCACTTATAATACATTGTTTTGTCAACGATGGAGTCGGTTTTCTATTATTCTTTAGTATTTAGCTTTCATTAATACTTGAGCCAACGAACAAGAAGTTATATACAAAATAACGAAAAAAAAAACTTGCACGTGGGGTGTGAGATATGAAGTAATATAAACATATTTAAAATTTTGTCAGTTATTGAGAGAATATTCACTCTTCTTTATCTCCACGAAGAATTCGAGTTCTGCAAGTTATTAATCACGAATCTTACAGTTTTGGAGAAACATTTCTGTATTTATCATCCGAAGTAAATTATTATTTTTTTTTAAATTTTACGAATATATTATCATCAACTATTCGATATTCGAATAGTTTGAATCACGAATATTTGGAGATAACTTATCTTTCATCCGTTAGGCGATGCTGTTTATTTGATTTATGAGCTGTATAGAGACGTCGGAAGGATTTCCTTTAGGTGAGACTGAAGCCCACAAATCTCCTCATATTTCACTGCGTGTAAATAAGCTGTGGCTAAACCGGATGCATTTAATAAAATATTGACTCACAACTGATGCCGTTTATTGTAGCTAGATGCACAAATAAAAATATCATACAAAAGTCCAAGTTAAATTATAGATAAAATTGATAACTAACAGTGCTCACTAGAGATGCGTCCGAGAAGGCCGCTAAGAGAGAAGATGTATTGTTACTATATATCGGTCGGTACTAGGCGAAATGTCATGGCTGTCAAGCGCCTGGTTAAACGGCCGGGTACTGTGAGGAGCATGCACGTCCTCTACAAAAAAATACTTGAATTAATCCCCTTTTTTCTCTGTGCACAGGGCCGGTTTCAAGTTCGACGTCAGATTTGGATTCGGCTTAATGAACGCCCACGCACTGGTCACGGCGGCGAGTCAATGGACCAACGTTCCAGAAAAATCGATATGTGAAGTCAAAGCCGTAGAGAAGTAAGTTTGAATGCTTTGAATAAAGTAACAGCACTTCACTGGACCGTAAAATGTTCACAAGTTAAATATATCCCTCTCGGTTCACTGACAACCTTTGATCTACTTGTTTCACATCAACAATCATTTTAAACTAATCCCGCTATTTTTTTCACTTGATGAATCTGTTGCACAGTGAACCACTTCTTTTCAGTGTGACCAAAATATGTTGGTGGACATCTGATTTATAGTTTCAATTCTTGCTGTAAAGGTATATTAGTCTCGGTCCTGTACAGGAGATACCAACCATTATTCACCAATACCAAATATTGATTGTACTAGATGGTTGTGCAATTATGTACACAAAATGTCGTGAAGCGCGGGTGCATGCACGACCGAATAGATCGATGCGTTCAACTACGTGTACAGTAAGTTCGGGTAGCACATTGGCAGCATATGGATATAATATATCGTGTAATTATTGATCAATATTTAAAATGGCACAGTCACATTAGCGAATTAGTGAAAAGATTATAAAATTAAGAAACATTTTAAGTATAAATAATTTTAAATATATATATTTTACTATTGTTCACTCACTACTCCAGTATGAAATAATTGGATAGAGATGAGCAAACAATAATATAATGAACTAAGTAAAATAATACAGTAGTAAAGTAATATTAAAAAAGAAATTCCCCGTACCCAAAATAGAAAACATTAATAAAAAAATTTCAATTAATTAAAGAAAATAAAACTGTACAATTTTAAACAAGCACATCATTAAAGTTTAAAAGTAACTTTTAAATCCCTAAATGTAACACCAAACACTATCAGCAAAATTTTATATATTAAGGGATAAAAAATTTCAATAGCCTTCCTCCTACACAAATTAAAGAAATAAAGAATTTAGAAAGAAATCAAATAAACACTTCAAAAACACATAATTAGAAAATAATCAATATTACGGAACACTTCAGAAGCACACAAATAGACAATAAATAAAATATTATATAAAATTATTATAGTGTAACTCCCTCTTCAAGCACAAGAGCTAGTCTCTTTTTTGGAGAAGTAAGCGAAAAAAAAACCATGTCATTTTAAAAATGTAAAATACTTAATTCGTGTTATAAAAAATTGTAAAAATGTCAAAAAAAAATGGAAGTATGGGGTAATTACAGGGCTTATGACGTGTCTTCGGCTATATATTTTCCATTAAAAATATAATAAAAAATAGCTTTGTCTCTATGAGATATCTGATATGTGTTTAATAATAATGCCTTTGTAAGTAATAATCCAGTAATCGCGTGTTCTTGGACATATTCAAATATTGCAAATATATTAATCTTTAACTAAAAAAAAAAACATCCTTTACTAATCAAATAAATTGACTTTTCAGTATCAACATCTCAATATCCTACAACTCACTATACACGACAATTTTTGAAAGTACAGGATGTTCCGGGCGAGGAAATGAAGTTAACTTTTTGGAGCATTTGGAGCTCAAAGTCAACATCATGTACAGCATAAGGGGTGTACTTGAAGTTTATTTGACTTCTCCTCGGGGTGAGTATATTCTTCATATATCATTTTGTCGAAAGGGTAAATATGGATGTGAAGGGGGTAGTTTAGTAACAAAAGAAAAAGCATCAAAATAAATCTTACATTTATAGAGGGTATGAAAATCATACAATATAAAATTTGCTTCTGTAGAAAACGTAATAAAAAGATATTATTATAATATAATAGTTTTACAGTAATAAATATACAAATTGTAATTTTTTTCGTCTTGTGTTATTAAAATTATTTTTCTGTTTAAGAATCTTGAATATTTTTAAAAGTAGTTATTAAAAATATTCTTCCCACTTAAAAGTTAAAAGTAATATTTACTCTAAAGTATTTAATATAAAGAGTTAAATATTAACATAATATGCTCCCGGCAATTATTGAAGTCGAAACGAGACCCTTACAGTTAATTTTATATACTAATTAAAGAATAAATTTTTAAAAAGTGATGACCTTAGAATCGTGGCAGGCAACAGTTGGATGAGAACTGAAGACAAATAATTGGCGATCTTTCGAAGAGGCTTGAATCCAGCTGTTGAGGAACAAGCTAATAATAATGACGATGACTATAACGTGTACGAATATGCCAGATGTCAATGACTATGGCGTATACAAATATGTCGATTCAATAATATTTACTGGGGAGAATAGGCTAAGGGGGTATGAATAAACTAAAAACTGGTGACAATAAACTATTGTTGATAATAAAATGAATGAATGAATAAATGTTCACCTGTAAAATAATGATTAATTTAATTTATTACGAATACGAAACAACTAATAATAATGGGTTTTTTCTACACACCTTTGTCGACAGTGAACAATTAATTGCGGCCGAAAAGAATTGCGAGGGAAGAATATTTCTGATGAATAGAACTTATTAAACTAATAACAAAAGCCACTCTCTTTCATTCGCCAGACTTAATATGTATTCATAAATCCCAATAATCTAAGTAAAATGCCAGACGCAATCAACTACCTCATCAAAAATATGCATTTTTTTTTAAATCTGTTATCCAAAAATTCGATCAGAAGGTCAGCTCTTAATCAAATATTAAAACAATGGTATTTCAAATAAAGAAAAATATAATTAACATTAAAAGGTCAAAACACTAAATTTTATATTTATTATCCCCCCAAAACAATTACTGATCTATTTATATTATTCCCGTTCCAAATGCTTGTCACAAAGGGATTTCAAGTTAAAATTAATTACTGATTTTATTTCGTGTATTACTATAGGTTATTATGAATCATACCTTATGTTTGTGACGGCATGATTTACAGGTCAATTAAATATATTTATGTGTATTTTCTCAATACTAGAATATATATATATATATATATGTTTAGTAATGTTCACGCGTGTTATTCGTCGCAATTAAATTAGAAAATCTTCAGTTAAGAACAAAACAGAATTAGTGTAGAAAAAAAACCTTGTACAGACAATTTTCAGACAAATATTCAATATTTCTTTATGGTGTATTCATGTATTCTAATGGACCGTGTTTACAGTATGAGACACGATGATAAATTTCAGAGATTTAGATGAGATCAATCCCAGTACAATGTACACGTATTGAGATTTTGATCTGGAGATCAACCTGAGATTGGTAAAAGAAACGAAAACTTAAAACACGACGTTCATATTCGACAACGAGAATCGACGAGAATCATAGCTACAATAATATATTCTGAAAAGATAGATCGAACAAAAACATGAAATTATAAACATTATATCCATTTTTCTGCTGCTGGGGAAATTCAAATCCACCCAACTGACGAATGGAACATCAATGGCCAATGGCCTGAAAATTAACATTTGACATACACGGTGGTTCGCCGATCTCCGCCTCTCTCAACTGGCGATGATGATGATGTCAGAAAAAATGAATCACAGAAAATGTACAATCTAGAAACACTGCGGCGACAGAATCGAGAATACCTTCCCACTTGCAGTGTGCTTCGTTTTTTTTCAGTTACAAACAATACATTCATTTATTTATATTTTTCCCACCATATTAGCAAGGAACATTTTATAACAAAATTACATTATTTGTTTATTGAAATCTATCCTACTTTAGTCTGGCGCCCCGCGACCGTTTTTATGTTTTAATAAATGCATCGTATCTTAATTACATTATTTTATTGGCGTCACAGCGGCGACCGCACAACCCTGTGCGATATAATACAGTACGTGGAAAGTGAGAAGCGAGACGGCGAATGACCACTAAAGCCGAGAGTTATCTCTAAAGAATCTCATGAGAGCATAATCCATGTCTCTGAGATCATATCGAGTACAAAATCTCACAAAAACCTCATCCGTGAATACAGGCAATAAAGAATCCAATGAATACACAAATCAGTAAATATAAATCAGTAATATAGGTAAATAAGCAAATTAGTAAACTATTTAAGCTATTGTTGATATAGTTAAACTAATTTTGATGTAATTATATCACATTTTACAAAATGTTCTCACTTTTTTTGAGCCACCCTGTAGATCTTGCGTTCTTGGTTCCCATTTTTTTGTGCGGTCATGCACTACTGATGTATTATAAATACCCCGACTAAATTATTACCAAAATACATTTCATGTTTACACTTTACACTCGTGTGTGTGCACCTTGGGCGGGTGCTATAAATACCCTGGCTCCTTTGAGTTGGATATTTGCACAATGGCCGAGTTGCCAAAACTGTCGACCCTAAATTATTACTGCTTTTGATTTACTGCACAGGGTGCTGACGAATTGTATTTCCAAAATGTCAGGCCATAAAAGTGCGTGAAACTCGGAACACACTATTTTTTGGAAGAAAGTTTGTTTTTAACGTTTACGTTATTTAAAAAGTTTGTTAAGTACCCACAAAAAATTCTAAATTTTCGAATTTCGAATTTCTGAATTTCGAACAGTAGAAATAAAAACAACTAATACATGAGAACGGACCCGGCACATTCCCAGGATCGTTAAATAAACTCAATGCTTCTGAATAAATAAATGCAAGTAAAGCAGATTTTAAAGTACCAAAAATAGTAAACGTACAAAAAAAATTTAATAATTCAAATTTTCAAAATTAAAAATCAATTAAATTTTAGAAGGGAATTTCGATCTACAAGATATAGAGATCAAATTGATATCCCAAAACTAAAATATACCGCAACTCAAAATCAATATATTTATCAAGGTATCAAATTTTTTAACAATCTTCCCATCAACAATTAGAAAAATTACGGACTATCATAAATTTATAACTGAAGTAAAAAAAATATGTACACAGACCAACTGAAACATAAATTAACTCGAATATACTCCTTCTCTATATACGAGTCTTACTCTCATAGAGAAGAAACAAATGTTAATATATATTGAACTGATAATTGAAATTGTATTATATTTTTAATATTAATAAAAAAAGAAAAGAAAAAAAATCCTGCACCGTTAGGATCAAAATGAACGAATTCGTGGGTGGCGTCCCGCGGAATAGAAATACGACAATTCCGGTCGTAAATTAGAATCACCGCAGGGTAGAAAAGGATTCCAGTCGAGGGACCAGTGATCTCGGGAACCGGGATTCGAAAAGTATACTCGCCTTACCTTGTATATGATGGATCCGTCACCCCCGCAGTCACCGCTGAGATCACACAAATGACACGCGGATGAGCAAATCTCCGCTTCCAATTAAAGATGGCGATATCACAATTTCACCCACGGCACACGAATAACAAACAGCATGTGATCAAAACACAATATCACAAAATACAGTGATGGTGCACTGGAGCTGACAAGCCCACAACGCGAATGCTATCGCGATGTCGAGATCGAACAAATATGGGTCAAGTTGACGTCTGCTGACGTCATGGTCACAACCTATCCTAACCTACCCTTACAAATTGTATTATTTAAATTCATATTGTCTTTTGAAATTTTATTGTTTTAAGACCCCATTCTTTGCCAAATTTTTACAACATAGTTTGATAATATTTTTCCAACATATGTTTTGACCTTAAAATACCCTTTAATATTTATTTTCTGCATTTTTACATGCGGGATGATAATTATAATATTTTTATCAGATTTAATACTGATATTCCATCGCCAATTTGCCACCCCTTAGAATGAATGTGCCGCCCTCAGGCACCGTCTTACTTGTCTATGTCCTTGGGACGTCTTTGTATATGTAGATACATGTTATGTATCATTAAACTAGCCACATGGTTGAAATTGAATTTATTTTCAATGATAAAATACATAATACATTATTCTATTTAATATATTAACCATATCTCTATATACTATGTTCGATTAATCAAAACTTGATGTTACCTTCCAGGAACTAGACTGCCAGTGCTGAGTCACAGGAGACTGGACCGCTCGCCGAAAGGTTTCACAAACTGGAAGTTCATGTCAGTCGGCACCTGGGGGGAGGACCCTAGGGGGACCTGGTCTCTCGAGATATTTGATGGGGTAACTTTACATCCCTTATTTTTCTTTTTAATTAGTAGCAAAACGTGAGGGATGAAGACAAGTTCTAATGAAAAAATAATTATATTAGAGAATTGTAATGGATCGACCAAAAAACATCAAAATTAATATATATTTTCATAAAATTACTTTTTATATATAATTAGTAGTTGTAGGTGTTGGTGCAAGTCGATTACCTACTCCCTATACATTCGGTCCTTCCAATAAACCTTTCCCGCTCTGGCCAATTAATTACTTATGAATTTCGCCGACGTGGAAGTAGAGTGCATTTCGAGACGGAACGGTCAACACCTGTGTTTCTTTTAACGTTCGAGAGTACAGCTATATGTAAAATCCTGACTATCCGAGGTATAGCGATATCTCCGTTCTTCACTACAAAAGTGCGAGTCAACTGGGGGTGAAAATTGACGTCCAACTCAGGACTGAGATCAAGGTAGGCCAGATCCATCGACTCATTATTCCTTTCTTGTTCCAATTCAGATTGCGTCAACTAACCATTTTCAACTAATTTTAATCGATACAGTCCACGGGATCTTATTCCACTAGTATTATACATATATTCAATAATGATTGTATCACGTAACACGTGCCATTTTCAAGGCGTTGCCTCAAAATGTTGCTATACTTGTCCGTAGGAGATATAATTCTCCCACAGTTGAGTGAGTGTTACCGTACCGAAACGTCAGCCTAGAGGAAATCATCTACAAAAAACGCGAACTAACCTAGAAAAAAACACCAGTTCTATATACTAATGTTGTGTATTTGGAGAGTATTATAAATGGAAAGGCTGAGAAAGATATTGAAAGTAGGGTGACTACAATCAATACATTAAAAGGCGCATTGAATGAAATAATGTATAATGGGAACTTGTCAACCGAGGTAAGACTAATTATTACCGAATGGAGTACTGGTACCAACACTGATATGTAAAAGTGAGGCCTGGAGCTGGTAGAAAAGAAACAAAAGTTGACTTGGAATAGAAGTGGAAATGAAATCTTGTTAATATTCGTAGCGTTATCTTTGTGGTTAGACGTAATTTAAAATTATATTTATTTTTAAACAACCGCGTTGCTTTTACATCAACCGATTTTGATACTGACGTATCCTCATCAGGACTGGCGTACAACTAAATTATTCCATAAATTTTAAACGACATCCATTACGTGGTGTAGGTGAAGTCTTGGTAAGGGAGGTGATTGACAGGGGGACACTAAAATACGGAATATATTAAAATACAAAATAACACGGTGCAAAAAATATTATAGATTTTTTCACATTATTTATTTACTTAATTAAGAATTTTTACATATAGCGTTTATAGTAAAATATATATATTAAGGGCTTAACATAAATTATGTTCGTAAAATTTACCTTTTGTTATCTTATACAGTGAAAAAAATTATTTAATTATTTATAAACATGGAAGAGCTCTTTTTAATTTCTTTTAACGTGAAAAAATACTTTCCCTATGATGAGTGCAGGAACATTGTTTGCCCCCAATCGTTCGACCACAATTATACGATAATAATTGTTCGACCGCAATTATTCGACCACAATTGTTCGAACACAATTATACGACCGCAATTGTTCGACTGTAATTATTCGACCGCAATTATCGACCACAATTGTTCGCCATGCTCAATTAGTATCTAAAGTATTTTTCTAAGGGGGTATTTTACTACATACCTTACTATGTATAATAAAATTATTATGTATTTTTCCCTTTACTTTTCTTTGTAGTTTACAAGTCAATATCTCAACAATTTGGTCGAAACCCAATATATTTACTCAATTTGCTTCCATGATTAATTATTTATGTCATTAATTATTACCGATGGGCCAAAATTAGCTAAATTATATTAATCGTTGGATAAGGATGTATAACGTAGGGTTAGGTAAGATTAATGAATAGGTTATAGTTAATAAGATTAATTAATTTGAATTTTGTTTTATTAAAAGGTATTTTATTTCATACTCCATACTGTTGTACCACTCTTATTTTATAAATTTTTTGTGTATGTATATATGTATGTATAAATAATTAATACTTTTTTAAAGTACATAATTATAATTATCGAAAAAATATTTCTCAGGTAACTCAGGCCAGGAACTATTGTGGACGAACAAATGTGTGCGAACAATAGTGGACGAACAATTGTCGTCAAACAATTGTGCTAGAACTGTATATATTTATATTCGTCATATATAAATACGTGAGATTTTATTAAACTAAACAAATACAATAAGGCCGGATATAATCGTTCTTTCATTCAAAAAAACATTTTTAGTTTGCCCTTTTCAGGGCCTGCAAAATTATATATTTTCTGAATTATATCAGACTCCTGGAAAAGTCCTGAATACGAAACATTCGGTATTATAGCTGATAAAGAAGAATAAAAATATCTGCCTCCAAGCTTGCCACTTTATCTTCAGCTTTGTACATGTCAGCAGCTTTTGTTACTCACTCCATTCCAACGCACACAATTAATCAGTATATTAATATCATTGAGTGATTTGGCAGTTACTTTTTAATTTAAAAGTATTTTTTTTATTTTAACTTTGTACTACACACAATTTTTGAGCTACTAGCACTAGTTTCGGGAAGAGCAGTTCTTCCGGTGTAAAATAAACTAAATTAAAAACAGTTAGCTGTGAAGCAGTGAGGTATGTAAGGGTTCGAATGACTTTATTATTTCTTGGAAACATCGATAGTAGCGGCGAAGTATTTGACAATGCGATTCAAATTTTTCTGGATTTCTATCATTTCAGGATTATTTATTATTATTCTTCTATATGGTACCGAGTGGAGTAATTTTAAATTGTGGGTGTCGAAAGAAAGGTTGGTTTCAATGATATGGTTAGCGAATTCGGAAAAATTATTATTTTTCAGAGACTTTCGATGTTCTTTAATTCGCGTATTCAAATTTAATGCGTATTTTTTGTTACAAACTTCGCAAGTTATTTGATACATCCCGCTTTTTTCGAAAAAACCTATTTTTATTTGAGAATTTAGAAGAATTTATCTTATATTATTATTTGTGTAAAATGCGAGTCTAACGTAAATAGGGTAATAATGTGTAATTTTAGTAGAAATCGGATCCGTGTATAGAATTTTTCGCCAAAGTAAGAGTATTATCGGTGGTGTTAATGTTGTATGAAAAGATGTATGAATGTAGATGAGACAAGAACTGTGTGTCAGTACAGAAGAGTGTGGCGCTCTATCCTCTCTGCCTTCCCCCCACGGGAAAACGGCGTGATGGTTAGTTAGTTAGTTAGTTAATGTCATAACCATAACATATAACACAGTATCAACGTAGACTCAGCGACATAATTATTGTATATGAACACTGAATGGTAAATCGACATGGAGGCGGATTATCACTCTCATCTCATCCTTCTTATATTATAATACATATCATTGAGCAATACACACAACCCATACCTCCATAGAAGTATAGTCA
Organism: Eubasilissa regina; assembly: GCA_022840565.1. Classification (NCBI taxonomy): domain Eukaryota; kingdom Metazoa; phylum Arthropoda; class Insecta; order Trichoptera; family Phryganeidae; genus Eubasilissa; species Eubasilissa regina. The sequence continues at coordinate 32,410,471 of JAINEB010000007.1, forward strand.
AGAGGTCGAGGGAGCATGGCGATCCTCAGTCACGAGAAGAAGGTAGACTATGATAACCCCTAATGATCAACTAACGATGGTAATGTAGTAATTGATATACACACAAAATTTTCCATCATTAAATCGTATGTGAATGTAGAAAATTAGAGAATAATTCACATGAATAATGAACAAATATATTCTAAGTTTTTGAGGATTTCAATAAAAAAATTATAATGAATTTACTGCAACAAAGGATACCTTTTGCCCTTAAGTTTTCGCATGAATACAAAGCAAGAGCCAAGGACAAAGGTTTGAATTCAAGTATCTTAAACTTGTTTTATTGTGCAAACGTAGTTTATATGTACTTTTAAAATACGTCTAGTATACGATGTTAAACGTAATATCTCTGTAGAATACCAAGATAAAGTAAAAAAACCGAGTTCAGCCATTTACGAAGTAATTTACAAAATGTTCTGAATTCCTTTGCAGTGAATTAAATAAATATGTCGTAAAATGAACAATAAAATTGAAAAACGTATTTTCTAGACTGAATGTAAGTCTGGAAAGTATTATTGTTATTGGGGTCGACACTTACTGGAGACTTTCTAGAATTCTAATAATCTCGACATTTTTCAAGGCAAACTTTATAATTTGTTTATTCGTTCTATTAACTTTTTAAAAACCTTAAGGGGCTACTTTCAATAATAATTCAAATTTTCTCGTTTTTAACGAAAATGTGGGTTTTTATTATTCATTTATATCAAAAGTTACACACTAGATATGACTTTTTTTAAACTATTACTTTGATAAGTCTTTTATAATCATTTAAAACTAGTAAATTTAATGTTATTTGCCATAATTAAGACAATACAAGTATAATAAGAAAGACCGCGACCAATATATGCATTTTCCGCGTGCTGCGAAATTGTGTTAATTTTGGCAAATTAATGCCAAGATTACAAAGACAAATCTCAATTAAGACAAATTAACAAAATGTTAATAATTAATAGTGTTATAAACCATTCAATTCACAGGACATATTATCAATTTTCAACGTTTTTAAAATAATTTGTTTTAGTGAAAATATACGTTTTAAAATAATATATTGTATTTACTCAGATGTTTTAAGCTACTATTTAAAACTAAGTTTTATACCAAAAACACAATAATCAGTTTTAAAATAATATTTTTTCAGTCTTATAAAATACGATAATTTTATTGTTTAACGAAACTTCAATACGCCGTTCGATCCGGCCATGACGGTCGTGGAATCCGCGCGGTGATAATTTTTATTTAATTTATACCCACGATATGAATTAATATTGAACTTATTCACAACAGTAATACCAAATTTCCTAAATGTATAATAATAATAATGTATAATAATCTTTTACAATCACATCAAACTTGGACAATATAAACATCTTTTATTTTTTAATAAATCATCTATTGTTACCAAAGAAAAGTAATGTTCAGTTACTATTTTAATTATCAATGAACTATGCTCTATAATTACAGCTTCGAACGATGTCATTGAAAACTCACAGTTAAATAAGTATAGATAAGACGAGCATTTTAAATGTGAATTCACAGAAGAATATTCAAAATCACCTGGTTATGTAAATTTAATTATAAATGAAAATATTATGGTCCGGATAAATAACAAATTATTGCAGAAATTTTGATATCAGAATTAAGGAGCACTTGAAATGCCTAAATAGCAATAATTATTCAGTATTTTCCAATCACCTTTTGGAAACAATCCATTCTGTTGATATTAATAAGGGTTTAGAAATTATACATACAAATATTAGGGGTTTATAGTTAAATAAATTTGAAATTTTAGAAATAAAAAAAAAATGTTAATAGCAAGCTAAATATTATAAAAAACCAAATCTTCTTTTAAATATAAATTAAATATATTAATTATATAAAATCAATTTTATCAAAAAATATTGTTGTTACGCCACCGGTGTTCGAATCCGAGAAAGTGCATTATCCAACTATGCTACAGCGACGATATTTTTAGCGACAAATATTCGAACCTATATTGGTTATAAAGGTAACATATGTTACCTTTTTGATATTAATACATTTAATCATTCCATTATTTGAAAGAGCCATCTACCTTATTTTTAAGGAATCTCAAATACCTTTGAGTTTGGAAAGAGATCCAGGTTCGAATCCTGGTGGCGAAACAACAATAATTTTGTATAAAATTGATTTTATATGTATATCTTTCTAATCTAATATATTTAATTAATATTTAAAACATCACATACCTATGTTCTGAATAATTACAACTTCACAATAAGAATGTGTTCTCCAAATAACAAATCTTATTTGCAAATAGTCACCTTTTAAATTTGTTTTCATATTAGTTCTTACTTATTCACCGCTTTATAGTTATGTTTTTATCTATGCTTGTATTTTTAATTTCAGTATACATTGTTTCCTGAAGAAGATACCATAGTTATCGAAACATGTTGAATAATCAACAAATAGTGGTTTAAACAAAGTATTTTATCTAATTATCTTATATAGGTGTAATAGATGCAACAATTAAAATTGGTAATATTTAATGTCTCTGATACGTAATGACTCATCCAGAGAAGAATCTTATCATAAATAGGAAAGATTGCTGTAAATCAGGGCCCTGGAAGACTACAAGAACATCATGAATAAAGAACCTGCGCTTTTACGGAGGATAGTCAACAACTGATGTCCATTAAATGTGTCAACCTTGAAATTCTAATAATTTAGTAACAGATTTTAATAATTTAAAGAAGTGCGATAATATGGAGATATTGTGAGAATTATCACCTTATACATGTATGGGTGTGTGTGTAACATGAGAGTGAGTAGATGAGTGGTGGGGGACGAACATTATAAGAAGCCGTCTCTGGGGGAAAGGCTCTCTTCCATCACAGCTTCACCTGAATAACTGGTCTATCTCTGAAGTGTTTTTTAATTACTTATTAATTTATAATTACTGTAATCCTTGTTGTAATAAACTTAATTGTTATCCAGATATACTGAGTTTTATGTTACAAGGAATTGGAACCCAAGTAATTAGTCAGTAAGCAGAGGATAGAACCCCTAGGGAATCTGATGATATATCGAAAGTCATCAGAGATATTATATGCAATTTTTTTTTGATAAATTATTTAAATTTATCAGTATCTTGAAAATTATTTTACGTTGTGTATCTAAGTAAATATGATCAATGACAAAGCTATTTATACAGAAAATGTATAATCTTCTAATGCTTGCCCATTTTTTATTTTGATAGTAAATTCATGATACGATGATAAAAACGAATTAAAATGTTAATTTCTGATCAAAGTTTTAACTCGAGAAGAGCCATCTGCACGTTCCCGGATAATGGCAACCAGCCATTATCATCACTTAGCCATTAATTAACGAGTGTGGAGATGGAACACGGTGACAAATTTCTGTCAAAATTTTTATATTGCATTAATCTTAATTTTGTCTATCTAGACATAATATCATCATATTACTTTCATAAAAATCAATTTCAATCGAGGGTATAATATAAAATATTCTATTGTTTCAAAATTTTTGTAATTAACCTTGTGGAAGTCCATTGTAATTAAATTTTAAGAAACTTTTAACCAATTTTTTCGTAATATTTGAATATGTCCAAGAACACACAATTACTGGATTTTTACCTACAAAGACACTGTTATTAAACAAATAATAGACATCTCATAGAGCCTAAGCTATTTTTATTATATTTAATGGAAAGGTATATGGCTTGCGACCTGTCTTCGAATAACGTAATAAATATAGCGTTCACCATTCTTACCCTTTAATCAATCTCGATATCTATCAAATTATTTAATGTTGTATATATGTTAATATGTGGAAATACTTAGAGTTCTACTACACCTTCGCCATCTATAGACCAAATTTGGTCATTCTTTTTCCTGAAAGAGCATATATGTCACAATGAGAATCTAATTAATAATTACTTTTTGAAAAAATTAATTAATTATTCAAATAAAACACAACGTTGTTTACTTCACACACTTTAATTTAAAAAATTAAAACGTTTTCGACGCTTACTACGTCATCTTCAGTAATAAACTAAATCTTAATTTGGACTGGAAGAAATTTGATTTGATCTGATTGACATATATATTATATGTTTTTTCAATGAACTGTAAGGAACAGTAAAGGTGGTGGTCTGTCGGGGTAAGGTCCGGGAAGTAAGGTGGTTGGAATATACTGCATATTTTTTCAGATGTTGCCGTAGCTCTATAGCCTTGTTTAAAATCATAAAATATTACGTGACAAATATGCACTTTTTGTCTCTCCATTTTAAATGTTAGGAACAACACTTTAATGAAACGTGCACCACACAAAACAGTTGTCAAAAGACTAACAGAACACTTACCTGTTCAGTGAAAATTAAAGCTCGTTTATTCCGTTGACTCATAGTGAGTAATAAAGTATAATTACCTGTACTGGAAGTTATTTATGACTCGTGATAATAAATTTAATCTTATCCGTAATAACACTTTTTGTTTTATCGCAGATTTTTCCCCATCCGAGAGATGTAACATAGATTGCTCTTTTTTTTCCTGTTTTATCAAATAAATATATTGATCATAGCCGCACAGCAACCACAATAATGCCGTAAATGTAATGGATATTTTTTGTTCCAGATTGGACCCCCGGAAAATAACGGCAAAGTTGGACCCCTAACTCTCATTCTTCACGGCACCAAAGATCAACCAGATTACATAAAAAAAGCACCAAGAATATACAACGCAGACTACCAATCGTTTGATAATTTTATTAAGGATGACATCGAAACTTCATTACCACCAAATGAAATAAAAATTGAAGTTTCAGAAAACACCAACAATTTATCAGACATACTAAACGAAATTGAAAACAATCCAAAATTTTATAAGCAAAATGCCAACAGTAAAGGTGAGGATTTGGAAAGTGTGTATGATATTTTTGGCCCGCTGAATTCAAATGATGATGCGAATAAACAAGATTACTACGATGACATGACGGGAGAAATGTTTGACGAGGACAGAGTGTTGAATAGAGTACATCATCAAAACTCTAAAATATATGATGACATCAAATACAGATATCAAGAAGATATAATTACATAATAATTTTTCATGCAAGCTCACCAATATCGCTGTATAACCAGTTCAAATAAATTTCATGAATCATTAATAAATGCTTTTTCGTTTCAATTAGTTCTGCTTCGTTAAGCTAATTCAAAAAACTAATTCAAAGTTCAAAATTGTATTTTATTATATCTGTATATATATCACATGATAGATTAAAATAAATCAAGAGTACAGATTGCAGATTTGTGTATTTATTTCAAATTTTACTAGCCTTTTTCGTGCACTTGATAAGTTAAACACGGACCAGTAAATGAACAGACATGAAATAAAGTTTACATAAAGGAAAGAGATTCGGAACATTAGTTGCGGGACGAGGGGCATTCTACACACATTCTTGGTGGAAACATAAATCTGATTTATGACACATTTATGCAACAGTAAAAGTATTCAATGGATATTATATTGTCGACGTTTAAATTTTCGTTCGACTCGAGTCATATTTTTATAAAAAGGCGCAGAGCTATTTGATTGCGTAAGTGGCACTAAAGTGATCAACAAGTGGGGAACAAAAAATTTGCATTAGTTCATGTCTATATATTTGGTGATCTATTGGCTAAAACATATAAAGATTACAGATTTGTATATCTATTTTTAAATTGATTTTTGATATGTATATACATTTTACTAGCAAGACGCGATGATCAAATTACATCAGGCAAGTTGTTGGACAAACAGTAAATATTTACATATATCAGTTCACCACTGAATCCGCGGACACATACCTTAATAAAATTGTGCTTGTAAATTTTAAAAAAATCGCGAGTCTTGTTCACTAGCTTTTGTCGCGCTTCGACCCTTTTCTTGTTTACTATAAATCTGAAAATGAACTTTTTTATTAAACAAAATGGTTCGAAACAATGCGGTACTTTATTATTTATTTTAATTCTTACACAATGTGTTTTTTAAAAATATTTTTGTAGAAAGCAATCACTTTATGGTTTGACATATTATCACTTTGTATGAAACCACGAATTTTATTACACGCTAACCTGTTTCGCTTAGCTCAAGCTTCGTCAGGGCATATTTAAAACTAAAAATAAGTATAAAAAAGCGCACTTACATGTACCTCAAGAGAGAGATAAAATTACATATGAAAGAGAGAGACAGAATACATATATAGTAAGACTGAACATTAAGGGAAGGGAAAATACAGTGTTGATGGATTTTAAATTGACGGCTAATGGATAAATTAATTTGATTATTAACAATTGGCGTACCACTATTTACTACTTTTTTATTTCAAGGGCTTCTAAATTGTCCAACCAGAGGACAAACCTGTTTTTATGAAGGATATTGACCCCTATGCTATTATTAAAATAAGGTTCTTTTTCAGTAATATGGTTGAGAAATTCTCAGAAACCATTACTATTTAAACATTTAAGATGTTCTTTGAAACGAATATTGACATAAAGAGCAGTTTTGCCTTTAAATTAACTTCAAAACTATAGAAAATCCCAACATTTTTGTCGCCAGACATAGCGACAGGGATAATATCCCAATGACGAACCATACAATGTCATCCGATGATATTTTATGAGATTTTCGACTCGAGACAATCTCTAAGATACTAATTTTACTGATCAGAATAAACAATAGTAGGTATCTATGGTACACCTATGACGTTTGAGCGCTGTATCGACTCTCGCTGTCAACTTAAAAGTCATGTTCACTGGTTTGAGTTTATGTCTCTTTCTACCACACTCAAAATGAGCTCTTCTCATTAAATTTTTTATATCATCTGTCAGATTACACAGAATAATGGGTGTCTACTTTGTTCTTATTTCTGAGAATCAGTTCATTACATAAACTTTCCGAAATATTCCAGTCATCTTTTGATAATATCATTCCTAGTAAAGGAATTTGTATCATCACACAAATACCAGAAATAGTTTAGATGGAACGTATATTTAGCTGCTGATAATATGTTAACAGTGCCATGACACGCGAAATTCCTTTGTATTTATCAGAGATTATCCGCGGATTCCCTTAGATATAAGGGTGGGGATTTCATATAACAGTGTACATACTTTTGACTTATCAAATGTGTTACGCATAATGTATAGCTTGATACGTATACCTAAGGTGACCAGATCAGGTTTACGGAGGGCATATTCAGACGTCCTTGCAGTTATCTTCAATATTTACTTTCAATACTTTCAATAATTATTATGTATAGAAAAGATACTGTATACAATAAAATACAAACTTGAATTATGTTTGCACGGTAAATTTATCAATAGAACTGCTTAGAAAATATCCACAGGCGTCTTATATAGACAAAATTTCTGCCTACGTGCTATTTACAGGATATTATGGACCTGACATATATAAGGACACGTGTTTCTATATATGAAATTATCTTGGATGTTCAGGTGCAGGTGTTCTTTTTTTCTGTTAAATACAGCATATAAAAAATATCGTATATGGTGCCTTGTGTGCTTGTTTATTTGTAGATAGATGGATTCCCGATTATACACGTTCGTAACACTAATCATAGAGAAAATAACATAATGTAAAACGTGTTTTTTTATAATAAAGAATGGAACAAAAGAAAAGATAAAAAAAGCCGGTATTTACTCAATTTATATTCTTGTCACATAATTTGTTCGAAGTCATTAAACTTTAGGTAAATTTATTTTCCATCTATTACATGTTTTTTATTCAGATTGTTTAACAGTATCTGTGGTATAGATCAATGTGTTTGGGATAGGTCGCGAGACCGACACCCCCTAGAAATAAACCAGCGAGGAACAGCCCTGCCTGTAATATAGGACACCGTGAGCAAGGTTGCCATCGAAACAATATTAAAAATGTCACAATAACATTTTTGTTTTGTTAAGAGATGATCTAATACGAGTATGATACATGGATACATGTGAAGCATTATTTTGTTAAAAGATTGATTTATTATAATATATATCAATACTGGCTTTTTACCCACCCTTTTTAGATAACAACGGGCAAGTTGTTGGACAAACAATATCGTCCACTCAAATCTTTTATTTTTTTAAATATATCTCCCTTGCCGTTCTGCATTCAGTGTTAAATATTCTTATTTTCACTTCCTCTTTTCTCTTGCGCTTTTCCTTTCCAATAACTTGCTCCTCTGTGCTATCATCAGGACGAGCGATCGGGCCAAACTGAGCGGGACTTTTCTCCACGGAAGCCTAGACCTTGAATGTAGATGTCGCTCACATCGTCGGTAGGCTGAGGACAGTGATGATTGCGGTGAATTTCAGTAGAAATATTATATATAAATATCCCAGGCACCCAGCTTTGTCTGAGTAAACCGTGGCAAAGTTTAACCTTTCCTTTCCGATGATGTAAACTGAGTTGACATTGCCTCTAATTATGTGAATATCCCAGTAAATATACAAAATACAGAGTTGATATTTTAGGTATTCCTCCGTAATATATTTATGTATTGGATAAAATAATTACTATGTATAAATATTTACAACACGCAACAACAAAAACGTTTTCTCGGAGAACCGGGGAGGTGCGGACGGCGCAATGCATGTGGCGCTGGGTGCCAGATGCTGATCGTCACTTTAGTGGCTAAGTGTGGGCTGGCCGAGTTAGACGTGCCTTGTGTGTCTTTATTCTGTCGTTCGTGTTTTCGGCGATCAATGTTTTTTCTAATTTTTAGCACTTTTACTAAATAATTGTTATAAAAGGTGTCCATCGAAAAAATTTTAAATTTAATGTTAAATAAAAAAATATATATAATGTAATTCTCATATTTTATTTATACAAAATGGAACTTAACGATGCGGATTTTACGTTTTATAAACAATATCGTCAAATGCCATCCATATCTCTCAATACACTTTTGCAATCGGACTCTTAAATATTCGAACACGCGAGAGCAAAGCGTTGGTTAAATGGCAGCAACTTCACGACGGATATTTTCTTGTAGGGCCTGAATTGTTCGAGGATTGTTGCTCAACCGCAAGCGCACGGTGCGCTCTCGACCAGTAACTTATTGCGACTGGTAATTCCGCAAATCCGAACAAAACCCCTTCCACTTACCTCACCCTGATAGCATACGAGTAATTACAATTTAATCTTGATTTTTTTCCGCTCGACATCCTATATATGTCAACTATTATTTTAATGATTAATAATAATAATAAATGATAAGTAATAAATGTAAAATATTAGTAGTGCTTCACTAGTAAGACAAATAAGGATTCTTTGTATCTCTGTCTCTCTCGTATCAGAGCATTGTGGTACTTTGATCTGCTTTTACTGCACCAACTACTTGCTTCCACTTTTTGCAATCATGGGTCTTATTTTATTGAGACATGAAGCATGGCTCCTATAATTTGTCGACTTTGTCCATCCATCTCGTTCGACATCAAACTCAAGCGAAAGCTCAAAAGTGCATTCCGAGTAATCCAAGAGAGGAACGATGTTCTACTGCAATATAGAATAAACTTCAAACTCTTCCGGGAATTTTTTAGGGTGTGGGTGTCCCGTTGGGAAAAATATTTTTTAATTTAGTTAAACAAAATTTTTGTTTATATTTATTTCATATTTATCTATTTTACAACACATTATATATGATAGAAACCAACCTAGCAATCTTGGTAATATAATAATGGTTATTGATATAATAATCAAATTTTTATTGTTTACGTAAATACCTTCGATAGCTGATCTCCGGGTGTCTAATTGACAATGATATATTGACTACACTAACCTCTTTAATTTTACTGTCTTTCTGGCCCAATGTTATTATTCTTTTAGCTGAATTGTCTTCTTTAGATTTCGACTGGTGGTTTATTTGGACCGCTGAACTGGTCGAAGAGCGGTATCTAATACAAATGACACCTGCCGGTTACCGTCTTCTTAGCTTTCCAAAAAAAGGGCGACAATACTCACACACACACACACACATACACACATGTACATTATTATAAACTAGGAAACCCAGTAGTGCCAATCGAAGTAACAAGGCGCGTAAACAATTATGCAAATCAATATTTTAACACACCAAAAAATAACTGATTCTAAAATATACTTATAAATCTGAAAGATAAGTGGTATAGACAGAATGATGCAGGTTTAATTTTTTTTTAAATCAAATATTACTACAATATGTTCCGAAAATAAAGGCTCATTTTAACCTTCAAGTATAATCAAACATTACTTTAGAGACAATACACTATATTAATTAAATAAGACCCATTTTATTCTATGCATTTTTCCAATGAAATACAAGTTTGTTTAAGTCTATAGAATATAAAATTTAGGTAGTTTAAAATCAAAAAAATGACAAACCCATTTTCTGCAGAGTACTTTATCTGTTTTTGAATTTTTCTTATAAATTGTTATCTAGGTTGCTTAAAAAGGTGAATTTCGCCATGAAGCAGGACGGGTTCTCTTCAAATAAACAGTGTTAGTTATTTGTCGCATATTTTCTTCTATTAAATCTTTTAATTCATCTTTTTCAACAGTAGAATTACGTCCTGACCCTCTTTATCTGTAAGACTTACGTCTAATTTCCTAATTTTCCTAATTTCCTAACGTTCCTAATTTTTTTATTTACTGTGTTTAGTTTGTAGAGCTCGGTGTTTATTTTTAATTCACTTTAAAAAGTCTAATTATAATAAATATTATTATTGAGTTCAGCTAGTTTGCATAACATTATTATGTTATATGTTACAGCTGTTTCAGCGGTTAACGCTATTTTCAAACAGTGGATAAACCACCTACAAGGAAGGGGTAACTAAAATCAGTTAAATAAGTCGATTGCACGTGGTTTATCCACTGTTTGAAAATATCCTTAACCACCGAAACAGCTGTAACATATAATAATCAATTAGGCGAGTATCGTAACCACTTCATTATATATTTTTTCAATCCAATTTTTTAAAGTTTTAAAGTAATGCAAATTAAATGCCTAACAATAAATAAATAAATAAATAAATAAAGTAGATTCCTAACTGTCAAAAAAATACAAGTAAAACAATATTTCCTTCCAATGTACGATCGAAATTATATAATATTAAAATTATCCACTGGAAATGCAACGCGCCGCTGACAGCCCTGAACTGCTGGGGGAGGCTTTGATAAGGCTGTACTCTCCGTTATAACGTTCTACGTCCCAGTCGCTCTCAGGTAACGGCCGTTAGAACACCCGCGTAAGCCTCCGGAGCATTTAAACGTTAAATATTACTCGACGAAGACCCACTTTCGTTACTGCTGTCAAATAAACCGTTCCCGTATATACGAGTTAAGCTTCTTTTAACTGCGTACTCAAATACTCGAGCTTTGCTAAAATAATCGGATATCGCGTCAATCATGTTTTGTTGCTTTTGAATAATTTATTCAAACTTTTATAAGTTGATTTCTGACTTTTCTAAGTATATGTTTTGAAATGGTGGAGCTCCTGACTTAGATGTTTAATAATACTTGAATATTTGATAATAGGTAAGTCAACAAACAAAAATATTTTTCTATTTTTATAAGCATAAACATTTGAATATTTTTTCTACAGTTGAACCATATTCAGATGCATATGTTATTACATTTAATAGATTTGGCCATGAATATAATAAATAATTATGACTAATTCAAACTAATTTGTGTCTCTAAATACAATATAAAAAAAATATTATTTCAAATACGAAATATGATATTATTTAATATGGGACAATCTCAAATGTAGGACATTGAAAAATTTAATGTGATATTGAATATTAAGTTCGTTGTTGTTTGTTTGCAAAACCAGATGTTAGAATTAAATAAGAGTTAATCATTGAAAATTTTAATTTTATTCTGGTTATGTATTAGTTATTCTAATGACTACTATTCTAATGACTACTTATAATATATACTGTATTGTTTGACATGATGCGAATTAACGCTGTATTTAACAAGTTTTTAACACATGAATATAATACTTATATTTAATATAAAAAAATGTTACTAAATACATCGTTAATTGTTATGTGTAAAGATTACATAGGTAAAATTAACGATGTATTTAGTAACATTTTTTTTAATGAATATTTCTGGATTTAGAACACTGCAATTTATTAAATTTCTAAAAGTGCTTGATTTATTATCTGAGGAAAATAATTATTTATAAAAAAATGCTGCGTGTAAAAATGTGGTTAATAAAATATTATTTGCATTTGCAATAAAACAAAGTTAAATACAAGAAACGCTGCTAAAATATAGAATGAAAAAGAAAATATTGATAACCTTAAACGTAACAATTCAATAATTTTATACTAATATTTATAGTTTTAAGAACACTGAAATTTTATTATTAAAAATGCTTAACTTATTATCCGAGAAAAATATTTATTTCTAAAAAAAATTTGTTATATAAACAAAAATTTTAAATAAAAAAATTTATTACCAAAAATTACAGTAAAATTTTTATTTAGTTTATTTAGTAAAAAAATGTATTTTAAATCAAGCGCTTGTATATATATATATATATATATATATATAAAATTTGATATAAAATCGTTTCGAACATTTCAGACTTAAACTAAATGTAACAGATTATTTGCTCAGGTAATTAGGCCGCAAATTGGTTTTCAAAATTAAATATTTAGGTTACTTTTCATTGTACTGCATGTATCTCACATTATTAAGAATAATTTCCATATTAATTATGTCGTCATTTAGATTGCAAGCCTAGATATAGCTTAACTTTCCTACCTTATTCTATTATATTATTAAAACCTCATCATATCCTTTACAATCAATACCTCAACTTGCAATAACTTTGAATAAATCTATAAATAATAAATCCTGGTTCCAGGAGCTCTGTGGTCTCAACAATGTAATTGCATTTTTATCTCTTTTGGCAACATCAAGTATTGATATATTTTGCATAAATGTGCATACTTTGGCTGCGAAGCGCTTAAAAGTTAAACGCTAGATCCATAATATATTTTAATAATGTTGAATTTTTTTTTTTATTACAGTCAATCTGGAATGTAATCTTCTTTAAAATAAATAAACAATTATTTTCCACTTCTTTACTAGGTTAGAAAATGTATCGAAATAGTAATATCCTAAATGATTAGCTTTCTTGTAAGCCCAGACTCCAAATTACAAGACAAGGTACCCATCCAACATACCAAAAAACATAATAGTTTTTACATGTTAAAACAAAATAAATTGAGTTTATTTAAATACAATTTGTCTCACAAAATCCTTCTCAAGTAACTTCTAAAACGTCCGAATACTTTAAAATGCTCATTTATCTGACCGTTCTCAAACTAAGAAAATAAACAGTATAACCATTGCTGAAAGAGATGTAACATTTGGAGTACCCCAAGGGTACAAAAATAGGACCGCTATTTTTCATTTATTTACATAAATGGTCTTTATAATCTAAATATATAGGGGAGGTTCATTTCTTACGCAAACGACATCGTTAATTTTTTTCTGTAATGAATACAAGACGCACAACTTAAGTCGTAAAAAAGGGACTCGATGAAAATAATTTAAATCTATTTACACAAATAAATCAATTCTATGACTTATAGCAGCAATAAAACTGGTCAACCCTCTGCAACTAAAATAAAAATTCACTGATTTCATCAGCAAAACAATGCTTATTATCGTCGTCCTCCGCAAAAAGGTTTTAGCCTTTTTAGAAATATCGTGACATCACCATCAACCATTATCAATCCACTGCTGGATGAAAGCCTCTGCACTCTATTTGGTTCTACACCAATCATCGGCATGTCACTACCACTTTTCTGATAACTTCGTCTACCAAACCACTCTTGGGCCTCCTCTAGGTCATTTTCCTCTAAGTCATCATCAGTGATATTAGCCTTGATGATGGACTCGTGTAATGAGATCTAAACGTCAGCCGGTTAGGTTTATGGTACTTGGTAGAATTGATTTGTAATACTTTACAAACAATAGTATAAATCTTGATAATTTTATTGTTATCTATCACCAGGCAAATAAATTCCAAATAAAGGTAGCCAATACCAGTGACAATAAAAGATTGAAATGGATGAACAAAAATTCCTACTCTTTTAGGAACAAGGTGTATGAGTAGAATGATTGAATAATATAACTTTTACAGAGATTAAATATAATACCTAAATTAAAACTTGATATATTTATTTATACGCAAACAAGTGATTTCATTACTTATTCAACAATCTATAATATGCGCAATACACTATACTAGAATCGTACCTAGGCCTTTAAGCGCACGTGTGCCCAGAGCCAGCTAATATAAAATACAATAATCTTTATAACAGAATTGAATAGGTTTAACTCTCGGGTTTAAGTGGCCCTTAACTGTAGATATCGTTCGCTTTGAATGCGAACTACTTCACGGGATACTACTTACCGAAAATATATTATGTTTATCACCAGCAGAGGCACAAATTTTATGATATTCCATGAATAATGGATTTAAATCATTAATATGTGGTGCTGCTTGAATATAAAACATTTTGATAATCTCACCTCTTCTTCAATGAGGCCTTGGCCTTCTCAATCTTCCATTTTCATGACACTCGGTCTTCTACTGCCCATTTTCAATTATTATTTAGTTCACTGTGAGGAAGAGACTGTTGGGTTTCCTTCGAGTATCTTCTTGGGGATTCACGAATCATTCTTCTCTTCCTTGTTCTCGCCATCTCAATCGAAGTATGTATTGAGAGTTTGGGCTTTATGTCCAAAATGTAACGTACTTGATTCTTTACGCTCCTCCATCAATTTATTTTCAAAGTTGTCCGATAGTTCAGCTTTCTTTACCTTTACACTCACTTGTCTTATCAAAGAATTCGTGACTGCAGATGAATTTTGAGGTGGTGCAGTTTGCTCAATTATCATCGAGAGGCAGCAGAATGAAGTTGAACGTGTAAGAACAGTAAGGCAATATCTACAACTCTACATCTACTAGCCATAAAGACGCAGGGTACTGATCTTGATACTTGATCCACCAGGACGGATCTATCACGACTCATTACTTTATTTATCAACGTCCTTAAGCAGCAGCTCTACAAACTTTTTCCGATCTTAGTTCACGTACCAAGTATTAATCTTTGTAGTTATTATTATTCATTTATGTATATCAGAAGTTACACACTAGATTTGACTTTTTTAAAAACTATTACTTGGATATGACTTTTATACTCATTTAAAACTAATAAACTTAATATTATTTGCCATAATTTAGACAATACAAGTATTATAAGAAAGACTGCGACCATTAGATGCATTTTCCACGTGATACAAAATTTTATTAATTTTAGTCAATTAATGCATAAAAGAAATATAATTTCTTATAATCTTGAAGCCATGATTACGGATACAAATCTTAATTGAGACAAGTTAACAAAATATTAAAAATTAATAGTGTTATAAACCATTCAATTTGCGGGACGTATTACCAATTTTCGACGTTTTTAAAATACTTTGTTTTAGTGAAAACATACATTTTTAAATAATATATTATATTTACTCTCATGCTTTAACGCTTCAATCACTATTTAAAACTAAGTTTAAAATCAAAAACACAATAATTAGTTTTTAAATAATATATTTTCACATATATAATAAGATAATTTTAATTACGCCGCTCGACCCGGCCAGAATTGACGTGTAGTCTAGTAGTAACCGTAAGTAGTTTCGTTTAGTAAAAATTGGAGTGTGCATACTTCACACAAACTATACTATTTAAACTCTTCGATCACCGCATATCACGTGGCATTAATCATACCCCATAGACTCATTTCGTTATGCATTTCTAGCGTATTCTAGAGATCTAATAAAATCCTTATAAAAGTCCAGCATATAGTTTATCTACTGACTTTTAACTCCATCCTGATATACTGGCCTTGTTATCCTCGCCCCTTGTCATGTAGCCTAAAAGGGTTAAAAGACAGACATTTCTCAACTGGTACGTCAGTCCTGGCTTATTCATTATTAAAATTAAAATAGTGATAGTAATACTGAGATATATTAGGTAGATGATGACAAGATCGTGTCAGCGAGAAGGCGGACACTTATAACAATTCATCAAACGAACTCATGCGTAACTCATAACATCATTGTGTCTCGTCCTAGTCCCTTCATGGGAGACTATCTTCACTAGTAAGCCCTTTAACGGCTGTCTTGTACCCACTGGTTTCTGTCCTTCCTTATAAGGTTGTCTAGACAAAAAAACTACAATATTAATATCACATTTTATTTATACAAAATTGATCTTAACGATGCGGATTTTACATTTTATAAACAATATCGTCTAAATAACGTCCATTTCTCTCAAGACACTCTTGCAATCGGACTCTTAAATTTGCGAACGCGTGAAATCAAAGCGTTGGTTCTGTGGCGACAACTCCACGGCGGATATTTTCTTATAGGGCCTGAATTGTTCGAAGATTGTTGCTGTAAACTCTTGACTTAAAGTTGCACAGTGTAAGGTTCAGTGACCGAGGTGCCCAGGGTATGTCTTCGTACTTGCTGATTAATTTATTTGGAAAAATTCCCCTCAGCTTCTTCCATTGAAACTCTAGCTGTGTGTGGAGTGGCGCAGTCTAGCTGAAATTTTATTCCGTTATTGAATCCGGGAAACAGCTGCAGTTACGGTACCAAAAACTTATTATTATTAAGTCGATTATTTTGCAATACATGTCAGCAGTGACTGTCTTTCGCTGGTTAAAAAAATAAGGGCTAATTATCCCTCGGGCAGAAATTGCACACCGCACTGTAGTTTTTGAACAATACAAACGTTTTTGATTACGTTCTCTTGGGTTTTCGGGGTACCAGTATCTCATGTTCCAATTATTAACATAGCCATCAATATGAAAATGTGCTTCGTCAGTAAACAATATGTTTCCAAGCGTTCCTGCAATCTTCTTTATCGATTTACGCGAATTGCGCATAATTTCACGTCGAACTTGAGCTACATGTTTTGACGTCGCTGCTATCATTAATGGTCCCGGAGGTGTTTGGTTAACCATTGTCCCTTCTTGTATTCTTGTAAACTTCTGACTCCAATACCGGATAAGTTATGTGCTCTGCTCATCACTTACTGGTCGAATATTAAAATGAGTAAAAAAAGCGCGACGCGCACGAACCAATGAATCGCCGCACTTTAAATATCGCTCAACCGCGAATACGCGGTGCACTCCCAACCAGTGACTCATTGCGACTGGCAAATCAGCAAATCATGCGCAAACAACACCCCTCCCACTTACCTCACCATACGTTTACGACCAATTACAATTTAATTTTGAAATTTTCCCGCTGGACACCATATATAACATATTTTATTATTTGTTTGAATATCTGATCTTTGTATGTTCTTTCCTTTGTATTATATTGTCTTTATATGTACCTTGTATTGCATCATTTAAGAGTAAATAAATTCAGCACTTGGCAGGGTGCAGAGAGGTCTAAAATCAAATCTTTGTTCGTTTTGCATATGTATTGTCACAAACAAAAATATAAATTTAAATTCTTCTTCTTACATCACCTTTTGTTTTTCTTTTATTAATTGTTGAATTCGTGTTACTTAAGTATTGTGTGTGGAACCGATAAAAGAAGTCGCAAATTTCAACAATGGTTCCAGGAAATATCGGATCCCCCCCGCCCCCTTTCTTCTGGCGCTCCTTTAAACACTAGTAAAATCATCACCCCAGTCCATCACGACTGAAGGTCGTGATCTTCATATACTCCCGCCTTCTCGACTATGATATGAGCAATGACACCAGAAAAGTGTAATTTGCTTTTAACAACAGTTCTGAGATGTTCCCCTTTCTTTCTGCAACAACAAGCTCAGCAACTCAACAAGCTTCTCCAAGCTATCTACTCTTCTCACAAGATATCCAAAATATTGGAATAATCGTCTTAGGTAAATAGTTGAGAGTCATTTAATAAATAATGAGAGTCGTTAAAAATACATTATAATAATCTTTTAATTCTACTATTACGCTTTTCGCTGGGTGGGCTTACCTGTTTAATTACCTTATAGTGAAGCAAACATTCTGGATCACGTGGTGCTTCTACAGGCCCTTTTACAGCATTCCCAAAGATTTATTGAGATTCCAGGCGTAGATCGCAGACGGCGCCACTCATTACAATTTATTTAACATTCACGATATTTATGACACTCCTGTTGTCACCTGATATTCCCATTCGTCTTTTCTAATTGCTTTTAGTTATTTCTTTGTTTTATTATACTAGTTTTTAAACTTTTTAAGGTCTAATAAAAATGACGATCTAGAACCGGACATCTAAATCATCTAACAAATATATATAATAATAGTCTAGCAGCTCAAAATTCGATGACTTTTAATTATTTGTATTCAATATATAATTTTAAATCTAGAAAATATTTCGATTAATTGAAATAATCGCATTATTACGATTTTTTTTAAGTGTTTATAACTCTAATATAGTTGAGATTAGCCACATATTCCTTGAATATTTTCGACTCGTAATTTATTCAGGTATCCACCCATAAATTATTGTGAACTAGGTCTGTTACATCCTGTATAATATAATATACTCGGAGACCAATGTATAACCGTCGTATAGTGTGTGATAGAATCGGTCTAGTGTTTATGGATCGAACTTGCTTTAATCTTGAGGATCCTTTGTTCGCGAATCTCTAAAATAACTATTGACAAATATATTGTTTATTACTGAAGACGACGCAGTAAGCGTCGAAAACGTTTTAATTTGAATTAAAATGTAGTGTGAAGAAAAATATAAGTATCAGAATTGTCGTTTCATTCTTTTTATCATCATGGGGGCACTAACTACTTTTTTTTTCTCCGTAACCATAATAATAATAACACATTATAGATAATTTTTTTTAGTGCCATTCTCATAAAAAATTGTAAGTTAAGGGCTCTTTACTCATAAACTGTTTAGTTCCACATTATTTTTGTATTTAACATTAAAAATTATTGTTCGACTTGATTTTTGCAAAAGATGCGTTATTAGTTTTTTTTAAGTATTATGCTATTTATGACGGAGAACAAAAAGTTTTACGCTTTTTGGGCTCGTTACCGCAAATGCACGTTCACTGAACTCATACTTTTACTCATACTCATACTTCCAGCTGAAGGGCGCAGACGGATCGCCCTTCACCTTCGCTTTTACAATCGTTAGACGAACGACCCAGTCATCCAGTGGTAACCGAAGGGAATCAGGAAGCCGACATGCCACTCTAAAACACCATTGGAATGGTAAAATCATAAAATTCTGCGAATAGCAATAGATAGAGGAAAGTGAAAAACCTTCATTCAACAGTGGGTAGATAATAATGATAAAAAAGCTGACAATATTGAAAGATAGTGTTTTCGTCTCAAGATTACTTCTTAAACTTACTCAAGGTTAAATAAATGTGCTCTGCACGCCAATAACTTCAAGTGAAACGTGGCTTCAGTATCCTTTAAGAGTTGTTCATTTTCTAGAGTGAAAGGTAATTCTCTGTCATCATATTTGTCTGCACAAGAGATTGAGAATTGAGATGCAGAACGGATGAAAGGAATTCGGTACAAAGACAGGACAAAAGTGGCTCAAAAACAAACCAAACACCAGGAATAACACTACCTACCTGCAGTGGAGTTCTTTGTCTGGATTTGTATTTCATTGTTGCCACAGGTCTTCCGTCTTTAGTACGTACCAAGCACTATCCACATCACATACATTAACAAAGATGTAACTTATTTCGGTTCGCACAATAGAGGAAAACCGATCACACGCACAATAGCGTAATGTACTTCATAAAGTCATAAAAACACACGCAGAAAAAATATCGTGTTTATTGTTTCCGAGATAAGTTTGTAGAACTCCATAATCACATATGTGAAAATAAAGCACTTGTTCTTTTATTCTACTCGATTAATTTATTTGAGAATATAATAATTTCAACTCAACAATTTGTATTTATAACTATAATGGGGTGTACAATTTATTTACATGAAATGAAAAAAGATAACACTATTCATTGGAGTTTTGAGGATTTTCATACATTTTGAATGTTTCTAATTATTCTAAGTTATTTCAACACTAACGGTATTTTATATCATGGGTAATTTGTAGAAAAGAACAGCTATATAATTTTACAATCTAAGAAAATAATATAACTGCCTTACCTTGTATGTGATGGCTCCATCATCCTTGCAGTCGCCACTGAGATCACACAAATGGCATGCGGATGAGCCGATTTCCGATCCCAATTGAATACGGCGATATCAAAAGTTCACCCACAGCACACAAAACAACAATACGTGATCAAAATACAATATTACAAAACTAGTGCACTGCAGCTGACAAGTATCAAGCAAGCTGACAACAAATATCGGGTAAGTCACAATTCGCACTAACAAGACGAGAATTTAGATGCGGAATTGTGTCAATAACAACGATTGTGGCTGACTCGAAAAATGCGCCAAAAGTATATTTTACGAATTCGGAACATAAATTAAACGAGTAGAATAAAATAACATGTGTTTTATTTTCACATATGTGATCGTGCTTATAAGGTATAAAAAGGGGGAGAAACAAAGTTTTTGGTCAGCCTGGAGGTCATCTTCTTGTTTTAAAACGTGAGTGTATTAGCAGGGTTTTAGTTTATCACAACATGGCCAATCCATAATAAGCACCTCATTTTAAAACTGCTTTGATTTTGGGCTGTTTAAATATCTCGCAAAGCTAAGTTGGTAGGAATATGCCGTACTATATACCATTTACTGACCATAAATGAAAAAATTGATTTTCACAGACTCAGCTAACCTTTACTTGTTTCTACGCAAAACCTCAGGTTTGACGGATGTGTAGAATTATCAGCATCATGGTCAACTTAGAAGATGGTATCTTTGCAGTTTAGATCTAAAAGTATTACCCGTATTGTTAAAAATCTACAATAAAATAATTTTACTGACAAAGATTGAAAAACGAGACTTAATCGTACGTTTTTTATAAATTTTATTTTCTGTTCGCAAATAACAGGACGACAGGTCGCTTTAAATATTTTATACATTTGTCTGTCTGACGAAATTCGCGGAATTTGAAATATTAACCGGTGAAAAAACTTACGTCTCATAATATGTAGTCCTGTAGAGTTGATTTTCTGATCGATATGTATACCTACGTAAGCATGCGAACATTCATCGGTAGTAATATATTTTATTCGATTTGCTATGACAAAAATAAGAAAATCCTTTGAAAAAGTTTTGTGTTGATCAAGAATTTTCCAATAATGGCGACTCGGCTTTTGGAAAACGGATTCGGGCTGATAACGAGAGTTTCGTGACAACGATAGCCATTTGGCATTACTAAGTTGGAGAATGCTATTAAAGGCTATCCAAGTATTTGAAAACAAAATTCTCCGAAAAATACTTGGACCAGTTGAGGATAATCATCGACGACGAATCGCAAACGCTGAGATTATCGAGATCTTCCGGGTACCAAATATCGAGTCAAGACTGAGATTGACAAGACATGTTGTCAGTTATGACGATTCCATTATCCACGTGCTCCTCTACTTTTCACGGCATCTTGTAAATCTTCGGTCTGTCACCAGAAAAGTGTATATTACCTTCTCCGCTTGATCGATCCATCGGTTGGGGAATCTTTCTCTGGCTCTTCATCCTTCACTACAATAAGTTCTCCAAACTAAAAATGTTCTTAGGTTTTCAAGGCCGTTCAGAATCTTCTGTGAAAAGTTTTCTAGGCTAATTTGCTGTGTATATCCTATATTTGACCTGTTGCGTACAAAGCATAGATGCCCTCTGGCACTAACCACAATCTGGATTCAGCTGACTGATATTTTTACTCACTATTTTGTCAAAGGTTCCGACTTAGTATAGACGTGAAGTCTCGATAACTGCACGTTTCTGGCCCACGTTTGATAACAGGGTTGACGACCATAAACTGAACATGCAAACTCGGCCATCCAGAAAATGAATGAAATTTACACATAACCTAACACTACTCGTTCCACACAACACATGTTTTCGACACGGTATTGCAAGACAGTATCTAAAAATGACACACCCCGCTTTTGATATGGTACTGCAAGTCGGTACTTAATAATAACACCAACATTCACAGATTACATCAGCCCTGATGATGGACCCCACGTCGGCCAGATAGATCAGATATACACAATAGATTAGCCTAGATAACTGTATACAAGAAGATTCTCCAAGCTTCTCGCAAGATACCCAAATAGATTAAGAATTCTTCTCAGACAAATGGTTGAGTATCTATTCTTGATGTTCAGTTCCTGCAGAATAGACATTCGTGCGTGTCGCCATCGATTGGATGCGCAACATGTGTCTCCAGCATGACATCATAAAGGCATCAAATCGGTCTCCACACCATATAAAAATATAGAATGCACCAGAAGACTATACGTCCCTGACCTTCATCATTTTGGAAAAACTGCGGTCTATCCATATTTTGTCAAATTTAGACATAAAACTGACAATTCCAAAGCACTTCAAAAAGTCCATGAGGGAACTTCATCGACGATCGTAGAACTATTTTCAATTTAATTTAATTCTTGATGGTGGTAATCTCACATATTTATAAGTTGTGGCTAGCTAGCGGGGAGTGAGAGATTATTTTATCATATAAGGCTGTTGGAACAGATCAAATGCAAGTAAGGGTGTTTCAATAAGAAGATTGATTAGTATAAATACAATATTTATTCATGAACTTATCAAAATACTTAAGGGAGATTCTTATAATTATGATGGGAGCGAAATGATTCTTAAAACTAAAATGAACACTCGTTGTATATCGGTTCGAGGTGCTAAGCGGGTCTAATCTTGCCGAGCGGAAGCTAGAGATTGTACACTATTATTTTGCACAACTTTACCTATATAAAAGTTCTACGACAATGTGATGGACAGACAATGTTTGAAATGATGCAGCCAGGCTTTAATATCCCTGTTGGGAGACCACAACACAAGAAGTCATAAATCTGAAAATCCTTAAATCCTAACTATAATAATATAATATAATAAAATAAGCAAAGGTTCTGAATTGGTTCCATATTAGTGAATCAAATTAATTTAGATTTGGCTTGATTAGCATTCATTCAAGAAAGCCTACTATTTATGTAAACTCCTTCGATATCTGATTCCGATTAACAATAAGCACACATATGGTGTATAAACTGCAGTAACCTCTTTAATTTTGCTACCTTTCTGGTCCAATATTGTTGTTCTTCAAGCTGGGTTGTCTTCTTTAGATTTCGACCAATCGAAGCGCGCACTGGTGGTTTCTTTGGATCGCTAGACTGGTCAAAGCATTGGATGTAATAAAAACGACGCCTGTCGGTTACCGTCTTCTTAGTTTCCGAAAAAAGGGCGGCAATACTCACACGCACACATGTACATTATTAAAAACCAGGTTACACCTAGAGGTGCCAATCGAAGTAACAAGGTAACGTAAACACCTACAATAGTGGACAAATTCTTTTAGTGAAGAGTGTACTCCAGAAGCTACTATAATAGTTGTGGAAAGATATCAGGAGCAGTGCACGATCAGAACCCAAGAGACGCAGATAAAGCAAGCCAGAATCGAGACTCCTAGTAATGTTATATTCCCCTTCCGAATTAAGTGACACATCTAAATGACTATTTTTAAAGCTATCTACAGACACACTTTAATGTATTTTCACAAAATGTGGATTCAGCTGCTGAAATGAGATACAACTTTGTAGTGGAAGATAGCAAATCCACAACCGAGACTATCAGAAATGGATTTAGAACTGTGCCTCATCTAATTGAGACTAGTATATGTCAATGCTGACAAGAATGCCATGAGCGATGATCAGGTGAGCGTAATAGAAAAAATTTAAAAAAATGATTTGAAACACACGTGTGTAAAATCGTGAATATTTTTTTGAATTTTGAGAAAATTGAATGAAATAGATGGAAAATTGTCGAATAAATTTAATAAAATCTGTTTTCGAATGGCGGCACCACTTGCTAACCCCATTAGATAATATCGACAAACATGTTTAAGTGCTTTCCTCTCAGTGCGTAAAATAAATATATTATATAAAATCCAGTACCGAACCATTTGTATTGGCTGTCGCGTACCAACCAATTTCGTTATGTAAAGAATATCTGAATATTATTTTACACTTTTAAGCAAATTTTATTAAATATTGAGAATCTTAAGAATGTCTTTGCGGCCAGTACAGAACGTATCACTTCCCAAACATTTCAAGTCTCTCTATTATCAAGGGTCTACTAACTGCTCGCTACTGCCATCGTATGTCTAGGGGTCAGCGGACCTTTAGCCGACCCGCATTTCATACAATGGATAAAATCATTATTGTTTGTTGAATTTTCTTAACCAAAATGTCATCTTCATTCATGTGTTGTTACGTACTACGCTGGCCCCGGTGGATCGATCACCACCGGCTAGGCTCGGCCTGTGGGTGTCTCTAGTGTAATGTGTCAGAGTGGCTGTCTCGGATGGATAGAAACACTCGGTTTACACATGAATATTTATATCTTCTTCACTTGTCATCGTTCTTTTGTCAAGGCGAGGGCACAAGTCTTATAGTTATTACAAGAATAAGAAGTTACTTGAATGTTGAATGAATGAGATGACAAATTCGAGAGACTTCCAAATTGTTCCATCATACCATCATCACAGCTACCAGCCGAGATTCTTCTCCCATCACCAACCAGGGGATGGGTCCATGATGCGGATGGACAACAAACCTCCCGTACCCACCGCATTTAAGAATTCCTTATTTCAATCTCCGCCAAACTACTAAGTCGCCACTTCTGCCGCGCAAATTTTGAAATGTTACAATGTTTATACTCCCCAGAAGAAGTTCCATAGTCGCGTAGAATTTCGTTAAAAGTTGCGTTAAAATATTAACTATTATTTTTTAAAAATTTGAGTATTTTAAGCATATTATAAGAGGCAAGAAATATAAGTAATACAAGTTATATTACTTTTAAAATTAGCAATATTAACTTGGTGGTTAAGATTCATATTTTTTATTTATTATCTTAGTTTTATTAACCACAATTGAGTTTAAAAAACATCTACCGGTTTCGGAAAACACTTTTCCTTCTTCAGGATGTCATAACTGATAATAAATAAAAAATACAAGTTATATTGCATGGGAAGAATCAAGAGAAACGTGGTATAATAAGAAGATGCATCTCCTGGTTAAAAATTGTTAATTGTTCAGAACATTTGCCTGTAGAGTTCAAACAGTGGGGGTGATTTCCAACCTCTATTTAAGAGAGTGAGACATAAGGGCTTGGAATAGATAGAAAAGGGATTGATGGCAAATTAAAATAGTTTTTAACGTTTTGTGTACTAGGAATGCAGTATAAATGGTATATGGGATCCTTCCATTGAGATGAAACGCCCTCATATGAAAACTTAAATACTTGGTTTTTTTAATTTTACTGGCTTAATTTCCGTGAGACGCGTTTCGCCTTATGAAGGCATTATCAATATTACTATTTTAAATTCAACAAATTGTTGTTGGTGTTTGTAGCGTTAACTTAGCGGTTAGACATAATTTAAAGTTATTATAAAAATTAAATGTATTAATTAGAAAGATATACATATAAAATCAATTTTATCGTTCCATTATTTGAAAGCCAATTTTAAGTATTAAAAATATCACAGACCTGTGTTCTGGATAATTACAACATCACAATAAGAATGTGTTCTACTTAATAATATAAAAGTTGTATCAATTTGTCCAAAATTTTATTAAAATGAATTATTAATTCTAGCGTCTCCTATTGGATTACTCAAATGTATTTAGATTCGGTAAAAATAAAGATAATGGCTTTTAAATAATGGAACGATAGATGTATTAATTTGAAAAGTGTAACATATTGGTTCGAAAATTTGTCATCAAAGCACTGTTAGTATAATATAGTCGGTTAATACACGTTCCTCACATTGGAAGAGATCCAGGTTCGAATATCGGTAGCAATAACAATATTTTTCGATAAAATTGATTTTATATGTATATCTTTCTAATTAATACATTTCATTTATATTTAAAATATCACAGACCTATGTTCTGAATAATTACAACTTCACAATAAGAATGTGTTCACATTAATAATTTTAAGTTGTATTTATCTGAAATTTATTGAAAAAGGGCAGCTATATAATTTTAAGTACTTAAGGTAATAATGGGAATTTTGGGGATTTTATATTCTGGCACGATTTTAAGGAACAATTCTGTTCAAACAGTAATAATATTTTAATGAACGGTAATATACGAAAGAGGATAACTATACAATATAATGTAAATATTACTTTTAAAATTAGCAATATTAACTTGGTGGTTAAGATTCATATTTTTTTTATTTATTATCTTAGTTTAATAACCACAATTGAGTTTAAAAAACATCTACCGGTTTCGGAAAACACCTTTTCCTTCTTCAGGATATGTCTATATATAAAAATTATTCGACTAAATTTGTATTGAGCAGCAATTTGAGTTAGGTACTAAATTTACTTTTTAAATAATTGTTGTTTTTTAAAAAAATTTAAAAATAGATTCTGGATAAATAGAAAAACAATGCTATATTTTTAGTTAGTTTTGACATATCCTGAAGAAGGAAAAGGTGTTTTCCGAAACCGGTAGATGTTTTTTAAACTCAATTGTGGTTATTAAACTAAGATAATAAATAAAATTAAAAAAAGAGGTAAATATTGCTGGAAGTCGGAGCCCTGAAAGAAGGGGAACGACATGGCCGTTTGTTTGGCCAGTCTACTGTGCAGCTTTTTCGGGACGCAGTAAATAAGTTCATAATAGCCAACAAAATAGGATTAAATGAATAGGCTACTAGAAGAAAAAGTAAATGAGGTAGAAACAACATTATTCATGTTAATTCTAAAGATTTTTTTACTGGTGTTTTAGTACGATTCTGTAAATTAAACGTGTAGAACTAAAAGAACAGTGTTTTTATTTTCATATGTGTAATTATGGAGTTCTACAAATTTGTGAAATATCCTGTTTAGCAAACCCATGCGGCATTTTTGCCTGACATTACAGCATACAGCCATGAACTTAGTCTAAAGTTTCGAATACGAATGGTTCTGTTATGAACAGAATAAGAAACAACGGAACTTTTAATCGGATATACAAAGACAGAGGAGTTACAAAACTAATTATAATTCAAAAACTGGACTATTTGGGATATATTATGAGACATTCGGAAATGTAGCAGATTCGATATATCATAATTCAAATAAAAATTGCCCAACATGCCCAACTTTACGACTGAAAAATCAAATTGATAAATAATGGTGCAGCTTTTCTGATTGGCTATCAACAAAATTATTACAACCAACGTCCGTTAGCTAGGAACAGCATGAGAAGAAAAATAAGTAATACTAAGAGCGCTTGACCTATCTTGTTGGATCTTCTTCTGAACAACAATACAAACATTTCAACACTACTGCCATATAAGCTGAATGAGCTTTGAATTGTCCAGCTTAAGATACAACATTGACGCCATCACATTGAAATAGTGAATTAATGGATGGATATAAATGAAACAATGTTATAACTCTACTTGAGTGTATTAGCATAATCTTAATAAGTTTAATAACATAAGTTTAATACTTCACCTGCCGATGAGAGTTACTGTGTCTATCGAAACTCGAGTAGTGCTAATAAACTCAAGTAGAGTTATAACATTGTTTCATTTATATCCATCCATTATGATGAAACTCTACAAAGTTAACGCTGATTATATTAATAATGTAATAGTGACATAGTTATTAGATAGAAATGAGAACTTTAAGTTTAGATTGTGATCGAATGTTACTCCGCAACATAGATCAGTAAATGAATAGACATGAAATAAAGTGTACGTATAGGAGAGATGTTTTAAACATTAGTTACGGAACGAGGGGCATTCTACACACATTCTTGGTGAAAACATAAATTCGATAGTTTATGACACTTTCATGCAACAGTAAATCTAAAATTAAATCTTTGTGTAAACAAGATGTATTTTTTACATTAATGCATATTACATTGTCACGGTTTAAATTTTCATTTTAAGCGAGTCATATTTTTTAAAAATGTCGCGAAGCTATTTGATTGAGTAAGTGGTACCAAAGTGATCAAATCAAGTTTATATATTTGGCGGTCTGTGGCAATTGTTAATCATAATTCAACAATACTCAAATGTAATATTTATATGACAAAAATCTATTGATCAATTATATTGATTGATATATTGATATTGATGATTGATATATTAATCAAAATTTGTAATTCAAATAATAAAACGTAATATTGGATAACACTCACAAATATTTTGTTTATCAAACAAAATATTTAAATGTGGATTTATAAAATAATTAAATATTAGGGTCGATTCAAAAGAACAGCAAACAGCCGAAAGCTAACAAAGCTTGAAAATCCACGGATTATGAAATATAATATTTTCCGCACTAAATTATTCTATTTGCTACAAATGCGAAGAGAGCTCACTTGTTTCGCATTGTTTTTTTTTTTTGTGCTGCCTATTTTTCATTTTTCCTTTTCGTTTATTGTTTCGTTTCACTTCGTTCCATTCGCCGTTCCGCTATAAATAATATAATATCATCCGTTTCAAGCGAAAAATACATCCCATCGCGATTTTATGCTTTTCGTCAATAACTAATGACTGAGTTTTTGTGACATTCAGAAGCAAAAGTGTACTCGATTATTCTCGAGACGATGAAAGCTCTGAAATTATATTTTGACTAGACTGTTAGTGAAGGATTGACAATCAGAATGTTTTAAATAAAGATTACATACCGTGGGTATGCGTTGCTGATTTAATCTCGTCTGGAACGGTAACACATTATTATTTAAAGGTAGATAAGAAATATCTGAGTACAGAGATATGTAACACTAAAATAAAACTTATCGAAGACACCAGAATGAAATCTCGTTCCCCGCGCCCGGCAGCCTAGCGGGATGTTCCCCTAGCGGGCGTCCGACATATCGCGTCGGTACTCGGCCGGCTCGGTGGTAGGATCGCCAGATAGCTTATGCTGCCTTTCGACACAATATCAATAATAATATTTTATTCCATACAAAATGCAGGAGATGTACAAAGCAATGTTCGTCATATATTTGTATTATTTGAATACATGTCCGAACATGTTGTCAATCGATAAAATTCAGATACTTAAAATACCAAAATACGAGCTTCATTCAAAATTGAAGGATGGGATGGTAATCCGATTCCTGGGTGTACGTTTATGGAAGTAAGCAGGCAGCGAAGATGATCAACGTAAAATGTTACTTACGATTGCATTGAGTTTATTATACAAGGTTACAATAATTTTAACTAAAGATTAGAGTCGATGCAAAAAACTTCTTAGAGAACTAAGTAAGGTGTCTGTCTAGGCGCTCGATGTACTCAACGTATCTCAGATGCGGTCAAGTAGTTTAAGTGCCGGTTGAGTGGTCAGTAGTAACGTTTTACTATAATAAAAAAAGTTACTAAAGTAACATTTTTTGCGAAAACTAGTCGTTTGAACGTTAGTAAAAAAATATTTAGTTCTCCAAAGTACATCCCGTAATTAACTCATTTTACTGATAATTAAACATGTTGAAGTGGTTTCGTATTTTTCTATATTTCTCGGCTTATATTTAAATATTATTAGGTTTATTATAAATAATAAAACTCTAGGCCTCCTGGTCGCGAGCACCATTGAGGTGATTTCGGCTTTTCGAAGCCTATTTATATATAATTTTATAATAAATAATATTTCTCCTGGTCGCCGGCACCACCTGTGGCAGTTCCGTATTTCCCTACGTCTGTTATATATATATATATATATTTTTAGAATAATTATATTACTCTAAAATTAATTCAGAATAATTAATAAAACCCCTGCTTTCCGGCACCAGTGTAAGATCTAGCTTTCTACCTTGCTTAATACTAATTTTTACGCTTAATGCTAGTCTATTCGCTTAATATCTAAATTTGGCCAACGTGATCGTTCTAGCGGTTAAGAATATTTCCCATGTTATGTCCGTAATGCTCCTAGTTCTTTTAACCCGCGTCTTCAATTTTCAAATACCTAAAGATTACAAATATCCAAATATTATAGCCGTTCAAATACCTATAGAGCAATTATTTAAAATAAATATACCGATTATCTTATGGTATACGACTAAGTAACGGAAAACTTCCCGTCAAGCGGTATGATATTCGAGCGCGCCCGTTATAGTATTAATTATGTGCGTGTTATTCAGAGCTAGAATGTAAGAGTGTGGTAGAAATCATACATATGTACGCATTATTCAGAACTAGAGTGTAAGAGTGAGAAAGAGATTATACATAGGATACCAACCTTGTCGTAGACTCGTACTCGTGACTGTGGCCGCTTCGTGGCGTCGCCTAGCTGTTCATAAATTATGTGGACATGTGAAACGACATGCGACATGCCAAGTGCCTGCCTCGCTTGACAAATATGTTCCGTGGTTACATGATAAGTTCCCCAGACACCAGACTGTGGCGTACGTTCGACTCCTCTAACCCCAAATTCAAAATCCGTACGTCTGGCGCATATTCGCAGTAGACGTCGGATCCTGAACTTCGAACCCTGATCACCCAACGCGTTCAAAAGTTTAAGATGATGATGATGATAATCCAAAATTTTGATTCGGCCAATGTCTAAGTGAACAATATCATTTGTTATGACTCATTCAAGATGCATGGCCGAGGTCCTTGTATCTCCAATACGTTGCTGTTCAGTGTCGGTAGGAGAGTGGCCAATCCGGGCCGCGTCCACCACTGAAGGTAATTAATTGTGATGATTGTGACAGCTATTCAGTATCGGTAGGAAAATGGCCAATCCGGGGCCTCGTCCACCACTGAAGGTAACTAATTGTGATGATTGTGACATGACAGTACGATTCTCAGGAAATTCCCTAACTCCTTGGGTGCGTCTGAACACGTAGGTCATGTGACAATGGTGTCAGAAGAATAGTTTAATTTATCTGCAGGATGATCCTCGGTGCCTCGAACAATGCATCTCGAATAGAGTCAGGAACAATTCGTTAGGATTGTTAATATTGTGTAAGTCCGTGCAGAATGACGCCTACTGATATAAATCTCCCTCTCGTCCTTTCAATAAGATACCCACGCTATGTGGTTTGAAATGACTATCTCCCGGCATTCATGTTAAGAGACTCATCTCTCGAGAAGTCCGAAGAGGTACCTACGGTTAGCCGAGGCGTCCTTCCTCTGGGATCTGTTCCGTCCACTCACGTCTTAGCCAGGGCGTGGGGTCACAGCATTCAATCGGCAGACTCTTTCGTCTTTTGTGCCAATAGCGCCACTTGATCAGCTAGCTTATGTCAACCCTTCTGCTCTGCAACTAACGTATACGAATGCACTAAAGCATTTCCCGTGAATAATATGTATCGCCCAGAACAGAGACCCTCCTCGGCAATTGTAGTCCACTTCAAACTCGACGAAAGACTATCTTGACAATCAATCCCACTGCATCAATATCAGTCACCCGCGACGCTATTGTTACTTTGATCACAAGGGAGCGAGGCCCTCGAATAAATTCAGTTTGGGGGGGGGGGATGTTAGTACTAGTAATAAAATAGTAGTGACAATAAACGCCGTATGATTTCCTACCCATGCAATCGTGCGATTTCAAGGTAAAATAAACATACAAAGGCTCTCCGATAAATTCTATCATTTCAAACTGCAAGTCATTTCTTCGGATCGAAAATGTAATCTATAAAATGCGCCCCGTCAGGATTTCATGAGATTTTTAGATTTATATTTCCGCGGATAAGTAAATACACAAAAGTTACGTGCATAGTTACATGATTATTTACCCGGCCAATAGTAGTATATAATTGGTCCTAAATGAGGAGATATATGTAACTAAAACTTGTAGGTGGGTGTTCCCAATTTATAAAACGGACAGTAATTAAATAAAATGAAATATCAAGTGGCCTAGCGGTTACGCCAGTTCCTTTCTATGAATGAGTAATTACATGGTGATCCGATTCACACTACAGTATTTGTTAGCGGTATTAATTATGCATACAAGCATGCTAAAAGGTAAACTTAGTATTTTGGGTCCTCTGCTGCGGCCCACGGCGTCAGCGTCAGTCCTGGTCTGCCCTCTGGATCCCGGAACCACTGCATTCGCGATTTATGAATTTTAACGCGGCCTTCGCGGACCCGTAGAACAACACGATCACCCCAATAACACTCGCGGCGCAAATCTCCGAAGGAAAATCTAGTTTCGTTCCCCGCGCGATCCCGGCTCAAAAGCGACCCTCTCACGTGCGATCACGGAACTCTCCCGAAAACTCGCCAAACTGAAAGCTCGAAACCGACCTTCTCGCCCCCCTGAAGCCGACTGCCGTGAAGCTTTCGTTTTTCAACCCTCGACCGTCTTCATCCCTCCCCCGCCCCTGGCGTCTCCGCCCCGGCCCCTGCCGTATCAGCTCTAGAAATTTCTAGGAATTCATATTTTTTTATCAGTTTGGTTATATGTGGATCATCACAATGTCATCTGTCAAAAATTTAAAATTCCACTATTTTAGTGATGAGAGTTTGTCCGATGGTGATCTCGTTGTTTAATATACACTATTACACATAATACGAAAAAATGTCACCACCAAAATGACAGATCGAACGCCTACGCGAAAAAATCCATAGATAATGCATAAAATAAAGCATATTTCATGATTATTTTAACACCTATAGACATCTCCATGTATGCTTTGGCAATAGTAAATTTTACGTTCGAACAACCCACAAACGATTTTAACCACGGGCTTTAATAAAAAGTTACTAATGATAACATAACCGGCCCTAAGATAATTTTTCAACAAGATTTTTCTAAATATGAATTAAATATATTAATTAGAAAGATATACACATAAAATCAATTTTATCGAAAAAAAATTATTGTTGTGCGACCGGGATTCGAACCTGGATCTCTTTCCAAATCGAGGAAGGTGCATTATCCAACTATGCTACAGCGACAATACTTTAAGCCTATATGTTACCTTTTTGATATTAATACATTTAATCGTTCTATTATTTGAAAGAGCCATCTACCTTGTTTTTACAGAATCTCAAATACATTTTAGTAATCTGATAGCAGACGCTAGAATTATCAATTCATTTTTATTAAATTTTGGACATATTGATACAACATTTTTATTAGAAGGAAAAACACATTCTTATTGTGAAATGTAATTATTCAGAACATAGCTCTGCGATATTTTAAATATGAATTAAATATATTAATTGGAAAAATATACATACAAAATTAATTTTATTGAAAAGTATTGTTGTTGCTCCACCGATATTCGAACCTGGATCTCTTTCAAACCGGGGAAGGAGCATTATCCAACTATGCTACAGCGACAATATTTTTAGCGATAAATTTTTAAACATATATTTTACCTTTTTGATATTAATACATTTAATCGTTCCATTATTTGTAAGAGCCATCTACTTTATTTTTACAGAATCTCAAATGTCTTTGAGAAATCTGATAGCAGACGCCAGAATTATCAATTAATTTTATATGTATATCTTTCTAATATTTAAAATGTCACTGAACGTCTATTCTGAATAATTACAACTTCACAATAAGAATGTGTTCTCCTAAAAAATGTTCTGTTTATCAAGTCATGTTTGTGGCATTCCATGTAAAGAGCTACTAACTAAGAGATCCTGTTTAACGCTTATGAATGATCCTTATTAATAAACCAACGAAGAAGACATGCAGGGACAAACGATTTCCATTTAACACCTTAATTACCGCTCTGTCTTTCTATGTTTCGTATTTAAATTTTAGAGTTTCGGGTATT
Organism: Eubasilissa regina; assembly: GCA_022840565.1. Classification (NCBI taxonomy): domain Eukaryota; kingdom Metazoa; phylum Arthropoda; class Insecta; order Trichoptera; family Phryganeidae; genus Eubasilissa; species Eubasilissa regina. The sequence continues at coordinate 32,444,479 of JAINEB010000007.1, forward strand.
TTACTTGTGTATTTCGTAACAGTATAAAAAAATAGACTTTTCTGCTGATCTAAAAATACTGACGTATTCCTTCGCTTGTTGTATCCCGCCAATGCGGACAGCACTTCATTTTTACTAACCCATTACTTAGTTCAAACACAGACATCTGTCAGTTGATTACTATCAGAAAATGAGTAGGCGCTGCTACCTAATGAAAACACTTAGAGAAATTGAATGTTAAAAATAGATCATTCTTGAAATACGTATTTTTTTTAAATACAAGAACAAATGTTACCCATTTCCCTTGACTCAGTCCATCGCCACACTAAATAAATACAAAATTAATTCATACAATTTGGGAGAAGTAATAAAAGAGTGGCTTATCGATAATGATTTGTCTCGCTTGTAAGCATGGAATAGATTGTTGAAATGTGATGATAGGTATAGATTTCGTGGACTGTATCGATTAAAATTAATGTTTAGTTGACGCAACCCGAATTGGATTCAGAAAGAAAATAATGACAGATGGATCTGGCCTAACTTGATCTCAGTCCTGGGTTGGACGTCAATTTTCACCTCCACTTGACTCGCACTTTTTAACTGAAGAACGGAGATATCACAGCACTTCCGGATGCTGTAGAACACCGCTTTTTTCCGTTATCCTGATTTTGCGCTCGGCGCTTTTCTCGACCGTCAAAAGAAACACACGCGTTGACAGGTCTGCGTACATGCATGTCCGACATGCCCAACAAGATGTTTAGTGGGTCTGGTCTAATTATAAAATATAAAATTTAAAAAAATAAAACTACATACATTTTTTTTTTAAACAAATAGTGCATATGAAAAATAAAGGTAATTGCTTTACTAGACGTTGTCTGTTCTAAAGCAATTTCCTGTACAGTTTTTAAAAGTTGTAAAAGTTAAGAGATAATTAAGTATAATGAGTGGGTTATAAAAAATTATGTGAAAAAAAGGTTTTAAAAAGATATTGAACAAAGGTTATGAAAATATTATTTTCAGTAATATACAATAGTCGATGATAAGAGTATGTGGGTAGTTAGGTTAGCGCAAATGACAAATGTTTCATTTTACTTTCTACCCTCATCATAAGTAATACGTATACATTAATTAATGTGCGAAGGTAATTCGAAATATTACGATATATACGAAATTTATACATATCATTATAATATAAGAAGATATATTATAAGGATACAATTCTGGCCAACGAATAGTGGCTCCTGCGCGACCATGGCCAGTGTTTTGGTAAAATCTGATATTCACTATCGAAAACATTATTTATTATCAAAAAATAGAAATGGTCTACCACAGTAGCCTGACGTAACCAATAAACACAAACAAAAACCTTATCAGACAAATACGTAATGCTCCGTCCCGGCGCTATCACCGTTTACGCGCTCCACATTTCCTCTGCGCTAGACTTCCTCCTCGACAGTCAGGCCAGAGCCTGACTGCTGATTGCCAAGCCGCCTGGCGGCAGTGGACTAAAATAACTTTAACTCGATTAATATTATTTCTTAATTACTTTATTTATGAAGCGAATTACCAAGTATAAGGTGAATTCCTCACATAAAAAAATATTTTGTTAAATTTATGAAATCTTTCTAATTGTTCTATTTTGGGAACAATTTGACTTTAAGTACGACGTCACATGACACACATTTCTAAAATTTTATGCGATAGAATAATTTATATTTTTTTATTTAATATCTTTGTTTTATTAACCACTTAATTGAGTTTAAATACATCTACCGGTTTCGAAAAATACCATTTTCTTAGTTAGTTATGATATCTTGTATTTAAACTCAATTGAGTGGTTAATAAAACAATGATAATAAATAAAAAAAATATGAATTTTAACCACAAAGTTAATATTGCTAATTTTAAAAGTATGGTAGTATAATTTATCGAATTCAGTTGATTTCTGACGATTTAAACACAAATTCACTGCAAGACGAATGACAATCGATTACTGTGTCAAGCTTTTTATTGTCAAATTTTTAAAATACCACCTGTGGCGTCGCTGCCTCCGTGACATTATTCATTTTTACAGGATTATTTTTTCCTGAAAGCACAGGTGTTCTAAAAACCCATGTTCCATGTCTTCAAACGACATCCTATTGTACCAAAGTGCGCCGTCGTTTAAGCTTTGAGAAAATATTGATCGTTCTACAGAGCTACATTTTTCAGTGTTACAAATGTCAATATTTCATTCATAATACTTTTATACTATACTATATCAGATACTATCATACACAATGAATCTAATCATACATTATCACACAAACACTCAGGGTTCCACTCTATGATACATCGTTTAGTCAATATTCCTATGTCAACATCCAATTTCAATACACAATTAAAAAAATAGCACTTAATAACGGGTATAATACAGATTTGATAGACACTATTTTAAAAAATTAATTAAAAGAATATAATAATCAATTTTTATACAAATCACAGATAAAACATAATGATAATAATGATAATTGGCGTAGGATTTTATACATAAATAACTTCTCGAAACAAATATCTAAACACCTACCACGAAACATTAGACCGGCATTTTATACAAATAATAGTATACAAAATTTACTCATAAATTCTAAAGACAAAGATGATAAATTTAACAATTCTGGTGTTTATAAACTTAGTTGCAAGGATTGTGCTGCATTTTATATTGGTAAAACGGGTAGAAATTTTAATATAAGGGTAAGGGAGCATTTGAGATGTTTGAACAATAGTGGGTTTTCAGAATTTTCTAACCATTTGATAGAAAATGGTCATGATTTTGATAAAAAATTGGAATTGTCAATTTTGCATATAAACGGTGTTGGTCACAAATTAAATAATTTGGAATCGTTGGAGATAAATAAAGCGTGTAAAACTAATTAAAAAATTATAAACAACCAACTAAATGTAACTACGAGTACCATTCTAAAAATTTTTCCTAAAAATTATTCGACTAAATTTGTATTAAGCAACAATTTGAGTTAGGTACTAAATTTATTTTTAAATAATTGTTGTTTTTTTTAAAAATAGATTCTGGTAAAGAAACAATGTTATATGTTTTTAGTTAGTTATGACATCCTGAAGAAGAAAATGGTATTTTTCGAAACTGGTAGATGTATTTAAACTCAATTCAGTGGTTAATAAAACAAAGATAATAATTTTAAAATATTTAATTCATAATATTTAATGAATTTAAAATAGAACACAATTACGTGCATATTAATATGCTAAAACTAAAGAATCCAATCCGGCTTAGTATACAATATTTATGAATCTCGGGATAGGTTGGTGTAATCCCTAAGCTTTGGTATTAATATTTTGAATTCATTTCGGGGTACCAAAATTACACTGAAAAAAAACTCGAGGCTGTACTATTGATCCGGGCATATGATTCATGATAATTCAATTGTTTTATATTCAAATTATTAACTCGTTCCCGTGGATATGACATTTTCATCTGTCTAAGATTTTTTTTTCTTTTTTTATTAATATTAAAAATATAATACAATTTCAATAATCAGTATAATAATAATAATATATATATATATATTAACATTTGTTTCTTCTCTATGAGAGTAAGACTCATGTATAGAGAAGGAGTATATTCGAGTTAATTTATGTTTCAGTTAGTCTGTGTACATATTTTTTTTACTTCAGTTACAAATTTATGATAGTCCGTAATTTTTCTAATTGTGATGGGGAGATTGTTAAAAAATTTGATACCTTGATAAATATATTGATTTTGAGCTGCGGTTTATTTTAATTTTGGGATATCAATTTGATCTCCATATCTTGTAGATCGGAATTCGCTTCTTAAATTTAATTGATTTTTAATTTTGAATATTTGAATTATTGAATTTTTGTTGCATATGTCTACTATTTTTGGTACTTTAAAATCTGTGAAAAGTTGTATACTTGGAAGTTCTTTTTTTTTTTAGAATAATTTTTATTATCATGGAGCTGTATGATAATTTATCAATTGGATTTTTTTCCAATTTTTTCGACTGAGTTTGGTTCAATGCCGATGAAGTGAAATGTTTATAAAAATATCCCAAGAATTCGCTAACTATCTACGTATATTTAAATTGAATATACAGTATTCAAATATTATACGTTTACTGCGTCAACGGCCAAATGAGGAACACGTGCATGAAGTAAATAATATATACTTCGCGTTCGAGTTCACACCGTCTTAAAAAAAAAACTGGGACTATTTGCTTTGTAGATACTCAACCGCGCAGATTTCATACGCAGTCAACGTGGACCAGATAATTAAATTATTCTGGTATATGTACATTGTGTAACTTTGTTTTTTTACCACGTTCGCTCGGTACCACGTGGGCTGAGTAAATAACACCTGGTGAACACATAGATTGTATATTTTTAACATTAGTTCTCTTCGATAAATCTGCCATAGTTTTTATTAATTGACCACGTGTATCCGGAATCTTCTCTAACTAATATATACTAATATATCTACGCACATCTCTCTACTGTGTTTATTATTATCATTAAATTGTACAAAATCATATGATGATTGACAAAACCAGTACTTAATAAATAAAAAGGAAATAGGATATGTTTTGTACTTGCAGGCGCAAGTCGCGTGTTACCCCGTAATATCCATCACGATGTATATCCGTCTAGCTGACCTTTCACCTGGACGTATTCGGCGAAGTGCGGAAGAGTGCGAATTCGAGTGTCAAAGGGTCAACACGCTTGATGGATTATCGCCGAGATGGATTATCGCCGTGAATTAACGATGTCCGAACCGAGAAACCGAATTCGCCAGCATCTGATCCCTTCGAAGTGCAGCGAAACCTTCTTCCTTTAGTGCCAATCGAGAAAATTATAAAGTGGCGTACTTCTCATGAGATAAAGATCAAGGTAAGATCAAATTTCTTTTGTCCTTATACCTTTCTTGATCCAAATCGGTTTGCGTTAAACAAACTATGGTACATATTTAGGAATGGGTAGGATTTATAATATAGAACGCGGATGTATTTATAATGTTATTTCGGAATACAACATGAAAGTTTGAGAGTGCAGCGGGCGCGCCCGGTATCCGAGACGCTGCACGCTCTAACGGCCGTACACCAAACAAACAATAACCAGCAGAGATACAGTCCACTAGGGGATCTATTTCCCACCGGTACTCGAATGTAACACTTCATTTAATTGCGTTCGTTCTGTGTAGGATATTTTATAAATGTAACATTATGAGTATAACAGCATATCTAATTGTAATATTAATGAGTATGTCTAATCTCAGGATCGTTAAAATTATTATTTGTCGCGGAAGTGGATGGCAAATATAATTATACCTACTAGCAATATTGCAACAATATTAATACTACATACAGAACTGGAAAAAGTACTTAAAATATTAAATAAACAGTGCGTCTTCTGTTTCTGCAAAGTAGTGGTGGCATGCCAGTCCATATTGGTAACGACCGGTGATTCTGTAGAATGTAATTTGAAAATATTTATTATCAAATTAGAGAAGCAGTCTAAAATAATACAACTTAACAAATTAACGTAAACAAATACTTAATCTGAGGTATTTTTAAAATGGTTTAAATAATGATGTTACTTATCATTCCCGCAACACACGTGCCACCTGGCTATAGATTATAATTCCGCATCTCTTTGCCCTAGCTGTAATAATTATATTGGCCTGCTTTTAAATAATGCAATAGGGCCGAACGGTTCATGTTTTGGATAAATGACAGGTATTCAAATATTCGCTTGAGTCTTTTTCTCATTAAATGGCTGAACAATAAACAGTTAATAAATAATATGTTGGTAAAATAACCTATGCACATAAAAAAACTGCTACTTTGATGTTTTTCTTTGCTGGTAACACTGTAGACTGTACTCCGCAGTTATATGATTTTTTTTACATACCTAATATAATTAAGGACCATGTACGGTAAACATAATAATGAATTTTTAAGGTTATTAAAAAAACTTACAACTAAAAATATATTTAATTTCATTCGACGGACAATAACCTCTCGATCTAGAAGAGAGCGGTTTCATTAAACCGAGACTTGTGCGAGTTTTATTGGTGTTGTCTTAATAAACTTTGGAACCAGCTAAAAATTTCATCAGCATTTCGTTCGGCGTCCGTTCATCCAATCAGTGAGTCGTCGATAAAAAGCGCAAAAGGGGTGGCCATGTCGCCCTCCCTGCAACCCTGCTCCCGCGCCCGCCGACCGCCCTGGGCCGCTGGACACCCAGACCCTGGACGCGGAGACGCGACGCAATAAACCGCTTTGGGGGACTTTGTTTTGATTAGGGCGAAGCCCTTAAAACCTTACGGCGGCAAGAAAACACTCACGAATTTATTTGTTGTTTTTCACTTCATCGTAAATGGATTCACCACACATACACCAAATTTATCCTACCTTTAAAATATTCCTGAGGTTCGTCTCCACGGAAAGATACAGGATGAGATAATCTCGTGTTACACGTGTTGAGATTTTGATCTGGAGATAAAATCGGAGATCAGCTTGAGATTATGGTTGAAAGAGACAAAACTTAAACCAGCGTTCGCGACTTTCAATCTGACAAAAACCTACCTAAAACCCTACCCTATATAATAGATCCCTGTAACTATCTATTATGAAAAGTTAAACGAGAATTATTAAAGATATTAATATGAATGTTATTAATAATTAAATTATAAACATTTTTCCATTTTAACTGCTGATGGAAGACTCGAAATTACTTAACTGATGAACAGCAATGACATTTAACGTTTGAGATGACGAGCATGAATAATTATACTGTCAGTGTAATGAGGGCAGACCCACCCCTTTCCCAGGACCGATATAATAAGCTCAAGGCTTCTATCTCGGATCTACACTTTCGCCACCTGGTTGACATTATTTTAATGCTACTATGACGGCTCGTCGATAGCGCCTCGCTGGACGATACCGCGCACCTGCCAAAACAAAAAGTTTCATATCCCCGACAGAATCACTTTATTAATTTAGAAAATACAAATGAGTATAAAACTTTAACAATCACGATTGCAGAAAACAGAGTTAATGACTTACTCAAGACCCGTGTGCTACACTGACGGATGCAAGAGAGGAGATGGTTGAGGGTTTGGAGATTCCGTTAGGAACTGACCGATCTGCTCAAGCGCGGTAGGAACCTAAAGTTATTTAGAGCCTTTGTTCGAGTGTGAGGCTCTCGATGGGAGAACCTTCGGAGAACCGCTAACGGTGTGTATTTTTTTCATTTTATTTTAATTTGTTTTAAAATGTTGGATATTTATTGCTAATCTAAATTTATTTTACTTTGTTCATTTCCTTTTAATATAATTTATAAATCTAACTAGTATTTAAATTCTCTGTGACTTATCTTATCTTCCTTTATGTTAAAGTGTGACGTATGGTGTATTGTTTTTATGGGTTAAATCTGCCAGCAGTGATGCGTGAAGTGTGAGTCCCCTATTCGCTTTTTTTTTTACCGTCCTTTTCCCCGAAAGGGGGAGTTTCCTCACTTCTCCTTTACACCTCAGCGCTGTACTTTGTCAGCTGAATGCGCCGCGCCGCGCACTATTCACTATCAACTATTCACTACCTTTCTGTTTGCGTAATTTCATTCCGGTATATTTTATCCAACCTTTGTATCTTGACGTCAATAAATTCAGTGTAAATCGTAAGTACACATTTTCGAAAAGCACATCAAATCTGACACAGTAATTTTAAATATGGATTACCATTGATTGGTGTCATACTAACTATCTAGTAACTTATCAAGGACGTAAGAAAAAACGTGTCGTTCATGAACAATACTATGAGTTTAACTATTTAATTTATAAATTAGAATAAAACCTTATACATCACATTAGAGTCGAGCCAAAATTCTTTGAAGTATACGAATTAGGTGGATGTACTCAAAAAATACATTTCTCATTCAGAAAATAAACAATTCAATAGAATTTATATTACATTATTATATTATCAGTCGGTAACTCGAAAAGTTAAACACTGTTATGGCAAGGCTCTTTAGGTAGGTAATTATTTAAATTATTACATTTTTTCACAGAAACCGTCTTTCGCGCTCGTCCTAGAAAGAATTTTAAACACAAGTACTAATATTATATTTGTGTAAAGCAAACTCAAAGCGAATTTGTAATGCCTGAGATTTTCTTATTCTTGATGTCTTTACGCTAAAAATGCCATTATATTATTTATAAAATATTTTTTTACATACAGCCATATATATATAGGGTGGGTCCAAAATCACTTTTCCATTTAAAAATTAAATAACTTTTTGTATTTTATTTTTTCTTTCCCATGAAAGAAAAAATCATTATTTGACATAACATGAGTTTTTTATTTAAGTATACATGAATAATATACTCCTATTTTCTGGCTATCTGGCTCTATACTCGTTCTTTTAAATATGCCTTTAAGAATAAATCTGGAAATGTGAGGTTAATTAGTAATTAATGTGCTCTGGCTGAATGGGCAGTTACCCCATGTCGCTGCCATCACAGTTTGATCATCGTTTTCTGACATAACCTCGAACTCTTTTGGGAGTTCATTAGGATATGGGTGCCACGCTGGGATCTACTGAGAGGAAAAATTCCTTATAATAATAATAAGTTTACTCCTTAGGTTGCATCAGGGTGGTTTTCTGTCAGTTGTGGCTCGCTAGTGTCTAGACTAAATCATTTCATTGAGGGAAGAAATGTTTCATTTTGCACACTATCGCTGTCCCACAGTGTACTCTCATGTTTGTATATATTGTCCTTTAGTTTTCTATATTCTGTTTATTTGTTTTTCTGTTTTAATTTTTGCATTATGCACAAATATGTTTACTCATTTTTTTTAATGTTATTTATATTGTGAATCAATTATTAAATAAAGCAATTTGGCACCGTTTTTGTTTTGATGATGTTTTTCCAGGATGTGAATGATGGTTTTCCAGGAAAAAGATTCTAACCTGGCGGCGAATGAGTATGATCGATATGCGAGTGTTTTCTCATAAAACGATACTGGCTAAATGGAGGATTACCATTCACTACTACCACATTTAAGTTGTATCCAATACAGCAAGAAAGCAAGAAGCGCACAAATATCCCAAAATTTGTCTATATCTGTCGCCTGTAACTGTTACTCTTACTTTCTCTAATGTACACATTGAATACTTTCTCTGAAACGACCTGAGTGAGATCTTCCACTTTATGGATCTGCGTTACAAGAAATGCCGATATGCCACGGCCAATATCGCTAGTTATAAAGTAAAACTTCATGGGTACAATGGGTATAATGGGGTTCAAAGTAAAATTAGATCTAAGTCAATTTTTTCATCATACGTATTTTTTTTATAAAAACTTATTTAGTTTTTAAATAGTAAAGTGATTATTGGCCCACCTGTATTTAAAAAATATATTCAGTACGCAGACAATGAAGATGGACAGACAAGATATAACTCATGAAATGTCTTAAAACTTTCTGGAGGTTTGTGGAAGACTCTATGGCAGCGTACCTCTGATATTTAATAAGTTGTCAGACGTATGTACGTCTGGGATCTTGAATTTTTAATGCTGTCTCGAGGGTTGTATTCCAATGACCTAAAGTGAAAAATATGAACTCTCTTTGTCTGAGCTTTTTTAGTCTATATCACGAGTTGCTTGCATCCACTCGCCTTGCTTAGTCTGTCCATTCTGTCGACCCTGGCTTCTCTTGCAGGAAGCCATTCTGTCGACCCTGGCTTCTCTTGCAGGAAGCCATTCTGTGGACCCTGGCTTCTCTTGCAGGAAGCCACTCTGTTTTTATTTTTACCCATATTTCTCTTTTTTCATTAAACTTTCATCTCTCTTTCCTGCATCTCGGTCTTCATCGGGACTCTTTCTTCATTGACATTACCTAACCCCACTTTATCCCTGTATGTTTTCTGTTCATCATAATTATGTTGGTGTGTTGTAACCAACGTCTTTATTTAATATATTATTTATATTAACGTTTCCATAAATTTTGTTTCTCAATTATTTATATTTATATGTATTATATTCGACTAGTATTTTCTCTTTTGTTCTATATTCGTTAATGTTTTTTTTATTGCCTCTCTTGCCTCTCTTCTTATTTAGTTATTACGATTGTGTTACTTTTAGTATTAAAATATTTTAGTAATGATAATCTTATTAAGGAGAACACATTTTTATTGTGAAGTTGTAATTGTTCAGATCATTGGTCTGTAATATTTTAAATACTAATATTATATAATATACAAATATATTAATAATATTGTTATTGCTACCGGGATTCGAACCTGAATCTCTTTTCTATCAGGGGAAAGTACGTTAACTGATTATGCTACAGCAGACAGTACTTTTGACGACAAATTTTCGAACCTACATGTTACAGTTTTCAAATGAATACTGTGATATTATAAATAGGGGTCACGTACTAAATTGCCCCGTCACTTATTTTTCATCAAGCACCTTGCCAAAAATAATTACCCTTAAGTTGGCATCACACTCTGTGTCTGAGATTATAAAAACTGTTACATATAACATGTTGAAAACGATCGACGAAGCTGTTATACTAAAATGTAGCTGTGTGCGATTTACTATAGCCAGAGGGAAACAAGACGTTTCGATCGATTCACAAAATGGTATTTCTAAAAGATCGATCTCTCCTTTGTTCGTGTAGGTACATGCTTAAGTGATTTCCTATTTATCTTAATTTCGAGGTATGTTCCCGCCCAAAGTACTCAAGAATTGTTTTCCTGCGCGGTTTTTTATTTAAAACTTTCTGAAGAATAAAACATTATAGTATATTATACAGTAGTATACCCAATATACGAATCCAACACACCTCTAAGGCGTACAGTATACTGTAAAATATTATTAAATTATTGTAAAATGTATTAATAAAAGCCTTTCAATTACATGTGATTATCGCGTTCAGATATATACATATACATATATATATATATATATATATATATATATATATATATATATATATATATATATATATATATAAATATATTATTTTTATTAAGAGCGAACTTTCATTTTTCCGGTTTGAAATTCGCGAAATTATACACGAATTAGATATGCTTTCAAGACAAGATTAATAGTTAAATTCTTATAAGTTCCAGAGAAATAATTAATAACGTTATTTGTTACATAAATCATGCGAGAAAAGAACCTTTGAATAGAAAGAAACGACAATAATTGTTGATTTTCTCGCATTCGATACAAGTGTCAAACATAACACGTATCCAAAAGCTTATTCATGACTTATCCAAGTATTTCATATTAATATTATGGAATGAGTGTTGTCATTTGAATTAATCTATCGAAAATTAAATAATTTTTCGAAGTACCTAATTCATATATGTGAATATGTTTTGAAATCAGATAAAGTACCTACATATATTTATGATCGCTTAAATCAATGTTCTAAATTTAAAATTATTATGACAGCTTCAATTTATTATTTTGTTTAATGTTATCGACTTAAAACGCCACCTTGGCGTTTTGGTGATAGGTCTGTTTCATAAATACCTATTATTTATAAAACAGACAACTTGTGTTTAAAATGTGAAAGTGTTATGTATAAATGAAATATTTTATTACGACATACATAAAAATAACACACATAAAATGTTTACTTTGTTCAAGAAAAGATTATTTACCCCTAAAATCAGTAAATAATCATATAATTTATGAAATTTGCTACAAATTTTGTGAAAAATTGTAATATTAATTCATACTGTGGTTTTCGACATTTTCAAACGAAAATAATGACAGCGCGGATTCTACGACCGTCATAAACCGTATTGAAGTTCGATGGACAATTAAAATAATTGTATTTTATAAGGCTGAAAAAATATTATTTAAAAAACTGATTATGTTTTAAAGCATATGAGCAAATATAATATATTATTTAAAAACATATTTTTTTACTAAAACGGAGTATTTTAAAAACGTCGAAAACTGGTAATATGTCCTCCAAATTGAAAGGTTTAAAACACTATAAATTTTTAACATTTTGTTTCAATTGAGATTTGTCTCCGTAATCTTGGCTCAAAGGTTAAAAAAAAATGTATTTCGTTTATGCAATAATTTATAAAATTAAGATAATTTCGTAGCACGCGGAAAATGCATCTAATGGTAGCGGTCTTTCTTATAATACTTGTATTGTTTTAATTATGGCAAATAACATTTTAAATTAGTATAATGGTCATATCTAAGTAATATTTTTTAAAAAAGGCTAATCTAGTGTATAACTTCTGATTTATACATGAATAATAAAAATCTACATTTTCGTAAAAAAAAAACGAAAATTTGAAATATTATTGAAGGAGCCGCCATAAGGAAAACAGACCACCAAAGAAATACACATGACCTAACTCAAATTCCTTATCCCAAAATTTTAGTGGCACCCGCGTGATCACTTTGATGCCACTCACGCAATAAATGAGCTCCTCAACTTTTTTTTAAAATATGACTTGATTGGAATGAAAATTTAAACGTTCCCAAAAAAATCAATTTTCTTACAATCCTTTTGAAACTTTGAATACACATACTTAAGAGGGTCTTTAACACGTAGAAAAATTTTTTCAATAATCATACATTTTTGCTGTGAAGTTGCATTTTCAGAACATATTCCGTGGTATTTTAAACAAAAACGTGTTTTTCTTAATATATAAGTTGTATTAATGTTTCCAAATTTAATAAAAATGGATAAACTATTTAATTCTTGCGTCTCCTATCGAGTTTTACTGAAAGGTATTTGACATTCTCTATAATGGATTGCTTTTAAAAATGGAATAATTTATGTATCAATTTGAATTATTACAGAACATGAGTTCAAAAATTTGTCGATAATGTATTCGGTTGCTACAGCGAAATCGGAAGACGCGCTCCCCGGATAGGAAGAGGTCCAGATTCGTATTTTGATAGCAACTAAATATTTTTTTCAATTTAGGAACTATTTATGTTTTAAAAACTTCTGGAGATTGACAAAAGCGTACTGCGTCGGTCTTACAAGTCTTTATATTATTTTTTTTATCTATAAAACCCGATTATATGAATAAAATATATTTTAAAATCATCTAGCACCTTTTTAACGCAAGATATATAACATCTAGCGTTGGTGATTTGTCTTCTGTAGGCGCATTGCTTATTATTTGAAAATAAGGACATATTCCGTTGATAAATTATGATTTTCTCTGTGGATTTAGGAACTATTTATGTTTTTAAAACTTCTGGAGATTGACAAAAGCGTACTGCGTCTGTCTTAAAAGCCTTTATCACATTTTTTTTATATAGACCGACTTATATATCCGACTTTATTCACAATGCCATCTGGCGCCTTTTTAACGCAAGGTGTACAACATCTAGCGTTGGTGATTTGTCTTCCGTAGGCGCATTGCTTATTATTTGAAAATAAGGACATATTCCGTTGGTAAATTATGATTTTCTCTGTGGATTTAGGAACTATTTATGTTTTTAAAACTTCTGGAGATTGACAAAAGCGTACTGCGTCTGTCTTAAAAGCCTTTATCACATCTTTTTTGTATAGACCGACTTATATATCCGACTTTATTCACAATGTCATCTGGCGCCTTTTTAACGCAAAGTGTACAACATCTAGCGTTGGTGATTTGTCTTCCGTAGGCGCATTGCTTATTATTTGAATTAAAGGGATATCCTGTGGTTCACAATAATTTATAACGGTTGATTCATAATAATTTTAAATTTTTTTGAATTAAACATTTTAACAAAAAAGATACTGGACATAAACTATACTGAGCCTCCTCGAGGACGCTCTCCTTCGATCCATCCTGGTTTTCCGAGGGTAATGGCCACAATGTGACCTTCTGAATGCCCCACCTACTCAGATCCTGTCGGATGTTGCCAGTCTTGGCCATGATGCTTACCTCGGACCCTCGGAGTCGGTGTTGTCCTGTACTGACCCGATAGCCCTCCGCTACCTCCAATTGTAAATATAGACCCTCTATCTCCAGTCGCTTCCGCAACCTCCGGTGGAACGTTCTCAATATTCAAACCACCGTCCAAACGGGGATGGCCCAGAGTCTTTAGACGTTCAACCTCCGATCTCCCTCCACTCCATTAAGAGTATTCAATCTCACCTTCTCCGAAGAAATTGCGGGATCAGAGTCCCTAAAAACGTATGTCCTCCTCCGACCTCCCTCGGGTTTGCCTGGTATACCAGTTATGACCTTAACCAGGATCCAGCTGCTAACCCTTGCTCCGCGCCATCTAGGGTGATCAGTCTTACCGTCCCAGAGGAGAATAGATAGTCTAGAATTACTAGACGCGCCTATCACGTCTATCTTCTTCTGGACCCTGCTAGGCCTTACGTACTCAATTTCTCGCTCATGGGCAAACCTTAGGGACAGATATTCTTTTCCCACTCATAAGTCTAAATGAGCTGTCAGCTTTCTCTTCATTCCATCCGATCTCAATATTCATTTAATTCGAGAACAGCTTTCTAAAACAATAACATCCACTGCAGTACTGAAAACTATTGTTTCCACAAGAACAACACTTTACAGTGGAGGGCGTTCGAGTAGTTTTACTGCCCTTTTACAATGGTCTACTTTCCGAGCAAGTACCCAAAAATATATCTTATTGTCGAGGTCATATTCTTAACGACCTGTAAACATTGGACCGCTGGCGGGTGCGCCGTCTCGCACCCCAAGTAAATGGCCTGATGATATCTATTTTTCCGTGAATTCTGTATCATCTTTGCAAACTTCGTTACAATATTAATAAAAAATAAATCTTCCAAATAATTAAAGTGCTCTAATTCTGACGCGCGCCCAGCTATATTATTAAACAAAAGGAAGTCAGTTTCACATCTGCAAGTCTAATCTGCTCGCAATCACTTCTACATACCAACTTTTCTTAATTACTTTGCATTGTTTAGTAACCAGATCAGAACCAGATTCCAATAAATATTTCTTTTTTACGGCATCTTAATAGATGAAATCTATTTTGCATCAACATATCTGCATTTTATCATTAAATACCTTTCCTCCCACACTATTTATTTGTGTTCAAAATGTTATATACATCCAGAAAATAATTATTTTTAAAAGTGTTTTTATATCATAGGTTATGCTGTTATCGACAATGCTAACTAAATATGCAATAGGTATCAAAAAAAAAAATTATTCTACTTTTGAGAACAATTCTACCAATTTAAATTTAGAGTATAATTGTAAATTTATTGCTTTAGAAAAGGTAGGTTCTTTTATCGCTCGGTAACGTTCTCTACTTTCGATTTAGCTTATCGTATTTTCTACGATGTCCCTTAACAATGTTCAAAAACATTTAATTGCGCGGGTTCGCGAATATCGAATATCGCGTAATTCATTATCTCCTCGGCGCCTGAAACGTCAATAGCTACCGCGCAGTACGTATCATTGAGCTAATTAAATATAGAATCGATCCTTCATAACTTTACCTAAAATTAATTTTGTGTAGGTACCAAGATTGTACTAAAAATATTGTTGTCGCTATCGGGATTCGAACCTGGATCTCTTCCGATCTGGGGAATGTACATTATCCGACTATACAATACAAACACAGTGGATTAATAAAAAAATTTCGAACCTATATGTAACACTATATCATAGATATATATATAAAATATCACAGACCTGTATTCTGAATAATTACAACTTCACAATAAGAATATGTTCTCCTTAATAATATGTTTACTTTTTTTTTATTTTTTTTTATTTATTATCTTAGTTTTATTAACCACAATTGAGTTTAAAAAACATCTACTGGTTTCGGAAAACACTTTTCTTTCTTCAGGATGTCATGACTAACTAAAAATATAGTATTGTTTCTTCACCAGAATCTATTTTTAAATTTTTTTAAATTTTTTAAACTCAATTATGGTTAATAAAACTAAGATAATAAATAAAAAAAAATATGAATCTTAACCACCAAGTTAATATTGCTAATTTTAAAAGTATATGTTTACTTGTTACTTTTCTTTTTATCATACTCCACACGAATACCTAGGTACATACACGCGACATACCTTCGTATAAAATCCGAATAGGAATCCGAGATTAGTGGGGGGTACAATTACTTACAAGCCACTATACATTTCATAACCTCCAAACTGATTTAGAGTGAAAGAAAATAATGCTCCTGCACATCCTCAATACACATCATATCACGACTTTTTTCAATTTCCAGGACTCGATAGTCAAAATTTTCAAGTCCCGGGAATTTCCGGGAATCGAGACCATGAATTTTATTTAATAAAAATGAAAAAAGATCTTTTAATATTCACATGTATGATATACAACAGCTATTAAGGATATTAACATACGTTAATATTAATTTTATAAACAAATAAAAACTTATCGATAAAATATTTTATTTTCGTAGAAAACAGTCACTTTATAGCAAACTATTGTATTACTGTATTGTCAAAACATATTGTATTAAATAAAATAACAATAACTTTGTATGAATCATAAATACAAAAAGATTGCAGTTATATATATATATATATATATATATATATATATATATACATAAAGAGAGATAGAATACATAAATAGTTAAATATAATATCAAGGGAGACAGAATATAAAAATATATGCAAAAGAGAGAGACAGAATAAATATACAGATAGACGGAACATTAAGGGAGGGGAAAATACAGTACTGATGAATGTTAAATTTATTTTAAAGGAAACATACTTATTTATTTATTGAATATTTTATTTATTATTTATTATTTATTATTTATTAATATGGGGCGAATGGATAAATTAATTTGTTTATACATGATCTATTTTGTTTCATTTTTCTGTCTGCGCTGGATAGCAAGCCTACCGTGATGGCGGTTCCCTATCTTGAACTTTGAAAATTTTTTTAGTGTGAGTGTAAACGGGGCGTTTTTTTTTTGTTATGGCTACAGTGAAAATGTATGTTGCGGCTGTTCTCACTTGAAAGTCCGCCGATCCCTGTCCTAGAGGATCAAATATTAGTTATTATAATATTATTAAAAGTATTCTTCACTTTTTCGTTTCTTTACCCGTTAGACGTACGATTTCACTCCATCGTAACTTTTCTGAGCTTCGAAAATATTCATTCTGCTAAAGTTATACGACTTTTTAATTATTTACTTGCCTATTTGAAGGGGTCGTTTGAAAGATAAACACATTTTCAGCTTGATCGTACACTCATATTTAATTCATCTCACCTATTACAATATGGAGATTTCTAGGTGAAGAGCGACATTAAAAGGGTAGTGAACATCAAACAGGCCTTCCATCACGGTGTTACATACATTTTAGTCATATGGTAAGAACGTAACACTATGAGATAAGTATCAGTACTTTATATTGAAATTTTTATCAAGAGATAAACCCAGAAATTCAGAAATTAGGTACCTTTAGATTGATAAAAAAAGGCAAAAACTCTAACCCCTGTAAACATTAAATGTGATAGCCAGAACCACATACACCTACAACTCTTTATTCTGGAAGGTTGAATAAACAGAAGGCATTAAATTACAAACTGGGAACAAACCCACACACTCGCTATCGAATGAATGGAACATCAATGGTCTGACATGTAATGTTAACGTACGATAAGCGTGAAGTGAGACGCCAGACGACCAATCTCTAAAACTTGGTTTGTGTTTGGGTTCTATAAGAGATTAATTCCTGTTTCTGAGATTGTGTCGAGTCGAAAATATCTCAAAAATCTCATCCTTGAAGAGGGGCCAGTCAAATCATCCTACAGAACAAATATGTGTAAATATAGGTATAAAAGATGTGTAGGACAGTTTTGTTATTAAAAAGAATACAAAAATGTATTTATTTATATCATTACATTTTTCAAAATACTGGTAATAGAAAGTGGACTAGTTACTATTGGAAAAATTTCCGTTCAGAACCAAACATATCATTTTATATAATTCGTAATTATTAGAGAATCGATACATATATCCAAGATTTATTTCTCCTTTCGCTTCCGGATCATGACACTATCATTCGTAACCCTATCTGTGTATCTTCGAGTCGCTTTAGCATATTTTCAGTGAGTGTTCATGATTCTGTAGGGATGGGTGACAAGAATGAAATGGAAACGCGCGGTTGGTGTAGATACGTTTATTGAGACAGAATAGTATAAAGAAGTGAGAAGTGCAGAACGTAGAGGTTTAAGAATAATAACAGCGGTGTTGTGTCGGCTCTTCCGGCCTCGAGCGCCGTGGCGGAGCGACGGAACGGAAGATGTGTCGTCAGTGATCGATTGGACCAGAATGTGGCGGCAGCACTTTGCTGCCGGCTAGATATTAAATGCAGATCTTGCTGGTGTCGGTGCCAGTTGTGAACGATAGTGAATTTGAACCGCTGACCCCTACAATTCCATTGTACAGGGTGGCCCAAAAAAAGTGATAACATTTCGTAAAATGTTATATAATTACACCAAAATCAGTTTAACTATATCAACAATAGCTTAAATAGTTAAATATTTTGTTTACTTACCTATATTACGTTTTATTTCGACAATTTCCGATCGCCATATTTTATTTTTTATTTTATATTTGGTTGTTTCAAATTGTTACCCAGAATAACAAAAATAGCTAAAAAGGCCGTATTCTGATCAAAAATTTGCGAATTGAAAATGTCGGGGTGCTAAGAAAATGGTCAAAGAGTTTCAAAACAATACCTGACATTACAGTAGGACGGAGCTACATCTCACACATACATAGAAATACAATCAACTTTCTTCGTCGTAAGAATATTAATTTCATCGAGCCAGGCATGTGAAAGAAAGAAGATGTCGCAGTGATTATAGTCTTCCAACTGCAGCAAGTTCAGTGCGCTTGGAACTTTTGTACGGATAACTACCGTCGCTTCACTCCGCTAACGCTTATAATTAATCTTACTCTATTCCTGCTTATACATAATAATCTTTTTCGCGAATGTTAGTATATACCCCGCAACGCTTGTATTTGTGGTGAAGAGGAATCAACAAATGAACCAGCATCCGGCAGACGAAAAGTACTTCCATTCAGTTTAGGACCAGCATAACTTCCTTTCTTCAATTATAACTGAATCTGAGGACTGCTAATTACATATAAGATTTAAAAAATATTTTTCACAATCCATTATTTTTTGATCCACCCGCGGAACCTCTTTGGAATGGTCCAACTGTACTTACATACATCAAATATTACAAGTATGTTAAAACTATACATAGTAATAAGAACCTTTTACCGTTAATACAATATTCTGTTCAGGGAAGTTTGTTACCATGTTTGATCAATCACTCACTATTAGCTCAGACGGCAAAACTTCTGGAACAACTCCCCGTTAAACTTCTCAACATCGACAATTCTGCTGCAGGTTGTGAAATGCTTTGTTCAAATAACGTTCTCATACTGATTATAGTCATTTGATGTTTAATACCGAGAAATGTGACATGAGTACATGATTTTTTTTTTTTTCAGTTAATTGATGAAAATTCAGAATATTCAAGTACAAATACAAATTTAAAATAGTCTGTCAATCGCTTTCTGGACTTTACTATGCGCAGTTACTCTTTAGGATCTTCTAACGTGTGCACCCTATTTCGTATGCTTAGCCATCCTTTTCATTTCCCTCGATATAAATGTATATTTTATGGTTACACTCTAGGACCCTGAGGCATTTTTTAATCTCCCTATTTGGATCAAATTTCATATATATCGTTATTACTGTGCAAAAAAAAACTATCACATAGTCTTCTATTTTAAACAAAATCTGAATTCCTGGCAACGACTGATAGAGATCGCTAGTGCTGTATAAAACACTGATGTGATCAGTGTTTAACTACGCTTCAAAAAATCTGTATTCTAATAGTAGAAATATGAAGCAACCCTAGACGTTTAAAAAAGGGATACTCAGGAGAATATTAGAAGCTATCAAAGAAAATGGATTGTGAAGTAAGCTTTACAATAAAGAGATTTATTACTTGTATGATGAGTAGAAAGTAAAAAGTTCATTAAATTAGAAATACTTCGATGGCTACGCAATATAGAGTGTATGAACGGCCAAAAGAACATACAAAATACATATGCATTCCGTTGTTCCAATAAACCTTTACAACTGTCTTTTTCTGGCCAAATAATATCTAGTGATTTCGGCCGAGGTGAGACAGATTGTATTTCGACGCTGACATGTAAACAGGCTTTTTTTGTGGATCAAAAGTGTCGCCGTGCCACAAAAATTCCTACCACAAAAAAGCTGTTTTCTACTGCATCCTGAAGTGCAGGGATATCTCCGTTATTAAAGAGAATATATTCATATTGTGAAGTTGTAATTATTTTTAATATTTTAAATACAAATTAAATGTGTTAATTAGATAGATAATCAGTAATGCATGTTCTTCGGATTGGAAGAGATCCAGGTTCGAATCCCGGTAGCAACAACAATATTTTTCGATAAAATTGATTTCATATGTATATCTTTCTAATTAATACATTTAATTTTTATTTAAAATATCTCTGTTCTTCACCACAAAAGTGCAAGTCTACTGGAGGTGTAGATTGCCGTCCAACCCAGGACTGAGAACCATCTGCCATTATTCCTTTCTTGCTCCAATTCGGGTTGCATCAACTAAACAATAATAATTTTAATTAACAATAATTTAATTCGATACAGTTCACGGGATCAATTTCCACCATCGTAACGCTTATGCACTATTGAAGATAAACTTCTAAGCCTCAAAATATAAAAAAGTTACCTAGATAAAGCAGATAATGTTAAGAAAATATTGATTAAATTATAGACATATGGTACAAACATTAGTGGTTCATTCGCGAATGTGTAAAAACATTGGATATTTTTTTTTATAAACGAGTGCACCTGACAAATGTTAACTACTAGAAAATAGTTGCAAGTTCTTCCTTCCATTGATATTGTAATAACTTTGGATTACAAATCCTTCAATTGTATTCCGAGCAATCCACAATTTTAATTCAGTTTTTAATGGTTTGAGTCACCATGTCGTATTCACTTGAGGACTCCTTCTACCGCAAACGTCACAAAAGTTTGGTCATTTGCTTATTGGCGTAGTTCCTGATGAAGCGTAGAAATTATTATGTCCTCATGTTGTAAAAATCAGATTGAGCGAATTGGAACCTAATCGCTTTTTCATCTTGCTCTGGCTCATGAGTAATTCTTCACGAAAATTTATATTGTCATCACATTCCCGTGTCTTGTGATGGCCGTTAACCAAAAAATACACCTCTGTATCATGGAGGTCGGAGTAGGAAGGGATTTTTACATCCTGTAAACACACAAATACAATAACATAAAAGCATAGTACAGCGCAACACAGATGCCTAATATATAAAATTATTCTCACCCTTCCTATCTAAATTTGAAGTCACATTTTTTTATATTTAATTGCACGAACTGCTTGTTGCACTCACTCTAGTCCGTTATTGAAAAGTGCTTTCAGACAAAAATTCCTTTCAGCTGTGCAGTGCTGGCGTTGTTTGAAACGTTGACACAAACCAATCTAGTCGCGGGTAAGTACCATAACATAATGTTATAATATATTTACAATACACCTTAACTAGGGAGTTTAACAGAAGACCGAGAAGTAAAAATAGCTTCTATCGACTCCTCAGAGCTATTTAAACGCTTCGGGTCTCCCTCACAGCGCACCCCGTGCCCGGCATCCCGACCGGTCTACTCACCAATACTTGACATCCGTCACCCAGCGCGTCACATGCGCACACACACCCACACACACTTGTACCCAGTTGACAGACGTCAAGTATACTACAGGTATGTTCGAAAAATATGGAATATATACGGAATATATACTAATCAAAGTAAGTGACGACTATAAATGCAATCTCGACGCGACCGCAATAAATTGTGTTATAATGGCACGCGTGTTATCTGAGCAAACGAAAGAGACGACATCATTTGTGATGTCACTGCACGGACACTAGTTTTAGAAGAATTTAAGATATATTTTTAACTATCCATTTTCGTTTCAAATGACTGTGTGAAGATAATTTTAATTTTCTATTTCATGGGTATAGAAGAAGAAGAAAAAATAATAGACAATTTTTAAATTACTAAGGGAATATTGTTGTTGCGCTACCGAGATTCGAACCTGGATCTCTTTGCAAACCATGGAAGGTACGTTATTCAACTATGCTACAGCAACAGTACTTTTAACGACAAATTTTCGAACCCATATGTTACACTTTTTCAATTAATTCAATTTAATAATTAATCGGTTTACTCGAAGGTATTTGAAATTCCATAAAAACACAGTAGATGTCTTTCAAATAATGGAACGATAGGTGTATTAATTTGAAAAGGTGTAACATATGGGTTCAAAAATTTGTCGTCAAACGTACTGTCGATGTAGCATAGTCGGATAATGTAACGTCACAACAATATTTTTCGATAAAATTGATTATATATGTATATCTTTCTACTATATACATTTAATTCGTACAGATTACATTACATACACTTGTGTATTATTCTTCTTACGTGTATTGTATACATATATATATATATATATATATATATATCTCCACTAAACCTTCAGCATAAAACTGTCATTAAGTCAAGCCACAATATTCCAGGTATCATTTTTCTTTCTCTGTCATAATCATTTATTGTTAATGAGACCATTTGTACCTGCGCTGAAACCTGCGCCCTAATTAGTGCCAGCGAGCGTTACCTTTCATCTCGAACCCGTCTGGAGCTTGCGGTCACCTCGCGGAGTTCAGGTTATGAGGTCGGCGGAGTTCTGGCTTACAACAAACCGAGCTAGCAAAAACGAAAAAGTGTTCATTAAAATGATTTTTCGTTCAACCAACTTTTGGGAAACGACAAAAAAATGTCATTGTCTGAAAAGTTATGAATTTTGATCAATGGCTAACTAAATAATTGGGTCACAATATAAAATTAAAAAAAAGGTCCTCCTATATCATGTATTATATATATATATATATATATATATACATATCACATTAAGGTCGTTATTCCGTGGGGAATGAGACAAGACGCTTTTAAATGGTATTGAAATTAAGTCTTATATGGTCTGCTATAATATTCAGCAGGCGCGGTCGCTTCTTACATGCTTTAGATGCTCCACATATCTTGTGTTCTGAGTCAAAAAGCTTGGGACTTTTTTTTTTTAGCCGAAAACAGCACTTCTGGAAATAAATTTATCCTGTCCTTTAGAGACCAGTACGACTAGCACGTCGAAATACATATACGATTTCTGCTTTCTAACATCTATGAATCGCGTATACACACAGATACCAGCAACAGTGGATTCTATCATTCGTTTTGTATCCTCAAAGATTGAAAGAATTCGCCTTTCTAGGTCTTCGAATACGCACTCGTTAACAGCACCCAGCGTACAAAAAACTGTTTTAATGCTTATGGGTATAATGCACAGAATCGCATACAAATTACGAGGTGAGCATATTGTTTGTGTGACGTATTTTTGACAGTTTCACTTGAATACTTGAAGTCGAATTATTGAATATCCTTCGATTAACTATTTAATTAATATTATTGTAATCTGTAATTGATATTGCGGAGCGTGAAGGATTTATAGAACTAATTTGACTGACTACTTTTGTCAGTAGTTGCATTTTGTCAGTGGGCTTGTCTACAGATTTATATATTTGATTTAGGTATAAACTTATTATCCAGCATCCATTCTACAATAACTGACGACCGCCACTGGTGTCAGCTATTTACCTCAGATATTTACTACTAATTACTAACAAAAATTTTATTGAAATGGTTTTACCGGTTTGTTCGAACAGAAAATTTTGTTCCCTTGTAAATGTAATATAAAATCAAAGAAACAAAATTTTGATGGGATGAAATTATTTGACAATATTTTGAGTATGTCCAAATATTTGCAGGAACTAATTACTAGGATTTCATCTCCTCGGGGATTGTCATCAAGATATAAATATCTCTCAGAAACGAAGCTTTTATTTTTACATGGGAAGTTTGAAACTCTCGGGCATTACAGGGCTTATGATTACTTTACATGATGTAACGTTCACCTATTTACTTCCAAAAATTTCAGCGACAAATTTTCGAACCTATATGTTACTTTTTTGATATATTTTTTTGTAGCATAGTTGGATAATGTAGCATAGTTGGATAATGCACCTTCCCCGATTAGGAAAGAGATCCAGATTTAAATCCCGGTGGCGCAACAACAATATTTTTCGATAAAATTGATTTTATATGTATATCTTTCTAATCAATATATTGAATTCATATTTAAAATATCAAAGACCTATGTTCTGAATAATTACAGCTTCACAATAAGAATGTGTTTTACTAATAATTGAAATTCGTTCGGCCAGCTCGCTTTTCGCCGTAGAGCCAAGAGTGTGTTAGTCATTTGCTTGTAGTATATACGCAATTTTTATTCTCTTACTTACATAATTTGTACGTTTCATTGTTTTATTGTTTTTTGCAGACTGCAATCAACAAGAAAATTGCGTAGAAGATAGTATAGATAACATTGATGGTTGGGAAATAATTAATGAATAACCCTTGCAGACTTACTTAAATATTCACTCCAAATAATAACATCGGATTAGTAGAAATTGATGAAATAGTGGACAGTCGTATAAACGAAAACTTGGCAGAAGAAGAACCTTTCTACGAAGAAAAAGTGTCTGCTCATCCCATAAACCCAGTTCCAAAAAAAGTCGAGAATACAAAATCCCTAAAGACTATCACAGGGACTGAGAAAACCGAATGTTGTCTCCGAGGAATCTCATGGAAATGTTCGACTAGAAACTGTTCGAGTAGATAATCTTTTAAACACTCCGCCGCAGACAAGAGCCGTAATAACATTAAGTGCTACGCGGATTTAGCTATTAAATATTCTTCTTCAAAGTTCCCCTTCAGAGGTTGGAAATCATCACTGCTTTTTGAACTTTAAAGGCAGCTCTGAAGAGTGAGCTATAATGGAACCAGTCAGGTTCTTTAACCAAGAAATGCATCCTCTAAATGCACCTGGTTTCTATTAAATAATAAGGCCATTGAAGAGACATATGAAATCCCTTTGAAAATGTATATATGACATTTTGGTTCTAAAGGTACATTTTTTAAAAGAGTAAACAAATCAATATGCTGTCAGGTATTTTAAATTAATATAGATTTAATTTAATAAGAAGGTGATTTAAATTTTACATAGGTCATGATAAAATTATTTCATTTTGTAGTTTGACATATTATATTAAATAAAATAACAATCACTTTTTATACGTCGAACACGAAATTTATTATACGTCAACCGGTTTCTCTTATCTCAAGCTTCATCAGGATGTATTTAAAACTGATACTAAATGAAAAAAGAGGGCACTTTTATATACATAAAGAGGCAGATAAAATATAAAATTACATGCGAAAGAAAGAGACAGAATACATATACAGATAGACAGAACATAAAGGGATGGTAAAATACAGTGTAGATGGATATTAAATTGATTTTAAAGGAAACTAAAAGGAAAAGACTAATGGATAAATTAATTTGATTTTGAAGGATTAGCGTACCACTATTTATTGCTTTTTTTATTTCAAGTGCTTCTAAATGTAATTTTGTATTCTATCTCCCTCTTTATGTATATATAAAAGTGCACTCATTTATTATTCATGATCAGTTTTAAATCGTCCTGATGAATCTTGAGATAAGTGAAACCGGTTGATGTATAATAAATTTCGTGGTTTCACACAAAGTGATTGTTATTTTATTTAATAAATTTAATTTTCTTAACATTACATTATACGTTGGACATTAAACATATTTTAGGTGTTTCATTAATATGAAAGACAATCCAGTTCAGAAAAAGCAACTCTTAGATAAGAAAAAGACAGCATAAATGTTGGGCTCTATAAAGTAATGACATTAAACACACTGCGTAGAAAAAATATTGATAAAATGGTAAATCGTCACGTACAAGAAAGACGTACAGCTGATGCTCTACCAAGCCTACCATTATAAGTACGTTTTAGAAACAGTCCTAGATCAGGGTTTAAATACTTTGATTATTAAGGAAAACACATTCTTATTGTGAAGTTGTAATTATTCAGAACATAGGTCTGTGATATTTTAAATACTAAATTAATGTATTAATTATAAATATATACATATAAAATCAATTTTGTCGAATAATATTGGATCGGATTGGAAATAGAGATCCAGGTTCGCATCCCGGTGACGCAAAAACAATATTTTTCGACTAAATTGATTTTATATGTATATATTTATAATTAATACATTAATTTAGTATTTAAATACTTTGATATAGTGCATATTATATACCAGAATTTTTCAATTACCTATGATCATATATGTGTGGCGGTAGGTGGTGAGAATGAAATGGTAACGCGCGTTTGGTATAGAGTCGTTTATGGAGACAGGAGAGAACAAAGCGTACAGAAGGTATGCGTGTATATTAAAATATAGAGAAGCGAAAAAAGTGGAGAGTTTGAGGAGCGAGTCGTCGGTGTTCGGTGTCGACCCCGCCGCCCTCGAACCCCGTGACGGGGCAGCGCAACGGAAGATGTATCGTCGGTGATCGATCGGGCCAGACTGTAGTGGCAGCACTTTGCCGCCAACTAGGTATTGAATATATATGTACGCTTACTCTGCATGTCGTATTATCAATATCTAAATTATTATTTAAAATTCAAATATTTATTTATCCTTTTCAGACATCTACCGCAACACGTATAATATAAACATGTGAAACACAGACTACCAAATATATAAACATGAAATAACACGAAAACGACGTTTTCTTTGAACAAAGTAAACATTTTATGTTCGTTATTTTTATATTTATGTATATATAACACTTTTGCATTTTAAGCACAAGCTGTTTGTTTCATAAAAAGTATGTAATTATGAAACAGACATATCACCAAAACGACAACAGTGGGTTTTAAATCGATAATAATAAATTAAAGCTGTCATAAAAAAATGTAATTTTGAACATTGGTTTAAGCGAATATTTAAATATATGTAGGTACAGTTTGATTTCAAAACGTATTCATATATATAAATTAGGTACTTCAATAAATTATTTAATTTTCGTTGAATTAATTCAAATAACAACACACCTCTTTATATCATTCCATATATCAACATGATTATTTTTGATACTTGTATTGAATGCGAGAAAATCAACATTTTTATTGTCGTCTCTTTCTATTCATAGCTTCCTCTCTCGCACGATTTATGTAACAAATAACGTCATTAATTTTCGTGTAGAATTTTTTGAATTTCAAACAGGAAAAATGAAAGCTAGCCCTTAAGAAAACTCTAAAATATTCAACCTTTTTTAATTGACATGATATTTCGTAGTGCAATACGATTATTAAACAAATTGAATTAACAAAGCTGTGTACTATGCACACAACAGAGTTTTATTTTTATCACGATTATAATTTCCAAGGGTGCGATCTCTCTCATCCAAATTATTTTAATCTTGACTTATAGTTGTTAGTTGATGACAACTACAAAGTCAAACACATATTAGGTACAACTTTTGATTTAATAATGTTTTTAATTGAGATGTACGCAACGCATCTTCTTACCTGAGCGAAATCACAAATCACTCGATTGACTTGCTCCATTATCATTATAAGGTAATTATTTCGGTCCAGGAGAGTGGGAGGCAGATCAATAGATGGCATTATTCGATGCGTGTAATATATAGCTATGAGAGTGGGAAGCGATACAGATGCTATCATCATATTATAAATACCCACATGAAGTTTTAAAATAGTTGATGTAAAAAATGATGTAACAATGTCGAAATAATGAAGAAATAAACTAAGTTAAACAGCTAAACTTGGACTAGTACAGTCACAAGATTGGAAAAAACTCAAAATGTGTTTCTTTATGAATAATAATATCCTATTCCTCAAAAAATAATAAATGATTGGCTAAGATAATGTGAAGGTCAATCGTCTCCATTTTCGTCACCTAAAGACTAAACACCGAAATTGAACGTACCCACCAAGGCGGTACTTTAAACACAACTCCCAACAGTCATAAAGACGTTTTTCGAATTGGCGACACTTTTTTTCCAGCGACAACCAATTTGACAGCTGACAGCTGATTTGTGCTCAGTTTGGTTTACCATTTCACCATGCGCCAGAAAAACGCTTGCAAATTGTGAAAAATTATTTCTAAAATCGTGGTTCAGTTCGCGAAACTTTCCGTACGCCATTTTACGGTCAACATAATCGTCCGTGTGTTTTATTTCATTTTAAAGTTTAAAGTCTAAAAAAACACCCTTTACAAAGATGTCCACCTGCACTCTGACTGGTCAAGTCACGAACACTCTTCTTAAAGACGTCGCCTTTCCTTTATATTTCAACTCTAATACAATCACATATTTGCAGTTATATGTCAGTTTATCGCGAGGCCCATTTCGTTTTTTAATCTTCAGACGCGAACGCAACAAGTAGCAATGTTTACGTTCCCGGGAAAAGAGAAATGTACGCTTGCAAATCATTCCAGCCGGTACGGTAATCACTTAAGCAACTAGCACGAAAGTGCCATAAATTCCATAAATCCATCCAAAAGTTAAACATAGACCAAACTGGATCGGAGAAAATTTCGCAAAACTTAAATCTTCACGTACTGAAAAATGTACATCAGTAGCTCAATACCCATTAGCTTAAATTTGAACTTTTCTACTTCGCTAAGCGTCTTCCGTCTTTTGAGTTTGTACCCACGTATGTTACGAAAGTTCTTTAAATTAAGATTTGCCGGACTCTAAAATTAAAACTCTACAACAATCAGATTCACAGTGGAGTGAGAGCAACTTACAAAATGTCAGATCTGTTCCAAATTAATAATGGTCTTATGTCGTTATGAGATCCACCTTCGCTACTGGTATTCAATTTAATTATAGAGTACGTCATGGGAAAATAGCAATCAACTACTAATGACAGTGTAGATATTTCATTAGCACGAGCAGATGATGCGTGTATGATTCATTAGTAGCAAACCGATGACTGTCGAAGTATGCACGGATTACCACGTAACGTACAGTTCCAAGAGAAAACAAAGAAAGTCCAGAAAACACCTGAAAATTAGCAAAAATTGAACACCACCACCATTTGTTACGTATGCCGGAAAAATTCGGGATACGGAAAGAATAGGCCCTCACCATAATCCAGATTCTGCAGACATCTCTAAAATGTGGACTGTATTTTTATACACAATTTCTTCTTAGGTTCCGTCACAGTATAGATGCGAAGTCTCAATATGGTAACCATTTAGGTAAACGTATAACCGCACTGGTTCAAGGTCGCCAATCGACTGATCGGCGGTGTGCCGGTAGAGGAAGGGAATGGGGTGGAAGGCACAATGCGTTCAAAATAAATTTGTATTTACACAAATAAATATACGTATAAATATAGGTTAAAGAACCTGGAACTTCGGGAAAGGTTTATCGTCCCAGATATCCTGAGGAATGTAACAGCAAGGGCAGTGAACTGGACATGTAATGATTGCGTAACATGCATAAAGTCCTCATTCACAAACCTCGAGACTGAAGAGAAGACTAAGAAGACGAGATGGACCTGTAATTGGACCACAACGGCGATACCAAGGGATGAATAGTTCTCTATTGTAACTGCGGTCATGGACTTCCGAGTCCATGAAGCCGTTAAAGAAAGACAAAAGGAATATTATTCTTATTTAATAAGATTTTTTGCGTAACAGCAACCGTTGTGATGAATGTTGAAAACAATAAATTAACCCGTCTCTAATATTCGACACATTGTTAATAATACTCCTACTTGGCAAACATATTAATCGTGAAATTTGCTAACAGCCTTGCGTACTTAACCATATATTTAAACAAGTGTGTTTCATTTTAATTTCTGTAAAATAAATCATGTTTCTTAAGCAAATTTATAAAATAATTCCAGGATTTTTGCGTCTTCATACTTGCTTTTTTAATTATTATTTCAAGTGCTTCTTCGACTTTGTTGTGTACCTTTTAGTAGACTTCTAAGTGATTTGTATTATATCATCTATTTGCGTTATAGCTTCATGTGTGATCTACCCTTTTAACATTTTTTACACATTTTAAGTTAATTAGCTTCCGCAACATTTTCTTCGATCCCTGTCCCCACTTGTTCCTTTCACGTCTTTAGATCGAATGTGATGAAGCATGCTACTGCTATATATAATAATAACTATTATTGTGATATTGTCACATCAATTAAATAAGTCAAATTCATTATTAATTTACTTCCCGGAAATTTTAGTTATGTACAGATTTTTGAATGTACGGAGGGTGTGCCCCTGGTTCATTCGCATTTGTGAGCCTTTCGGTAAGATAAAATATTTGAATGTCTGATATTTAAGATGATGTATTTTAAAATGCAAATGTTTGAAATCGAGTTATAAATAGATTTAACAGCGCACAAAATCAATTGTCCATCTTGGAATTCTCTTCGAGTGAATTAAGATGACTTATTAAATAGATTCAGGAACGTATTTATTCTCATTTCAAAACCGATCCGTGTTGAATTTCTTTTATGTACAGCTCATCGCACTTATTCAATGCTCAATTCGCTGAATTGGATATCATTATATCTTCATAATGATATTAAATTTATTGTCATTTCTCCTCGATGACTTCATTTTATTTTATTGTAAACATAATGCTTACATAAGCACTTCTACACATGCTCTAATATAAATAAGATTAATGTATTTTCTTTTACTAAAATTTTTTTTTTTACATATTTAGTCAATTTCATTTTAAATCTATTCAATTTCGTCCCCTTTCTTATGTTTTCTAGCATTTCATTAAAAATCTTCATCGCACTAAAACATCATCGATTTCTGATATTTGGCCTTCTTCCTGAATGGCAGTCTCAGTCTATCCCCCCGCTCTTGTACGTGCTCATGTTAATTTGAATCAATTTCTCGTGTAAATTTCACTGATATTTTTTTATTGATAATTTTATAAATAAATACCATTATATTAAAATATATCTTCCAGCATTGGACTGATTTTTTCTGAGTATTATTCTCAAAGCTTTACTTTGCAACACTCACAATTGTTGCATTTCTTCGTTAGCCAAAAACAAAATGCTGTGCAGTAGTTGATGTGAGGAATAATAATATAATTGTATAATATTTTACAAGACTCAGTACTAATAAATCTTCTGATCCTTCCCAGAAGTGAAATTTTCTTAGCAATCTTTTTTTAGTCACGTATCTTGTATTTTTGTCTTTTCAGTCACTTCCTTCAGACTTTCATTATCTAAGATAATTATTAGTACAATTGGTATTCTATATGAATTTAGTTTTGTTTCCATTTAGTTTTAATTTATTTTTCTTCAGTCATAATGCTATATTATTTAAGTAATAATTTAATTCATTCAGTATAATTCCATAATTGTCTCCCGCGATATATATGAGTGCATGAATGGATAAATAATCTTATTTATCCTAACTGCTAACTGTTAAAATAATATTCAGGCTTGTTCAATGTTTAAAATCCTTTTGATTTTAGCACATATATCAATACTATATTTTTGCGGAAGTTTATCCACTTACACTCTCATCATCACAGCCGGACGAAACTTAACGCACCCTTCAAATACCGGGACGTAAAACAAAACTTCTATCAGCCGTAAAGATACCCAGTACCGACGTCATGTAACAATACTAGTGTGGCCAGCAACCGTCAGGAAGGCCGTCTTTCGAATGAATGGTTGGTAGAGACCGACCGTTCAGAAATTTAGAGAAATTACATAAGGTCTACATTCTGCCAGTAATTATTATTATTTGACAATGTTATCATTTGGTCTGGTCATTAATATCATTATGAATTTCATATTTAATAAAATTAATATATTTATGATGGCATCATTTAACATATATTGCTCAAAAGTTTTCAGATTCATTATAATGTAAAGTTGATAACCATTTAAAAAGGGAAGCCTTTTAATTTTTCGGAAACTTTAATGATTAGAAAAATTGGTAATATCCTTAACAAGAAAATAATCCGTGTTCGTATTCTGGTGGTAACCAAATGTTTTTTCAAATTTCTTCAATTCTTCTTCATATACTTATCTCTTTCACATTTTTACATAATTAAAAGCCTGTATGCAGCAGTGAGCTGCAGACTGCAGACTGATGATTATGATGATGTGCGATCTCCGGGTCGTACTTCCCGTGGAATGGATTACGATAATTCCGGTTGTAAGTCAGAATTACCGCAAGGTGGGGACGGAAATCGGGTTGATGAGAAGAAAGGGATTTTTCGAAGAACCAGCGATCTCGAGGACCGGGATTAAGAAGGACTGGTCACCTTATCTCAAGTATAACGCCTTCGAAAACTTTGGTGACACCACCGAAAGGATAGTCGACGGTGAACACGGTGGTGTCACTGTTCACCTACAGCGTACACACAAAACACTATGATTACAAAACAGTGCTCCACCGCACTGGAGGTAATTGTCCACACCACGAATGGTTTCGCGATGTCGAGATCAAACAAACAGTATTGATCGAGTGACATTCGATGGCGTCAGGCTTACAATTTACACTGAGGTCAAGCAGTAGGATGGTTCAAGGGTAAGAATTTGAATGTAGATATGTATCAATAACATTAGTCGCGGCTGATATTAAAACGCGCACCAAAAGTGTATTTTATAAATACGCAACAGATGATGATATATTTTACTCTGGATATCATTATGTGACATAATATTCTAGTATTAAATATGTCTAGTATCACATCTCTGTGATCAGCTACTATGAGAAATGAAATAAATATTAATTGAATTAAATTTTTAAGAAATCCAAAAATTTTATTTTGAGAAAAATATTCCTCTTTTATTTATACAAATGACATGGAACATTGTAGTTGATTCATTTTTTGATAATATACAGTTAGCGTTTAAGATTTGTTGTAAATTTTAACAAATTATAATTGTTATAAATTTCTTGTTGTTTAGTGGCTGTAGAATTGGAATCATCGTTCAGCCTTGTCATTTTGACAAATATTTGTAGTAAATCTATTGCCGGTCTCTGGGTAGTTATAATTTACACGGGAATCTCAGTTGACTCAGGTGGACCAGATACGTTGAATAATTTTTAGACTCCAATATTAACAAAGAATTTTAAACGAAACTACACGATATATCAGGGATATCGTGACGTTTATTGTTCGTCCCCTTAGGTACACAAAAATATGGTATAGGTAGTTGTAAATTTAAGTATGTAAAATTATAGAGTATAACAATATAACAGGAGACACTTTAAGTGTTGCAGCCGATCACGTCCAGTCACGAGAGTAGAATGTCGTGGTCCTCGTGGAACCCATCTCTGCCGGCCGCTAAACCAAGCTACGTGAACCGCCTCTGTCGGTGGCTCCTCCAGGCTCATCCAGGACCTGCTATCGCGTGGCTACAACGTCTCTGCTACGCGACGCTAGATGCCGCTCTATGTCCGCCTTAAATCTATAAAACTATTGTATACTTTCTAGGGTTGAGTTAAATACCTGATTTGATGGAAAGAAACGCTACATACGCTTTACAAGCAATGAAGACGAAGTACTGTGGAGGCCCTGAATGCGTCTTACGGTTACCTGGTCATAAATCTAAGCTCGTAACAGCTATATAAACACTTCCGGTACCGACGTCAGGCAACATGCCATAATAACATCAATTGGCAACCATCGAGAAGACCGACTTGTAGGCTTCACCCGACTACCTGCCGTCTTCCCGAACATAAGCTCTAGATCATCTACTTACACAGAACCTTGTATGATAGTGTTGAATAAATCTCGTGTCAACCATAAGTAGTTCTCTTTTCATAACTTGCTCTTGTCAACCAACACACATGTTCCTCACACTTCACGATCACCCACAAATAAACGCGTGGAGCGCTGGCAGAAATGGGGTCAACTCTCTTTTATAATCACTTTATTCCCGAAACTACAACCGAACGTATCTGTAAAGGAATATAATGATTGACTTTGAAAGAGAGATTAATGTAAGAAGATTAAATTCCAATAAGTTTGTGTATAAAGGTACGTTGACATAGTACGAGTACATATACATTTTGTATTTTTATAGAAACCAATTACTTTGTAGTTTGACATAATATATTAAATAAAATAACAATCACTTTGTATGTAACCACGAAATTTATTTCACGTTAACCGGTTTCACTTATCTCAAGGCTAATCCATTAGCCTCATATTAGGTATGTTCCTTTAAAATATATTTATTATCCATCAACACCGTATTTTCCCCTCCCTTAATGATTCGTCTATCTGTATATGTATTGTGTCTCTCTCATTCACGTGTAATTTAATATTCTATCTCCCTCTTTATGTATATCTAAGTGCATTCTAAAATACGTCCTGATTCATATAATAAATGTCGAAGTTTCATACAAAGTGGTTATTGTTTTATTTTTATTTAATATATATATATTGTATTTACTGAGGTATTCCTCAGATCGTTGATTTAACAATAGTCTGGAATATGAAGTTGAACCCTTATCAAAGTTTTCGTGTTTCCATGCGGGTCTAGCGAAGAGTTGAAGCTCAAGTCAATGGGATTACACATCACCCTGGCACCCTTTTCAGTAATACATACCACAAGTCGACTTTGATGTGTACCTACAACCCTCTATCTAGGTATCTAGGTCCACGTTTCACCGAGCCTCGATGCAGGGACGACAGAAATGAGATAAGATGAATAGATACCATTGAAACACAGAAGGTAAACGTATTTTGCACCAGGTGTCTGGTAGCGTTACCAACCATTTTTCATCTTCTCGCTACTGCGGATTATAAATATGCAGATTTTTTCATTTAAAATGGATATTGAATAATTAATTGTCGTATACTGCAAATTTATCAATATGTCAGATGACTTTTGGAACAGCTGTGAAAAGTCCGCCATATTTAACTATCGATTCTCGTTTTTGCTATCGGATATCGGAGAGTAAAATGAATTTACTACGGGATGTACTTACGAGAAGTAAATATTTTTTTAATATCGATCAAATAACCCGTTTCCGGAAAAATTTGTACTTTAGTAACTTATTTTACTATAGTAAAGAGTTACTACTGATCACACAACCGGCCTAAAGAGTACGCAGGCGTGATTGTACTCAGTAAGTAGAACTAAAACTCAAAATTAAAATATACATAAAATTTTATATAAAAAACACAATATTGATGAATTGTGGTATAATGATTTTTCTACTTAGTACTTTTCTTCTTCGTCTTTCTTCCTCCATGTCAGTATTGACATAAAATTGCCTCAGTTAGATGCGCCTCTACAAATCTAGTCAGCAGAAGAATAGCAGAAGATGAAAAAAACTGTTGTACATATTACAGAAAGTTATATTTCCCAGACTACTACTGACAAGCTAAACAACTAGTCTGAACAACAAATGGTTTCAGTAACAACGGATTAAATTAAATTAAAAGGCAACCAATAATAATACAAAGAATTGCCTTTTGTGCTCTTTTAGCCGACTCTTAATATTTTTCCTGTTCTTCCTCCAAATTGTCGGAAATTTTAATTTTTCATATTACCATAATAAACAGTTGTTTTCTCGATTATATATCAATTCGCACTGTGAGTTTAAGATTTTTTCGTTCTGTCGTAGTTCTGTCATCGAAAGAATACAGATTTTGTTTTTTTTTTGTATTCAATGATGCAAGATTTTCAGTGAGAATGCGTTTCTCGCCATGTCCAACTTTTCCAAAATAGGGTGCCCACAGAATCATTCCCTGTTATTCAAGGTCGTGTTAGAAAAATCGTTAATAAATTATATATCAAAAATAACATTAAAATGGGAATTATTTTAATGCATTTCAAACTATTTTAAATGTTAATGCTGTGGTGATCCTGCACGCGCCCATAGACATGGCCGTGTAAGGACTCACCAATCAACCACATAGGGCCCAAACCAAGCGACCAATCGGACAATATGCACCGTAGACGGACACTGTCTAAGCAGCTAGCCTCCTCTTCCACAGATTGTCTTCTCATCGACATCTCCATTGAACAATATCTCGAGTGAGCCACTCCAGAGTTCAATGAGCATTTAAGTGTATAATTCATCACAACAATAAACGTAATTTTCTAAATGCTCTTTCAATTAAATACCTTGCTCTAGTTACAAAAACAGACACCCTACACTGCGATGTACAAACACAAAATGGATTGAGTCATACTTACACGGACAGACTAACGGAGTTGCAAAACACGAGGTATGGAGATTGAGAGGTTGGCGCGTAGGTGAAAATACCCACCCACGCAGACAGACCTAACTACCTACTTAGAGAGCTCCAACGTGTCACCCATACCCGAATAAATACCCTATATAAAATAAGATCCGTCCCATTACTAATTAGGTCTGCATTCCTGGGCGGGCGAAGTCTAAATCAAACCACCAATCGTACGTCCACGTGCATCTCTAAGTATCTCACAATTCTCCAAAATATGCTCGGGTGTCTCGTCCACTGTTCCTCTTTTGGGAGTGTTTTTGATGACTGGATCCCTGAGTGTCTGCCTAGAACTACTGCACCTTAATTTTCTAACTAATTAAAACTATGTATTCTATGGAATTATGTTATATGTATTGTTTATGAATAAAGACTGCACTCAGAGAAGCTGGAATGAATTTCAAATGACTACATTGAATTTATTTCCTTTTTTTCGTTTTATATACTGCATGAACTTAAATATGTTATTGAATTAAAGTCACGTATTTTTATTAGCTTTGATTAGTCTTAGCTTTTAAACCAGTCTCGGGAGAAAGGATGGGTCGCCCACCCCCTTCAGCTATCTTTATTTATTATGTGATATACAAACAACACGCATGACACTTGAAGATGTCAGGAGCTTCAGTCTTACAGTAACAAAACATCACGATTCAATCATATTTGAACAACATCCTCACTAACAACTCCTACAATACAAATTAAATGTATCAATAAAAACATATATACAGACAATTTATTGAAAAAAAAATTTTTTTGTTGACACCCATATTCGAACCAGGAACCCTATCTATCTATATGATCTATATTACGCTACATCAACACTGTAAGTTAAAATATCACAAAATGTCATGAAAAACTGTAATTTTACAATAATAATGTGTTCTACTTAATTCCTTGGCCGCCCACGTCGGAAAATTCCGACAGAGAAAGAGATAGCGCGATAACTGTCAGAATTTTACGTTGGCTATCGTGATATAACGGACACCCACGTGACAGCTCGTGCCGTCAATTTCTCGTGGCAAATAATACATGATATCACCAGCGCCGCGGATCAGATCAACCAAATTATTTTTTCCGGTAGTGACATCGTACGGCGCCCCATATTAATTTGTTTCAACTAAAGAACATCACGATTTACGTCGTAAATCGAGTGTAAAAATCGTCATCGTCAAGAATTTTGCCGCCAATATGGTGGTATGATCCTGTTTCACCTACGATTTTTCTTGGCAGCTAACAGGTTAATAATATTTATTAAACTGCTCTTCTATGCTCACATTTTAATTCAACATTTTTAACAAAAATATTATTTAGCAAAAAAAGTAGATGAGGTACAGCGCCAGACGCTTTTGCAAGATCAAAAATAAATGCCTCGTATTTATTTCCTTTGTTCAGAATCGATACGATGTATTCCACAGGAGACCTGAAGGCATTGTACGAGTTTATTATTTTTCTTTCATTGTGCAGCTTCTTTAGAACAAGTGTGGGTTATTTTTCATTTTTAATAAACTCGATAATAACAATACGAAAATATTATTAATATAATCGTGTGTCCCCCTCCAGCTACCTCTGTATAATTGCACTTTTTGATGAAATTACCTTAATTAGTACAAACAAATACAAACAACTCTTAAGGACTCAAAAATTTCAAATTTTTCCTTACTATTGCGTTGATACAAGAGCTTAAAATACCTTTCTGTTGTTTAAAACCTTCATCCGGTAAACCAAATTCGTTTCCGTCATCCTCTTTATGGTTTTCAAACATGACACCTGTAGCAGATGACACAGATCCACTTGAAATCCTGAAGGGAATAAATGATAGGATGGAGGCGAAGCAACCGAGCATTTTAAATATTAAGTAGGGATTTATCATCCTTGGAATGTATTCAAAACAGATACTTTTAGTGTACTAAAAACTTTTTTTAAATAAATATATTATATGTATTTAAGATGTTTAAATTTGTCAGTATATGAAGGTTGGTAGAAGATGTGGGGAGTATAAGAGAGAGGATGGTGAGAGGTAGGAAGATTTGCGTGGGCGTAGTGTATCATAAAATTATATTACAATACGCCCTAAAAATTTTAGATGGTTTACAAAAATTCCTAATGTTGACCCGTGCAACGCCGGTTGTATCAGCCAGTGTTTTATAATTTTCATTATTTCATTAAAACCAATGGATACTGATCACATTAATCGGCTCTGACGTCACCCTAGACGTGAATCTTTTAGAAAATATGAAATAAAAGACAGAAAAAATATCTTTGAAGACAAAGCAACTAACTAACTAACTAACTTACCATCATGCCGTTTCTCCGCGGGGGTAGGCAGAGAGGATAGAGCGCCACACTCCTCTGTCCTGACACAATTCTCGCCTCATCCACATTCATACATCTTTTCATCGGTACTATCTAGATTTGCCACATATATGAACTGAATACACTGAATTCAGTCTACTTTCGTTCCTCCTCTGCCAGCTCCAGGCCTCGCTTCCATTCATCAGTGTCGATACTAGGACTCCATTATGCATCGTTAGTTTTGCCTCGGTTGACAAATTCCCGTTAGATATAATTTCATTCAAAGAGCCTGTAAAGAATCCGTATTTCCCTATGTCTAACTAAATATACTTTTAATATTACTATTTCTAAATTAACGCGGAATTTACGCTTTCCCTGTGCGGGCGTCCTGCTCGCAAGGCACGCCTCTGTTATGGGTTCGGTATTCTCATTCGCTTAATATTTAAATTTGGCCAACGTGATCGTTCTAGTGGTTAAGAATATTCCCCATGTTATGTCCGTAATAATCCTAATTCTTTTAACCCGCGTTTTCAATTATCAAATATCCAAAGTTTACAAATATCCAAATATTATAGCCGTTAAAATACCTATAGAGCAATTATTAAAATAAATATACCAATTATCTTATAGTATTCGACTAAGTAACAGAAAACTTCCCGTCAAGCGGTATGATATTCGAGCGCGCCCGTTATAGCATTAATTATCTACGTGTTATTCAGAGCTAGAATGTAAGAGTGTGGAAGAAATTATACATATGTACGCATTATTCGGAGCTAAAATGTAAAGTGAGGGTGAAATTATACGTATGACACTAACCTTGTCGTAGACTCGTACTCGTGACTGTGGCCGCTTCGTGGTGTCGCCTAGCTGTTCATAAATTATGTGGACATGTGAAACAACATGCGACATGCTAAGTGTCTGCCTCGCTTGACAAATATGTTCCGTGGTTACATGATAAGTTCCCCAGACACCAGACTGTGGCGTACGTTCGACTCCCCTGACCCCAAATTCAGAATCCGTACGTTTGGCGCATATTCGCAGTAGACGACGGGCCCTGAACTTCGAACCCTGATCACCCAACGCGTTCAAAAGTTTAAAGATGATGATGATGATAATCCAAAGTTTTGATTCGGCCAATGTCTAAGTGAACAATATCATTTGTTATGACTCATTCAAGATGCATGGCCGAGGTCCTTGTATCTCCAATACGCTGCTGTTCAGTATCGGTAGGAAAGTGGCCAATCCGGGCCGCGTCCACCACTGAAGGTAATTAATTGTGATGATTGTGACAGCTATTCAGTATCGGTAGGAAAATGGCCAATCCGGGGCCGCGTCCACCACTGAAGGTAATTAATTGTGATGATTGTGACATGACTGTACGATTCTCAGGAAATTCCCTTAATTCCTTGGGTGCGTCTGAACACGTAGGTCATGTGACAATGGTGTCAGAAGAATAGTTTAATTTATCTGCAGGATGATCCTCGGTGTCTCGAACAATGCATCTCGAATAAGGCCAGGAACAAATAGTTAGGATTATTATTACTGCATGCTGGTGCGTGTGTATGTGTGTGGATTGCCGACGTGGCGGCTTAATTGTAGCACATTTCAGGAACACTGTCTCGGGGTATTAACCTCTAGAGACACTACTATCATCCTCCTCATACAGCTGAAGTACGGGTACCACGGCGACCACACAGAAATCACCTCGATGCAAACTCAGTGCGGACTAAGCTATTTACGCCAGATTATATATCGGAAACAGATCATGAACGGTAAACATACGTAGGGTTAGCCTGTAGCCTTGTGCACCCTACGCAGATCGATGATGTCCAGAACTCTTTCGTTATGGCTATCATTACCAAACCAATATAACCATAGCTAGCCCGTCCACACTTCATGCCACCGAATGACTCTGTTCAGCCTCCAAAAGCACCTTTTCCTCCCAATCAAATCATCTTAGGAAAACTACAATTCACATAGGCGTTGAAGGTCGGTAGAATGAAGCACCTGGTTTCGGTTTGATAACCGAAAAGATAAATGTTTAGATAATGTAGGAATCAGTGCGGAATCTTACTTGTGAGATGTGTCGTAAAGTAAAATGTTCAGTGAGTCGTTAGCACAATATCAATTATAAAGGTCAGTACGATTCGCATACGCATGCGATTGTGTATTCCCAAAGTAAATACACACACAAAGTTCTCGGATAAATTCTATCATTTCTACCTACTAGCCATTACTTCGGATCGAAATGTAATCTATAAAATGCGCCCGTCAGGATTTATGAGATTTTTAGATCTAGATTTCCGCGGATAAGTAAATATACAAATAATTACGTACATAGTTACATGATTATCTACACGGCCAATAGTAGTATATAATTGGTCCTAAACAATGAGATACATGTAACTGAAACTTGTAGGTGGGTGTTCCCAATTTATAAAACGGACAGTAATTAAATAAAATGAAATATCAAGTGGCCTAGCGGTTACGCCAGTCCCTTTCTATGAATGAGTAATTACATGATGATCTGATTCACACTATAGTATTTGTTAGCGGTTTTAATTATGTATACAAGCATGCTAAAAGGTAAACTTAGTATTTTGAGTCCTCTGCTACGGTTCTCAGCGTCAGCGCCAACCCCGGTCTGCCTTCAGTCACCACACTCGCGATTTCGGAATTTCAACACGACCTTCGCGGACCTGAAAAACAACACAATCACCCCTAAAACACTCGCGGCGTAAACCTCCAAAAGAAAAGCTTCAAAAGCGACCCTCTCCCGTGCGATCACGAAACTGACTCCCCTAAGGTAATCGATTATCACTTTAACACATTAGATTAATTCTAACAACCCTCGCGGCCGCGTAAAACTCCGTACCGACCGACCCCCATCTGCCGATCCCGAAAGCTCGAACCCGACTCCCCCGCCCGCTCGGACCCGACTCCCCTTCTCTAGAGCCGCGTTTACATCCCCCGACCCCCTCCTGGCGTCTCATTTCTGCTCCTGCCGTATCAGCTCTAGAAATTTCTCGGAATTCATATTTTTTTGTCAGTTGGTTACATGTGGATCATCACAAGCCTTTCACTTTATTTCCTGCCGTCACTCTCCTTTCGATATCATTCTCAACCTTTCCGTTTCTATCAAACATACTTCCAAAAACACAAACTCATGTACTTGTTCCAAACATTCATTACCTACAAATATTAGCACGGTATCTTGCTTTCCTCCTTCTCGAATACCATCACTTTCGACTTGTTAACATTCATCATGAGGTCGCTTTCCTTGCATACATCGTACATTGTACTCACTGGACTCTGTAGTTCTTGTTTTATGACTTATGCTTGAAAATAAAAGATACAAAGGTCATTTTTAAAGTAAAAGTCGTTTATGTATGTAAAAAACAACGAAGTAGTCGCTTTGAATTGAAATGTTGTCAGGAACTTGTCGTAACTTACATATAATCCTACCTATCAGTTTCGAGCTTTTCAGTGGTATTTTATTAATCATGTCTATCATAAGTCCCACCGATTGCGGGAGTGCGATCAGTGATTAGTTTTTTAAAAACGAAACACGACAGAACTTAACAATAGTTGCAGAATATAGGTGGGAGCTGCTGGACCATTCTCCATACAGCCGGACCTGGCTCCATCGTACTTTCAACTTTTCCAAAAAAAGTTTTAACAAAAAACGTACGCAGAACGATAGCGTATGCTTGAAGGTCTAGAAGAAACAACGATGCACTGGCCTATTAAGAACGATGTCTTTATACTATCTCGAACTCTTCTGGAAGTTTGTTAGGGTGTGGGTGTCCTGTTGGGAAAGTTGGGAAGACAAACACTCTGATCGCCTTTAAATGTAAAGCTTCTGGACCTGCGGTTCGGCGTGATGCGAGTCAATTCTTTATTTTCATTTTTGTTTTGTCGTTTCCTTGAGAGGGGGTGAGTTAAGACGCCACTTTTTAAGAATAATTCATATTATATTTATATTATATATGGAAAATCTGAGTTTTTATTATTTATTTATATAAGAAGTTATACACTAGATTACACTTTTTTTAAACTATTACATAAATAAAACCTTAACAATAATTTAAAACTAATAAACTGAATATTATTTGCCATAATTAAGACAATACAAGTATTATAAGAAAGATCGCAACCATTAAATTCATTTTCCGTATGCCATCAAATTGCCTAAATATGTAAAATTCTTGCGTATACAAAATATATTTTCTTATGATATTAAAAAATATTTAAAGTTAATAGTCTAATATACTGTTAAATTTGCAGGACATCAATTTCAACGTTTTCAAAATACTTAGTTTTTAAATAATATATAGTATTTACTCACATGTTCTGACACTTCAAATACCATTTAAAAACACAATAATTTTGTACTAAATGATATTTATATCGATCCTATCAATGTGTGT
The DNA here is from genome assembly GCA_022840565.1 of Eubasilissa regina. NCBI lineage: Eukaryota > Metazoa > Arthropoda > Insecta > Trichoptera > Phryganeidae > Eubasilissa > Eubasilissa regina. The sequence goes on from JAINEB010000007.1 coordinate 32,487,565, forward strand.
ATTTTCGCTTCACATCGCCGATTTGAACGGCCGTGATAGACATAAAATTTGCGCTCTCGCAATTTTCGTTAAAAAATGCCAAAATATATGTTTTCTCGCATATTTTAGCCACAATATGAATTAATTTTGAATTTCTTGACAACATTACTTGCAAATTTCATAAATTAGATTTATTTTTACTGATTTTAAAGAAAAATAACGTTTTCTTGAATAAAGTAAACATTTCATGTACCTAAGTTATTTTGTATGTAAGTCGCAATTAAATATTTCGTACATATTTAACACTGTTGTCTTAAACAAGGCAAAATACTACGTAATAATGAAACAAACAGATCACAAAACGGTAACGTAGTGCATCTAAATCAATCTCTATAAACAAAATAATAAATTGAATTTGCCACAATCATTCTGAATTAAGAACATCTCAAAACATATTTTCAGATGTGAAGTGTTATTTAATAAATTATTTAATTTTCGATGGATTAATTCAAATAACAAGACATATTTAACTTCATCCATAATATTAATATTTTAAAAATTGGATGAAACTCTAAATACGACTTATTTTTGACGCTTTGTCCTAATATAAAATAACATCCTTTGGTATTAAGGTGACACTTGAACAGTGTTTACTATTAGTCCCGACTTGAAAGAGTATGTAATTCGCATAGAATTTCTAACTGGAAATATTAAAGTACACCCTTAAGTCAATACTTACTGTTGCACGAATTTGTAATATTTTATTAGTGAATATGTTATCTTTACATCTGTCTTTTTTTAAATATTGTTTATATTTTTTTTATATACCTATGTATTATTTTATTGTTGTGTACGACATGATAGTGTACTTATTTTCAAAATTAAGTTAAGTTAATTAAGTGAATTATTCTTGATTTGTGGCCATGCCGTATTGCATTACAGCAATACTGCACTGCAGCATAGCAAAGTATAACAAAAAAATGCCAGCTGGCTGTGAAGAGTAGGATCGATATGGAAGCTTTTACTCATAAAACAGTCCTGGGTAAGAGAAGGGTCACCATTCACTGTCAAGTGGTTTAAGGAATAAGCACACTTGTTCAATGAAGAACTTATAAAATTTGTCTCCGATCTTGGGAATATTACATCAAAGTAATACACTTATTTAAAAGTAGTCCTCGTTATTTATATTTTATTTGTTTATGAAATGAATAATTTAGATCGTGTATGCAACATATAGAATGGTTTCTGTCTATTACCTACATGACTTTTATATGTGGTGTTCTCTATGGTTTTTTGGAACAGTTGAAGTTGAACCTTTGAACCAGTGTGGTTCTTGCCATCTTGCTATCGTGCATTGTGCTTGTTGTGTCACACTTCGCGCCATCACCAAAGTGTGTGAACAGGAGTACTCCATGCGAAACAGCAGAGTATTCACAGGTGGGTCGTATTTTCTGGTTCTGGGTGGTTCTTCTGTTCCCTATTCCTGTTCCTCTCCCAAATTCATTCCACACTTCTACATCCCGTATTTCCCCAATCTCTCTTTCGGATACCCACTCTACGTTGTCCACGACTTAACTTAGATAGGTTCGGCTGCTCTAATAATTCTTCGCCCCTTTTTTCTATTCCTGAAGCTATCCATTTCCTTTCCACTCGTTTTATGAATCGTGTAACCTTCCTCCCTTCGTACTTCATGTCCAAAGCATCTGAGTCGGCCTTCTGTTGATCTTTTAGGAATAAAGACATTTATAAAAGTACCGCGGATCTTTAACACTGTCCAATCTTACGACTCCACCGCTCTTGTGCGTTTGTTTCTCTATGTTGCCCCGACACTCTAACCTGTAAAGTATTGTTGGCCTAACCGCTGTTTTGAAAACGTTGCCTTTGGCTTTGTTCAGTAATTGTATCAACAGTATAATAGAGACTAATTATAAAAACTTTACAAGCTCTCGAGAGTTCCGCTGTTATTAACACAGTTTGAATATTTACCTATCGAGCTCAGCGGCTGGCGTATTGAATGTGATGAAACTGTAAATTTTATATGAAACGTAAATTTCTAAGTACCTCATTAATTAAGCTCGTATTGTCTGAAAATTTCAACATTATTTAAAATAAATTTTTTTACTCTTTATTAACTTAAGGCGCGACTTTCAATAATAATTCAAATTTCGCGTTTTTTCGAAATATGTGGATTTTTATTATTCATTTATATCAGAAGTTATACGCTAGATTTGACTTTTTTTAATTATTACTTAGAACCTTGACACTCATTAAAAATTAATTAACTGAATGTTATTTGCCGTAATTAAGAAAATACAACCGTTATAAGAAAAACCGCGACCATTAGATACATTTTTCGCGTACCGCAAAATTTTCTTAATATGTAAAATTCTTGCAAAAACAATACGTATTTTCTAATGATATTGTAGCCAAGATTATGTGCAAACAAATCTCGATTGAAACAAATTATCAAGTTTTCGACGTTTTCAAAATACTTTGTTTTAGTGAAAACATACGTTTTTAAATAATATATTATATTTATTCACATGCTTTAAGGCTTCAACTACTATTTAAAACTATGTTTCATATCATAAACACAATGATTAGTTTTTAAATAATATATATTCAGGCTTATAAAAGACGATAAATATCCGGCCATGACGGATGTCGAATCTGCGCTGTCATTATTTTCGTAAAACAATGCCGTACATGTATGTTTTCATGCTTATTTTATCCACAATATGAATTAATATTGAAAAAAACTTCAGTACATATTTCTGATTGTATTCATTCGTTTTGCTATCGTTCTTAGTGTCGACTCTTTCGATTATGTGAATGAGTGAGTATGTGTTGTGTGTACAATTCAGTGTGAAAGAAGGAAGGAATTAAATTTAATTTATTTTCATTTTCATCATCTTCCATCTATTCCTGTTGGCTACGGTACTTGCTGACCAATCAAGACCCAATCTATTTTCATATAGTTTTTGTTGTTGTTTATCCCGATTCTTGGCGGGAATAATGGTATGCTGTTCTCATACCGGGGTAAGTCACTATCGATTGTGGTGGGCCTGATGTCTATACTAAACTATTACCTATTAGTAATATCTTGGAGGGAGTGCTGATCTTATACTATCGCTGAATGACGGAGCCAAATCTTTTATAAATCTATATTGTCTTTATCGTTATTAATTATTTATGTCACCTGCTCTAACCACACACACATACACACACGCACACATACACACACTCCGTGATATCTTCCTCATCTGAACATGGTTCCATAGCACCACTCATCGATCCTTCTGATAATCACATACACTGTTATATTTTGATATAATCGACACTTTATTTTACAACAACATAATTGCTATAACACACCGATAACAGCCGGTAATACATATATACTAATTTTCAACATAATTGCTATAACATAATATACAACAACATAATTGCTACAATACACCGATAACTGGTAACACATATATACTAATTTTCTTGACTCTATCAAGTTTGAAACCACTCTTCAGAATTTTCGTAATTAAGACAAAACTCACCCAATGACAATAAAACAAAATATTTCAATATTTCACTCTTGGATAAGGGAATAACCTGGTTAATCTGCTCACCCGGGGGGCGGCAATTTTTCTCTTTACCACTGGCTACCTCTAATTGTGACCTTATCAGTCACAACCCGTGACACACAATGGACGGAAATAATTGAAGGCTCAGGGATAAAATAATGTCACCCCTCATTTATCACTTAAGAGATTTTTTAATGACAACCTTTTTTTAAATCTATCTGTTTTTATGTAAATTGTTTTTAAAAAAATTTAATAATAGGAGAGTGAAATTATAATCTTCAAATTGAATTCAATTAAGTATTACTCGTCGCTCGGTCCTTCCAGAGGCTATAGTGTTTCTGAAATTGATGAAATAGATAAAATAACAGTTTATGTTTTCATTACCGCTATTCCCGTAATTTCCTTCGACAGCTGGTTTCCAGGTTTCCGATTAACGACATATCGTTAGTGCAGTGCAGTGTTAAAGACACCTATAATACATGAACACTGCACTAACCTTTTTATTGTGCGTGCTGATTTTCTGGTCCGATGTTGCTGCTCTTTTGGCTGGGTAGATTTCGATCGACCGAAGTGCGCACTTCCGACGATCGGTTTATTTGAACTTTTAGACTGGTCGAAACACGTGATGTAGTTGATACCCCTGTCGTTTACCGTTTTCATCGATTCTCCAAAAAAGACGGCAATACCCACACACACACGCACAATATTATCAACCAGGAAACCCAGTGATGCCAATCGGAGTAACTAGGCGCGTAAACAATCGCTTGTGCCGCTTCATAGTATTTTTATACATTTCTATCTTGCTGTGATTGCCTGACGCTGCGCATGTAGAAATGTAACATCTCTTTACTTAACCTTCGGGCATCGGAAGATCAAAAATATGATCGAGGTCCGGAGCGGGATGAGCACGTTCTATTATAATTTTTATTAAATTTCTTATAAGTTAATTAAAGTTCTTGAAGTGTCATCACTCGCAAGCGCCCGGCCGACGGAGCTACACGACCAGAATGACGTAACTGAATGTGCCGCACGAACGCGAACACACCGCGCACGTGCAGGCTGTGAGCTATTAAAACATTCATCACACAGTAAAATGTACAGTAATCAAAATTAATAAATCTTAACAGCAAATACTTTATAAAATAAATATAAACATTTTCATTAAAATTACAAACATAAACAAGGAAAAAGTCACAATAAATCGGAAAAAAGTAAAAAAGGTTAATGAGGGAATTAATTATTCAAATAAAGCGTAAGGTGTAAAATGGAGTATAAAAATAATAAATATTATATAATTACAAAGAAAAAAAATTTTTTTTGGAGAATAAGTTTATGAATAATAGTGGTATTTATTATTTTAATTTTTAGAAATAATAGAATATAATAGAGATAACTTTAAATTTTTAAATAAAAAGTTCAAGAATATTACATAAAAATACATAATGCGCACCAACAATAGTTAAAAGAGGTACGATGCGACTAAAATACATTGTAGCACGCTCGGCAAAGGGCCTATAGCGAAGAGATCTAAGATGCGACTCATTCAAATACATGCGTCATATCTACCGTTACCTAATAAGGGTAATTACTTTATAAAATGGTCCCGATTGTTTATGGAAAAACATCATTTTCTCTACTTTATATTACGTTATATAATACCAGCTCAATATCATTAATATTTTATAAATAGTTTTAAAAATATGATTTTTGGGGTTATGTTTTACCCAGTTCCAGAACGGGAGTGTTAATAATGAACTATGCGTCGCGCATATTTCATGACGCGAATCACAATATCGATTAGATTTGTTTTTGTTTGTATTTATCAAATACATCGTGAATTTCTTATTATTTTAAAAACCTGCCTTAGATAATTACAGATTATTCTATTCTAAATATCTAATAATTTTCCATTTTCTTTCATATTTAAGAACTGTGTTCTTAGCAATGCGATGCGCACTTCTGCGTGATCTTCTGGAAAGTATTTAGAAGTTGACATTCGCCTTCCTCATTATTTAGCTAATGTATTTTTGTCTAAGCATTGTGTGTTTTATCTATTGGGTCCTTTAAGGGGTCATTACCGAAAAAAATTGAAAAAATATATTTTTCATTTTTTTTCATTATATTATTCTAGACTTTTTTTGTATAAGAAAATTCAATCCGCACATTTCTACAAGTAGAATTGCTTGAAATTTTAGTACAAAGTGGGCAAGTTAAGAGCCATCATCGTAGCGGTGAGTCAGTCCGCTGAAGCTCGGCCGCCCGCCATCCAACTTTTTATAAATGATACATGTTTTTAACTATATACATTAAAATTAATTTTATTTATAAAAATAACAATATAAAACAATAATAAAATTTTGAAACCCAAAAACATAAAAAATAAACATTTGTCGAATTGAAGTTGTGATACTAATAAAAAAAAACATCAGAATTAAACTCCGAAAAACAAGAATAAAAGTGAAAAAAGTGTTCAAAGTTGAACTTTTTAGTTTTTCGGCTCTACTGAAAAGTTTACTTTTTTGTACATTAGTGGCATTATTTTGAAAACCATAAAAGATATTAAGTTATTTCTTTTTTTTAAATGTCCATGGTATCACTGACTGCATTTCTGAATAAGTAAATGTCAAACGAATCGACTGTTCAATTACCGTCTTTTTTCAAACAGAGGAACAAAATATCAAAATTTGAAAACTGTTCCAGCTATTATTTTAATTTATTTGTTTAAACCCTCACTTACATTAACTTATTTATACTAAGTTAGAAGTGTGCAAAAAAGCGGTTGCTGAGAAAATGGGTCTTACTTTTCAACGAAAATAGTCCTCGGCAGTGACCCCCTTAATTGTCCATGTCCATTACGAACCTGTTTCCCTACACACTACCTCAGAAAGTTAGAGTATACGAGGTTTGATCAAAAAATACGGGGAATATTTGAATTTGACGTAGCGCGCGGTAAGTTTCGCGAACTGAATCACGATTTTTTAAATAAATTTGCACAATTTTTAGGCATCATTCTGGCATAAGTCTATTCATGGTGAAATGGCTGTCGCTTGAAAAAGTGTTGCCAATTCAAAAAAATAAACCTCTAAAGAAATCGACCTTTAGTAATAAATGTAAGTGAAATAATCTTATTGCATTTCACATATCACCGTCACACCATCGCCTTCCTAACCCTCCCTACACTTATATTCAAACTATACTCGCTACAACTTTACCGCAAATAAGCTAATTGAATTTGTAGGCTTAACTCGCAGGAAATAAGACAGTACGTCAAACTTCTCTACTCCCAATTATTCGACCGTGAATGCTCTCAATAAAAACAAATCAACTTTTTGAACCCCTGGGAGCTCTTATACACGGTTGAGAAAATCGAATTGACTTTCCGCTAATTCATTGTTTTTAAAATTGTATATTTTATTTTTTTATTTATTTATTTAGACACATATGATACATAAGTATTGTACAGCTAGAAAAAAATACAGTTTGTTACCTATATTTTACGCAGATTTTAAAATGCGTCGCGCAACTAGGCAAACCTGTTTTAGGGCCATTGGCAAAAAAAATATATTTCACAAAACCAAATAACTCATTGAATACGAGGCAAAACACAATTAAATATAAAATGAAACATACAAGACAATTATACGTGGAAATATATAAAATGTGCAATACAATGTATAAATAAGCAAAATATGTAATATTAAAGTTATAATGCAGTTGTGGCTGCATTATATCCAATAACAGCTGCTGCGCGATCAAGGTCTCATCGGCTGTCGTCGATTGCTTGCTGCTAGGCCCTGCGGGCGGCTATTGCGGCCGCTGTACAGTAGTCTTAATAGAATCTATATTTCAATGATAGAATTTTGCTCAAAACAAACAAAATATTCCACCTGTAAGATAGCTGTGATAACGAACCAAAATTACATCTAGATGATGTATAAGAATCGCGAATAGACAATAGTAAACACTAAAATGCTATTTTATCAGTATAATATGCATTTACGTAAAGATAAATGATTTTCTCATTCAACCTAGAACACATTAATTTTTTTAGTTATGGTGAATTATTCTCGCGCAGATTTTGACAAATATTAGATCGCAATCATAACCTTCAAATTTTTGACTGTAATGTAATGCATAATAAAAGAGAAAACAATTAACATCTCGCGTCGCATTTGACAGTGCGAACATATTCTTAAAAAAACTGACATCATGTTTTATGTAAATGATTATTAAATATACGTAAATATGTCATCGTCGCATCATTCTTAACAGTGCGACCATAGAAAAGATTTGTGCTATTTTATGATACGACACGAGACGACCACGTATAAGAGAGATGACGGCTCAAAATTTATTCGATTCATATTGAATATATTTTTACGTACTGTTATTTATTTTGTTATTGAGTTAAGTACCAAATTTATTTTTTAAATAATTGTCGTTTTTTTTAAATAGATTCTGGTAAAGAAACAATAATATATGTTTTTAATTAGTATTGACATGCTGAAGAAGAAAATGGTATTTTTCGAGACCGGTAAATGTATTTAAACTCAATAAGTGGTTAATAAAACAAAGTAAACAAATAAAAATAGAAATCTAATCTTAACCTTACTTAAAAAATACGTTCCTTTTTGCCCTGCTGGCGTCTCACAGACCTGACCGTTTAATCAAGCATTCATCGTAATATTATTATATACGAAACGTAATATTATTATATACGAAACGTAATATTATTATATACGAAACGTAATATTATTATATACGAAACGTAATATTAGTATATACGAAACGTAATATTAGTATATACGAAACGTAATATTATTATATACGAAACGTAATAGTATTATATACGAAACGTAATAGTATTATATACGAAACGTAATATTATTATACACGAAACGTAATAGTATTATATACGAAACGTAATATTAGTATATACGAAACGTAATATTATTATATACGAAACGTAATAGTATTATATACGAAACGTAATAGTATTATATACGAAACGTAATATTATTATACACGAAACGTAATAGTATTATATACGAAACGTAATATTAGTATATACGAAACGTAATATTATTATATACGAAACGTAATAGTATTATATACGAAACGTAATAGTATTATATACGAAACGTAATATTATTATACACGAAACGTAATAGTATTATATACGAAACGTAATATTAGTATATACGAAACGTAATATTATTATATACGAAACGTAATAGTATTATATACGAAACGTAATAGTATTATATACGAAACGTAATATTATTATACACGAAACGTAATAGTATTATATACGAAACGTAATATTAGTATATACGAAACGTTATATTATTATGGATATCTTAAGCGCGATGAAACAGAAATGACATTGATACGGAAATGACGCACGTTCATTAAACTTACATATTTCTTATATTACTTATTTCTATCTATTTCTAATGCATGACATGTGAAAAACAAGATATTTAAAGAATATGACATGTACAGTAAAACTATTGCGGTAATATTATACTGGAAGGCTGCTGGCGTTGTATTGCTCTCTGTTGATTGGTCGGTACCGGCATGATTTTAAGGTTGATAGGGCCCCGTTTTACACCCAGGATACATGCAGATTGCGGAAGCGATAGATCTCCACAAATTTAAATTTAAAAAAATATCATATTATTATTAAAATTCCTGAAGCAATAGAAAAAATATAAATATAAAAATAATTAAAACAGTTGCATGTTTTCTCAGAAGATATAATATACTTTATACAATGAGTACAATTTAATATTTAAAAAGGATCATAATGCAGAAAAAAGTGAGAGAGGAAGTTGAAAATAAAAATATAGAGAGTGAGAGGAAAGGAAAAAGAAAATGGGATAGGGAATAAAATCTGTGTGATAAAAATAAAAATAAAATGAAGGCTCGGTAGAAAAATGAGTTCTGTTTGGCATTGGTGTTGCAGTGTGGAAGATTAAATGTGAGATTAGTTCTGGTTGACCTGGCTGACACTCGAATGGATATGTGTGTGAATAAATCAGGACAGTCTACTTTAGAGTTGGCTATATTGTGTTGAAAAATGAAGGACTGAATAATTTATGTGTGAGGTGAAATTTTATTCGAAAATGGCGCTGTGTAAATTATAATTAAATTACAATACTATAACATTAAAATGACACTGACAATTTGGGAGCTTGCAGCAACAAGGTATTTTGACAAAATTAACTTTATTATATCGAAATAACATTATTATATTAAAAACATATCAAATTTCCCAGTAGTTCTGAAGATAATAAGAAAACAATGTTATATTTTAGCAGCACTTGTAATATTTTTTCATTTCATTTCAATACAAACAAAATGTATGAGTTGCAAAATGTACGAGTTGCAAAATGTATGAGTTTCAAAATGTAAAAACGTGCCTGAAATCAGAAAACAGTTTGCTTATTACTCTAAATTATATAACTACATTTTAACAAAAATAAACTAAATTCCACTGAAGAAAACGAAAAATTAATATTCAGAACTTATTTCTAAAGTATTATTTTATTGAGAAACAAAAACCAATATTATATTTCTATATGACTACAAAGGGCAAGTGTCTAAATATACTGCAGTTTGTACAAAGGTTAGTTATTAAATGGTTAATTATTTTTTCATTTGGAAGCAATTTACTGATTTAATTAATCACCGAAAATGTCACGGAGTAACATTTACCAGCTGGGGATGCTGGATACACCAAGAGACCAAGCCAACATGAATTCTAGAAATGCGGATATTCCACATAATTGCACGAACGTCATCGAATTATTGAATTTCAATTGATATCCAGACGTTTATACGAGATGTTCTCGTTTATACATATATCTGCCTACATATAGGAGAGAGGTTTGGAATATTAGTTATGGAACGATAGGCATTCTACACACATTCTTGATCGAAACATAAATCCGATAGTTTATGACACATTTATGCAACAGTAAAAGTATTCACACTTCGAAAATTAAATATTTGTTGTTAACAAGGCGTATTTTTTACGTTAATGCATATTATATTGTCAGCGTTTAAATTTTCATTCTAATCGAGTCATATATTTAAAAAAGTCGCTGAGCTATTTGATTGCGTAAGTGGTACTAAAATGAAAATATTTAAACAAAGAATTTGTTAGTTTATGTCAATATATATTATATTTAAAGAGTACAATGCCCTAGGCATTAGACAAATCTTTATGTTGAGACTCGTCCAATTTTTCCATGCTGACAACAACTCACCCCAAGCAATAAATCATGGACACAACACAACACAAACAACGAACATCTACACGATTCTACATGTCCTTAGCTCCGAAACTGTACAACACTCTCAGCACCAACTGGAAATCGTTCAACTCCAATAAGATTACACAAACATGGACCTAACATATGATCCAATCGGATAGAGATCAATCAGAAGCATGGCTATCCAACATTCTAACATTATCATTATACAGTGCCTACACTAATATTACACTAATTCTACAACACTCCCACTTCATTTTCTTTTATTCTATATATATTTATTTTTTCATCTCTATTTTTATTCCTGTGGAATCTTAAATAACAGCACGAAAAAAAACTGCCTACTTTAATATAGACTTCAATCTAGTAAAGTAGCCAGGACAACGCTGTATATATCAGAGGTGGAGTCTACTCCATCCCACACAATAAATATATTACCATGTTATATTATAATATATTCACCTCTGTTATAACAAAAATATGTATGTCAATAAATAAATATATAAATATATAATTGTGGTCTACCTTTATTATCTATAAATCTTTAATACAACTAATTAACTTAACTAATAACATTTTTAAAATATGAAACGTTTGCGTATATTAACAACGTAGGCGCTATGGACTGGAACGTTGTCAGAAAAGGTCATTGCCTATCAGTTTCAAGTTTTTCAGTGCGTTAGACATGATTTCTCAGTGGTATTTTATTAACCATGTCTGTCATTAATCCCGCCGATTACGTGGTGCGATCGGTGATTATATAAAATCATATACAGTGGAACTTCGATTTACTAACTCAATTTATTCCGTAAAACTGTTCGTAAACCGAAGCAATTATTCCCATAAGAATTAATGTAAAAAGTATAAATTGTAATATTTATTTTTTACTTGCTTAAAATCCTATAAAATCAATAAAAAATCATGGTTTTAACTTAAAAATAATTGTAAGTAATTAAACAAAAAGAATAAACGTAAAAACAAACTCTATTTGAACTTATCTTACAAAATATGTAGTAACGTGTTATCGTTTGGAAGGGGACTTTTCTAGAAGTTTCTTGAAGTTCATTAAGTTTCGGTCTAAGGAAAAACCTATCCAACGATATTAGTTTCTTCTTGCTTTTTATAATGTTGCGGAAATGAGAGATGACATTATCATTAAACAGATTTATTACACGATTTCATAAAGTTTTATCAGGGTAATAATTTTCCACAAAACAATGAACCTCTCTCCACTTCGCGCACATTTCGTGAACATCGTTCATTCGTTCATCAGTCTCTGAAAATAATACTTCCTCTGTCACTGTATTTTTCTGCTAATTACAAAGCTATTCCAGTTCTTCCATAGCGCGTTCTGATACTGCCTGCCTGTTCGCAAGCTGAAGCATTTGTTCGTAAATAGAGTCGTTCTTAAACCAAGATTCCACTGAATATAATCATATATTAGCGGGAACTACTAGACAGCGATTATGAATAATTATGAATACAAAATAAATTGTCCACGATGTGTCTGAGATGCATCCTCCAATTTTACAGATGCATTTCCCGTAAAGAATGACGTTCTCTTGTTCATACTCTTTAACATAATAAGCACAATACACAATAGCAAAATGTATAGGATTCGACACGCACGATAGCGAGAAGACTGAACACACACAAGTATACACCGTCCGTCAATTTATCATTCCCATACTGCAAGAAAATAATTCGTGCAATTTTACAGCCTACTCTACTACCGGTAAACGATAACTATCAGTTCAAAAATTCAACTCCAACTGCTCCAAAAAACCATACAAAATACGTCCACAGAAAAAAATCGTGTTCTGATATATGGAGAGGGGGTAATCTATGAATATCGAACACAGACTCATTGACTAAACTATTGTTATACTTGAATCGAAGTAATTACAATATTATACATTTGAGACTTCGCTTCTCTATGGACACCCTATAGTGTCAGAACTCGTCAACATTAGAAGGAACCTAAGACGAAATGGTGAATTAAAATACAGTCCACATTTTGGAGGTACCAGCAGAATCTGGATTGTGCTAAGTGCCAAACTCCTCCATATCCTAAATTCTTCCGGCATCTGTGCTTATACAAAACAATTACCATAACATTTGGCGAATCAAATGAAATCAAAAACAACACCGTAGCAGTTATATTATGACATCCGAAGTTTCTCGAAAACCGTAGAGTAGCCTTACTCGTCACGCGTATTAAACTCCGGACATGGTGACTGTGCTCTGCATTAAACAATCTGAAGCGAACTGGAATCGAATAAAAAGCGAGTAATAACTTAAATTAGGATTAATGTAGCGATTTTTACCGTCGTAGAGGCGATTATTTCATTAGTAAAGCACCAAACTCGGGTTTAATCGTCAAGAATCGCCGGTTCGACACAATAAACTGTCTACTTTTAAAAATAAATTGTTTTTGTCAGAGTCACTAATCACAGCGCGTGCAGTAGGCACAAAATTTAGTATTAGGAGAACCTATTCTTATTGTGAAGTTGTAATTATTGTAATATTTTAAATATGAATTCAATATATTAATTAGAAAGATATACATATAAAATCAATTTTATTGTTGTTGCGCTACTGGGATTTGAACCTGGATCTCTTTTCAAACCGGGGAAGGTGCATTATACAACTATGCTACAAGCCACGATATTTTTAGCGACAAATTTTCGAACCTGATGTTACCTTTTTGATATTAATACATTTAATCTATCGTTATATGTCTACCCGTGACAGTTCTTGTGCATTCTAGGAGTGGACTGCATTGAAGATTTAACCAAGTGGTCCACATTCTGACAACGTAGCCAAATATCCTGTATAATTTAAATAATTAATATAAACGCAGTAGCATAGTACATCGAGTACGATGTTTAATTCCTGTACGATCGAGGCGTTCGTTCCACGGGCTGTCCATGGTATGTTTTTATGCCCCCTTTTTTTATACCTGTTACGAACTGTATCGTCCCTTTTTTCATCTTCCTCGAGATTTTTTATTAATTTATTTGGAAAACATATAGTTTATCAACAATGGTTAAGATAGTAACAAAAATAATAGTTAATTTAATCAATTACATATTTTCTCTGAATAATTAATTACAATAATACGATTCTGTATGAGTTTGGTAACAACGATTAATAATATTAAGCAGTGTAGGAGACAATAAAATGAGTGAAAATTAATAAAACGAAAAGAAAAAAAGTTTCCAGAAGGAACGGAATGCAGAAAAGGAAAGAAGATGGGATGGTGATTAAATTCTATGTAATAATAATAAAATATAAGGTCATTTAATGATTCTGATAAAAAATTGGACGTAATAATTTCATATGGGAGCAAGATATGTTCGTAAGTAGAATGATTTGTTTAAATTGAACAGTAATGGTTTATGAGAAAAAATCTTTTAGCGTAGAAAGGCCATTGTTGAAAAAGTCAATGTCTGTTAACACTTACAATCCGGTGGGTCAAAACAAAATACAAATGGTGGGTCATTTTAGACCCATCCCAAGTTTTCGATATTTTAATCATTTTTAAGGAAATTTTTTATTGATATATTATTTTTAATATGATTTAATGAAATAGTATGATGTGCCGTAATTTATCTACTAAAAATTAAATTTAAAAAAAAAATTACGAATAATGTACGTATTCTTGCGCATTAACCAACGGCCTGTTCGGACCAAATACAACCATCCACAGAATGTGTGATCTTTTCATCGGCTCGATTACCTTCCGGTGTGTCAGTGGTTATAAATATTTTACCTTCTTGAATTATAATTGATTTTTTAATTTGACGAAAATAAGTGAAAACAAATACATGGAGGCATACCTGGTATCCTTTGTCTACCCGCCGTAAAAATATACTCAAAATGTTGACAATGTATGTTTCGACGTAAGCGCAGAGATTCAATCCCATAAAAGCAACTGTTTTAGGTCAGTTTTTGAACTTTTTTTCACATTTTCATCAATAATATTTATTTATATTTCAAATTATTTAGAAATATTTAATAAAAGATTAGCTAGAAGGAAAACAGCATTAAACGAATATTTTTGCCGGATCGATCTGGATGGAATGTGGAAGTATATTAGTTCGGTAGATATCTGGAACATCATACCGTACCCAAAGTTCCGAGTTCATCTTCAATTATCATTTATTTTTTCACGTATTAGATCGTGTATCTGGCGCAAGACTGTATTTTACCTACTTACTGTCATTTTAACAGAATATTTCAGACAATTTTTTTTTGTATCAAAAGAAAGAGGTAAGAGGGTGATAATAATATTCTAATCCGTTTATATTTCTTCCTGAAATATTGTTGCCTTCCATCCCTCCGAGCATTAAATTACAGTAATTAGTCACCCCATTTTCTTTGTGTATTTTTCACTCTGGGGCACAGGAGCCTCGCTAACCAGAAAGCCTTTCAAAACTTCTTTGCTTCCTTCATCCTTTTAATTATTAAGTAGGGCTTATTTAATAAAGAGTGGAGGCGTGCGGCACTTCAGGATATTACTACTGTATCAGCAAAACTGGAGACTTCATCAGTTATTTTACCCAAGTTTTAGGCAATGTAAATTTGTCACTTAGATTTTAGTCATTATCCCTTTCTAGTTTTCAACATCACTTCTTATTTATCGTCATCACTAAGGTTATTTCATCACTTCTGGTTAAGTTCCATTGACGATATTAAATGGATTAAATTAATAATGCATTTCATAGTGTTGACTATTTTTACGCCAGCTTATGATAATGATCTTCCAAATGACGTAAGGGAGTAGGTCAATAATAATAAAAGTGGGAGGACGGCGATTCAAATTTACCGCCATCATCTACCTACCCCTAACGACCTCGATACCAGCGTCATCTACATCCACGCTCTTGATTGAAGAGAGATTGCATGTCGGCCGTGTCGCCTCAACACCGATTCACCACATGGCAAATACTCTTCCATTTTTATCCCTGATAAAATAAACAACTCTAAAAAGGTATTAAAAGCGTGCTGAGAAACTTGAACAAGAGAATTTTTAGTTGCATCACTTGAGAGGATGGAATTCTGATACAGACACTGATGTATGGAAGTAAGGCCTGGAGCTGGCAGAAAAGGAACGAAAGTAGACTGAATGCAGTGGAAATGAGATCACTTAGACGAATTTGTAGCAAATCTATTTATGACAGAGTAAAGAATGAAGAAATAAGGAAAGAATGTAAAGCTGATGTCAGTATAGTGAGCAAGATTAAAAAAGAATCACTTAGGTGGTTCGGTCATATGGAACGGATGAATGAGGAGAGAATGGTAAGAAAGATATATGATGAAAGTATTGATGGCACCAGAAATAGAGGACGTCCGCGGAAGACTTGGCACGACCAGGTAAACCAGATAACGGAGGATGGTTCTGTTAGAAGCCTCAACAATCGGCGAGCTTGTATGAGAAAATGTATGAATGTGGATGAGGCGAGAATTGTGTGTCGGGACAGAAGAGTGTGGCGCTCTATCATTTACCTCTACACCCGCGGGGAAACGGCGTGATGGTAAGTAAGTAAGTAAGAATGTGTAACGTTATAAATACGTTCCAATAATTGAATTATTTAAAATCATCTAAATGAATTCGATTAGGAGGAAATTATAATAGCGATTATAACAGAACACAATTTCAGCAAGATGGGGCCACTCCACACACAGCTAAAGTTTCAATGGAGAGACACACCCTGGACACCTCGGTCACCGGACACTGCACCGTGCGACTTTTTTTTTTGTGGAGACGCCTTAATAATTCAGGCCCTGCCATTGAATCAACGCTTTGCTCTCGCGTGTTTGCAAATTTAAGAGTCCGATTGCAAGAATATCTTGAGAGAAATGGACGGTATTAAGACGATATTGTTAATAAAACGTTAAATTAACACCGATAAACTCCATGAGAATAACATTGTAGTTTTTTTTTGTTTAATATTGAACTTGAAAATTTTCCGCTATAAAATCAATTTTATCGAAAAATATTGTTGTTGCTACGGGGATTCGAACTTGGATCTCTTTCCAATCCAGAGAAAGTGCATTAATCGACTATGCTACTATGATTTTATTTGTATATTTTTCTAATTAATACATTTAATTAGTATTTTAAAAATATATCAATGTCTGTGTCAATCGCAGTCATTGTAAATTCGGCACATTCTTACTACAAAAGATATAGAACTGGTTCGACTTGTAGAAATAAATTTTATACAAGTTTAAAGTATTAAGTGCTATTCGTCTTTTTTTTAAACATAAAATATTAAATTAGTTCAGTGAAACTACAAAGTGCTGCCGAGATAAATGAAATCTATTGTTTAACGTTTGCATGAACTTCTTTTGAACATTTTGTTTAAATTGTTGTGGGATTAGAATTTGTGACTATAGAAGATATGTTTGAGAATTATTAATGTTTGGTAGTGCGAAGTACGAAATCTGTCACTTGTTATTTAGAAAATGAAAAAATATATATTTTACTGCAGTGAAGACAAATGATATTTCATAAGTCTTTTTTTAGTATATTTTCAGTAATATTTTTTTAAATTGACAAAATAAGAAAATATATTTTTATCACATATTTTTGTCAAATAAATTTTCTGTGACGTTTTTAGATAACGTTTTCTTAAATCACCGCAAAATGTTTCCTTCTTTCCGTGACGTCAAACTCGTCATTGTGATCTCATCTCCCACGTCCACATGATGATTCTATCTTCTTGACATTTAACGGAAGACGAATGTGAAGCCAATTTTACATTGGCCAAAGTAATTTAGTTTTGAAAATGAAGATCTTATAAAGTTTTTAAAACACAAAATGTTAAATGGAAACATTAACCTTATTATTAAGGAAAACACATTCTTATTGTGAAGTTGTAATTATTCAGAACAGACTGTCTGTGATATTTTAAATATGAATTAAATATATTAATTAGAAAGATATACAGAGCGGCCCAAAAAAAGACTAGATATTAAATGTAGATGTTGCTGGTGTCGGTGTCGGTGGTGGAATGGCAGTGAATTTGAACCACTGACCCCTACAATTCCATTTTACAGGGTGGCCCAAAAAAGTGAGAACATTTCGTAAAATGTGATATAATCACATCAAAATTAGTTTAACTACATCAACAATAGCTTCAATAGTTTACGCTTTATTTCGACAATTTCCGGTCGCCATCTTTGATTATTAATTTTCCCATTGTTTATATTTGGTTTTTTCAAATTGTTGCCCCGAATGATAAAAACTGAAGAGCGTATTCTGAACAAACATTCTCGAATTGAAAAACGTCAGGGTACTAGAAAAATGATCAAAGAGTTTCAAAATAATGCCTGGAGTATAGCTAGACATTACAGCAGGACGGAGCTCCATCTCACACAGCCAGAAATACAATCAACTTTCTTCGTCGTGAGAATGTTAATTTTATCGAGCCAGGCATGTGGCCACAGATTTAAACCCAGTAAATTATGCAATATGGGGTATTTTGATGATTTCTGATTAGCTAAATATTGTGCAAAAAAAATTACATTAAGAACTATATTAGGTTTTGAAATAACTCATGTGTTACGAGATGTTCTCACTTTTTTTGGGCCATCCTGTACATATAAAATCAATTTTATATAAAAATATTGTTGTTGCTACCGGGATTCGAACATGAATCTCTTTCCAATCCAACTTCACAATAATAATGTGTCCCCTTAATAATATATGTGCTGTATCAATCGTGTATTTATTTGAAAAGTGTAACACATATGGGTTGGAAAATTTATCGTCAAAAGTAGTCTGCTGTAGCATAGTTGGTTAATTCACCGTTCCCGGATTGGAAAGAGATCCAGGTTCGAATTCCGGTAGCAACAACAATATTTTTCGATAAATTCATTTTACGTGTATATCTAGTATTTAAGTTT
This sequence comes from Eubasilissa regina, assembly GCA_022840565.1. NCBI lineage: Eukaryota > Metazoa > Arthropoda > Insecta > Trichoptera > Phryganeidae > Eubasilissa > Eubasilissa regina. The sequence continues at coordinate 32,506,319 of JAINEB010000007.1, forward strand.
ATTTGTAGTTTTAAATAAAATCTATCTTTGCAAATAATACAACAAACTACATAAAAATCTGCCAAGATGAAAGCTCTCAGAACTACAGTAATATGTTATATAATAAAGACAAAATAATAATATAAAAATATTACAATACCGTCCTCACTACTTTGCCTATCTGAAAACCTTTTTTTTTCGCAAAATTTGCAAGGGAGGTTAAGCGGAAGAGCCACGTATCCGAATAACAAAACATCCCTTACAAATGTAACGTCTAGCTTTTATCTGCGATCTCCATGGCAACCCATCCCCGCGGCCGGGGAGAGGGAGGCCGCGTTAAAAATAAATAATTCGCCAGAGGTCTCCGCTTTCCACCGCGGGATATTATTTCCGCACAATTTTGCAATATCGACACCGTACCTGATATAGGAATGAAATCACAATCGTGCTATTAAGTAACGTATAAAATTGTAATACAAATTAAATGTATCAATAAAATAACAGATGTATCAATTGGAAAGTTCAACATATAAGTTAGAAAATTGTCGTTAACTTTCGATGTTGACGTGGTGTAATAGGTCAGTACACTTTTACGGATAGAGAGTTCTTAGTTCGAGTCTGGGTGGCAACAAAAACATTTATTCGATAAATTGATTATATCTGTACATCTTTTTTATTGGTAATACCAATTAATAATTTGTAGTAAAATATCACAGAAATATGTTCTGAAAAACTGCTCTACTTCACAACAATAATATATTCTTCTTAATAATATAATATTTTAACTTCCAGATAAAAAAATTCGTTATAATATCTGTTCACGCGTTTTATACTTCGTGAATTTATGTAAGTATAAAACAGAAAACAAAAGTGAAACTGCTTCTGTTCAGAGACGTTTTCGGTGTCGATCATATATTTTACGGCGGTGATATATAAAAACATTTTGTATTGTATTTTTCAGATTATCGGTTATAATACAGTTTAGGAGGCTGGCCAACCGAGTTTTCAGAAGATTCAAGACAGCAGGAGAGCGTCCATCGGTAGAAGAATTGGCGAGAACAGCCTAGTTTCGCAAAGATTGGTCTTTACATTTACAACATAGGTTGAATTCAACAAACCAATTAGAAATTTCAGGACTAGCTTTCAAAGGTAATCAAGGTGATTAATAATGATAATAAAATGCCAAATATAGATCCAAATTATTCGACATCTATTTATGAATGGGAGAGTTTTTTAGCCAAGACTTTTTTTTTATGTTTTGTCATCCAGGAAGAACCACCCATTTGCCATGTCAAAAACAATATAAAACAAAACTAAGATAAAATTTTATTGCAATTAAAAAAAACTAAGATATAAATTGAATATAATATAATAGAATACATTTGAAATAAATTGACATTTTTGATTTCTTATTTCTGATCCCGTCGTGGTCCCCTGAAATATATGGAACTAGATGCACAATACGTTTCCATTCCTACCGATCTTATGTTTTGTTGATTCACTAAAAATTATACATACATACATTAAATTATGATGACCAGCCTGACGAAGATATGAAGAAAAGCACTCCATCCTAAAAATAACCAAAACACAAAAAAAAAATTTTTTTAATTAACATAAACAAAGTTCTTTTTTAATCTAAAATATACTCTACTTAATTATCGACAATGCTCTTCCATCTTTTTGGTAGACTTGCAAAGCTCGTCTTCAAAATTTACTTATCCATGACGAAAAATACTCCTCCAGTACCGTATCGGTATATATATCGGTGTCTAAATGATTTTAAAGACTGCGTAATAAATAATAAATAAATGGGGCAATGTCCGGCGAATATGGTGGGTAGGGCATCGTTTCCCATTCAAACTACTTCATCCTTTGTAATGTCAACCTCGCTGTATTTGGACGAGCATTATCCTGACGAACGCCTTTCGTCTTTTTTAAAGCAAGATGGTTATTTTTCTTCCAGTGTTGACTTAAACCGCTCAAATAGTTATTTGAGTTCTGCTATGAGTTCATAGCAGAACTCCTTTTTTCATCGTTCAGTTTGGATTTAAAAGTTCAAAGTTCAAAATCTTATTTCATTTTTCGCTAAACTGATAACAACACCTTACGTGAGTGAAGACCTTCTTTAGCCTGGGGTGCCGGTGTTTCTGATTTCCCTACCCACTAACTTCGGCGCTTAACATCTTTATAGAGAATCCATTTCTCGTCACTATTTGATCCAAAAAAACTCATTCCTGAGACGTGACAGTTTGTGAGGAACCTATTGACCCAATTTGCTGATTTTTCCGATGGCACGCAGATGTCGATGAATGATTGAATGACCAAATCTAAACTTCTCTGCTACCTAGTTACTCAATAATTAAGATGGGATTTTGTTCCACCAGAATTTGCAGGACGTAGTTCATGTTATTGAAAAAACCGCATTATTTATGGAATGACCTAATAATATGTTTCAATATGGCTTCAAAGTGGATGCTACGTATCCCATGGATCACAAACCACACGTATATCTCTATCCTCCAGGTGTTGACTCCTCCAAGTCGAGTATCTACTCCCTGTGCATTTTGTCATTCCAATATAAACCTTAATGTATACCTGTCTCGCTCTGGACAACTAATTACTGCCTTCTGACACCAAACTATCAAGATCTATATTTTTTTAACGTCCGAAAGTAGCGCCGTGCGTAATGCTAGGACCACGAAGAGGCGGTGTTTTAAATAGCTCCGGAAGTGCAGTGATATCTCGGTTCTTCACTAAAAATGTGCTAGTCAACTGGAGATGAAATCACGTGCAATCAAGGTAGGTCAGATCTATTTGCCAATATTCCTCTCTTGAATCCGATTCGTATTGCGTCAACTAATCATTATTGTAATCGATATAGTTCGCGGGATCTTATCCCGCCATCCAAAAGTTAAAGATTACAGAAATACAAAGCAGCAGAAGGATTCTTACATACTTTAGACATGAAGAAACGATAAGAGTCTCAAGAAGCTCGTGATCGCAGACATAATTGAGAGAAATCGAGAAAGCGGTCTTTTGCAAAATGAATAAAGAGTAACACGCTCATTTTTAAAGGCTGCTATCAACATGACTCAAGATCGGGAGAATTAGAGACTTATCGTGCTCCGAGTTCCAAATATTTTAGAGGTCACTCATCATTAAGCATATGACGAATCAGCCAAGCCTCTTTTTAGTACTTATCTGTAGATCCACATATCACACACCCCAGGTATTTATTGAGACTGTGATTCGAATTTACAACCATCGCCAACTGACCGAAAACGCGAGCGACGTCTGTATTCATTATCCGAGCTTCAGTAGAAAGAAATCGTACCCAATCTGGCCTGATCACTTCCTGACGACACTTCTTGCGCTCCGCCACAATGAGTCCGGGACCGAAACAGAACGCCGCCGGATCGCTCTTTTAACTCTTCATATTTCAAGCTCCGCTATCGCTTGTATTATTTTTTCATAGCCCTGATAAATAAACAACTCGGTACCAACCGAGCGTTTCATCTCATCACCAAAAGACATCTAAATATATGATTTTTAAATTTAAGATCCAGTACTTTTCCACATTTATAAAGCTAGCATTTCTTTTAGTCTTAAAATATAATATCAAATATAGAAATTACCTCGGAGGCACTAGTGCCATTATAGACCAAATTAACTAAAAACCAATTTGTACGGCCGTACTGCAATGGCTCTCGGGAGCGAATGGCGGGAACTCGCACCGAAATGGCGAATACCGAATGAAATATTTAAAATGGCGTTGTGTGTTGCCGGCCGCTTGCATTTCAGAACAGCTTTCAGGGTTCACAGTAGTCAGATTAAAAGAAAATGGCCAGCTCTTACACGATTTCAAATTGCTCAACACGAGACTGGTAATGCAAAGGTTATATTGTTTCTTGTGAAACAATAATTATTATTATTATTTAAATAATGAAATTAATTATGTTGAATGTTTGTTTTTGAACAAAATCACGATATGTGCGGGGGGTGGGGTGGGATGACCGTATTTTTTTCAGGATCCTAGAGTGCAAATGAGCAGACTTGGGAACAATCTATAGATGTATATAATTCATCGATTCTCTTTATCTTGTATCTCTTTTTACAATATATTGATAATTGTTATTCAAGTTTATCAACTATAATTTAACGTAATATAATCGTTGCTCGCTTTGCCGCAGTTTCATTAGAGTGTGGATCTCGCGATAGGAAATGCTGGGAAGACCGTCAGACTGAAGTGAGATAGAGGACAGCTTGACTCAAACATACGTGTATTTTCCTTTCTCTATTTCTTGTTGATTAGTATTGGTAATTTATATTGTGTGAATGTTGCCGCTTTCGAAGATTGAAGGATCGCTGTCAAACCACGGTAGGAGCTCAATTTCGGTCAGTAAATCATCCGGTAAGGAGCTCTCAATAATCTGACCGATGGGAGTGCGTATTTCGATCGTTCGGAATAATCAGACCAACCCATGATGCTAAAGAAACAGCTACGGTCAACCAATATTTGTGATAGTGTTCATTCTATATGACCATATTATCAATATGAAATTCGTAAATAAGTAAATGACAATAGTAAATGAATGTAGGTATAATCCAATGTACTGAAAATATTTTTTAAAGTTTATATATGTATGTTCTTATTAATAAAGAAAGCACGTAAAGGCGTTGAAAGGTACAGTTTTCAAATTCATGTTTAGTTTTATTATGTTAGTTTTAACATCTCGTCCTTTTTTAATAATACTTATATCTTAGTTAATTGCATATAGATTCTTGAGAGTTAAACTTAATGTTGCGTACTTTCGCGATCAGCACTTCCAAAGTTATATACCTCACCGAAGTTTATTGGTAGACCAATAAGAAACTCTTTATCTAATAATACTGTTTATAGTACAATGTATACACCTATTCACGAAGACAAACGGTTAAGTAAAAGGACGCACTCGTCACGCGTCATCCTTTAAGCCCGCCGCAAACACTCCCACATACATCTACAACTGGCGGTATTGGCGCGCTACATATTCCTACAAACTCAAGGACATCACACTTAAGCAAGAGCTTTTGTTGAAAGGAACAGGTACATGAGTGAAAACTTACATAACGTATTTTCATAAAAAGCAATCACTTTGTGCTATGACATTTTATATTAAATAAAATAACAATCACTTATATGAAACTACGAAATTTATTATACGTCAACCGGTTTTGCTTATCTCAAGCTTCATCAGGTCGTATTTAAAACTGATCACAAATACAAAAAAAGTGCACTTATTTATACATAAAGATGTTCCATAAAATGTTATATAAGGTCCCTTGATGTTCTATTTAACTATATATGTATTCTGTCTCTCTCTTTCACATGTAATTTTATATTATATATTTCTCTTCATATATATATAAGTGCACTCTTTTTGTATTTATGATCAGTTTTAAATACGTCCTAATGAAGCTAAAAATAAGCGAAACCGGTTGATGTATATTAAATTTCGTAGTTTCATGCAAAGTGATTGTTATTTTATTTAATATAAATTATAAACTGTCACCTGAAATCACCACTGATATTCTTTAAGAGTCGTCACAATTGGCGCAGCCGTACATTGCTGGCGCCATACGACAACAACTGCACACAATAATACATATCTGCTGCAGTACATCACACTTTTGAACATTCCAGCGGCCCAGAGGCCGAGTTCCCGTTAGGGTCTAACAAATTTTTCGCTTGAGTCTAACAATAAGTTGTGCACAACTTAGCTCTTTTTTGGTTTGGGTCTCAGTGTTTGTGTGACCCAATCAGTAATTATCCTCAACATCCAAGACTATTTTTTTTGATACTTGGATAATTGTTTCTCTGTGAGACTATTCTGTCTTATTAATGGTTACGTTGTAAATACTAAATATGTTTTCATATATATGTATCCTTCAAAAGAAGAAACAGCTAAAAGATTCAACTTCAAAATCAAAAAGATTTAAGTTCTGGAAAATGCCGAAAAGAGTAATCTGCCCGAAGACCTGCGTTATGAAACAAAATGACTTGAGTAACAACTAGACTAAAGTCCGTTCGGTTCTGAAGTGTAACAATTCCACAGTAAATATGTAAAATTTGGTTTAGATTGCTCAAAGGACATATGATTGTGTATCAGATAAACATATTTACATTCTATTTTATACGCAATACATGTATCGCAACATTTTTTTTTGTTTTACATAGAAAATGGATTTGTCGCCGAGCCGTCTGAGCCCCACTCCTTCCCGCAAGAACAGCTCACACGCCATTATCATGAAGAATGATCTCCTGTTGCATGAGGCAGTCATCAAAAATGACCCAGAGGAGGTCAGGAGGATCCTCGCTGAACCTTGCGACGTCAACTCTAGGAATAATGTGAGTATTTTTACTGATTGCTTGATTTTTCATGGCTAATTAGCAATTAACTATACATTACTTTGCAGCCCACAGTCAACCTCTTTTAAATACTTTTCTTAACTTTACCTATTTACATGCTTGAATATATAAACTCATTCACCAGTTCTAATGCTTCTTCGTGTTACTCTCAGTGAGTGTTGTTCATGTGTCCGGCGATTGAATATTACAGATAATGGTATTGATGAACCAGGTCAGTCCATAGTATTGGCGACGATCCATGAGACCTAGTTCTATCTCACACTTCTCCGGACCATCAAATTGTTCATGTCGAAATAGATCCCGTGGACGCAACCCGAACTGGATTCAAAAAGGAATAATGGCAGACGAATCTGGTCTACCTTGATCTAAGTCCCGGGTTGGACGACAATTTACACCTCCAGTTGACTTGCACTTTTATGGTGAAGACCGTTCTTCACCATAAAAGTGTATCTCCGTAGATATCACTGCACTTCATGGATGCTGGAAAACACCGCTTTTTCATGGTCCGGATTTTTACGCACGGCGACATTTATGATGCACATAAAAGCGAGTTGATAGGTTTGAGTCGAAATACAATCGGCCAACATTCCACATCGGCCAACATCCCCAATTAGTAGTTGGCCAGAACAAGACAGGTATTTTAAGGTTATTGAAAAGACGGAATGCACAAAGAGTTCTCGACTTACGTCAATAGTTTATGTGTCCCCATATGTTGTATAGTTGAAAACAGATCCTGTTCAGTGTTTAATTAATCTGCAATACCTATGCATTCTGTGGTCTAACCACGGTAAGCGTAGCACCATAATTCTAGAGCATCTATATACTCACGTTCCCGCTTTCTCAGCGTCCATTTTTCAGCATCACAGAGAAAAATTAGGAATCGAGAAGGATGTGAAAATATTTCCATCCCAAACATTATTTATCATTATTCATTCATTTCATTCTTTCGTCTCTTTTCTTCTGCTAACATTCCTCAAGAGGTTATTTTAATGCACTCATAATAATTTTAATCCACCTTCTTAGCACTATAAATTACATTCACTATTTTATGTTAATGACATAGTATCAAATCGCTTATTCTAGCTACCACTTTCTCACTTTTAATATTGTCAATCTATAAACAAGTTTGGTGGTCTAACATAAAAATGGTGTTGTAATATCAAATTAAGAAGTGAATTACGTATTAGTTCTCACGCATGCGCTACTTCTGTCGTTAAGGGTCAAAAGAGGTTATGTAGATATGAGATAATTACCTTTAATCCGATGCTCGGCCAGCTCGACATAGCACAGATTATCCTTCTCATATGGGTGTGGAAATCAGAGACCGGTTGATGGAAAACACTTTAGTAAAAGATGGTGTAGGTTATTCTAAGACAGTGTGAATTTATTCAATAAAATAGAATTTATACATGGATCGGAATTACTAGAATAAAATATGAGGGCTGACCTAAATGAGCGATATGAAATACAAGGTACACGAATACACAATATACAACTCAGATAGTAAATGTAGATATCAAATCAAGGTAATCAGTTTTCCTTGTCCATTTCCATTCATGATATTACATTCATGGATAGTACTGGTTTATTCCGCGGAGCGGATATCGCTTTCGTCAGCCAAGCTGAGGTCACATGACGAATACACAAATTATAATATGGATGATCAATAAATACCTCGAGGATTACAATAGTTAGCACAATTTCGACGTATGATGTAGACCTGCAAGGTCTGGCGAGGTGGTGGTGATGATGGGATGGCCAGCAGGATGGGATGGGAATAATGTGACCAATAATATCCATGAGATGAGAGGATACATATACAGCGATACGTGCAGTCGGATGATATCCTGCCGCGGAGATTCAGTTGGATATTTTCCGATGCGTGGTGAAATAACGCGTGTTCGCGACGCCAAATGGCGTGTACTCGGAACGCGGAAGAGATTCACACCGAACCACTGTAGCACAGATGTTGCCACATGATGTATATAAAATCAGTAAAAGAGGTTTAATGTCAAATTAATGATCACACAACTCTTGAATATCCAGATTGGTGAGATTACTCGGAGAACTGACATAGGACGTCCCGACTTCAACGGTAGTTTGGGCGAATCTAATTTATGCAAGCAGACAAGAAGTGGACATGTACAGAGATTCTTTCTATGGAGAGTGTGCGACGGGTGACAAGACTCAAACTGGAATACTTGTTTATGAGAGAACTTTATAGTATAGAAATAAACCTACGACAATGGTTGTGACCTTGATGATTCTCGTCCATCTCTCTCTGCATCCCACAGTTTGGAGAGCTGTTGCGATACGATAATCAGTAGCGTCCTTGATCTGGTTAATTCATTGAATAGAATATCGCTCTCGTTCTCTCTGGCCTTCCGCCTTTGCAATCACTACCAGTTTTTGCAGACTATCATCCTCTTTTCGGGTGATATATCCAAACATTGGAGGATGCTCTCAGGCAGATCGTAGATAATCTATCTTAATACTTCCAAAATTGAGGAATTAATATCCATTACGATCAAGGGATTCTAAATATTCAACACTGTCTAATTTCTTGATAAATGTTCTCCCGTTTGAATTTTTTAAATTTCAAAAGCCAAGCAGGATTTTATAAACCATGGAAACGTTGACAAATGTCAACATCAAATTTTTAGTAACACATTAATCGCATAAGACCTAGTCAGTCGATTGTTCACGAGGAATTCTCCAAAATCCATTAAAATATATAGCGCATAGGGTACACGCATTGTACTTATATAACCCAATTTCCTTGAACTTAAATTGTTCAGTGAACCGTTAAATTGTAAGTTAATTAGTTTAGCCAGGACAAAAACGACAAAGGCTTTTATAAACTTTATTGATTACTCCGGATATTGGCCATCTATCTTTCTTCACAGTATTTCCGTCAGTGTTTCAGTTGTGAACTAAAAACTAAAATAGCCAGCGTGACATTTCGATCCGTCTTGTGACCACTTAACCATAGATTTTAATATCATTTTATTAAATTTAAAATATAACATAAAATTATTATATTGAACTTTATAGCATTCAAAGACTTTTGTGTCGTGCTACCTCTCTAAAAGAAAATTTCTTGGAACTATCGACCAAACTTCATTATTATCAAATGTCTACAGTATTTCTAACTCGGTGCATTTTTGAGGAACTGTATTAATGGACATGCTACATGGCAACAAAGCCACACCTGCGAAACTTTTTTTGGAAGAAACTTCATTATAATTTCATGTCTGGCAACATCCGTTCATCCCTACTACAACAAAGTTTAATCAGAAGTCCTCCGGAAGGTTAGTCTGGGTCCGCTACGAATAGCTTATCGAACCCCACCGGGTCGAAACTTACGTGAACTTGGCTGAAGCACAAAAAATAAACGAGACGCCACCTGTAACCGTGCCACCATTCACCCCAGCAGAGACGTCTCTCCGCCTGAGCAATACATAGTTCTTGTCATCGAGTCCTCTCCGGGCCTCAGAAACTACCGGAGATGTTTAGCGGGATCACTGCATATTCCACCTAAATTAACCTAATGATAATGATACTGTTAAAATTAGCAATAGTAACTTTGTAGTTAAAATTCATATAATTCATAAATAAATTTTAGTTAGGTACTAAATTTATTTTTTAAATAATTGATTTTTTTTTTTTTTAAATATTTTTTAAAAATAGATTTTGGTGAAGAAACAATGATAAATGTTTTTAGTTAGTTATGACATCCTGAAGAAGAAAATGGTATTTTTCTAAACCGGTAGATGTATTTAAACTCAATTCAGTGGTTAATAAAACAAAGATAGTAAATAAAAAAATAAGAATAATGATAATGAGTTCCACAGACTTAATGCCTATATTAATTGCACTTTTTTCAACAGTTGTATATGTATGTTACTATTTATACATTTCTATGTAATTTGTGTTTAATGAAATAAACTTTTCTATTCCTCGATTATGGACACGCCTTGACGCTTGCACCGCAAATGAAATTTAATTAGTTATCGTTTCAACATAGTACACAATTTCATTTTTAAATAATCTCGTAATAAATAATATTTTATATGAAAAATCTCTTTTAAATACCGCGAGAGGTTGGTACGATTGTGTGCGAGTAAAGAACTATATAACGGGTAACGTCGCGGGCGCGGGTCTATCAGCCACGATATTATCTGTAGTATCGTGAATAAATCGTTATTGTCACTGTGTTCTGCTTTGTTATTCTGGCGACACGAACCAATAAAGATTCGATTGTCTGATGCAGCCGATATAGATGGTACTCGAGACGAATCACACTATTGTAAAGTATTATATTAAAATACATTATGAGATACGACCTCCATCGGCTAGTCGGGGAAGAACAAGAGATAATATGGGTTCGCTGCAAGTTTCTGACTGCCTCGCCTCGTACGCTATCTGATCATCATTATCGGAGGAAAGTGTGTTCGTGTATGTGATGCTTATGTTGGTATGATGTGAAGGTTATTCCAGAACAAAAGCCCATTGACTTTAACAACAAAAAATTTTACAATAAAAACACAGTAGCAATAACACCCATAATACAAACATACAGTGAAATACATCAAAGCTAGGTTATATTCACTTGCGGACCACCGCCCCACATTGGTTTCGCTATTATTGTCGTCATCATTCATTCATTTTTCTGGCATAGCTCCCGCGAGCGTGATTCTATGCGACACATTACTATTCTTGTTGACCACAAATTACTATTCTTGTTGACCACAGATTACTATTATATTTGCGGGAGTTTTGAAGAACAATGTGTTTTTGTTACAGTACGGCCGAGCCCCGATCCACTGGGCGGCCAGCAGGGGAAACACTGACCTGATACACTTGCTGATTGATGCTAAATGTGATATAGAAGCACGAGATAAGGTAAGCGACTAATTTTATTCCATCGCATTAGAGTTCGGTCATCACGTCGAACAAAGCAATTTATCTTTTTTCAAAATAATATTTACTTCGTCGTATTATTAACCGGTAATTTGATGAAAAACATTTTAATTCATTTTATCCCGAATAATTTAATTTATAAATAGAATAAAGGAACCCTCAAAATTCGAAGAAAAATTCTCAAAAATAATACACAGCGAGGGTTGGCAGTGATGTTGTTCTTGAATTATATCTAATTTGTAATCTTCATGTCGTCATTCATGCGGTACTGACTTTGATTATGAGATTGATGAGATTTTAATCTAGAGTCATTCATTATGAAACACAAAAAAAAACAGAGGATCCAAACTGTTATATACATATATTGAAATTGTAACTTTTAGAAGAAGTTTTTCTTGGTTTTTAATAAAAATATTCGTAGAAAAAAAGAACGTACAATGATGAAGGCGCACGAACAAAAAATAAGCACAAACGAACTCAAAATAGCCAGATAGGCTGGAGAAGTGACAAGACTGGATTGTTTTGAATGAGAACATCAAGGGATGTTTTAAGGTTGCACCGATCGCGCAGAAGAAAAATGAAACCAGGCTAATATACGGAGGAGACAAAACGATCATACCGTCTGACTGACAGACAAGACTGACAGATTACAACCTAGTAGTCAAACAACGAGAAAGAAATTATTTACGCGTTTTATACTTCGATGGGTAGGCCTGGTATTATAGTTTGAATATTTGCATTCTATTTATGTAAATTTAAAACAGCAAACGAAACGAAACTGCTTCTGGTGAGATACGTTGTCGGAGTCGGTCTTATATTTTACGGCGGTAATATATAAAATCATTTGTATTGTATTTTTCGGATTGTGATACAGTTTTGGAGGCTGGCCGGCTGACTTTTCATTCAACCGTGATTTCAGCTGACTTTTCATTCAACCGTGATTTCAGCTGACTTTTCATTCAACCGTGATTTCAGCTGACTTTTCATTCAACCGGGATTCTGAAGGACTGCTCGCCTTACCTTGTGTATGTCCCCTCCGTCACCCCTGCAGTCGCTGCCGAGATCACACAAAGGACACGCGGAATGGGCAGATTTCCGTTTCCAATTGAAAACGGCAATATTACAACTTTACCCGCGGCACACAAACAGCAACAAAACAATGCGTGATCAAACACAATATCACAAATTACAGTGATGGTGCACTGGAGCTGACAAATCAACACCGTGAATGCTACTGCGATGTTGCGATCGAACAAGTATCGGTCATATTGCGTCTGCTGATGTCAAGGTCACATTTCACACTAAAGACGAGTATTAAAAGGTGTGGTTGGGGAATTTTGACGGGTAAAAGGTGTCAATAACAATCGCAAGACGCGCCAAAATGTGTTTTACGAATCCGAAACACTGATATAAAAGAGTAAAGAAGAAGAAGACCTTCTTTGAAAGGCGGCTGGTAAATCTCTTCAGATTAACCTGGGATAAACAGCTACAAAGACTGTATGAAGACAGACTGGGTATTGATCAACAAGTACTGAAGCAGCGTAAGACAGAGGAAAATGGAAGCGTCTTTTTGAGACTTTGATGACTTCCTAGGATATGGAGAGGAAAATAATGACAGTACATTTAAATCAAAATATTGAATTCTCTTCACCGTTATTCAAGGTGGATAGGCCCTGGTTATCGCCTCCCTTAGAATAAAATATAATTGAATAGCTTATAAATCCAACCTATCCAACCTATCTGACCTACCCTTACCGCGAAGTGAGCGAGATAAAATCTCTTTGAACTGAAAATGCTTCGGGTATAATGATTTTAAAACCAATTAATTATCTTTAGAGGAAATGCGATGGACCAAATGAGTCTTCTTATAATTGTTCTATAATACTATTTTAATGGGTAATTTGAAGGTAAACTGGAAAATGTGTTTTTGTAAAGGTCGATACAAATTGGTTGAAATATCAAATATTACTCATCTCTATCGAAGTACGTAATGTTGGAAATAAATACTCTAACATCTTTAAATATAAATACTATAATGAAACCGGTAGAATAGTTTGAATGGCTTTTGTGAAAAATATTTTTTCCTCTATTTTAACGGTACTTGATATCAATAATCTCTACAGTATTGTGACACCTGTCCACGATATATTATATTTACGGGCAAAATTTTCCTTAACTTCTGACATGCAGCAATATTTGATGTTAGGGGTCTATAAATAACAATGCCCCAGGAATGTGCTAATTGTGGTCTGGCCTCGCAGTATCGAGAAAGTTTAGCACTTCCCTAGACTACGGTGAAAACTTTTAGTAGCAACATTTTCTAGTTTCTCTCATACTTTGAACAATATATCTAAGTGATACCTCTCAGAAAACACTGTCATACACTTACGATCGCATTATATGAAAATGCCCATAATACTTCAAAGTGAAAACTTTAAATTTTATAAGTACTCATAAGTTTATTGTAGACTTTGGAAACTATAACTGTGCCATAGATTTAATATTTAAAATTAGAATTCTAGTGTTTTTTTATCATAACATTTGAAAATGATCATAACACCTCAAGTATAAGATATAAGATAAGATAGTTTTATTTGTAGAACACAAATTTGCACAGGTTAAATCAACTGGGTCACCATCTTTTGACAGAGGACGGTACTTGTGTAGAAAAACCGAAAAAAAAATTGAAAAAAGTGTAATAATATTGAAAAGAAAACATTAAAATGACTAAAAAACGACATAAATGTGTTTTTTTTAGAAGTTTGTTTTTCGAATTGGCAACAATTTTTCCAGCGACAGCCAATTTGACAGCTGACAGCTGATTTGTGCTCAGTTCGGTTTGCCATTTTATCATGATTTACGCCAGAACAACGATTGCTAATTGTGTAAATTTATTACAAAAATCGTGGTACACTACGTCTATTTTACAGTCGACAAGTACGGGCAAGTAATTCGAATAAACATAGATTGTTTTCACACCACGCATATTCTAATTGATAATACGCTCCGTAGAGATGTCGTACAGTGCGCACCGAAGAAGCTGTTGCTGCAGTGGAGCGTAGTATTGAGGAGAATCCGAATGAGCCGATTCACCATAGTGCACATAGATCCATGATTACTGACTGTTTCGTTCCTCAATTGAGTAGCATAATGTGAAATAACTGCGGTTTCAACAAGACGGCGCAACGTGCCACACAGCGCACACCACAATCAATTAATTCAAGAAAACATTCGATGAGCGCATAATTTCCCGTAATAGACCTGTGAATTGGCCTCCAAGATCGTGTGATTTAACATCTTTAGATTATTTTCTGTGAAGATATGTGAATTCGGTAGTCTACGCCGATAAATCAGAGACGATAGACAACTTAAAAACCAAATCTCGTCGCATTATTGCCGATATACGGTCCCAGCTGCTCCAAAAAGTGGTCGTAATTTGGACTTTCAGATAGCGCTTATTTAAATACCAATGGCATAAAATTATTTTTCCAATAAAGCCAATACCATGGTTATTATCATAAGTTTTAAGTGTTTTATTTATTTTTAAATTTCTACATCATTTACAATATATTGTCACCCCATATAGTACCGATTGGATGTGGTAAAAATAGATCATTATACACATAAAATAAATTTATTTTTCTATCCACGTACACTACGTAATACAGTCGCCACCGAGACTCGAACACAAAACTTTATATTGCTAGTGGATAATTTGAATAAATTAAACTATAATGGTATGGAGGATGGCTTGACTACTTATCGAATAAGAGTGATTTGGGTCTCGGATGCTAGATGACAGAATGTTCACAGCGTGTGGGAGTACGGCTCCTTCCAATCCCAGCCTAGTGTTTAGATGTATTGTGGGAGTATAATGATCAAGAGTTTATTATAAAATTTATAATCAAGTCTTCATAAATTAGTACGCGAAATATCTGATTCGATTGTTAAAGGAGGAAGGATAAAGGCTGAGCACTCTTGTCTCCGACATATGAGGTAACAACAATGGCGTGAGATTTTTTTTGGGGGTACCCTATTACAAGGAACGTGTTGATATTGTTTTATTTTAACTTTATATATAATTGTATAAAGTAGTAGCAAAAATAGGTCAAATAATTTACAATTTTTTATTGACAGTCAAGTGTTTTAATCTTTTTTATGTTAATTATGTGCAATAGGGTCAAGAACAGGGTAAAAAAGTGAAATGGAACGAAGATAATGGGGATCGGGTGAGGGATTATATAGGCCGAAAGAGTTTATCAAAAGGTTTGGGATGGAAATTAATTTAGAAGATAAATCGTATATGTGTCACTCAAGTGAGGGTATGTTTGAGTCTCTGTGAATAATTGTGTTTTTGACAAACCAGAGTGAGTTTGTGATTCTTCTACGGATGTAGTTTATGTGATACTTGAACCCCAGATGGGGCTCGCGTATGTGAGTATAGGACATATGATTGCTTTGTACAAGAGTAATTTGTTTTTTAGAGATAGTAAACTGTAGGAATTTAGGAGGGGGTCGATGCGATCAGAATCGAAATATTCAATAAATTATGAGTTGCGAAATGTACAATGAGAAAAAAGTCGCGGTTGCTGACAGAAGCTGCGTGGCATATGCAACCAATGTCAATAGCACACTTTGATTGAAGATCACTATACTACAATTTCTTCCATTGAATTGGCCACCATTTTAATTATATTAAATATTTTTCAAAACTGTTGCGTATTTAAGATGTCAGTCCTCCCCAAAATTGTATACCTAGGCGAAGATTGTTGGTAGTCCAATAATAAAACTCGTCAGGTGCCAATCACAATCATTATTACAATAATACTGTTCTGGTATAATAATATAAACCTATTCATGGAGACAAGCGACAGAGTAAGAAAGCGCATTCGGCGCGCGTCACTCTTTTAAACCGCATACACATACATCTGCAACAGGCGGATACATCGCGCGATAAATACACACATCGTCACAATCTCAAGGACTTCACAAAAACCTTTAAATAGTATTGTAGTGGCAAATTGTATGGTAAATACATTAACCTAACTAATTAATTTAATTTTAATGAAATTACATATAGATGGAAACTGAGGACATTGTATGTACAGTATAATTGGTCAAAGCTGTATACACGGAATCTCAGTACTGACTTTATTTTTTCGATAAATAGATTTTTCTTGAGTATTTTTCTATGTGATTCATCGAAAGAGTGCAAAATTTCTAAGATATATCAATTTTAAATTACATATTCCGATAGAAAATATAAATTACGATTATTTAATGAGTCTACTTTACTTGAAAAAATTAGCCTGGAGAAAAGATGTGAGCGATATAGTACATCTGTATGAGATGATCAATAGTATGTTGGACTGCCCTGGGTTGATACAAATGGTTTCCTATAAAGTACCAACTCAAACGAGACAACATGAATTGTTCTTTAGAGGTACACGTAGAAATAAGTATGCTGTTAACTCGCCAATATCGCGGATGCATCGGCTTGGTAACAAGTTGAATTTCGTTGACATTTTTCGTTGCAGGAGAATACCTGAACTGAAGAAATATTTGTAAGTAAATTATACTTAGTTTTTATTTTTTATTATGTTATATTTAAACTTTTATACTGAAATGTTAATTAAAAATGTACTGCTTAATTTTTTATTCTTATGAAAAAGCCCATAGGGCGTTGATGAAAATAAAATATTTTATAAAATTAATGCTATTTTTATCTGTGTGATTTTCGCTTGATTTAAAATGCATTTCATACCGAACAATTCAAAAGACAAGGAGAGTGCCTGAAATAATTGGCATAAATAAAAAATTATATTGACACCAGGACGGTCTGGTGAGAGTCTCAAATTGTAAAGGACCGTCTCCGTGCCCTGCCCTTTGAAAAGAGCCATGTATCTCTTTCCCGCGAAACCTGAAAGAACCTTATCTAAATCTAATTTATCACCGTGTGTTCCACACCTTTAATGGTCGCGTACTTTAAGGTCCATATCGCATGAAATGAGATACGATGAGATACATCTCTATACTGTGTACACCTGTTGAGACTTTGATCTGAAGATAAACTCAGAAATCAGCTTGAGATTAATTAATTTAAAAAAAGACACAAATTTTAAAGACATGACTTACAATTTGTTGTCAAGTCTCGATATAAAGCTAGTCAACAAAAGGAATTATTACAATTACAAATTTATTATGCCTAATACAAAATAAATGTATTAATTAGAAAGATATACATATAAAATCAGTTGTCGTTGCTACCGGGATTCGAACCTGGATCTATCCATTTAACCGATTATGTTATAACAACACAGTGGATTGACAACAAATTTTCGAACTTTTCTAATTAGTACGTCTATCGTTCCATTATTTGAAAGCCATCTACTTTATTTTTACGGAATCTCAAATACCTTATAGTAATCCCATATCTAATATCGTATATCTTTCTAATTAATACACTTAATCAGTATTTAAAATATCACAGACTGAATAATTACAACTTCTCAATAAGAATGTGTTCTCCTCAATAACATTTATTCCATGTTACTTCTTTGGGTTCGTTCAAATTTATCCAACGACGAACAGAACATAAATATTTCAATGTATATGACATTTGAAGTTTGACATTCAACAAATGTGAAATGAGGCGCATGATAGGGATCTCTGAGATGTGGTGTGTACATGGTGACTGCGAAAGGGACTTTGCTCAAATGAGTAAATTCCGTATTCAGAAATTGTCTCGAGTCGAAAATCTCATCATTTACACTTTTAGACAGCATCTCTAGTGTTGGGTCTGAGATAATCAAATTTACTAACAGTTTCAAGATCGTTTAGGAGATCTGTCCTCTGCATTTGATAGTACCATAAATTTTGTTTATCTTCCGTTTATTTCTCGAACCAATCTGTCTCTTTACTTGAATTGAGTACAATGTATGTTGAACTTATGGAGGTTCTGTGTATATAGTAATTCACCTTTCCGCTTACATAATAGACTATGTAATACGCGTATACAAAATTGTTTTGAACAAATAGATGGGTTTGTGTATTTGGAAAGTAAAGGCTATAAAATATATCGGAAGAAAGGTGACTTGTAGGAAACAAAGTGTACGGCGCGCGGCGCTTTCAATGGAATAATATCTAATGGGAACTTATCAACCGAGGCTAAAGGTACGTAAAGACTAATGTATGGAAGTGAAGCCTGGAGCTGACAGAAATGCAGTGAATGAGATCCCTTAGACATCTATGTTTCAAATCCATATGTGACAGAATTAAGAATAATTAGAAGAGAATGTAATGCTGATCTAAGCTTAGTTGTTGACACAAGCCGAGTATTTCCAATAACCTTAATATACCTGTCCCCTTCTGGCCAACTACTAATTGCAGATTGCATTTCGACAACACATGTTCTGCAGCATCCGAAAGTGCAGTGATATCTCCGCTCTTCACTACAAAAGTGCGAGTCAAGTGAATGTGAAAATTACCGTCCAACCCTGGACTTAGATCAGGGTAGGCCAGATCCATCTGTCATTTTTTCTTTTCTGAATCATGAACATTAATTTTATTCGATACAGTCCACGGGATCTATTCCAGCCAATAGTGAAAAAGATTAAAAAAGGATTGCTTATGATTAGTTTGGTCATTTGGAATGGATGAATGAGGAGAGAATGGTAAGAAAGATATATGATGCAAGTGTTAATGGCACCAGGAATAGAAGACGTCGTTGGAAGACTTTGTAAACTGATTCTCGAAGATGGTTATGTTAGAAACTTCAACAATCGACAATCTTGTATGTCAAAATAGAAGAATATGGCGATCTATCCTCTCTGCCTGCCTATTTGCTATTACTTTGTTTCGCACTTGGTAACAACACACTTGCACGACATTCTACAACTTCTTCATCACGTTGCTTTGTACGACTGTATTTTCTGCTCTGGACCGTGGGCAGCCGCAGGTCGATTACTTCGAAAACAAAGAAATAAAACATCGCTAGCGCCACATTTCTAAAGCGTCTGTTTCCGATTCATGGATCTTCGATTGCCGTCTCGCATGCACGTGAACACATAGATATAATGGTTCCTATCCGTTGCCTACCCTAATGGGGCTAATGCCCCTCCCCCTATTTCAGAACAGTACCTATTTCTGTGGTTGTGTTCCATATGGTTTTTAGGATCAGTTGGAGTTGAACCGTTAAACTGACAGTAATCTTTGAAAAAATTGTGTTGTTTATCGTTCTGCTGTGTGGGGCTGATATTGTTTATGTGTGTTTTGGTTTCTCGCTATGCGTGCCGAAACCTGGACATCTTAATCATGTCCGTCTCCTAAATTCCTTCCATCCTTCCTACAACCTGTATTTTTCCAATCTCCTCGTTCACACAGCATCTATCCTCGTTTTCGTTCTCTCAGAATATAAACTTAGCACCGTAGAGAAAGATCGGGAAGGCGAGGCTTTTAAGATGATGTGTTTCTTCTCTAGTTTTGCCTCGCAGTTTCTCCCATTTATTATTAAGGATTTCAGGTATATGTAACTATTTATGTTGACGCAAGTAGAGTACCTACTCCCTGTGCATTTTGTTTTTCCTATATAAATCTTAATATATACCTGTCCTCCTCTGACCAACTAATTTTGCCGACGGGGGAACGGATTGCCTTCTGTTTTTTTTTTACCGTCCGAAAGCAGCGCCGTGCATAACGCTAGGACTTCGAAGAGGCGGCGTTCTAAATAGCTCCTCTCTTTCTCTCTCTCTCTGACTAACTCTGATCTCTATTTTGCTTTAACAGCGCGAATTGTTTGCCTTTTGCTTGCTAGCTTTGTAGACATGAAAATTAGAAATGTATATCTAGTGTGAGAAGCGTAGTAGAGAAGAGTAGTTGTAAATTTAATTGTAATTAGAGCTTATAATGTGAACAAAAATTGTTGTCATTGTGCAAATACCCTTTCTTATGGATAAAAGTAACTCTTTTATAGCGGCCCATGGACGAGAACCCAGAAATATGTAAGGACCGATTGAAGCTAGACCGGTGACGCGGAGCTCGAGCCGTGCTGTTCTTTCCATGACATTAAAAAAATGGCCGGTCAACCCGAGCTTTATGGTACAGCAATTTAATAAAAAAATATCTTAACACGTTACAGGTTCATAAATTATATTTTATGAAACTGTACGTGTTGAGATATTTTCTACTTACAAGTATTTGAATATCTGTCATCTGTCAGAAAATAATTAGGTTATGTCTTATCTGTGTCGTCTTTCGATAATCATCTTACGAGAAATGATTTCAGAAGGAAAGTGACTCAGTTTGTGATTTCGGTTTGGAAAGTGGTCGGTTTCGGAAAGTGATTTCGGTTTGGAAAGTGATCCAGGTTCGAATCCAGGCGGCGTAACAACAATATTTTTGATAAAATTGATTTTCTAATTAATATATTTAATTCATATATATCGTATTATATTTACGTGAATTGGGTAAGTTCGTTTATATTCCTTTTTTTAGTGTTAAATGATATTTTTAACAATAATAAAACACAATGAATACAATCGTTTAAAATCGCGTAGTTAATCATTTTTTATTCAATGTTAAATTTTGGAATTGGATCAAAGCAATATCAAATACTGTTGTAATTCATTAGTGTTTACATTCAATTTAGAATTTTCTCTGCGAATCAAATAAAGTGTGTCTTCCAGAATCCAATCTCCTCTGCTCGACAGGGTGTAATGAGTTCCGTATTTCCCTACGTCTGTTATATATATATATATATATATATATATATATATATATATTTTTCGAATAATTATATTACTCTAAAATTAATTCAGAATAATTAATAAAACCCCTGCTTTCCGGCACCAGTGTAAGATCTATCTTTCTACCTTACTTAATACTAATTTTACGCTTAATGCTAGTCTATTCGCTTAATATCTAAATTTGGCCAACGTGATCGTTCTAGCGGTTAAGAATATTCCCCATGTTATGTCCGTAATGCTCCTAGTTCTTTTAACCCGCGTCTTCAATTTTCAAATACCTAAAGATTACAAATATCCAAATATTATAGCCGTTCAAATACCTATAGAGCAATTATTTAAAATAAATATACCGATTATCTTATGGTATACGACTAAGTAACGGAAAACTTCCCGTCAAGCGGTATGATATTCGAGCGCGCCCGTTATAGTATTAATTATGTGCGTGTTATTCAGAGCTAGAATGTAAGAGTGTGGTAGAAATCATACATATGTACGCATTATTCGGAGCTAAAATGTAAAGTGAGGGTGAAATTATACGTATGACACAAACCTTGTCGTAGACTCGTACTCGTGACTGTGGCCGCTTCGTGGTGTCGCCTAGCTGTTCATAAATTATGTGGACATGTGAAACAACATGCGACATGCTAAGTGTCTGCTTCGCTTGACAAATATGTTCCGTGGTTACATGATAAGTTCCCCAGACACCAGACTGTGGCGTACGTTCGACTCCCCTAACCCCAAATTCAAAATCCGTACGTCTGGCGCATATTCGCAGTAGACGTCGGATCCTGAACTTCGAACCCTGATCACCCAACGCGTTCAAAAGTTTAAGATGATGATGATGATAATCCAAAATTTTGATTCGGCCAATGTCTAAGTGAACAATATCATTTGTTATGACTCATTCAAGATGCATGGCTGAGGTCCTTGTATCTCCAATACGTTGCTGTTCAGTATCGGTAGGAAAGTGGCCAATCCGGGCCGCGTCCACCACTGAAGGTAATTAATTGTGATGATTGTGACAGCTATTCAGTATCGGTAGGAAAGTGGCCAATCCGGGCCGCGTCCACCACTGAAGGTAATTAATTGTGATGATTGTGACATGACAGTACGATTATCAGGAAATTCCCTTAATTCCTTGGGTGCGTCTGAACACGTAGGTCATGTGACAATGGTGTCAGAAGAATAGTTTAATTTATCTGCAGGATGATCCTCGGTGTCTCGAACAATGCATCTCGAATAAGGCCAGGAACAAATAGTTAGGATTATTATTACTGCATGCTGGTGCGTGTGTATGTGTGTGTGGATTGCCGACGTGGCGGCTTAATTGTAGCACATTTCAGGAACACTGTCTCGGGGCATTAACCTCTAGAGACACTACTATCATCCTCCTCATACAGCTGAAGTACGGGTACCACGGCGACCACACAGAAATCACCTCGATGCAAACTCAGTGCGGACTAAGCTATTTACGCCAGATTATATATCGGAAACAGATCATGAACGGTAAACATACGTAGGGTTAGCCTGTAGCCTTGTGCACCCTACGCAGACCGATGATGTTCAATAACTCTTTCATTCTGGCTGTCACTACCAACCCAATATAACCATAGCTAGCCCGTCCACGCTTCATGCCATCGAATGACTCTGTTCAGCCTCCAGAAGCACCTTTTCCTTCCAATCAAATCATCTTAGGAAAACTACAATTCACATAGGCGTTGGAGGTCGGTAGAATGAAGCACCTGGTTTCGGCTTGATAACCGAAAAGATAAATGTTTAGATAATGTAGGAATCAGTGCGGAATCTTACTCGTGAGATGTGTCGTAAGGTAAAATGTTCAGTGAGTTATTGCACAATATCGATTATAAAGGTCAGTACGATTCGCATACGCATGCGATTGTGTATTCCCAAAGTAAATACACACACAAAGTTCTCGGATAAATTCTATCATTTCTACCTACTATCCATTACTTCGGATCGAAATGCAATCTTAAAATGCGCCCGTCAAGATTTATGAGATTTTTAGATCTAGATTTCCGCGGATAAGTAAATATACAAATAATTACGTACATAGTTACATGATTACCTTTACGGCCAATAGTAGTATATAATTGGTCCTAAACAATGAGATACATGTAACCGAAACTTGTAGGAGGGTGTTCCCAATTTATAAAACGGACAGTAATTAAATAAAATGAAATATCAAGTGGCCTAGCGGTTACTCCAGTCCCTTTCTATGAATGAGTGATTACATGAGGATCCGATTCACACTACAGTATTTGTTAGCGGTTTTAATTATGTATACAAGCATGCTAAAAGGTAAACTTAGTATTTTGGGTCCTCTGCGACGGCTCTCAGCGTCTGCGCCAAACCCGGTCTGCCTTCAGTCACCACACTCGCGATTTCGGAATTTCAACACGACCTTCGCGGACCCGAAAAACAACCCGATCACCCCTAAAACACTCGCGGCGTAAACCTCGAAAAGAAAATCTTCAAAAGCGACCCTCTCCCGTGCGATCACGAAACTGACTCCCCGAACCTGCCCCTTGGACCACCCGAAGCTCGAAGCCGACCCCCTGCCCGCTCGGACCTGACTTTCTGCTCCCCTGAGGCCGACTAACTTGAAGCTTTCGTTTTTCAACCCTCGACCGTCTTCACCCCTCCCCCGCCCCTGGCGTCTCCGCCCCGGCCCCTGCCGTATCAGCTCTAGAAATTTCTAGGAATTCATATTTTTTTATCAGTTCGGTTATATGTGGATCATCACAGACCTCCCCATATTGAAAATGGAATTAGAAGGAATTGATAATTACATTTCTCAATACAATAACGCAATGATCCACCCACGGATATACAACTATGAAGGTTTCGTTTTACTATCACCACTACTTCCACCCTTACAAGTTTCTTGTAGGATTCTGCCAGGCGCGCAAATCATATCTCTCCCTCACTCTGCAATGTGGCCAACGTTTATAGTTAGAACTAGACGCTATCTCTCCTCCCCCAGAGATTAATCCCATTCGCTTGGTGTGTCACCATCATAATTCCCTCAACTAGATATCCAAGCCGATAATCCTTACGCAAGTCCTCAGCTATCTTAGAATCTACCATAAAGATAACGCTTCTACACATCTAATTTAAAGGTAGTTATATACCTAAAGTACACATTAATATTACCTCCCCCAGCGAATAGCTCATTTGTCTCCAGTGAACTCATTGTGATTCCTTTTCATCTAGTCGTCCGAGCTAATAATCTTTATACATAGTCTTAACGTTATACTTAAGGATAAAACATTCAAACATCAAAATAATCGACCTCTCACCAAAATTTCTCGTAGGATTCCAAGTCACCCCTTAACTCGGCGCTCCCAACTTCGGTTAATGGCGCGATTCCAGTTAGATCCTCTGCTCTTGTAGAAGCTTTCCAATCCTCCTGTAAAAGTTCCGTTGTTTTTTTTTTTTCTCTCCTGGTAAAGCCTATAGTATCCGATCGCAAAACTACGTTCTAAACTCCTGGATTGGGGAACATATTGTTTAAAATTAGCGGTTTGGCAGTCGGTCTCATACACCTATTACATTTTCCACTCCAGTAGTATTATCTTTCAAGGTTATATAAGCGAGTTTTGCTTACCACATCCAGTAGCTTTTAGGTGCTATATCTTAAAAAAATATTTTTTTTTTCCAATTCTCACATTTCACAAAATTAGAAAAAAATCTTCTCAATGTCGAAAATCGGAAAGACCGAAACATAACCTAAATTTTTCTTAATTGAATACCATTAATTAATAGTAGTTAAACTGCAGGGATACGTGGTACACTCACAGTACACCTAAAACCCATCTAACCACTAATCAATTCCTCTGATAAAGCTTAATAATATCTTATAATCGATCCGAACGATCCATTAGTTATGCAAAATCTCGCCAGGCGGTCGGTATCACGATAGCGCCTCTTTGTATTTTAGAAATCTAACTAGTTCAACTAATTACTTATACTATATCTTATTATTTATAATTAAGGCTTATTGTAGTCCATCCACTTAATTAACCTATAAATACAATTAAAATAAGTACTTAATACTAAATACAATTCGAAGTCACATCCCCTCCCCAAGTGATTAAGCAGATAAGACTGGCGTCACACTACTCGTTTTGTTAACCAAATCTAGTCTTATCCGTTCTCCAGCATCTTCCCATAGAACTCGGTGATCATCGGAGCTTCCAACTCGCCCCTCCAGCATCTGTTCCATCTGGTCGATTCTAGCCCTCCTCAACTGACTACTCTCAATTCGTCTTTACTCCATACGACCTGGCGTCCTCACATATGTCAGTATTTCAAGTGTTACTGAAAAATTTTTTTTTTTTCTAAAATAGGTATACAACTCCACACTAATCGATCCAAAACGCGGTTGCGTAGTTACTTTCCAATTGTGAATCTCCAAGTCTCCACATACCAGTGCCCTCCCATGTTTCAATAGCATCATTTTAATATCAGTGCTTACAATTATGATTTTATACGTGCATCCTCTCCATTATGTCCTCGTATATAACGGTTTAACTAGAACTAACTTAACTAATTTATGATTATATATTAAAACTAACTATTATCATTTTTCTCTCGTATATATATATGTATA
Organism: Eubasilissa regina; assembly: GCA_022840565.1. NCBI lineage: Eukaryota > Metazoa > Arthropoda > Insecta > Trichoptera > Phryganeidae > Eubasilissa > Eubasilissa regina. The sequence goes on from JAINEB010000007.1 coordinate 32,532,009, forward strand.
TCTATTCGAAATTAGTTATTTGCTCCTTAATGGTTGGATTCTTTGTCCAAGTTCTCCTGTAAACACTGCGGACACGTACGATCCACTTAAGTCAATACCCCTACCTAGATAACTGTTGTATATCATAATGATATTTCTAAAGACAATATTCTCGACTTGTAAGTGAAAGACTTATATTTCTATCCTATATAGCGATCTTACTCTACCTATCATTTTGCTATCCCATCCAATCTTATTTAATTAATTAATTATAATATTATAATATAACGTAATTATAAGATAAATTCTCAGTCGTGGAAATCCAAACTCCTGATTTGCATTTGTTTACACAATCATATTTTAATTTCATTTCATTCCAATCCGGTCATGTCAACCGGTATGCAATCCCAAGAATCGTCGTGTTCTAAAAGAATAACAGATGTCGCCCACCATACAATCATATTACGCCTATTTTTTTTCTGTTATATCCTAGGTTCTTAACGCTATGCTGAGAGAAAGAAAACCGCAAGGTTCCAGGGTAATATTTAACTATCATTGCATATGGTATACAACCTTTAAATATTTGGATAGATCTGCCTAATGATTTAATTAATCTTTATTAAATTAAATCTCTCAATAGAGTTACACGATGTGTCTATTGAAGTCGCTTTACAACTAAGTACCTATTTGTGAGGATAATCCGGGGACATGTTTGTACTTAAGTTATTCCTACGTTTTTTTAAAATGGTGTATTATCATAACTCTACAGACAAAATATTATTGTTTACTTATAGGCCCACAAGAGCGTTGTCAATAATAAATAAGTAAATACTAAAATAAACTCCGCTTTAATTACCCGTCCGCTTTCGTTCGCACGACGCAGGTCACAAATATTGTATAGAAAAATCGAACCCAAACAAATAATTTATTATCTCCACTTGGTCCAAAGTCATCCTGAACCCATCCCTTTTTTGTTTTCTTTGGAATGTTTAAAATCTCAAGTTGAAAGTTTATGGGTTACAGCTTATTCATATAATAATTGATGGTCCTTCCAAGATGTGGAGGACCCGTGACAGTTATCGACCGGTCGTGCAGGTCTGTTTCCCAAAATGCACATGTTGCACAAATACATGTCTCCAAAGATCTCAATCCTGCGGTGATACGTATGCGTCAGATGTATCAAACCATTTTAGTTCTCGGTCCAGTGTCTGATTTTCTTTTCCGAATTAGTTCATTTAGTAGAACCCACTAACTTGCTTTATAATATGTATTTACAATATTTTATCTCCATTCACCTCAAAGATGGCGTAAATTAAGTACTAAGACATTTTGCTATATGAGTAATTGAAACCTTGTAAACGATCTCTCGTATGGAAATACGTAATAAGCCATTCCCGTAGAAAATGTCATAATGCAGAATTTTTACAAACTATTTTTGCCGATCGAGCAATAAGAAGTGAGGTATTTACAAACTAATATTATCGACGGTGAGATATTTACAATCTAACTTAACTAACTTACACAATCTAATTTATGCGAGGTATTTACAAGCTAGCTTACCGCTAGTTTCCTTTCGTATCTTTAACACACAAGAAAGTGTGTAAAATAGTGAATCCATTACCTTCCGTTACAGTATGGATAGTGTCACTCTTAACGTATCTCAGAATTATTACCTTCCGTTACAGTATGGATAGTGTCACTCTTAACGTATCTCAGAATTAGATTTCGGCATATCATTCGATGAAATCATATGCACTAATGAAATCACATATAGGCTAGCAAATACTATACTAAGGCGGTGAAAGAAATCGATCCTCTTATACGCGGCTGCGATTTATAGCAATTTAGACTACGATTCGACATTTTAGTCTCCATCCTACATAGAATCTTCTTAATCCTCTAGAGGTATTCTGTAGGTTTTCCTGAATCTTTACTTAAAATAAATACATACATATATATTTTTTCATTCTATCTTATTATGTTCACGTACAGGTTTCCATTAAAATTAATACTATGTACTCCTACAAATTTTTTTTTTCTTGTTCCTATCTATTCTATTAGGTAATCTACTTGATTCGCATATGTTTCCATATATACTCTTACGAAACCCCACGAAGCGCAATTATAAAATACTTAAATAAATAAAATGAAGATAAATAACCCCCCGTTGGGTTATTAACATAACTACATCCCCATCTATAAATAATAATAAGTAAGTCAGTAATAATCAACAGCCGACCCTACGGTTTATCTCCCCTGTTAATGTAGTATCGAGATGTGGAATTCTAATTTCGGTCCTTGCGAGATAACGCGCCAGACGCATTTCGTATTATACGTGCGAAGTGTCACTTCGACCCTTCCCAGGCCAAGATTTTTTTGTTGAACGTATTCTAAACACTTGAGAAAAGTATACTTTCGGTTCAAACAAAAAATAAAAATAAATAAATAATAATAATGGCTCTCTCCATATCTCTCTCGCCTAGAGTATAGATCGACCACTTCAAAACGAGGTTTAGCCAATATACAATCTCACGCCCATAAATAATAAAAGGATACTACATAGCCCTAAAATGCACAAGTTAGACGACCAAACAATTCAACATAAAGTTTAATATTTCAACCGTATCAATGAGAACTATTTTGATGTACTAAATATACAAAGTAACATACGCCAAACGCATTTATAATATCTTTACCTAATGATAATTGGTATATGTTGGAAAATCTTTACTATACTAGGTGTAAGGATACTACAATGTATATATAATTTTTTCTTATACGCACCCCTTTCAATTACCGTTTATATTTTGATCCGATTCGCCACAAGGACAACAAATACAGTACATCATACTTTTAAGTTACAAAGTAATATTTTATTTTCGCAATTAAGTAATTTTATATTTAATAAATCATCCGGACATTCATTTATATTCCAATTTTTTCATTATTTCCTTATTATTTATATCCGATCATAATACGATTTTTATTATTTTACATATATATTTTTTTGTAAGTCGGAAAAATATTTCGCCTGTATACAACACCGCTGCATTTTAAATAAAGACCATCCAAACACGTGTGGGCACTCTGTCCGACTTCGAAACACATTCAAGATAGAGTATTAAATTCCGATCATAGAAATAAATATTTTAATTTCGTGTTTTACTAATCTACAAATGTCTATCAACTATTATTTTTTTTTTTATTTAAACCACGTCGCGCGGTATTTTTAAACAGTAATGGGATCTATAAATTTAATTCTACATGCGTGCAATTATATTCTTATTTTTCGGCTCTAGGATTAATAAAATGGATACTATAATTCAGGTACCTGATATTGAAAAATCTGTCTGACAAGTCTCCTGGTTTAAGGCACCATTGTAGTGAGATTATTCCTCTAATTTACTAATTAATTTATAATAAATTATAATTCTTAAACTCCTGGTCTCCGGCACCACCTGTGAAGAATTGACTATTCTGCTTGAAGAATAGTTTTTTATTTTATTTTTTATTATATCCTCGGTGTCTCAAACAATAAGATCGAGATATTTAGTCAGAACATATAGTTATGGTTATTATTACTGCATGCTGGTGCGTGTGTATGTGTGTGTGGATTGCCGACGTGGCGGCTTAATTGTAGCACATTTCAGGAACACTGTCTCGGGGCATTAACCTCTAGAGACACTACTATCATCCTCCTCATACAGCTGAAGTACGGGTACCACGGCGACCACACAGAAATCACCTCGATGCAAACTCAGTGCGGACTAAGCTATTTACGCCAGATTATATATCGGAAACAGATCATGAACGGTAAACATACGTAGGGTTAGCCTGTAGCCTTGTGCACCCTACGCAGACCGATGATGTTCAATAACTCTTTCATTCTGGCTGTCACTACCAACCCAATATAACCATAGCTAGCCCGTCCACGCTTCATGCCATCGAATGACTCTGTTCAGCCTCCAGAAGCACCTTTTCCTTCCAATCAAATCATCTTAGGAAAACTACAATTCACATAGGCGTTGGAGGTCGGTAGAATGAAGCACCTGGTTTCGGCTTGATAACCGAAAAGATAAATGTTTAGATAATGTAGGAATCAGTGCGGAATCTTACTCGTGAGATGTGTCGTAAGGTAAAATGTTCAGTGAGTTATTGCACAATATCGATTATAAAGGTCAGTACGATTCGCATACGCATGCGATTGTGTATTCCCAAAGTAAATACACACACAAAGTTCTCGGATAAATTCTATCATTTCTACCTACTATCCATTACTTCGGATCGAAATGCAATCTTAAAATGCGCCCGTCAAGATTTATGAGATTTTTAGATCTAGATTTCCGCGGATAAGTAAATATACAAATAATTACGTACATAGTTACATGATTACCTTTACGGCCAATAGTAGTATATAATTGGTCCTAAACAATGAGATACATGTAACCGAAACTTGTAGGAGGGTGTTCCCAATTTATAAAACGGACAGTAATTAAATAAAATGAAATATCAAGTGGCCTAGCGGTTACTCCAGTCCCTTTCTATGAATGAGTGATTACATGAGGATCCGATTCACACTACAGTATTTGTTAGCGGTTTTAATTATGTATACAAGCATGCTAAAAGGTAAACTTAGTATTTTGGGTCCTCTGCGACGGCTCTCAGCGTCTGCGCCAAACCCGGTCTGCCTTCAGTCACCACACTCGCGATTTCGGAATTTCAACACGACCTTCGCGGACCCGAAAAACAACCCGATCACCCCTAAAACACTCGCGGCGTAAACCTCGAAAAGAAAATCTTCAAAAGCGACCCTCTCCCGTGCGATCACGAAACTGACTCCCCGAACCTGCCCCTTGGACCACCCGAAGCTCGAAGCCGACCCCCTGCCCGCTCGGACCTGACTTTCTGCTCCCCTGAGGCCGACTAACTTGAAGCTTTCGTTTTTCAACCCTCGACCGTCTTCACCCCTCCCCCGCCCCTGGCGTCTCCGCCCCGGCCCCTGCCGTATCAGCTCTAGAAATTTCTAGGAATTCATATTTTTTTATCAGTTCGGTTATATGTGGATCATCACAAGGGCTAATATTGACGTCGATCCCTGTCTTATTTTCTTGGTAAGCCCGCTGTTTTCGCTATTTTCTAGCGAGTACACATCTCCTTTAACATTATACGATAACTTTAAATACGACCAATCAGAGTATTCTTTCAGAGCTCTTGTAAATTAAATTACATATATCGGTGTTGTAACTCAGATATTTTTAATTTCTTGATTTCAACATTTGATGAGCGCATAATTTTGTTTGTGAATTGGCCTCCACGATCTTGTGATTTAACACCTTTGGATTATTTTCTGAGGGGATGAAGTCGCTAATCAAAAAAATAAACGACTTGGAAGCCAACATTCATTGCGTTATTGCCGATATCGGCCCCAGCTGCTACAAAAAGTGGTCTAAAATTAGACTTCCTGACTGCGTTATATTCGAGCCAGCCGCGGCGCTCATATGCGCAAAATCATATTTAAACACTAATGGCGTAAAATTATCTTTCTAATAAAGCCAAGCGAGCCCCTCGTTAACGTATTGCCCACCGCTGCCTACCTTAGATGGTATGGTCACTTCGTGAGTAGACCAGACGCGTCGTCAAAACCGAGTTAATGTAAGTACTAGCAGAAGACAACGAGGAAGATATCAAGCAACTTTGTCATCAAATATCAACAAGGAAATAAAGAGACCGTCAGGATCCTAAATAAATGGAAAAGGGAAAGAAGAGGCGTGATGTCCTCGGGATTGTATAGTTGTGTGTGTGAGTGTGTGTGTGAATGCCGCACTGCCGGGGCGTGTGTGCGGGGTTATAAAGAGTGACGCGCGTCAGGGCGCGGCTCTCTCTGTGTGTCCGTCGACTTTATCATTTGACTTGTACTAATGATATACCTTGTAACTAAATTGTATCTTACTGTAATTATTAAAAAGAGTATTTCTTGGACCTTCACATAACGAGATATACACTGAAGGCGTACAAGCACGCAACAAGAAGAAAACTCTTAATTTGTGGATAGTTCAATCGAATCAGCTATAAATGTATAAATAGATATACAAAGTTATTACCGTACTCCGGCACATTGCTCTGACCAAGATAATCACATCACAGAGAGTTACAATACACACGAATAAGTTTCAAAATGATTAATTTATTCGGGTTCCACGACTCAGAAACGAAATCGCCCGGGGTGTTGTCCGGGAAGAATTCCAATATGGCGGATAAACAAACGGAGCTGGCGTCAAAACATGGCGAACTCATTACAGACTACCGCAAATAGCGTCCCTGTTGTTGTCCCCGCTGCGGGAATCGGATTGGAGTTATTTTGCGTCGAGTTGACAATGGTCGATGTAATGATTAATTACGCTAATCCGTAATGAGGAATTACTTCACAATTCGCTTGTCACAATATTTGATTAACTAAAATAATTGAGTTGTCTGCGAGACAAACGTAATAGATACAGGGTTACCGACGTAAAGGGTCTTCTGACAAATTGATATTGCATATCAATTGTGCAGTTCATTGTTCAGTGATGTTTCGTTTGTCAGTTGGATGAATTTAAATCTCTCCAAGCAGCGATTGAAACTGAATAAATTTGTTCTCTAGGCGACGTTTGTGTTCACTTGTCAAAACATTCCCAATTTGACGGGAATTATCCACTCGTAAGTCAATACGGTACAGGTGATGGTTTTATACAAAAATCCTGTAAAAATTCCCTGATTTTAGTATTGGTAGTAAATGCGAAAAGCAGATTCTATTTTCTGCGGTATTCATTTTTTTAATTTCTACAACTCATCATTGCCTTTGGTCAAATTATTATATTTTGTTTTTTTATATAGTGTATACTTATAAATGCTCTAATATAAACACGTTCAAAATGTTCCGTTTTACTTTATTATCTGATTTTATAAAAATAGATAGGGGGATGTGTGAAAATTTAATTTTACAGTTAAAATTTTTCTACTATCTAAATATACACAGTGTGGCCCAAAAAAAGTAAGAACATTTTGTAAAATGTGATATAGTTATATCATAATTAGTTTAACTGTATCAACAGTAGCTTAAATAGTTTATTAATTTACTTACTTACAATTTCCGGTCGCCATATTTAATAATTAATTTTCCCATTGTTTATATTCGATTTTTTCAAATTGTTGGCCAGAACGACAAAAATCACTGTAGAAGACCGTATTCTGATCAAAATTTTTACGAATTGAAAAACGTTGGGGTGCTAGTAAAACGATCAGAGTTTCAAAACAAAGCCTGGAGTGTAGCTAGACATTACAGCATTACATGACATTACAGCACATAACACGGCCAGAAATACAATCAACTTTCTTCGTCGTGAGAATGTTAATTTCATCGCGCCAGGCATGCGGCCACCGAACATTCTAGATTTAAACCAAGTTAATGAGAAATAAATATTGTGCAAAAAAAATTACGTTAATAATTAATTATATTATGTTTTGAAATAACTCGTCAACATCAGATCAGATAGACAGAAAAAATATAAAGGTTAATGGAGTTTATATATCATATATGTGCTCATTGTTAATCGGAATCCTGGGAACCAGCTATCGAAGTCATTTACATAAACAAAGAATATCCTTTAATTTTTTAAAGAAATATAATTATTCCATCATCATGATGTCACGCCACACTGAGCTTCGGTGCTTTGGTCATTCAAAGCTAACTTTTCCTCTCCGATGATGTAAACTGAGTTGACATAGCCTCCAATTATGTGAGTATCTCTGTAAATATACTAAGTACAGAGTTCATATTTTAGATATTCCTCCGTAATATATTTATGTATTAGATAAAATAATAGTATTTACCATACGAAACAATAAAAAATATTTTCTCGAAGAGCCTGACGTTAATTTGTTAATACGTGTGGAGATGTGAGGAATGCCAATCGTTACTTTAGTGGCAGAGCATGGGCTGGCTGAGTTAGACGTGTCTTATGCGTCTTTTTTCTGCCGTTCGTGATGATCATTGTTTTTTCTCATTTTTAGCACTTGTATATATAAATAATAAATGTAAAATATTCATATTCGAAAGGTTTATTATGTATGACTAATTTGTACCCGCTATAGAAGAACGTTGATTGTCATATTGTGATTCATGCACGTGTGGGGCATTTGTGTGCGGTTGGAAGACCACATTTTCATTTAACGTTTTATAAATTCTGTTTGCTCTGTAAATAAAACGCTTTGTACAATCAATTAAATTATTAATTATGCGGTATCTATTAGTTTCGTAGCACTACAAAGGTTTTACATCCGTGTTTGATGAATTAGTATTGAAAATAAACCTTTATTGCTTTAACACGTGTCATATTATGAACCAGTGGAGTTTAACAAAGGAAACATTTAATTTAATTATTGTATACAATGTAAAATACACAAAATGTTGAAGCATAAATTCGTGTATATAAATTATATTCTCCTACATTATTTTCGATTACCTCTCAATGTTCTAGCAGTATTTCTCGATACTTAGGTGTTTTTTTTTTTTGCTGGCAATGGCCATACGCAATGTTAACACAATATAATTATTTATGGGAAATATGTCTTAGTGTGACGTATGAATGACTCATAATTGTCTGGAGTAAATCTCGTCAATTGTGGCACAACTCTAATTAGAGTTGTAACATTGAAAAAACTCTAAAATTAAATTATAGAATAAACACCGGAAAGAAATTTAAAAAATTATAAATTCTTCTCTAGTCTAGTCTCTAGACGCGATACATGAAACAAGTATTTTTGTAACTAGTGGATAGTGAGGGTTGTGAATTTATTGTTTTTGTTTGGAATATTTTGGAAACAGTTGATGAAGAACGGCTGTGTCATTACATGCCGTTTTTATTTAACACTAGTCGTACAAAAAAAAGAATCACTGATTTGTAAGAAAATGTTTTTAATATGAATAAATGTCAAGGTGGTTTTAAAGAAATTTAAAAATTGGCACGGAAACCTCAAAGATGCTTCTAAAAGAGGAAGACCTTTAAAACTTGATGATGATATGCTGACGTCATTAGTGGAGTCTGATTCTCCTCAAACTATACATAATTAGTTCCCCAATGTAGCAATACAGGAGCGATGTTTACGCACCTTTCGTTCTTTCGACTGGCACACCTGAGATTTCTTGTTCATTGGTATTGGTCATTTTATGTTGTGTGAATATTGCCGCTTTTTAGAGATTGAAGTATCACTATCAAATGACCAATCAGTACATAGTCCGGAGTTCTCAATAATCGTGCGCAATTTGATCAGTCGGAAAACTAGCCAGGTGTAAGAAGAACAATAATATCGGATCAGTCACGATGTATGGCAAATTTCAGACCAAATATGGCGACAACGAAGTTGTAGTTAAATACCTCGTAGTAACTTATATACAACTTCTAAAATTTTTTAGATATGGAAGTTAATTATGTGTGAATGGTGAACGTTACACTGTATAAAGTGATCACTCAAACCAGCCGAAGACAGGTCGTAATACTTGTAATACCCATACTTCCATACTTCCCATGCAATATAATATAAATAACTTCATCTCCATGAGATATCTATATATTGGTTTGTACTACGATCGTCCTTAATCTGACCGGCAACAGTAATCTGTGTTTCTCTGTGGTGTGCAATAATTCTCGGTTATCGTGTGATAACACGTATTTATCACAATAATGATTACACAGCATTTACACAGTGTACAATTAATGATAGTATTAATATACGTCGGAATCCAGAAGCAAAGAGAGCGCTCTCAGCGAGCAGGGCACACCCTGCTCAAACCCCCTTTCTTATCTCCCTCACTCCCCACTCGTTCGTCCCGCCGCGCGACACATACATATACACATACACACATACACACATACACACATACAACTGGCGGACCTGACATATAAAGTGATGGAAATTATATTGTTAATGAATTGTTCTTTTGTGAACAAAAATAAGATTTTAACAGGACACACTTTCAAGTGAGATCTTCAAACTTATTTCACGCCAAGTTTCACAATGCCAATCTAGGCTATTTCTGTCCGCTGCCCAGAATGCTAAATTACTACAACGCGGCCTCATCGATTAACACTAACATGGATATATATTCTTCATGACACACTCAGTTCAGAAATGAAATCATATTATTCATGATTAATAGTCGTTCAAACGTGTAATACGTGCTTACCATAAACCAAGTTCACATTTACCATAATACCTGAGAAAAGGAGACAGAGAAAAGAAAACGAGGAAGATCCCTTCCTCAGAACCATCCTGTCCAGCGGATGCACTTGACGCGTACAACATGTGGAAGGTATGCGGTTCGAAGATATGATCTTCTTGACGAAAAACCGCCAAAGAAAAAGAAAACGATGATTGAATCTAACCTTGGAACTCACGCACTTCTGTACTTCTGTGCGGTAATTTTAAATATAATGTTCGTTCCTCAACTTTTAATTTGCAACAAAACTTCTTAACAATAAAAAAAAAATCGTGTTTTCTTAAGAGAAGGACATGTTATTCCTTCAATGGTTTACATTGCATCTTAATATCATACTAAGACTATATGAATTCGAACTGTAAATCCGGATCGATAGGATCTAAATGAATTGCGTGAACTCTGGGTCGCGCGTCCCGCAGAATAGAATACGATAATTCCGGTCGTAAATCGGAATCACCGCAAGGTGGGGGAGGTAAGTAGGGAAACGTTGACAGGATGAGGTCGGTGAGGGGATAGGGGACTGCTCGCCTTACCTTATATATGACGCCTCCGTTATACCTGCAGTCGCCGCCAAGATCACACAAATGGCACGCGGATGAGCCGATCTCTGATCCCAATTGAATACGGTGATGTCACAAGCTCACCCACGGCACACAAAAAACAAACAATACGTGATCAAAACACAATATCACAAAATACAGTGCTGGTGCACTGTAGATTGAACAAATATCTGTCAAGTTGACGTCTGCTGGCTTCAAGGTTCAATTCACACTGAAAAGACGAGCATGAAGAAATGTATGGATGGGAATTTGGACGCAGAAATGTGTCAATAACAACGATCGCGGTTGATTCGAAAAGACGCGCCAAAAATGTGTTTATGAATTCGGAACACTATTCAGAGTGATTAAAGAAAATAAAGACATTTAAAAAATTACATCGTATGTCAATTAGCGATAGGTAAAGAAATTATAAATACAAAAGAAAGTAAACCCATGAAAAATGATCAGTTATTGAATTTGGATACTACATATTGTGCACTTTACCTAGGAAAAGTAGCTAGACTAGTTGTTTCCTTCACATTAGCTGGCAGTTCATTGAACAATTTTAAACCTTTTTAGTATAAACTAGTTTGTGTTTCTGACAGATTTATTTGTACAAGTCTAAAATCCCACCGACTATTATATTTTAATTATATTTTTATTCGTGTAAGATGGCAATATTCGATTTTTAATTTTGTATATCAATATTTGAACATTTTATATAATGTTTTGCTTAACTGTCCATTAATTTTAGTCGGTTTTGTGTAAAACTTATTTTTGTATATCTTATTACATCTTGAAATAGTCGTCATTGCGACAATGGAATTACTAATTACAATGTTCATAGGTTAAGTTTCTTTCATATTCTGCCTAACAAAACAACATTTTGGCCATTTTCTTTGAAATCATTAGAATATACGCTCTGAGGATACCAATTATTATGATTATTTCCTTAGCCGTCTGAAATTGTTAAAATTATCAGTGAGACGTACGATGACCGACCTTATATTTCTATACAAGGTTATCAATGGTATGATAGACTGCTATTGAGATCATCGAGACACAATTCATTGTTCTATTACAGTGGAATGTCAGAACACATCCATTAGCTAATTCCGCAGTACCCAGGTTGCATTCTTAGGGGAATGAATATACGGAGGTAGTCGACAATTTTACTGTAAATTTAACTCTTTATAGGGCTACATTATTACCATTTTTTGTGACTCAACTCGATGGTGACGGATAAATTGCTTTATTTTTTTTCTGTGTATCTGTTCTAGTTCTGATGAAATTTTCTATTATTTTATAAATTTCTATCATTTAATGCCTGATATGTGTATAATAATAATAATAAATAATAAATAAATATATTTATCGAATTTTAGTTTGTTGTTAATGATTAAAAACACTAATATTTGTCAGTAAAATTTTATATTTTTAATAAATGCTTGGATGTGGTGCAGGCTGGACGAACTCCACCGGCTAGTCAAGGGAAAACAAAAGAAGAATTAGAACAGTGTAGGTTCGTTGCAAGATTCAGATCACGTACTAACCTCGTACGCCATCTGCTGGTCATCATCAGACGAAATGTGTATTCGTGTATGTAGTGCACATATGAAGTGAAGGTTATTCTAGAATAAAAGCAAATTAATTGTAACAAATAAGAGAAATTATGTATTCATAATCAATTTTAAATTGGTTGAATCTTGATGAGATTCATAAAATTTCTTGCTGTAAAGTCGCAAATTAAACGTGGAGAATTGGTCGAGGTGAGAACTCAGTATCCCTAGTATCCTTTCCTGTTTGCCAAGCGTCCGATATCCTGACAAACTTCCCATATTGAGGTTAGGAATCCCAATCCAGTACCAATCTTCCGGATAGTCATCAAGGGATTATCTGGGTCTGACAGGACTAAACACTATGCCAAATATCTAATATGGCACCATCGTAATATAATTTACGTTGCGGTCTCGTACAAGTGCGTGAAAACGACCGCTCTACTGAGCGGTCAGCTTGAGGGCCGACACACTCTCTTCAGCGACCAGGGGGCGTCTCCTGAGCGAGTTGCGTTTCCCTTCGAATCACAGCTCCCCCCTCCCGTCACAATATTTAGTATAGACTTAATCAGAGTTCGTAATACCAGAAAATAATTGTCACAACGATAATACTTTAATTGTTTTGGTAAATTCAACTTTTGAAATTATGTGACGAAATTTGTTACGTCACAATATATATAAAAGTTGCCAATGAAAATTAATATGTGAACCCATGGACCGCAAAATGGACAAATGTCTCTATCTTTCAGGCATTAAAGATTACAGAAAAACTTTCGACAATATGCAAGAGAAGAATTCTTATATACTTTGGACCTACAGCCAGGAGAAACTATAAATCTCGAATCACTCGTGGTCACAGAAACAGTTAATAATAATAATAAAATTGGATAATTTATACAGCGCCGAAAAGATGCGTTTTTAGTCTCTTTTTAAATAATGTCTCCGATATATTGTTCCTTATGACGGAGGACAATTACCACCGCAAATGCCCGTTGTGGGAAAGCGAGCAAGAAAATGGCATCCTGCAATCTATCCATCTTGGTCATTGGTCTATCCGTCTGGATAGACGATAGACCAATGAAGTTAAAAGAGTCCTTAATCAAAATATCCCAAGACCGGGAGGAATGGAGACGTACTGTGCGCTATGTTTCAGCTACTTCAGGGGACCACGTCTCTCAGCGTTGACCATACGATGAAGGAGAACTAAAAGTTAAATATAATAAATAATATTGAGTTGAAACATTTCCAGTTTCAAGTTGTTCGAGTAATGTAATATACTCGTAAAAGCGAGTTTACCCAATAATTCAATAACTACTTTTCGAAATCTTCCAACTTCGCAAAACTCCCATCTAAACATTGAATTTCCCTTCAGATTGTGTTTATGTTTGCTCATAGATTCGTGATATCGACAAAATTTGATACGAAATTTGCTGAAGATGTATAAATGCAATCATCACATTTTATATAAAATCTACTTATAAAAATACAGGATGTTAATTTATTTTGCTGTGCCGCAAAATTCTCAAACATTATAAATACAATTTTTTAAGAAAAGTAAATAATTTATATTTCGAGTTGTCACGTTCGCGCGAACACTTTCCGACGCCTATAGAATGGCAAGCGAATCACGCAGTGCACTGGCTGTATTGGTCGCCAACGCCCGACGGTCGACAGCTTCATCCCACATTACTTTCGCGCTCTGAAAGTAGCGCACCTTTTCAATACGATTATTTAAAACAACCTTGTAATTTAATGTAAGTAGCTTGTTGGTCTAGAGGTTAAGAAGTGGGGAGGGGTTTGCGCCCCGTTCCAGGAGACCAGCAAATTAGTCCTATTTTCATAGCACAAGCGTAAATGCTAAAGTTAAAACTTAGTTTGAAAATAATAAGAATATATGTTAAATTAAATAGTAAAAAAAATAATAAATATATTATATTCTCTTCCTTAACAGCCTAGATTTACATTCACCTCATATACATTCACCTCTCGACATACCTACACGCAGAACTCAACTGTGTAGACGGATTAACCTTCGTTTCTCAACTTTCTAACATCATCCTCAGCACACAACATACGCACTATCTTTCATCACAGAGACAACATACTTCCAAATCATATTAAATCACCAAGGCAGAGACTTGCTCTCACGGTAATGCCACACAGCAATCACATGTCATATCTTTCAAACCCCAAGCCGGTAACATATGACACTTTTATGGTGACCATGCACACGCCCCACAGACATGGCCTTGTAGGGACTCACTTATCAACAATCAGCAGACATCACATATCGTGACGGACACTGCCCTAGGATCTAGCGACCACTTCTCCGCAGACCTTTCTTTCATCCACATCTCGAGCGAACCACTCCATCGTTCAACCACACATGCGCATTTAACTGTATACCATCTCTGTATAATTCATCTATCAAAAAACGCCAACCTTTGTAAGTGCTCTTTCATTTCTTTACTTTGCTCTAGTTACAACAACAATTACCCTACACACATCCTTTGACATGCTCACCATACACACTGCGACGTGCACTAACACGCACTAACTAGTTAGGGGCTTTCTGATCTACCACGAGTCGATCATACTCTACAACCAAAACCCTTACACCTACAGGTTAAAGACATATCAATTACATTAAAATACACATAGGCCCATGAATACCACAATTAGTAGATTCAGTATATTATATTGACTATTTGCCATGATCGAATTAGAATCTTATGTTAGGTGGAGTAAGGGTGAATTTCAAAGCTCAGGTCAAACACTTCGGGGTCACTGGACACAACGGGGTTGTATCTCACACATATAGAGAGAGTCTCGGATAAAGCTGCAGGACTCTTTGGGTATTTGCGGCACTTCTCAATGGTTAACTGGGGACTTATAACTCTCGCACTGAGATTAATATACAAATCGACATACATCACGCAAATAACATATACCGCGGAAGTTTGGACCCACAGAATGACAGTTTGTTTTATAGCTGCAGCCGCCAATAAAGGCCAGCGGATTCCTCTGATAGCCTTAACGGGAGCGTATTACTATACTCCGTGTCCGGTACGTATACGGTACTCCGTGTGTTATAGCGGGTGTCCTCCCGGCTGACCTGGAAATTCTGGAGACCTGGGCCCGTCGGAACCTTAAAATGGGTCAGGAAGTGACTTTTCTAGGCATCACTTTTAGACCAACGTACGGGTCTTTGAAAGATCTGGTTATAAAAATGAAGCAGTTAACGCTTAGAAAGTTGCAAGAGATGTGGAATACATGAAACATGATGAAACCTCCAGACCAGAATCGTTTTGAATGGCAAATGATTACGGAGCATGGACAATTTCGTAGTAAACTGTTTGAGTTTAGACTTGAGGATGTCCCGTGGTGTACATGTGGGAGAGTGGAACAGGCGCCTGACCATATTCTGTGGAATTGTGAGATTCTTAGAGATGCACGTGATCGTATTATTGGTGGCTTGGCCCAAGAATGCAAAGCTAATTAGTAATGGGACGAGTCTCGTTCTATATAAGGAATTTATTCGGGTATGGGTAATTCGTCGGAGCTCCTTAGGTGGGTAGTCAGGCCGGCCTGTGTGAGTGGTGAAATGGCAAACCAAACTGAGCATAAATCATCTGTCAGCTGTTTAATTGGCTGTCACTGGAAAATGAGTTGCCAATTCAAAAAACGAACCTCTTAAAAATATATTTTTTAAAAAGTCGCGGAGCTATTTGATGGCGTAAGCGGCACCAAAGTGATGAAAATATCATTTTAGTTGTTTTTTTAATGTCACTGCCTTTTCATATTCTCTACAGTTGATTCATATCAACTTTAGCTAGTTGCGTGTGCCGTGGAATTTCACAACGCACCCAAAAAAATTACTTCTTGAACTAATCACGTCAATGATCTTCACAGAACGATGTCTAATTCAAATTATACCTAGATAATATATATGTATATATAATTATTTCATTACAATCGAGGCGCGGGAGATATCAGATGTCAACCAATTAGTGTATATTGACAGTGGGGCAATTCGTTTGTTGGCTTTGTTCTGGAGCTGGGTCGGTTTTGTAATCATAGCGGGTGTCTAGACAATCTACACTATGAAATTTGGCTCTAGACACACTAAGTTTTTTTTTAATTTAATTTAGCGAAAATACATAGGCAAAATAAATTCAATTTTTAAAATAGATGGTTACAAACATACATATGGTTATATACGTACATCGTTTTTCTTTCGCTTACCTCTCCAAAAAAGAGACCAGCTCTTGTGCTTGGAGAGGGAGTTATACTACAATAATTTTATATAATACCTTACATAAGTGTGTGATATTTCTCTGGATGCAATAGTTGGACGTGAGACATTTGCCATTACAAATAATAATGACGCTATCATCTTCATCATAAACTAGTGGCGTGCAGTAGGTATAGATTTAGGTTACGCTATTACCAATAACATTATACAAAATAAATCCGTCGTTTATACGACCCTATCATGTATTTATTTGTAATTTTAGAGTAGTATTAATAGCAGTGTTTTTAAAGTTTAAGTTTTAACGTTAAATAATATTTTCTTACCCGTATAAAAATCAATATAAAAAATGTATGGACGTTTTTAAGAACACTTTCTATGTTTATTTATATTAAAGGTTAACGTAGAAAATAGTCCTGCCAATTGCTTTTTGTTTTTCCCAAATCAAAAACCAATCCATGCACCAAATTTAAAGAACAAACATGAAATCAACACGTTAAAAACAGTAAGATAGTAAAATTCGTGAATTGGCAAAAGAGGAAGTAGATCCTTCAAAGACTTGGAAGTCAGTTGAAAGTCTTTCTAATGTTATTTTGTTTAAAACAGCATAAGTAACGACTCCATACAATACGGATCATCCGAAAGAAATTTTCAATTTAATAAAAACCAATTATATGACTCAAGTAATTCACTAGCTTAAAAACAGAACAGAGTAATGTGAATAGCTCGATGCGGCGAATAAAAAAGAGCGCCATGAGTACAACGTTGAGTTGACGTAGAAGTTTTTAGAACTAAGCTATTAAACTTACTACTGGTACACAGATGGCGCTAATTGAAAATAGTGTTTTTGTTTATGTTAATCCAATTATTTAATTAATATTTGTTTCCCAAAAAAAAACGAGAGATCACAGCACTTCCGGAACTATTGAATACACTTCCTCTTCGCGGTCCCAGCGTTACGTGCAGCGCGGATGTAGGACGACAGAAAAAGGCGCAAGATCTTGATAGTTCGATGAGTCGGCCAGAGCGGAACAGGTATAGATTATTGATTTGTACATAGGATGGACAAAATGGATGAGTGGGTATTCGACTTGCGTCAACAATCAGTAAGGTAGCGTCTACTTTGAACATCGGTCATGTTCATCAAATCATTCACGACATGCTTGGCTTCCGTGAAGTCTGTAAATAAATAGTAGAACGAAAAATGTACATAATTTTTGACTTGCTTTCACTTTCCTCTTATAGCAAAGTTATAGACAATCTTAATTATAATATATATATCTTTAATTAATTAATTAATATAATTAAGTTTAATAAAGATATATATATATATATATATATATATATATATATATATATATCTTTATTAAACTTGCCTATCGCAATATTTATACTCGTATCTATAGTAACATATAGATTTTTTTTCCGAACTAGCGAAACAAATCAATTGCTGTTCTATTATGGCGGATATATGAACACGATTATATTGTGTATGAAGTACAGTCAAGTTCTTTGTGGCTGGTTTATTACTTCCTGCAGAACACGAAAGTTTAGAAAGAAAAGTTTTATATTGTTTTATTATAAGAGACCCGATATACACGATTATAAGTATTTTCTCTAAAGGGATCATGTACGCAATATGATCACAAAACAAATAAAAAATTTCTCAGAAACAAGGGCTGGTAGATCCAAATATTGTATATAAAGTACATAATTTATAGTCAAACAAATTTTAATATTGACACACCCTTTCATTTTTAGTCAATTTAAATATCCCCGAGTGGCGTAATTTGTTATATTATAACAAATTAAATTAATTTAAATTGACTTGCAATAAAACAAAAATGGTTTCTCAGAATTTTCCAACCATATTATTGAAAAAGACTATTCTTTTAATAATACCACAGTAGTCAATATCCTCCATAAAAACGAGTTTGTCTTCCAGTTGGACAATTTAGAAGCCCTAGAAATAAAAAAGCAGTAAATAGTGGTACGCCAATTCTTAATAATCAAATTAATTTATCCATTAGCCCCATATTCGGTATATTACCTTTAAAATCAATTTAATATCCATCAACACTGTATTTTCCCCTCCCTTAACGTTATATGTACATGTATTCTGTCTCTCCCTTTAGTATATAATTTTATATGATGTCACCCTTGATGTTCTATTTAACTATATATGTATTCTGTCTCGCTCTGCCACATGTAATTTTATATTCGATCTCCCTCTTTATACATGTATATATAAGTGCACTATTTTTATATTTATGATCAGTTTTAAATACGTCCTGATAAAGCTTGAGACAAGCGAAACTGGTTGACGTATAATAAATTTCGTGGTTTCATACAAAATGAATATGTTTTGATTATCCAGATTCTATGGTTAAACCTCTCAGCACATCGTCAGCATTTATTATCATTAAAAACTATTAACACGGTATGGGTATTATCTGGTGGACTATGCGGACTTTCAAAATGTTTTAATATATTTATTTATACATAAGAGTATATTTTATTTAATGTATATCTTTCATTTGAAAAATGAAATCCTTCTGTTGTAATCAAATGCCGCGCTGAGCAAGCTTATGCAACCTTTATACCCATAAAAAATATGTTTTTCAGTCTTGATCTCAACCTTTTATTACGAATGCGAATGGTCAGGTGCCACGTGTTTTCGATTTTATTTTACGGAAAGGAACCATAGGTACTTACCGAATAATAATAAGCTGAATGGATAGAGTTACGAATGAAGATGAATAAATAAAAAAGAATTTAAAATAATAAAAATTCTCAATCTTCAATATCTGGAATTAGTAAAGAGACATCTGGAGAAGTACGAGATTTTTCACTTCAAAATGGGGGAAAGATTGCTGGAAGTCGGGGCCCTGAAAGAAGAAAAACATCATAGCTAAAGAACTTGAGGCAATGGTTTGACTAGTTTACTGTAAAGCCCTTCGGAGCCGCAGTAAACAAAATGATGATAGCCAACGTCCATCGATCGGATATGGTACAAAAATAAGAAGAATATTTAGTATTCTTTATGTTACTATCTACTCTTATGTATGTCAAATATAATAACTGCTTAAATATCCCCAAGTTGCTGAAACCTAATAGATAGTCAAATATAGTAAAATCCCTACAACAATAATTTCTCTTCTTTTTTACTAAAAATTTAGAATAGAAGTAAAATCAATCGCTGTCAGATAATCATGATTACAACTAGGCCCGCATTATTTGCTTCGCTTAGAGGAACTGGCATGACAGTAACCACTCACGAAGATCACGACGAGGCTAATGTGAATGATAACGATGGACCATATATTTAATGATTAATTAAAGTTAATAGTTAAACAAACCTAATCAAATGCAACCCCCGAGGAAATCTGCTCTCGTATTTCTCCGTCTCCGGGCGAAATTTCACCATTCTATTTAACATTTTATTTTATACAAAATTATTTATCTCCCTGTTATTTCGTAACTTGTATCTGAACGATTCCCAGAATCGGGACAAAGAGATCGGATACAGCATTCAAAGGGATCACATTATTCTAAAAGCCTAGTGAAAGATGTTTTCTCAGAGAATATGTAATAATATTTTTGCTTTTGTTTAAGGGCCAGAAAATACAGTCGCTAATTTAAAGCAGCCCGCGGCGTAAACGGATATTTTGTAGCGAGGTTTCTTACCTGCATGGTTATCGTAACAGCGATACATTGTTGTGCCAGCTGCTGTGAGTTGCGCGAGTATATATTTTTTTTAATAAAAAAATCTTGAATAATCATTCCGCACGAGATGAGATGAAAATACTCGACAATTCATTATTTCACGGCCCGCGGTTGAGGTTTATTTTGCATATTTTTTGGAAAAGGTTAAAAGCCTTTCGGATTGTAATAGGTCGTGAATGAAAAAGGTCGAAATGAAAAGTTATGTAAAAAAGCATCGACAATAAAATTTTTACTGCCCGAATAAATTTCGTAAAATGCTTCGACCGTCAAAGTAGCGAGTCAATAAAATGAGTAAAAAATTTACTCCAATAAAATTATGTATAAATGTTACTTTTTAAATAACGTAAATAATAAAACTATGGTATTACGTTTATTTACAAGTACGACGGAACCTCGAGTTGTTCCGTAAGACTGTTAATAACTCAAGTAATTCGTAAATCGAAACAATTATTCTCATGAGAATGAACGTAAATTGTATTAAATATTGTATCTATTAATTAGAATTTTATCGAAAAATATTGTTGTTGCGCTACATTATCCAACTATGCTACAGCGACAATACTATTGACGACAAATTTTCAAACCCATATGTTACACCTTTTCAAATTAACACATCTAACGTTCCATTATTTGAAAGAGCCATCTACTTTGAATAAATTGTTCAATTTGTATCGGATTACTTAAAGGTATTTGAAATTCCGTGAAAACAAAACAGATGGCTCTTTCAAATAATGGAACGATAAATGTATTAATTTGAAAAAGGTAACATATAGGTTCGAAAAATTGTCGTCAAAAATAATGTCGCTGTAGCATAGTTGGATAATGCCCGGGGTAGGTGCATGCAGACTTTTTGGTGACATAGGTGCGGTGTGATTGCAGTTTTTGTGTCACATTCCACACTCGCAACCATAGGACAATACGGGCCAGTGTTCGATCTTAATTATTCTAGTCGGTAAATGAAACAAAAGGCACATACAGCAATCTTCAGTCGTTTATTTGTGTACATCATAATATGCGGTTGGAAATACCGATCGTCTGCGGCAGCTGCTATAATTTGCGTCTAACTGGGTCTAGTGAGGGCGAAGATCTGATACGATTCCCGAGAGCGTCGTAGCAATGTTCCGGTTGGTAATGGCACACCGTTTCACGACGCAATGACGGCCATCCTGGAAGACGGCATTTAGTGGCAAATTGTATTGCCAGAGGTGGTAATGCCATGCACTAAAAATACTTATTTTAAAAGGGCTCTTAATAAAATAAAATAAATTCAAATATACACAGCTTAAAAAAAGTACACATGATGTATTGGTGGTGGACACTGTCGCTAACTAGCGGCATGTACGCCAGGCAAAGCGCGCCTAGCCAAGGCGCAAACCTGCCATCTTCTTCACGCAAGAACCAAAATACAAATTGATAAACCAACATGAAAAAGGAAAACGATTCCCATCTAATCCTTCATCATCATCATTTATACATATCACACAACATTGCACTACATAATCATCTACGTTTCGATTTGCGTCGTTACATTCGTAAAAGCCCGTATCCACGTGAAGAGATAATCTCTGAGATTTGAGATACATCTCAAAATCATGTACACGTTTTCAGATACACTCAGAGATCAACTTGAGATTAGTAGAAAGAGACAAAAGTTTAGACCTGTATCGATAGCGATCGATTTGACAGGAATATTTGGTACTTAAAATCCGTAATTCCATAATTGAAAAGGGCAATTCTTTTAATAATAGCAAAGAGGTCAATATCCTCCATAAAAATGGATTTGGCTTCCGATTGGACAATTTAGAAGCCCTCAAAATAAAAAAGCTAGTAAATAGTGGTATGCCAATTCTTAATAATCAAATTAATTTATCCATTAGCCCCATATTAGGTATGTTTCCTTTAAAATCAATTTAATATCAAACAACACTGTATTTACCCCTTCCTTAATGTTCCATATATATATATATATGTATTCTCTCTCTATTTCACATGTAATTTTATATTATATCTCCCTCTTTATGTATATATAAGTACATTCTTTTTGTATCTATGATAAGTTTGAGATAAGCGAAACCGGTTGACGTATAATAAATGTCGTGTTTCATACAAAGTGATAGTGATTTTATTTAATCTGATTCAAAATCACTCAACTGACGAAACGCAATGACGTTTAACGTACACGACGATCATAAAGTAAAGCGCGTGACGGCGAATCCCTGAAACATGTTGTGTACACAGGAACTACAAATTTTTTTAAATAATCTCATGGGAAAAAAATCTGAATCTTTCTAAAAATCTCATTCGTGCATTAGTAATGTCCCCGTGTAACTCGCGTTAGACACTGGATAAAAATGATATAAACCCAAGTGGCAAATCTTCAAAATGGATTCCTGCTTTGTTCGGCCTTTTCAATCGAAGATAGAACCCGTCGAGAAACTTAACAGCTTTCGTTCGTCCTTAAGGGTGAGTTCTGTTAGGCCGGAGCCCCTCTCGCGAGCGAGGGTGGTTCGCTTTTTTACGATGCTGGAGTGCCGTGTTCTGGCGAAAGTCTTCACTTATTTAGCTTGGAGTGCAAACATGACGACTGCTATAAAAGGTGAGGATTAAATCCCCACAACTCATAAATTATTAATTTAATTTTGATAACATGAGTCGCATAGATATAGTTTCAAAATTAAACTTGTATGAATTCAGAAAGGAGCTGTTATATTAGTCGAAATGCGTGCGCTTAAGTTGTCAAGTCACTCGGATTGAGTGGCTGATTTTTGAAGGTTATACAATTCGGATCTGAAGGTTTTGTACATGGTGAGACTGAAATCAAATGCTACATTGGGCAAGCTCGTGCATTCTGTGAGAATGCATGACGCATGAAAAAAATGTTCTGCAGTCATGATCTCAATCTTAAATTACGAAAAAGATGTTCTGCAGTAATGACCTCAATCTTAGTTTACGAAAAAGATGTTCTGCAATCATGATCTCAATTTTAGATTACGAAAAAGATGTTCTGCAGTCATGATCTCAATCTTAGATTACGAAATAGATGTTCTGCAATCGTGATCTCAATCTTAGATTACGAAAAAGATGTTCTGCAGTCATGATCTCAATCTTAGATTACGAAATAGATGTTCTGCAATCATGATCTTAATCTTAGATTACGAAATAGATGTTCTGCAATCGTGATCTCAATCTTAGATTATGAAAAAGATGTTCTGCAATCATGATCTCAATCTTAAATTACGAACGAGAATGGTCAGATGCTGTGTTCTCAATTTTATTTTATGGAATGGAAACATGGACACTTACCGAAGAAACAATAAGATGACTCGAAGCATTTTAAATGTGTTTCGCTTATTGCGGGTCGATTCATAAATAAAAGTACAACGATTAGAAAGTTATTAAGACAAATTGTAGATATCTCATAGAGATGAAGCTATTTATATTATACTATATGGAAAGTATGGGTATTACAGGACTTACGACCTGTCTTCGACTGGTTTGAGTGATCACTTGGCACAATGCAACGTTCGCCAATTCTACTCACAATCAACCTCCATATCTATCAAATTTTTGAAAGTTATATATGTATATGTAGAAACGTTTCAAGTATTTTACTACAACTAATATTATTACTATTAGAAAGTTAGTTTGCTCGCTTGAGGTGTTTCTGAAAGGATGAGCCGAAGAGAAGTGACTGGCTTTCACTGGCTTCTCAGAGTGTCCGCCTCGATGTACTGTAATCCACATTTGGTCGGTATGCTTCGGCACTACATGGCTGTAATTATGCTATGCGTTTAGATCTCTACAAACGCCATTTCTAAAAGATCTACAGAAAGAATATTCAACGCGTACCCCAGTAAAATTTGTCACGAAAAATGCTTTAAAAATGGCGCGTTGCAAAATGTCGTAACATTTTGTATATGCTCTCACTTTTACCTTGAACTTAATTGTGATATTGATACAATCACAACATCTTATTTTAATACATACATTTAATTTTTTTTTTTTTAATTGTTACCCGTGTTGAACTTTGCAACAAGCCAGTTATATATTTATAAGACGCGCTCTTTGTAGCCAGTTCCAAAACCAGAAACAAATGATAAAAGAACTATAATGTTCTTCTAGCGACGGTTGTAAGTATCGCTAGAGATGTATCTCATGACAAATCCTCTTGCATTTTCTTAGAAAGCATAAGATAGGCAAATATGCTCGTAATGTTAATATTCGTGTCAAAGAACGTCATAAGTGTTTGAACAGTAATGGTTTCTCAGAATTTTCGAACCATATTATTGAAAAAGACAATTCTTTTAATAATAGCACAAGGGTCAATATTCTCCATAAAAACGGATTTGGCCTCCTGTTGGACAATTTAGAAGCCCTCAAAATAAAAAAGCTAGTAAATAGTGGTACGCCAATTCTTAATAATCAAATTAATTTATCCATTAGCCCCATATTAGGTATGTTTCCTTAAAAATCAATTTAATATCAAACAACACTGTATTTATCCCTCCCTTAATGCTCCGTCTATCTGTAAATGTCTCTCTCTTTCACATGTAATAGTGTATTCTATCTCTCCTTTATGTATATATAAATGCACTCTTTTTGTATTTATGGTTGGATTTAAATACGTCCTGGTGAAGCTTGAGTTAAGCAAATAATATTATCTACAACAGTATAATACAAGATAAGATGTTAACTAAATCGCGACAGAGCAAAAAGAGATGAGAGCTCGCGTTCCCGGCGAGCTCACTTATAATGCCTCACCCACAACATTTACACACACATATACCTACTACTTCACCCGCGGTCTGCGGACCGAGTTACTTACACACACGCAAACCCTTGGACATCACTAGAATAAAATCGGTATCCTAAAAGCTAAAAGGAGAATACATAGCATGAGCAATAACTCCCATTTAAATTCATACATTTTTTGGGCGGTATTTCCGCCATGTGACGTCTCGTGATATCGTAGTATAAGAGACACCACTACCGACCAATCCTAGCTGACATTAGTCGAGTTTAGCAATCAATCAATCTCTCCAGTGATTGGCAGTAGACGTCCGATGTAATCAATTCAATATTTGTCAGGATTTTTAAATGGACAATTCTTTCAAAATGCTTCCACGCGCAATAGTCTTTCTGGTGGATTTTATTTACCTACCCATTGCCTTTAACGTATATATATATTGATGCCATAAATTGTCCATATTCCATTGTCCAATTGTCATTCTCCGTAAAAATCTTAACAAAAAAAAAATTTTTTGTCGCTCCACATTCGCAAACCTTCATCTTTTTTGAAGAAAAATAATCAGTCATAAAGTCTGCTATTTAATAACAGTCTAAAAATGAACTTGATAATGGATGCTTTAAGTAGTCTTCAGTAAAAATTCTACGAAAATCACACCTTCTTCTCATAACAATACACAAGTTGCACGGTCATACAGTATTGTGTTTTCATTAATATTATGGTATAATTAATGTAAGGTATTTTACTATCTTTTTGTTTTTCTTCTCTCTCTCCTTTATTATTATTATTTTACGCTTAGGTTAAAGCTGTTATTGTTTTTATACATTGTTATTAATAGTACCTACCACTTAATAAGATTCAAACAGTACGGACGCAATTAAAATAAAAACCTTAAAGGTTGCGATGCATTCGTCTGTGTTAAATATAAATTATAGACGAAATTATTAATTACGTTATATGTATATTATTGTTTTTCATATATTATTAACTTTCTCTTTATTAATTTTTACAATTTTTTTAATATATTTTTTTGTTTATTTTATATTATTATATGTAAAAAGTCTTTGTACAGCAAATAAATAAATAATTACCTTTTTTAAGAAACCTTAATAATTATTAAGGTACACGGTGAATAATATGTTCCAGGCCAATGTTGTTTCTGAATAACTATGAAATAAAACACATTTTTTTAATTTAGTTTTTACTTATCAATTACTTAGTTTATTTCAATTATGTATAAAATATGACATTGACCAAAGGGCCGCCTCTAACAGCGGCACAAATGCGTGCTCTTTTAACCATATTTTTCATAACGTTCTAGCACACTTCGCGTGTTATTACAGCAATTTCATTTCGAATATTGTCCTATAGCAACGGAATTGTTGTTGGCTTATTAGCGTAGACCTTTTCTTTCAAGTATCTTACATATAAAATAGTTGGGAGCCATCAAATCGGGTGATCGAGGAGACCAGTCGATACCACACCACTTTTTGATATTATGTAGCCGGGAAATTTTTCTCGTGTATGAGGTGGCACAGTCCTGTTGAAACCATATGTGTTGCAGACCCAATCAAGAGAAGTTTTCCAATATGGGACGATAACAATCACCATTAATGGTTACAGAATTGCCATTATTATTTAGATAAAATGTTTTAATGACTTCAACACGTTGTTGATTCGTTAAATGTTCCATAATAAATAATAATACTCTCTACGATTACTAAATGCGAACTGACAAATTTTTGACAAACCAAAATGACGGCTAAACAAAATCGGCCTGGAACATAATATTCACCCTGTACCTTGGAATCCAGTTGACTTGTCGAGACCAATGGGCACTGCCCTATGTATTACAAGAAATAACACTTTAATCTTGCTTCATTTATTTTTTATCTAAACATCAATCTTCGTTCAACCCTTTAAGCTATTCACGTGTATGTTCTCGAAATGTAAAGGTAAATTTATTCTTTAGTATTGAACAATTCCAAATAAATTGAATTGAAAGGAAACAAAGAAGTTAATCTCTCGTCACAAATAACGTTTTATTGTTCTTGCCTAGCGAAAATAAGCTCAATGAACCCCATTGGCACGGGATCTTGGACTTTTATCGCTTGGTAAATTACATACGAAATTCGAAAACCGCATTTTTAACGCCACAAACAATGCGTCAATTTGGCATCAATGAGTGCTCATCAGATCGATGCTCTTAGTAAAAAGGCTTCAACTCAACATATGTTCATTCAGCGATACCCTAGTAAAATTTGTCACGAATTTGTTCATTCGTAATATGTGAATGTATACTCTAATACCTCGTTATAAGGGCCTTTTAAAATTATAGCTAAATTTCGATTTGCGGGCAATTTTTGATATAATAGATAAAATACACTTTTTTATTTCAAAAATTCTACTTCAAACTGGTCCTGATAAAGGACGCTGTGCTAAAGTACATCGCAGCAAAGAAGCAAAAGCAGGATTAACTTAATTAATTAGGATTAAGTCCCTTCACAACAGCAGGTACAGCTAATGACAACACAATGTCGTGCGATTCTTCATGTTCCTCTTCAACCTTCGATTAGAACCGTCCAACTCTTTATTTTATTTTATTATAATGGATTCAAATTTATTTATTTATTTATTTATTATTTATAACTATATTAATAATTTCGCACAATCTCTGATCAATTTCATCGATAACACATAGGATTTCGTTTTTGACGTCGTAACTGTTTATGAATTATTGGCATAGATCTAGAATTTTGAGATAATCCCACAAATCACAATCACAAAATCTTGCTGGCCACTTGATGTCGGCATTCCGTGAAATTACTCAACCAGGAAATTGTTGAAAGGTATGACAGGTGGTACCTTTCTGCTGAAACCACATTTGTTCAAAGTCAATATTGTGCCAAAAAACTCTTTTATAATTTGATAATAAACGCAACCTTTTGTAAGTACAGTTTCGTTATAATCAACACCTACATCCATACTCACAAATACACTTGGTAACATTAGTATACACTGCCACATTTCAGATAAATTGATAAAGTGTGAGAATTCGAGGAGGAATAGGGCCCTCGGTTCCCATAAAACATACACATATCTAAGCTTTTTTGTTGGTGACCCTTTTGAGTCTATATTAATGAATAAAGCCAGCCTTTATAAGGTTTTTCCAGAGAGTAAATCGTAAAGTTATGAAACCGGACTTGTTCATTTTGTATTGTTACATTTACGTAATTTTACTGAATTCTTTTTCAAAACTTATTCTATTGGAGGGCAACAATAATAACAATGTTTTTTTTTTATATTTCAGTACGGGATGCGTCCATTACTGATGACAGCATGGCACGGACACAGGGATGCCATGAAACTCCTCTTAGATGCCGGAGCCTGTGTCAACTCTACTAATAAGGTAAGTTACTCAATATCTATGACGCGACCAGTAATTGTTATTACAAATAATTAGGAAAATATACTAGAAAAAATACGTGTATTCATTTTCAGTTCCGATAAATCGACGTTTATTTTTAGAATAACATTCATTTATGGCTTGCATCAATATAAAAATATAAAAGTATCTAGTACACCAGAAACTACATATACATGTAAGCCTATTGACCGCTTCCTACCTCGCTACGTACATATAAAGTATCCGTTTTGAGGTAGGTAGCCATTCGGTTCCATAAGTTAGATTATAAGTTGGAAGTAAGGTAACAAAATAAATTAAATGGTAAAAGACAAATAGAGAATAAGTAAAATGAACGAAGTAAAAATTTTGAAACAAACTAAAGTCATGTAAGAAGTAAAAGAAGAGAAACAAGCGAGGATGTAAGGACAAAAAATAATTACATAAAATGAGTAAACTTCTTCTAATTTTGAAAAGCCATTATAAGCAAGCAGAATTGAGGATACGATACCGTTGCCATCTCTTGTGGTGGCTTATTGTATATCCGCGGTCCTATAAAACACGCATGCCTTCGAGCAAATGAGGTTTTCATTAGTTTTCTTTGAGTTTTTGCCCGAGTACACTTAAGCGCGGGGTTCTATTTTCACGTATGTCTTTAAGCAGAGTCTTTGTGAATAATTGCCTGATATTTAGCATCTTGAGTTTTTTGAATAGCAACTCTGCTTCGTTCTAAATGGATTTATTGAGAATTATTCTCATTATTAGAAGTTAGTTGAATGTGGCAATGACAATTTTTCAGTAGTGTATCTCCGATATTTCTGGCCTACAAACATTTTATAACGCAACACGTTATCATCAATAACACCAATTTTAACAGGTGGATCAACAACATCGTTAACATCGGTCTTCCATGACCTATCATGATCGCGATCCTAATCGCGATCTCCATGCACTCCCGCCTTCTTGACTTCACTAGAGATCTGTATTGCCTTTTCCACTTGGTTGGTATAGCAGGTAGGGAATCTTCCTCTTCCTCTCCGTTCTTTGACGTGGCCCACCACCACAAGCTTCTCCAAACTATTTTCACTTCTCGCAAGATCTCCAAAAAATTGGAAGATTCATCTCAGGCTGCAGGTTGAGAGTATGTCCTCAATGTTCAGTTCTTGCAGAATGTTTCTATTCTGTACTTCAGGATATGATACATGTCATATCATATCATAAAATATTTAAATACCAAGTAGTTCAATACCAAAGTAATTTATAAGAGCATTTTTCATTGAAAACAATTTTAAATAACCCGTCTTACAAAAGATCTCGAAGTTATTTATATTTTATTTATTTATGTATTTAGACATATATAAGCAAAAAAAAAAAAAATGTTACATGTATTTTACACACATTTTAAAATGCATTGCCCAACTAGGCAACCTGTTTTAGGGAAAATTGGTAAACAAATACATTTTACAAAAAACAAAAACTCATTGAAGACAAAACATAACGTACAAGGCAAGTAAACGTGAAAATATTAAAAACATTAAAAGAGAAATAAAATAGCAATTTGCAATACAATATGTAAGCATATATAAGGTAAAGGGAAATATTCAAGATCAAAATACACAAAATGTAGTTATAAGAATCTGTTCTTCTTAATTTTAACGACCAATTTGAAACATCCCTTATGTCAGTTAAAGCTCTAATTTTATTTCCAATTTGATTATTTATTCTGGGAGTTTAAAAGGTTAATAATCTTTGATCAAAAGTAGTTTTCATTCTTGGAGCTATTTTAAGCTTATTTTCTCTTGTGGAGTAATTTCTTTCAATCCTCACAGATGGAGCGCTTATTTTCCTATGAAAGCTAGTTAGTATATTCAGCATATATAATTGTCTCATATTCAAAACCTGAAATTCCTTAAGAAGTGGCTCTGAAGGATACGAAAAGTCACGGCCAATGAGCAATGCTTACGTGATATATATGTACACCTTTTTCACACCCCCAACTATCAATACCATAGCTTAAGATGAATTGAAACAACGCTCAGTTCACAATTTTCATTTTATTTTTATTCAGAATATTTCTAAGTATTCTAAATATATAAATTAATGTTCGCAATCTTAATGAACATCCCATCTTATATACTTATCAATAACTATATTGTACAAGTATTGCATACATTCTCTTCAGGCTTTCGAGCGGAGCGCGGAAGTACTGTACGACACGCGGTTAGCGATATCTCCATCAAGAACCTCATGCTAGAATATCATCCCTGAAAGGGCTCAAGACGCTATAAAAGTTGTTGAGCGTAGGAATGACGCGATTCCCTACAAAACATATTACGACGACATGCCTTCATAACATAAAGTATCTTGAATATAATATGCAGAAGTAGGCTCTTATATCTCCCTAATATTGTTCTCATACCTCTCGGATAAAATCTCTTTTAGGAAGTACCTTTTTCAAATATGATATCTACTATATATACAGCTTCCGCCCGCCGTGAAATCTGGTGGAAACTTTCGAAGGAAAAAAGTTAAATAAATTCTAATATTATTTCAATATTAGCAAAATTACTTTGTGGCCACATATTATATAAATAATAAGATAAAATACCTGATTTAAACCACTATTTATTGATAGATCAGCACGTTTCGATACCTATGATATCGTTTTCAGGAAACAATGTATACCAAAATTAAAAATAAGTAACTACTATGAATTTTAATTTGTAATTTATACTTATTTTAGTGTACGACCTTTATTGACCGCTCGCTATACGCTGCTACCGACGTTAGTGTCGTGGCTAAAGCGAGTTCGCCGTGCGGCCCAAAGCTGTCGTTGTCTATTCGCCATATTTGTATTATATGTATGTAAAGAAATTCAATATCATCCCAATACACCATTAATCAAGTCAGCACAGCTGCATAATATTAACTCGGAACTTAGGCAAGTACAGAGGTGTTTTTTCATTATTTTGTCGGCTCTTAGCAATTATAAATAAAGGTAATTTACAGAAAAATTGTATTATGTATCAATGTGTCCAAAATTTAATAAAAATGAATTGTTAATTTTGGCGTCTGTTTACTCAAAGGTATTTGAGATTTCGTAAAAAAAAAAACAAAACAAAGTAGATAGCTTTCAAATAATGGAACGGTAGATGTATTAATTTGAATATGAGTTCAAAAATTTGTCGACGAAGGTACTGTCTGCTGTAGCATAATTGGATAATGCACCTTTCCCGGATTGGAAAGAGTTCCAGGTTCAAATCCCGGTAGCAACAGCAGTACATTTTTCGATAAAATTGATTATATATGTATAAAATTAAATGAAAGCATAAAATTTTACATCGTCTATAACTAGTCCCTCACCAAGCACAAGAGCTATTATTTTTTTAGGAAAGGTACACCGATTCACAAAAATATTTAACTTTAGTTTTGTAACAGATACAAATAACTCGTATATTTTATAAAATTGTAATAATATCTTCGATTTTTAAAATGGTAATGCTTTTCATACACTACTAGTGATCAATTATCGAATTGTTAAAAGGTCAAATCTAATTTTAAGTGTTCTTTTACAACTTACCTACTACAATATTTCCATTTCAATATTTTCTATGTATAATAATTTTTTTTAAAAGTGAATGATACAATAATAATAAGTTAAAAATTTCGCTATTATTTTATAAGTAATTTACACAGACCAGTAAATGAGTAGACATGAAATTATGTCTACATATAGGAGAGGGATTTGGAACATTTGTTTCGGGACGAGGGGCATTCTACGCACTTACGCCACAGTAAAACTATTTACACTAAAAATTCAATCTTTGTGTAAACGTGGCATATTTTTACACT
This sequence comes from Eubasilissa regina, assembly GCA_022840565.1. Taxonomy (NCBI): domain Eukaryota; kingdom Metazoa; phylum Arthropoda; class Insecta; order Trichoptera; family Phryganeidae; genus Eubasilissa; species Eubasilissa regina. The sequence continues at coordinate 32,564,318 of JAINEB010000007.1, forward strand.
AATGCATATTATATTGTCAGCGTTTAAATTTCGTTCCAATCGAATCATATATTTAAAAAGAATCGTAAAGCTGTTTGATTGCGTAAGTGGTACCAAAATGATCACGCGGGTGAAACCAAAATGAAAATATTTAAACAAGGAATTTGCGTCATTTCATGTCTATATATTTGGTAATCCGTTGTGATTTATATATTTTTTAACATATTCAATTTAATGGGCGTTTTTACACTACGTTCAGTTTACTGTATTAAGTCTTCTGACATTCAAAAACACTAAAATACGCCTATGTTGTTACTAAGATTTTCTTAAAAAGTTTATATTTCCGACATTTCTATCACCAGATATTCCTCTGTGTGTGTAAGATGGAAATAAATAAATATTTAAAATATTGTATTAAATCGACTACAGAATATACCGTTCATTTTCTGAGTGAAATTGCATTACCAAACAGCAGGATCTAAATTATCCACTAATTGCCTGCCCCACTCCTCCCCAACGACACCCGCAGGCTTGGTAATTGTTCACAAATTTGGTTAAAAGCGGATGTGCAGTATTACGCAATTACTCCCTAGCGGATACTCGTAATTGAACCTTCTATTTTCTGTATTAAGCATACATGAGTAGTCCGCGTTCTTCCGCTGGCTATTTAGGTACTGATGACCTTCTTCATTAGGGGCTAACATCTCATCGAGGCACTTTTATATTCCCTTGTTTTGTGTTGTTTCAGTACTTAACGCCTAATCATAATTCAATCTGTCTTTATAAATGTGATGTATCTGTTAGGTCGAAAATGCGTAGACGCGCGCGAGGTCGGTACGATTGATGGTGTGTGAAAAGAGATGCGGCAGGAGCGGGAGCAGCGAAAGCTTCTCCATACAGTCGGGTTCGAGAGGGCGAAGGGATCGTATGGGGATCGGTCGGTTGGGACTTTTGCGCAGAGCGGGGAGGGGTTGCCTGGAGCGCACTCGGACGGATGAGTTTACGCGGCTACGAGAGTTGATCTAATGTGTTAAAGTGATAATCGATTACCTTACGACGGTCGCGAAAGTGTTGGCGGACAATTTATTCGATCCGGATATTATCGCGGGAGACGTGTGTTAGTGCCCAGAAGAACGTCGGCAGCGAGGACCTGATCGAATCTTGATGAGTTTCTTTTACATGCCTTTGTTGACTACCATACTATTTTACCGCATTTTTAATATATGTTTTGATTCTTTATGATTACTCAAATTATAATCGAACGATAACCACCCTGGTTGCTGCAGAGCTCGGTCTTGAATAATATAAACTAGTATAATCATGGAGAATCAAAGTATCAATGTGTATTTTAACCATTTGTTATAATATATACTGCACGATTAATCCACAAAAGGAATTAACAAGCTACTACCATTGTCGAATGACTTCGGCGATTTTACACACGACGAAATGAGGAGCTGCATTTATTTATTTATTTATTTACTTCCTTCGGCCAGCGAGCAGAACCGAATATTCTGATATGTAAGCCTGCTTGAAGGATTTCGAACGTGAGCGAAAGGGTTTAGACTGACCTTCAGGGCGTCTGGTACCGATGGTGAAGTATAGTTTGGCACTGATATATGGGCGAGTCGCGTTGATTTTGAGACCAATCGCTGAAAGAATTTAGATCCGCCACTATGCCTTGTCGTCACCTACGAGAAGCTATAGGCTAAGGTGACAATTCCGCGGCGGTTTCGGTTCTCTCAACATACGTCATGTGCGCCACAAACTGTATGTAGCTTACGAGCGTATCAGGTGGGTTCCTGTAGGATTTTCCGAACACCCCGTACCTCAGTATAGTTGAGGAGGATGATAGTAGGATCTCTAGCGGTTAATACCCAGAGACAGTGTTCCTGAAACGATCTGCAATTACACAAACACACACACACACGCATCAGTATGAAGTAATAATAATCCTAACTATTTGTTCCTGGCTTCGAGATGCATTGTTCGAGACACCGAGGATCATCCTGCAGATAAATCAAACTATACATCGGACACCGTTGTCACATGACGTATGTTTTCAGACGCACCCAAAGGAATCAAGGGAATTTACTGAGAGTCGTACTGTCATGTCACAACCTCATCACAATTAATTACCTTCAGTGGTGGACGCGGCCACGGATTGGCCATTTTCCTACCGATACTGAACAGCAACATATTGGAGATACAAGGACCTCGGCCATGCATCTTGAATGAGTCATAACAAATGATATTGTTCACTGAGACATCGGCCGATTCTAAACTTTGGATTATCATCATCATCTTTAAACTTTTGAACGCGTGGGTGACAAGGGCTCGGGGTTAAAAACCCGTCGTCTACCGCAAATAGGCACCAGGCGTACGGGTTCTTAATCTGGGGTTGTTCAGGGGAGCCAAGTAGTCGCCACAGACTGGTGTCTAGAGAACTTATCATATAATCACGGAACATATTTGCCCAGCGAGGCAGGCACTTAGCATGTCGTATGTTGTTTCACATGTCCATATAATTTATGAACAGCTAGGCGACGCCACAAAGCGGTCACAGTCACGAGTACTAATCTACGACAAGGTTGGTGTCCTATGTATAATTTCTTCCTCACTCTTACATTTTAGCTCTGAATAATACGTACATATGTGTAATTTCTTCCACACTCTTACATTCTAGCTCTGAATAATACGTACATATTTATAATTTCTTCCACACTCCTACATTCTAGCTCTAAATAATAAGTACATAATTAGTGTTATAACGAGTGCGCTCGAATATCATACCGCTTGATCGGAAGTTTTCTGTTACCTAGTCGTATACTATAAGATAATCGGTATATTTATTTTAATAATTGCTCTATAGGTATTTGAACGGCTATAATATTTGGATATTTGTAAACTTTAGGTATTTGACAATTGAAAACGCGGGTTAAAAGAATTAGGATTGTTACGGACACATTATGGGGAATATTCGTAACCACTAGAGCGATCACGTTGGCCAAATTTAGATATTAAGCGAATAAACTAGCATTAAGCGTAAAAATTAGTAGTAAGTAAGGAAGCGAGATCTTCACACTGGCGACGGAGGCCAGGAAGATAGTATAAATTAATACCAAATAGTATCCAAGTGAGTAAGAGAATGTACGGGACCCTTACACTGGGCCTTGCGACCGGGAGCGCTCGCACGTAGGAAAATACCGAACCCATAACAGAGGGGTGCCTTGCGACCAGGAGCGCCCGCACATGGGAAAACGGAGATTCCGTGTTACAAACGCGAGGGCACAAAAGAGAAATATTAAAGATATATTCCAGACAACACGGAGAAAATATCGATTTCTTTACACTGGTGCCGGAAACCAGGAATTTTAAGAATTATTCTATATTAATTTAAGAGTAATATAATTATTCAATTTAACTATATATAAATAGATTAGAGGAAAATACCCGTTTTCATCAGAAACCTTCCTTTAAATCAATAACGTTTTACGACTAAATTTTAAGTGTTCAATGGGCACTCTGCGCTATCAGCCATTCTAGCAGGAATACGCCCGGTATTCCATACACAAAGATTAGAAGGGTGTTCACGTTTTTCAATTGCCATTACATGGATGATACATTTAGTTCGGTATAAATAATTATTGTCAGTGCTTACCGGGGCGCAACTGCAACGTTACAATATATATATAATTCATTAGAAAAGATGTGAGCGGTATAGTATTTCTATGTAAAATTATCAATAGCTTATTGGACTGTACTGAGTTAACACAAATGGTATCGTATATAGTATCAACTCAAACGAAACAACTTGAACTGTTCTCTGTAGGTACACATAGAAATAATTATGCTGTTAACTCGCCAATATCGCGGATGCACCGTTGACATTTTTCGTTGTAGGAGCATTCCTGAATTGAAGAAATATTTGTACGTAAATTATGTTTAGTTTTTCATGTTATATTTAAACTGTTATATTGAAATGTTACATTAAAAATGTACTGTTATATTTAAATTAAATAAATTATTATTCTTATGTAAAAGCCCACAAGGATTCGTTCTGTTCTGGGTGTGGGTCTATCACCTCTACTTGCATCATTACCGCCCGGCAAAGCTAAACATACCCAACAGGTATCAATACGCAATACGAAGCTCTCATCAGCCTTAAGGACTCTCAGTACCGACGTTAAGCAACAACACCAACACTGCCAGCAGAGATAGGGAATCACGAGCTTCACTCTTATTATCACACTCAATAGCTCCAGAAACCGTTTTCGATAACAATTCGCGCAGAAACTAAATTTTTCAGACTAATTTCTGCTTTTGTAATGTTTGACTATAATAAATTAACAGTAATTGGTTTCTTTCTCATAACCTGCAGTCTGCCACACTCACATATACACAATATATTTCGTGACTTTCAAACGACCACGAGAGTGGGGGATGAAATGTTGGGGTATCCACTGCTCTGACATTAATCACATCACTTAAAACATAACCTTTGTGATACGACTTCAACATACACCCACACAAACACTCTTTTTATAACCCCAAATATCTAAGAAATAAAATATTAATTCGGAAAAAATATCTATTTGGTTAGCATCGCGGTACGAAACTATTTCTATTCGGAAAAACGCATTTCTATTTGCGAAAAAGTTACTCACTTCTCACGCAAAAAAAAGTACCGGATTCTTTTCCCGGCGATAACTAAAAATTTATTCAGATAGATTTTCTCTCTATATCTTTCAAATTGATTAATTTAAATTATTTTAATATCACAAAACTACGTTCCTAAATTGCATATTCACAATAAAATACGTTTCAATAAAAAAGTCAAATCGAGTACGTGGGACAGATTGCATTTCGACAGGAACCTGTCAACACGCGTTTTTAATTTATACCACGATAAAAAAAGCGGTTTTCTACAGCATCCTGAACTGCAGTGATATCTCCGTTCTTTACCACAAAAGTGCGAGTCAACTAGAGGTCTAAATTGATGTCAATCAAGATAGGCCAGATCCATCTGCCATTATTCCTTTCTGAACCCAATGCGGATTGCGTTAACTAACAATAATTTCAATCGATACAATTCACGGGATCTATTCCCGTCATATATTTTATAATTTGAAAAATAGATATTACTGAAACACTGGCCATGGTGAATCCAATTACCTTGTGTTAATTAATATTAATTATTCGCTTTCCATTAAATTTTATTATTCAATTCGTAAACATTTTCTTAATGGAATCGTCTCGTAAGTAGGTTAATTATTAGGTTAGAAGGTTGCATGCAGCGCCATTTACATAATATGACGCACGGACGTCAAATCCTTCGTACCTAGATTCTTGCCCATTGTCGTTAACAATTACACATTAATGAATTAGTTGAAGTGGAAATGGCCTCTGTAAGGGATACCCTCTAGGGTCCAGCTTCAGAAATTCACGGCAGTTAAGCAATAAGAAGCTATATTTGTGTTATACACTACACTAGTGCGCACTAAGCAAAGTGGCTTGGATAAAGTATTAATTCTGATGAGCGAATTTTTGACATTTTCTTCTCGCGCCTTATCCGTTTAGCGGACGTAGGCGCCGCGTACCCAGGACCGTTTATAAGCAAAAGCTTCTATATTGTCCTGCTCATTCGCCGTCAGGTTGTCATTTATTCAATACTTCTATGACAAATGTGCAACAACATAGTGACAGAGCTGTGCCGCACAGCTGTCAACACTAAATTACCATCAACTGTATAGCGAGGCACGAATGGTACTCTTAAAATATTGAATATTTTTTCTATTAATATCCGCTGTAGATTCGTGACATTTATTGGAAGAATAAGAATACTAAAATAAATAAAATCATGAAGGAATACAATATTTCAATATACCGCCCACTAGGCTCGGAAATATTTATTTTGAATACAAAATAATCTAAAATGTTTTAAAAGAAACGTTCATACTTCCCATTTATTTATTTTTTTTGTAGCATAAATAATAGTACATATTAAAAAATAAATATAATTACTTTACTAGACGTGTTCTGTTCCGCACATTTTATAAAAGTTGTAATTGTTAAGAGGTAAAAAAGGACAACTGACGTTATAAAATATTATTGAAAAAAGTTATAAAAATATTATTGTCTGTAATATACAATAGTTGGAGACAAAAGGTTAGTACAAATGACAAATTAGATTCATTTTGCTTTATACCCACACCAAGCAACCACTTTGTTATTTTTGGTTTGAAGTCGTTCATCACTTTAGACCCTTTAAGGTCTAATGATAATTTGTTAAATATTCGCGGAGCACAAAATAAGAAAGTTCGTTGAGCGAATTTGGTATTAAATTTTGGCATTGAAAAGTACCCTAAGGTTTTGCTCCTAGTTTCCTTTGGATCGGATCGTAGAAGTAAAGTTAATTTTTTTTTTTAAATAGTTTTAAGATTGCTTTGGTAAACAGTTGTCTTTCCAGAACTTGGAAGAATTTAAAGAGTTCTTCAGAGTTATGTTTAAATAGTACCTTGTTTTTTACTCTGATGACCCATTTCTGAGCCTTAATTAGAGAATCCATTGAAGTAAGAGCTGCACCGCCCCACGCACATATTACGTAACTGATGAGACTGACAAAGTGAATAGTATACCATTTTTAATAAAGTAATATTCATGAAGCTGCGTAAAATTTAGAAAATATATTATTAATTTTCTCACTTTAGAGCTTAGTTGATCGATATGACGAACCCATCGTAAATTTTCATCAATTGTTAATCCGAAATAAATTATTTAATTTGATAAATTATCATATTACGGTACTTCCTAGCTCTGTTGGATCGAACGCCAGAAAGCACTTTACACTTCCATTGCCGTGGAGTAAGCCGTCAATCTCGACGACACGCGCCCTGGCAGAAATTTCATCTCTCGCCCCCAATGATCCAGTGGACACGTCATCTTGGCCCACATCCGAAACGGGGTCCTATACTGGTCCACGCTGTTAATGCCGGGAAACACCTACCCGTTTCTGGCAGGCAATATCTCCATCATGCGGGTGAATCGGGGCCCAAAATCTCCAGATTCACCGCGTCCAAAGTGCCTTGAAGAGATCCTTTTAGTTGCCGCCGACCGCCGCTGTACCCCCGCAGCCGGTCCACTCGGAAGTATATTCACGCCTTCACCGCAAAGGGACCTCTCCGGCGCAGAGGATTCCAAAGCAGTATTCACACGGCTTCCGTGCGCTTCAATTTGAAATGTAAGGCGATGTTCACAGCGACGATTCTGTCACATGACAAGGTATAATACGAACTTTGAATATAAATGTTACTGAGGTATAACTAAAACATACTACCTTCTATCAATTAATACTGATAAAACATTATTTCTACGATTTGCTATTCAACAGAAAGTTAACACTCAAATTAATATTAAAATTTAAATATTCGTCAATTGAAGAGAAAGACTGTATCAAGTACCTAGGAATCATAATAGATTACAAACTCAAATGGAAAGAACTTTACTAATCTTACAAACAAAATAAGGAAAACTGCCTACATTAAGACTCAGAAACATCTTATCACTTACAAATTTGAAAATAATATATTACGCGTTTGCGATCATATAAATGTCACAATTAGAAATTACTCAAAAAATGATAATTAAAATTATTCTAAAAAAAATACTATCCAAGTATACAACTCTTCACAAATGTTAAAGTACCAAAAATAATAGACATATCAAAAAAAAATTCAATAATCCAAATTTTTTACAAAATTTGATATTATAAAACTAAATTTCAACTATACTAACTAACTTATCAAGGCATCAAATTTTTTAAGTCTCACAATAAAAATTACACACAAATTACAGACTACTATAAATTTGCACCTAAAGATGTGTACACACTCTAACTGAAACATAAACTCTCATATATACTCCTCTATACACGAGTCTTACTCTCATAGAGAAGAAATAAATGTTAAAAGAAATATATGTATACAAATATATATCCTACTAATTATTTTATAAATGTTTTACATTTTCTAATATTAAAATAATTTTTAAATATGTATACATATTTGAACCTAAATTAAATGCTCGCTTTGATGAAATGCCGATAGATTGAGTTTGCGTGTGATGAAAGGGATCTGGTCATTTCTAGGACTTGTTCGACGTCTTGTTCTTCACCCTCGTACATTTCAAGTGGTCACCGATTTTTCCAGTCCGTCTCCACTTCTTCCAGTAACATTCCCAAACAATGATTCACCTGATGTCTTTTTTAAATTTTTGCATCATAAAATTGATAACCCTGATTTATTGTGGCCATTATTTTACTCTATATTACTGTAACAATACTGGGACGGTTGCTCACTTTAATTCTCCACACTTCCATAATTCTGCATACAGAATTCAAAACATGGGTAACGAGTTCGTAGACGTTGCTGATGTATGGAATATAAAAAAATTCTTACATATTTGTTAATAATAACCGGTTTTTATTTTTTTTCTCTCTTCAGTGCTTTCATTATTTATTTATTTTATTTATAGGTTGTAAAGCTATTATTTTTTTATACATTGTTGTTAATGATACACTGAAATTCATTAAAATTTTACAAAACGCAACGCTCTGTTTTGAGTATTATAGTTCATTTCTGTAATGTAATATAAGCCTTATTAGATGTTCCGACCCTGTCAATCTAGGCCTAGTTGTACTACACCTCACACGTGTCTTATATACTTCAACAACTTACAAATGTTTCCTTGTGGAATCGAAGCATTTAGAAGAAGAAGAAATCATCCTGCCCTCCGCTCTCCAACTGTCTACAAAACAATTTGTTCCACTCTTGGGTGTAAACAAAATGTCTCTATACTGAAAATGTGGTTGAATTCTTCGACCACGCACATAATAGAACCGATACAAAATAAAGGTAAATAATCTTGTTTCATGACTTAATAAAGTATCTTCGTGTTTGTTAACAGCATTTAGTATTTAATTAATCTTCGTCGACATAACATTATATACTATAGAATAGTTAACAAGTAAATAAGGCAACGAGCTTCCCGTCCCCACGGCAACCCACCCAAGTCATTAAGCGCTTCCTTTTAGCTATCCAGCCACCCAACTGCTCCGTGCGGCTTGATAATTTATGGCCAACCATGCAATGTCCATTTCGGTTCCGTTTCCAGCCGCCACAAATCCAAGAGAGAGGAGAGTCTTTCGACGGTCGAAAAAATATAACAATTCAATCGATAGAACAAAAAATAAATATATCTTAATTATCAAAGATATTCAATGTCAGAACGCAGAGATTAAGTATGCCCAACATAATTCGGTTTTGAAGCTTTTAACAGGACTATCATCCAGTATCTGGTTCACCAGGTATAACATTACGTTATTGTACTTACCCGCCGATAGTGACCTCTATGCTTAACATATCATAGCAATTTTTCTCAAAGCATTTCGGACAGAAGAAGCGTGGTCTGCATCTCGTGCAAGGCAAGGCGCCATTCTGTTGTAGTGTTACCACTTCATCTAGCTATATGATGGCCATTAAAAAAGTTCTAAAATATTTCCATGGATCAGGGTAGGATGGAAGATCAGAATTTGGATCCCATCTGCTCGACATTATCTCTATATGGAAGGAAAAACATTACTTCAATATTTTACTATGAACAGCGTCAATTGACACAAGTAACCCAAATTTTCTATCCATCGTGTATAAAACTTGTCAATTGGAATTCGACCTGGTGGCCTACTAAAAAAAAATATTTTTTATTAAATTATGGTTGCTCCTCGAGCGCTAGATATTTTTACACCTACCGGTAGTATTGTTAAATATGAGTAAAAGTTGACTCATTTTGTTGAGATCGAAGTTGATGAATAATTCCATTTATCCTTTTTAATTAGCTAATTTGTTTTATAAAGTGTAGTTTTAACGAAGCGATTCTTTGTAAATATTTTGATAACGTTGATGTTCATTTCTTATTTATTTTAATTATGTAATAATTTTTCTCAATTATAATGTAAATTTCTTTCTTATTTTTATTTATTTTCCCTTTAAAATGACTGTTGAAGGCAGGTGGGAGATTTAATAGCCAGTTCTGTACATAACACGCACAAACCTCATATTGTACATCAAATCTTCTGCAGATACCATATTTCTGGTGCCACTAACACTCGCGTCATACACCTTCTCACCGTTCTCTGCTCATTCATTCATTATTTAAGGATCACCAGTTTAAGGGATTATATTAATTGTATATTGTGAGTCACTAGGATAGAGTGACTTATGTTTGTTGGTTATGGTTTTGAATATCAGAACGATTTGTTTAAGGTGAGTATGAGTAAGGTGTTGATGTTGCTGATAGATGAAATGAAACAGGACTTACGATTGTAACAGATTGGTTAGCGTTTATTGTCTAATGATGAACAAATAAATTTACACTGTTTGAAGGTTAAATTGCAAATTAAAGTTCGTGACTAGCGAAGCTCACTAAACGCTTTAGCTGGCTTCTCGAACCGGTTGCGTAGCAATGTATTATAGTCTAGATTTTCGGGCAGTACTTGACGACGAGGAATGGCTGTAGTGTCTGGTTTGACAGCCAAGACTGTGAGGCGCGAGCAGGGCCTCCACAGTTCCATACGACCAAACCATCTAAGCCACCCTTTTTAAATCCTATTCCTTATATTAAGATCAGCTTTACTCCTAATTTTTTATTTTTTCTCTATTATATATAGATTTTTCATATAGACCTAAGTGATCTTTAATTTATTTTCTTACATCAAAACGTGATGATATTGTTTGTTTGCTCTTAGAAACGTTTGAAGAATTTATAAATTATACGAATTTGAAGAATCGCTTAGAAAAATATACAGAAAGAATATCATATTGATGCGAAAGTAATTCCCGTTTTTTTAAACAAAAGATTGAAATATTTAAAAATAAACCACGTTTATTTAGACAATTAGATAATTTGCATTATTAGCTATATAGACTCGATAATTTCTCCAAACGAAACTTGCTAAACCACATACGAAAATTTCAAACTTTTAAGACACTTCCACGATACAGTGAACTAATATTGTTAGACGCGAAATTGTGTTGCGTCGCAAATGTATTTATTTCTCAGTCATTGTGTATTTTTTTTGGGGTTACACGATAAAAATTGAATGAAAACTGGCTAAATCAGGTAATATATAATGAGTCCCTTTTAAAATCAATAGGTTTCAACCTGTGAAGGTCTTTCTCCTCCACTCTCATCTCGCTGAATACAACCAGTACGTTTCGGTGCGCGAAACGAAACTCCCATCAGTCGTAAATATTTTAGTACTGACAGCAACAATACCATCGAGGCCAGCGGCGGTCGGAAAGGGCATCTCATGAGCGTCACTCTTCTAATCGCCATTCTAATCGCCTCCTAAATACAGTTCGCATAATAATTACTTTATATGGGTAATCTCATGCCTTTGTAATGTTTATCTACAATAATCTCAATGATAACAGAAAGTAACTTATTTCCCATAATCTGTATTCTGCCACGCTGACATATAGTTACTCTCACATTATTCACATCATGAAATTACGTACTACGCAATCTGTCAATCAGTCATTAGAACATGGTATAATTGTCTGGGGAGGAGCCACTATGTCTGCAATTAATCCAATAATAACAGCTCAAAAAACTATTTTAAAAGTTATCCTAAAAACCCCAATCACATCGAACACTGATGAAATCTTTAACAAATTCGATATCTTTGATATAAAACAAATACTGGATAACCTAAAAAAAGTGAGAACATTTCGTAAAACGTGATATAATTACATAAAAATTAGTTCAACTATATCAACAATAGCTTAAATAGTTTACTAATTTACTTACTTACCTATTTACCTATATTACGTTTTATTTCGACAATTTCCGGTCGCCATCTTTAATTATTAATTTTCCCATTGTTTATATTTGTTTTTTTCAAATTGTTGCCCAGAATGACAAAAAACACTGGAAGAAGACCGTATTCTGATCAAAAATTTGCAAATTGAAAAATGTCGGGGTGCTAAGAAAATGATCAAAGAGTTTCAAAACAGAGCTAGACATTACGGCATAACTGGACATTACAACAAGACGGAACTCCATCTCACACAGCCAGAAATACAATCAACTTTCTTCGTTGTGAGAATGTTAATTTCATCGAGCCAGGCATGTGGCCACCGAACAGGCCAGATTTAAACCCACTAGATTATGCAATATGGGGTGTTTTGATGATTTCTGATTATCTAAACATTGTGTAAAATAATTACATTAAGAATTATAATTCATTATGCTAATACTACTCTTAAGTATATATATACACAAATAGACACATTTTAAAGCAACCCGAAATATACCACACGAACAAATAAACATAATCTACAAGCCCCGGGGCTCTTGGGAGTACATACAACATATGGCCAAAGGAACTACAAATATTTTGGACCTAAACTATTTAATAGGATACTGAAAGATTTAACTAAATTCAATTGTCCCGGCAACATGAAACTGAAAGTAAAAACTTGGATCCGTAATATGGGTAGAGCTAGTATTAGTGCACTCACCCAAGCAAATTGATCAAACCAATAATAATTGTTGTCACAAATTCTCTTAAATAATATATTGAAAGTCCATTTTGTAATTGCTTTTTATACGTACACCATATGTATGTATAAGAGGTAAATGTTAATTTCGGTCTGATGCTTGTAAACTAATTAATTACATAATTAATTGTAAACTATGCCCGTCTCAACACAGAATTTTCTAGTGAGACGGACACAGTCCAAGCATATTATACATATCTTTTATATAGTTTCTAATAAATAAATAAAATCACATAATTTCTAACATAATCTTCTGATTCGTATGTACATACTAGTGATGAGCTCAAAATCACTAACTGTGAATCAATCACTGACATGTATAAGTCACAATCACTATCAGTGATTAAATATCTGGGAATATCGTGATTCGTGATTATTTATTTTATTTTATTTATATTTGGTGAACCGTAATTTGGCGCGTGTGCATATATCTCGAAAATTTTAATAAATGAATAACGTTATAATTCGTGATAAACGCCATCTAGTAAATTCTACCAAAACGTATCACGCATTTGACCCGAAATGTTGAGAATTCGACCCGAAAAATAAACTCACTTTTTTTAAGGGTTTTCATTCTATTTGCGATGATATTAAATTAGATATGTTAGAATATGTTTTTTACACAAATGAAATTTAAATAATATGAGTACATAAATATCCTCAAAATTGTTATTTTATTTATTTGTGTATTGTGATATCGTGCGGCGCACGCGTATTAGTATTTAAACTGTGATCACAGTCACAGTTTCCAATCACTGATATTATCGAACTTTAAACACAATCACAGCAGTGAGTTAAGATTAGCATTTTTTTTCTTCACTGATAACCAGACTTTTATATTTCCAGGAGAATGTATCCATTACCATTAAACCACGTTTACTTTTATTTTACATGTTATTAAATAAATGTGATCAACAAGATTAGCAAGTTATTAATTGAAATTTAAAAGATGAGAGAAAAAAACAAGACTACAATACTTCAAATATTAACAATTCATATCGAAATTCGTTTTACAACCATTTAAACGTGAGATAATTTCATTTATTCGTCAGTGATCCATAGTCTTTGTCCAGATTTGATGTTCCGAGGCACCCGTAAATACTTGTATCTCCTTACTTATCGAAACGTCAGGAAGGCTGGGTCATCTTCTTCCATTTGAACTCACATGGAATCCCTTGCGTTCTTTTCTGTTATAAAACAAATGTTCCGCACAGGAACAAGACTGTATAAATCGCTGAGGTGCTGGTTCAATTGCGCGCCACTCTATCTCTCGAACGCCGATATTCTGCCATACGCAGTGGTCCAAGGGGGTCCAAATCGTGTCCAGTATAGTCGCAGAGTCGTAAGTGTTCTTCCAGGATCAGTCCAAGTGTACAGCATAAATCCAAGGGGAAAAAAGTCCAGATGAAAAGCAGGGGTCAAGGTGGAGATGAATAAAAGATGTTCTAGTAGTCCAGCGGTACAAGCAAAGCGAGGCGAGAGAGTGATTTTGCAACCGCTGGACCGTTTATTTATACCACAAGTTCATCCCTGGGAGCTCCATCGGGAAGCTGGGACCAATCAGGAGGCGCAAGCATCCCCCGCGCCACCCCGATTCGGTCCCGCGCCGACACCACTTGGCGGCCAAATTCGGCAACATTTGCCATTTTTTCTGCGGTCCCGTAAGGGGCGGAAGAACTCCGTTTTGTCCGTATTTTCATTTTTTTATTCCTCAACCGGACATTTTCCAGACATCGCGAGTATTTTTTATTATTAACATTAACCTGCCTCGCGATGCCTGGTAGTTTTTACTGCGGGCGATGGCCCGGGGAATTTATTAATGCACCTTAAACTCTAAAAATCCATTTTTATTACCTAAACAATTTTTAAGGTGCTTTAAACTATCTCCGGGCGATCGCCCTCTCAATTCTCTATTTATTTACATATTGCTATCATACATAATAATTTTTTAAAGTCAGATATTTAAGAATTATTCATGATGCATTTTCTGGGGGCGCCGGGGCGTGGCCTCGTCCGCGGCCCGGCTCCCCCTCTCCCCGGCGGCCTGCTGTGCTCCAGCGGCGGCGGTTTTCCAATGGCGGGGAGTGGCGGACGAAATATTCTTGTAAAGCGGCCAAGTACGATTTTTCGTCCAGCGCTTTCTCGAGCCGCGGTACGCGCGCTCCGCGGCCGCGTAGCTGTGCGGAATAACAAATTTAGTTGTGAAATTATAAAGCGGAGGAGACCAAATCTTATCCCCATCCTTCTGTGTTCATGAGAAATCCTTCATGAATCAAAAGTATTTTTATCTAAATGACCTCTCTGCTGTCATATAAGGAAATGATGCGTCCATCCTGTAATCACACAAACAATTAGCAAACAAATCTTACAATATGGTGCTGGATAACACAGATGCCTAATATATTTGATTATTCTCACCCTTCCTTAATTCAATACGAAATCACGTCTCGTGATTTTAGAATCGGAACAGCTTTCTCGTGCTTGTCAAAACTTTCAAAAGAAACAACGCTAGCGAGAATTTTTTTCTTACGCGGGGCAGTGTTGCCAATTGGTAAATGTCAACTCTCAACATATCTCGTGCGCGGTAGGTACCAAATATAAAGTCATAATGTACATCTTAAGTGAGACTCGATTTTCGAAAAAATTTTTTCGGCATTCGACCAATCGGTTACTCCGAGCGTCCCGTCCCTACTTGATATTTTCATTAGCCCTGCGATCACAACCCGCCGCACTCGTATACGTGGATACGTTTGTCTTTGTTGTGCACGTCGGAATATGTGCGGAAATCGAATCCCCTGTGGTTTGGGTATGTGTGAGTATATTACTTAATGCGGAAATCGAATCCTTAATGAATATGTAGAGCGCATTATTAGCGGTCACGAAATACATTAAGATTTTATAACTGAAGCTATATTAGTAGCAGTGGCGTGCAATATCTAAAGACTTAAATCTTTCCTAGGATTTCTCGGACCCGATACATGGTCTGAGGGCCTGTTATGTGATCAGTAGTCTGATCGGATTGTTAACATTATTGTTGATTGTTAAAGCATACATGGAGATGTCCATAAACGTGACAAATAATCACTAAATAGGCATTATCTATGGATTTTTTCTCCTAAGCGTTTAATATCTGTCACTTTGGTATATTAAATGTATTATATAAATTATAATAATGTATATTAAACAACGAGATCATTATCGGACGAACTCTCATCACTAAAATAACGGGATATTGTATGATTCATTGTCTTATACCGCAACATACAAAATATTAATGTGTCAAATGACTTTTGGAACAGCTGTGAAGAGTCCGCCATATTTAACTATCGATTCTCGTTTTTACTATAGCAGAGTAAAAAGTACGGGATGTACTTTCGAGAAGTAAATATTTTTTACTAACAATCAAACAAACCGTTTTCGCCAAAATCGTGTCTTTTTGGTCACACAAGAAATCATACGAACCGACGAATTGTAAAATATTGAATCCTAGTTAGATTTTAAACAACATTACCTCGATCAATGCAGAAAGAACCTTTTCTGTTGTGAATAACTTTTGTAAAAAAATAAATATTATCCTACTTCTAAAATCATTCTCGCTTCAGTTCATTCTTTGCCTAGAATGATAGATTCGTAAACTAATGTTCCTAATGGAATTTAATTATTATTGTAAACATTTTAAACAATTTGTCTTTTTTCTCCAGCTACAAAAATTAATAGTTATTATTTAACATTTAATAAAAGTTTGTACTATTTTACTGAATCTAATATTATAAGTTTATATACTTATAGACATTTGTATTTTTCTAAAAATATACAAAAGAATTCTAGAAAAAACATTATTTGAAATTATAACATATTATGAATTATTTTATTTATATTTGTTTCCCAGAATTTTAAGTCAAGCACAGTTTATTTACTTGTATGCAGGGTACGCCCCTGATTAGTAGTATGCATAGCAAATATTGAGCGGGGCTCGGGAGACCTTTCATATAATCAACTTATTAATATTTGTTGTTTATTTCATTAATTAAGGGATTTTAACAGTACAAAGTTTCATAGTACACTAACATAATACACGGCATATGTTACGTGCAGAGCAAATACTGTATTTCCGATTGTCGTAATGTTTTTTCAGGTCCTGGTTTTGTCAACCTTCATAATACAGGGTGCTTTTTTTAGGGGTATTGAACTTTAAAATAAAATAAAATATTATTAAGAAGAACACATAAATCGACTCATTCGGGTCCTCCTCAATACTACTCCCCACTGCAGCAACAGCTTCTTCGGTGCGCACTGTACGACGTCTCCGCGCATGCGTATTATCAATTAGAAAATATGTGATGCGAAAACGATCCAAAACGATTTCGCAAAGTCAACCACGATTTTCGAAATAAATTTTCGTAAATCTACTCATGATAAAATGGCAAGCCAAACTGAGCACAAATCAGCGTTCAAATTAGCTGTCGCTGGAAAAAAATGTTACCAATACGTAAAACAAACCTGTAAAAAAATGCTCTTATAATATTGTAGATAGTCAAATATTATCAAATAAACGCCGTAGAGATATGTGTAGATTATATATCAGAAGATTCAGTAACAATATAAACTCAGATTGTTGTTATACGGCAGATTTATCAAAGAGAACTGCCCCTTATACAGGCAGATTTGCAGTGTTCTAGAGAATCCCTTCGATATCTTGTTGTCCCCCGGGTTTCCTATTGATAATACGAAAGTCAATACTAGCATAAATGTCACCACCAACCTGATACTAAAGTTTTCTCGCTCGTCATGATCTGGTCCAGATGCGTCGACTTAACTACTGTGGCGTATTTGTATGTTCTTATCTAACGGAAAGCCAACTACGATTGATACTCGCAGAAACAGCGCCAACTTTACACTGGTACGGACAATAATAGATACCAAC
The DNA here is from genome assembly GCA_022840565.1 of Eubasilissa regina. Classification (NCBI taxonomy): domain Eukaryota; kingdom Metazoa; phylum Arthropoda; class Insecta; order Trichoptera; family Phryganeidae; genus Eubasilissa; species Eubasilissa regina. The sequence continues at coordinate 32,581,838 of JAINEB010000007.1, forward strand.
GTGCAAAAACCAGGAATGCCAACAGAAGGAAAAATATTAAATACATGGTAAAAGCAATAAATTCACGATAAATCAATAAACAAATGCGATAAAAGTAACAATTCGCGGAAAACAATAAATACAGATTATATAAAATAAAATCTTCAGTGGCATCAACCCTGATGATCGACAAAAGCAAAAGGATCCGAAACGTCTACCAAAAAAGCAATACATAAGACAGAACCTTCACACATAAAATTATACAACCCTGATAAAATTTAGAGGCTAGATCTCAGTCTCAATGTTGTTCCAGTTCAAACATCTACTCCAACAATGACACGATTAACTGCTGCACGCTCGTTGGGTACAGTGAAATGATAAGAGTATCCGACTGAATACACTCTAGGCATTGTCGAAATTAGATGCTTCAATGGAGTTTTAAGCTGAATTGACCATAACTATTCAAATGAAAGATTTGTGGATTATTGCTATTTTTTACAGATATTGAATACTAAAGGGTTTTTCAATAGAGACGCTCAAACTTTTTTTCAACAGCGACAAGAAACTACGCCATATTTCTTCAATTTTTTTTAAGATTAACACTCGTATTTAGTTGGCAAATCATCATGGAGCAGTACACACTGGAGCAACGCTTGCAAATTATTCAAATCTACTACCAAAATTCGCGTTCGCTCACCGCAACTTTAAGAGCATTACGACCATTTTATCGTCGTCATCACTTGCCTGCCACATCAACAATTCAACGTTTGGTGCAAAAATTTGAAAGCACATTGTCGCTACACAATGTTCCAGTGCCAGTGAGACAAAGAAATGCACGAAGTAAGGAAAATATTGCCGCCGCTAGAGCATCTGTTCATGATGACCCAAATGAGTCACTAACACGACGTTCTCAACAATTGGGCATTTCTGTGACGTCATTGTGGCGAATTTTGCGAAAAGATCTTGGCCTACATCCATACAAGATCCAGTTGACACAAGAACTAAAGCCGCTTGACCATTTGAAGCGTCGCCAATTCCTCAATTGGGCTGCACAACAATTTGAAAATGATGCTGAATTCCATCGAAAAATCATCTTTAGCGACGAAGCTCATTTTTGGCTCAATGGATATGTAAACAAGCAAAATATGCGTTATTGGGCAGGCACCAATCCACACGTGCTTCACGAAATACAATTGCATCCCGGAAAAATCACTGTTTGGTGTGGATTACATGCCGGAGGTGTCATTGGACCATATTTTTTTGTTGATGATGCTAATCGTCATGTTACTGTGAATGGCAATCGTTATCGCTCCATGATAACTGATTATTTTTGGCCTCAATTGCAAGGTATGGACTTGGCCAATATGTGGTTTCAACAAGACGGCGCTACCAATCACACGGCACACGCAACAATTGACTTATTGAAAACCAAATTTGGTGAGCGTGTTATTTCGCGAAATGGACCAGTTCAATGGCCTCCTAGATCATGCGATTTAACACCATTGGACTATTTTCTTTGGGGCTATGTTAAATTTTTGGTCTATACCAACAAGCCGGCGACGTTACAAGAGCTAAGAGAAAATATTGAACGCGAAATTGGTGCGATTCGGGCCGAATTATGTGAAAAAGCGGTGGAAAATTGGATTCAACGATTGGACTTCTGCAAACGTGCCCGCGGTGGTCATGCGAGGGAAATTGAATTTTATACTTAATTGCCACTAAATGTACTTCTAAACATAATAAAAAAATTTTAGATATATTTATTCGTTTTTTTTTTATTTTTAAAAAAAGTTTGAGCGCCCTTAATGAAAAACCCTTTACAATACATCTGCTAACCTAGTCTGCAGGCTTTTCTCCTTACAGTAAAACCTACCAATTTAGTTCTTCATTATACAGTAAAACCCACTTACCTAATTCTACATTATTCAACAAGCCTCCCTACATAGTAACATGTGCACGTTTCGTACTTTTAGTACTTTTTGCAATTTGACGTACCACCGTTTAGATTTATTAGTATTTGAAAACCATGTCAAGCGAAAAGTAGATAGCATCATAATTAAACATACTAATAATAAAATATAAAAATTCTAGCAGAGTAATCTCAGAAAAATACCATACCATCGTGACGACATATATTATACAGTACTCATAAATGTTGATACGTGAATGTTCGAAAAATATTTTTTCTCTCCACATCCCGGCAAAGAGATAAAGGACTTATTTGTGAATTCAATACACAATCAATATGTATCTAACTAAAAATTATAATTAATCAAATATAAGTGTGTTGTACCTTAACCGTAAATAACCGTTTTCTAACAAATTAAATTTTTAAATGTGAAAAATGTAAATGATGTGACATTTTAAATTTAAGCGGCGGCGCCGACAGCGATCTACTATATCGATCTCGAGTGGACGCGGTATCTGCGGTGAGAAGGCACGACGAGGGTAGGGGGGACTTCCGCGCGGGCTAGCGGCACGGGTGGAGCGAGCGCCGGACGACGTTTCGCCGTAAAAATGGAGAAAAGATTATCGCGACATGGCATATTTAGACGCGGTGAATTGGGGAGATATCTGGACCCCGACTAACCCGCGTTAAGAAAGGATCTCCTGCTGAGACTCGTGTGAAAATTACCGGCGAGCAGCCTTGTGAACGAATCGAGGCCTTCCAACTTGACCCCATAAAAGATGGCTTGTCTTTGATGTCAATCAGAGTTGAAATGAAATTTTAGCCCGGGCGCATGACGGTTTAAGAACGGCCGCCACTACAACCCTTCGCATGAGTTAAAGTATCATTGAAAATGCATACTCCGTAAAGAAGTGACGAACTCTGTTTGAAAAACCTATTAGTTATAAAAGATACTCTCTACGTGCTTACAATGTCGGGTTTCTCACATTAAATATAATTGAAGTGTGATAATTGTGTTAATCAAGTGTTTTTCTTGTTTGAGACCATTTCCATCCATCTGAGCCAGCCAATCTGACACCTTACGCATAGATGCCCATATACTGAGCTAAGCCGTTGGCGTAATGCGCTTTACCAGCGCGTTACATAACAATGTATGTAATAAAATTTCCAATGAATTGTACACATAACAAACACATACACACGAGCGTTAATATATAACCATGAGAGTTGGTACCTAATTGTATTCACTCGATTTTTTCTGAAATATTACTTCATAATATCGCAACTAATTAAATTTGTAAATCACATATGTAACAAATTTAAGAAGAAAAAAACATTATTTTAATGAATACACCTGATTTGGTACAAACAGAAGCGAAATGTATTTTGGTTACAATATTTTTAAAGAGTTCTCCCTCTCACGTATTTAATTAAGTTTAAAGAGTCGGAGATATTATCTCATCGCGCCGTGTTTCTTTTGGGTTAGGCAGAGAGTACATTGTGAGAGGCTTGTATCCAGCCCGTTGCCACTTCTATCGATCCGTGGATTGATACATTAGTCCTATGTAATGACGCGAGCGACATCTGCATTTTTTTTTTTTAAATAGAGATGCGTACACGGAATACGTGTCACATCAATATTCTTACTATTTTCAAACTAAGCTAAACGCTTGTGCTATGAAAATAGGACTAACTTGCTGGTGTCCAGGAACGAGGCCCGAACTCCCGATCACTAGATCACTAGGCCAACATCTTGACCACTACATCAACAACTACTCTTATATTTAGGATGCAGGACTCCGCGGAGAGAAGCCGCCCGCAGTCTGACCCGATCGCTCGCCCGATGACTAGTTCCGTTCAGCCGCGAGTCGCGCTCGGCGCTTTTCTCATTGCCAGATACTGGGAGTCGCTTTTAAGATCCTCAAAATAGTTGTAGAAGGTATCGTCGGCTAAGTATCTCGCGATGTAGGCAGATGACCGGCGCGTATTCGAAAAAGGTACAGGTTACAGGACGGACGCTTACAGGACGCCGACCAAATTAACGCTGATTACCGCAAGTAGGTACAACCAAGTATGTGTCGAAAGGTTGGAAGGGATCTATATCGGTATTAGGACACAATTTCTATAACAGTGTGTTGCGAATCCGGTCTGGCTCACACACCTGGATAGGACACCAGGGTACCGCCACCGGCTAGATAGTGGTTGCATGAGATATTTAGGTTCGACTGGAAATTGTGTCCTTCGACCGACGACCTTTCTTTCATCTGTGGTAAATTTGTAGTGTTGTGTAGTTCGGATTAGTAATTAATAAAATAGTTTGATTTCACAACAGGTTTGTTTAATTTAACATTAAAGGATTTTATAGAATAATCTCTCCAACCAGGCATAAAGACAAGCATCGGAAACAAGAAATACATTACAACAGGGTAGATTACAATAACGACGGCAAGCCCCTCGGATCCGAAGGTAACGGAATGAAGAAAATCCTGGAGATGCTCTGAAGTACAAATTGGCTAGGCAGTTAAACTGAAGTACAAATTGGCTAGGCAGTTTAACTGAAGTACAAATTGGCTAAGCAGATAGAAAAGTTAAGTTAGTGGTGGTAAATCAGTCGTTCCACTTGACCCTGATCAAATAATAATAATGTCACATAACCTCCGATTTCGTTGCGCGCTAATTAACACATCCTTCTGATCCACCTCGCCGCAGATTCTTGGCTGTCAAGCTAGACGAACCCGGTGTCCGATGGCAGTGAACAACTTGTCGCTCCATCTCGCCTTAGCCTTCCGTTTCGTGTACAATTTAACTGCGGCCAGCGGCGGCACCGTTCCGTTCTTCTGCACAAATTCAAGCGACGCGATGCCGCGACACCACCGACCGACCTACCTATCATCTCTCGTCCTGTGTGAATGTGGCCAGTTGTCAAAATTACAACTTGAGGGATTAAACAACAATATAACAAGTGCCTGTGTGTAAGTGAAGATGTGTCATCCGCTTCCCGGCACAAGGTATAACAGGTGGAACCACGATTAGAGCGAGTCTGATCTATGGAGTACGCTGAATAGTGATATAATGAATGTCATTATGTGCGATCTGGCTCCGGTGAATCGAACGCACGTAACAACATACATACATTACCTTTCATTATAGTCGATCGAACGCCAGGGCAACGCCATCGGCTAGACAGTGATTAACATGAAAGTGTGCATTCAGCTGGAATTGAGTCCTACGTAGTTTACCTTCAGCTGACGACCTTTCTCTTCCACCTGTGGGAAGTTTATTTAATGTTGTGTAATTCGGACTGAGAACCTAACCCAATTAATAAAAGAGGTAAATTTAGTAGGTTTATTAATGCAAAATAAATATCAAATCATCTATCTCTCCTTTCTGGTATCTGTTCACAAATACAACTTGACAAGGAAGTGGAACAATAATAATCTCTACGCATCGTTAATTCTATTCCTGTGGCAAGCCTCTCGGCTATGAAGCAAAGCAAGATTAATCCCACTTCCACTGTGGTAAACGGTTGTTTCCGCTTGACATTACAACTATGTTAAAATAATGGTCACGTAACCTCGAAATCCGTCCTACCGCACACACACGATCACATGATCGTGGCCGTCACGCCGGATGTGCTTTGCTGATTGCTCCATCCCATATAAAAACTAACTTCCGTCTCCCATTCCAGCTACCAGTGACGCCAACTTCAGATTAGAACCGGGTACCCATGGCCCGGGCCAATAAAAGGAAATAGTAATTTCCTGATATTTCTTCCGATCGCATACGAATGGATTTGACACCACGGCCGCGCAAATTACTTACGCGCGATTCAGTGTTTACCTCATATAAACGTGGCGAACAATGTCCTGTGATGAGAATGACAACAGAAAATTAAAATTCGAAGAGTAACCAATTCAATTACGTCCAAATCGTTCAATTAATACTAAAAAAAATTTGAATCATGTCAAATTGTAATTCATGTACTCACGATTTACACTGAATTTATTCAATTCGTGTTACAATGGTTCGGTTCTACTATTAACAAAACTCGACGAAGCGGAGTGAGATACGTGAGCTGCTGATGATGCCGAGACCAGGAAGATAATCGGCCAGGCGTCGTGTGCGAATCCGTGCGAAGCTGTGCGCGCTGCACGCGTAGCTGCGTTTTGCTACGTACGGCTAACGTGAGCAGTGATGCAGCAGAAATGTCTAGAATCAAATGGTTTTTACTTTGATTATTTACTATAAAGTAAAATGTGACATTATTTCCGTATCAACCTAATATTGATTTCCAACGTTTCACAATTTAAAAATAAATTAAAGTATGTACTAACCACTCAGGTTAAGGAAACAGGAGCTGTGTACTTGAGTCGGAGCATGTACGACGGAAGATAATGGCTTCCTTTCAAATTAAACGAAGGATTTTCATCAATCATAAAATACTCATTTCGGTATGGAACATTGAATCTCTAAAAATGAAATTTATTAAATGAGAATTTTTGTATGAAATGAATAATCTTTAGCACGTAATACAATTTCAGATTACGCTGTGAACGTTGAAAGGAAATCGCAAAATTCAATGAATTTGTGAAATTAGTTTACGAGTACGATTGACCCGTAAAATGTTTTGTTTGGAAAAAAGAAAAATGTTGATAGTGTAATATAATAATTAATCCCAGCCAATCAGAAAAGATTTTACTTAAATTGATAAATAAGAAGGACTTGACTAAGCGTCAGTTTCTTAGCGAATTCTTGTGATCTGATCAAATTGTATCTTTACAAAATAATTAGAATTAATATAGTTTTTAAAAATTCTAAATATTTTCTTATTTATGTATGATTGTTTGAGGATGGGTGGTACAAGAAGGATTAGATTGTCGAGAGTATAACTCGTGTATGTATAGACAGATAGTAAATTGTGTGGAGTATAAATAGGTAGTAAGGACAGTGCGAGTAATCAAAATAAAAACGCGTACTTACGATTTACACTGAATTTATTAAAGTTAAGTTACAAAGGTTTGGTTTTAGTCTACCGAATGAATTAACGCAGTGGAATCAGAGTCGTATTGACAGCTGAAAAAAGATAAATTCATATTTATCTTGGCTTCGACGCCTCGCGCTGCGCTCAGATGCGTGCGCTATCCAGTCACACAAGTTCTTCAACCAAGTTATAGTCTTCTTTGAATCTTCCCTTGTAATATATTTATCTTCTGATAACACGCTTAAAGTTCTCAAGTATTCTCTTCCTGTTAGTTATTTACCAAGGAGACTGTCAATGTCCTCATATTTACTTATAACACCACATTTTGAAAGTCCCTATCTTATTTATGGTGACGTGTATTACCGTAATTACCTCCGATAGCTAGTCCTTGGTTTTCTAATTGGTTTGTTGAATATATTCATTCAACCCATGTAAATGAAAAAACACAATCCTTTGCGAAACTGGGCTGTTATTGATCCAAATCGTGATTGTCATCTCACCCTGGTCTATGGGCAATCCTTCAGGACTCTCATACTGCTCAACACATAGTTAGATAAAGTGATGAATCGTGCGAAAATGGCGCCTCCCCAACGTGGAGGTCCATTCTCAGGAAGGGATTTACATCCTGCATTCTTGTTTGTTTCTACAAACACAATAACAAACACACAACGTAACACGAGTGCCCAACATTAGATATAATTATCCTCACCCTTCCATTTAAATATGGAATCACATGTTTGTAATAAATACGTTTCACGAGATGCAGACGGTGCTTCTCTCGTTCGTCGATGGAAATGCTTAGAGGAAGATCCTTTCGCGCTGCAGTGTTCTCATTCCTATGACATGCTAAACATAGAGGGGACTTTATAGAATAACCAATGAGGGTGGATAAACCAGCCGCTTATCCAGGACCGTTTACAAGCGAAAGTTCCTATATGATCCCACTCATTCGCCGTCAGGTTGGCATTTTTTTTAATGCTAATAGGCAATAGCTGTGCGATTTCTTCTCACACATAATAACAAGACGAGCCGCACAGCCGCCATCACAAAAACCTTCATTGGCCCCGATCTTTTATTTAATTATTTATAGTTTACAAATATTTTAACAAATAGACTATAAATAGTACCTTTAGTCGGGGAGACGAGGGAAGAAAAAAACACGCCCCTGAAAAAGGAAAAGGACAATACAAAATTAAAAACAAACTGACCAATCATCAGAGCACCACTGCTGGCCGTAACATCCCAATGACATGAGAAAAAACAAAATAGACGCTACAATACAAAAAAATTAAAACGACAAATGAGAAGATAAAGTGTATGATTAGAATTTAAAAACATTGAGAGTTCCAATTAGATATTGTGAGACCCAGAGAATCTAGAGTCCCTAAGCAGTTCCAGTCTAGACACCCAAACTCTCACGCAGTCCTGCACAGTTCCATATTCCTTTTGCAACTGAGTAGACTGGAGTACCTTATGGAATCCCTTTCCACCCCCACCAAACCGTCAATCATATCCTCCTTTGCATCCGTCAATACAGCACATCGCCAGAGGATGTGGTCCGGTATCTATCTCACCCGACTACAGGCGCACCACAGATCAGATACGAAACCAAAGTCATATTAATTTACTTCCAAATTCACCGTGTTCCAAAACCAGCTGCACCGAGTAATGATCAAACACCGGAGGATCCCCCTGCCCTTTCTCTCGGACGGCAACTGAGGGGAGGAAGGAAAAAGTCCATCTCCCTAAAGGTTCCGCCTCCCGTCTTACTAGTGTAATTGCCATTAATCTCTTGCATCTAAACCCTTGTACTCAACCCCAGAGGGTCTGAAAGTGTGTCCCAGCTGACACACTTCCTGTTCCTTCTTCAGAGCGCGTTTAGCAGACGTCTTTAGTACCAGGAGGTCGGCAGGCAACATCCCCGAGAGCACTGGTAGGGCGACGCTAGACATAGTCCGATACGTCCCAGTCAGCGCCAGCAGGGGCATTCTTTTTGATTACATAATTTTCTTATTTCAGCAACAGCAAACGCTACTGATGTGTGCAGCCCGCAATAAAAGAGCTAAGTTGGAAGTGGTAGAGCTCGTCTTGAAAGTCATCGAAGGAAACAGAGACGAGCCGAAACCACCCAGAGTCAAACACCACAGGCCCAGTATCACAGTGACGCTCACGGACGAGCAACAATTGCTTCTACACGACGCAGAAGCGTTAGATTCAAAGGAAGAAGATGACGCCAAACATGAAAATACAAAATCTAACGCAGAGGGAGATAAGTTACCATGTTTTAATGTCAAGGATGCTGAAGGACACAGCGCTCTCCACCACGCGGCACTCGTGGGTCACCACAGCATTGTTCAGAGGCTGGCCATGGCAGGAGCTGATGTTAATTCCAATGATACGGTATATCTTCTTGACCTATTTTGCTTCTATGTAATAAGATTCAACACGTGTTTGCATCTACGTGTATATATTACCCCTTAAAATCATTGCTTTCTAAAATAATTATTTGCGAATTTGAAGAATACATAACTAACTAACTTACCATCTCGCCGTTTCCTCACGAGGGTAGGCAGAAGAAGAGTACCATACTCTTCTGTCCTGACACACAATCATCACAATTCATACACACCTTCTCACGCAAGCTCATTGATTATGGAGGCTTCCATCGGAACCAACCACGGATTACTGCCAAGTCTTCCGTCCCCTATTTCTGGTATCACTTGCTTCATATATCTTTCTTACTATTTTCTCCTCATGACCAAACCATCTAAGTGATCATATTCACTATACTAACATCTTCTTTACATTCTTTCCATATTTCTTTATTCTTTACTGTCATAAATAACGGTATTCAGTCTGATTCCGTTTTTCTTCTGCCAGCTCCAAGACTCACTTCCTTATGAATAAGTACATAATCAAAAATGATAATCTAACATCAGTGACTAAAATGTGACCTGATTTTAGACATTTTTTAAGTATGCAGGTGTTGCTTCTACGGTATTATTACTCACCCTGTTTTTCCGAACATATCCATTGTTAGAATTTATGTATTTTTCAGTTATTGCATACTCCTCTTCATTCCTCGTGTTCCGGTGGCCATCTTGAAACATCTGTCTGCCTCCTGGAGTGCGGCGCCAATCCAGAAGCGAGAGACTCTTTGGGAGACACGCCTCTTCACGCCGCCACCAGCTCGCAGCATAAGGATATCGTTAACATGCTTCTGGAATACGGCAGCGAGCCTGACTGGCAAAATAATGTAAGAAACCAGTACACCTAGTTCATGGACACCGACTCTCATCCGAGATTGGTTATGCTGTAAAACATTTGAGATCTGCTCCAAGTTTGTAATATTACAAAATGTTACTATGGTACATTATAATACGTTACGGCTTGAAAAAAGTATTGTGTGGACTGTATTAGATGTAGTGTCATTTGCCAGTAAAAAAAATATTCACCAAAGTTACGAAAATGTCGAACGTGTTTTGAATATCTCTAGGTTAAGATTACTTAAATGTTTTCTCTTTCACATATTCAATAACAGTACGTAAATATTTATTCTATTTGAAATAAAATATATATTGTCTTTATTACGAGTAAGAAAAAACATACTTTAGCTTAAACGTATTACGGCTGGCAAGTACATTGAGCACTTATTGTCATCTTATAGTCATCTCGCAGTTCCTGTAAAATGCGACCATAGAATATAATTAATGACTCGAGATGACAAATGAATGTTGTGTTCGTATTTTTCAAGAATATCTTTAAGTGGGTGAATATATTATATTTCAAAGTTGATACGTAAGAATACGATTTGTATAATTCCCGTGAGAGCAACACAAAATGGGCCACAAAACAACACAAAAAACCTGCGGGCGGCTATTGTAGCCACTGTGCGTAAAATCTATATTTCATCTAAAGCAATATAATATAGATGAACAATGCACTATTGTTAAAGCAATATAATAAAAAATTTCCGCATTGAAATATAGATTCTACTGATCCCCTGGCCAAGCCTGGCAAAGCAGCCACAATAGCCGCCTTACTTAAAATAATAATAATAAAAATACTTAAAATAGTTACTCTTCACTACATAGTACGCACTGTATCTGAATACTGTACTAACCGATACCTTTCATTTGAAATATCACTCATAGTATTATAACACTTGGGACAAGAGATCCATTTGTACAATACAAATTTCTTTGCTACCAACACGTAAGACGTTCTTAAAAGGCTGAATAAACTACTACATCAGTTTTCTCGTCTTCTCCTTGCACATTATTAATTCTTCCCCTTCTTTCTGATTTCTAGCAATCTCTCCCTGTTTTATAATATTTGGGATGTGATTCTTCTCTGAAGTATTGCATATCCGAGATATTTAAGATTTCAGATATTTATTGTCTTAACTACTTTTCTGTATTCACTCGAACTTTGACATCTTCATTCGTCTTACACACTTTTTAGCAGTAACAATGACATCCTTCACCTTGGTCTGACTTAATATAGATCCAGAATGGAAGTCTAGCGGTGATTAGAAGCTTAAAATAGTTGCAAGAATGAAAACTACCTTTGTGAATATTCACATTTCAAGCTCCCAGAATATACAATCAAATTGGAAATAAAATTAAAACTTTAACTGAAAAGGCTTTTAAAAGGGATGTTTCAAATTGGTTGTTGAAATTAGGTAGAGCAGATACTAAGAGTAAACTGTTTTATATAATGAAATAATTCTTATAACTACATTTTGTGTGTTTTGTTTGTCCTTTACCTTATATGTGTTTATATATTGTATTGCGCATTACTCTTTTTTTTCCTTTTTTATATATATATATTTATTTTTTTTTAATATTTTCACGTTTACTTGCCTTATGTATTACGTATTTTATTTGATTGTGTGTTGCCTTCTATGAGTTTTGGTTCCGTAAAATATAATTTGTTTACCAATGTGCCTTAAAACAGGCTTGCCTAGTTGGGCAATGAATTTTAAAATGTGTGTAAAAATATATGTAACAAACTATTTTTTTTTGTAGCTGTACAAATGTTATATACGTCTATGTATCGCACAGAATTACACTAACACCGATAAGACACGTGTCAAAAATTTAAACGTGTAATCATCGGTGTGGTGCCAAAAAACCCGTGGGATTGTTTCCAAGATATCGTTATAGAGGCGGCCTGTCGCCGTGTAGGTACTTGCAAATATGACTATATGTATTGTTATGAATCTGAATAAAAACAGAGTATTCTGCAGGCAGAAGCCATTCTCAAATGTGTCATGTCGCCGTTATATTCGCAAGTACCTACACGGCGACAAGCCGCCGCTGTACGTTTTACTAAGACGTCATTGTTTTCCTGAAATCCATTCCACGGGTTTTTCGGCACCAAGCCGATGATTACGCCTTTAAATTATTGAAACGTGTCTTATGACACGCGCCTCCTCGGCGAGTAATTCTGTGCGATACAGTCTATGTAAATAAAATAAAATAATAAAAAATTTAATTAAAACAAATGAATATCAGATTAGCGCTTTGTAGGTGGGAAAAATATTTAAAATGGTGACTTGTGCTGTAAAATATTATTCGTCAAACTCTAACTCGACTCTCTTCGCCGCCAACCTCCACAGCCGGCGTAATTGTTTTGCTGCTGAATTATTCTCTAGTTTATTTAACCTCTTTGATATAAGCGTATATAAACATTGGCAAACATGAATGTGAGCAGTGAACACTTCAAATAATCCCACTGGATCAGCTAAGTGTACACAACGTTCAAAACCTCTCTACGACGTCACCGCTCGTGTTCCATTACTTCGTGTTTATATGTAATTTATTTTGTTTATTTCTTCTCCTTTAGAAAGGTTGGACCCCGCTCCACATCGCGAGCAGCCTGGGTTGCAGGGGTATCATAGACTGTCTCTTGCACGCCGGTGCTTCCATCAACAAGACAGACAAAGTGAGTTCATTCGTCTCTCGAGATGCAATACTCAAAATTATTTTTATTTTCATAATCATTGCTTTTCTTGAGCCTCGAAGCATTTTTGCAGAACAAAATACAAGTCATTATTATTATTTTATGAATTATAAAAAAAAAATACTTCAATCGACTATTTCATCAAATAACAAATCCCTTCGGGTAAATGCCACAAGAATCGAATAGATTTTGTACTTTTCTCTGTAGATCGATTAAATTCTTTTTTAAAAGTTGCCATTTTGAAACAAGTTAGTGGATCAGATTGGCTAAAGAATTTAGACGTAATATTTTCTAGGTCAATTTATTAAAAAAGCTTATTCGAAACCTGATAGGAAATACGAGAGTTATCGTGTTCACGAAAAATTCATGAGATTTTGTGAACACGATGTGAACAGGGGATGTTTTCAGATATCCGGGCGTGATTAAACAAAGTGCACATGAAAATATGATAATACAGAGATGAGCGCGAAGCGAGCCGTAATTTTTTGTGCAGTGTACTTTTTACACAGAGCAGAAAAACCAACATTCAATGTTTTATATGTGTACATGCATTCTAAATAAATTGTGTATAATGAAATGTTTAATTTTTTGTGCCTATAAATTTTTCGAAAGTGACGTCCTTAAGTTCGCCGATTGATTCGGCCGAACTATTTGACGATTATTGTCTTCGTACTTGTAGAAGTAATTTCTCGTAATTAATAACAATAATTTATTATACATCACAATATGATATTCAATACAAAATTGGAGCTACGAGTATGGTTGCCGAAGGAAAATAAAAAGAGACCGCCTCTTCGTATTAATTACAAATCATACATATATTCATTATAAGTGCACCACAGTATAATTGAATATTTTAATTCTCGTAATAAACTAAACATCGTAGGTACTATATCCACTTTGAGTTATAATTTTTAATAAGGGCAGCGTTTTGTGACTCGCCTAGGGGTAGCGCAATGCCTAGAGACGGCCCTGTAAACAAATGACTCGTCAGACACATTGCATCATTGCACAAGACGTCGCATCAGATCTTCAGATGCTGCGATCTGTTCAACAAAGTTCTCGCCTTTAAACTCGCCTGAACTGTAAACACTGCACGACTTTCAAGAACTCTTCAACTCGATGCACAATTTAAAATTATACTCCCAAGTGGCTGAGCTCCGGTTGCATTGTACAAATATCCTTTAACACAAACTTTTATCCATTAAAAGTTATATTGACAGTCTTAAGAAGTCTCGAATAACTTTCAAGTAATGTTTCTACGGGGATTGGATTTATTTGAAATTTAATTAAATTATCTTTGATTTTGAATTTCTTTTCTGCACGCAATAAAATATTTTATTTCATTTTTCTCTGCAACTTACAGTGACGTATAAGATAATGACATAGTTGAAACATTTTTATTATTTTTAATATTAATAGTATTTATAATTATCTTTCATAATATAATTCAATAGTAATTAAAATAAATCACGTACATATATACAGAAAAAAATTATCGAAAAAATACAGCCATCCCCGAGCCTCTCTAGTGATGAGAATAAATCACTGACTGGAAACTGTGTCTGTGATCACAGTTTCATTACTAATACGCGTGCGCCACACAATATCACAATATACGAAATAAATGAAAAAACATAATTTTGAGCTTATTTACTTATATTATTCAAATTTATTTGTGTAAAAAATATACTGTTGCATGTCTAAATCGCAAAGAGAATGAAAACCTATAAAAAAATCTGAGTACATTTTTCGGGTCAAATTCTCAGCATTTTGGGATAAATGCGTAAAACATTTTGGCAAAATCTACTAAATGGGGCTTATCACAAATTATAACGTCATTCTTTCATGAATATTTTCGTTTTATATGCACATGCGCCGAATCACGGTTCACAACCAAATATAAATAAAATTAAAAAATTAATCACAAATCACGATATTCCCAGATATTTAATCACTGATAGTGAGTGTGACTCAAAGACATCAGTGATTGACTCGCGGACTTTCGAGAGTCCTCTTCAACATACCCCGCATTTTTTTTGTGTAGAGTCGTTTATTGTAGTAGGGGATAGGAAACAATACAAAATCTTCGTTATCGCTATCTAGTAGAGCGTGAAGTATAAAGATTGAGAGCAGCGAGTCGGTGGCGCTCGGTCTCATAGTGAAAGAACTGTCATCGGAGAGAAACCCGGACCCTAGATACAGATGTCGCTCGCGTCTTTGGTCAGCTGGGGACGGCGACGATGGCGATGAATTCGAATTGCCGTCCCAACGGTATGACTTCGAAAATGTTTCCGATATCTGTTCAAAAATTTTTTATGTACGTATTTATCAGAGGCTGCAAATTTTTCAGCCTGGAAAGTAAATCGAGAACAGAGATAGCAACAGTGACAGCGTTAAATAAACGCTCGGAGTCAGATGAGACTGGTTTTGGCTGGGGCTGTGTGTAAACTGCATGGAAACAAATATCATTTTAACGGGTGGTCCAAACTCGACCATTATTTTAATTATATTTTGCATAATTAAAGTCTTATTTGCAATATGTCCAGAACACACAATTGCGGGATTTTCGCCTACAATCGCACTGTTATTAAACAAATAATATATATTTTATGAAATGAAATGAAATGAAAAAAATAAAAAATGAAAAAATAGCTTCGTTGCTATGGCAACGAAGCTATTTTTTATTATATTTAATGAAAAAATATAGAAGTATGGTTAATTACAGGGTTTACGATTTGTCTTCGGCTGGCTTATGTGATCACTTTATACAGAGTATAAATAAAAGTATAAACAAAGTATAATATATAAAGTAATTACTTAAGCCAGCCGACGGCAGGTCGTAAACCCTGTAATTACCCATACTTCCATATTTTTCCATTAAATATAATTAAAAAAATAGCTTCGTCTCTGAGATATCTATCATTTGTTTAATAACAGTGCCTTTGTAGGTGAAAATTCAGTAATTCTTGGACATATTCAAATATTGGTAACAATATACTGGTCAAAATAAGAAAATACATAAAATTGAAAAATATTGATTTATAAGCATATTCTAGTATAATGTGTTAAAAACATTTTACAGATAAAGAATATTGCTTTAAATAATTTCAAAAAATATGTTAATAATAATTAGACTCTCATTACGCTGTTTCAGTGAAACGAATATCAAATTTAGTCCATAGATGGCGATAGTGTAGTGGTACTCGAAGCGTTTCCATATATTAACATATACACATCTTCCAAAAATTTGATAAATATGGAGATTGAGAATGGTGAACGTTATATTTGTATAAAGTGATCACTTAAGCCAGCCGAAGACAGGTCGTAAGCCCTGTAATTACCAATACATCCATATTAATCCATTAAATATAATAAAAAATATCTTCGTCTCTATGAGACATATTTTTTATTTAATAATAGAAGCCTTAATTTACTAATAGCAGCCAGGATATTGACCTTCAGAGCTTGGATCAATTTTAGATCACCATATCATTCACATAACTCGAATGAAAATGTCCAGAGGTATTTGATATCTGATATCTTGAATTGATATCTTCGAAACAAGAAATTTCTGATGTCATAACTTGATTATTTCCTGGCTCGTGTAATATGTAGCCCAATTCTGGTGCAAATAGACATTTTCTAAAAGAACTTTGAATCTTACAAACTGTTTTTTACCATTTTTGTAATGAACTTTCACAATTTCAATGCACTGTTCAATCACGTATCGACTCCGATATTTAAAATAACGGTTGAGTTTGGACTACCTTATAGTTTTTTGATGATCTTAGTGATTCTTAGTGTTTTTATCCAACATCCTTGTGCATAATGCATTCGAGGAATATTTAATCAAAGGCATGATCAACATAAGTCTAAAGCCACGTCTGTAATAATTTTCAGGCTGGAAACACGGTCCTGCATATCTCCTGTCAAACCACCAACATTGACATCGTTGAATTATTCATCACAAAGGGGGCGGATCTCAACTGCCTGAATACGGTGAGTAGGAATTCATAATTTTGAATACACATTCATTTCGTTTGATGTGTCGCGTTTGCTTATATCTGCTGTTGCATTCTATACGTCACCGTATCCTTCCAACCGTTACCGGCAGATCAGTCGGTGAGCATGAAAGTGCGGGTGTGGCTGAAACGAGTACTGCTCACTTACCTCTAGCTGACAACCTTTCTCTTTCACCTGTGGTAAATTTATAGTGTTACTGTGTAATTCTATCTGGAAGGTAATCAAGGGAATAATTGGATCATATATTGGGTCCATATTTGTGTAATCTTATTGGAAGTGAACGATTTCCAGTTGGGGCTGAGTATGTTGTACAGTTTCGGAGCTAAAAACATGTAGAATATTTGATAATATGTCATTGTTGCTCTCGGAACTGGCGGGTACATGTTCGTTGTTTGTATTGTATTGTGTCCATATAGATTTGTCTTATGTCTAGGGCATTGTATTCTTTAAATATAAGATCTGATGGATATCTAAAGGGATGACCATTTAATACTCTAAGAATTGTCTTTTTTGGTCTAGATCAATTACGTCTTCAACATCAATGACTTGGGCTAGTCGCTCATCTCGGGAAAAAGCGACTGGAGTGCGGATTAAGTTATAGTAATACACTAACACATCTCATATATCATAGTATTTTTGAACTTTGAGTACCGGGTCCGTAAGGACTC
Organism: Eubasilissa regina; assembly: GCA_022840565.1. Taxonomy (NCBI): domain Eukaryota; kingdom Metazoa; phylum Arthropoda; class Insecta; order Trichoptera; family Phryganeidae; genus Eubasilissa; species Eubasilissa regina. The sequence goes on from JAINEB010000007.1 coordinate 32,599,368, forward strand.
CTCGCTCTTTTATTCCATGTGTGCCTTATGGGCTGTTTAAGAATGGGGGTGTTTTATTTTTATTTGCTACGATAAGTGGTACAGGTGCTGCCGCTTAGGGCAGTATTCAATTCCTACCGGAGGATATCTTTTGGTGGCATGAAACGTGCGTTTATTGATGGACTTTCGTGCTGAGGAATCCCAACATGACCGAGTCATGTTGGAGTTGTGTGATCCGTATCCATTGCAAGGCCCCCAATGCCAGCCTGAGGAGCCTGTTCTGGAAGATCTGAAGTCTGCTCATGTTCGATTCGGTTGTGTGACCGCATATGGAGGCTGCATAGGTGGGGATAGGTCTGGGGATATATCGGAGTATTTCAAAATATAGTAGATTCCTAGATCAATCTGAAAAATGTGCTTTGTCAAAATTACACAGAAAAAATTACTTGGAACTTAAATTACCAGACTCGAACCCGAAACTTTCTATTACTGGTGGTAATTTATTTATTTTTTATTAATTTGACATTTTTACATTATTTTTATAATATGAGTTATTAATTAAGTAGGTGTTGTACATTATTAAAATTACATGTTTTTTATACGATTACCTCTCCAAAAAAGAGACGAGCGTTAAGGACCACTCGCTACTAGACAACGATCCATCCCTTAGCGGTTACTGGCTGCATTCAACGTACGTGCTGCTTCGCTCAGGTGCGCTCAGGTGCCCGGCTGGGGCACGCTTTACCTAACAAATGCGTCGCCAGATGGCGATACCTATTCATGCTCATCATAATATTGTACGACAAAATAAATGATATGTAATTTCCATTGATCGATAATCTTATTCTTTAGAACGTGGAGACGCCCATGCGCATAGCGGCGTCACGAGGGGACGCGGCGACCTGCAGAGCCTTGCTGGCAGCCGGAGCCAGCAGCGGACTGGCCGCCGGCTCGGCCAGCGGTGTCACCAGGGGCTCCTTCAGCAGCGTGGGCAGCGGCGTGTTCAGCGCCGCGGCTGCCATGGGCGTCCCGGTGGAGGGATCGCCGCTGCTCGCGGCCGCCAGGGGTTCCTTCACCGCCATTGTTGACATGATTATCAAGACTGCAAAACTGGACTGTCCATCTGAGGTAAGGATATTTAGTATTTACTGTCGCGACACTTTTCAGTGTCTCCAATATCCTGAAATACAACTGACGTGCCTCTCACGTTTTCAATCCATCGGCACTAATTAATACAATATCTATTCATCCATCTACTAAATAAGATAATAGACCATTTACTTCGTCATCACGATTAGTCTTACAATGGTCAATAAAAAAATCTTCCCGTTGGAAACAATGTCATTACTCTAGGTATTTTGATATACATAGTATATACTATATATTATGTATATACTATATACTATGTATATATGTATATACTATGTATATATATGCTGTTACTATTATATTGTTAAAGACGCTCAACTTGTGCTATCGAAAGGCCCAAAATATAAATCAAATTTTTAAATCTAAGAGTCAGTTAAACTTTAACGTGAACATGGCGCCAGGCGCGCTGGCAATACCGGAGGAGTGATTATATGGACTTTAATTAACTAATTTTTGTTGTGAAAATTAAAAGATCCGAATCCATATAATCACTCCTCTGGTATTGCCAGCGCGCCTGGGGCCATATTCAAGTTAAAAACGGACTCTTAGATTTAAAAATTTGATTTATATTTTGGGCCTTTCCATGGCACAAGTTGAGCGTCTTTAAGAATAGAATGGTAACAGCGGTGAGTAAATCTATCGTCTTATAGAAAAAGGGAGTAAGGAAATTAAAATGTATTGTACGATGATTTAGTTTTTTATAATAACACACCCATTTATCAGAAAAACTTAAGCTGCCGCCTAATCCAGCGCGATGTGCTAACCATAAATTTGTAGTAACGCTCACAGGTCTTCAGGGAGGGGGTCTCAGAGAGGGTGAATATTGCTGCTTCCTATAGGGACAACTGAGTAAACGTCTTTTCCTGGTGGAAGATTGGAAAATTCTGCAGTCATTATATCAATAACATCAATCATTACCCTTCAATTCACAAACGTTTAGAATTTTAGAAAACGAATTTCCAAACTAAAAAAAAAAACTTACGTTGACTAACTTAACCAATTAACGCAAGTAAATACCGTATCAAACATTTTCTTGAGATGATTAAGACACATCATAAATTCGCAAGGTACCGCTGCGGTGGTGACACTCGTCCTTCACTTCAATATTGGTCAATACATAGTGACGGATTCTACACGGTATTACTGACGTTTGTAGCGTAATGGCCCGTGTCTAGGAATGAGATTTTCGACTCTGAGATTGTCTTGAGTCGAAGTAGATTTTTTGGAGACAACTCTCAGCTTTCGTAGTCCCCGTGTACACACCGTGTCTCAGAGATTCACTTTTTCGCGCCTTACTTCGTTAAATGGTAAATGTGATTGTCGTTCATCAGCTGATTCATTATGAATCTCCTCAGCATAAGATAAAAATTTATATTTTTAAATTAATATAAACTTAAAATTTTATATTAATTTTAGTGTTTAATGACTCTTACGCTAACTTGTTAGAACAGATGGTTTTAGGTGACGTTAATATGCATGCGTCAAATCTCGCTATTAAATCAAACGTCTTGTACTTTGGATTGACTTTGTCTCTTTCTACCAATCTCGAGTCGATATCTGAGTCATTGAGTATTGAGATGTATCGACTCATCTAATTTTATGATTTTTATTTCCCCTATTTTAGTTGTTAAGCTCGCGGGTCGGGGGTGGGTATTTCGGAACTTCAGCGGTTTCAATATATTGACATGACATTTCAAATCAATTCCATTTAAGTTGGATGCCGACTCAAGAGGCTGTTATGAAACTTGTTTAATATCCACAAGTTTCACTGTATATTGAATTTTTCCACCCGAAAGCGCCCTTATGAATGTAATATATTCGCGTTATAAAGAAAAACGTCACGGACAGAGACATAAGGGTAGAAATTCAAAATTCATATTCCTGAAATGAAAGCCTTTCGTGGATGTGCTGAGCATCTATGAAAAAACTTTCTAAAGAAAATACTTTATACAAGTTTTGTCTATTACCTTCTAGAGACCTTTGTATAATGGTTAATTTTGAAAATCTGAAAAACATTAATTATTTTTTCTTTGATAAAATAGGCATTCTAATAAACGTTAATAAGAATAGTGGATCTATGGATTCACCATAGAAAACTATAATATATTTATTTTATTAAAATTTCCACACATTTTCATTAATGAACACGTCAGTAAGTCTTCATTGATTAATATACATACATTATTTTATTTTTTATATATTATTTTAATTTTTAAATATAATCAATTCATAACAATTAATCGCCACAATTTAAACAATTTATTTCATTCTTACCATTAAGACAGGTTATTATCGATAAGTCATTTTTTATCATTTCTTTCAAATTGAGAGAAGACGTACTCTTTTGTAAAAACTCAGGTAGTTTATTTTTTATTGTAAGAACAACAAATTCAATTGTCCTCGATCCATACTTATTGTTGATTTTGGGGATCGTTAGATTCAGATTAGTTACACCTCTTGTATTTTTTCCGTGTGAAGCCACCCCATTCAAAGTATCGTTGCTATAATTGTATTTTATTAAAAGGAACAGTAACAGGCCGTGTACAGGAAGAACGTTAACGGAAGAATACAACAATTTTAGATTATGCCTCAATTTTAATGCTTCCATGCTTACAATTTTTTTCACTATGGCTGTTTGAAAATTTTGAATTTGTTTTATATTTGAGGTCCAGGAATGACCCCACGATCGGATCTCATATCATAATAAGGACTTGACCAAAAAAAAAAAATTATTCATAAAACCGACTTTGGGATCACGTAATGAATTTTGTAGAATCTTATTTATTTATAAGTTCCATTTAAAGTGTTCATCAATAGTTAAACCAAGGTATTTATGCGACTTAACAAATTCAACTGAGGTACATTCACAATTGCTTATTATTATTATTTACGTATGCACTCAAAGGAATGCGCAATTATATTTGGTTAAAATAATTGATCAATTTACATACATAATTAAGTTTTAATTAATTATACTACATTTCATTAATCAATATATAAACAAAAGTAATATAAGCCAAATAGGATTAACTTTCTGGTCTCCTAGAATGAGACTCAAATTCCCGACTCGAACCACCGGATCACTAAACGAGTATCTTAACAAGCAAGTAGGTTAATTGTCACAAATAATTTAGTAACAAAATAATTTTCCTTTACTGTACAAAACTCGTAAGATTCAAACGCGTAACCACGATAATACTAAAATTGTTCTCACTCGATTTTTTTACTATCTGATGGTTTCCACGAGTCCTCATTCGGAACGTTCCAGCTAAAATATCATTTACTTCCCGCTTTTGATTCCCGAGTTGAATACTTCCTCCCCATTAAGTCTTTTATCCTTTGAATATGTAGTACCTTCCTTCCCCTCCCCCGCCAGTCTCTTTCTTCCGAGCCATCCCTTATTCAATAATCAAACAAAAAATATGAATGTTTTTGAAACTCGCCAAGTTGCCTCGTTACGGCGTGGCGCTGGTGTCGTTAGCGTGGCCAAGTTAGCATTGCGCAAATATCTAAAATTTTAGTCTGCTTCAGATGAAAAAACAATTAAGGCCAAATTTATCGCGGTCGCGTTGGAACTCGCTGTAAACCTTTACCCAAATTATTATTTTAGTTTTTGTGCCAGACGGCGCGCCTCGCCACGTGTCCCTGAATATTCAAACAGCCTTAAAATGAGTAATATTTCCAAATCGGTGGATTGGTCAATCTTGTATCATGTGATCAATTATATTTTTGATTCAATGCAACCAAAGATCTGATGACGTCTTTACGTAAGAGTATATTCAATTTGCCAATCGTTTAGTGATTGTAGAGGCATTAAGGAATAATAATAACATATCATAATCGTGTACCAGTAGAAACCTTAATGGCTTAGTTTTAAAAACTATCACGACAACCCACCGCTGTAGCCGTAGCGCTAGTAGCTATAATGCGTCGATTGTAGCTATTCACACCACTATATTCTAACTTTAAGTTAGTGTATTACTCAAGTCATATAATTGGCTATTTACTGAATAGAAAATTCCTTTCGGTTAATCCGTTTTGTATGGAGTCGTTACTTATGCTGTTTTTTAACAGAATAACATTTGAAAGGCTTATAACTGCGAGCAAATCATTGAATTGTCTACTTTCTCTTTTACTTATTTGCGAATTTTACTATTTTACTGTTTTTAACGTGTTGATTTTATGATCATTCCTTGCATTTGGTGCATGAATTTGTTTTTAATTTGGGAAAAACAAAAAGCAATTGGCAATTGGTTCAGTCATTGAAAGTGTTCTTAAAAACGTCCATACATTTTTAATATTGATTTTTATATGGGTAAGAAGGTATTATTTTACATTAAAATTACAAATAAATACACGGTAGGGTCGTATAAACAACGAATTCATTTTGTCTAAAGACGTTGGTTAAACGAAAGTTTTCATAATCCTATTTACAACATATATTGTATTACATACATTATATATGATTATATAATAGCATAACCTAAATCTATACCTACTGCACGCCACGATCATAATGCAAGGAAAGATCGCTGTAAATCGAGACATGAAAGAAGGAAAACGGCAGTTTTTGAAAAAATCCATCAAGAAGAATAATAAGGACACTACGGGACTTGGGACTGTCCTAATTGCAAAATGGTGTCGCACCATATTTCATACTCGCGAAAGACCATTCACATCGAAACCATTTACTTCAAAACCAACATTGTTCAAACGTTATTGAAACAAATATCTCATATATCACATCACTTTTTAGCAAAAAAAAATACAAATATCACATCATCACTTTTTAGCAAAAAAAAAACAAATTTCACATCATCACTTTTTAGCAAAAAAACTAAGTCATTTTTAATAGAAACCGATTCAAAATATGAATAACAAAGCTCTCTTATTTCAAAAACATACATTTTTAGCATATAACAGAACAAGGCGAATTTCAAACGTTTTTTCAAAATTGGTGGGTGGACACTACCTATGTTGTTTCTTAAGGGTGTTTTTTTCGAATTGGCAATTCCAGCGACGGGCAATTTAACAACTGACAGCTGATTTGTACTCAGTTTAGTTTGCCATTTCACCATGAATAGACTTACGCCAGAACAACGCTTGCAAATTGTGCAAATTTATTTCGAAAATCATTTAACAGCTTTGGATTATTTTCTGTAAGAATATGTGAAGTCGCTAGTCTACGCCGATAAACCAGAGAGATGTTCGTCGCGTTATTGCCGATATACGTTCCCAACTGCTCCAGAAAGTGGTAGAAAATTGGACATCCAGATCTTGCTTTATTCGAGCCAGTCGCGGCGCCCATATGCGCGAAATCATATGTAAACACTAAAGGGATCAAATTATTTTTCCAATAAATCCAATATCGTATCCATTACCACGATTTGTGTGTTTTATTTCATTTAAAAATTCTATACCTCTAAAAAAAAACACCTTTATTATACATACCTCATTTGTTATTTTATTATTAATTCAATGCAAAATATAAATATTTTATTAAATAAACGACAGTCGTATTACATTTAGTTCATTTATAATATTATCTATTATTAAGGAAAACACATTCTTATTGTGAAGTTGTAATTATTCAGAACATAGGTCTGTGATATTTTAAATACTAAATTAATGTATTAATTATAAATATATACATATAAAATCAATTTTGTCTAAAAATATTGTTTTAGCGTCACCGGGATTCGAACCTGGATCTTCATTTCCAATCCGGGGAAGTGCACTACATTTGTGCTATAACGCCGAATGAATTGATAATTCTGGCGTCTGCAAATCGGTTTACTCAAAGGTATTTGAGATTCTGTAAAAATAATGTAGATGGCTTTCAAATAATGGAACCACAGGTGTATTAATTTGAAAAATGTAACATATAGTTTCGAAAATTTGTCAAGAAAAATACTGGCGTTATAGCACAAAGGTAGTGCACTTCCCCGGATTGGAAATGAAGATCCAGGTTCGAATCCCGGTGACGCTAAAACAATATTTTTCGACAAAATTGATTTTATATGTATATATTTATAATTAAAACATTAATTTAGTATTTATAATATTATCTATTACAAACATCGAGCTTTTTCTTTAAAAACAATATATCTAAACTGATATCTGCTGAGTTGGTTGAGTTAGAGCTTAATTATAAATAATAAGGAAAAATACTTTGTTTAAACCACTATCTATTGATAATTCAACGTGTTTCGATACCTATGGTATCTTCTTCAGGAAACAATCTATACTGAAATTAAAAATACAAGAACAAAACAAAAAAACAAAACTATAAAGTGGTGAATAAGTAAGAACTAATATGAAAACAAATTTAAAAGGTGAATATGATTTGGTTATTTATACTTTTAGCTCGCTATTAATACTTTTTCTTATTTCTAATTTATCTAACTGTAAACCCCTAGTATTTGTGTATATAATTTCTAAACCCTTGTTAATATCAAAAGAATGGTTTGTTTCCAAAAGATGATAATGGGGATAAAGGATAATATAGAGAAAACAAAAATAAATACATTATTTTCATTCTTTGCCTATTTTATCCATACTTTCCCAATAATTACCACAACCCCCACCCCCGTCCCATTTTATACACCACAACTCTACTTGAATAGAATGTCAGCAATTTGCTGACGTTTGAGTTAGTTTTTGATTATCGTTTACACCTGTTAATAATAAAGACATATTTTGAAACCACAGCCGTAACAATAACAAAATTCAATTGTGTGTATAGTACCAATCTCCCATAAAGTTGCATAAGTACAGCAACATTTTATTTAAATTTATGGAGATATATGTATACGTGTAAGATCATTTTTTTCGAATCTTACTTCATTGAAATTCTCTAAGCTACCCCATTCGCCGGTATAAAATTCGTACATAATATATAAGAAATGTACGAATATAGCAGGTAACATCAAAAACATCTCAGACTAATATATAAAACACATCTCCCCATCGTAAAAAGTTTGCAGAACGGGCATGCTGGCACAAAAAGGGGAAAGAGGAACAATGAGAAAAAAATATTTGATACCAGGAGCGCAGAAACGCAAGCGGACGCTGCATTCCTTTAAAAATTGCGATATTTTTACGCGCGTCGCGAAACGCTCCCTTTTACATCCACCCTTCGGATGCAATATTCACGCCGTTAGTATGCCGCCCTGGTACACGCGCTGCGCGGACACAAAGAACCGCCCCAGCTAAATAATCGAGTGGAAACACCAACCCCTATCCGGCGCAGGGCACGCCAGTCGGCGGCTAAACACGACCCTTCGGTGATCCGAGCTACCAGGGCAGCACGTTCTTGTATGGGAACAGAAGAGGTGAATTTCTAAAATAGGGGAGGGTATTTTCACTGTAGAATCGACACGCCTGATGTTGATGGAACTCAGTATTCCAACAAATTTAACGACACCTTATAAAAATGGAATAATCGCCAATATTGAATCGTGTGATATAATAACATATATATTACGTCATTTTTACTCGGTGCCGTGGAATTGTATGAATTGTTAGAATGAATGTGTGATTTGCGATTTCGCCTGTGTTTTGTGGGCTTCATTCTGAACGCTAGCCATTCAACCCCTAAGAATAGGAGATAATAAATTACTACGGGATTGAAAATTCTGCGCCCTGACATATTAGGAGCACATAAATTAATCCGATCTTACAATTTAGTAGACAATCGAAAATAATATTAAATTACTATTTTTAAATTTTACTTTGCTTTTCATTCAATAAATCTTTATTTATTAAGGAGAACACATTCTTATTGCGATATTGTAATTATTCAGAACAGACGATCTGTGATATTTTAAATACTAATTAAATGTATTAATTAGAAAGATATTCATATAAAATCAATTTATCGAAAAAATATTGTTATTGCTACCGGAATTCGAACCTGGATCTCTTCCTATCCGGGGAAATGCACTAACCGATTATGCTACACCAACACAGTAAGTTAATCGACCAATTTTCGAACTTGTATATTATATGTTGCACGAAAGTGAAAAAATTGATACATCTGTCGTTCATAGATTCGATAGGAGATGCCATAATTAACTGATAATTCATTTTTATTAAATTGATTTTATATGTATATCTTTCTAATTAATACATTTAATTTTTATTAAAAATTATGTTCTTATGCTTTCATGTATTTTTCATTCTAATCTGTTCAGATATTTTTATATATTTTATGTACATTGTATTTCATTGTCATAGTGAAGTCATGTGATTTATAATTCTTTTTTTTACTATATTTTGTATTATAATATATACCAAAATTTTTAATGTATTTTGTCATTGATCTTTTAACGCTCTGTAAATTATAAAATAAAAATTAACAAAGCCCGTGTACTTTTATATAAAATTAATCATCTTTCAAAAAAAAAAAATTCATTAATTTTTCCAAAAATTGTATTCCTAAAGTTGAATGTTAATAAATTACCTATTGCTGTTAAAATTTTTGCAAATCTAAAAATATTCATCGCGCGTTAAATGGTATATCTCAAACCGCAGACTACCAAATATATGGACATGAACCAACGCAAATACCTTGTTTCAATATTTGTATTTTTGTGTCACCCGCGTTAACCTTTTTGTACCATTTACACAATCAAATAGCTCCGAGATTTTTTTTAAATATATGACTCGATTGGAACGAAAATTTTAACGCTGACAATATAATATGCATTCATGTAAAAAATACGTCTTGTTTACACAAAGATTTTATATATTTATTTAGATTTGATTATTCTCCCCGTGCTTCGTTTTTTTTTTTCAAATTTCCTTCCATCCGTCCCAGAGCTACAGGCGGAGATACTAACCACTACATTACCGAGGAATCGAGCAAAATATGAATGTAGCATCTTACAAATATTTTATAAATAACTAACTGCCAAAATCAATTAAATTAGCAGCAAATATAAATGTGTACAAAAAAGAAGTTCTAAAATGATTTAAAAGTCTTCAAAATTATAAAATAATTATGTATTTCGGCAACTTTCTTATTCACAAGTTCTAATCTGATCAATTTCCTAACATTTAAGTAAATACTTATTATTTCACATTGTATTTTTATAGATTTTGATCTTTATATAAATGTGGGTAGCCACCCCAATAATTCAAGATCTTTCTTATATGGAAGTGCACATCTCTATTCTTGTTATTATGTTGTTGAATATATATATATATATATATTAACTCAAACATTATATTACTATACTTATGTATTAATAAAAAATAAATATACTACATATATGCCAGGTGCGGTCGCTTCATACATGATTTGGATGCTCCGCATCCCTTGTGTTCTAGAGTCAATAAGCTTTGGACTTTTTATTTCTACCGAAAACAGCAGAAGGTCGTTCTTTTCTTTAGAGACCAGTCATAACACATACTAGGGAGTCGAAATACAGATGCATTCTATGAATCGCGTAAACACCACGCGTAGATACCAGCGACGTTGGATTCTATCATTCGTTGCGTATCCACAAAGTTTGAAAGTATTCGTATTCAGTTCCGCCTGTCTAGGTCTTAGAATACTGTATATTTAATTTGTTTGTGTGACGCATTTTTGACAGTTTGGCTTGAATACTCTTGAAACATTGAACATTTAAAAAAATAAAAATGGATCGGTAATTAATATTGCGGAGCGTGAAAGATTTATAGAGCTAATTTGACAGTTTATTTTTGTCAGCAGTTGCATCTCTATCGTTTCTATAGATTTGTACATTTGATAGTAGTAAAAACTTATTATCCAGTATCCCTTCTGCAAAAAGTCACCGACCACCACTGTGATATATACACACTATAAAATACATCAAAAATGATTGATTTCTGATATAAAAAAATAGCGAAACTTAACACCACACCAGGGTAATAGCAAAAATACGAGAGCACTATTTTAATGGCAAAGGTGAATTTTAAATACAATGAAACAGTGAGAGTATACGAGTATAAAATTATCTAACACAGTTTTCGTGTCAAATTTAATATGGTACCCGGCGAATAAACATACTCTACAATAAAAAATATTCTGTGTTAAATTTATGACTAGGAGCTAGAGCTTTTAGAAACAAGTTTGCTTCGAAAGCTTTCGTAATTAAACATCAGAGCAACGTTTTCCGTGTAATATTCTGGCACACTACATGTGCTGAACTTCATATTTAATTAAGCGCGATGTACGGAGCTTCATTTGCTCCATTAATGTGTTTCTCGGAAGATATTTTCTCTCGTATTATTAAAAACTAGTAGAAAACAAAGTGCGTTCTTCATGAAATCTTATTGTAATCGATGAATATTTTAATTTTCTTATTTGAAATCTTTCAATTTTACCACATCCGGCAACGAGTACGGGACCTTTTTGTTTTATTACAGATTATTATTAGTTCGGACCTTGCATCTTCTGAGTATCATTTGAATTGTCTTAACGGTGTATACAGGTATCCCAAAAATATATACACTGCTTAACGGGTCATAACTTTTGATTTTTATTTATTTTCGGGGTGTAATTAATTGGAAATAATGAGTGGACCAAGATAAACTTTTGCAATAAGAAAATTTATTTTAGAATGCCATTTTAAGTATGAAAATATAGCAGAAGTACAAAGACAATATCGCAGGGAGTTTCAAGCACATCCACCTACGCGACCTATTTTTATATGAATAAGAAGGTATTATTTTACATTAAAACTTAAACTTTAAAAGCACTATTAACAGTACTCTAAAATTACAAAAATAAATACTTGGTAGGGTCGTATAAACGACGGATTCGGTTTGTCTAAAGACGTTGGTTAAACGAAAGTTCATAATTCTATGTACAATATATACTGTGTTACCAATATATCATTGGTAACAGTATAATATAACGTTACAATACATAATATGTTACAATTCAATATTTAACTTTATAATTTGATTAAATCAGTAGCTTTTTTACAAGGAAACATGTTTATAATACTATTTCGCAAGGCGAGCGATATCCTTTTAATTATAAAAAGAATGTTCTGGAATATGGGGGTAAAGAATAAAGAATGGTCTCCTTCCAGCTCGGCAGCGAGGGAAGCCTCGCTTCGCTTGTTATTTAATCAGCAGGGTGTTGAATTAGATCCTCGTAAAGCCTCCTTGTATATATACGCAAATAACATAAAAATGTTTCAAGTTTTGTTTTTCTCACAATTTTCACGATTGGTCGATTAATTCAAATAAAAAATGCGACTAACTAAAGCTTAGTGGCATCTTCATTTTCTTATTCTTCATTCCCTTTAACTTAATTGGGTCTGAGGCTTATCTCTTGGATAGCGCTCTTTCACCTATCTCTGTCCTGCGCTGTATCGATTACTCGGGGCCACCGGGTTGTCCTACAGGTTTCTTTCGGCACTGATGAGAAAATTTCTTTAAGCAACTTAGCTTAATGTGTTCTATGTGGAGCAGCAGCGGGTACATCGCAACATCTTCTCGGGTGATATCGTTCATGACTTGATCTCTTGAAGAGTGTTAGGGATAATCACAGTAGACTGTATGACGGAATATTGGAAAAAGAGACAGGAATGACACAGTACTAAAAAATCATTCACCTTTTGAAGCGTCGCCGTTTTTCCACAATCAGTTATGTAAATCCCTTGACGATGCTGGGAAGTTGATCACTTTTAACACTCGAAATGAAGAAGAGTTGCGTCAGCCACATTGCACGTATTTCTCAGGGTATGTTGGTGGACCGGCGCGTAATCGAAAAGAAACAGTTTTTGTTGTTTTCTGTAAGTCTCTGAAATTAACACTGAGATGCGCCGCGCTAGTTGGCGAGCAAGTAGGTAACCAAGTATGTGTCTCGGATACGTTGAGGAATCTATATAGGAATTTAGAACTTTCTCTAACAAACAGTATTCATTTAAATAAATGTTACACTTTATTAAAACCAAACATTACCCAATATTAAATATTATTTCGCAGGGTGCTTCGACAACCACCTGTTTGAATTATTGAATAACAATTTTTGACAACAGTAGTTCAACAGTCGACGAATATTTATCAATCCCTTATTTTACCTTTCTTTGTTCAGACATTTAAGTAAAGTTTTTACATATTATCTGATAGGCTCAACTCGATAATCATTGTTTTAAAATTCAGCGGATTCTCTAATAAAATTTACCACACTTGTGTTAGAATTTTTTTATTTTAGCTTAAATGTTTTATTTTCATGTTTAATTATCGATACCGGGCACTTTCAAAATCTTTTAGAAATAAAATTAATTTTTAAGACGCCGAATATCGATTCCTGTACCTTTAACGTGCTCAACAATCTGAGCTACTCCCCTGGTATCAAATTGTCGTATAATAATGCATCACTGATTTTTTGTGTGAGATTTCAAGCCATTAATTAAAATTTTAATATATCTATTGTATAATTAATATAATCTCAACATCAAATTATAATATGAATATATAATTTTATAAAAAAAATTGTCAACCCTATTGAACTTTGTGACAAGCTGGTCTGTAAGAGCTTAAGATGTTTATAAATTGATATTTTGATGTCTTTCTTGATTTTTTGACTTCTATTTTTAATTTATTTAACTGAATACACATATGAATAAATTTACATAAACATACGGTTTTCTTTCTTTTATTTCACTTTTTCCTACTCCAATCTCATTTATCTTCTTCACCGTTTTTGAACGAGTCAGGGTTTTATCGCTGACACTCTTCTATTGTCACTAATACTATCTCCCTCTTTAGAACCTTTACTCGCAAAGCCTTTTCGTTTGACATGCTCAAGTGTGATGTCTTCTTCCTAAAGGTGATTCTAAGAAAAAATGCTTAGTCAGACGTTTTGGTGGCTTCCTTAATACATACGTGTTAAGCCAGTTTAGTTAAGATTTATCTACGAAAATTACAAGGGACTAAATTTTCTAGGAACACCCCGCTTGCCATGTACTTTGTTCAGTCACGACTAACAATCTTGCGGCGAACTCGCTCCCATAAACAACACATTCCTCACACCAAATCCCATTCAACTCTACAACAAATTAGTGCAGACAGTGAAGTCGGTGACACGCTACAGGTCTTCAAAAAACATTACAACACACGATGGAAGAATTACTCAAATAGCCATGCCTGTACTTACCATATTATTGAATTTGAGAAGTAATTAAATGATTTGCCAAGTAAATGTTGGGTAGAACGAAGCGGTGATGTGGCGATATCCGCGCTCGACGCCGTGAATACGGAGGCTTGCGGGCGGCAAAGAATGGGTGTGATGAAAACAGCGGCCAACGTAGCCCTGAAAATGGCCCCTTCAGTGCCGCAGTACGTCAACAGTTGCCGGCGAAAAACTCCTCGATCGGCGATGGCAACAACGGGGCAGAGATTCGTCAGGATAGAAGGCCAAATAGTCTGGTGTGGAGAGCGATCCTTGTAATCAGTCCTCGGGTGGCGGCGGCAGTCTCGTCTATCCAGACAGAGGTCAGCGGCATGAAGATCTCGGGGTGGCGCCGATGGCAGCTAGCGGCACGCTCGGGCAGAGTCGCTGGATTCACTGTCCAGAATCGACTCATACCGTCCTCGTAGTCTGCAGAACTGGGGGCCATTTGTAGCGCGGCGGGCTTATTTATTAGTAGTGGGAGAAGGCGCGCACCCCTCCGCTTGTAAGTCGCTCCCTCGCATCGGTCGTTGCTAATGGCCAGCGGAATTTACCTGAGCGTGATCGAGGCAATTTCATCGAATTGTGTCGCCTGTGTTTGGCCCCGGTAATCCAATCGTTAGGTCATTTCCTGGAATTCGGGCAGCGGTCGTTTCTGAAATAAACTTAAAGCAGCGGCGACGGCGGTATTTCTTAGTATGATATTCCACACGTATTAGGGTTAATAAAAAAAATAGCTATCAAATCATTTGGACATAATACTATGTTTTTGACGACAGTGAAAAAATATCAAGCTCAACACGTGGTTAGGTTAGGTTAAGATAGGATAACCTTAGAGCTGCCTAAAATGGTATTATTAGCTGATCAATATTGTTCTACTTGCTGATCACAAGTGGAGACTCAACTGACTATATTTAATGGCAGAAAACATTTATAGAGCTGACCAAAATCTCAATATTATGCTGATCGTGTAAATGATATCCTTTGAATTTTGTCTTTAATTTTAAAGTACATATTGTATTTATTTTAACCTTTATATAGTTACATAGTAGAAAGACGCAAATAAAATAACTAAAGCCTTGTAAAATGAGTTTACTATGGGATATACTTTCGAGAAATAAATATTTTTTTACTAACGATCAAGCAACCAGTTTTCGCAAAAATGTTTACTTTAGTAACTTTTTTTACTGTAATAAAAAGTTACTACTGATCACACAACCGGCCCTTAGACGCCTGGTGTCCTTACAACTGCAAGCCTGCCCTTACCGAAGATGCCGTCATTTAGCGTCGAGACGCCGCGCGCCGGCGCCGACGCTGAGGCTGGACGTTAATAGTGCGTCGTTACCGGAGAAACAGGATAAAACAAGAGCCTTAACTAGACTTAATTTCTCCCATACTGTCGCCTATTTTAGATAAGTTTAGTTTTGTCTGTATTTGCCTCACGAAGTTCGCTCATTTGAAAGGCAACGCTTTCGTCGCTTTGTAATTAATAAAGTTATATGAATTTATGATTTGTTAAACACTGTAATAAGGTCTCACTTATTTGCATTAAATATATCATATATGTGCTCTCTTTATCTTATATATGTAGTCTGTCAATAATGTAATGAATTTAGACGTTTTTTGTTGTTTCAAATTACTATTTTACAAAGATAGATACCTTTTTGTAATACTGCTGATATCACTTCTAGGAATAAAAATAAATCTCACGAAGCTATGTCGACTAATTAAAGAGGTTTCAATAGCACTACAGTATCTTTGAACGTCAAAAACTGCCCTACAGTTAGGTTAGGTTAGGTTAGAATTAGGTTAGGTTACAGTTAGAATTGATTAGGAAGTCCAATTGTCGGCAATGTTCGGACGAACATGGTTCAATAATTAAAATCACCCCTCCAATAACACTGTATATCGTTTTTGTATGTAAAATAAATATTAATACTATTAGCAATATTCGAATATATTATGTCCAAAAACACATATTTACTGGATTTTTACCTACAAAGGCACTATTATTAAACAAATTTCAGATATCTCATAGAGACGAAGCTATTTTTTATTATATTTAATAGATGGCGATGGTGTAGTGGTACTCGAAGCGAGTCCACATACTAACATATACGCAACTTTCAAAAATTTGATAAATGTTGAGACTGAGGGGTGAGCGGGGGTGATCACTTAAGCCAGCCGAAAACAGGTCATAAGCCATGTAAAATAGCTTTGTCTCTATGAGATATCTGATATTTATTTATTAATTAACTAATCTGTTAAATGTTACATTTTTATGATTTTATTAACAAAAGCAGCAACAACCCTTGAATGGGAAGAACCTTGACGTTTGTGCAGTATGTATTTATTTATTATTATTTATTTCAATAGGAAATTCCCCTCTTGTGAAAATTGGACTAACTTGATGGTCTCCAAACCACGTTGTCTTTCTGCCAGACCAACTGAAACAAGCATGTCATACTTTATACAATACTAGCGAGTACCCGGCATGCGTTGCAATGCCACTCAAAGAAAGAAAATGTTTGTATTTTAATTTCTGAAGTGTTTTGGAAACACAATATTTTTTGTTTTTCCGTCTGGTGCGTATACGAAGAATTCTTGGAAAATTCGCCACAGAAAATCTGAAAAATAGCCAATCAACGTGTCCGAATTTCACATTTCACGACATACAATTTGCCATGAAACTGATAGCCGTGGCGCGCAGATCGCTTTCTTCGGCGAACTTTCTCATTGTAAAATGGTTGTACTAATTCAGAAACCTTCGCGGGCGTGTGCACAGCAACTCACCAAAGTTTCATGGCAATAAACTATATGAAATACGCACATTTGTTTAAACGACTCGCGCGCCACCTATTTTAAAATAGTTGTACTAATTCAGAAACCTTTGCAGGCGTGTGCACAACAACTCACCAAAGTTTCATCGCAATTGGATGAACGGTATAGGAACGCACTCGGGACAAACAAATATTCATTTATATATATATATATTATCCTAACTACACCACAGCTGGTCGCATTGTAAAAGCGAATATTTGGATCAAAAGGTCTTCGAAGAAACCACAATCGGATCTCAACCACTACACCGCTCAGGAATGAGATGGACTGTGAATAAATGTGCAGATTTATTGCAGATATAGAACTGGAGAGATGCCTCAAAATCTGGGCGACCCGTAGCAACATGATAATGATAGCCTATGTATAATCCATAAATATCACAAACCAGTGATTGCCTCTGTTGAAATATTGATATACGATAATTCTGAAAAACGTCTGAAAATCCTTTAGTTTAATCTTTCCCGCACAGCCTCCGCACCGAGTGAAGTGGATCCACTCACACCATCGTCTTTTGAAATCTAAAAATAAAATAAAAAACTGACTAATACGCAATTTTATAGTTTTAATATAATAAAATATTTTATTATTAAGAATTGGCGTACCACTATTTACTGCCCTTTTTATTTCGAGGGCTTCTAAATTGTTCAACTGGAGGACAAACCCGTTTTTATGGAGGATATTGACCCCTATGCTATTATCAAAAGATCTTTATTATTAGAAGATATCTTTTAATTTTTGTCTAATGAATCATTTTTATTTCGTTTCAGGATCAGCCGACCACTGCTAACAAAGGCTCCGGGTCGTCAGTCAAACCAATCATGGATATACCAAAAAGAAATTGGAGAAACTCCCAAGAAGATCTCACTCACCTGAGTAAGTTCAGTACTTTAACAATAAATTAACTTGCGATATCTTCTAAATTTATGTTCACTTAGGGGTCGGCTACTCTAATTATTCTGCTCCACTTTGTTCTGTTCTGCCCTGGGTTGCATTTGGGTTGTCTTTAAGATCGCGACTAAAGCTAACCGTGTTGCTCGTCTTCGGTCTTTTCTAATCGATCTCGATACTCATCGTTTAATGAATCGCGTGAACTTCCTCCCTTCGCGTCACAAGTCCATAGCATCTGAGCTGGTCATCTTTATTTTTTCAGAAATAGTGCCTCTCTAAATCGAATCGAAACTTGTGACTCCACCAGCCTCTCATCTCATCATCTGCATATTTGCATCTTGTCCGTTCTCGCGTATTAAACGTCCCAAAACCGTCCTCCTTTAAATGTTATCTCCTGCCCCAGCTAGCAGCCCCTGCATTATTGCAGTAATAATAATAATCTACAATAATAATAAACACACCCCATCATTGCCAATGCGCCCATAATATATACATCATAATGGAAGATCAAGGGGTCCAAATGGACCCGGTACACTGAATGAAATGATACAAAAGTCAAAAAAATTCAAAGCATCTTATCCATCTGTTTCTTCACACTCGCCCGACACCTTTGCTCTATCTTGTAACATTGTAACCTTTACTCTATTTGTCATAATAACAATAAAATTGTCTAAACAACATTCTAAAATGTAGCACAAAAACTTACAACCATTTACGAATCTCTTCTCCGGTTCCCTTATTACGGAAGATCCTGATTCCCAGGTTATGACCTGTGGATGTTCTGTTAACAGGCTGCTAACTCAATTATCAGGTTATCAAATATAGTGGAACCTCTATATTCATCACACTTTGATAACAAACAAATGTTTCTGTATTCGTCAATATTTTCTATATTTGTCACATTTGGCACAACTGTGCCAAAACGCAGAGTATGGTCGAAAAGTGGCACCCAAATGTTGCCATAGTCAACCAAAATATAAATGGACTTAGTGGTAATATGATTGACTACTTCATAAAGATTTTAAAAGCGGACAGAAACAGTCAAGTTCTTTGTTAAATCGAGTGCTACTGAATCATCGACTAACGAAAACCACCACCAGAATTAAAATTACCTGATATTTAAATTGTCTCCTTCTAAATATTAGTAACTTTCCTCCTCTTCCGCTTCTACCATCAAATCTCCTCAGTACAATAAAAGTAAAGTTTTAATATAAAATTTATTCATTTGTGTACTATTTTTGGGGGCTGGGAACGAATTAAGGCGCGACTTGCAATAATAATTCATATTTTCGCGTTTTTTACGAAAATGTGGGTTTTTATTATTCATTTATATCAGAAATTATTCAATAGATTTGAATTTTTTTTCAACCATTACTTAGATTGGACCTTTACATTAATATAAAACTAATAAACTGAATGTTATTTGTCATAATTAATACGATACAAATATTATAAGAAAGACCGCGACCATTAAATGCATTTTAGGCATGGTACGAAATTGAGTCGATGGGCTGAATGTATGTATAAATGAAATATATTTTCTTATAATCTTGAAGCCAAGATTACGGAGACAAATCTGTAGGAAACCAAATTAGCAAAATGTTAAAAATGAATAGAGTTATAAATCATTCATTTGCAGTACATTTAATGAATTTTTGACGTTTTTAAAATACTTTGTTTTAGTAAAAACATACGTTTTTAAATAATAAACTATATTTACTCACATGCTTTGAGGCTTCAACTACTATTTAAAACTAAGTTTAATATCAGAAACACAATAATCATTTTTTAAATAATATATTTTCCGTCTTATGAAATACGATATTATTAATTATATCTCACACTGTCAGTATGCCATTCAAATATGGCGATGGCGGTCCTAATGTCCGCGCTCCGAAATTTTTTAATTAAATTTGCCCATAAAACACATTTTAATACAAATTTTGACTACAATATGAATGAATATTATACTTATTCTTGATATCAATTGCTTATTTTTGTAAATTGTATGGTTTTGGGCTGTTTTTATACGAAAGTAGCCTCTTAATAGAATTTCAGTTATTTGTCAGGGGAAAAACTGTTTCTATATTTGTCAAGTTCCATATTCATCAGGCTCTCAGGAATGGATTAATGGCGAATATAAAGCTTCCTCTGGATATCCTTCATCTTCTCGTTTGTTGATTATTTCAAGGTGACGAAGAACAGATGAAAGAAGTGCTATGGAGACTGGCCTATCGACAGTTGCTGGCCGGGGATTGGAAGAAACTGGCCTACCATTGGTCCTTCACCGAACAACAGATCACGTCCATTGAGCAGCAGTACTCTGGTAAGGGATTGTCCTTAACATAACATAGGTATTTAATTTTGTTTTTGATACTTTTCCTAGCGTTAATATGGACTAATATTTTTTAATCCACCACAGCAAAAAATGAAACATCACAACGTGAAATAAATACATAGTACTCCGCTCTACCTCGGGTTAGGGACCAAGCCATCGTCACAAAACGAATCTAGGGTTTCATTGCAATACATTTTTCATTTCATTTTACAATTATTTTGGTGAATACTGCATGGTTTAATCAATACTGCACATATTAACAATCCTATGTCGATATTTTTACAAAGAAACCTTTTTTATATTATTTTTCATTTATTTAATTCATATATTTAATATTTAAGTATATGCAAAACGAAAAAAGAGAAGAAATTCAATGTGGTTATTAGCAACTATCGCAAAAAAAATTAAAATTTAGGCCCTCCATCGTTCTTTGAGTGCTGTCTTTACTCATAAAAATTATACAATATAAATCCATAGAACATAGTTAATTAATGCAAATTTAAGGTGCAGTTGTTCAAGGCAGACAAAATTCAAAAAATACTCCCAAAAGAGAGACAGTGGATGAGACACAAAATGAATTCAGTCACACTTACACGAACATACTAACGGAGTTGCAAAACACGAGGTATGGAGAGTGAGAGGTAGGCGCTTAGATGGAGTCCCACCCACGCAGACCGACCTAACTACCCACCTAAGGAACTCCAACGAGTCACCCATATCCGAATCCTTATATAAAACGGGGGCATCCACAAGTATAAACTCAAACAGCTTACTCCGGAATTATTCATACCCCGTAATCATCTGCCATTCAAAATGATTTAGGTCTGGAGGTTTCATCTTGATTGCCTTTTAACTTGACGGCGACGTTGGAAGAAATGAATAAGTCCAACTTCCCTGCGTTGCCGTATCCACCTCTCTTGCCACTTTCCAAGCGTTAACTGCCTCATTCTTAGAACCAGATCTTTCAAGGACCTGTCCGTTGGTTTAAAAGTGACACCTTTTTATATCTGCATCAGGCTCGTTTTTTTACTTACGCCACCCCAGCGGTGGGCAGTTAATACGTTAATAAGGGACTCGCTTAATATCAGAGCTATTCGCGGTGTTCCGGGGAAGGGGCAGATTTTTTTAACACTCTTATACAACTATACACAATAATTAATAAAGCAATCGAATTTTACTTAATATACTAATATCATGTAACAATACGCAATATACCGTAAAATAAATAATATCAATAGCTACAAAATATACTTACCTACCTTAGATTACAAGAGTGAAGAGTTCCAAGATAGACGCAGAAATTGGTACTATTCTTTTCGTGACAATTCCATGTTTCAAAACTGAACACTGTATTGATTGAAACTGACATTCTCTTTAGTAAATGATGGTACAAAGTAATAAATATTAGGAACTGTAAAAGGAAAAAAATATACACATGTGAAGTATAAAGGACAATCGTTCAAAGCATCGTTCACAAAAATGTTGCGTTGAACATCTAAGAACATTTAGAAGCAATATGTAACAAACATCGGCATTTTTAGGCCTTCATAGGCCTAAGTCAAATTTAACCTTTTCCCTGCCGGCCATATAAAACTTAGATAGTACCCGTACGCCGGGCATTTTACCATTAATAATTTTTAATAAAAATGAATTAATTATAAACAGTCATGATTTAAAAATGTGAAAACTCACCAAATCACGATGTTTTTCAAAAAAATAACAATGTTTTCTTCACTAAAATCACTAAAATTGTTTGAACAAAATTTATAAACAGGGTTGTCACAAGTTCACAAAATGTATTTATTTTTAATCCATATTGCAAATGTTGTAAAATTTTTTTTTTTACTTATTATAATTTTCCGGAGAATGGTATTGTTCAAAACATGGTTCAACACATAGAGCTAAGGTACATTGTTTACACATATACCGCTTTTCTTTTTTGCTAAGCACACAACACATCTTGCAGATGTGGAGCATTCCTAATAAAATTTGGAATCGGTTTCTTGGCATTATATCGGAAAAAATTGGCGAACGTAATAAAATATCTGTCGACCAATGCTCTTCAATGGTGTTCCTAGATTTTTTTGCCATCAGTATGCAAGACCAAGAAAAATGTAAATTTCATCGACAGTTGTATCGACCCATTGTTGCATTCTGTAGCTTATTGAGAAACTTTCGTTTTTTATACATTTATATTGCCGGTTATTTTCAGTAACGATTAGCTCAACTAATTTTTGGTGAATAAAATTTTTAAAGAAATCTACCTCTTGCATACTTTCATCGGTGCATAATCTAGCGCCGGAAAAAGAAGAATCGAAATTGTGCACTTGCGGTAAAAATGGATCACTGTCCCAATGAAATACAGGACTTTTTTCAATACCACTAGTTGAACCAATATTATCTTCCTCAAATTTGCCGATTCAATATTATCTTCGTCGACATGTGCCGATTCAGTATTGTCTTCATTGGGCTCATAAATCTCTGGCAATTCAAATTCCACATCACTTTTATCAGATTCGGCAGTTAGAATGAGTTCGTAGTCATTGTATGTAAAATCTGACAAAATGCAACAAACAAACGAAGCAACTCCGAGACAATAAAATCACTACACAATAATCGTTAAACAGCTCACTATGAATCTTGAAAAGTTATTTATAATAATATACTACACAAATATCTCAATACTATACGCGAAAATAAAACAAATGTGAGATAAAAAACCTCGCGATCTCCGAACAAAGGAAACGAACACTGACGCCTGTGGGAATCCCTATAGAAACTGTCAAAGTCATGACCCTAGCGCGTTCTGCCGGCTGTCAAATGGAGCACTTTACAAAAATACAGATTTCGTCATTTTAAATGCACAATGAGTTGATTATAAGGTCTTAAGGTTGATCCCCACAGATGGCAGTAGAAGATGCAATATGTGACAGTTAAAATTCGTGTTTATTTACGCTCTCATGACGACGTAAAGATCGACGCGAATATATTCGCTCACGGCGTGGCGGGACTGGCGAGCTAGCGCGAATATATTCGCTTACGGCAGGGAAAGGGTTAATAACCCACCCCTGCTCTTGTTACTGACGCAACAAAGATTATAAATTTAGTAGGAGTGACTTACCGATCTTCGCTTCTCGACGACGATGATACGTGACCAACTTGTTGACCGTAGTGACATCCCTAGAGCGATACAAATCGTAGTCCTGGGTTACGGCAACAGTCAGTAAAGTGACCCGTATTTCGACAGGCTGCATCGCGCCATCTAACGGAGCGGTACTCCGACCCATTATAAGTCCGGCCAACGTAATTTAGCGAGCAGTGACTTTTCGAACTAGCATTCCCTCCGTCCGCGCGCGGCTGTACCCCTCTTTATAAGGTTCAGTATGAGTACAGTAGCGTCCTCCGCCGTTCGCCAATTTAAGTTGGTCGGACTATAGCAAACCCTATTACAGTGCCAACCGATCAGAGCACGGGCTCACGCTCACAAATAAACAAACAAACGGACAAAATAGATCTGCTATAAATTCTCCCGAAATAAATTATTGACGACTTATTTTTAGTTTAATAAATAATTATTGGTTTTAATGATTACATGCAACGATTTTTAATTTAAAATGATAGTTTCTCGAGTAATGAATATAATGCCAGAAAATAAGGTTCCGTTTTGAGCTAAACCCTTTATAATTGTTCCCATTAAAAACTTCGCTAAAGCAAACTGTAACGCAATATTTATCAGATCTCGTTTCTTCGCAAAATGAACTTCTTGAAGAATATTAAATTTCTTCCCAGAATCTATTAACATTTACTAGCGATTGAATCATTTTCTTGGATCGAAAAACAAAGGAAGTTAATTAATGAAGAATCATTGCAAAGAAGAAAAATAAATCGTTTAATCCACTAAATCCAGTTTTAAAGTTTCGTCAAATGGCTGAGCAGAAAAATAGTACGCTTTTTTGACTTAAACGTGATTAAAGATATTTAAGAATTTTTTAAATCTACAACGACTCTAAAGGCGTCTGCAGAAGTCTCTATCCTTACAGAAGCGCTCACGCGCGTATTGCAATTTCGTCACCTGGCCGATCTAGGCGCACTTTCCCTAGCGCGAGCGGCCGTTCCATGAAGTAATTTTATAAAATAATATGTAAATAAGTTTCCGAGTCACAGCTTTTAACTTCCAAAAATTTTGTTAATGCAAACTGTATATGCTAATGCGATTAAAAGTGTCCATCTTTGATTCCTGGAAACCGTTGAAATTCAAACAATCTAAATTCGGAAAAACACTTCTTCCTACTTTCAACCTCCTCTCCCCCCTTTCACGCCAAAGATTGTTGCTACTACATGTCGGATAGTCTTATCAATGTGCGTCGACAGATCGAGGAATTTTTTCAGGGATGAGCGACGCCAGAATCACTCGGGTACCCCAAAAGTTAACCTTTTTGGTGCATTGGCGGTTTTGCCGTGTGTCTAAAAAATAACTGCCTGCTGCCGTGCATGTATAAGTTACAACTGTTACTTATGCATTGATGAGAGGGATACCTCTCGAAACTATAGTCGTAATAAAAATAACCAGCAGAAAGCAATAGGCTGATTCTGATTTCTGACCAACCACTGCCAATGACCGGTAACAAAAAATACGTCAATATTATAGTATGTATACTAGAATATATTTTTTACACAAATGAAATTTGAATAATATAAGTAAATACGCTCAAAATGATGTGTTTTCATTTATTTCGTGTATTATGATATTATGTGGTGCACGCGTGTAATGAAACTGTGATCACAGTCACAGTTTTCAATCACTGATGTTATCGAATACCAATCACAATCACACCAGTGAGTCAAGAGTAGCATTTTTTCTCATCACTACTGTACATAATCAGACGCAACATATGATACTGTGACGTTGTTACTCGAATTTGATGCACAATATATATTTATTTGAGTTGGCCAATAATCATGTAACTATTTAAAAATTAAATAACATTTTGTGTTTTTATTATTACATGATATTCTACGTAGCATTGAGATTTTTTTTTACTTATACATGAAAAATAATATTTTGTAAATAACCCTTATTTTCATCATTATGATAACAGGTCCATCCAGTTATAAAGAGCACGGCTACCGCATGCTGCTGCTGTGGCAGGAGAATCTGCCTCCGAAGAGCAATCAGTTGAAGCTTCTATGCGAGAGTCTAACCTCCATTGGAAAGAAGGGGCTGGTGGAAGCCTTGAAGAAGCTGAATGACTCCAAGGATAACAAGTCAAATGGGAAGTGCAACTGTATTAACTGCAGCATCACTTGAGACTTGGAGAGCTGTTCACGCGCTGTGGACGTCTAATCATTTCATCTCATCATATTCGTGGAATATTGTATGTGAAAGATACAGAGAAATACTACCATTTTTTGTCATGAATCTAATATCATACATTGTGTACATAAAATTATTTATAATTCAAGTAGGAGGGCTATTTTTAAAGTAAAAAATCGTTTCCCTATCAATTCCGAGCATCAAACATACTTTCTCAAGGGTATTTTAATAACCATGTTTATCATTCATTAAACTATTCGATTGTGAAGAACGATTTATTTTTTACTCGATAACACGACTACTGAGTCATCCTCCGTACAGCTCAGACCTGACGCCACCGAAATTTCATATCTTTCCAAAATTGTTTCTGATAAAACGATTCATATTTTAAAAATATGCCTAAACTATTCAACAAGAAGTAACTTTGTGTTTAACAATTTATTTTGATTGCCGAACCGCTCTCTCGTCAGGCTAATACAAAACTAATCAAACTAAAGTCAAACAATAAAATGTTACCACTTTTCTGTCTTTAAACTCTTGTACCATGAAGATACTGCATTGGTAACCCACCAAACCTACAAGTTGGTGATTTATAAGGTATTACATTATTCGACTCGACCATCCAACCATTGATGCAAGCCCTAATGTATTCCCTCAAATATACCAGGCATTAAATTTGAAATTTGTGCAATATTTGACAAATTTTAAATCTGTGTAATCTTCATGATGACAGTCCCCGTGAAAACTAAGCCAGTACTTTTCATTGCTGTACTTGTTATTTTTATGTTACTAGCCTAGGTAAAATTATTCTTAATCTACTTTCTAGTTACAAATATATCAGGGATACGTACACTTCATACGTTACCCAAGAAGAAAAACTACTGGAAACGTTAATGTTTTTGGCACTGCCTAAAAACGAGGCATTACTACCACTTCAGATAAATCTATACACTGTTTGATAAAGGCCTCTTTTAATAATCACCTTTCCTTTCTTTCCTGTTGCTTCATGTGATCTTTGTTATGTCCAGCAAACTCGAGAACGACCTATCTTTCAGTTTCCGATATGAGACTTCCATTCTCCCACTTTTTAACTCCGACGATTATTATTCCTCGAATTGCTATTACCATTTCTGCTTTATTAATCGCCGAACTACCATCTTCCACTTTGGTTCTACTACGGATATGTTAATTTCTTATTCTATCTCACGAGGACATTCCAGGCAGTCCGTTACGTGGCTCGCTGGCCACCTTGAACATAGATGAAGCCTGTTTTAAGTGTCTAAGAATGCATAGATTGAAAACTCTTATTCTGAGGCCTTGTAGGACTTTTATCAGATGAGTAACACCATAAAACATCATTTATTTTTGTTTGGTTTTCAGAGTTAAATTAATTGTTTCTGTTGTTTTATCGTTAAAACAAGCAAAAATATTATATACATCTAATATTTAATGATATGAGAATTATTATATATTTTTACATACTGCGGCTTTGAAGTAAGCAGTATTTGAAATTATATGTATGTTTTAACAAATTTCAATTAAGTGTCTTGTAGGTTTGACATTTGAAAATGCTACTGACAAAATATTTCATTGAAAAACTGTTGCACGGTTTTAGGCTCATAGTGTATATGTGCATACTTTGTGCGGAAGGTGGACCCTAAATCCGTGCCCTAGACAGTTGTTTAGTCTACCTAGGTCGAAGTCCGGCCCTTATTATAAATTTTATGGTGTTATTTTGCATTCAAATTGACTTGAGATATTTTACACAGTGAGGCTTTCATGACTTACAATTTTTTACCTACTTACTCATAAATAAAGTGTGAGTAATATACCCAAAAAAAAAGCTATTTTTACATAAAGTGGTATCAATATCTCATTTTTGTTAAACCATAACATAAGTTTTATTCGCCAACCACAGAATTATTTTTTAACGATTCAGTAAAGTGAAGACCCTTTGTGAGGCTAATGTTAAATATAATAGAAAAATAATTAATATTATTAGCATTCTCTAAGTAAATTTTGATTGTCTTCACTGAATCGTAAAAAATAATTTAATACTTTATTCAATGTGATTTACTCATAAACATTTTTCTATGTCAATACTAATGTGAGCCAAATGTAAATAGCATTATTGTAATAAATTAAGATTTTACTGATAACAGACAAACTACCTATGTAGAAATACCTACATATATTATACCGGATGTCATGAAGTGTCCTAAACTTCGAGGTTAGATAAATCTATTCACTTTGAAAGAAAAATGTCCTTCACATTTTATGGATTTTTACATTGATTGCCGAATTGCAACATTTTTAATTATTTCCTGTCACTACAATTAATTATTACTCAACATGTCTATCTCAGTACCTATATATCCATTTGGGATAAGTCAGCACCATACTGATGCCATTGGTCATAACATTTTTGAAGTTGCCTATCTCCTTAACTGTTGATATTTTCCTACTCAAAATTGTATAATGAAAGCTCCCCTAAAATTTAAGTCCCTTATGTGTTTCACGTTAATGCCATTTGTAAATACTTACGCTTTTTAAAACGAGCTTCGTATTAGTATTTAAGTCAAATATATCTCTATGTAAGGTAGTACTTTTTAAAATTCATATTTCTAATAACCTCTGACCTATCAAAATAATTCAGAATCCTTTCATTATTACAATTATGGTGTTAGGTGGTTATATTAAGAGTGAATGATAGTTCGCCTCCGATAATTTCTAACCATCATTTGTGTTCAAATATTTCAGTACTCAACGATGGTTTCGGACATTAACAAGTGTGCATCACATAAATATTCAAATTTATTGAGTACAGCACGACTTTTAATATAACTCAAATGCACTGTGGAGCTCTGCGAGTGTAGCTGTCATCTAGATGAAGCCCGGAGAAGAAGTGACGCGTCGAACGGAACACGGTCCACTATGGCACTTCAGTGAGCCGCGCTCTGGTGACATTGCGGCGCTAGTTTGGCTTTATATTGATAAGATGCATCCAGCTCACATAAACACATAGTGAAAATTTGGGAGTTTTAATTAATAATCCATATTGAGATATAAGCTAAGATTGGTCAGGAACGAATGAATGAGGTAGATGGTCAGAGAGATACGGGTGTAACCAGTGTTCTTTCTATTATTGGGAGAACACATTCTTATTGTAAAGTTGTAATTATTATTATTATATACACATAAAATTAATTTTATCGAAAAATATTGTTGTTGCGCTACCGGGATTCGAACCTGGATATCCTTCCAAACTGGGGAAGGTGCATTATCCAACTATGCTACAGTTACATTATTTTTGATGATAAATTTTCAGATCTACATGTTACACTTTTTCAAATTAATACATCCATCACTCCATTATTTGAAAACCATCTACTTTGTTGTCAAAAATAATATCGCTATTGCATAGTTGGATAATGCACCTTCCCCGGTTTGAAAAGAGATCCAGGTTCGAATCTCGGTGGCGCAACAACAATATTCTTTGATAAAATTGATTTTATTTGTATATCTTTCTAATTAATACATTTAATTAGTATTTAAAATGTTATTTCTATTTTTTTTTACTTGCTGCGCGTAATAAAATATTTCTGCATGTTTTATTTGCACGCTGCAAGTTTAAAATAAACTAATTATTTTAGCGGTAGTTTTTAACTTACTAATAAAATATACAATAAATCTTATTAGATAAATAATATTTGGAGTCCCAAACACATGAATTCCACATGATGATGTAAGTACCTACTAATAGTTATGATCCAGGATCAAGACTCGCTCTTAAATTCCTGGAAATAATTTGGTTATTTTTTGTGATATATTATGTGTATATAGACATGTCATAAATCTTTCACTTGAGATAGAAGGAAAGATCTTTATAGAATGTGAGTGTTGATGGCAATAGAGTATGTCTGTGGAAGATTTGGCGTGACCAGGAAAGCCAGATACTGGATGATAATCATGTTAGTAACCTCAAAAATCAACGAGCATGCGCAAGATATGTGAATGTTGGGGAGACAACAATTGTGTCGAGATAAAAAAGTGTGGTGCTCCATTATTTCTGCCTACCCCAACGGAGAAACGGCCTGATGTTAAGTTAGTTACTTTTATTGTTTTAGAAGATGAAAAAGTCAATTCGCCCTTTCGGATATTATCCGCCCATCTCATTTATGAGCGACCTAGGGCCAGGGTTCTCCAGTGGTCACCTCTGACAACATATTCTGCCTACCTTAGCCTTCTTAGCTTCAATATTGCGACAATAAACTCGGCGATTAACACTTCTAATTATTCTTCAGAGAATTTTGTTTTCAAATGCAGTAATACCCTGAAGTTACGCTTAATAATTACGAATTCGCGTAAGTCGGGGTACAACTTTGCATATAAATAATACATACAATTTTGATTAATTGGGACTAAGGACTAACAAAATCACTAGTTTAGAAGAAAAATATTTAATAATATTGCAGTTCTTTATACATATTAATACAAAATATTAAAAAAATAAACGATTTACGTAAAAAAGCCATTTCAATGTCAATGTCTTCATAAAATCTAACAAATTCGTCTGACGACACAATGCCTTCTTTTTTCATGCAGAATTTCTTTGTAGCAAGCAAATTTTTTTATTCCTTGCCTTGTAGCTATAACTCGTTCTACATGTTTTCTAAAAATTTTAAGCCATTTTCAATTGAGCTGAGACCTTCTGTCATGCTTGCAATTGTCATGTACTTTTCTGGTGGAATTGGGTCTGAAGCGTCTTCACTGTTGTTTACCTTACGCATCTCTATGAGCTCATCAATTGTTAGCTCCTGTCTAAGTGAATCCAACAGCTCATTGACATTGTTAGCGTGACTTCCATATCTCATTGCCTGCCAAGATTAACAACTTCTACCGCATGAGCGTTATCAGTTTCTAGCAATCACAGTAAGAGAAACACTGAATATAGCGGGCGGAAGTCTAGCGGCAACGGCTGTTGTCAACGTCCAACGAATAGAGGCAGTGTCGCCAAACGAACCACGTAACTCTGAGTTTGCATAAGTCGGGGTAGTGTAAATCGGGATATTACTGAACTCAGATAATCTTTGATTGCTTCTTCATAAGGTTCCATATTTCCAAGTTCCACATCCATATGGCACTATCATTTTAACAATATTTGATTTTCCTTGACAGTACCTTGGATGCGAACAGACTTTTTAAGGCGAAGAAAGTCGGATTCCCATTCTTGTCAGATATGTTGGTTCTCATTTTAGTCAGATGTGTTGGTTCCCATGAATTTGAACTATGGTATAGGATTGACAGGGAAGTATGTACAGGAGATTAATAAGTCACCTAGTCACTAGAAAAGTAATATGAAATTCAATGCTGAAGCATGTATTATAAAAGAGACTGCTATTTTTCTTTTTAGTAATTAATATAATGCATTCTTAATTATGCTAGTATTTAAGGCACAGTTTTCCTCATTACACCGGTATTTAAGGCGCAGTATTCCTCATTACACTGGTATTTAAGGCACAGTATTCCTCATTACACTGGTATTTAAGGCGCAGTATTCCTCATTACACTGGTATTTAAGGTGCAGGATTCTTCATTCTACTGAACTTCTCATTATGCTGATACTTAGGATGCAGAATAATACTTTTTTATTTATACAGTAAAATCACGTTTATTTGAAGAACGTTTTTTTGAAATTTGCCGCATATCGAAGTTTTGGAGCAGAATGTGGTCCCTCTGGAAAGTTTTCATAGTAAATTGAATATTGTTATTCAAAGCTATTTTTGGACCCTATCAGATGAATTTGTTGATTTTTCTTTACATAATTCGATTTTTTTTATCAAATGTCCGTAATCTGGAAAATACACGTGCACTATGCGATGTGCTTATAAAATGTCAAAGTTCATCTAATAGATAGTATCCGCCCCTATACCGACTCACAATGCATAAAGTTAATTCGTATTATTTGTCTTCTCACTCATTTACAGTATGCTAAAAAAAGATGACAATTACATTTTGAGCGTCTTCGATTTTTAAATTTTTATCTTCCTTACCGCGATGCATTAACTCAGCTCGCATGCTTTTTTCTCTCGCTCGTTTTCTTTACATTAGAAAAAGATAGCAAATATTATCTTTGCGCCCTTATAGGTAACGGGCTTGCCAATCTTCTGTTCCGTATTATTACCATGGTTATTTTTGTTCACGTAGCATTTGTAATGTAAAGACAATTATTTATTGCATAATCTCTAATATTTACGTGTTAAGACATTTTGATATTCGCAAACGCGTATTTCACATTCATTCTTAAATTAAAACATTTTATAGGTATATATAATTACTTAATTGTAATGAAAAAAAATGAATTTTTTATTTTCATTATCGTAAATCATTATTTAAACTTTTTTCTTGATTTTCGGTCCCCTCAACTTGGAATAAACGTGATTTTACTGTATTGAGTGGACTGATACGTATATAGAATGGTAGTCATCGAGGTTAAATTACAAAAAATAGTTTTTAAGAGTGTGAAATATTAATGATGTTGTGGTTCTACCTATTTATTCCACTGACTAAAGTTTGTCTCGTGTGATACAGAAACCCTGAGCTTCACGACAGTCGGCCAATTACATCGAAAGTTCTATCGAATTGGTAGATCATTGAATCAATTTGTAAATTTATTATTTTTTAATAGTAACTATGATAAAATTAATAATGATAAAATTATTTTTCATATTGATGTTCATCTAAGATTTTTGTATTTCGTAGTGTATTTGCAAACTAAATGAATCAATGTAATTTTCTGATATTAATGTTAATAAATTTATGGTAAACATTCCATACTTTTTGTATTTGCTTAATAAAATACCGCATGTACTCGAGTCTAAGTCTAAGTTAAGTCTTTTAGAGTTAAACTGTTGGAAATTGACAGCGCAAATAGACACAAATCAATGTTTAAAAAATTATGATAAAAAAATTATGTTTTTATAGTTTATTATTATGATAACACCTTCTACATTCACCGGTTACAAACAAATTTTTCATTGACGTTAAAAACTTCTACATTTTCCACGAATTTCTGTATATGACATCGTGGACATTCATTTAATTTTTAATTCACTTATTGCGGTACTAATTTTGGAAAAATATGCATCAGATTTTGATACAAACTTCTTTAGATAATATTTATTGTTTCTAAATGGTAATAAATTTCTCAAATTATACTCGAGTATGCGTAGTAATCAATTAATTCAATTTTGTTTATTGAATAATTAATATTAAGTATGTAAATTTGAGAATATCAACCTGGTGTCAATTAAAAATTAGATATAGTTTTGTAAAGATCGTTCACATTTCTATTAAAGCTCAATTAATCAACTCAATTATTATCGCAGGACGATTGTAGAAATATGCCATATCTTTTTTCAGCGTCATTTGTGCTGTACTCTACAATTAGAGGAGCCTTGTTGTAACACATACCTTCACATGCACATTTTGGAACACAAACATAGGAGAGGAAATATCACATTCAATCTATTAAGATAATTTATGAATAAAACATTTTTTAAGAAAACTTCTGAGATATTTAATCAATTATTATAGAACATTGATTATAAATAAATCACTATTAATATTTATAACTTGTTTGCTCAATTTAAAAAAAAACATTTTAAGACTAGTTTAAGGGATTTCCGTTAACAGCTTTCTTAAAATACAAATGTATTTATAATTATTTAAAATTAACTTAAATTTAGAGATTGAAAGAACTTAATTATCTCAATTTTTTAAATATCAATTTTCTCACTTATTATTTACTAGGTTATTTATACCTAACACAATAACCATTTTGTAATATTGTCAAAAATGGTATCAAAATATATGTGGAATGTAAATATTCATAATTAAATCCACAGAGAGATTGAAAATATCGAGTTCCTTTTGTAAGCAACAAAAATATTAGAAAAATAAAGAATACGTAGTCATCAAATAATTAACTGAAAATTTTAACATATCACCAACCTATTTATTAAAATAACCTAACCCTAATACATTAAGGCCTATCTGAATTAATATATAAATGTTTTAATGTAAATACCATGTATAAAATTCACGAAATTCCAAAAAATCTTATTCTAATTATAGTTTTTTTTATTTATTTTAAATTAAGGATGGTATTTTAAATTGACTTAAATACATCATAAATTGAATTGAACAAAATTATTTTGTGGCAAGTATATTTAAATACATTACATATATTTGGATGAATAAGGTGAAACGCAGTACAATTGTTTAAATATTATTTTTTTCAAAAACATTAATTTTTATAAACTAATTTACCTACAATCCTTTAAAAAAATAAAATTGATTTCACAAAATTAGGCAACTTCCAAACATAGCTTAACAAATATTCGGTAATATTTTTTGTTTTTCAAAAGGAGACAATTTAAACTAGGTATGTATGTACAATTTTTTATCTTCATAAAATGAATTGTCAAAATTTCCAGTTCAAGCTTAGATGATTTATGCTGTATAAGGCATTTAAAACATATGCACATTACTTATAATTTAAAAAAAATTGCATTGCACATTACAATATTATGCATTCTTCATTACTTCATACATTCTTTGTAAATGTAATTTAAGAAGACTCAACATAATTGCAGGTTACATTATTATGTGACATCCTACTTTTGGTGCATACTGCTAAATTATCACAAAATATTCATATATTTTTTGCATCCATATTATCGTCATTTTTACAATTATAATTAGATGTTTAATAACAATTGTAAGATTTGTAAAATAAAAACTATTAAGAGATGATAATATTACATTGCAAGATAATACATATTAAGAATTAAATTAAAAATTATTCACCGTTTGAAAATGATGAACAAAAATATAGCTAATGTGTTAATATGCATACGTACGTCAATTTTCATTCACCAGAAGTCATTTTTTTAAATTGTGGGTTATTTATTAGTCAGATAAGTAGTATTACGTACCTACATTTTAAAAAATTATTAATACAAAATGTTATTATAGATGTAATCTAAAAATAATTTTGAAAAAATATCAATGTTTTTTCCAAAAACTATGTATTTGAAATTATGAAGAATTGTACTGTCAACTAATCTACTTTAATGTTTAATTTATAGTATTTTTCATAATATTATCCAAAAAAACATATTTACCTAAATAAATTCAATAAAACTCTGTTTTATTTTCACAATCAATGTTGTAACATAACACACAATATATTGTATTTATTGAGAACATAAATTGAGTTTTTCTCATCAATGATAAGTAAAACAAAATGGCGTAATTTTCATAAAATACAGGACAACAAAAAATATACACAAAGATTTGTAACTAACAAATATATCATTTGTAATTATTCTAATATTTCACAAATGTTTGATACACATTTTAAGTAGTACTAATTTTTTTTTGTTCAATGAAAACATTTTTTTTTTGTTAAATTTCTGCATCTTAAAAATGTCTTAAATATGTGCAAAATACTAAAACTACTAAAAATGACCCATTTGTTAGTTACAACATTTTAAACAGGTATTGATATACTCAGAAAACAGTTTGAAATCAAGAAACAAAAATCACCACTTGAATGAGCAATAGAATCTTCAAAATATTAGTCAATTTAGCTGCTACGTTAAGTTTGAAGATCGATAAATTAATTTAACTCATTTTACAATTTCATAAGAATTTAAGAAATTATTACAAGTGAAAATAATTTTAACGCTTGGAAATTTATTTATTCCAATTAAAATATGTAGAAACATACACTTATTATAAAATCAGTCAGAAAAAATAACGTCACAATTAATAATAGTTTTTCAACATGCAATTTATTCAAACGTTTGTAGCTGTTCTGGTGGTCGAGAGAATTATGTTTGAAGGAAAGTATGTTTCGTATGTCTCATGAACTGGAAGATCGGCGGTCTGCTCGGAGCCAAGAAGAACTCAGCGACGGTAGGGATGGAAAGAAGCCGCCTGGGCAGTGGCCGCGGCGTGGTACCTCTTGGCCGTGCGGTGGTAAGTTCCATCACCCGATCCTCCGTTGAATTCTCCGTCCTCTACCGCTTCAGAGTCTAAAATATAAACGGTGGCTTATTCTAATTTGCCAAAAAGAAAAAATTTTACATAATTTTTTTGTAATGTTATGTATGCAAACAGCGGGAGTTGAACCCCTGAATAGAAAATGACAACAGTTTCAACAACCAGATGGGTCATTCACATAACTTACATTTGACATTAGTAAAAATAATGAAAATAATTTGGGCAGCGTTCCATCACCACCAGCACCGGCAACCCACCACACAGATGCCAAAGTAAACGCTTTCACTACCTATTGGGGTGAGTATAGGATATTCAGAGTATAATACAGAGTATTAATTTTTTAAATCCTCGTATCGTTAATATGAATTTACGTTTGCATTCTGGCACATTTTGAAATGTTCATGTAGCTATTTTAGGAATTGCCAATGTTGCCATTATAAAAGAAATCAATCCCCCGCGCTTAATATCATTTTAATTTTAATAGACGTGAATCAAGTTGTTAATTAATATACATTAATATGTCCGCATTCACATTAACTGACAACATATTACACCAGGAGTGCATTTAAGATTATTTATATTTTTTAAAAAATCAATTCAAACACAATTATTCTAATGAAATGCTATGTTACAGAAGGTACTCTGGCCATGAATATTTTTTTTAACTCATTCGGTGTCCAGACTGCACCATACATGTTCATGGGCATTTTAGAAGTGTCCTTAACACGCTTGGCATAAATATCTGAACACATAAATAAATTGTGTTAAATATGAATTAAATATATTAATTAGAAAGATATACATATAAAGATATTTGAGATTCTGTAAAAATAAGGTAGATGACTCTTTCAAATAACGGAACAATTAAAATGTATTAATATCGAAAAGGTAATATATAGGTTTGAAAATTTGTCACTAAAAATATTGTCACTGTAGCATAGTTGGATAATGCATCTTCCCCAGTTAGGAAAGAGATCCAGGTTCTAATCCCGGTGGCGCAACAACAATATTTTTCAATAAATTTGATTTTATATGTATATCTTTCTAATTAATATATTTAATTCATATTTAAAATATCACAGACCTGTGTTCTGAATAATTACAACTTCACAATAAAAATGTGTTCTCCTAATAAATTGTGTTATCTGAATAGCTAAACTACCTAGAAATTCATTTCTAAAGGGAAATAGTAATGAAAAAGATCAAACAGTGAATAGATCAAGCTATGACATGAGAATGCGATAGCAATATTGTATCAACAGTTGGTTTGAATAGATTTTTATAAAAACATTTGTTGAAATGCACAGGCTTATTTACCTTTATAGCACACTCATTACGCATACCATTCATTTATAATATTCACATACATTGAAAACATACAAATCTTTGATACTTTTCTAAAACAAACTTTGTGAATGGATAAGGATAATTATGAGGAATCTGCCAGTCTTTACTTTTGCGAGCTGCATATATTATGACATTTTAATGAATTAAAGCCGGTCCAAAATAACACAATGAAAATAATTTTAATTCCAAAATGTATGTATGTACAAGTGGAATAATGAATTTGAAATCATAGCTGGTGGGTACCTAGCAAGACTCACATGATGATGAATTTCACATTACACGTACAGGAAGAAGAATGTACAGAACGGATGACAAGAAAATTATTTAAATTAGAAATTAAGCATATAAAACCACAATATTTTTTAATTTACCACATGACCGGCGATTATCCAGGATCGCATTAAGCTGGGTAGTAAAATTTCTGAATAACTTTTGATTCGACTATATAATATGTACTAGAAAGTAAAACTGGTGGAATTGCCAACACCTCATCGACGTTTTAATGTTTTCTTTTAATGTTATGAATGAGGTTCTGAAGCATTAAAGACACCTTCCAACAGAAAATGTTGAAGTATTGCCGAAAAGATTATAGTTGTACTGGAAGGTTTAAAAAATATTGCAATTAAACGAGAAATTCATCAACAAATTATAACAAAAAAAAAAATCTCAAGAATGTGAATCTATCCATTCCATCGTTTCCAAATAACAAATTTTCTATATATTTTTTATATTTTACACCATACATTAAATAAAAATCATTCAAATATATAATTACAATTATTTTTCAGGCTTGATAAATAAATGAACTCTTAACTGGGCTGAACAGAAAGATTGATGAAATGAAAAGGCTATTTAATTTTGCATTAATAATTTTGAAATAATAATAGATGACATTTTGCAGTCCATATAAAGCATCAGCTCGTTTTTGACTGTAGCTTAGTTAAGAGTTAAATAAATAAATAATTCATTATTTTTAGATATCAGCTCACCTTGCTTATATTTATCTTCAGATGTCATTGTCCTGTCCATTAAGCTGCTGAAACCCTTCATGTACTCTTTTTATTATTTGACATTTAATTAATTTTAATAATTTAAAAAATAAAGCCGTGCACAGACGTGCACTTAAAACCATAACACAACAAGCGGTGGACGTAAACAGTGTACTATAACACACATCACACCTTGTTTCACTTGGAATTGTCAAATCGATACATATCTAAAAATGTTATTTAGTTTAAATAAATTTAGCAAATCGAAATAGCAATTGTTATATTTCCTTCTTTATATATTTGTTTTATCAAGACAATGAAATCAGTGAAATTAAAAGGAAAAAAAATTACTTTAACTTTGTCAATGAAATGTTAACAATTTAAAATAATCGAAAAACTGGGATTGTTAAACATTATTGTGACTATGATTATGTTAAGATTGCAACAATTGTTAATTGATCATTAGTAATTCTTCGAACAATCTCTGGTATACTAGAAACAGTTGAATATCAGTTATCAATCATTGTTACAATCAAACACGGTTACAATAACGGTTTAACATCTCTACAAGATAGATGGACATCACATTATCATTACACTGTTCACATTGTGGCGAGGTACTAATATATGTTATGTTGCATTATGGCAGTACACGCTGCTCACATCTTTACCATTTAAATATATGCACTGAAATACTTAAAAAGCTATTTATTAACAAAACTAAATATTAATTTACAAGACTCGGGATGAAAATATAATGCTACGAATAACTTAAACCTTATATTTAAAACACACTTAACTTATGTTCATATAATAGCTTATTGTATTTTTACAAAATGTCAAATAACAAACAGCAGATTTAAACTATTGTTGTAAGAGTACAACCCAAAATAAAATTGTAGATTTAAGACTTCAAATTCAGATTGATTAAATGGTGAAATTAATTAAAAGCTATTTTAATTACCGAGTGAATGCATATTTTGCTTGTACATTTTACCAACAATACTCTAAAAAAGTGTATCTCCATTATTTTTTGTATAAACACGTATACGAATTATATTTACCATAAATCCGAGCGAGAACTGAGTGGAGCAAAAAGGCCGTGTCTGCAGCGAGTTGTGTAGTTTTATTTTATTCTTCTCGTCAAATAACCCACAGTAAAATTTACCTATCACAACTGAGACGTTCGAAAACAGTCTAAACCAGAGGCAACTTAGAAACTGAATATGCAGTCAAATTACATTCAAGCCATTGTACAGAGTGAATATTCCTATGCTCACACATCTTTTACTTCTTCCACAAAAATATTCCTCACACTAGTCAGTTATGTGACAGACGAGTGTGCATAAGTAGACTAAGGCATAGTTGAATTAAAATTTAGAAAATAAATAAAAATATCTGAATGAACTAGTGAATGTTAAAATGTATTTATTGGCAGCAATAGTGGTGAAAATTTAAATTTGATAAGTATATTTTATACAAACAGAATGAGATTACGTTATCAGAGTATATATAAGACGGTTCTACATTATTACGTGCATAAAATTATTTGAGGAATTGAAATGTCTTAAAAATTGAGAAAATGCATTTAAATTATCAGGTAGTTAAGTCATCAATATGTAATATATATACATTATTAAATAGATCATCTAAAATCAGTCTTATTTTCATACTGCAATGATTTATCCGTATTGTGTATATATCTACCTACTGATAGGGAACCTGCATTTTTAAATTTTTATATAATTCTTTATTTCTATAATCTTTCTACACACACGGACAGTAATCTCATCGTAAACCACGGCACTAAGTAGTATAAACGCGAAAAAAAATATTGCAAAATTAATTTTAGATTGAAAGTTATTTTTGAAAATGCCCACTTTGCTCGACGACAACACGTCGGAAAGGACCATTGTAAAACTTTATTCAAATCGACATTAACAAACTGCAAACGATTTTCCCTATTACAAACCGAAGGACTGTGGTTCATTTCACTAATCACCAAGCTGATCCAACTTTCATTCACTTAAATCATCTGATTCGAGATTTATTGGAAAGTAATAAATTATCTATTTTATGATCAATACCTTATGAAAATAGTATTGCAAAATAATCCATCAAAATCAATTCTTTTTGACTTTGATAGAATATATATATATATATATATGTACCATTATTAATAAATACCCAAAACTACTGTTATAGAAAATTTTCACAGGTTCACAGGAGTAATTTAAAAAAATGACAATATGAGGTCAATGCCAAATTACCAGTAGTCACATTGAATAGTATTGAGTAAAATTAATGAATCATTCGGCCAACAGGAAGCAAACCCATCTATCACACTATTATCACATTTTTATGTAATATTTTGCTTAATTACCTGTATTCTTATCACGCCCATACTCCTAGAAATGATTTCTTCAGTCCATCTCTCTTTGGAGACCTCAAGTTTGAGCCAATAAATTAATCTTAAATATCATCACAGCAGACATTAAACATTAGCAATTTTTAGCAAACTTTGAAAATGAAGGAATATTATATAATTTCAAATTGATAAACTGAACTGTGTCAAAGTGAATAAATGAAATTCGATATGAAAGAATTAAAGCGTAAACTGTAAGCGGAAAATAGAAGTCCGTGTTCAAAGCCTCTTATGATGATGAAGCATACCTGACGGCGTCGTCTTCGTGGACCAGCACACCAGATCGGAGGTTGCAGATGGAGAGGATGGGCGTGGGAACATTTGTGTAATTAATATCAATATGTACTTGACAACTCAAAAAATAGAAAGATAAGAACAACTTTATGCTACCAGTATTATGATAATCATCTCAGAGAGGTAACCTAAAATAATGTGAGCAGTTGAGAAGTACGATGTTGTACACAAATGGTAGGATTAAAATGGAAGGAAGGTTTCTTGAATTGAAAATGCCATTTTCCATTTTAAATTTTCCTTTTTATCTACGTTGAATAATGTTCTTACAATAGATATATACTCCACAAATATTTGCAAGTGGTATAGTAATAATTAAACCAGTAATAAAACCATTATTTAAAGAAAGCTTAATATAGAAACTACCAAACACGTATCTAATTACGATACAAGGGCTAACTGCTAGATTACCCATGTATTCACCTATGATCAATGCAGTATCTACTAAATATATACTTGAAATTAATTAATGTAACATGTGTACAATTATAATTATCAATACTTAAATTTCACACAACAATTTTAAAATTAATAATTTAAACCGTAATCAACTAATTATTTTAGGTTAGGACGACATCTTCTATCATAATTTATAATAAACATAAAGTTAACTTATACAAGTCTATTTCAGTTTTTTGATTTGACATTAAGGATATATTAATATATTTGGTTGCACAATACATAGACACATTTCTGGGACAAGCGCATTTACAATATAATCAAATCAAAATACAGAAACCTGCGACATCCTCCGCTTCCGTCTATTCTCGCAACAACCGCACAACACTCCTCGCTTCCGACACATACACTTGACATTGAATTAATTTTAGTGACTCTGTGATGTGTAAAACTAATATAAAAATTAATTACTTAAAATGTTATCAAGTTAACCGTAATTATTAGTAGGTAGAACTTATTGGATACCTGTACATCAGTCGAAATTGTTCCTAAAGACCGCGGATTTTTATGTACTCTTGCATTACTTTACTATTAACAATTAAAAAGACTTTCATTAAGACAAATAAATAACACTTGCTCTATCTTTATAATTTACTTTAAATATTTGTGTGTCTCCGTGCATTACAGTGAGAGAATTCATTAATGTATAAATTTTACTAATAACCATTTGTAATGAGTAAATACCTGCAATAATATTTGTAACCTTGATAATTTGTATTTTGGGGCTATCCACTGCGGGTAATATATATGTATGTATATATATATATATATATGCCTGGGGCTCCCCACTCCGTTGTACCAAAACTTTAGAATATTTCCACCCAGGGAACCAGGAAGGCGCTCCAAGGCGCTTCCACTCACAAATGCTTCTCTGGCCTATGTTACGAGTCATATAAATGTCAATATAAACGTTACCGTCAAAACTACAATCTAACGGCTGTGTCAACAACTGATAATTAGTCAATTACGATAGTTAAATTCATTAATTACATTTATATATTTTTTCACAATATATACGTACATATATATAAATATATATATAATGCGTAGTGTTACATTTTTTCAATAATTGCTTAAAATCACTACAATTTCTAAAACTCATGATTAAATTGATTATAATTATTGAAAGATGCAATCGCTATATTATATAATCAATGTATCGAGTGTCTTGTTTCCATAGCTTTATAGTTGGAAGAATGTCTCCAAATAATAATACATAAGCCTACTCACTAATAAGATAATCATACCATTAATAACGCCATATTAAATGTCAATTTGTATTCTAGAGGAAATATATTGTTAATATATAAATAAAGCAATATCAAATAAGTGGTCTCCCGTACGGGTCGTGCCGTGATGGTGCTGTGATGGTGCGGTGCCGGCGCCGTGCTGGTGAACGGGGGGCTACAGCGCCGGAGGTAACTCCCTAGCGACAGACCGAAAACATCGAGTAACAATCTTACATATTTTTCTACCTATTTCAATTAAATCATTCGATAAATTTCTATACAATAAAACCATTTTGCACTCTCGTCTACGCTTCGTAAAGATAAATTTTTTCACTTTATAATTCAACAACTAGCTTTAATTCAATTAAGTTAATAATATTAATCTTGTTTCGCACGATTGCCAATTTGTCAAGTATCGTACAAAGTCTATATAGTTTTATGGTATAATACAATTTGACACCGAGGGGCCGTAAATATTTCATCTTTTTTCGGGGGAATAACCGATAATGTAGTTATTATAATATTACTAGTATCCAAAATTATTATGCGCGCGCGCGCACGCAATCAAATAATCTATCGAGACTCTACATTCAATTAAAATATCTTTCGCTAAAATAATGTTAACAAAAAAAAATATCAACAAAACATTTAACTAAAAAATACGGATCAGTCCGCAAACTTTATGAAAAGAAAGTCACACTAAGAGATCCTAATAATACCGGATATAAAATTTGGGTAGTAAAAATAAATAGTCTATATATATATATATATATATATTCAAGTATATATAAAGGCGGCCAAGAAAGGGGATTC
This sequence comes from Eubasilissa regina, assembly GCA_022840565.1. NCBI lineage: Eukaryota > Metazoa > Arthropoda > Insecta > Trichoptera > Phryganeidae > Eubasilissa > Eubasilissa regina. The sequence goes on from JAINEB010000007.1 coordinate 32,642,657, forward strand.
TCCGCAAGTCACGCAAGATACAGCCCGCCCGCGGTGTGAAGCCACGGGGGTCGTCTACGGTTAAAGTTACTTAGGTACCTCAATAGATGGATTACACATATACATAGTTGAATACAGTATCACAACAAAGTAAATAAAATAAACTATTTTATAACACAGACGTGCGGAGCAGGGCGGGCGCACGGGGTCGCCCGTAGGGTTCACAAGGCAGCCATTGTTTAATCAAACGTTATTTACTTAGAACGTAGCCCCTTAAACCTAACTGTAAGAATAAACATAATTAGCTATCTCGTAATGAACCAAGGAACATTAGTCAGTGTTCACACTCACTTCACTATAATAATCATAAAGCTTAATCAAGCAAGCAATATACAAATGATGAAACACTTAGGAAGAGCTATATAACCCATTAAGTATAATTATTCACTAGATGAACCCTACAGGGCGCTCCCGGCCATCCCTCTCCGCCTTATATATTTCCTAGGCATCTTATTATCTTTATACAAATTTCCTAAACTCGCTGTAACTTTTGTTTAGATAGTAAGTTAAAGTAGATAGGCAATATACATCACCAATGTTTTATATATTTTGTCTCACTCCAATGTAGATAAGGTTAAGTATAAGGTATTTTACTTTTATGCTATTTAAACATATGTTTCACTATCATTATGCTTATGCAACTTGAGCATTGAGGCTTAAAATTAGTTAACTTATGTGTGTCTGTCAGATTGGTATAAATAAGGGAAACAACCAAACGCAATCTGCAATAATAAACTTATGTGGTGAATTTACAATTAAACCATAAGTTAATCCTAATCAGTTCTAGTCTAGGGGTATATAACCGAGGATCTAATATTTATAGCTTACGTGTAGGTTTCTTTATGTCAAAACTAGGCAAGTTAGTTAGTGTCTGTCGCGTGCCGCGGGACGCAACCATGGGGAGTTACCTCTCAGCATCCTGCTTCTACTGATCCGCAGATAAATGCATTCAATCCATCGTCGCTCACCAGCCGATCACCCGACCGCCGTATTTGTCACCGCGTAAGAGAGACCGATAGTTCAAATAATTCGTGAAAAGAAAAAACAACATATAAAATGTTACATCAGCTATTCCTCGAGCCCAATAATTATACGAATATCGTCAGCCTTGTTTCGTTAGCCGGGTCATCAGAGTACCACCTATGTGTCCTATGTCAAGATACAAAGTAACTAAAGTTTACGTGCTAAGGGCAAAGTGGCCGAGATTTTAAAATTAACCTTAATTTAACCTGACGCGTAAAAGCAATGCTCGTGTGGTTTTTAAAAGGTAGTCATCAAAAAATCTACAATCTTAAGCGTTAAAGGCTTACAATTAAAAACAAAATGTATTACAATAAACTTAAACTACGTTACTATAACACCTCCAGATCAGAAATGGGCCCAGCAAAACATTGCGTACTAAAATAGATCAACTGAACGACTAAACAATAACATTGTGATTAAATATTGTAAGCCAACATTCTCGGGTTAGGGATTCTGTAGGGGGCAGTTTGGAAGGGGCGCATCATCACGCCCATGCTATTGACGCAGTCCAAGTTGCCGGCGGACAGCCAGGCATAAGACACGGCCCTGCCCCCCGGCGTGAGGTGATACTGCCGGAAGGCGTTCACTTTCACACCGGCCTTGGAGTACGACACGCCCGACAAGTAGTTGACCTCCGCGGCGTCAGGAGTGGGTGCGGTAATGTTCACGCTGTAATGCGCGGGATAGATTTGCGCATCTGAATCGGCCAGCGATAGATTCCCCACAGAATAGGCGGCCATTTCCACAGCTCGGGAATCGTCTGCGTAGCAAAGGTTTTCGTTGAAATCGTACGGTGCGAAGATGTCGGAGGATTTTAGTTTGACCGATTGCTGGGCCGACTTGTCGCAGGTGTATCGCACGACTCTGTCCGTAGGGAGGTCAGGGGGGAAGGGGGAGGGGTCAGACACGGTGGCGTTTCACTTGGCGTGGTGGTGGGGCGGTCACGACGCAGGCCACTCCTTGGTGAAGTCAAAGTGCTTCTGTGGCTGCAGTTGGCCCGGTTGCGTGGTGGGCTGGTGGGACGGGTGCGCTACCCCTGCGGAGTATCCTCCCTCACCTGCTGAGCCATACGCGGAGCGCGGAGGCACGCCGCCGTATGAAGATCCCTGTTACAACAATATCTTCATTATTCCATGAATATATAATGCACTCCCGCCGCAATGCTGCGGTGAATAACAAGACAAATACAGTCAATGTTACCTTAAATTCTACTACCTACTCTCCTAATGCTTTTCCACTGAAGATGTATTCAAGTATCTAATAACTATGAAAATGATAATTTTTAAAGATATATCACAATAAGAATTTGGGCACCAACTATGCTAACATAATATACTTTTAACTTTATCCTGAATATTATTCAGAAGCACACATGGAACACTATTTGAATGTCAGGAGTCTGGCGGCAAAACATTATTAAAAACTAACATTGTTCAAATTTGTAATAATAAGATGAAGGGCCTAATTTCAAGTTCAGTTTTATTTGGTATAACTGACCTGATCCTGCTGCTGGTATTGCGCAGGTGGGTACTGTTGATAGGCGGCGTAGTCTTGCCCCGGCTTGCCCGCCCCTCCCACCCCTCCAACACCCCCGGCGCCACCTCCCAGCGAGCCCGGAGCGCCTGAACCCCCTCCGCCGCTACCCCCACGTCCGTACATCTCACCTGTAATATTATGTCGTTACAACATATGATATGAAATAAATAATAATAAAAATAATATATAACACCATTCATAAAAATTAAGGGTAAATGTGACACCATCACAAACCGGCATCCATTGAGAACCTTTTTCTTATTAATTTAGCTAAACTGGGCAAGAATAATAGCAATAATTATGAATGTCAAAAGGACAGGACTTTATTATGAATGACAAATAGAAAGTGATGGTATTCGAAAAGGAAACCAAGACACCGTTCCAAATACTTGGAGGTAATGAATGGTTGGAACAAGTAGATGAGTTTGTGTATTCGGGAAGTATGTTTCATAGAAACTGGGGCCGAGAAAGATATGGAAGAAGGGTGCAAGGAGGGTCCCTGCAGGGAACAAAGTGAACAGCGCTTTGAAAGGAATAATATCTAATGGGAATTTGTCACCCGAGGCAAGACTAGCAATACACAATGGAGTTCTGGTAACGACACTGGTGTATGTAAGTGAGGCCTGGAAGTGGCAGAAGAGAAACGAAAGTACATTGAATATGCAGTGGAAATGAGGTCACTTAGGCGTATACATGACAGATTCATCAATGACAGAGTAAAAAAAAAACTGAAGAAATAAAGCAAGAATGTATAGCTCATCTTAACATCACTAGTAAGATTAAGAAAGGATCATTTCGGTGGTTTGGTCATATAGTGCGAACACGCAAGCGGATATGATGCAAGTGTTGATGGCACCAAAAATAGAAGACATCTGCAGAAGACTTGGCATGACCAGGTAAACCAAATGGTCCTGTTAAAATCTCAAAAATTGGTAAGCTTGTATGAAAAGATGTACAAGTGGGGATGAGGTGAGAATTGTGTCAGGACAGAAACGTGTGATGCTCTATCCTCTCCGCCTACCCCCGCGGAGAAACGGTGTGATGATGAGTAAGGACAGGACTGTGGAGTTCTATCACCTCTGTTTACCTATGTGATCATGGGTTGATGCGATATATTAGGTTGTTTCGAAAATAACGGCTGATTTTAACCTTCAGATTCAATTAATTATTTAAAGAGTAGATAAATCAATATGATTAATCAGAGGGCTATTTGATTTGACACATTTTTTCCAACAAATTAAAAACTTATTATTTATTAATAAAAATCAGGCAGATTTCAATCCAAGAACTCTTTAAAAGAATTTTCTGCTGATTCTGTTATTGAATTTTTTGCTGTAAATAGTTATCGAGGACCTTGAAAAGGTGACCGTCATAAATCAAAACGGGTCCTCTTTGTGCCGGTTACTTATTACGAGTTTTCTCCTAATAAAGCTTTTAATTCGTCATTTTCAATAGTAGCGGGACTCACTGTTCGGAAATGGTTCCTTCACCAGATGCTCGAGTGTTGAGATGCACAATGCTCAAGTTTAAAAAAATGTACATGCATTTTTCAAGGATTAATTGCCAGACTCAATAAGTTAATAAATATAGCAGATTCCTAACATTGAAACAAAAATAAATAAACAAATATTTCCTAGCAAAGCATGCTCAAAATAATATATTAAAATTGGTCATTATTTCCAAAACAACCTAAAATATAGATAGATATATATATTTACATACATTTATACAGATAGCAAGATAATAGTGGGTATATTGAGAGTTTCATTATTATATTATAATGTAGGAAAATATGTAAATATATTAATAGATATACATATATTAAACTTCAGAAAAAGATATATTAAACTAGAAAACCTTGAATAATGCCTTCGTAAACAACATTATTTGGGTGAAGGTTCACAGTGCTTGATAAAACATTTTGCGCGCAATAAAAAACAAATATTGCTGAAATTGATACCTTGAAATAAATAAAACATTACATTTACTCAGTGGGAAAAACTAACAATATTAGAAAAATTTAATTCTGTTCGAAAGGAAACAAATCAAATCAAATCAAAAAAAAAAATACAGCAATACCTCAATATGAACTTCACTAATGAGAATAAAGTGCTTATTTGTAGTATGGATAACAAACATAACTTAAATATACTACATTGTGAAAATATAATGATTAAAATATATACAAATGTAAGAATAATATTATATATAGGAAAAATATTATAAATTAAAAATAAAATTAGCTATTAGGAGAACCTCCTGCATTTCGACAATATTTCATAACATTTTATCCGATACACTGTGGTAATAACACGAGTAAATGAGATTCGTTAAACTTTGAGTCAGGCCCGTAACCAGTGAAACCGATGACACAGTGAGGTATTACTGTACGGTCAAGACGTGGGATATGATATCTCACCATTTCCGTTGGAAGTAGAATTCCGCAGCATGCTCCAGCCATTCCATGAACCGACCCCTGATGCCCCTCCCGGACCTGACAAAACCCCGCCGAGAAGTTAATAACGGTCCCACGGATGAGTCCGTATAATGTTTAAACAAATTGTTTTTCAATAACTGTCGAAAAGTCATCCAAAAACTATATGACTAATATTGTTGAAGTGACACGGAGACCGAGAAATTCACTACAACGTAATAGTAGTGTAAGTAATAGTCGAGCCACGGTCAGAAATTATGGTTTTGGGATGAAAATTTTTCAGAAAGCAGGATGCAGCCAGTGTTCCCTCTAAATGTATGCAGTTTATGAAATGTTACCACGCACTACACACAACTTTCCGCGCATCATTCTGATAAAATAAATAAACATTAAAACATCTGCCCAAATTTTTACAAAAGATGACGTCACAAATATACTGATTATTTTCAAGAATTGTAAGTATAGGTATTTTGACCTGGACCATTTTATTAGAATTTACATCACCATACGGCATCCACATTCTTGGGACATCATTTTTGAAATATTTTAGGAATTCAATACCTAATAAGTTCTATTGTTGATTTATTTTATGTCTAATATAAAGTTCATTAGATTTTCTGCATGCGAAAAAAACTATTAAAATCTTTTCCGTGAAATAAAAAAATTAGGAGGGACATTGGATGCAGCGCAGTAAACTTCTTTCATTAACAAATTTAATTATTCTTTTAATAAATATTGCTATTTTATGAGATAATTTCTCATATGTAATGTACGATAACTTACTGACGGAGAAAAAAGATTTTCAGAAAATATAATATTTAAAAAACTGTTTCAGATTGGAATCAGTTATCAGAATGTACTTTGTCAAGGCAATTTTTAAATCTGAGTATTCCAAGAACAAATAAGAAAACATCTACTAGGTTTTGCAAAATTCAATTAATCAAATAATCACAATTAATTAGTGCACATGCGCACCTTAGGTTTAAAAAATAGCACTATCTCCGATGTACTGTAATGTGTGGAAAATAATAAAATATAATAATAATAAATAATTAGTAAAATTGTAAACACAAATACACCGATAATCTTTTCCTTTTCTCGTTGGTGAAAGCGCGACAAACTGGACTAACTTCTTTCATACATTTATAAGTTCATTTATATGGTTCTCCTAGTTAAAAAATTTTTCAATTAATTATTCTAGAAGCAACAAAACAGATTTATAAAATCAAAGCAAAAAAGCATTATAAAATAAAAAAGCCAATTCACATTAGGAGTAGTATTGAATACATAGTAACGTAATAATGTAATATTGGCTTTTTAATTTTTTTTTATTACTGCATTAGCTAACTTATAAAAAATGATGAAAGTGGCCACCATCTGCGTTAATGTGATTTAGAAAGATAAAAATGTATTAAATTATTGATTTGTGCACAAGTATTGAATACAAAAAAAAAAAATCAATTTCTTTATATAAAATAATTTTGTGAATTTAAAAACAGACAGGGGGGGGGCTGGTTTCATGATAATCAAAGCTCATAAATAAATCAGTTACTAGTGATGACTCATTTGTGACAAATTCTTAATCGTTTACTTGTATGATGTGAACGATTTTTTTGTTATTTTATAACATTGAATATTTGTAACATCAGTATTTAAAATTAATTTGATCATATGAAATATCAGAACTGTTTAAGAATTGTTATTACAATCAAAATAAATTACTAAAAGAAACCATAAGTTATTAGTGAGAAATGTTAAGTTTCAAAGTATTATATGAAGTGTACTCCTACCGTAGCTTCCATATCCCTGGGTCTGCGGCGGGTGCTGCTGATAATTAGAACCCCACTGCGGCGGGGGTCCCTGAGGCCCCGGGGGAGCTCCCCAGCCCTGGTAAGACCCGGGTCCGGAAGGGGTCCCGTAGCCGGCGTAGGATCCCTGCCCCGGGCTGGTGCCCCAGCCTTGATACCTGGACAGCGATAAAAAAAATTACAATTGTGAAAGTAAAACTGCTACATCGATTTGAAAAGCAACGTACAATGTTAAAATATCTTATCTGAAAAGTTTTGTTAAATGTTAAAAAAAATAATGTAATAACGTTGTCACATATCCGGTGAGAGAGTGTCAAGAGACACAACACTCTCATTCATTAAATATGCAACATCATTTACCACAAACATGAACGCCTCCAAATAACACATACATTTGGACACTGCCTGGATGTGGACATATATAACAAGCAAATGACTACGGCAGAAACGATGCAAGTGGCTAAAAAATAATATTCTGCACTCTCGATCACTCTACCCGTGCATGATGTTAGGCCCGGCCATAGGCATGTTGAGCGGCGGTCCGCCCATTTGGCCGTTGTGCCCCTGCATGACAGAGATGGGCGCCCCGGCTGGAGGACCCCATTGGCCGCCGTCGGCTGCGCCTCCCGCTCCGCCCCCTCCGGCCCCACCGCCCATCTTGCCCTGTCCGCCAGACCCGTCACGGGGCTCAGCGCGCTTGATCTCCACCTAAGAGAAACAATTGAAATCGATCCAAATTTAAATGTCCATTTTGAAATCGTACCTTACTAGTACATTACCGAGATGGTGCTATGTATAATGTATATGATGAATAACCTGCTAAACGATATGATTGCGATTGACCCTCTAAATTTGTTGTTAGGCAAGATTTGCTTTTTTGTCCAGGAGCTGTATTATTTAACAAAACTATTCCAATGCAGTCTTGTTTAGAAAATGAAAAGAGTGCTTAAATTTAATTGCTCATTTAAAATATCACATATTTATATTTAATTTATTTCACTAATGTGAAAGAAAAGAATAATGTAATAATGAGTAATAGAATGTGATTTACCTGTTTTCCTTTCAGGTTGATGTAATGTTCTTGGGTGACACGTTCCACAGAGACCTCATCCTCGAAGGACAGAAAACCAAAACCTAGAAGAAAATATTAACATCAAAGTGGTATCGGGCGGTAAATAATTGCAATCTCAGCAGACTGTAAAATAGTTTAACTATAATCACTTTCTACTATTAACTGTGACACTAACCCCTAGACTTCTTTTTCTCCTGGTCGTACATGATGACTACCTCCATGACCTTGCCGTAGCGGCAGAAGAACACCCTCAAGTCGGTCTCTGTGATGTTGGAAGGCAATCCGCCCAGAAAGACCTTGGGGTAACCCCCTCCGCGCTTGGGTTTCTGTAGAGTGCGCGGGTTGCAAGGCTTCGGATCGATGGTCCTGTACCGAGAAAGATCCCATAATAATTCATTTGTCAACTCACATTCATTTAGTGAAAACAAATTAAATTTTGTTCGAACATTTCTGCTAAGAAAGATCTAACCACGTTCAGCTTCTTCTTTAGTTCAAGCGTGACTCGGCAAATTGTTTATTCCATTCAAAAAATACTTCAAAATTTACTGTGATGATGTGAAGTGATAAATACATTTATAGTGATGACCGACAGGAAAAAACATGAATCAATCATGTAGACTACTTTAAATTTAAAAATAAAACTTATTTCTTAATAACACACGACCCACATCTTCAAGGACAAGATCACACTCCAAATGATATCATACTATTATTATCTTGGCGAGTATTATAATATTTTCAGACAAATTAGCAATAAATTAACAATCATTAAAAGTTATTACATAATTATAAGACAAATCTATACTTGTGATGTTCTTTTTTATTTCAATGTTCAAATGAAAAAATATCTGATCAATGAAAGTACTAATTTGGTTCCTTTAACAGTTTTAAATATTTTTTCTAACTTCAGTACAAACAAATATACTAGTAAAGCAGTGGCAATGTAGATTAGAATTATCAAAAGAAAAAACTTTTAAATTATATTCTTTGAGCAGGATTGAAATTCAGTAATTTTTTTCGAACATAATGGTTAATGAATGGAGCGAACACGATTTACAAGAGCTGAAGTAGGTGGTAACTGTGATTAATACATATCTCACAATCTTTGAAAGGAAGTCGGATGGATTTTGAACGAAATCCTCTTTCTTGAGTGTGAAGTATTATATACCACGAACATGAACGTCTTCAAATGTTGACATCATTTGAACACAGCCTGGATGTGGTCAACGTGAGATATTTAAGGTCTCCACTTGATAAATGTGACTAACAAATAGGTCATTTTTATTTGTTCTAGTATTTTGGGTGTACATTTTTGACCCATTTGAAAATGAAAAATTTGTCAGTTAACGATACATAACATAGAAAGGGTCGACATACTGGATAAATAAATGTATAAACAAACCAAAATGATGAAATTATTAATAGGAATATAATATAACTTCATAAAATGAACCTGCCTCGATACATTTCCAGCAATCTGTTTCGGTTCTGGTGTAAAACTTTGTACATCCTAATATTTCCACAATTGAATATAAACATGTATAACAAACATATCTCCAAGCATTCGATAGAAACATGGGAAAATTACCAAACATTTATAATCATCACTTTAAACAAATTCAAGGTCAGCCAAGAACTTAAAACAGATCATAATTTTGAATCTAAACTAGTTACAAAAATCAAACAAAATTGTATTTATTATTGGAATGATTTTCGACTTGAAGATATAATTAACGGTCACAGAATTTTAATAAAGAGCCCGCAGGCTTCCAGCCTCACCTGCCATCCAGTGTGTGCGGCCCGTTGTTAAGGACCACATTGACCAGTGAAGGCTCGGCATACGTGACAAATCCAAATCCCCTGGACCGGCCGGATTCGCTGTTCTTCATCACCACGCAGTCGATCACATCGCCGTAGTGCGAGAAGTATCGCTGGAGGTTCTCCTGGGTCGTCTCCCAGGACAGGCCTCCCACAAACAATTTTCTGTCGGAGAGCCAATATACGACATAAATCGAAAATATACTTGTTTCAGAACAAATGTATTGCAGAGATATCTCTTCGGGCGGCCATCGGCAGCTCGGGTCTGATGATATGTGGGTGCAGACATTCCGCAATCATTGCATTCCTTATACTCAAATATCTAGTGTTACTCCTTTCCTAAACAAACAGCTACTCTAAACCGGGATAACTACTATTAGGATCTCCATTTACTTGTCATGTCAGCAAATTACAGATAACTAAATAATTTATTTTTCTAAAGTATTTAAAGCTTTCAAAATAAGTTTTGAACAGTACTCACAACATGATTTAGGATTTCAATGTGGCACAAAGCATTTACAGTTCACAAAGAATACTGTTTCTCAATCAAATACCATTATATAATTGGAGACTACAATAAATATTTCACTTTCTCTGAATTATTGAGGAAATTTGGGTAATTAGATGACTAACAAGTAATTAGAAACTTAAAGTTAGCATTCCCAAAGTGTAACTTGGTATATATATACAGCTAGAGAAGTGATAATGCCTATACCATATTAATTGTTTTCAAAAACTTTCACTAATAATAATATATAAAATGCTGACTTTTATCTGCATGCATCGCTACTTCTTACTTTTAAATAAAAAAAAATTCTAGTACATATTGTAAACATAGCTAATAGTTATATATAAAATTCAGAATTAATTATATGAGTAAAATGAAAGGTAAGATAAAATGAGTTCACTTCTTCTCACAATAGAAAGTGTTCCAAGATTAAGAAAGTACTTTCCATGCCTTGGGAGCACTGCAATAAAAACAATTGAAAACAAGAAAACTTGAATGTAAAAAAAAACACTTTATTCTAACCAAAGTAATATGGTCAAGACATGAATGTTTATTTTGGTTTCAGCAATAAATAAGATTATGGCAACATTGGAAAACATTATTTTATTTGCTACATCACACCAAATAATTGATGTGTGGTAGAAGCGTGTTTTGTTTACAAATACATTGAACACTGGATTCCATTGATTAAAGCAGTCTGATAATTTGATAACAATTTATCTTCAGGCACAAGTATTGTCACAGTCCTTGCTAATGTTTAATTAATTCGATAAATCAATGTTTTATTAGCTACTCGCGTTCTCATCGCGCATTTATGTAACATAAATACGCCGCATCGTAGATGCACAACAAATTCGAAACTTAAACACGAATAACAATTTCATTGAAGTTATTATTGACATTCTCTTGAAAAACGCCTTAAAACAAAATGAGAAATCATTTCCAATAGTGTAACATCTCACGCGAAAGAATTAGCATAAGGTAACATTCACCTTATGCTACGAAAATACTGACATCCACTAATTAGCACTATGCGTGATTTGAGAAATGTTGAAAACCGAGCAAAAAGATTCGATTGAAGTTTGTGTAATTTTGCATATTTTCCGTAATCAAAACTGCGGAATCGTGATTATAAGAAATTTACATCGGCCATGACCGTCGACAACGCCGTGAGACTGCTCGAAAGGCTTGGGGTCGCTGCCCGCTCGCCGGCAAGGAACGTGACGAAGGCAGATTATACCGGTCCATATTAAGGGACGTATTGCACTCATTCTGATCAATTTTCACGGTACAGATCTGCTAAAATCCTTAATAAATACACAAATCGTCAAAAACATAAACAGTTACAAGAAATCTTGACCAACTCCGATTAATGAAACGTGGTTTCACTGCCAAGCCTGCTGCATGACCTATTAAGATACAAGATATCAGCAAACATGATTGAAGAAGAAATTGAGAAAAATATAACTTACCCCTTCTCATCATCATCCATTTCTTGAGTCATACGCATAACTTATTTATAGATAAAATAATAACTAAATGGTTGGCACCGGTAAAAGACACCCAAAACCACACAAGCATAAACCTACACGATTATGGCAGAACAACTACATCCGGCTGCCCGAAAATGTACTCCGCATTGATTCTCAAGCTACCTCCTTATTTTGTATTTAGCAATATAAAATATTTACTGATCAGTTAAACGATTAATTTTATAATTTTAATAATACTTTGATAGGTTTATTTATATTATGATTCTATTTTCTTGTTTATTTTAAAGATAAAACATATAAAGGCTTCTTTTGACTCGAGTGTTAGTACAATTATTTTAACTAGATGGCACGGTCAACGATTGATTCATTAAATCATTACTAGATTGCGCTAGTGGTCAAAATATCATAACACGACGATACACCATTGATCGCAATTGCCGTGTTTGCGTATTTTATGTGATTTATTAATTACTAACTCATCTGTTACTGATCTTTCGTACATCTGTTTTACTTGAGTCCTCAAATAATGCTTTAATTCATATTAATGCACTACTGTGACATACAAAATAATATTGATGTTTCTTCGATTCCCCCTCCATATCAAATGAGAATAGTAAAATTTGCACCTTTAGACGAATTTGATTCAATTGCATTATTTATTAAATCAAGTAAACTGGTCTAACATTCTTGCAACTGGCGATTAAGGTTCAGTAGTACATAACTTCTCGATTCAATACACATATGTCATCAGTTCGTTCAGAAATCTTTATATCCTCCGTGATATCATTCTGCCATCATTAAGTTAACTAAGAAAAAATACAAGCAACACAAAAAGTTCAAGTTCAGCTCAAAAATTCTGGAGACTACGTTTCATTTTCTCTTAAGATAACGCTAATAAACACCAACATGAAAAATAGGAAATTTTCTGTTCACATAAAGTTTTCGAATTATGTTAAATTCAAAACTAAGTTGCAGGATACACCCAGCTCCATGTTATTTATAGGAGATAAGCTGAAAATGTGGTAGATACCGAGAAGAAGATCGTAACAACAGTATGTTCAAGATTTAAGTTGACTATGATTCGCATTTATTTTTCTAAATTCAATGGTTTACCATTTCACTATAAATAAATGTATTGTACAATTTTGTAATTCTTCCTGTTTTATTTTTTTGATGTATAAACATTTTGATCTTGCACCCCAAAAATTAAGTAAGCACGTAATACGTATCTTAATGTGACGGAAAAGTGACCAAATAAATGGTGAATACATATTTTATACAGTAACCCATAAACATGAAATTTAATAATGTTTAGAAAAATACGTAATCGAAAAGTATCAATATAATGTCGTTTCACATGCTGCTAGGAGGGTAAAGAATTTATTTGTGAATTCAGTACCTATACGGTACCTGTTTATGCGCTTTTATACTTCGATAGGTAGGCCTGGTATGAAATTTTGAATATGTGTGTTCTTTTTGTGTGGATTTAAAAACAAAAGCGAAGCGAAGAAACAGTTTTTCCAGTTCGGACGGACTTTTACGGTGGCAATATAAAAACATTTTATATTATATATTTTCGTATTATCGGTTGTGAGAAAGCTTTCGGTGGCTGACCACAGAGTTAAGGACCATCAGAATACAAGGAAAGCGACGTCGGAGTCTATCAGCATAGGTTCACAAAGGTTTGTATATTTTCGATTTTCGTTGAATTACTATATTCAACATAGAAAACCCAGCATTATCTATCGAATTATTTACGGCTACAGTACCTTCCTAAAGTTTAAATAAAAAAAATAACACACAGGTTGAGTATCACATATAAATCATCGACTTAAACTTTCAACTGTTCTCAAACTTCATGAGGTGATGCTACGCCATTGAAACTTTGATAGAAGGATCTTTAACGATATCCTAATTAAAGTCTTTAAAAATCGGAATGTACCCTTAAGCTGATATTTAAAGCATTTTATGAAAATTAGATGCACTTACCCCAAATTTATGTTCTGAAAAAAATTACAACTTCACAAATAATAATGTATTCTATTTAAAATGTATATGCGTTGTATTGAAGTATATCCAATAATTTAATAAAACGAAATTGAAAAATCCCTGGCGTCTCCTAGAGATTATTTCTCAAAGTAGGTATTCGCAATCAAATAAATGGAACGTTTGATACATGAATTTGAAATAATTGCAATATATAAGTTCGAAAATTGGTCGACTATTTACAAAGCTGACTTAGTGAAATTGGATAACGCACTTCCCCGGATAGGAAGAAATCATTGGCGGTCGGTGATTTTTTGTAGAAGGGATGCTGGATAATAAGTTTATACTGACTAATGATTCAATTACACAATTCACTATTTTCATTTACAGCGTTAGAACACGTTGGTGAAGTATCTGTGTTATTTTCTGTACCCATTTTTTATTTAAATGATGAATTAAATAGATAATAGATAATAAGGATATTCAATGTTTCAATAATTCGGTTTCAAGTATTCAAGCCAAACTGTCAAAAATGCGTCACACAAATAATCCGCTTGCTTTACAATATGTATGATATTCTGTGCATTACATCCATAAGCATTAAAGACGTATTTTGTACGTTGGATGCTGTTAAAGAATGCGTATACAGTATTCTAAGACCTTGACAGGAGGAACTGAATGCGCATGCGTTAAAGTCGAATACTTTCAAACGTTGTGGCTACGGAACGAATGATAGAATCCACTGTTGCTGGTATCTGTGTCTTTACGCGATTCATAGATGTTCGAAAATTGTCAAAAGTGTCGTAGTGTGTGTTATGACTGGTCTCTGAAGGACAGGACGAATTTATTTGCAGCAGTGCTGTTTTCCACTAGAAACAAAAAGTCGAAAGCTTTTTAACTATAGGATACAAGGGATGCGGAGCATCCAAAGCATGTATGAAGCGACCGCGCCTGTAAGAAATCCTGGTTCAAATCCAGGTGGCAGCTAAAATATTTTTTCGGTCAATTGAGTTTATCTGGATGTATATCTTTTTAATTCATTTTAATTGTATTAAATAAATAATCACTTTACGCCTCTGCTCAAAGCGTACACAAACAAACCTACCATCAAAATAATCGATCGCCATCTTACTTCGTGGGTCCTCAGTGGCGTGACTGCGCTGATGCACCCAATGCGGGGGGGGACCGTGTGAGATAGGGATCCGAAAGTCCGTGCCTTATAATACATTTGAGAAATATAGAAACAATGGCAGCTTTCCACGACGGTACTGATTTTGAGAAAAACACTAGAAACTGATCAAATTTATTCAAAATTTTATGAAATGACAATTTGGGCTTTTGAAATGCAAGATTGCTGAATTTGCTTACGTTTTTTACAAAAACAGCTGAATACAGTTAATAGTATCCCGCTAATTAGTCGGATTAGGGAAGAGACCATAGCCAAAATGGTCATAATGCGAAGTAATGATATTTTTCATTTGCGACTGCGTATAAACGTCCAAAAATACAATTTAGTTTTTTTTTAACTTGTGATATGAGACAAGAAATCTATTATTGATCTCACTATGTAATGAATATAATGGAGTACCGCTTAATATCCTTATACATTATGTACAATTGAAATCGTTTAACGTGAAACGGAAATATTTGTTCATATCAAAAGAAATTACAGATGCCGACCTAGTCAATGGGAGGATATAAACAGTAAGCAATTCGGTGACAATTCGGCCGATAGATAATTCGGGTAATGTTTAAAATGGTAAGAGTGGTGTGCGGAAAGTGGCATCCTTGTTTATTATCGGTCGGTCTAGACAATATAAAGTTGAGTCATAAACAGTGCACAATTTGGTGACGATGTGGCGGCCGATATATTATTGTATTCATCAAAGATACGAAATATTTTCATGTTAAATGAGAATAAATTACTCCGTTTTGTACGATTCAGAATACTTTTTCTGCGTTGAGGTTTCGTTTTTCCATTTTGCATTTTATCTAGTTGCGCCACTGGTGTTTCTATGCTTTTAAATCAGTGGTGCCAATCTGATGATAGTGGACGTGTACGTACATTGTAGGCACGTTCATCTAAGGCCCGACACTATTAAAAAAATGTAATTGACCTATGAATGCCGACGGCGCAGCTCCTAGGTCAGTGACAGTTGACAGCCGGTGACAGCGAACGAAGCAAACCTACGACACACGTGCAACGCAAATATTTCGGCATATCAAACATTTCGGATAGCTCATATTGCACTGACTAATTCAGATTAAACGAATTTAAAAATTGCAATGGCTTTACAAACGTCTATCCAGTTTCAGCCACGACAAACACAAAGAATTGTAAGTAAAGAACGGTGTATAATATTAAATAATTTAAAAAGTTACAATGTTATTCTCATATTTTATTTATACAAAATGGAGTTTAACGATGCAGATTTTACGTTTTATAAACAATATAGTCTAAATGTCGTCCATTTATCTCAAGATACTCTTGCAATCGGACACTGAAATTTGCGAACACGCGAGAGCAAAGCGTTGGTTCAATGGCAGCAACTTCACGGCGGATATTTTCTTGTTGGGCCTGAATTGTTCGAGGATTGTCGCTGTAAACTATCGAGTTAAGGTATCCCTACAAAAAAAAAGTCGCACGATGTAAGGTTCGATGACCGAGGTGCCCAGGGTATATCTCCATACTTGTCGATTAATTTATTGGGAAAAATTCCACTCGGCTTTCCCGTTGAAACTCTAGCTGTGTGTGGAGTGGCCCCGTCTTGCTGAAATTGTGTTCTATTGTTGAACCCGGTAAACAGCTGCAGTTGTGATACCAAAAACTCATCGGATCATTCGGCAATACACGTCAGCAGTGACCGTCTCTCTCTGGTTAAAAAAATAAGGGCCAATTATCCCTCGGGCAAAAATTACACACTACTGTCGTTTTTGGACAATGCAAACGTTTTTGATGGCGTTCCCTTGGATTGTCGGGGCACCAGTATCTCATGTTCTGCTTATTAACATAGCCTACGATATGAAAATGTGCTTCATCAGTAAACAATATGTTTCCAAGCGTTCGTGCTATTCCAAAATGTTTCAGCATCATTCTCGCTAAGGTTTCACGTAAAGAATAGTCATTTTTGTTGAGAAACTGCACGATTTGCAGTTTGTATGGGTGAAACTGTAGTTTCTTTATCAAAATAACGTGCACTGTTGATTTTTTTATTCCAGTACAGGCTGCAATCTTCCTCATCGATTTAAGCGGATTGCGAATAATTTCACGTCGAACTTGAGCACCTTATACATTACAACTCTTCTTATAATTTTTTTGGCTATATGTAATAGTATTAATTAAAAGGTATAGTGATGAATACTCGGCTGTTAAGGAGGATGATCTTGGGAGTGTTCAATAAAGGGTAAGTAAAACCTTGGGATTTGTTGTTTGATTTATACACTATGAAGTACAGGGAGCTGTTAGATTTATAAGTACAAAATAAATTACACTTAAAGAGTGAACTTGTTAAAAGCACCAGCCACAGAAGCAGAATAGTTTTTCGAGCTTGGTATTCTCGTTTCTAGGCCAACTAGCGGCGCGTCCCTCTAGTGGTGTCTACTGTAAACTCTCTGGGAATCGGTATGCGGCATGTCGCCTCAACTTATTTGTAACGTTCCGTTTTAAGGCAGTTTATTGGCTTTACTTCCAAACTAAATAATTCTATGTTGAAAAATATTAGTAGTTACCTAAATGCTCGAAATGAGGTGCTGTTTCGATGCACCTTTTGTGGTGTTCCACAATTGAATTCCATACCCTAATGGTCCGTATCCTCGGAAGAGATTTTTAAAAGATTTTGCTCACAATCATTTTGAATTAACTGAAAAGTATAACATATAGGTTCAAAAATTTGTCGTCAAAAGTACTGTCTGTTGTAGCATAGTCCATTAATCACCTTCCTGGATTGAAAAGAGGTCCAGGTTCGAATCTTGGTAGCAACAACAATATTTTTCGATAAAATTGATTTTATATGAATATCTTTCTAATTAATACATTTAATTAGTATTTAAAATATCTTCTGTTATGTTCTGAATAATTACAACTTAACAACTTCAATCGGACTGCTCAAAGATATTTGAGATTCCGTAAAAATAAAGTAGATGGCTTTCAAATAATGGAACG
The DNA here is from genome assembly GCA_022840565.1 of Eubasilissa regina. Lineage (NCBI taxonomy): Eukaryota > Metazoa > Arthropoda > Insecta > Trichoptera > Phryganeidae > Eubasilissa > Eubasilissa regina. The sequence goes on from JAINEB010000007.1 coordinate 32,660,536, forward strand.
ATAGATGTATTCATTTGAAAAGTGTAACATATAGGTTCTAAAATTTGTCGTCAAAAGTACGGTCTGCTGTAGCCAGTTAATGCACCATCCCCGGATTGGAAAAAGATTCAGGTTCGAATTCCGGTAGCGACAACAATAATTTTCGATAAAATTGATTTTATGTGCATATCTTTCTAATTAATACATTTAATTAGTATTTAATAATAATACTGTTAAGGTACAATTATTCACGGCGACAAACGGTTGAGAAAAGAGACCGCGCCCGGCGCGCGTCATCCTTTTAAGCCCTCCGCACATACACCCATATACATATAGCCATAGATATTATACTAAACATCAAGGATGGACTCATCCATTTGTCTGAGATGAATCCTTCAATTTTGCAGAAGCATCTTGCGAAAACGGAGAAGCTTGTCATGTGTATTTAAAAAGTTATTACACTTTAAAATTTTGAAATTTCACCATAATAATTTATGACAATCGAAACACTTTATATATGGTTAACTTTTAAGATTTACGAAAAAGTCGTGGTTTCCAAAGAACTACCATTTTGGAAATCAGGCCATTTAATGCTATAGAAAAATTTTTTTTTATGAAAATCCTGGAAAGGACCATATTCTCAATATATGCCAGCCTTCCTTTAGTACTTTAGTTTTTTAGAATGTAACATTATTTTGAAACACTACTTTCTTCAGACGCGATACACCTTAAACTACTTCTCAGTATGGTCGCCACCATTATTAAGGCACTTGCCATGACGGGGCACTAATTTTTGTATGAAGCCGTGTCTGTACTCCGTCTTTGAGTTCATCATGGTCATCAAAACGCTCGCCACCGAGGAACCGCTTCAGATCAAGTAAAAGATGGAAATCACTTGGCGCTAACTCAGGACACGCTCGGTGATGAATGTCAGCTGGTTTCATATTTTGTGCATTCACAGACCGTATCTCACAGTCGGCGGACTGATCTATTGTCTTGAACATTTCAACCACTCACTACTAGATGGCCACAATATGTGAATGTCTCTAGCGTTGCGTGTGGTGAGTCAACATATGAAGGAAACCATTGCGCAGGCGCAATATTGCAACTGCAGCGCCACACCGGGAACGGTACTTACATAAAAATTACGATGCGCGTATCGTTTAGATCACACTGTACAAGATTTCTATTCAGTAGGTTCATTCACTCGAGATATGATGACGATTGTTCCGAGTATTGTGGTCAGCGCAATAAACTAGGTAATAATCCAATCCCGACATTGTAAAAATAAACCTCGGTATAACAATTCAGACCGAACTCGTGCAGTCTCTGGTGCACTCAGTATTTCCGCGAGGTATGAAATAGTGGACTATAAAGGCAAGATATAGATAACGGATTGACGCTTTCCAGATGTGGTGTTGGAGATATGTGCTGCGCATACATGATGCAGGGGCGTGTCTTTCTGGATATACGTCGTGAGCAAAGGTAATAATTATAATATCACAAAACAATGTGAATTAAGCTATAATACGGAGATATAGAGACGTAGTTTTAGGTTTATCATCATCATCCACGTCGATCCCTCATCACTAAGGATCGCGATCTTCATGAACTTCCGCCCTCTTGATTATACTCCTCCAATTTTTCGGCATCCTGCAGGTCTTAGGGCTGTCACTAGAGAAGTGCCTGTTGCCTTTTCCAACGATTGGGGGATCTTCCTTTTCCTCTTCGTCCTTCGAGGTGGCCCACCACAACAAGCTTCTCTGAGAAGATCTTCCAGATTCGTCTCAGGCAAATGCTTGAGATTCTTTTTAATGGTTCGCCGTTCACGGTATGCGCAACACGTGTCTCCTGCACCACATCTCAAAGACATCAATTCGTCTTCTCTCCCTAGCCTTTCAGGATTCTGATAAGCCTGTGTTACATATCTTAGAAATATACCTAAAAATAGTAAACCATTTACTACTGTGCCTTAAAAATATTTCATCTTGCCAGGCATACGTACAGAGTCAGACAAAGGGGCATCTTAAAATATGTATAAGATCCATATTATATAAAAGGGCTCTTTTTAGTTTTGCCACGTTCCAGAAAAGGATTTCGTTCCACATGGATCCGACTTCCTTTCAAAGATTGTGAAATATCTGCAAGGTTCTTTAGGTGAACTTTGGTTGCGTATACCGCAAGAGCGCGGCGTGAGATTGACAGATGAACGTGTGTATATGTGTGTAGCGGAGGCGTTATAAGTCGCCGCGCCCTTGCGAGCGGTCTCTTTTCTTCGTGTATAATATTCGCTTTAAGTGTAACTTATTGTATTAGACTGTGTACATATCTCATCGTAATAAAGCCTAGTAATTATTACAAGAAAACGGAATTTACTTCAAAGTTTTTAAATATTTACGTTTCCATGTTACTACTATTTGTTTGTGTTAAATCATTTTATTTTACTAAGAAATAAGGACTTTTTTGTTTCTGTTTGTGGACCGATTTCTCTGAGAGAGAGACTACTGTATTAATTAACTTAATCAATTAATTAATTACGAAAAAATACCTAACTATGTCCGAGAAGGGAAAACAAACGTTATTTTTATTTAGTAGCGGAAGTATCGGAACACTCCCCATTTAGGGGAGTAGCATTCCGATACTTTTTTTAGCACTACACCATTTTTTTTTTCTTCTTAGTCCGCCTTTCTACTCCCTCTGCTCCTCTGCTCAGATTGAACCATAACGTTGTCATCACGTGAGACCCAGCACATCATTTCTATTTGTTATATTTAATGACAGACGTGTACTCACTGATTGTTTATTTATTTGTTTTTTTTTTGTGCCCTATCCATTCGACCATTACCTCAGATTCTTCAGCCATGATGTTCTCCTTCTTCCAGGACTCCGACTTGCAGAAAACTTTCCCTGCATAGTGAGGTGCAAGATCTCGTACTTCTCCGGATACCTCATTACATGTCCGAGATATTAAATGTGATGTATCTATGAAATGAATGCGAGACGCGCGCAAGTTTGCAAGGATGACGCCCGAGTGAAAGGGATAACATATCGCCCCGCGGACGGGCGTTCTCTCTCATCTCAGAACCTTTGCACGGAACACATCTAATTATTATATCATCTATTAACTTGTAACTGTTTAGTAGAATCGTAAAATAAACTACATTGTGAGATTATTGTCTCGCTACCTAATCCCGGACACTACAAGGACAATCGGCGGGGAGAGCAATTAGTACTAGGCCCTGCGGGCGGCTATTGTGGCCGCTTCGCGACAAATAAATGGGCATTAGTAACTTGTGCATCCTTATTATATTGCTTCAGATAAAATATAGATATACATGGGCCACGTAGCGGCCACTATCGACCGTTTCACGGCCACACATTAACCGCCCGCAGATCCTACCAGCAAAAACGATCGGTTATCGGTGATTGCTTTCTGTTTTCTGCTTTTTTCACTAACAGAGAAGCAATTGGCGATAACCTATATTATATAGCATTCTATATTGCTGTCTCTGAATTGTAAAAATTGTGTTTTTACGTATTAATTTTGAAATATAAGTAGCCACATAAAAACTTTCTTGAAAAATACAAACAAAATATTCATATTGTCATAATTTTACAGTTCTATCATAGATAACAAACTGACCATAGAGCGATATGACCACGAGGCATAGATGAGATGACAGGATGACTGATGCTAAATATATTTGCCAGCCGTAATACGGTTTCACGGATATATATATATATATAAAAGAGAAAACATTTCACTGATCTTAACCTTACATAAAAAAAACACGTTATTTTGTGCCCCCCTGGCGTCTCACAAACCTGACATTTAATCAAGAATTATATAGCTTTAGTGAAACAACATCTAAGACTCGCAAGACATCCAGAAAGTCATAGAAATATAAGAAAATAGATGGGGATACGTAGTATTATTACGTATTATATTAAAGTATGTATTAGGTTTTTTATTGTTTTAAATACTTTTTTTCTTTATTCATCCGAACTATTGTTGTAATTGGCTTGGTATTTGTCGAACAACAATTAAAAATATGCCACACTGGGCACGAATGAGATTGGCGAATTCTGCACCCAATAGGAGTCAAGTATAAATCTTCGCTTCAACCAATTAGGAGTCCCAATTGTGTTGTCGTAACTGTCTTCTGTTCAACCGATTACCTACATACAGAAATTGACAAATTTATGTGACAAGTGTCAGGTGTCTGAACACAATTGACCGAATGACTGACTCACGAATGAAATATAACGAGTTATTAGCTTCATTAAATGATGCGTTATCTTAGGAGAACACATTCTCATTGTGAAGTTGTGATTATTCAGAACATAGCTCTGTGATATTTTAAATATATTAATTAGAAAGATATACATATAAAAATAATTTTATCGAAAAATATTGTTATTGCACCATCGGGATTTGAACCTGGATCTCTTTCCTAAACGGGCATTATCCAACTACGCTACAGTGACAATATTTTTATCGGCAAGTTTTTGAACCTATATGTTACCTTTTTGATATTAATACATTTAATCGTTCCATTATTTGAAAGAGACATCTACTTTATTTTTACAGAATCTCAAATACTTTTGAGTAATCTGATAGTAATCCCGGTGGCGCAACAACAATATTTTTCGATAAAATTGATTTTATATGGATATCTTTCTAATTAATACATAAAATATCACAGGCCTATGTTCTGAATAATTACAACTTCTCAACAAGAATGTGTTCTCCTAATAATAAAGTTGTATCAATGTGTCCAAAATTTAATAAAAATGAATTGATAATTCTGGCGTCGTTTTTTTCACATACACAAGCACCGAATCAAAGTTCACAACCAAACAAATACAATGAAAAATTAATAACGAATCATGATATTTCCAAATATTCAATCACTAATAGTGAGTCTGACTCAAATACATCAGTGATTGACTCACGGTTCGTGATTTTGAGCTCATCACTATTAAAATACCAACCTGGCGGCGTATGAGAAGAACCGATGTGGGAGCATTAACTCATAGAACGGTCTTGATTGGAACTGCTAAGGGGCTCAAGAACCCCTGGGACTCCCAATGTCTAATTGGGACTCCCAGAGTATTCTTAATTTCTTTCTGTATACTCTGTTTTTAAAATATTTTATCATATATACTGCGTATATACTATAATATCTCAATAAATGTTTTATTAACTTTCAAAATATATAAAGGATCGTGACAAATGAAGGTTTTTATGATGGTGGCTGTGCAGCTCCGTCATGTCACTATGTGCGAAACGAAATTACATAGCTGCTTATTAGCATTTAAAAAATGCCAACCTAGCGGCGAATCAGTAGTTCCTGGATAAATAGCAGATCCACCTCGAGGCGGATCACCTCTCACTTACAATGCTATTAATAATAGTAGATAGAAGAATAATTCATAAAAATGATATGAATACGCATTATGATAAAATTGAGGCAGTCAATCACAAGGTAATTTTATGATATTAAAACGGCATAAAACTAGATAAACTGTTATCAATACAATATTAAAAAGTACAAGGTTAAATAATAATATAAATATCTTTATAAATAATATCTGATAAGAGGTTTTACTTAAAAATCACGATTAAGATATTAATATATATAGTCAGTGCAAAATTTTTGTAGCCAATAAATGTTTGGAACAAGTAGATGAGTTTGTGTATTTGGGAAGTATGCTCGATAGAAACGGAAAGGCTGAGAATGATATCGAAAGGAGGGTGACTGCAGGGAATAAAGTGAACGGCGCTTTCAATGAAATTATATCTAACGGGAATTTGTCAACAGAGGCAAGACTAACGGTGCACAATAGAGTCCCGGTGCCGACACTGATGTATGGAAGTGAGGCCTGGGGCTGGCAGAAGAGAAAGTAGACTGAATGCAATGGAAATGAGATCGCTAAGGCGTACATATGACAAATCTATTTATGACAGAGTAAAGAATGAAGAAATAAGAAAATAATGTAAAGCTGATGTTAGTATAGTGAGAAAGATTAAGAAAGGATCGCTTAGGTGGTTTGGTCATATGGAACGGATGAATTAGGAGAGAATGGTAAGAAAGATATATGACGCAAGTGGTGATGGCACCAGAAATAGAGGACGTCCGTGGAAGACTTGGCACGACTAGGTAAACCAAATACTGCTGGAAGGTGGTCCTGTTAAGAGTCTCAATAATCGACGAGCTTGCATGAGAAGATGTGTGATTGTGGATGAGGATAGAAAAGTGTAGCGCTCTATCCTCTCTGACTAGTAGAAACGGTGTGATGGTAAGTTAGTAAGTTACTCTCACAAATCGACATCCATCCAACATATTCACTCCATAATTAGTTCCACCCATTCCATATTCCTGATACAAATGAAATATTTTCAAATTAAAGATACACAGATTAAATATTTTTGTTGCCACCCGGACTCGATCCAGAATCCCTTCCTATCCAGGGAAGTGCGCTGACCTATTACACCACGGCACCATAGTAAGATAACGACAATGTTTGAACTTATATGCTGCATTCTTCAAATTAATACATCTGTCATTCCATTATTTGATTGCAATCTACTTTCCGTGTGCGAAATCTCAAACACCTTTGAATAAAATCCCTAATATTTATACAACTCATTTCTTTTTAAGGAGAATGCATTATTATTGTGAAGTTGTAGTTCATCAAAATTAAAAATATCACTGAACTAAGTTCTGAAAAACTACAACTTCTCCTTAAAAATATATTAGTTTAGTTGACAGACATTTCATGGTAATCCTGTTGCAATAATTAGAACCAAGCGTCTTGCCTCATTACATCGAAAAGTTTTGGACCGTATGAATGACGCTATTGACCATTTTTTTACGTGAGAATACCGCTGCACAGTAATTAGAAACACATTTTTAGAACAACTTTAACAGTCGGCACCGGCTGCGTTTTTTGTTCGTTGCGTGTTGCTATGTAAAGTGGAAAATGGTTGTTTAATGTTTCAATAATAACACCATTAAAATTACCAACTACCACTGGCATAATGCAGGGAGATAATGTAAGTCCTTTTTTCTCTCCAATGTAATTATGGATGAAATAATACTAGTTACTGTTACGAGGTTAGGCTATAAAATGAGCTAAAATTCGTACGTTTTGTTACGCATAGGACACAGTTATATTAGAAGAGACTGGGATTCGAAATGGAAAATTACCAAATCTGAACAATCAATTATATCCGGAATTTTAAATCGAAAATTATATTAAGGTAAGGTAAGGTAATGTAAGGCCATTCGTGAGCTGTGCAGTCGGGAGCTCCACACCTCCACCGGCTAGCTCAGTGTCGAGCGTGAGATGTGGATCCCACCGAGTCAAACCTATCAGAACCTTACCTACGATGTCCCAAATTTGAATACCTCGTACCTCGAAGCAAAAGAAGAATAATTTGAAATAAAATTATTGTATTCGAACTGTAAATCCTGCACCGATAGAATTCAAATGAACGAATTGCACGATCGATTACGACGATTCCGGTCGTAAATCGAAATCATCGCAGGGTGGGCAAAGGAAAGTAGGGAAACCAGGGTGAGGTCGGTGAGGGGATAGGGATTCCAGTCGAAGGACGGGAACCGGGATTCGGAAGGCCTGCTAGCCTTACCTTGTATATGACGTCTCCGTTATCCCTCCAGTCGCCGCCGAGATTACACGCGCACGCGGTTGAGCAGATCTCCGCTTCCAATTGATTCACAATTTCACCCATGGCACCCAATACGTGATCAAAAACACAAAATCACCAAATACAGTGCTAGAGCTAAAATTTCCACACCGCGAATGCTATTGCGATATCGAGATCGAACAAATATCTGTCAAGTTGACGTGTGTTGACGTCAAGCTCACAATTCATACTGACAAGACGGGCATGACGAAATCTATGGATGGGAATTTGGACGGGGAAATGTGTCAATAACATGGGTTGGACTGATTCGAAAGGACGTGCCAGAAGGGTGTTTACGAATTTGGAACAATAATAAACGTGGGTTATTCATAATAAATAAAAACTTGATCGTCAAATGAACAAAATTGAATACATTGAACTTTTCTTAGCAACAACTATGAAGTTGTGACCAATTTCATATCATACTTAACATTTACGGTAGCTTAAACAAAAACATGTGCACAACAACATTTACAGAGCAAATACTCTTCTGTTCCGTATTGCACGATTGTATCTTCATCCTCCGAGGATGCAGAATTCAGTGCGCCAGACTCCGACCACAGCAGTGACATTAGGGTACAGCATCCATAGTATGTCTATCTATCCATCCAGAAGTATCAGGGCAGGACCAAAACCCTCTGCTCAGCCAGACAATAGTTTCATTTTGGGTCACGTGCCCATCCCAAGGTAAAGAAGACCCTGTCAGGAATAAATCTTCTGCCAGGATCGATGGTAGATGACCCATCGTGTCGCCATATACCGGCTTGGAAACAGTTCTATCTCCGTGTAACGGACTCTTTCTACACATTTAAAATATATATTAGTGACAGACATAACTGCTGCTTTACTCAGACGAGCTTCGATCGACATAATACACTAATCATCTAGATGACGCTATCGTCGAAGATTGCTGATGTCTGACCATTGTGGTCCTTTGGTCTGCTTCCATAGCGCTAGCTGCCTGCCTCTACTCTTTGAGAGACATATACATATATAGAGTTTCTAAAGAGAGACATATACATATATAAAGTTTCCCTGAAAGAGTTGAATTTAAATTGTACTGGTTGATATATAAAGCGACACACAACGTGGCCCATCTGTATCTTCAAGAGCTCTGCATCCAGACAACTTGAATAGGCGCCAAACAGTGCATAAAAAGAGACTAAAAACGCACCTTATCAACAAATATTTTCCATAAGTTCAAATCTTCTTCTTCTTGTGCGCTATCCGTTCAACGGACATTGGCTATGAGAGCAAACCTACCCCTTACCCAGGACCGTTTATAAGCAAAACCTCCTATATGGTCCTGCTCATTCACCGCCAGGTTGGCATTTATTTAATGCTACTATGACAACTGTGCAACAACGTCCCGCACATAGTGACAGGGCAGTGCCGCACAGCAGTCAACACTAAATTGCCCTCATAAACCCCGACAATATTGAGGTATAAACAAATAAATTATATACATAAAAACAATGAATCATAACCACAAATAACAGATTAAAGTAACACTAAAATAAAGGATAACATAAATAAATAATATTGGTAGAAACAAATAAACAGATATGTTAGCAATATTTGAATATGTCCAAGAACACACAATCACTGGATTTATTTATACCTACAAAGGCATTGTTATCATATACCGTATACCAGTATAATGTTTTAAAAACATTTAACAGATTGTTCAGTACAGGAACAAGACTGTATCAATCACGAAGGGAGTGGTTCAGTGCGGTCCGCTCTGTCGCTCGAACGCCGATATTCTGCAGTTGTGTGCAGTGGTCCAGGGGGTCCAAAATCGTGTCCAGTGTAGTCGCAGAGTCATAAAAATCTTCCAGGATCAGTCCAAGTGAAAAGCCAAAGGTCGAGTCCAAGGGGAAGAAAGTCCAGGTGAAGACGAGGTCGAGAGATGAATAAAACACTGTTGTAGAGAAGTCCAGCGGTGCAGGCGAAAGCGAGGCAAGTGATTTTGCAACCGCTGGACCGTTTATTTATCTCGGAGATTCATCTCCTGGGAGCTTATGGCTCCCTCAGGATGCTGGAACCAATCAGGGGGCGAAGGCATTCCCCGCGCCACCCCGATTTGGTCCCGCGCCGACACCACCTAGCGGCCAAACTCCGCAACTTGTGCCATTTTTTCCGCCGTCCCGTACGGGGCGGCAGAACTCAGTTTTATCCGCAATTTCTCTTATTAATAATTTAAGTGGACATCTCCCAGACATCGCGAGTATTTTTTTATTATAAACATTGACCTGCCTCGCGATGCCTGGTAGTTTTTACTGCGGGCGATGGCCCGGGGAATTTATTAATGCACCTTAAACCTTAAAAATCCATTTTAACAGTCTAAACGATTTTTAAGGTGCATAATATTATCTCCGGGCGATCGCCCTCCACAAACTCTTTTTATTATATCATTCAAGTTATACATATTAATTTTTTAACGTAAGTTATTCTACAAAAATGTAACAGTCAAATTTCGGCTGGCGCCGGGGCGTGGCCTCGTCCGCGGCCCGGCTTCCCCCTCTCCTCGGCGCCCCGCTGCACGCAGAGGCGTCGGGATCCCAGTAGTGCGGAGTGACGGGCGGGGAGTTTCTCTATTCGCATAAGATGCCTCTCGTGACGTCCTATTTTTTGGACGGCGATTTGTCGCGGCCCCCGCGGGCTTGTGGCTGTGCGGAACACAGGTAAAGAATATTGTTTTAAAATATTTTCGAAAAAATCAGATTCTCATTGCGATGACATATATGCAGTTTAAAAAAAAGGGAAAAATGAATTATCAAGTCTAGTTCATAGATGGCGATGGTGTAGTGGTACTCTAAGCGAGTCCATATATTAACATATATACAACTTTCAAAAATGTAATAAATGTGGAGATTAAGGGATGAGAATTGGTGAACGTTATATTTATATAAAGTGATCATATATTAAGCCAGCCGAAGACATGTCGTAAGCCCTGTAATTACCCCATACTAACATATATTTTCCATTAAATATAATAAAAAATATGAGTTATCTGATATTTGTTTAAAAACAGATGTGTATTTAGTCGGGCAGTAGAGAGGAAGATGAAAACACACTCCTGATAGGGGAAAAACGACAAAACCAAAACAAAAATAAACACTATCTGTCTTGCAATCAGAGCACAACTGCCGGTTGATCTTTCGGGAAAAACAAGAAACTACAAAAACATTACACATTGATTGATACACATGAAAAACCATAAAAACAACATTTAAAAAAAGCACACACTGGGAGACCCCATCAAATATTAGGAATCTCGAGAATCTCCAACTTTCGCAAAAGTTCCCATCTGGACACCCAATCATGCACAAAAATCTTGAATAATTCCAAATTCTTTTTGGCTACCATTTTGGCTATCATTTTGTTTACTGCGACCCGGTGTAGCTCTACAGTAGACTGGCTAAACCATTGTCTCAGGTTCTTCGGTCATAATGTTATCTAGTGATGAGAGAAAGTGCTACTCTCGACTCACTGTTGTGATTGTGATTGGTATTCGATAATACCAGTGATTGCAGTAACTGTGATCAAAGTTTTATTACTAATGTCCATGCGCCGCACGGTATCACAATACACGAAAACATCATTTTAATTAACTTAACTCTTAATTTCTTAAAAAACATATTCTAGCATAAATAATAAATATGAATTCAATTAAATATCATCACAAAGAGCATGAAAATGTTTTTAAAAAATGTAAAATTATTTTTCGGGTCAAATTCTCAGCAAATATGCGTAAAACGTTTTGGAGAATCTACTAAATGGTGCTTATCCAATTACGGAAAATCCGATAGATGGCGCTGATTCAAGTGATAATCGATTTAAACGGCGGCGTCAAAAATCAACAGACTTTTTAACAAAAAAAAATTGTATCACGAATCACGGTATTCCCAGATATTCAATCACTGACAGTGTGTTTGACTGAAAATATCAGTGATTGACTCACGGTTCGTGATTTTGAGGTCATCACTAATGTTATCCTTCTTTCGGAGCTCCGACTACCAGCAATCTTTTCCTGCATTACGAGGTACAAGATATCATATTTCCAGATATCTCATTACAAATCCGAGATATTGAAAACAAATATAAATTAAATAATTGGATTAAAACAAATGAAAGTATCATTTTACAATTAGTATCATCTGTGTACTGGTAGACTTTAATTGCTTAGTTCTAAAAACTGTACCCATGGCGATCTTTTATATTCGCCGCATTGAGCTATTCACATTACTCTGTTCTGTCTTTAAACTAGTGAATTACTCAAGTCATATAAATGGCTATTTACTGAATTGAAAATTCCTTTCGGTTGATCCGTTTTGCATGGAGTCGTTACGTATGCTGTTTTTTAACAGAATAACATTAGAAAAGGTTACAACTGCGTACAAAGTGACTACTTCCTCTTTTACTAATTCGCGAATTTTACTATCTTACTGTTTTTAACGTGTTGATTTCATGATTGTTCTTTAAATTTGGTGCATGGATTGGTTTTTGACTTGGGAAAAACAAAAAGCAATTGGTAAAACTATTTCCTACGTTAACCTTTAATAAAAATAATTATTTCCTTTAATTATTACTTGAAAGATTTTCAAACAATAAATGAAACATGTACAGTCATGTATTTTTTATATGGGTAAGAAGGTATTATTTTACGTTAAAACTTAAACTTTAAAAATACTTATAATTATAAATAAATACATGGTAAGGTCGTATAAACGGCGGATTTATTTTGTCTAAAGACGTTGGTTAAAGGAAAGTACAGTAGGCATAGATTTAGGTTATGCTGTTACCAATGATATTTGACAATTATATATAATACATGCACTGCACGCTAAATACCTACTACACGCCACTGCTAAACAGTCTATATATAAAGCGTCCTTGAGATAAATTTTTTTTCGAATTATATCTTTAAAATGAATACATTTAATTAGTATTTAAATTATTTTCCTGAAAGTTATACAGCGATTCTTCTACACAGTTCCTGAAGACATTCGTTCGTCTCGCAGTCCATGGTATAGACATAAAACAGCGCCAACATCACATCTCTAAAGTGTCGAGCATTATACTAACTTACTGGCAAACACGATTGTGCATCTTCTTTTTAATTGCCTGTGCTTCAACCGCCTCAACATAATGCTCTTGGAAGATCTCGACTCTTTCACCAGTTCCGAGTACCCACTCCAGACGTCCAAGACCCGACCACGTGATTGATGTTGATAAACAATAAACGTTCCAATTTCAAATGCTAAATTCTCGTAACGATGACGTCATTTAAGTAACATCAATAATTCATAATCGCTATTATACCTAGTGCGTGTCGCATTGTTTCGCGACAGGATACGCCCCAATACATAATTAGATTTTATTTTTGACTATTCATAACGGTATCGGCGATAATGACGCGTTTTATTCGGCACAAATTATTATTAAGTGTGTCTGTAGCGGAGATAGGGAGTTGATTTAATTATAATTTGGCGCTACCAAACGGTGTTTAATGGTAGAAAGAAAAAATCACGACGTCGCTTAAACTAAGTTTTTGTCACATCTGAGTAATACTTAGAAACATACCTACGCTCTTTTGAGATTTTACAACATGAAAGAGTCTACTTTTGAAATTATCAAAATTAACTTAGTGGTTAAAATTCATTATTTTTATTTGTTAACTTATAAGAAAACTATACGTTGTATACTAAGGAACATTATTAAGGATGTATATATTTTTATTTTTCCAGTTTGAAATTCAAGAAATTCTACGCGAATTACATACTCTAAATAGTCAAACTTCTATTTATTATATTTATTTAGAAAGAGATGACAATAAAATTGTTGATTATCTCGCATTCAAGACAAGTGTCAAAAATAACACATATTTAGAGGTTTTTTTTTGCATTGGAATGAATGTATGCTATCATTTGAATTAATCAATCGAAAATTAAATAATTCATCACAGTACCTAGTTGATATATGTATGAATATATTTTGAAATCAGTAAAAGTGCCTACATATATATTAAAATAGATGCAATCGTTTTTAGTCCTACTCCGTTTAATTTCCGTAAGACACATTTCGCCTTATGAGGGCATTATCAATCTTACCATTTTAAATTCAACAACTTGTTATTAAAATGGATATCGGATATTATATTTAATGGAAGATACATAGAAATATAACTAGTTACATATAATTATTAGGGCTTAGTCTTAGGTATTTATCAAATTTTTGAAAGTTTTATATATTTTCGTACGTGGATTCGCTTCGAGTACCACTACACCATCTATGGACTAAATTTAATAATTCATTTTTCCTTGAAACAGCATATATGTACTATGTATCAACTCAATGAGAATCTGATTTTTTGAAAATTATTTAAAGCAATATTATTTATCTGTAATATGTTTTTAACATATTTTGTGTTCTTGGACATACCCAAATATTTCAACAACTTGTATTTATATGACATCTACTGAAAAGGGGCAGCTATATAATTTTAAGTACTTAAGGTAATAATGGGAATTTTGGGTATTTATGTTTTGGCACGATTCTAAGAAACAATTGTATTCAAACAAAATGATATATTTATGAAAGAGGATAGTTATGCAATTTTATGTAATTGAGGTATTATTATGTAGCTGCCCCTTTTCAATAGATTTCATATAAATACTGATGAAGATTATGTTCTAGGCCGATGTTATTTCATTCATCAAAATTTCAAACATAGTTCGGGCTGTATGTGAGGTGGTACCGTTCTGTTGCAACCATACATGTTGCTGGCCCAATCGACCCAATTCTGCCACCGAGAAGTTTTTACAGCATTGCCTCTTGCATCCTGAAAGAAATAGGGCCCAATGATTCCGCTGGCCCACATGGCGCACCACACGGTAACCTTGCGTGGGTGTAAAGGTCGTTGATGGATCAATTGAGTATTTTCAGTGCTTTAACAAGTTTTTATTAACAAATGCCAAATCGAAATGAGCTTCGTCGCTCATGATAATTTTTTTTCAAAAGTCTGGTTTGTGTTTGCTTTAATGTTTTAATCACTTTAATTCATAATTAATTGTAATCAACAACTCTCTACGGCTATTAAAGGCTAACTGTCAAATAATTGTTAAACCAAAATAGCGTCTAAACAAAATCGACCTGGAACATAATATTCACTCTGTAGATATGCACAGCTAGAGCAACATATTTTAAATTGATATGATTAACATCGAAATGTTAATAAAAGCATAAACATGAAGGATATGGTGAACTTAAAGAAATTAAATAACAGGCACAGAAAAAATTAAGAATATTGTATAAAAACATTTGAAACTGCAATGGTAAAATGATCGAATAATCTTATCCAAGTATTAATCACAGAAATTTTTGAAAAGTATTAGACTGCGAAGTAAACAGGGAGGCCCAAAAAAAGTGAGAACATCTAGTAACACATGAGTTATTTCAAAACATAATATAATTAATTATAATTTTTAATGTCACTTTTTTGGCACAATATTTAACCATCAAAACACCCTGGGTTTAAATATGGCCTGTTCGGTGGCCACATGCCTGACTCGATGAAATTAACATTCTCACGACGAAGAAAGTTGATTGTATTTCTGGCTGTGTGAGATGGTCCTGCTATAATGTCCTGTTATGCTGTAATGTCTAGCTATACTCCAGGCGTTGTTTTGAAACTCTTTGATCATTTTCCTAGCACCCCGACGTTTTTCAATTCGCAAATTTTGTCATTCTGGGCAACAATTTGAAAAAAATCAAATATAAACAATGGGAAAATTAATAATCAAATATGGCGACCGTAAATTGTCGAAATAAAACGTAATATAGGTAAATAGGTAATTAAGTAAATTAGTAAACTATTTAAGCTCATATAGTTAAACTAATTTTGATGTGATTATATCACATTTTACAAAATGTTCTCACTTTTTTTTGGGCCACCCTGTATATTTGCGTAGTGTTAATCTTAACGTAGAGATATTAAAAACATGTTAAAAATATTCGCTACTTCTGTATTTTTTCTTTCTGGCAATGACACTAACATAGGATGCAATGGACCCAATGAATGCATACGTTAGATCAATATTATTATTGATTATATATATATATACATATTGTGTATTACATATATTTTGAATTTGAAATGTTGGTTCGGGGAACCACGATCGTGAGATCCGTCTCTGCTATTTATCGGAGAAATATGTCCATAAAATACATTTTGGCTATAACATAGCTTTATGATATATATTTTCTGAAAATAAAAGATAAATTGTGGACACCCGGTGGTTTTTCACAAATGTTGACGACAAACGACATTTTCATCTTTTCTGAAAACATTTCATGTGCGTCATTTTGTTATGTTACCATCCCGTGTTATTTGACTACGACTCTGAATCGAACACTTTGAATGCAGAATATTGTTGATCGACATCTCACTAGGTAAGTAGGTATCTACTTGCGCATTATTTTAGACTAGTATGTTATATACTAGCTGTTCGAAGGTACTTACTTCAAAAAAAATTATTTAATTTTTGGAGACTCAATTCATTTCATTCGGCAACACATATTATTATTATGGCTCGGTAAATAGTTACTAAAGTAAAAATCGTTTGATCGTTAGTAAAAAAATATTTACTTCTCAACAGTACACCCCGTAGTAAACTCATTTTACTCTGCGATATCCGATAGTAATAACGAGTATCGATGTTAAATATGGCGGACTTTTCACAGCTGTCCCAAAAGTCATCTGACATATTGATTATTTGAAAGTTGCAGTATACGAGAATGAATCGTTCAATATCCCGCTATTATAGTGATGAGAGTTCGTCCGACGATGATCCCGTTGTTTAATATACATTATTACCTATAATACGAAAAAATTTAATCACCAAACATGATCAGACATCGATGACAGATTTCAAACGCCTAGGCGAAAAAATTTCATAATTATTTGTCGCACATAGGTAGACATCTCCATCTATGCTTTGACAGTAGTAAATTTGATGTATCAACAATCCGCAATTGATTTAATCGGTTACTACTGATCACACAACCGGTCCTATGTAACATATTATATGAAACATATTATTATAAATAGAGACGAATATTTCCTGGCACATTGTCTTGAATGTGAAAAAACCAACGATTATACACTCTTGTCTCTTTATATAAAAACGTTTCTCTCCACCAACCGTTTAAAGAAAATCATTTTAATATTTAATTGATATTAACTGTTAGTGTCTTCTTGAAATGTGCATTATTTGCAAATATTACAATATATTTATTTCCCTTGTATATGGATAAATGTGTGAAAGAACTGAATGTATGAATGTAGGAGCAAAAATGGGCGATTTGATTGTATGCTGTTTATTGTACGCCGATGATGCAGAACTAATGGCGAATAATGAATAAGAACTACAGAATCTGGTGAGTAGAATGTACGATGTATGCAAGGAAAGCGACCTCATGATGAATGTTAACAAGTCGAAAGTGATGGTATTCGAGGAGGAGGAAAGCAAGACAACGTGCAAAATACTTGTAGGTGATGAATGTTTGGAACAAGTAGATGAGTTTGTATATTTGGGAAGTATGTTTGATAGAAACGGAAAGGCTGAGAATGATATCGAAAGGAGGGTAACTGCAGGAAATAAAGTGAACGGCGCTTTGATTATATATAACGGGAATTTGTCAACCGAGGCAAGACTAGCGGTGCACAATGGAATCCTGGTACCGACACTGATGTATGGAAGTGAGGCCTGAGCTGGCAAAAAAGGAACGAAAGTAGACTGAATGCAGTGGAAATGAAATCACTTAGGCGTATTTGTGGCAAATCTATTTATGTCAGAGTAAAGAATGAAGAAATAAGGAAAGAATGTAAAGCTGTTAGTATAGTGAGTAAGATTAAGAAAGGATCACTTACGTGGTTTGGTCATATGGAAAGGATGAATGAGGAGAGAATGGTAAGAAAGATATATAACGCAAGTGTTGATGGCACCAGAAATAGAGGACGTCCGCGGAAGACTTGGCACGACCAGGTAAACCAGATAATGGAGGATGGTTCTGTTAGAAGCCTTAACAATCGGCGAGCTTGTATGAGAAGATGTATGAATGTGGATGAGGCGGGAATTGTGTGTCAGGACAGAAGAGTGTGGCGCTCTATCCTCTCTGCCTATCCCCGCGGGGAAACGGCGTGATGGCAAGTAAGTAAGTAAGTAAGTAAGTAAGTAAGTAAGTACATTCACTTAATATACCTTTCTTCCCAGAAAACCTTTAAAGTTATTTTGTTATGTTGTTGTACTTGCGTAGATATCTTTTGAAAAAGAAATATGGTAAGAATGTTCTAAATCTCTTTTTTTTTAAATATTTCACAGAAATTATCACGACTCCATTGTTGAAGCACAAGGGCCATCCGGTGCACGGAGTACCGTCTCCGTTACATCTGTCCGAGCAGTCGTGCCAGCCGGTCCACGGCTCGCGATAGCAGCGCACGAATCACAACATTGACACTTTTGATGATAAATCAACCCGCGCGCATATTCAAAAAGTTTCCAATTTAGAATGATGCCACATTACGCGAACGTAACGGTGTTGCCCGATTTTTATTTTTTCAAGAAGCCGCCGGACGACGGGCGACACTTAGTTCTGTCTCTTTCGACGGTCGCCGCGCGCGCCGTGGTGAGAGAGACGCGCGATCGGCGGCGTGTCCCCGTTCACGCCTGAATAGGTAAACTTTTAAGATTTTGTACTCGAGATGAATATAGACTCGAGTTTAGTATCGTTTTGCGAGCGCGCCGGTCGGACGTGGATTTGAGTCGTTTTTTTTTTAACCAATGTCAAGGCGATGTACTTTATGAGTGCTTCGGTGTTGCCGGCGTGTTTTTGACGTGTTAAAATATCAGAATATTCATTATTCGTTTTGTTGCGAATTTTCGATTGTATTCGCGAACGTGTGCCAATTTTTTGTCGCTCTAACTTAGACATTGAAACAGTGCGCGAATCCGTATGATCTTCAATTTAGAATTTTGTTTTTCGAGTACATATATGATAGATTTTTATTTAAAATTTTGCGGCTATGGTGTATGTCGCGCGATAAAAAGTTAATTATAACCGCGAACGAAATACATCGACGATGTTTATTCAGTAGATAATAGGTTAGTTTTTATAATTTTAATTCGGAGTGGCGTGATATTTGATAGCCGGCACATACACCTTCGCTGACCGCGAGGTCCGACCGGCGTGTCAACCGGAGGAGTTTTTGTCAATCGAGCAGAATAGCCAGCCGGGGAACAAAAAACCGACACCCGAGCGAGGAACGACCGAAGAAGTAGCCGAATCAGCGATCCGCCCCGGTTTCGGGACTCGAAATTCAAATTCGTCGTCCGCGGCGATGCGGGGCATTTGGAGGTAGCGAAACAGCGAGCAAAGTCAGCAAAATGCAGTTTCAATCGCGCCGCCGCACGTGGAAGTCATCAGAGGGGCGCTGGCTCCTCAAGCCGGATGCTGCCAGGACCCGCGGTACTTCGAGGGAATGCCATGAACACATTTGACAGCATGGTAATCTGCAAGAGCAAACAAATCAAATATTTAGACAACCGCAACAGAGGAGACAGAATTCAGTTCATAGCCATACATGACAACTCGTACTGCCCCACCAGGGTCAACGACAACTACAAGATGGCTAGGAGAAAAAGGAGCTTCCACGTCATGTCGGGCATCCTTTTGGGAGTGCTGATCGGTTGCCTCTTCAGGATATATCTGAGAAACGTCGCCATCAGCGCGAGGTCCCTAGACAACAGTGCCATCAAATGTTCCAAGTACGGTAGGAAAATTAGCGCGATTAATAAAATAAACGAGCCACCGGAGGTGGATCCGTTCAAGATAATAGGCCTCGAAGACGATAAAACGATGCACAACTCCAAGAGAAACCTTCTCTTCGTGGGAGTCATGACGGCCGAGAAGTACCTGAAGACCAGAGCCAACGCGGTGTACAAAACCTGGGGGAAGGAACTCCCGGGGCGCCTGGCTTTCTTTAGTTCAGAAGTTTCTCGAAGTAAATATTTACCGCTAGTTTCTTTGAAGGGGGTGGACGACAGCTACCCTCCTCAAAAGAAGTCGTTCATGATGCTTCTGTACATGCACGACCACTTCATAGACAGATTCGAGTGGTTCCTTCGCGCCGACGATGACGTGTTCATCAGGGCGGACAAGCTGGAGATTCTCTTGAGGTCCGTGGACAGCAGGAGGGCCCAGTTCATCGGCCAGGCGGGGCGAGGGAACACCGAGGAGTTCGGCTCCCTGTCTCTGGAGTACGACGAGAACTTCTGCATGGGAGGGCCCGGCGTGATACTCAGCAGAGAGACGCTGAAGAGGATCGCCCCGCACATCAAGGAATGCCTCAAGAATCTTTACACCACGCACGAGGATGTGGAGCTGGGCCGCTGCGTGAAGAAATTTGCCGGAGTTCCTTGCACCTGGAGTTACGAGGTGAGCGATAAGTTCCCTATTATATATAACCTACCCATTATTTTCTTTTATAATTTGAATTGTGGCAACTGCCATTTTTTCCCGTGCAAGCTGGGGGTATTTTTTATACGTCTGGTATCTTTGAGCTCTGTTGTTATTTTGTATTCGGTGCCGAATAAAAGATTTAAACTTTTTCTGCGCGTCGTTCTTTTTTATTTCGTCCGCTCAGCGTCTGGTTTGTGCCTGGTTTTTTGTAATTATTTTATAAGAAGATTACAACCACCAATATAATTCATATCAACTACCATAAAGTCGATGATAGGCTATCTTCTTATGGTATCTTTTTGCCAGATTTGTAATGCCGGTGTTCGCGCTTTGCGTGGCATCATAAAATGTGATGATAATGGGAAACTTCAATATGTGAAAAATCGATTAACAAAAAGAAATATTCTGGTTCCCTCAAAATTTCATACGTTTATCTTCTTCGAATCAAAAATCTCTCAACATGAAAAGATTCCGCATCTCAAAATAAGTTATTTACTGTCTATAACTTCATGACTGAACATTCTGTTGACCAGGCCGACATATGAAAATAAACAAGGTTGCCGCTTGCCGCACACCACACTTACCATTTATTTTAAACATTACCTGGATTACCTATCGTCCTCGTATTTCTTACTTATGACTTTATGACTCAAATTTCTGTTGACTAGGCCGACATCTGAAAATAAACAAGGATGCCGCTTACCCGCACACCACACTTACCATTTTAAACATATTTTTATCTGTTTACAACTTCACATCATTGATTGATTGGGCTGTCACTGTTCCTTTTAATAAAATACAATTATAACAACGATGCTCTAAGTAGGGTAGCTTCACAAGGAAAAAATACAAGAGGTGTAGTTAATCAAAAATCATCGAATATGGATCGAGGACAATAGAATTTGATTTTCCAACAATAAAAAATAAAATGCCTGTATCTTTACAAAAGAGCACGCTTTCTCCTAATTTAGAAGAAATGATTAAAAAATGACTTATAGAAAATAACCTGTCTTACCTGTAAGAATGATACTTATTGTATAAACGGTGACAGTTATGTTTTAGAGTTTATTAAATGTAACAAATGGATATAAATATACCTGCAGACGAACGTCTGTCAAGACGTTTTGTGGGTTTCAGTGTTAATTAAAAATAAAATTAATATTTAAAAAAAAACTGGTGTAAAATGTTAATTTAAAAAATATATATATTTTTTATTTTCATTTTGTACTACACACACAGTTTTTTTTAAGTTGTATCACGACCAGTTTCGGGAAGAGCAGTCGAAATAGTGTCTGTGCAAAGTGAAAATAAAAATTATATATATTTTTTAAATTGACTCAACTTTCTATTGACTAGAATTGATAAATATATATTTTTAAAATTAAAATATTTTTTCCTCGTGGACGTTTCACTTTAACTACCAACGACGATAATTTCCTTATATCTCTCGATTTCTATACATATATTATTTGGCTTCACAAATGTACATATTATTATTTTATTTAAAAATATGTAACACCTGCGCTTTGACTTTCTTTTAAATTATGTTCAAACCTACAACCAGAGAGATACGGTTTATCCTTGAAAGATAAATTACATCGCGCCATATGCTATCAAAAAATCTCGGCATTTTACATAACATGTGCTGATACATAATGTATATCAAACATTACATAAGATTACGTCAGTGGGTTCAAAAAAGCAGTCACCACACCTTTGACCCTGCGAGCGAACGTGAGAGATCTTCAAAAAACATTCACAATTTTCCTTGAATCGACGCCAATTTTTTTGATCCGTACAGAGTAAACATCTCTTCGTCTTCTATTGTTTGTCTTAAGGAACTTTAACGAGCACATCATGATTATTATTTTTTTTTTAATAAACCAAACTTTGTACTGCACACATGTTGGGTTTTTTCGCCACTGCTATAGCTATCACCTGCTGATGAGAGGGACTGCACCTCTTGAAACTATAGTGGTGAAATACTTCAACGTACAGAGCGTAGTTTTTTTTTTATAAATAGTTAGTACTTAATCATTCTTTTGAAATTGTTGGATTGTCGATTTACTGAACCCAGTGCCTCAGATTCGTAAGTCAGGGTGTTATCTGTCTTCCAGGGTCTTCTGCTAATATAAATATATATTTTTATTTTAATGTTAGAAAATATATTACATTTTAGAATTATCAGTAGGATATATATATTTATTTCATCTCTATGAGAGTAGGACTCGTGTATAGAGAAGGAGTATGTATGAGATAATTTGTTTCAGTTTTTTACTTCAGACACAAATTGATAGTAGTCTGTAATTGTTCTAATTGGGATGGGAAGATTATTAAAAAATTGGATGCCTTGATAAATGTAGTGATTTTGGGTTGCGGTATATTTTAGTTTTGGAATATTAATTTGGTCTCTAAATCTTGTAGATCGGAATTCGCTTCTAAAGTTTAATTGATTTTGGATTTTTAAAACTTGTATTGTTGAATTTTTATTCGTATGTCTATTATTTTTGGTACTTTGAAAAGTTGTATACTTGGATAGTCTTTTTTTTATAATAATTTCTATTACAATTTTTTGAGTGATTTCTAATTGTGACCTAGAAGTTTTATATGCACCTCCCCATCCAATAATACCGTATTGCAAATGTGACTGTACAAACGCGTAAATATATTATTTTCAGATTTGTATATAAGTGATTAGTCTTAAAAATGACGTAGGCAGTTTTTCTTATATATTGTTGGTACAAGTCATTTTAACATTTAAATATTAAATAACTTGTATTTTTATTTATTTATCTTCTACGTGATTTGTAGAATATCACGTAAAAGATACATAAAAACGCCACGAACACCAGCGACGGTGGTGAAGTGGTTATCTACAAGGCGGTGTCCCCCGGCAGTCGCCTTTTGGCTAAGAAAGAGCCGGACGTACATCGTAATACCGCCGGAATGATACAATTCAAATAATTTTAAAATACGTCTGATTGGATATTTGTTACGTTGATTGCATAGTTTAGGTTGGACTCTGATAAATCACTGACTATTATTGAATTATGTTTTCAACGTTCAAAAACGAAAATGGATCTTTCGCATCGAAAATGGAAACTTCTTTCGCATCGCTGTCTACAAAGATACTTAACACCCGCAACAACGTTCTTATACATTGCAGTCTCCGAGATCTAGGAATAAAACGATATGAAATTTATTTATTTTAACAGTGTTTTAGCAGTTTTGTGACACGTTTTTCCTGGGTACGTTCCTATAAAAATATATATTTTTTAAATTAACCAACTTATCAAGGCGAGGGTAGTCAGAGAGGATAGAGCGCCACACTCTTCTGTCCTGACTCACAATTCTCGCCTCATTCACGTTGATACATCTGGTTTACCTGGTCATGCCCGGTCGGATGCCATCAACACTTGCGTCGTGTATATTTCCCATTCATCCGGTTTATACGTCCAACCACATAGGCGATGCTTTTTTAATCTAAATCGCTATGCCAAGATCAGCTTTACGTTCTCTCCTAATTTCGTCATTCCTTACTCTGTCATGAATAGATCAGTGTCGGTACCAGAATTGTCACTGAACTGAAATATGAACATGACAATATAAATACTTACTAAAATATGACATGAATGTTTTGTTCGTATTTTTCAAGAATCTCTTAAAGTAATAAATGGATACAATATTTCAAAGTAAATGCGTAAGAACACTGTTTGTACAATTTCAGGGAGAGCAATACAGAATGCACTAACATAAAAGTAATCGGCGACAATCAATTCGGCCCACGGTGACCGCTGCACATCCAGAGCTTTACTAGAATCTATATTTCATATAAGCAATATGATAAGGATGCACAATGCACTATTGTTAAAGCTATTCAATTAGGGATTTCCGCATTGAGATATAGATCCTACTGAGACCTTGACCGCGCAGCGGTCACCAATGACCGCCAAGCAGCCATAAAGCCACCCTGCGGGGCCTAGCCGATTGCTTATCTGCTAGTGCTACTTAAATACACAAACTCATCTACTTGTTTTAAACGTTCATTACCTACTATTAATTAGTGATGGTAAATCGTTACGTGACTGTGTCGATGATTGGTAACTGAGATACTTTCGAAGAATTACTTTCTAGTGTACCAGTCATTGCTCGAAGAATTACGTTAATTAGTTATCAATCATCGTTACAATCGAACAAAATCACAGTCACAATAACAGTCAAAATGACGGTTTAAATAACAATTTTACGTTTACCGTTACGTGACTGTGATTGTGTCGATGATTGGTAACTGAGATTTAACAATGATCAGTAACTGAGATTTAGCTGTCGGAGGCTTACTTTCTAGTGTACTAGTCATTGCTTGAAGAATTACGTCAATCATTTATCAATCATCGTTACAATCGAACAAAATCACAGTTAAAATAACAATTTTACCATCACTATTACCTACAGGTATTTTGCACGTTGTCTTACTTTCCTACTTCTTGTACCGGTTGATAAATTTTACTCGGAGACATGATTAGTTTTGGAATTAAATATCAAACTACGAGTAGAGTCGGCGACCAATGAACGAAACGCAAACCTTCCGATGTAGATTGGAGCAACGACCAATGATAAGGTTTTGTAGCGGTGATTTGCGGTTTTCTTTTAATTTTAATATTATAACTATCTATCGGCAACCGTTTTCTGAGTTTTACTTTTTGATGAGGTTAATTTACACATATATAACTGATTTTAAATGCATGTTGGGCATCGCACGAAGAGAAACGGCGAGATGAGTTAGTTAAGACAAATCGTTGAGAAGAAAAATAGTCGAAATTTTATATTGCTGACACAGAGCTTTACGATAGAAGTCGTAACCAATGTGTGTTTTAATTACAATGTTTCTCATAAACCTTGAGTAAAACCCGCTAGATGGTACCAGGACTTCAATTTTATTACAGACCAAAAACAAAAGGAATTCCAAAAAATTCGAGTAACGCAAACAGGTATGTAAAGATGTGTATTAGATAGGAAAAGAAACGTGATAGGTACGCCGAGAAAATGAAATGGCAATGGGCAGGCCACAACTGCCTTGTCATATAGCAAAGATTGCACTTTTAGCTTGCGAACGCCAAGCACTATCGTGCGTCACTTACACGCGTAAATTTTATATTTTTTAAATCACCTTTTTTATTTTTAAATTGTACTCTCTACTACTCCCTGATTATAATGTCTCAACCGCAACCCAAAATTAAAATAATATTGTAAATTGAGGAGACTAAATAAGATATTGAAAACTATTTCACGGCCAACGAAGTCTAACCACGTGACACGCGACGGTCGTCGGCCTTCATCGGCATGTATTGCACGTTCTAATGACTGTTAATGTCATGAAAAATATATCTAGGGTGGCGTTAGTAGACGAAATCTGTTTGCAGTTATTAAGTTGGCAAGGAAAGTTATGATTGCGGGATTAGATGTGGCCGGTCATCGTTCGGTTAGAACGACGACCTTACGAAGAATGAAAGGAACTTCGGATACTTTAGAGAGTTTATGGGTGTGTGGCTGACCTGCTGGGAGATTTTGAGGCGTACAAATGCTGCGATTGTGGGTGAGGATCATCTGCCCTTCCTGTAACTTAGTCGGATATCTGCCTGCCCTGGTTTACTAGCCGGAAGTGAAAGTATTTATTTTTGTGCTTTGTCCACTTTTTTCTTTTCCTTTCAGAGGGGTGATTTATGTTTTTAATTTTACTGTTCTTTTTCTGTGCCCTGTTAAATGTTTCCATCTTTATATATGTGTAATAAATAAATATGTACAATGTTAATAAATTCTCTTGGACATGAGCGCTGAATTGGACAGTGAATGGTGTTTATTTTGGCGGTGAATGAGAAGGACCGATATGGGAGCTTTTGCGCATAGAACGGTCCTGGGTAAGTGGTGAGTCCCATTCACTGTAGTTATTAAATATTGTAGAAAAGGGAGGGAAACTGATTTGTATAGTGTCATTTAAATAAGCTGTTCTTAACTTCTCATTTTAATATTTCCTCAAATATAATATTTTATTACGTAGGACAGCTTATTTCAATGTACTAGTGATGGTAAACCGTTATTGTAACTGTGATTGTGTTCGATTATATCGATGTTTGATAACTGAGATTTTATTGTCGGAGTCTTAGTTTCTAGTGTACCAGAAATTGCTGAAAAATTACGAACAATCAGTTACCAATCAAATATAATCACAATCACAGTCACAATAACAATTTAATCAACACTAATTTCGGTTAGAACATTAAATGTTACATATATATTTTCATTTTTCTTATTTTCTAGATACCTGTATCACATACATATTAATAAAAAAACATTTGACGTAACGTGTGGCGTTCTGTTATATATTATTTACACAGTAAAGGTTATCGCTATTTGCATACGATAAAAGTGAAAGATAACAGCTGCGTGAATTAGGATGGCCGCTGTTAGGCCTTTTTATATCTGATGAATCATAATTATTTAATTCACAACCGATTCACCGAATTTATAATTATCCACCGTTTGTTAAAAATTATATTGTAATAAAACCAAAAACGAAACCATAATCGTGGATTGATCGATGATGAAGTTTTCAGCCAGTGTCCTAGTGGTGCAACTTTCGTCCTCTTCCACAGCCGCCAGTAGGGCATGGTCATCAAAATACGAAGATCGACCCTTTCCCGACTTGTCTAAGTTGGTATCACCAGCTTTGAAGCGAACAAACCACTCTCGGCATGCCCTTTTGCTAATCGCTCCATCGCCTAAAAAATCGACGAGATAGCGAAATGACTCGGCAGCTTTCCACTCAAAATCACGAACAGTGAGTCAATCACTGTATCTTTGATTCGCACTCAGTGATTGAGTATCTGGGTATATTGTGATTCGTGATTAATTTTTTTTATTTTGTTTATATTTGGTTATGAACCGTTATTTGGCGCATGTATGTGCATATGAAACGAAAATATTCACGAAGGAATAACGTTATAATTCGTGATAAACGCCATCTAGTAGATTCTGCCAAAACATTTTACGCATTTGACCCGAAACGATGAGAATTTGACTTTTAATAATAACTCACATTTTTAAGGGTTTTCATTCTCCTTGTGATGGTATTAAATTAGATATACTCGTATATTAATTATACGAGTATATGCCAGAATATGCTTTTTAATACGCTCAAAATTATCTTTTTTTTATTTATTCATTTATTTTGTATATTATGCACGCGTATTAGTAATGAAACTGTGATCACAGTCACAGTTTTCAATCACTGATATTATCAAATATAAATCACTATCACTTCAGTCAGCCAAGAGTAGTATTTTTTCTCATCACCACTTTCCACTCTTTCTCGAAGTGGTACAGCATAATGTGGCGTATATGTATATATCATAGAATTATCTTTCTTCGAAAAAATTATAACTTTCCCAAATAATAAGGTGTTCTCTTTAGAAAATATTACTGTTTGTAATTTTTACAAAATCATGTTACGGTACTTCGAAATAAATATTTTCCAAATTTATCAATTTTTAATCTTTGCTTCAAGCCTTAAATTATTTAATAAAAAGCTTCTGTTACACATGAGTCAATTTTTACGGAAATTCAACACCTGCTTGAACACCGCATTGTAAATTAAAATTAATAAAGAATTATGATATTTTCGTAGAAAACAATCACTTTGTGGTTTGACATATTAGATTAAATAAAACACAATCCTTTTGTATGAAACCATAAATTTTATTACACGCCAATCGGTTTCGCTTAGCTCAAGCTTCGTCGGGGCGTATTTAAATAAGTTACTTTTAAATACGCACCAACGAAGCTCGAGCTAAGCGAAACCGGTTAGCGTGTAATAAAATTCGTGATTTCATACAAAGTGATTGTGTTTTATTTCAGTTATGAAGCCAGGTTTAAATTCTATTAATAAATTTTTTCTTTAAAAATGAAACTTTTAACGATGTTTAAGATATATTTTTTAATAGTGAGAGAATTCTATATATACCATTTTATTATTTTGCAAATTGTTATGAGGGAAAGTGACAGAGATTGGAGGATTGTGTTCGATTGTATCAATAATTGGTGACAGATAATTCAAAATTTGGGGAGAAACCTTTAACATTAACCAGTCAGTGTCAGTTACCAATCATTGTTACAATCTAATACCAATCACAGTCACAATAACGGTTTAGCTCAACGCTATTACAGAGTATCGGATAAGTATCATATGTGTTCTTTCGTAATGGGTAAAACATAAATAGATTTAAACTGAATTTAACTTAAGATTGAAATAGTAGGGTAAAAAAAAAATTTAGGGCCGGCTGTTTGATGTGTGGTAAATCGTTACTATTCGAAATTCGAAAACGGGTTGTTCAATCGTTGGAAAAAAATATTTATTCATTGAAAGCACATCCGATATCGGATGGTTAAAACCGTAAACCATTAGTTAAAAATGGCGGACTCTTCACATCTATTTCAAGTCATGATGATGATCTCATTGTTGAATTTATATTGGCACATATGTGCCAATATAAATTGGTCTATACCAAAGATTTATCACCACCAAAAGGACAGTTTTTGAACGTAAGGGTAAATAAAGTCATAGACAAAGTATAAAATGGTATGTATTACCAATGGTGAATATTTAAAGTAAATCAAATTTGACGACATCATCAAATATTTGATAATTGGCGGGCCTTAGCGGGATTGCTTTGACAATAGTAAATTTGACGTTCGAACGACCCAAAAACGTTTTTTACCACGGACGATGGTAACAATTTACTATGGTAAAATGTTAGTACTGATCAAACAACCGGTCCCATGACGGCTGCAGTGACTACTCCCTTTGGAGGACCTTGGAAGAATATGAATCTACGACGCAGTTGTCGAGAGCATTAATGAAAGGGTTTTCACGGGATGGAATCTTTGCACAAAAACGTTCAGACAGTTGTCTGATGAATTTCTTGACAGTCTGATCGACATACAAGGCGAGCCGGATAGCCTTGATGCAAATCAAATCCGCTAATGTGTGTTTATACCGATTGATAGGCGCAGCGACAAAATCCATTGAATACTAACTGCTAGTAATACCGTGTTGAAGACACATAATATCTGCCGGTATTGTACATTTATATTTCTTTTTCTTGAGGTTTAAACGTTTCCTTGACCTCAAAACCTTTCGATTCATACATACGTAGTTATTATGACGCTCAACTGTTGAAACGGCTTAAAAAACATGTCTTTCAATTTACCGAGTTGACTTTTCAATGTTTGCTTTTTGTTTAACATTTTCGGCAAATTTTTCGCAAATAGACGCACACAATAAACTCGTTTTAAGTCAATAAATTAAATATCAGTGTCGTATTATAACTCGCTTTGTATTACTTATACACGTATAAAGATTTTTTTTATTTTTCTCGTGTCTACTGTTAACATTATTTTACTATAAAAATCTTTCGTCAAAGAATCTGCCTAATATAATATTTATGTAGTGATTTTTTTTAAAGCAAGCTTTAAATGATGGTCAAACAATCTAAAAAAGTGATAATATAAGGTCGTGGAGACATACTGGCCGTCTTGTGAGTGAAGTACTCCAGAAATCTTCAGAAGGTTATCGAGTGAATGAAGATTGAAATCTGAGGGATCTTATGGGGCTATTACCAAGTGATTGTGTTCAATTGTAACAATGATTGGTAGTGATGGTTATTTTAAGTGTTATTATGACTGTGATTTTGTTCGATTGATAACTAATTAACATAATTCTTCGAGCAATGACTGGTACAACAAAAAGTAAGTCTCTGACAATAAAATCTTAGTTACCAAACAACGTTAACCGTTAGAATGCTACGCGGCGCAAAAGCGCTGCGATCGTTTGTATCGAAAATTGCTTAGCACTAAAACGGTTAAATCTCAGTTACCAATCACAGTCACGTAACGGCTTACCATCACTATTGATTGGTACTCAAAACATGTATTTATAAAATTATTATTTGATTATTATTTTTTAGATATTCTATTGTTAATCGGTTACTTTTTTACATTCCAACAGAATAACCGGTTATTCGGAACCCTTAGTCGGACTGATATTGTTACAGCGACCATTTAGCATAGCATAGCAGCCCCTGTACAAATGTTATACCGAGTATGTGTAAGAATTGTTGCGTTTGTTTTCCTAGATAAAAATGCTTTCGAATAATTTTTTTTGGACATATATCAATGTTATTTTAAAGCCGTAGTACTATTTTGTTAAATACTTCTTGAATTTTTCAATTTGTAAAAAGTTTATGATAACTGTTAGTTAAAGAATGTGAAGCGTCAAGTACAAAAAATGAACATTTCCGACATCATTATATTTAAGTTTAGCCGAGGAGTTAAGGCATCGGAGGTCATTTACTATTTATCACTTGAGGCCGCATCAAGTGATGTTTCAGTATGCTAATGGTCATCCGCATACTGCTAACATTACAAAAGCGGTTATGCAAGAGATCGGTTGGAAGATTATTCCACAACTGCCCTATTCTCGTGATCTTTCTCCATTATCCGACATAGTCGACTTGTTCACCTCAAAATCACCGTATTTCTTCAAGCACGGAATCAAAAAAAACTACCAGAACGTCAGGCACAATGCAGGAGAACATATAATCGATTAATTTTTGTACTTGTTTATTTAAAAAAAAAAAAAAAACGCTGCATAAGCCTATTAATATAAATTTACAAGAAAAAAGTATTTATATAGTATAATAGTATGTAAGGTGAATGTTTATGGTAATCTCAATCCCTTTCAATATTGGCAGGTGTGTTTTTTTACCTGGTAAAGACAACCCCGTACGAGATTCAAAGAACTATTTGTGGTCTAAACTTGTTTTCTCCCGTCTAGACGCACATTAAATTAACTGACAGGGCCGGCGTAGGGATGGTGTCATAGCAGCGGTGTCAATTCAATCAACTCATTTGAATAAATATCATATTGAATGCTAAATAAGTGACTCTTTCAATAATGTAAAACTGAAAAATAATTCAATATCTACTAATTTTTTTATTATTTCATGACCGACTCTGAATTTATTAATAAAAAATATAAAAAAGTATTTAAGTTACTTACTTTACTTTACTTAAGTAAGTAAGTAAGACACGTGAGTAAGTTATGAATTCATACACGTTGTGTATCGTCTTGGGCATTGAATTGTATAATTAAACAACCTTATAAAATATTACACACAATTTCTAAATGATCTTCCCTGCAAACAACTCTGTATATCATCATAAATGGTTGACGCTCTATCTATGTATCAACATTTGTAAAAAAACGATATAAAGTGTTGTTGTGGGGAAAGTTTCGTATGCATTCTTAAGATGATTTAAATAATAATGTAATTTATAGTTTCAGTGACAGATTATATTCCTTGTCTCGCCACTCTGGTGGTGATTAATTGAAAAGGCTGTTTTTAACCTTTTAAATGTCACGAGCGCGTTAACACGTCAAACTTTCTATGTCACGCATAGCTATAAGCGCGTTAACATGCACTTTTAAACCTTGCAATCTTGCAGGAATTAAAGTCATAGTTTTATATCATTTTACCATCTGTGAACGACAAGTTCCAGATTTTGATATAGATTAAAGCCTTATTTTGCCCTATGTGCTGTCTTCCATTTCAAATAGAGTTGGCAGTTAAAAAGTTAAATAATGCGGTTTGTTTGTGTCGGATGTTTCGTTTTTCGCGTTCTGAAAAACATTCGTGACTAGACAGGAACCAGAAGGGTGGAATTATTGTTCTGTCTAGGTCAGTAGCATAAATAGTTCAGCCGACATCGGGGCGACCTGACGTGAAGAAGAAGCCCGGTGCAAACGAGCGAGTCGCGCAGTCTTCCAAGCCGGCCCTGAATCCATAAAGTTTTATGGACTATTAGCCCATGTAATGGGTTCCACATCTCAGCAACCACTTTTTACGTGGAAGCAATTTCATTTCCATGTAGGGCGACAGACCACATTATATTATTATATAATATTAGTCCACGAAATAATGTGCGATGTCTGATAGCTGTTCGCGGTCAAAGTTCGTCGAGAATATATTTTTCAAACGACTAATTTACTTCTAGAACTTTTTGCTATTTTCGTATTTTTATACTTGCTGCATTCAATTTTTAAACTTTTTTTTATGAATATTTTGGCGGTGGTATTCAATAGCAATTGCCATCAGTCCCAATGTTTCCGGATCACAGTGTGTGGATACAAAGTCTGGAGAAAATAAGAAGCCAATCTAACAGCTGACAGCTGGTTTGCGCTCAGTTTGGTTTGTCATTTCACCATGAATAGACTTACGCCAGAACAACGTTTGGAAATTGTGCAAATTTATTTCGAAAATCGTGGTTCGCGAAGCTTACTGTGCGCTACGTCCATTTTATGTTCGACATAATAGTCCATCTGACCAAGTAATTCGAATAACCATGGATCGTTTTCGCACTACGCATACTCTGATTGATAATACGCATACTCAGAGACGTCGTAGCAGAACGTTACAGTCAATGGAGAGCGCTACAGATCCATGATTGCTGACTTCGTCATTTCCCAATTGAATGGCATTCATGTGGAAGAGCTGTGGTTTCAACAAGACGGCGCAACATGCCACAATCAATTTATTGAAGGAAATATTCGTTCGGAATTTCGCGTAATGGATCTGTGAATTGGCCTCCAAGATCGTGTGATTTGACACCGTTGGATTATTTTCAGTGTGGATATGTTAATTCGCTAGTCTACGCCGATAAACCAGACACGATAGACTACTTGGAAGCCAGTATTCGTCGCGTAATTTCCGATATACGGCCCCAGCTGTTCGAAAAAGTAGTCGAGAATTGGATTTCCAGATTGCGCTTTATTCGAACCAGCCGAAGGGCCCATATGCACGAAATCATATTTAAACACTAATGGCTTAAATTTATCTTTCCAATAAAGCCAATACCGCGGCCATTACCCCGATTTTTATGAGTTTTATTTCATTTTAAAGTTTTATACCTCTAAAAAAACACCCTTTAATATTGAAGTGGCGAGCCAGAGTTACGATCCATCGCGGACAGACAGTTCATCTCGTGAGCACTGCCGGAGAGTAACAAAGTCCATGTAGACTTCGAGGAACTCGCATCTCACGTTTTTTTCTTGGAGTGCTGTAAGGAAATTCGCCTAATATCTGTACACTGTTGACATCAATTATATGAAAACTAATATTTTTCTTGAATCTTTCACCAGTGAATACATCTTGAATAAAATTAGCTGTATTTTGTGCAGACAAAGTGGATAATAATGATAGAAGGAACTCTTGAACGGCGAGACGCACGAATGCCTCCATTCTGCAGGAACTGAACATCGAGAACAGACTCGACTATTTGCCTGAGCTGAATTCTTCAATTTTTGGAGATCTTTCGAAAGGGGAAGACAGCTTGGAGATGCTCGTTATTATTGGCCACGTCGAAGGATAAAGAGGAAGAGAAAGATCACCCACTCGTTGAACCCGCACTTCTCTGGTGACAGCCCTAAGATCTGTATGAGATCGCCATCTTCAGTCATGAGGGACCGACGTGAATGATATTTATTAATCATCACAGGGGTAGGCAGAGAGGATAGAACGCAACACTCTTCTATCCTAACACAACACTTTCGCCTCGTCCACTTTCATACATCTTTTCATGCTCGCTCTTTGGTTGTTGAAACTTCTAACGGAGCCTTCCTCCATAACTTGCTCTGTATGATCATCCCAGGTCTTCTGCAAGCGTCCTCTGTTCCTGATGCTTTAAACCTTTTAACTGCCAACTCTATTTGAAATGGAAGACACCACATAGGGTAAGACTAAGCTTTAAGGGTCTTAAGTTATCTATCAAAAACTGTGGCCTGTCGTCCATATATGGCAAAATGAATTAAAATTATGACTTTAATCCCTGTAAATGCATGCCACTACGCTTATTACATGGAGTAGCATACAAAGTTTGGCGTATCAATACGCTCATGGCATTTAAAAGGTTAACACTCGCTTCATATATCTTCTTTGCCATCCTCTGCTCGCTCATGCTTTCCACATGACTAAACCATCTCAGCGACCCTTTATTTATTCTATCGACTATGCTATAAGCAGCTCTGCAATCCTCCCATCACTCTATAATAAATAGATTTTTAGAGCGACCGCATTTCGTTCCTTTTTTGCTATTTCCAATCTTCATTTCCATACATTGGTGTTGGCACCTGAACTTATGCTCTAGTCTTGCGTCGTGTGACAAATTTCTACTGATGATAATTGCATTCAGAGCATTTTTTTCCCTCAGTCACTCTCCTTTTGATATTATTCTCAACCTTACCGTACCTAATCAATATACCTCCTTGCCTAGTATTTATAACCTTTATTTAACTAAAAAATCAACGTAATTTTATTAATATTTTACATTGCAACTGACAATTTAATATTATTTTTGAATGTCCATTACTAAGACTACTTCCTGTTCCACGACAACTAATTAAGAATATGATAAAAAGATAATTTGTTACTAGAAGTTTAAAGCAAATATTTTGAGAAGTAGAATATATTTTACAAGTATTAAAAACAGTTTTGACAACACTGCTTGGAGAAAGTATATGTTCAATTTGTCACGCCAGCCACCAACTCTTATTTTCATGTAAAGTTGTGACAATAATGTCCGGCTCCCTCGGACGACTACTTATTGGTTGACCGGGGTGACCAGGCTTTGAATGATCTCTGCACCCTTGTCAAAGATTCATTTTTAGTATTAATTTTTGAAGTAAAAATTGTTTTCTCTAAACTATTCTTCAAAAAAAAAAAAAACTATAAACTCGGGACCAGGCACATCTAGCTTCTTCGTCCAAATATTCTGGACATTTTAGGTATTTAAAGCAGGTTTCTATTCTTATATCTTTCTGTTTATTTATTGTAAATTTCTTTCCACACGATTCAGGAATAGGTACTATAGCGAAATTTGATATATGTAGCGCCTAATTCCAAAACTCACTAAAACGTCTATGTGTTTTTGAGTTATGGGATGAAAGCGTGAGTTTTAAAAGAAAATGTACAAAATGTTTGTTTTTATATCAGTATTTTTTACAAATACAATTTTGTAATTAAATTTTTTTTTCATCATTATCGACAAGCGTTGTGATTGGCTGATTTCATTTTAGGAGGAATAGCAACTTATACTCTGTCTACTTTGGGAAGCACTACCTCATCCAACGACTCCATATTCTAGTATGGATTAAATAATACAATCTATATCAAGGCGCGGAATTTCTAGAGGAAAAACGTAATGTGGCTCCGGTTCGCGGAATTGTCGCAAATATGAGTCTGATTCGAGGAATTTACGTAAATACAGCTCCGGCTCGTGATATCTTTTCAATTACATTTGTTTATAAAATGATTGATAAGTCTTGAAGCTTGTTAGTAAGTAAATATATGTTTTGCAAACGAATCAAGTAATGGACAGCGATATTCAAAGTTGATTTTGGCTACCATTCGAGTCGTAAATCAAACTTTGAACAGAAAAAGGGTGTCGGCTACCAACGCAACGCATACATACAATATGAGAATATTAATGAAATGTATATTTTTAAAAAACAAGTGTAAAACTTCACATTTTATACATTTTAATAATTTATCATTTGCCTTGATCCTACATATATATCAATCCTACGTTCTCCCCCGTCGTCACCATTTCTTAGTTCTATCGACTATGCTACAAGCTTAGACAACTCTAAATTTATTCCTAATTTATTCTATCCTCACTCTTATCATTCATAGATTATGGATAATGATAGATAATGGAAATTTGAATACAGTGCGCATACGTTAACAATGTCAATCGTACATTCTCCCCCGTCATCACCCTTTATTAGTTCTATCGACTATGTTCCAAGCATGGACAACTCTAGATATGTTCCTAATTTATTCTGTCCTCACTCTATCATTCATAGATTATGGATAATGATAGATAATGGAAATTTGAATACAGTGCGCATACGTTAACAATGTCAATCATACATTCTCCCCCGTCATCACCCTTTATTAGTTCTATCGACTATGTTACAAGCATGGACAACTCTAGATATGTTCCTAATTGATTCTATCCTCACTCTATCATTCATAGATTATGGATAATGATAGATAATGGAAATTTGAATACAGTGCGCATACGTTAACAATGCCAATCATACATTCTCCCCCGTCATCACCCTTTATTAGTTATATCGACTATGTTACAAGCATGGACAACTCTAGATATGTTCCTAATTTATTCTGTCCTCACTCTATCATTCATAGATTATGGATAATGATAGATAATGGAAATTTGAATACAGTGCGCATACGTTAACAATGTCAATCATACATTCTCCCCCGTCATCACCCTTTATTAGTTCTATCGACTATGTTACTAGCATGGACAACTCTAGATATGTTCCTAATTTATTCTGTCCTCACTCTATCATTCATAGATTATGGATAATGATAGATAATGGAAATTTGAATACAGTGCGCATACGTTAACAATGCCAATCATACATTCTCTCCCGTCATCACCCTTTATTAGTTCTATCGACTATGTTACAAGCATGGACAACTCTAGATATGTTCCTAATTTATTCTGTCCTCACTCTATCATTCATAGATTATGGATAATGATAGATAATGGAAATTTGAATACAGTGCGCATACGTTAACAATGCCAATCATACATTCTCCCCCGTCATCACCCTTTATTAGTTCTATCGACTATGTTACAAGCATGGACAACTCTAGATATGTTCCTAATTTATTCTGTCCTCACTCTATCATTCATAGATTATGGATAATGATAGATAATGGAAATTTGAATACAGTGCGCATACGTTAACAATGTCAATCATACATTCTCCCCCGTCATCACCCTTTATTAGTTCTATCGACTATGTTACTAGCATGGACAACTCTAGATATGTTCCTAATTTATTCTGTCCTCACTCTATCATTCATAGATTATGGATAATGATAGATAATGGAAATTTGAATACAGTGCGCATACGTTAACAATGCCAATCATACATTCTCTCCCGTCATCACCCTTTATTAGTTCTATCGACTATGTTACAAGCATGGACAACTCTAGATATGTTCCTAATTTATTCTGTCCTCACTCTATCATTCATAGATTATGGATAATGATAGATAATGGAAATTTGAATACAGTGCGCATACGTTAACAATGCCAATCATACATTCTCTCCCGTCATCACCCTTTATTAGTTCTATCGACTATGTTACAAGCATGGACAACTTTAAATATGTTCCTAATTTATTCTGTCCTCACTCTATCATTCATAGATTATGGATTATGATAGATAATGGAAATTTGAATACAGAACATCTTGTAATACATGAATTATTTCAAAACATATTATAATTAACTTAATGTAATTTTTTCGTCCTGCTGTAATGTCTACTCCAGGCTTTGTTTTGAAACTCTTTGATTATTTTTCTAGCACCCCAACATTTTTCTTACGGTATTCTGCAGTCATTCTGGGCAACAAATTTGAAAAAAAAAAACAAATATAAATAATGGGAAAATTAATAATCAAAGATGGCGACCGGAAATTGTCGAAATAAAACGTAATATAGGTAAATAGGTGGTAAGTAAGTAAATTATTAAACTATTTAAGATATTGTTCATATAGTTAAACTAATTTTGATGTAATTATATCACATTTTACGAAATGTTCTCACTTTTTGGGCCACCCTGTATTTATTCAGATCGGTTTGAAGAAGAGAAACCAGTAACAGTTGACAGAATTTTATTGTTTCTTGTGCACAGTTACGCGCAACTGGTTAACGGAGCTGATGGTTGGGAAGATAACGGCGAATAGAGGGGCACTCGGAGCCAACCTTGTGCGCTTGTTGTTGACACACGTTGTCGTCGGTACCGGGCGTGTTTTTGAGGCTGTCAATAATAGGCGATTTATCGTATATCGGAGGTTTATTATTTTCTGAATGTTGTGACATTTCAAATAAACGCGCGAAGACCGAGGGCACCATCTACCGATGCGAGTAGGCGCGGCCGGTGGAGAGGAATGTCGGGGGAGAGTAGCAGTGAACTTCGTGCCGAGCGCGCGGCGTGGGTAAAGCGCCGGGGCGGCGTCTCGCCAGGC
Source organism: Eubasilissa regina (assembly GCA_022840565.1). Lineage (NCBI taxonomy): Eukaryota > Metazoa > Arthropoda > Insecta > Trichoptera > Phryganeidae > Eubasilissa > Eubasilissa regina. The sequence continues at coordinate 32,698,932 of JAINEB010000007.1, forward strand.
AGAAATGGCGTTAATAAATAACAAACACAAATCTTGGATGAGGGTGGTGGATTCAAGGGGTCGAAGTATCGATCTACCGCGCGTGACTGTTCTTTGCGGGGCCTGGCGTAGAGACTGCCGGTAAGCGATGGCAGACGGATGGGCTCAACGGACTCCACAGTGACCGGATGGCATCGGGGTGACCTTCGGGAGGAAGAGTTCACTTCTGGAATGGGGCGTGGCAAACTGGGCAGTAATCGTATTGCTAAAGCGGTGACACGGTGTGTCCCCACTAGGAGAAGAGCGTGACGTAAAAAAAGAAGATTTCAAAGATAATAACCGTGCTTACAGTGTCGGGCTTTGTGTATTTAAGTGTGAATAAATGGTTCTGAGTGCATAAAGTGTTTTCTATTGTTCAGACCTCCCCCGTCCATCTGAGACAGGCATTCCGACAACAATGTTTATTAACCCACAGACTGAGTCTAGCTGGTGGCGTGGTGCGCTGGCGTTCCATCCACTGGTGACAGCGCAAGACGTAACAATGTTCAGTATTTATTAACCTTTTGAATGCTGAGGAAATCGAATGCATCTATGTTTTACAACATGTTTTGTAACATGAACCCCACCCGTCGGGGCGGATTCCTCGTGTTTACGTGGGTCTGTACTTTAACGGTTGTCGTAGGTCGGGCCTGCCGAGTGTTGGGTGGAGACAGGAGATTAGGGGCGTGACCCGAGACCTGACTATGATTGAACCACATATTCCTGGTGGCAGGAACTCCTGCCGGCGCGGGTCTTCATTGTGCGGCGCGCGCAACACGCCTCGGCACGTCGCTCGGTGTGATTGTTGGACTCGCTCAGCTTGTTATGTAATTCATTCGTTGACCTCTTTATTCGAGACACAATTTAGTGTGCCATTTTGAAAGGAACAAATAAATTAGAATTATCTACTTGGTACCTGTTGTGTGGGCACAACGCGGTCGATAATTATTTTTGTTTAATTTGTTTCTTTCGATTTACTTTTAGCCCGCGATAAACTTTAATACTTGGGCGGCTTCCACAAATGTTGTCACAGGTTTAAGGAAGGGGCGGAAAATTAGTGACGGGGGTAAGGTCATACTATGACACCTCGTGTCCAGTGGCGTGCAGTAGGTATAGATTTAGATTATGCAGTTACCAATGATATTATATTATCTTATATAATATATGTAATACATGTAATGTATGGATGGTAATTTTAAGAACGTTTCTAACTGAACATGATTTGAAAATCCTTCACGTAATTAAACGTAGGAAATAGTTCTGCCAATTGCTTTTTGTTTTCCCAAATCAAAAACCAATCCATGCACCAAATTTAAAGAACAATCATGAACTCGACAAGTTGAAAACAGTAAGATAGTAAAATTCGGGAATTAATAAAAGAGGAAGTAGTCACTTCAATGATTTGCACGCAGTTGTAACCCTTTCTAATGTTATTCTGTTAAAAAACAGCATAAGTAACGACTCCATACAAAACGGATCGACTGAAAGGAATTTTAGCCATTTATATGACTTGAGTAATTCTCTAGCTTTATTAAAGACAGAACAGAGTAATGTGAATAACTCGATGCGACGAATACAAAAGGGCGCCATGAGTACAGTTTTTAGAATTAAGCAATTAAAGTCTCTACTAGTACACAGATGGCACTAATTGTAAAATAATGTTTTCGTTTATGTTAATCCAATTATCTAATTTATATTTGTTTACTAGAATTTTTAGAAATTCACTGCTTTTTTTTGCTTGTATGTCACAAAAAACATGTGGCATATTACATGTATATATATGGTTTATACAACAGAAGCCGCCTTACCCTCACGTACTGTGGCGTAATTGAAGGCAAACTACTTTCTAAAATATTCTGTAGATTATAAATATGTAAATACGTATATTATATTCGCACAGACTGACTTTGCGTATAAGATCACAGAACCGTGAAAACGAACGAAAAAAAAAGATTTTATCTTTTTGATTGTTGTTGTTGAATATATTCATTCAACCTATGTAAATGATAAGTCACCAACCTTTACGAAACTGGGCTGTTATTCGCTGTTTCTTTTACCAATGGTCGCTCTCCCTGCTGTCTTGAATCTTCTGAAAATTTGGCTGGCCAGCCATAATACAATGCAACATGTTTTTATATCACCGTCGTAAAATATATGACCGACTCCGAAAACGTATCTAAACAGAAGCACTTTCGATTTGTTTCCCGTTTTAAATTTACACAAATGGAATTCAAATTTTAGTTCCAGGTCTACCTATCGAAGTAAAATAATGCGTAAATATTTTGACTTATAAATATATTTTTCAAAACAATTAAATTTGTTGACACATAATGTCAAAATCTGCGGAAATACGTAGTAGCGGAAAATAGAGAAGAGTGAAAATAGAGATACTAGTTATGGTAAAATCGTCATTTAAACCGTTATTGTGACTGATTGTATTCGATTGTAACGATGATCGGTAATTATTAATTACTGTAAGTATTACATTCTTATGTAAATAAAAATATACAATTATACTTATTAACATACAAAGTATACAAAAAAGGCGAACAAGCTTCATAATGTAAGAGATGTTAACTGTCGCCTTAACTAGACCGAAGTCTGTACTAAAAGAGACAAGTTCATCCGTTGTCTATCATACAAATATGAAAACCATTATTATTATTAATATAAATATTTTTTTTTTTTTATCTAATACTCTCACTATGATTGAAACACTGCAAAACAGAAAAATTAATATGAAGAAATGATGTTCTGTTCATGTGATCATTTCCATGTATTTTTGCTGTTTCCTTTCTGCCAACATCCAATAACCAGCTCCTGAGATAGTTTGAGTTTGTCCATCAAGAATTGTTTCATACTGCTCGGCAAAATGTTATAGGCCTTGGGGACCAGAAAGATATGGAAGGATTGACCAAAGATTGTTTTCATTTTAGGCTTCACGGTGATCCTATTCTATTCTGCTCTCGTAACGTAACTATGAGATGGAACTCTTTGTTGGAATGAATATAAAGGATCAGCCTTTTTACATAGAGTTGTCGAATATCAAGAAGCTGACATTCTTCAAACAGTGAGTCAGATGGAAACCTGTAAGGTTTTCAGTAGATGATTCTAAGAATAGATTGTTGTGTGATTACTAATTGGCTAAGGGCAGTTTTTCCAACTTCACCCCGACCTATCAACGTCAAAATAACAGTCACATAACGTTTACCATCAATAACAGATACACTTGGGGAGGCCTACTTTCAGCAGTGGATAAGAAATGGCTTATAATGTTGATAATAATGAACAGTAGGTAGAAAATTATGAATCTAGGATTTGAGTTCACTCCCGAAACCGCACTTTGATTGCACGTGATTGTCGTTTTAATTCTACCAATTTTTTATACTGGGTATCTTTTCCATCACGGTCTGTGTCATGTTCACCTCGTGGCTTTGATTGGCTTCACAGGTGGATCAAAAGGTGAAGGTTATTAGTACCAAGTCCACGAGCGGATAATTTTACAGCGAGCAATAAAACAAGATCATGACACGACTGCTCATTTCATCTCTGAAGATAAACTTCAATTATGTAAGACTCGGTTCAAATGTAACAAATTCGGTTCACGATATTTCTGAGGTGGATCATCATCATCTCTTCAGCATCTTCGGATCCAGTGTGGTATATATGGCTTCCAACTCTTTCGAAGGTTCATTGTTGCCGGTGTCCATGCAACTTGCTACTTACCTGTAAAAAGAAGGACAAACAGGACACCCGATGACCCAAGACTGGCCAGCGGTCATCATCATCCGCATAACATCGGTCCAGTGGGCCACATTCGTCTTCTTATGTGAGGTCTCCTGGTTTATAATATTGTGCGTGTGTGTATGTGAGTATTACCATCTTTTTTTCGGATTATGCAAGAGGACGATAAACGACAGGCGGATCAATTACATCCCGTGCTTCGATCAGTACAGAGGTCCAAATAAACCGATCGTCAGGAGTGCGCACTTCGGTCGGTTGAAATTTACCCAGCTGGAAGAACAACAACATCGGACCAGAAAATAAGCAAGTACAATTAAAGGGTTAATGCAGTGTTCATATATTATATGTACCGGATCGGAAACCTAGGAACCAGCTATCGAAGGCATTCACGTAAACACCTCAATCACCTTTCTAGCTCCTCTATCGTTCTCACGTTTCACAGATGACCACTGCCATTTCAGCTTTGCCGCACGGTGTCCTACGTCTTCGAGTTTGGTTTGGCTACGTATAATATTTTATAGGCTGCCCTACCGTGTTTGCGACCTTTCGGATGCCATTGATGCATCAGTCCTGATGATGGACCCTGAATTAACCCTCATGGCTAAAGAATCTACGACAATAGTTTGGAAAGACAAAGATGAAGCTTTTTGGTCAGTTATCAACAACATCATGATAACCAACGTCCTGTAACCGGGTATGGTATGAGAAGAAGAAGAAGAAGAAGAAAATGGGTTTTATGACTGTTTTATTGATCTTCAATAGGCCCAATACTAAGTGAAGGATATAATAAAATGAGAAATTTTGAACTGGCTACAGATATTGAGAAGGAGTTGGGATCGGCGAAAGACCAGATTCAAAGGAGAATGGAACCTTACCTTGAATCGTCGTTGTGGTGCTGCAGACTGCTCCAAGTCTGACATTTGAACTTAAACAAAGTTATAGACGAATGTTCACAGACATAAGCTCGACTATCCAAGAATATGTCCCATCCAACAGTACAAAAACAACACACAGCACTAGAGATCCCACGGTTTATCTCAGCTTGTTCAAGAAGTTTGTCCAAATACAAATAGAGTTAAGGACTCGTAAAGTATTCACAACTTGAGTTGGGAGTAGCCGATTGTTTTTCCTTGACGAAACGTGTACAGCAGACTGGTAATAAATCGAGCGTGAGATAGGACAATGTTCAAATTTGGTAACAATGTTCAAATTGTTATCAAAAAAATTGTTAATAGCAAAGAAAAAGTTTTCACTTTTAACTATTAGAAAGTGTCGATGTCCGGGGTGTATTCGCGGATTGGTAGACTCTTACATATGATGTGGCGGTAACCATATTGTTAACCGCAATATAGAATTGATTGAAATTATCTGAAGAAGTAGCAGAAAGCAGTCGTCTTGCTTGCTTTACCGATTGCTCTTAATGGCTAATAGTAAAACCTATCTTACAATGATCAAAATATAATTTGTTACCATTAAAGGAACTGGCCTATTACAGTACAACCTAATGCATGGTGAGAATAGATCCCGTGGACTGTATCGATTAAAATTAACGTTTAGTTGACGCAACCCGAATTGGATTCAGAAAGGAATAATGGCAGATGGATCTGGCCTACCTTGATCTCAGTTCTGGGTTTGACGGCAATTTTCACATTCACCCGACTCGCACTTTTATAGTGAAGAACTGAGATATCGCTGCACTTCCGAATGCTACAGAACACCGCTTCTTTTTCGTGGTGCGGATTTTTACACACGACGACACTTTCGATCCACAAAAAAAGCCTGTCGACAGGTCCACGTCGAAATGCAATCTGGCCCATATCGGCCGAAATCCCTCATTAATAGTTAGCCAGAGCGGGACAGGTATATTAAGGTTATTGGAAAGACAGAATGGACAGGGAGTACTCGACTCGCGTCAACACGCAAATAAATACATAATGTAATTTACCGTTCCGGCGACGTTGCATGGACTCGTGTCATATGGTGACAGATTATATTCCTTGTTTCACTGCTCTGGCGGTGATTATTTAATAGCGCGCTTTTAAATATAAGATAAGATTATAACGTTTTTAGCACAATATAAATAAATGCTTTAAAATGGACTTCATTCTTCAAGAACTCCGCACAGAAAAAAGGCTCTCTTCAACATGCAGGAAAATATTTTTTTCATACTTTCAGAATGGTGCTAGAAGAGATGGAGGAATTGATGATCACGGGGAACGTGCAAGAACGGAGAGTGAGAGGTCGACTCCCTCGCTACATGTCGCACTAAATAAGGCCAAAGATAACACCACTGAAAAGTCGGAAGTTAATGTCGTACCTAGAATTATCTAAAAGGGTCTTCAACCACTCGTTGACAATCTGTATATGAAAATATAAAAAGTTACGATATTTTGACTATATCATGGAACATCCAGAAAAATATCAGATCCTACATGGGACACAATTGCTAGCCCACAGTCCAACTGTTTCGACATGCCTGCTGCAAATTAAATAATGATTGTTAATGTTCGTTAAGTAGACAAGCGTTAGAAGGCAAGTGTAGATCCTGATGTCTCTGTCCACGCATACGGAATCATCCATGTCTCCTTCCTGGCACATTTTCGACCACGATGAGCTACTTCAGACTTTCATTGGATCTTTTCGCACAGAATTCTTTTGAAGCACGACGTTTATGCGCCTTGTTACTTCGATTGGCATCACTGGGTTTCCTGCTCTATAATAATGTACATGTGTGTATGTGAGTATTGCCACCCTTTTTTCGGAAAGCTAAGAAGACGATAACCGACAGGAGTCATTCTTATTACATCCCGCGCTTTGACCAAAATCTAAAGAAGACAACCCAGCTAGAACAACAACATCGGACCAGAAAGACAGAAAAATTAAAAAGGTTAGTGCAGTTCATATATCATATGTGTACTTATTATTAATCGGAAACTTGGTAACCAGCTATCGAAGGCATTTACATAAACACATATGATGGTTAAATTAAAAATCTGGTTTATTTAACCTATTCAGTTACAAGAACAAAAAAGGAATAATGCCAGTTAGGTATATCTATTAAACTATACCGATAAAACCTATTGACGTTGACACTGTTTATGATGCAGTCAAGACCGGAGGTGTTGAAGATAGTGATTTGATAGCCGTCTCTCGACTTAAGCTCAAGTACTATCAGACCAAATTTATAACATTTTAACGCAAGTGTCGTGCAGTTCACTTGCGGAATGATTTATGGCCACTAAACTACTAACGTTATTTTCCGTGGATGGAATCTTATTAACCATGAATTATGGACCTTTCCATTTTGTGTATCCTTATGCACAAGAAGCTTTTCCGATTTACAGCGGAACCTCTCTCGTCTCCAACATATTTCTTCTTTTTAGCCTTATCCGTTGGCCATCATGTTGGCTGTCATCGTTTTGTTTCAAACCATCGCCTCAGGCTTATATTTTGAGCAATTCTCTGTAGATTCTTCGGTGTGTCGTCTATTCATACATCGAACCTGCAAACACTTCCAAAATCCATATTGCCTCAAAATACTGTATTACGCATTCGTTTATAGTTACTTAGAGTACACGTCTCAAATCCGTAACCCATGACAGATTACATATATTGCGAGATTAAAACGAATCCAAATATCTTAATGTTAGATCTAATCTATCATTCAACTCCTATTTAGATGCAGAAAACTTCCACAATATGAAAACCCTAGAACATCGAAGAACACGTGCTGACCAAATATTTATCTTCAAACTACTGCAAGGCCATATTGACTGTCCCAACCAATTAGAATTAATATCTTTCCACATGTCATCTAGATCGTCCCGGCAATCCGCACTCTTCCACATTCCTAGAAGTAGAACATCTTACATACAAAATTCATTCGTTCACTGGTCACACAAATACCATAATGATAAATATACAGAAATTGACTTTTTTAACATTAGCCTTACTACGCTTAAAGGGTTCTTTTTATGAACCGCAACGATCTCAATCTTGGCCAATCATTCTACCTAAAAACACATCTTGCTCTCCCTTTACCGCAACAATAGTTGCAACCTCGCCACCCTTTCTCCCTCTTGTTTTCTTTTTATTTATTTTCTGCACCTAAACATACTTATGTACCTAAACATTTCTGTGGATTTTTATAAATAGTGTCACATGTTAAATATCTATTATGTTAGTTATAATAAGTTTACACTGTCAAATCCCTCATTAAAATAAAATTCATTATCCACGCTTTTATAAAATAACACCGAAAACACATCGACACGAACATATTGTTTGAGAACACCGTTTCAGTTGTCGTACATACTCTCGGTTCTCGGATAACCGACCGCTGGTGTGATCAAATGTCAGGGAAATAGGAAGAGTTGGAAAGTTTTGTAGAAAAAATTCACCAAACTGCATCGCAGATATATTAAATGACAGTGACACGTCCTCTTCATATTTGTTTAAAACGCCGACAAAAACATATCCGATTAAATAGAATAACAATCACTAATGTATGAAAACACGAAATTTATTATACGTCAACCGGTTTCGCTTATTTCAAACTTCATCAGGATGTATTTGAAGACTTTAAATACGGATTTTAAATACTTTAAATACGAATTTCGTAGTTTCATAAGTGATTGTTATTGTATTTAATCTAATATGTCAAACCACAAAGTGCAATGCATGCAATACAGTGCAAAATACGATAAAAACTTATATCTTTGGACCGGTTAGTGAGACGGAAAACAATAAGAACCCCAGAAGGACTATATCTGGCGTTTTTAAGCAAAGTGGCTCCCCTTCTAAACAATATCCTCTTTCTTCATCACCACCTTCCACTTACGTCATCAGTTCTCATCAAAGATAAATTGCAGTTAAATTTTCATCTATTTTGTTACCGCGCTGTATAATTTTGGAGGCCTGAAACACAACCTGCGCGCTCCATACGAAAATGAAAAGAAAAATGTCTGCTTGAATGCTTTTAGAATACTGTTTGATTTCTATAGTCCGTAATATTTTATTTTCAATGGCGATGAAGTGGAAGTGATATGGAAGTGATGAATTATAAATGTTGGTCTGCAACTGATTAAAAATTAATTTAAAAGTGAGCTAATACGATTCACTAGAGTGAAATGTGAAGTATCAGAAAAACAAGTCAATAAATCAAGTTAATCCAAAGGACATTCGAAATTGTGCCTAAGAGCATTGTTGTTTTCGATAGATATACATTGTGTGTGAAGATGACAATTAGTGCCGATTTTATGTTTTATAAATATTCTGTTAATCAACACAATAAATCAAACACGATTTTTTTAGTACTATAATTGTACTATAATCGTTTCCGCTATCTAGGTCATTATCATTATCAGCCGAATTGATTCGATTTTCGAACAGATCGATTTTGCAACTGATTAAGTTCGAAAATCAAAGTTCCATTGTAAATTTGTTATCGTTGCCAATTTCCGTCAACACTTTAACATCGTTAAATTGTGTAAAAAGATCGAATTACAATGCTAGACGATGAAACAAGATGGCGTCGCTGTGTGTCCACCCAGTATTGCCATTGAGTGAAGGAGATTAGATTTAAATTGGAATGGCAGGACGCTACTCGTAAAAGGCAAGAGTACTCGTTTAGCCATTCTGTGGTAGGAAGTCGGTCATTATCCTTATCCATCATCTGCGCTCCTCGAGCCGTCTGCGGTGACTCCTCGCCGCGGAGGAAGCGGCGCGGTCTAAGGTCACCGCTTCGGAAGGACAGCGGACAAATGTTCATTTCCTTTCGACAGTTTCTTGGACTGCTCGATTGGGAAGGAGGCTCGCGTAGTCGGGAGACATTGGATATGCATGCCCGCTAGGACGTTTGGCTTGTGACCGTGGAGCGGGCAGGGTTGCCAAAATGGTCGGCCGCTGGTGCACGCGGTGCGACGGTACTCTCAGTAAATAATCATGCGTAGGGGCGTGCACTTTATACAATCAAAAAAGCTGTGCATAAGTTTTTTTTTTTATTGAGGATAGCTGGAGGGGCGATACCAACACATTGCAATTCTTCTCTTTTTATATACTGCATAAACTTGAATTTGTTATTGAATTAAAGTCGCGTGTTTTTATTAGCTATTAGGGACCGACAAGGAAGCCCTAGCTTCTAAACCGGTCCCGGGAAAGGGTGGGTCTCCCCCTCCAGCTGTCCTTTATTTTTTTTTTAAAGTGGGTGCCACTGGTCCTGCGATATTTGACGTTGTTTTCTGATGACTTGAAACGTTTATAAAGCGTCATCAAAATCCAACGCGGCTGTTCAAGGAATGCGGTAGAAACTGTTGAAATCATTTCGATCTTCATGTGAGTATTGATACTAGTGACCTCGATTAGATGAGACACGGCTCGTATTGCACGTCCACACCTCTCGATCCTGACTCGCAGCATTGGCAATGGACTACAAACAAATATATTGTTTGAATATCCCGTGTCCACGAAATGAGACAAGAAGCAACTGTTTATTTTACAAAGTTAGACAAACAGAAGACATTGAATTACTTTCTGCTGGGGAGATTCTCAATCTCCATGTTTTCATTCAATATAGTGCTGTAGGAGTTGAGGCGCGTGCGTGGAAATTATTTAAACATATGTGATAGAGTCGAGATTGTGTCAGAAGGTTAAGACGCTGTGAGACGGAAGCTCTTAACTTCTTCTTATCTCACGCGTGTCGGTTATGTGTCGCAATGTAGGGTGTATGTTGTAACTAGAGCAGGGTATATAAATTAAAGAACCCTTACAAGATTTCTTTTATTGAGGTGATGAATTAATAAAATTTAAATACGCGGTTGAATTTTGGAGCCGCTCGCTAGCCGTTGCCGGTGTTAGGACGGCCTGCGGAGAAGTGATCGCTAGTTGCTTGGCAGTATCCGTCTATGGTGCATAGTGTTTATTTACTGCTGCTCAGTGGTCGCACTGGTTCGGGCCCTAACAGTTGATAGGTGAGCCCTTACCCGACCATGTCTACGGACGCGAGTAGGGCCACCACAGTGCTACGGAGAATATATAGTACTTTTAAAGACAATATTATTGTTGACGCAAACTGAATGTTACCTCTGTGATAATGTTCGTTTCAATAATTCCGCCACGATGTACACCCGTCCCTGTGTGGCTGACCTTGGACCTGGGCGCATTCGGCGAACGACCATAAGTACAAATTCGAGCGTCAAAGGGTCAACACGATTGATCTCGCCGAGATAAATTATCGCCGTGCATTAAGGTTATCCGGACCGGGAAACCGAATTCGCTTGCATCTGACCCCCTTGAAAGTGCAGCGAAACCTTCCTTTAGTGCGAGTCGAAGAAAGTAAGACCGGATACCTTCTGTCCTCTCATACCTTTCTCGATCCAAATCGAGTTGCATCAAATAAAAGTAACCAGCAGAGTATAGTCCGCCGCGGGATTTGTTTCCCACCTATTATTGTATGAGAATTTTATAAAATAACGTTAAGCTTTAAATCAACGGTCTTTGAAATAAATGTATGCGAAATAAACCAATTATTATTCTATATCTTTTCATCACGCCCTAAATCACGACTAAATCGTTTCAAGCGACACGCCAGCGTTCACTAATGTCAGAGTTATCAAAGAACACGTGTCCCGCCACCAGCGTTCTAATTTATCACTAGGTACATATTACAGTGTATTGGATCTCACTTTGTGAAAATAATAATAATTAATTAGCAATATTTGAATATGTCCAAGAGCACACAATTACTGGATTTTTATCTACAGAGGCACTGTTATTAAACAAACATCAGATATCTCATGAAGACAAAGCTATTTTTTATTATATCTAATGGAAAATATATTAAATTATGGGGTAATTACAGGCTTACGACCTATAGCTATATATAAAGTGATCACTTAAACCAGCCGAAGACAGGTCGTAAGCCCTGTAATTACCCCATACTTCCATATTTTTCAATTAAACAAAATAAAAAATAGTTTTGTCTATAAGATATTTGTTTAATTACAGTTTAATCATATTTATTTCCAGTTAAATTATGGGAGGGGGGCGGGGTAAATCATCTAACAAAACAGTTTGGCCGCTCAAAATTCGATGACCTTTTTATATTCATAATTTTTAATATTTTTTGTATTCATAATTTGGAATCAATCAAATAACTGCATAATGTTTTTTTTTAAATGCTTATATCTCTGACACGGTCGAGTCTAATCTTAGCTATGTCAGAGATATACCCAAGCACACGCAACTTGAACATTGTATCAACCCTTAAAATATTGTGCACTAGTGTTAGTCCTATTTTTTATTTAGTCATTTAAAATGTTCGAAAATAGTAAGAATATTCTATATGTAAATAATCTTTATTATACAATATTTATCAGTACGGATATACCAAATATTGTAAATGAAGAGATCTTTCAAAACTATCATATTACATGTATGGACACATCGTGTCAACGTGTTAACCAAATATTTAAATGGCTGATTAATATGTGTGTTAAAATAAAACACCTGGAGGTCAGGAGAATGTCTAGAAACATAATAATATTCATGAATATATTAACCTTTCTTCGCGACTGTTGCTACTCATCCTTGATTAACAATATCACGTTACCAAGTTTTCATGGTCGTTCAAAGATATACGGCAGAACAGCCCAAGAAACTCGACACGGAAGATATCTTCATCAAATATGCAATTGTCAATCCACTGCTAAGTTTAAGTTTAAGTCAAATAATTCGCTTTTAATTATCTAACGGAAATAACTAAAAATAATAATAAAGCTGTGCATTCGTTTTCCATTTATTTTTTGCCAAATCTATCCCAAATGCGTACAAACTAAACGCAATACTTATCTCGCTAGCACCGCGCGGTGTTCTGAAAACACGTCTTCGCTTGAACTGATGTGTTGCAAAATATTATTAACTGCGAAAAAGCGAACTCAAACGTATGCCGTGCATTGTAAACGTGGTATTATTTCATATAATAACATTTTTTAACCCTTCACATACTGAATGGAAGAATTTGATGAATAAAATGGAAATACAGTCCATCTTACTTCAGCAGTCATTAGCAAATCTGTTTCCGTAAAATCTTTTAAAATTATTTTAAAGGAAGAGGTCTTCCACTATACAACCAGCGTAAACAAAAAAACAATCAGTCAAATTTGTTATATAAAATGTATAATTTACTGTTTCTGTTACATAACGCGACACGTAACTATGATTCCACCTGGCGATAGTTCACATCATGGGTTTAATTAATTAAAGCGGTTTGTGTCTTGGATTAATTAGTGTCATGCCTTTTCTTGGTGCTTCTATAAACCTATTTTTTAATGTTGAACATATAATTTAGTATGAAAGAATGGAAATTGTGTGCAACTTCGCTAAACCAATTATCGCAAACAAATAGCTAATTAGACAAATTTTTAAATTGAGTTAACTAATTTACCGTTCCGGCGTCACACGTCCCACCTGACGTTAGATTACATTATTAACCTTTTAAATACTATGAGCGCGTTAACACGCTATACTTTGTATTTCAAGCCAAGCTATAAGCGTGTTAACACGTACGTTTGGACCTTGCAAACTTGCAGGGATTAAAGTCATATTTTTAAATCATTTTCCATCTGTGGATGAGAGGTCTCAGCTTTTGATAGATGTGTCAAGACCCTTAAAACCTAGTCTTACCCTGTGTGGTGTATTTCATTTCAAATAGAGTTGGCAGTCAAAAGGTTTAAAATCACGATTTTATGCATATGTGAAAATAAAACACTTTACTTGAGACGCGTTTCACCTTGTAAAGGCATTATCAATCTAACAATTTAACTCAACAACTTGTATTTATAACTTTGATGGGAGGCAGCTATACAATTTTATTTGCATGAGATGAAAAGAGACAACATTATTCATTGTAATCAATTAGATTAGAGAATCAAAAAAGCAAGTGTTTAATTTTCACACGTCATTATGGAGTTCTACAAACTTACCTCGGAAATAATAAATTTGAATAATTAGACAAAATACTTTGTTTAAACTACTATTTATTGATTATTCTACGTGTTTCGATACCATATGTAAAAACAAAACTATAAAGTGGTGAATAAGTAAGAACTAATATGAAAACAAATTTAAAAGATGACTATTCGCAAAAAGGATTTGGTTATTTATAATATTTAGCTTGCTATTAATACTTTTAATTAATTAATTTAATTAGAATTTCTAAAATTTTAAATTTATTTGATTGTAAACCCCTAGTAGTTGTATGTATAATTTCTAAACCCTTGAAAATCAAAAGGATGGTTTGTTTCCAAAAGGTGATTGGAAAATTCAGAATAGTTAATACTATTTAGGCATCTCAAGTGCTCCTTAATTCTAATATCAAAATTTCTGCAAGTTTTACCTATATAAAAATAATTTCAATTTCAATCATTGCAAATTAATTTGTAGACCCTCGATTTTTTAAAAAATATCATTATCCTTGTTATTTAATATATAATTCTTTAATTTGTTATTAGTAAACCCCTAGTAGTTGTATGTATAATTTCTAAACCCTTGAAAATCAAAAGGATGGTTTGTTTCCAAAAGGTGATTGGAAAATTCAGAATAGTTAATACTATTTAGGCATCTCAAGTGCTCCTTAATTCTAATATCAAAATTTCTGCAAGTTTTACCTATATAAAAATAATTTCAATTTCAATCATTGCAAATTAATTTGTAGACCCTCGATTTTTTAAAAAATATCATTATCCTTGTTATTTAATATATAATTCTTTAATTTGTTATTAGTGTAAAAAGCTGGTTTGTTATGTAGAATAATTAATAAATAGTGGTTTAAACAAAGTATTTTGTCTAATTATTTATATAAAATGTGGCCACAAAGTAATTTTGCTAATGTTGAAGAAGTAATATATATTGTTAGCGCCGTTTAAGTTAATTAAATTATATTTAGTTTTTTGGCGTTTGACTTGTTGCCTCACTCGTGTATACTCACTCATGCATACCTTCTATTCGCAATTTACCAAAATTTAACCTGCGTATTTCCGTCCCTTTTTTTCCTAACCTATCCTTAAGCACAAGGAAGAATGAAGATGTTGCAGTAATTAACACTCTCAATCTGCAGTAAGTTCAGTGTGCTCTTGGAACTTTATACGGACTAACTACCGTCCCTTATTAATTAACCCCTAACGATTATAATCAATATTTACTTTAATTTCGCTTATATAAAACAATCCTTATTCGCGAGTGTTATTATACACGCCGCATCGCTTGTTCTTGTGGTGAAGAAGGAATATACAAATGAACCACCATCCGGCAAACGAAAAAGTAAGTGCCTTCCTTTTTTCCTAATATTTTCACCAAATATGATCTTATGTCTTGGCTATGTACAACGTCATTTTAGCCACAATAAACTATAGTATATACGTAGATAGATGTTTAAAGCATACTACTTATTTAACATTATTTTTCGAACCGGTACATCTTGAAATATGACCTTTCCTTGGATACGCGTTGCTTTTAGCTTACGGGTACGAAAACAGGATTGCTGAATAAGCCTAAAAATGGAAAATAGCAGGTGGAATATTGCTTACGTAGCGACATGCTATCCTTTTCTATCGATAATGATGATTGTACAAAAAAATAGGTTAAGACGCGCTAGAAAATGTATATGTCCGTAGGCCAGATCGCGCACCGAAGATGCACGTCACGCTATACACACGGCACATTTACGACAATGGAAAAGACAATTATAATCAGTACGTGTTGTGCTTTTCGGTTATCGGTTGTGGTAACGTTTCGGAGGCTGGCTAGCCGAGTTTCAGAAGATTGAGGACTGCGAGAAGAAAGCGACCGTCGAATCGGAAGAAGAATCGGCGAATAACAGCCCAGTTTCGCAATGGTTGATGTCTTTTTATTTACATTGGTTGAATGAATATATTCAATAAACCAATAGAAAACCCAGGACTAGCTATCGAAGTTAATTACGGCAATATAAAAAAAGCAGATATGTATATAATTGCTTTACAAGGGCAGAACAACTTTCACACAATGAGATATGTACTACAAAAAGTGTAAAAAAAAAAAAAATGAATTCGGTTATGTTTAAACATCATGTCACTGGGAAGGAAGAAATTAATGAAAATCTGTTATGTTTATATTTGACAAACGGCCACTTAGCATTGTATTTAGGTAGGTACTAGGTCTCTCTCTCGGCGACGTGCTCATGACTGAGTATCGTGGTCCTCTGTTCTGCTTCCACACTGCTTGCACCCACCCTTCGCTATCTTTTGAGCCTTGTGTAGCGAGGCTTCGGTAACGGTTTCTGGATAGAGTGGGACCCTTAGGGGTTTCCTTCATAATGAGGGAACCGACTAAAAAACAAATTTTTGGTTTAATTAACATGGCGATTACTTTGTAGTGTAACATGATTATTACCTCTAGAAACTAATAGTGAACATAACCCAACGTGTCTGTAGTACAAAGTTTCACTTAGATTAGTTTTAAACCAATTTTACTAGAAAAATGTTCGATTTTGCGTGACGCACGTGAGTCTAGGATTAATGGACTAGTTACGGCGGGTAATCGCCTTCAAAGGAACAACGACTTACTACGCAACGATAGAAACATCGGATTTTTTAGGAATTTTATCAGGACATGGGTGACCCGCTGGGGAATGCTAGGAAGGTAGGGAAGAAGGAGACAGCAAACCATTTTGCTGCCCCCCTCTCCCCGTTGCCTCTGCGTAAATTATTTTAGCTCGTGATCGTGCTGAGCTAGACTCACAATCTTTGATTTTTGATTTTATGTCTAAATCTCCCTTCAGGGAGCGTCTCTATAATACTACAAACTCTATGGACATCTCTCTTTGTTTCTTAATAAATACCACCTTAATATAGCTGAAATCTAGGAGTAACAAATAATTAATCTATACCGCAAATTATGGTTACATCAGACTCGCGTTGCTTTGCTTTGTCGCGAGAAACTGGCAAGAGAGTAACCACTCCTTTAACAGTACCGGGTAAGGTTCAAGATACGTCAACATAAGATACTAGGAATACAATATATTTGAGAAGAATTATTATACGTTATCTCGAGTTATACATTTTCAATTATGATTTTAATTCCGGTCAAATTTCTGGTTCAAAGTCTCTGGCATTACTCAAGGCTCGGTTTTGATTGCGATAAACGTGTCAACATTTTCTTAGTGCAGACCATATTCAAACAACCGCGAATTTTAATACACTGTTTTTCAATTAATATATATAATCTGAATTCGAACTGTAAATCCGGATTGATAGGTTCGGTCGTAAATCGGAATCACCGCAAGGTATGGAAGGGAAGTAGGGAAACCTTACTACAGGATGAAATCGATGAGGGGATAAGGGTTCTAGTCGAAGGACTAGTAATCTCGGGAACTGGGTTTCGGAAGGACTGCTCGCCTTACCTTGTATATGACGCCTCCGTAATCCCTGCAGTCGCCGCCGAGATCACGTAAAATTGCACACGGATGAGCCGATCTCCGATCCCAATTGAATACGGCGATGTCACAAGTTCACCCGCGGCACACAAATAACAAACAATACGTGATCAAAACACAATATCGCTAAATGCAGCTGGAGCTGAAAGTCCACTCCGCGATGCCGAAATCGAACAAATTTCGGTCATGTTGACATCTGCTGACGTTAAGGTCGTAGACGAGAATGATAGTCTGCCAACATAAGATGCCTGTAAATATTTTATTACCAGTTCTCTTGATAAATTTGATGTGCACACAAAACTCTAAAAATTATTAAATTGTATTATTTTATTGATAAAGCATCACCTGAGAAATAATAAAAAAATAAAATACAGACTTTATTTTGTACGCAATACTCTATCTTGTATCACCGTTCTCTCGTTTACAACTTCTTGTGACATGGCACTCATGTGAACCTTACAACTCTTTGGTCAACCACTTATCCACGCTGAAACAATATTTCCTTTTCCTTCTAATTATGATCTTAACGTTCTCCTGATTTTCAAATTTCTAATTTCCTTCTGTATATGTACGAAACTCCAAAAGGTCCCGGAATCGTTTTGAGAGTTTTTTACTCTCGCTTCGATTCCACTCAATAAAGCGACGCGTGTAATAATTTTCAAAATCATACAAGTTTTTTAGAATATATTTTAAAGATAAATCAGTTAGTTATGTTACGGCAGTTAGTTACTAATATCTTGTGGTGTCTCTTTATAGTTAACTCTTTTCTTTATTATATGCCACAATTATAACATTTTTAACACGTCTTTATTACATTCGGTCATTAACTGATATAGGTTGACTCCGGTATCATCGTACCAAAGCCATACCTGTGCGTGTACCCATACGGTATTAATTTGACGTGAGGCTCGTTATCATATTGATTTTAGAAGGCAGCCAGAGAGAAGCTATGTAAGTCTTGTACCTCCAAAAGTGGAGGGTAAACGTCACATTTATGTATTGAAGTCATAGAACTCGGTCACAGTCCGGCAGAAATTCATCCTGTCCAGGTCGCAAGAGGATGCAACGGAGAACCAGTGTAATGCTTCTCTAAGTCACATCCCAGCAACCCCCAGCGGGAGACCCACACCCTAATGAATCCTTCTGTATGTAAAATTAGATTTCTTCTCCAAAAAGAATCTTCCGAAGTACAGCTAAGTCACATACGCAGCTGATAGAAGGAGGTACCCTATACAATCTGTAGAACTAACCATGCACATTGCTTGATCATGAAATTGTACAGATAACTGCACACGGTGACTACTAATAAATATTATGGAGATTATATTTCTTTAACCTCTCCCATACGGTGTAAAATCATAACGCGCACTCCGGTGCTGTAAAGGAGAATAAACGAAAGGTTAAGATAGGTTAGGTTATTTATAACAGTCTGCAGCAGAATGCAGCAGACTGTTATATATGTGTGCATTTGTAACTGTGTACACATGTCACTATCTGCACCCGTCTTGTGTGCTCTTGTCCACTATGTGCAGTGGTCCACGTATGCGCTTGTATTGTATGCAGTTGTCATAGAATCGTTTTATTGCACAGACATTCACCACATTCCGGTAGATGGCAACCCTGCCGCGCTGTATCTTGAGTTTGACTTATTTGGTATACGAATTAATATATTTCAATTAGCCTATACCGTAGTCAAGGACCTCGGTTTCAGTCTCGTAAGGATGTTTGACCTCGCTTAATCATTCAGTGATGGTACCGTTGTGGGTTGGCGCAGGCTCCGCGCGGTTAGCGGTCAGTAGCTGGTTAGCTTCTTCAGGACGCACTGTCCACGTTTACTAACACGTAAGCTTCGGTGATCACGTCAAATCAATTTTTTCACAAAAAAAAAAGAGCGATGTGAAACATTGTTTACAATACAACACTACAACGTGTACAACACTTTCTTCTTATAAGATTTATAATAATTGTATATATATATATATATAATGTGTAAGAAATAATATATACCTGCGGGTGGCAATTTTAATCACTTTGCGGCCATTGGTGACCGCTCCACGGTCAGGGTCTCAATTGAATCTATATTTCAATGATAAATCTGTCCCCAAAACTATCTATACACGTAAATAAAATGTCGATGTAATTAAAATTATTCCATCTTTGTAAGTTAGCTGTCAAAACGAATAAAAATGACATCTAGACGAGATATAAGAATTTTGGATAGACTATTTCTATGGTAAGTAAGATTTCTCTTTTACCATAGACAGAAGAAAAGATGACAGATGTCTTACTTACTTACTTACCATCATGCCGTTTCCCGGGGGGGGTAGGCAGAGAGGATAGAATGCCACACTTCTGTCCTGACACACAATTATCGCCTTATCCACATTCATACATCTTATCATACAAGCTCTCCGGTTGTTGAGGCTTCTAACAGAACCATCCTCCATTATCTGGTTTACCTGGTCGTGCCAAGTCTTCCGCGGATGTCCTCTATTTCTGGTTTCATCATCACTTGACAGATGTCAATATACAATTTCGACAAAATATGTTTTATTTTTCTTACTCTTAATAAAGACAATGTATACTTCATTTCAAATTGAATATATATGTACGTACTGTTATTAAATACATAAAAGAGAAAACACTTAAGTAATCTTAACCTAGAGATGTTATAAACACTTTCGTTTTTACAGACATGGCCATTTAACCATGCACTATACAGCCATAATGATACTACTGAAGCCACATCCAGAAAGTCATAGGTGTAGATGGGGAAGCGTAATATTATTATGGATAGAATATAGAAATAAGAAAAAATGATGTATGTAGAATAGAATAGAGAAGCTTGAAACATTTAATCTATGGCTTGAAAAAGAGCTGTCGTGATTTCTTTGTGAAATAAGTCAGGTGGAAAGGGAGTTAAGCGCCATTTTCGTATTTAAATAATATTTTTTACACCATTGGAGATATTTTTTACACCATACTTCACCACCTCTACTCCACGTTCGTTTGTTACCATAGAAACCAAAATTTACACACCATGGAAAACAACACTTTTTTTCGGAATAGTACTGCAGCAGCAGTGTCTTCTGAATTTTTTATTATTTTTGTATGGAGCGCGCAGATCATGATTACATCCATC
The DNA here is from genome assembly GCA_022840565.1 of Eubasilissa regina. Classification (NCBI taxonomy): domain Eukaryota; kingdom Metazoa; phylum Arthropoda; class Insecta; order Trichoptera; family Phryganeidae; genus Eubasilissa; species Eubasilissa regina. Next base: position 32,719,304 of record JAINEB010000007.1, read on the forward strand.
TGAAGTATCAATTTTCTTTGAAATACGTTTAAGTATTAAAAAAACGAACGACTTCATTTCAATACTAGAAATTGTGGATTTCACAAGTAGCGTAGCAAAAAATTGCTTGATCCAACACCTCCGTCTCCAAGAACAGTGACGAAACTGCCGTCTGGGCAGTCGCCCAAGGGCCCGAGCCCCTAGAGGGCTCAGAATCGCTGAACAAGTTAAAAAATCGCAACAATTACAGTACAGGTTTTGTTCCGAATTCGTAAACACACTTTTGGCGAATCTTTTCGAATCGGCCGCGACCCATGTTATTGACACATTTCCGCATCCAAATTCCTATCCATACATTTCCTCATGCTCGTCTTTTCAGTGTGAATTGTGACCTTGACGCCAGCAGATGTCAACTTGACCGATATTTGTTCGATCTCCGCATCGCAGTGTGGACTTTCAGCTCCAGTGCACCAGCACTGTATTTTGTGATATTGTGTTTTAATCACGTATTGTTTATTATTTGTGTGTCATGGGTGAACTTGTGACATTCAATTGGGATCGGAGATCGACTCATCTGTGTGTCATTTTATGTGATCTCGACGGCGACTGCAGGGATTACGGATAAGGTAAGGTGAGCAATCCTTCGGAATCCCTGTTCCCCAAAGTTCACTGAACCCCTATCCCCTCACCGACCTCATCCTGTATCACGTTTCCCTACTTCCCTCCCCTACCTTGCGATGATTCCGATTTACGACTGGAATTGTCGTAATCCATTCCGCGGCACGTGTGGCCCGGAGATTGCAGAATTCAAGTTTAAAAATCTTAGTGACGAATAAATAGTAAATTTAAATACAACATAATTTTGTCATACCATCGACGAGTAGTATTAACTTATGCACGTCCAAACAAATCCGTTTTAGGACAGAATTTACCCTTAGCACGTACCTAATAGTAAACAAATAATAAAATATAAATTACTATACGAAAATTATTTGATAGTAATTATTCTCAATTTTAAAAAAAAATGTGGTGTGCTCATGGATGGCGGTGGGGGTGGTGGTGATATATATGTTTTCTCCAGGAGATGTTTTACTTTTTTCTTTAACTAGACTGCGAAACGAACGAATGCCTCCATTCTTCAGGAGAGACCCCTCTGCAATTAGCGAGAGTCGCCATGCAAGCGATGGCCGATGGAGCGAGAGATGAATCCTGGCGCGGCCCGGGTCCTCGATTACATCGGCACCCCACGGCCGCGTTGGCTGATGTTAGCAATAGATAAAAATAAATAAATAAAAGCGACCTCCCTCAGATGATAATTGACCTGAAGAAGAAAGATCTAAAGAACACTTTTGGTGCATCCAACATCGGGATTAATTCTGTTTGTGAATAAATGTGTAAAGGGAAAATCAGAATGCCTCAATGAATGATCATCCCATCCGAGGTAGCAGGTGACACCAGAGGACCCAGACTGAGCTAGATCGGTGGCAGCCCCTATATGGCTTCCTATCCTCTAGAGCTCAAAGGCACCGTAGCAGTCGTGTAGCGCTCAAATCGTAACAAAACACTTTTACTAATAAATATGACGATCAAAATTTTATTACGTAATATTATTAAGTAATTTTTTCAGTTTTTATTCCTCTTCTTCTGCCGATCCAAATCCAGTATTTAATATATCCTTCTCTTTTACTTCTAATTTTGCTCACAACAACTTGCCTAATCTCAGATCGGGTACAGATAGGCTAGTTAGTTAATAAAATATGTATTCTATTGAGGAAATGCATTGCGGAAATATTAGATGCTTTTAAAATTATATAATAAAATATTGATTTAACTGGATCTTAAACATTTAAATTTTATTAACAAGTTAATAAGACGACTGTTTAAAGTTATATATTTTCGTAATTTATTTTGTAGGGTTTCAGCAATAATATCAATAAAATAAGCGGTGGAAGTGTTCTACTTTGCCTGATGCTTGTCCGTTTATCGACCATTAGCGACCATGTTGCAAATATTGCAATTTCCGGGCTTTTATTATTTTAAACATTTATTTTTCCTTTCCTATCCAGCTTATTTTTAGAACTTTGACTGTAGATCTACATCTCAAATGCTTCAAGTCGTTTTACCATTGTTTCAGTGAGTGTCCATGATTCCATTCCATATAAACTATAGGAAACACATAGCATCGAATCATTCGCATTTAAAATTTTAAGTTTAAACCATGGCTGTGCAACGTTTTCTTCTACGTTTGCTCTACATGACATTTAATTACACAGAAGGGTCCCAGTTTTCATTTTATCCGCATTTCAGGTAGACTATTTTATAATAATAATAATAATGGATAATATGTATAGCGCCATTTTCGTTCAAACTTTCACCTCAAGGGCGCTTTACACATCAACTGTTTATAGTTCTACAATTATATTTGTTTTTAAGATTAAAAATTGTTATTTTCACTTATGGAAATGACTTTTTGAAAAGGTTCGTTTTTAGTTTCTTCTTGAATAAAATCTCCGATGCACTGTTTTTTATACAATACAAAATTCTTGAGATACAGAGGCGCCATGTTATGTATCGCCTTGTACATCAACCAGCACAATTTAAATTCAACTCTTTCAGGGAATCGGAGCCAATGTAGCTGATGTAAAAGGGATGTTATATGAGAGAATTTGGAAACTCCATATATTATCCGTGCAGCCGCATTTAGAATGGATTGTATCTATCCAGCTGAAACATTGGCAGGCCAGTATAGATGCTGTTACAATAGTCCACACGTGACACCACAAATGCATTTTTAAGTAGACGGGCTGCCTCAACAGGAAGAAGTCTCCGAATACTTTTATGTCTCAGTTGTTGGTAGTATGCACTGACAGTTTTACTGATTTGTGTCTTCATTGAAAGATCTGAAAAATTAAGTTTTGCCTTCTAGGTTTATCTATTATTTCCAATCTTATTTGTCTCTTGATCAACACATTTTTATCTTTTTTTATACATTTCAAAATACCTTCGTTTCGCACTTTGTTCACTAAAGGAATTTTCAATATCCTCAATGTCCACATTTCAAAAAGTTCAATTTTTTGTTGCGCTTTGGTTAGTTTTCATATTTCAAGTACCGAGAAGATATAACAATAAAATGCGCATTCATTGTTGTAAGTTAAAATCTCTTTTACAAAATAGAGAAAACAGTTTGGCCGCATCCTCTAGTCTGACTTTGATCTCTTGCGAGCGATCCCATTGATCCCAGATATTTATATTGGTAGACTCGTTCAACATCTTCCGCTCCTATTTTTAGTGAAACCGGCGATTCTTATGGCATTTTCCTTTTTTTTTATTGCTTTTACTGGGTAATACTAATTAAATTAAGTTTTAATTTTAGACATTTATTTAGATACGTGTGTGTAACGGTCATTCGTGGACAGCTGGTGTGGACCTACCTACTATTTCATTTATTCGATCATTCTTCGACTGCGAGATCAATTCTGTAAAAGAGTATGCCCGGTCTTTCGCGGATGCCCTACTGTTCTTAATTCAATACGTTCCAATTACCATCTCAGTGCGTCCTTTTTCCTATGAAATTCTCGAAATATGGACTACAGAATTAGCAAAAACTGGTTAATAAGATCACCATTCATTTTAATTTAATTTCCCAGTCACCCTTCTTTCGATATCTTTCTCAACTTTACCGTTTCTAAAAAATATATTTCCTTCTACGCATTCACAAGATAAGAATGCTTAGAAATGACATTTCATCATGATCTTTCATTTTACAAATATTCTTAATGAGTTCACTGTCCAAGCACCCATGTAAACCGTTATTTAAACTGTTATGTAAACAGTTATTTTAACTGTTGCGCAAACAGTTATTTTAACAGTTCCACGTATACAGTTGTTTAAACTGTTAAATTAACAGTTACTTAAAAGGGATATTTAAACCGTTATTGTGACTGATTGTGTTCGATTACAACGACGATTGGTAACTGATTATTCTTCGAGCAAAACTAAAAAGTAAACCTCCAACAGTAAAATCTCAGTTAGCGATCGTATGAAAAAATATATGTTCCTATCTAAATGCCATGAAATTTTATATATATGATTTTTATTTTATCGTGAAAGATAAATCGCTTAACATGAAAAGATTGCGCTCCTTAGAAGAACAAAAGAATACACCGGCTTCGACGTTGTCAGCAAATTTTTAACTATTTAACAAGTTTTTTTTACTCAAATTTCTACTGACTAGACCGATATCTGATAATAACTGATAATAAAACGCTTACAATTTTAAACATTACCCAAATCGCAACAATGTATGATTTTACGGCATAACTTTCTATTGAGTAGGGCAGCATCTGTCATTTCTTTTACCATGAAAAAATATTCATGTTAATCTATGTCATTCAATATTAATATCAAAAACAATATTAGAGTCGGCTAAAAGAGAACAAACGACAATTCTTAGGGTAATAAATGGTCGTCCCTTTAGATATCCATCAGATCTTATATTTAAAGAGTACAATGCTCTAGACATAAGACAAATTTATATGTTAACTAACAACAACTAACCCCAAGCAATAAATCATGGACACAACACAAGACAAACAACGAACATTTACACGCCAGTTCCGAGAGCAACAACGACATTTTATCAAAGATTCTACATGTTCTTAGCTCCGAAACTGTACAACACACTCAGCACCAACTGGAAATCGTTCACTTCCAATAAGATTACACAAATATGGACCCAATACATGTTGACAATTGGGTAGAGATCAATCAGAAGCATCGCTATCCAACATTCTAACATAATCATTATATAGTGCCTACACTAATTATTCACTAGTTCTACAACACTCGCAACATTTTTTTTCTCTATTTTTATTTTTATTCCTTTAGAATCTTTATCTTTCTTCAATTAAATAACACCACAACCAGTACAACGCTGTATATATCAGAGGCGGAGTCTACTCCATCTTATACTTAATAGCAATATAATTGTATCTTATGTTTATCACGTTATATTATTGTATGTTCTAATTTTAATTTTCGATAACCTGAGTCTTGATATTTGACCACAATATACGGCTGATCCTAATAACTAGCGAACGCCGTTGGCTACACTATAATGGGATTACTATTGCAAAGTTCAGCCTCGCGCTGTAGATAAGGCATTATCTTACAGTCATAAAAAGGTAGAAGCCATTTTCTGCTTCGTTAAAATATTTAAACGAAGACAAGAGTGCCCGATTGACCTCCTTCCGCCATTGTGAAGACCCGTTGTCCTGGGAAATATGCTTCCGTCGTGGCCCATGATCTATTTTCATTTTTTTTTTTCTAACAATAAAACAAATTATCTCGACTATTGCTTGCGGTAATACTACTTCGGTCACAATTGCTTTGTTTTCTTAATGTTCGGACTAGACCGTTCACGAAACAGTTCAAGGACAATTCTTCTGCCTGCCTGTCTATCTATCTGTAATTATAATCTTTTAAATTCTTTAAAATTTCGCATTTTCATGGTACTTTTTACATTGAAGGCCATAGAAAATAGCTGAAGCATCTGTTGGCGTCTTAATTTGACTTGATTAATATTAACAGGGCACTCAACTCTGCCGGGAAAAAAAAATTGAATCAAATCGGAGCAACTGATGATATTATAATGTTATTTCCTAGGGCCTAGGCCTTTCTCTCTGTATTTTTTCCTCAATTGCATTTCTAAAGTATGCGTCGAATTTAAGAATTTCATTTATTATGATCCTCTTTTATTGTACCCTCTTTAAAGTTGTAAAAGCTATGAGCGTGTTAACATGCTAAACTTTGAATATCCCCCCGAGCGATAAGCGTGATTACACGCACTTCATAACCTTGCAGATACGGGATTAAATACGAATGTCCGACATATTTATTATCATTTTGCCATCTGTGGAAGACGGTTCCTAACTTTTGATGGATATTTTAAGTCAAGACCTTTAAGGTCTACTCTCAAAAATTTAATTGGATACAAATCTAACATTTTTAATTTAATTAGTTGTATTTGTTTGCCACCTAGAATGTTAGATAGCAACAAAGGTATGATTATATACCATTGTTGCATCTGCTCGCAGTCAGAGCAACTAGGATATGATACCAGTATAGGATAACGGAATATTACGGCTCCAGTAGTGATGGGACGATTCCAAAATTTTTACCGTTTCCGATACCATTCCCGATACTTCTTTAAACTTGATACGATTCTGATACGATTCCCGATTCCGATTCCTATTGCAAAACTGAAAAAATGGGGTTCTCTGATTACTGTCTAATTATTTGGGTCCCAATTCCTTGTTAGTGAAACTCAGTCTTTTCAGGTAACAATATTATACGTTTATTGAAACACGAAACAGTAATATAAATTATACACTTCAGAGATAGACTAGAAGCTGTGATGGAAGAGAGCCGTTCCACCAGAGACGGCCTCTTGTAAGGTTCGTCTCCCACCACTCATTTACTCACTTTCATGACACACACACACACACACATACATGTACAAATTGACAGTTCTCACAGTAAGAGTTTAAAAAGCGAATGAAAATAATGACGTTTTAAACAAAAAAAATAGTTTTGAAAGATAAATTGTTAATTTTTAAGCTACTTTTAAAACGTACCCCCGATACATCACAATTATTTATGAGATTAAAAATATTTTCGTCACTTTTCAGGGATAATTATGGTTATAATTAGTTAATTACGTTTTATAGATATTTCTTTTATAGTTTTCGCACTAAAAACGTTCCCCAACACAAAACTGACCGTTCCTCCCTCGCTCGGCTAACCTCGGCTCCTCAATCCGAGTTAACCCGAATTAGTAGCAGAAACAGAAATGGAAGATTGGTTGCCAAGCTGTTATCTTTCCTTTGCGCAAAATTAGAACGGCGCGTAATGTAGACTGAACAATAACATCGGCACCGCAAACCGTGCGCGCCGTGGATTCACATAGACACCGCCGACCACGCTCGCCGCCGATCTTTTCGTCAAAATAATTTGAGGGCAACTACTGAGAAAGCCGATACCCAAAAAAATGCCGATATTTTCGATTCCCGATTCCGATTAATCGTCCCATCACTAGTCTCCAGCCTCGCATGGCGTACGCGAATCTGGTTTTCTAACTTCCAACCAGTTTGCAATGCCATCTGCCTACTTGCCTCTGCATATCTGCACCAGAGGTTTACAATAAATAGACCAAGTCTTTGTACCACACCTCAGAATGCGGAGATAACTACGAAATTATAATAACTCTAACTTACTTACCACAATTTACACATAATTCCCGTCTCATCCACATTCATACATCTTCTCATACAAATGATCCTTTCTTAATCTTACTTACTTATACTATAATCAGCTTTACATTCTTTCCGTATTTCTTCATTCTTTACTCTAACATAAATGGATCCGTCACATATACGCCTAAGTGATCTCATTTACACTACATTCAGTCTACTTTCGTTCCTCATCTGCCAGCTCCAGACCTCACTTTCATACATCAGTGTCGGTACCAGAACTCCATTGTGAACAGCTAGTCTTACCTCAGTTGATAAGTTCCCGTTAGCTATAATTATATTCATAATGCCGTTCACTTTGTTTCCTGCAGTCACCCTCCTTCTTTCTCAGCCTTTCCGTTTTTGTCAAACATATTTACTTCCCAAATACACAAACTCATCTACTTGTTCCAAACATTCATTACCTACTAGTATTTTGCACGTTGTTTTGCTTTCCTTCTTCTAGAATACCATTACTTTCGACTTTTTGACATTCATAATGGGGTCACTTTCCTTGCATACATCGTACATTCTACTCACTAGACTAAATCTTCTTCATTATACGCCTTAATTCAGCATACAATCAAATCGCCCATTTTCGCTCCCACATTTATACATTCCAGTTCTTTCACACAATTATCCATATATATTATATAAGTTAACATTGCAAAGGGTGTCAAAGTAGGGTTGTGTAATGTTTCTATGGCAGGACAGAAGAGTGTGGCGCTCTATTCTCTCTGCCTAACCCCGCAGGAAAACGGCGTGATGGTAAGTTAGTTAGTTAGTTTTCACGCGGCTAAATAAAATAATTTTTTGAGAAGATTTATTATGCCTCTGAAAATATGGCTTAATGGTTTGTGCAAAATGTGTAGCTACGTAGTTTAATGTCAAGAAACACGACAAACAATGACATCATACTATAGACGTCATATGAATACAAAGATCATACATTGTTATCCAATAATGTTGCGTATTTCGTTCGGTAAAAAAAATTGTTTAACATTTATTTATCACAATTCTGTGAATCTTTGTATGCAAACTCTTCACCAGAAAATAGTCTGTCAATAAAAAGACAGGCGTGTGCGCTTGCACCAAGGTTGTTTAAGATTTCTTTAACAATAAAATAATTGACAGCCATTTGTGATGTCATTGTTCATTACACAGTAATCAACAATAGGTGTTCGAGTGCTTTAGCTATCGTTTTTATTCATGGCACTATTCAGTCGGCCACTGACAAATCTAGAAAAATCCGCGTTAAGACGGGTATAGTTTACATGCAATTGTTCTAATACATTAGATTACATGCAGTTATTCAAATAAATTAGTTATATAAATACATAATCGTTAAAATACATTAGTTTACATGCAATTGTTAAAATACATTAGTTTACATCCAATTGTTCAAATACATTAGTTTACACGCAATTGTTCAAATACATTAGTTTACATGCAATTGTGCAAATACATTAGTTTACAAGTATCTGACCGAATTAACAGATGTGCAATATAATAATTTAAACAACAATTGTTACAGTAGCAATATTAGAATATGTCCAAGAACAAACAATTACTGTATTTTTACCTACAAAGGTTCTGTTATTAAACATATATCAAGTACAGACGAAGCTATTTTTTATTATATTTAATCCGTACTTTCGTATATTTTCCATTAAATATAATAAAAAAAGCGTTGTCTCTATGGGGTATCTGATATTTGTTTAATAATTATAAATTTGATCAATATGTTTGGGCGAGTGCACCAATAATAGCTCTACAATCTAAATTTTTATTTTCAGTTTCATGTTATTCATTTGAGTTAAATCTTTCAACATTCTACTATTAAATTGATGTTCAGCTCCTGCAGAATGGAGACATTCGTTCGTCTCGCCGTCCATAATATGTGCCTCAAAAATTAAACTCGGTTCAATGTTTAGTTTTAATTTAAATTTAAATACAACAAAGTTGATTACGCAGTTTGTAAATATATGTATTCTTGTACCCTAATAGGAAGTATTATGATGAAAATTTTTCTATTAATATGAGCGCCGCAACTGAGCAGCTTTTTTTGTTGTAAAGCGGTCATTACGAACGTAGGGACAATTCCGTATTAATATCATATGGGGTAGATAAATAATAAATAAAATTTATAAAATAATACTATTCGAATTAGAAATATTCACATTTTGAATAGAAATTGAAGAATGTATTTTAATTTAATTAATAATAATAATTTAATGTTACAAATTATCCAGACAAACGTGGAACGAAACGCTTGAAGCAAACGAAGCTGAATTATGTACAACAAATTTCGAAAAAACACTCGCAAAACATGTAAATGATACATTAACAGAAATTTGCAAAAAACATCCTTCAAAATACCATGGATGGTTTGATAACATCCATTAGAAAACAACAAATATTCCTACAAACAAAGGAATATCCGTATAACGAATATCTAAAAACGTACCGAAAAAGATACAGATACAATTTACTATCTCTCATCAGGAAAATAACAGAAGAATATTAAAAAAACAAATTATACACGTAAAAACAAGTGAAAATATTTGGCAAACGATAAATAAAATAACTAAAAATAAATGTGATGGAAATTAACGCTGATTTAGAAGCCACTAATATTTTTAATAATTACTTTTCAAATGTGGCAAAAAATCTAGACAAAAACATATCACCAAATTGTGATACCGAAACACTAACCGCACCACCAAATTGCACTCGTGAATATCTTTCTCAATTCCAAACAATAATTGAAAGCGATATTAAAAAATCATAAATAACTTAAAAAATGATATAACTACTGGCTACGACCAAATCACAACAATAATACTTAAAGAAAATATAGTAACTCTTGCCAAACCTATAACACATATTATAAATACTAGCCTTCAAAATGGAGTATTCCCATCTAACTATAAATAAAGTTACACCAATATTTAAAACATGAAACAAAAAAGACATTAAAAATTACCGCCCCATATCAATAATCTCCAACATAGCCAAAATCTTCGAAAAAATTGTAAAAAAACAGCTCATGTCATATTTGTAGCAATTTGGATTTATAGAAAAAATTAGCATACAAGATGCTATCGCAAAAATAATCTCAATAATAAACAAACATATAGATGACACTCATTATTTTTAACACCGACTACACCACATGAAATTAACACAGTTATACAGGGATTAAAAACTAATAGTGCTCCAGGTAAAGATGGTATTTCTATCAAGCTTGTAAAAGAAATTAAGTCATACGTAACCGAACCACTTGCATTTATTACTAACCTGAGTTTGCAAACTGGAGTCTTTCCAACCGTGCTAAAAGATTCGTTGCTATGCCCAATCTATAAAAGCGGAAACCCTAGTGATATATCCAACTATAGACCGATTTCTCTTCTAAGTGTTTTTTCAAAAATTCTAGAAAAAATTGTTAAACGGAGGCTCCTTAAATTTCTGGATGTAAACAACATTCTATCGAATCAACAATTTGGTTTCCGATCGAAACGCAACACAGAAGATGCACTCATGTCTCTCGTGGAATATATCGTATCGAACCTGGACAAGGGAAACAAATGCATGGGGATTTTTCTTGACCTTGCAAAAGCATTCGACACCGTACCGCACCTACTATTGCTAAAAAAACTTGAAAACATAGGAGTAAGGGGCATAGCATATAAGTGGTTTAAGGATTACTTAACAAATAGACGTCAAATTGTCCAAAATAATGAAAAATACAGCAATCCATCATTGATAACACACGGTGTTCCACAAGGAAGCATTTTAGGTCCTATATTATTTCTAGTATATATTAACGACTTTTGTAATATGACCCTAAACAATGGAAAAATAATCACTTTCGCGGATGACACCGTGCTTTGCTTTGAGGGTAAGTCTTGGGAAGAGGTCAATACTCGTGCACAGGATGGTCTGAACAAGGCGAAAAAATGGTTTGATACGAACCTCCTATCACTTAATACAAAAAAATCAAAATATATATGTTTCTGTATTAATGAAAGAACAACACCACGTCAAAGTCCTACACTCGTCGTTCATGACTGCAAAGCAAACAAGACCACGGCGTCCGCATGCCAATGTGAAAAACTGACAAGAGTCAAAATTATTCGACATCTGGGAGTACTGATCGATGATCATCTTAACTGGAAAGAACACATATCGAATCTAGCAAAACGCATAAGAAAACTAATTTACTTTTTTAAAGGAATTCGATGTATAGTTGATTGCAAACTCTTGAGATCGGTGTACTTTGCACTGTGCTACTCTTTAATTAATTATGCTATTTTAGTTTGGGGAGGAGCAGCAAAAACAATATTGGAGTCGGCTAAAAAAGCACAAAAAACAATTCTCAAGGTAATAATTGGTCGTCCCTTTAGATATCCATCAGACCTTATATTTAAAGAGTACAATGTCCTTGATATAAGACAAATCTTTATGTTGAGACTCGTTCAATACTTCCATACTAATAACAACTCTCCCCAAGCAATAAATCATGGACACAACACTCGACAAACAACAAACATCTACACACCAGTTCCGAGAGCAACAACGACATTTTATCAAAGATTCTACATGTTCCTAGCTCCGAAACTATACAATACACTCAGTACCAACTGGAATTCGTACAATTACTATAAGATTACACAAATATGGACCCAATATATGATTCAATCAGGTAGAGATGAATCAGAAGCATGGATATCCAACAATTTACTATAATGTATACAATTCTTTTACTAATAACTCACTAGTCCTACAACACTCCCACCCCACATATTTTTATTTTTTTTATTTTATTCTTACTTTTTTATTCATATTTGATTTATTTTTTTATTCCAAATAACACCATAACAGCACGAAAAAAAAAACAAAAAAAACTGGCTACTTTAACACAGACTTTAGTCTAGCAAAGTAGCCAGGACAACGCTGTATATATCAGAGGTGAAGTCTACTCCATCCCACACATTAAACTATGTATTATGTATGTTATGTATCCACCTCTGTAACTACAAAAATATGGATGTCAAAATATATATAAATAAATAAATAAATGACAGTGATAATTGCATTGCTATATTTATAGGTATAGCCTTTGATAGCACATCATACAAGAAACCACATAATAAACTTTAAAATATTAGCAATGTTTTATCATGGCTAATACGTTATTTAACATACCGAAAACAAAATGTAAAAATAAATGGATACAATAGCACATCTGAAACCACTGCCTTTGGCATACCACAAGGTACGATACTTGGACCATTGTTATTTATTTTGTACTCTATATTTATATTTAAACGGTAAAAACAGTATTAATAATTATTGAAAAAACTTGGACTGGCGCTAATATATCTGTAAATGAGGATGTTAATACCATAAAAAAGTGGTCGGAAGATAACTTACTATCGTTTAATACTGATAAAACACTGTACTCAAGAAGACTCTTGTGACCAATGTTCGCCAATCAAAGAAAAATTCTGTATCAAGTACCTAGGAATCATAATAGATTACAAACTCAAATGGAAAGAACATATGACTAATCTTACAAACAAAATAAGGAAAACAGTCAACATATTTTTAAAACTCGGAAACATCTTATCACTTACAAATCTGAAAATAATATATTACGCGTTTGTACAGTCACATTTACAATACGGTATTATTGGATGGGGAGGAGCATATAAAACTTATATGTCACAATTAGAAATCACTCAGAAAATGATAATAAAAATTATTCTAAAAAAAAAGATTATCCAAGTATACAACTCTTCACAGATTTCAAAGTATCAAAAATAATAGAACTATACAAAAAAAATTCATTAATCCAAATTTTCTAAATTAAAAATCAATTACATTTTAGAAGCTAATTCTGATCTACAAGATTTAGAGACCAAATTGATATTCCAAAACTAAAATATACCGCAATGCAAAATCACTATATTTATCAAGGCATCACATTTTTTAACAATCTCCCTGAAAAATTACAGACTACTATAAATTTGTATCTGAAGTAAAAAAAATATGTACACAGACTATATGAAACATAAACTCTTGTATGTACTTCTTCTCTATACACGAGTCTTACTCTCATGGAGAAGAAATAAATATTAAAAGAAATATATATATATATCCTACTGATTAAAAAAACATAAAGGTCACCTGTTCACCTAATTCATATGCGTATTTCAAATTGACACTTTGCTCTAATGTAATGTATTTGTTTCCTTTGAAACATCCGTACGCGTGAAAAAATATTATTTCATAAAATCTTAGTCACACGAATACTATTTTTTATTTTATTTTTCGACGTGTCGCACTTCGTCTTCTATGAATTGTTCAATGATAGTTTTGTTCTATCTGAACTTATACAACGTCCGACTTGCTTTATCTTCCACGATCGACTATGATGCTCACAGAAAGTAATGTTAACAGTATTATTTAATTTTGTGCATATGTATATAAATATTTTTTCCACATGCCTCGGATCACCATTCATCGCATAGCGGTTAAGTACTGTGAATAGAAATCATATTCTCCCGGGGATCGCAAGTTCGAATCTTTTGTTATTATATTACGCTACACGCCAATAGTAGTGCTGTTGAGTAGCAACAATACACACCCCTTTATTTATTTCTGTAAATATCCGTCAAGTGTTGCCGACAAAGGCCTGGCAGCGAGTCAATAAAACAAGGTACAATATTATTTGAAAACATATTTGTTTGATCATAACGAAAAAGCACAAGGAACTTGTAGAAACAATACTTGTTGAAGATGCTGGTTGAACATCTGCTTCTGTGTTTATTCTTAGAATCACTTTCTGAGAGAAGACCAGTTGGACACCTACGCCGTACATGGACCCGGGAAATTGAGAAGCTGTACAAGGAAAGGCTTAATCTGCAATATGCGCTTATACGAGTTGCAACAAAAGACCGAAACGGGGTAAATACGATGAATGTACGATGTTTAGAAATTACTACTTGATGTGAGATGTAAGGCTCGGAAGCAACGCATAGGTCACTAGTATTGAAAATGTGCAGGAATGTTATGTTCTCCGGTTCCAAATCAATCTGAAGATTATGAATATTGTTACATGCTACCGGGTCATGTTAGCGACTGCTGTATCATGGAGGAACATCAGGTTCCCGAGTCTCATGTCATCGGCTAACTTCCATCTTCTCGTCGAGTCAGAATCATGTACCACTGCATACGAGTTATCTTTAGTCTGCAGGGAAAGGGCGATTTCACAAATACACAAATTATTCACTTAAAACATTATTATAATTTCGCACATTGATCCTCCGACTGACAGCCACTTGTCAACTAAATATGATAGATCATTCAGTTCTCATGTCATGTTTTACTTTCTCTTCTGTCTTCTTCATCGCACTTCTTCTTAGTCGACACAAAATTTTTGTTCAAAGCCCCGAAGATTCAGCTGCGTCCAAAGTGTATTCGCTTCATGAAGTTCTCGAATATTGTTCCCCATATCTCACGCCATTCTGAAGAAGTTTTGCTTAGGTTTACATAGTTTAGGACGCCCCACAACTCGCTTCGGCCCCTAAGAGCTACGCCATTCTCTTATTCCCATTAATTTTCGTCATCATGGCCGGCACTTTGATAGCATACCGTTAGACCTCTTCGCTCTCCGCCAGAAAAGTGACAGATTGACCATCTTGACTTTAACCATAGATTTATGCCGCATTTCGGGCGTGTGATTGACCAACAAAAAGATCGTGGATGTACACACGTCGCGAATGAATCTGTTTCTCTTTACTAAGGCGATGCAAACACACCAGGATGGCTAAATTCTAATATGACGATGTATTGCGTCGTGTGATGAGGATATATATATATATATACTCCCTCCTATAGACATTACGTACGAAGTGGTCCTGTTACACTGGTTGTCTCATAGGCGTTTCTTGTTGCTCATTTCTATCTCGTTTGGCCAACTCCCACGATTTTGAGCCATCTGTTCTCGTAAGTCCTCGAGGTAATCCTTGTTCCTCACGATCTCCCGAAGATATTGGTGCGAAGGGTACCGCCTCTAATCTTGAATTCCCATTCGGTGTTCCTTTTGTAGGTGTGTCGCGTGTATGTACCTAGGTTTTCGTGTGGAGTATGATAGATAGTAAAGCATCGGAGGTTTTATAGAATTAAATGATAATTTTCACGATTTAGGTTGGTACACTGAATTTATTAACTGTACGGAAATAAAGTTCTATTCGAAAGATTTCCAATACTTAAAGAATTCCAATATTAAAAATGGCTATATACAACAGACCAGTAATTTAATTGACATGAAATAAAGTGTACATATAGGAGAGAGGTTGGAACATTAGTTGCGGGACGAGGAGCATTGTACACACATTCTTGATGGAAACATAAATCCGATAGCTTACAACACACTTAAATTTTCATTCCTATCGAGTCATATTTTTAAAAAAAGTCGCTTAGCTATTTGATTACGCGGGTGACACCAAAATGAAAATATTGGGACAAGAAATTTGCATTAGTTCATGTCTACATACTTGGTGGTCTGCGCCATAATCTATTTATATAAAGCCATTTTTCTCGTTCGAAATGACGTTTGCATATGGGTCCACGCAAACGCCTTAATAATATAATATACGTATATACGAAGATGGACGTTGCAAAATTATCAGCGATCATGGATCATAACTCTCCAGAATGCCGTGAACTGCCACGGCCTCTGTGGGAAACCTGACAACTTGATTATTAAGCTGCCGGCTGCTGGCCTTGACACCGATAATTCAAGTCTGGCGACCAAATAATGTGCAGTTTTATTATCTATATTATTTGCGTATTTCTGTGTATTATCACAATCAATATCACATCAAGATGTGTTAATTATTGTCCATTTAATTTCGTCTCAGTCTACTGTTGTACGAAATGTCACGGTCACATATTTGAAAATACACCACATGGTTTTTTTATTATAATCTAATTTAACTCAACAATTTGTATTTATATGTAGTAGGAGACAGCTATACAATTTTATTTGCATGAGATGAAAAGGGACAACATTATTCATTGGAATTCTGAGAATTAATAGAACTAGTAGAATCAAAAAACAAGTGTTTTATTTTCACAATATTTCATTTTTTTCAATAGTAAAAATGTCACGGTACTACTCATCAAAATAATCCTAGGTTCTTTGGAGACAACTCTCGGCTTCCGTAGTCCCCGTGTACACACCGTGTGTTAGAGATTCACCGTCTTGCGCCTCACTACACGTTCGTCGTCATTCGTTCGTTCGTCAGTACGGTGATTTTGAATCTCCCTGCAACAGTCCAAATTAAATAAATGTTTATAATTTAACGACCTGCATTAATGTTAATTTGGGATTTATGGTGATTGTAGGTAATGTTTGTGTGCATATACATGGTGGCCCAAAAATAGTGAGAACATCTCATAACACATGAGTTATTTCAATACATAATACATAACAGAAAAAATTATGAATACTGTATGAAAACATTTGGAAATGCAATGGTAAAATGATCGAGTAACCTTATCCAACTATTAATTGAAAAATATTAGACTACGGAATATACAGGGTAGCCCAAAAATAGTGAGAAAATTTCAAAATGTAATATAATTAATTATAATTCTTAATGCCATTTTTTTGCACAATATTTAGCTAATCAGAAATCATCAAAACACCCCATATTGCATAATCTAATAGGTTTAAATCTGGGTTGTTCGGTGGTTACATGCCTGGCTTGATCAAATTAACATTCTCACGACGAAGAAAATTAATTATATTTCTGGCTGTGTGAGATGAAGCTCCATCCTGCTGTAATGTCCTGTTATACTGTAATGTCTAGCTGTACTCCAGGCTTTGTTTTGAAATTCTTTGATCATTTTCCTAGCACCCCGACGTTTTTCGCAAATTTTTGATCAGAATACGGTCTTCTGATGTGATTTTTGTCATTCTGGGCAACAATTTGAAAAAACCAAATATAAAAAATGGGAAAATTAATAATCAAAGATGGCGACTAGAAATTGTCGAAATAAAACGTAATATAAGTAAATAGGTAAGTAAGTAAATCAGTAAACTATTTATGCTATCGTTGATGTAGTTAAACCAATTTTGATGTAATTATTTTACTAAATGTTCTCACTTTTTTTGGGGCACTCTGTATATATCTTTCTCTGTCGGATTGAACGTCATAATCAATAGTTATAGTTTTTGTCTGTTTCTACTAATCTCAAGCTGATTTATCTCCAGATCAAAATATCAACACGCGTACCTACATGATATTGAGATGTATCTCAATTAAATCTCCGAGATTATCTTATCTTATATCGATTATCTTATCGTATCTTATCTCGACACGGGCCGTAAGATGTAGCCTTAGTGCGACGAGGCGGTAAAGTCTTCTTCTTCTAGTACTTCATTGGTTATTGAACGTTAGCGATCATTTTTCGATTTCGTGTCATATGTTGTAAGAACATTAGCCTCACTGGTCTTCGCCCGTACTTAGGCAAACAGTTTACATTTTTAATCAACAATCATATTATACATTAATTAGTGTGTCAATTATATATTTAAAATAACTAAAAAGAAAAAAAAAGAAACAATTAAAAGTATAAGTATAAAAATATGATCCTTGAAATTTAAACCTACCTGAAATTTGTAAAAATAATTATAATTGTAAGTATTCGTTTTCAACAAGTTTAAATAATATAGTACAATTTAAATAATATAGTACACAGACTGTTCACTCATTGGTGTTGGGTCTGAAGTCTTAACTCTGTATATGTGTTCATATTGAAGGGGTGACCATGATATTAACATACTTTCGGTCTGAGTTTTTTAGCCAGAATTTTATTACAACTTTGAACTGTCTGTGTTGCTCAATTTTTATTTATTTATTTATGTACTGATCAAGTTGACTGCGGATTTTCGTAACCATTGCCTTAGATTTTTCAGCCAGAATATTCTATTAATACGCCTATTTAATATTTAAAACGTCCCCACTGAGGGGTGTTGAATCTAGCGTGACTAATTGTGACAAAGGGGTTGTTAGCCCGCGTATTGTGATGTCACAATAACTTTTTTATTACCCTCGATAATGTGTATTATTTTACGTTGAATTTACCTTTTTCAATAATTTAATTTCTTAATTAAGAATGTTATGATATTCGTAGATATTTATTTTCTTGTTCATACATTATTCTATTCGGAACTTTCCTGCCAAAAATAGCATAAACATTTCGCAAATAATATAGGCAGTCATTCAAATATCTGAGATAAGATAACATTTTGGTCATACTAGAAGACCGCTGTCTTAAACTTTCCTTCAAACATTCACACTTTTTGAAATGCAGCCAAATAATGTAAAGTATGGTTTTTTTAGAGGTTTGTTTTTCGAATTGGCAACACTTTTTCCAGCGACAGCCAATTTGATAGGTGACAGCTGATTTGTGCTCAGTTTGGTTTGCCATTTCACCATGAATAAACTTACGCTAGAACAACGCTTGGAAACTGTGCAAATTTATTTCGAAAGTCGTAGTTCAGTTCGCGAAACTTACCGTGCGCTACGTCCATTTTACGGTCGACATAATCGTCCATCCGAGCAAGTAATTCGAATAACCATGGGTCGTTTTCGCACCACGCATACTCTAATTGATTAATACGCATCCCCAGAGACGTCGTACAATACGCACCGAAGAAGCTGTTGTTTCTTCAAACATGATGCCTGTCGGAACGTTAGTCAATGGAGAGCGTTATAGATCTATGTTTACTGACTTTTCCGTTCCCCAATTGATTGGCATATTAATGTGGAAGACCTGTGATTTCAACAAGACGGCACGATATGCCACAATTTATTGAAGGAAACATTCGATGAGCGTATAATTTCGCGTAATGGACTTGTGAATTGGTCTCCAAGATCGTATGATTTAAACACCTTCGGATTATTTTCTGTGGGGATATGTGAAGTCGCTAGTCTACACCGACAAACCAGAGACGATAGATGACTTGAAAGTCAACAATGGTCGCGTTATTGCCGATATACGGCTCCACCTGTTCCAAAAAGTGGTCGAAAATTGGACTTCCAGTTTGCGCTTTATTCGAGCGCTCATATCATACTTAAATACTAATAGCATAAAATTATCTTTCTAATAAAGCCAATACCACGGCTGTTACCACTATTTTTATGTGTTTTATTTAATTTAAAGTTCTATACTACTAAAAAATACCTTTTATCTTTACCTACGCATCTGCTACCTTCTACCTTCTGCATAATAAAATGCAACGGGTCTTATTTATATATCTTTGGTTTCTCCTTCTCGATGTTCGACCACCAGGATACTTGAGTTCAGCCAAGTACCAAATATCATGTAGCAGACGGATATTACGAGGATGCAAAACAAATGTAGGATTGATGCTTTTCACAAAACGTGAAAGAGATTACGAAGTCTTTTTTAAATTAATATTTGATCCCATTCGTTCAACCATTGACCTCATACACTCGGAGACAGATGAAACATCCCTAAATGTACCATATACGTGTGTTGGTTTTGGCGTTTTGACTAATTTATTGCTGGCTAAAATTATTTCTTTTTAAGCTTCAGGGCGAGCTTTAATTTTTCCAGTTTAAAGTTCTAAATCTAATCATTTAAAATTCTGGGTGCGTCTCAAGTAAATTAAACGACTACAATGAAAAAACAAGTGTTTTGTTTTTACATATTTGATTGATTACCAAACCAGTATAAGGCTACCGGTATGGCCTGGATTGACTACATTCAAGATGTACAAAGCCACACAGTCGAGACAATAACAACGGTCAGCGAGACCAGCTGCATAAACCGGTCATGTTTTCCGCAATGACACCTGATTGTGCAGGAGAAGTAGGTAGAAAGAGTTGATCTTGGCTCTGTGACTTCAGAGAGTCGTTCAACGTCCAAAATATTGATGAACTTATATAGGATTAATCAACGAAGTCTTGTGAAAAATTGTGGCGGAAGAGGAACGATAGTAGAATGAGTGCAGTGGAAATGAAATCACTTAGGCAGATGTGGCAGATCCATTTATAACAGAGTAAAGAATGTAAACCCGATCTTAGTATAGTGAGTAAGATTAAGAAAGGATGGAAAGAGAGAATGGTAAGAAAGATATATGATTCAAGTGTTGATGGCACCAAAAGTAGAGGACGTTTAGAAGCCTCAATAATCGTCGCACTCGTTTGAAAAGATGTACGAATGTGGAATTGTGCGTCAGGACAGAAGAGTGTGGCGCTCTATCCTCTCTGCCTACCCCCGCGTGAAACGACGTGATCGTAAAAGTAAAAATTGTGTGCGTGCTATATATTTTTTTTTGTGCGCTATGATGCGAGGAACATTGGTCATGGAATTCTTTATTTTAATTTCTGCTCCACTGTTTAAAATAAAAGAACCAAGAACGAATAATTCTTACAAAATGGTATTTATTTGATGAAACCACGCTAGTAAAATAGCTCCCGCCCCACAGTGTTGCGGTACATATTTGTTTAGGACACGATTTTATTTTTAAAAACATTTGTAAGGCTCCCACAGCCATCCCGGGGTACAATCAATCGAAGTTCGGATCCCTTTCTATTGTTAATGGGCATACCTGCTTCCTGTAGGATTATCAAACGGGATTTCGAATAGGCCTAATTTGGTCCAGCTTTTTTGGGTAAACTTTATTTTGAATCGTTGGCCTTTCAGTTTTTTTTGACACCGCTGCAGTCTTTCCAAAACACGTTGTACATTAAATCATTTCAAAGTGTGCTATAAAGTAATTATGCGCAACTAACTATACAGTGTGGTAATTTACACTTGCTAACATATTTATTAATATAATGCTTACATATGTATGTATATATAAATATACTTATATGTATATATTGTGAGGGTAAAGACCGGCTTTCTATCCTCATCACCGGATAGTCAGTGCAGAACATAAGAACAGCGAGTTCTTCACCTCACACACGCATACCCACCCTGATCTGCCACGTTCTGCCTTCGCTCTAAACTGGGAAAAATTATTATCAAAACCTGGGAGAGATAAATGAAACGATGTTTTACATTTCAGAATGGAATATAATCTAATAACAGGTTAATTAGAACAAATACAATCGAAAAAAAAAAATCAAAATTCCGTCGGGTTGAGCGTGAATTCGATGAGCTTCAGTGCGCCTGGTGACAACAAGATTTAAATTTTACCAAAAAAATGGAGTTACCTCAAAATCTATCCTCGTTCGTGCGACATCCCATCGTATTCCACACTGTAAGGTCTATATCATCCAAATGAGCTAGATATCGTCGTCACGTCAAATCAGGTCTCTCTAAGCATTCATCAATAATAAATAATTCCATGTACGTAATTAACTTCTCAACTTCCCAAACCGACGAAATAAGAATGGTAGAAAGAAATGTAGAAAAAAAGTAATGTAGTCAGAAGGGAAACATATTGTTTCCTTTCAGTTACATCTTGGAACCTTAATAAATGGTTTCGCTGGCCATAGCTAGCTAAGCTGCGTATTGTGATAGTCCGTGTGAAAATTAACGTAAAACATAGACTACGACCGATTTTATATCTATTAAAACGCGCATTGCCCACCATAGGTCGTTGTTCGTAATTACTAAGGTAGTTGGCATTAAAAGTAATGACGGGGCGATTTCGAACGTGACATTAGTTTTGTTGTGTTCCTTTAAATTATTATCTACATATTTACTTGGTTTTATTTAGAATCTATATGTAATTTATCCTCCTTTCTTATATCATCTGGCATTTCATTGGAAATCTTCATCGCACTGTAAATCATTGATTTCTGAGATTTAGCCTTCTTCCTGAATGGCAGCCTCGTTATGTATCTTCCTCTTGTATGTTTGATATTTGCCTCATTTTTTCTTATAAATTCTGCTAGGATTTTAAAAATAAACAAACTGTAACATAGAAATATATTTTCATACTGAGGTCTTTTAGCATCGTACTGGTGCGAGTAGGTATTACTCTTCTATATAGGAATAATAATATAGTTGTATACTATTTTACGAAACAGTACTAATAAATCTTCTAATCCTTCTTAGAAGTGAGATTTTTTTAGCAATCTTTTTAGTTCGAATGAACTAACTCACGAGACTATGAAAAGACAGTGACAAGCAACCAAAATCATGTTGCTTCACAATATTAATTAAGTAATGACAGCAATAATAATCGTGTAAGGGCCTCTTTATAGGCAATAGCGACAAGCATAAAATTGACGTCTTCGAAATGTACTTATTTATGTATTAATACCTACGCCCTTATAGGCTATTACAACGTGTATGTCTATAAACACATACAGCTTATACATAAAAATAGATTTTAAATACAATACGTGAGAAGTACGTACTATATGTACAATTATTTAATCACTAAAAAGAGAAAAATAAAAAAAGATTTAGGTTAAACACAGAATGGCTTAAATACCTTGATCAATTGTTACCAATTATTATTATGTAAGTGGTCAATGTCAAGAAATTGAAAAAAACCTGTTTATCAATTATTCATTATTAGGAGAACACATTCTTGTTGTGAAGTTGTAATTATTCAGAACATAGGTCTGTGATATTTTAAATATATTAATTAAATATATTAATTAGAAAGATGTACATATAAAATCAATTTAATCGAAAAATATTGTTGTCACACAACCGGTATTCGAACCTGGATCTATTTCGTGCATTATCCAACTATGCTACAGCGACAATATTTTTAGCGACAAATTTTCGAACTTATATGTTACCTTTTGATATTAATATATTTAATCGTTCCATTATTTGAAAGAGCCATTTATCTTAGTCGTCTGTTATCAGATTACTGAAAGGTATTTGAGATTCTGTAAAAAATTAAATCCCAAATTTATGAACTGAACTTGCGATTTTAACAAATCGGGTAATTTTGTAAGATCATTTAATATATTATATATACTACACTAATATTAAAGATTTCAGATATTTGACACCTAGACTGCACAACCAACTAGCGTCACATCAGTCAACCAATGACAAAAAGTGTATTCTTTGCCACGAGTGCCCATAACCGGTTATTTGATGTTGGACGTACTTCTGAAAACTTATTTACTAGAATATTTTTACACGGTTCCACGAACATATATACAATATGATGCTGACAGCCTTGTACATAACTTAACGCCTACATCCGTGATTATTCCATCTTAGATATTACTTATATAAATCACTGTTTAATGTTCTGTAATTTTGTAGCTATAACCATCTTTGACAGTTGCGTTGTATAATATTTTATACGTGTACAAGAATGAAGTAAAAAGGGCCAAAGCGTAATGGCCTGTGTCCATTGAGTGAGACACAATTAAATATATCTCAGAAATATTAAACAAAATGAAATAAATCTCAGTTCTGTGTACACGTATTGAAATTTTGATCCGAAGACAAACTCAGACTTTAGCTAGAAGATAGAAAAAGACAAAAACTCGAGTCCTATTCGTTCGATTTCCCATCACGTCGTTTTTCCTCGGGGTTAGGCAGAGAGAATATAGCGCCACACTCTTCTGTCCTGCCTTTTTTCGAGTGTGGGTCGATTAACTTATACAGTTTAACTAATCTAAATTGTGATACACGGTGTACTGCTTTCGAGGGTTAAATCTGCCAGCAGTGGCGCGAAGGGTAGGTCTTTTTTCCTTACTTGTATTTCGTTTTGTGCCATCTTTTCCCCCTGAAAGGAGTGTCTTCTGACGTCTCTCCTGCTCCCCGGCCTTGCGGTTTGTATGTTACTATAATTGTATTATTATTTATCTGATCTTATTTGTATATCATTATTCACATGTTGTATAATAAAAATAAAACAATGATTTGATATAGGTGGCTGCGCGGTATCGCCTTATCACTGTGTGCGGGGCGCTATCGAACAGTCTCATTTGTAGCATTAAAAGAATACGGTGGATCCGCTTTCATTGTCCTGATTTATAATTCTTGCCCCATCCACATTCATACATCTTCTCATACAAGCTCGAAGATTATTGAGGCTTCTAACAGGACCATCTGGTTTACCTATGTTTTATATTTTTCTCGCCGTTATCTCTTCAATCAATTTTTGAAAGACTCGGCATGATCAGATAAATCTTTGTCAGCCATCAACACTCGCGTCATATATCTTTATTACTATTCTCTCCTCATTCATCAGTTTTATATAAACAAATCGCCACGACCTTCATTAATAGTTTTTATAATCAGCTTTACATTCTAATTTTCAAGTGATATCATTTCCACTGCATTCAGTCTACTTTCGTTCTTAAGAATGAAACTTAGGGACCTAAAACCGTAAATACCAACAGTTATACTAGCAGAAAACAATAAATAAAAAACATTTATTCTAATTAAACTGCTGCAGTGGAGATTCTAATTTATTCAAACGACGAATGGAACTGAAATGGCCAATGGACTGACATTTGTCGTTTGACGTACAACAAGCGTGAAGATATGAGACGGCGCATCTTTGAGACTAAGAGTCTCGTGGAAGAAAAATCCAGAGAATCTCACAGATTGTCTCGAAAATCCCCTAAAAACCTACATTTGGAGTATCCAAGCACAAGAGCTAGTATTTTTTTGCAGATGTACAGCGAAATATAAAAAAAGATATAACTTTAGATTGTAATAGAATTGTAAAAAATAAAAAATATTTTAGTGAATTGTTTATTTTCCTTTAAAATATACGAATTAGGTGGATACGTGACCTTTTTGTTTTCAAATCAAACAATCAAATCCAAAACATAGTTTCAAATAGAAAAAAAAAAGTTAAATACATGCCTTACCGCTATCCAAATTCACAGACATGAACTATGCTAATTTCTTATCACAATATTTGTATTTTGGTGTCACCCACGTGATCACTTTGGTACCACTTACGAAATCAAATAGCTCCGCGACTTTTTTTTAAATATGACTCGATTGGCATGAAAATTTAAACCCCGACAATATAATATGCATTAATTTAAAAAATATGTCTTGTTTATACAAAGATTTAATTTTCGAAGAGTAAATACTTTTACTGTTGCCTAAATGTGTCATAAACTATCGGATTTATGTTTCCACCAAGAATGTGTGTAGAATGAAGTATGAAAACCTTTTCCTATATGTACACTTTATTTCATGTCTATTCATTTACTGGTATGCGTAAATTCGCACTATTCGCTTTGGAACGCCGCGGACTGTCACGTGATCTTGGAGCCCACGCACTTCTGTGCTTGCGCGGTAGTTTTTAACATCTCTATCTCGTCAATTGTCAAATTGTAACACAACTTTTTTTTGAGCGTTTCTTATTTCTTCACTATAAAAAATGGTATTCTGTAATATAATATTAGTCCCCTAATTGTCTCAAAGGTTGCACCTCAATGTCACACTAGGACTATCCATCAGGCAGCGACGTACTTTCTTGTAATATTCTTACCTTAATTATTATCATATTATTCAGATTTTAATACATCGTCATATTCTATAATTATAAATATTTAATTTTGCTTTATTTCTCAAAATACGCGTACTAAACTACATAGTTTAATGTGATCTGTTGATAAACTGTATGTTGAAAAATAAAATAATGTCTACTTCTATCGTCAGAAGTTGACGACAATTAGTTTCGATACCACTGTATCTTCTTCAGGACGTACGTACTCCTAACAATAATTGTTCTTTAATACGAAAGAGTCGCAGAAAGAGAGAGAATATTTTTGTTGTAATTTTTTTCTGTGGGTATTCTTTTTCGAATTTTTAACAGCATTAAATAGTTGCTTGGAAAATTTATAAATATATTTGTGACGTACGAGACCTAAGTCTTGCTCACATTCACCGGCTACTCAGTAGTGAGGTTCAAGTTTGGGATGTAACAAAGATTATATTGTCCATAAAAAAAAATAGTTTACTGCCTCCAGCGTTCGACATACAAAATTTATAAAAAATAATTAAATACAGCACAACGTAGTTTACTTCACACTATACTTTAATTAAAATTAAAACGTCTTTTACGCTCACTGCGCCATCTTCAGTAATAAACTAAAACTTAACTTAAACTAGGCGATGTTTTATCGACTACAGGGGTGGTGGGGAGGTATGAGAACAGAGTTGGGTTAAACTCCTTCTCCCCAACCCTGTGTTTTATTTAATTAATTAACCTGGACTTATAATAAAATCATCTTGTAAAGTAAGGGACCTCCAGTCCTGTAATATCAGAACATTCATGATACAATCGACAGTTACGAGTATATATATATATATAAACACAGAGCATACGAATACCTAGTCTTATTTTACTTACCCTTCCTTTACAACGATACTGTATAACTACATTTTAAATATTCTGTGAAGGCGTACTGCCTGACCTATGATCCGTTCTAACCGGAAAAAGCCGGGAATAACTATCGGTACTTACCAGTAAGTGGCGAAACTGCAACGTTACTTTATCGAGTAAAACTTATTAGCGCACAGAAGCATTAGCTCCGCGAACAATTTCGGGGAATGCTGGGGCCAGCGGGGTCACCCAGTGAAATGATATTTAGACCATCGGTTCGAGGATTTCCAAACCAAATGTCATCTCAACAGCGCCTTACGTCTTGATTATAATGACGCTGGACCGCCCGCAGATGACGGCGGCCAGCGATGACATAATAATAATTAAAATAATTATTAGTCGCTTAGAAAGTTCAGTGTGTGTGAAATTAAAAAAGCTTGAAATGATCTCACTCCCGACATTTGTTAGATTTTTTAAACGATGAATATATATTTACATTACGCGTGACATATTATGGAGCACAGAGTGATGATAAAGTTATTAATACTATATGATGTGTGAACGACGCTACTACAGCCGAATCAGAAAGATGACCTCCAACGGATATTATTCCATTTCAATCGAGCATCTCAGAAGTTCAATATTTTCCGCTGGCTGAACGAAGGGTATAATGTAGGAAGGGTGGAAGGAATTTGGGAGAGGATCAGGAATAGGGAATAGGGAGGCTGAAGGGCCACCCAGAAAATATTAACGACCAGCGAAATGCTTCTTTCGGTATCTAAACTTCCATTGGATCTACAGATTTTCTGGCTCCAGGACACGTACTCCGCTGTTCCGCACGAAGTACTCTTGTTCATACACTTGATTGGCGATGGCGCGAAGTGTGACACAACAAGCACAATGCAAGAAGATAATTCCCGCATTTTTCACAGCCTACCGTACCACACTGATAAACGAGAACACCACAGAAAATTGTCGTGTTCTGGGTATAGGGAAAGGGGGTAGTGGATAGGTAACAAGACATGAATCATTCCAAGTGTCGCGTTCATATTGCGCGTATGCGACGACTGGCGATCGTTGGATAGTCATAGAAATCGAACATCCTCCATTTCTGTATACACTATCCACCTATTAGGAACTATCCGCCTATGTTGCAAATTACAATGGTGATGATGGAATCAGAACGGGGTGGAATAGGACGAAACGGGTGGATGGGTAGTTGGAAAGAGTAAGGAATGGAATAGGAAATGATGAGGGATGAGGGACTCCTTCTATAGCGAACTAATATGGCTTACAAGATAAGGATGACAGCTCGACCATCTGATGATGACGCCATCACCGGCTTATCCTAAAGTTCTTCCTAATGATGTTGAAGATGACCCTCGCGGGGGAAACCCGTCAACCGCAGCAAATCCAAAAACATTAACAATGATGATGAATTACTGTTACGGATATAGCAGACGTCTTAAAGCTTAATTAGTGGAATTCATGGAAGATTTCTAACGTTTTTGGAATGTCACTGGTTTCCAATTGACGAGCCTTCCTTATGCATCTGATATGGTCTCTATCAGACTTCCACCTCTTTCCCACTCGTAAAAATTTTTTACTCGAATAGGCCTCATGGCAGCTGTGGAGCAGTATTTTGAGACCTTCATAAATTCTTCTATTAAAATAATAGTTGAATATATAAGCGAATAATGTTATTAATTATTGTGTAAAAATAATATTTAAAATTGAGAAAAAATATTGATCATCACTAACATCAGCATAAGACACGTCTAACTCAGCCAGCGCATGGTCTGCCACTGAGTTACGATCGGCATCCGGCACCACTCCGTACGTACACACACGTATTGACAAATTCACTTCAGATTCTTCGAAAAAACATTTTTTATTGCTGGGTATGGTAAATACTTATATATTATAATTATGTTATCCAATACATAAATATATTATGGAGGAATACCTAAAATATGAAATCTGCATTCAGTATATTTACAGAGAAATTCACGTAAGTGAGTAAGTAAGAGGCAATGTTAACTCAGTTTACATCATCTTTTGTACAAATTCTCCTTCCGAGTTATTATTCTTGCGATTTTATGATTGAATATAAAATGTAAATACAGTCATAAAACAACCGCGACCATTGTGAGTGCAATACTTCACAAGAGTGCATAAATCATTGTAATGTTTGAAGGTTTGTTACATTTTACATTTAAAACCTCTCTGATGGCGTGGTAAAGTTATGGTATTTTCATCGACAAATTGAAATATACATGCAGTACAGACACGTAGATTGTACGGTGGGTTACGTTCAAGACCGCCATCGCAAAGATAACTTAATTTATGTTTAAACAATCGTGGTTTTTCAGAATTATCAAATCATTTATTAGAAAATGATCGCACTATAGGGGTGATGCAGTAGTATAGGCGAATAGTATGAAAGATTAACGAACACGAAGTAAAACAAATAGTAGGTCCAAGTATTCAATATTTGGAACGTGTTCCAACCTACCTTGTACCTTGAAGTTTTAAAAGAGTTTGTATATTTGGGATGCACGTTTGATAGGAACAGAAAGGACAAAAAAGATATCGAAAGGAAGGTGACCGCAAGGAATAAAATGGACAGAGCAACTTTGAATGTACTAATTTCCAACGAAAACTTGTCGACCGGGGCGAGATTAGAGACACATAATACAGCCTTCCAAGGAAGTCAAGCCTGGAACTGATACAAGAGGAAAAGTATACTGAATGCAGTGGACACCTAGGTGTGCTTTGGATGCTCCGCGTCCCTTGTGTTCTAGAGTCAAAGCGCCTTGGACTTTTTGTTTCTAGCCGAAAACAACACTGGAGCAAATAAATTCGTCCTGTTCTTTAAAGACCAGTCATAATAGCACACACTACGATTCGGCGCGCGCGCGGAGTCATGCAAAATACATATATACATTCTAAACTTTCGAACGTCTATGAACCGCGTAAATATACAGATACCAACAACAGTGAATTCTATTATTAGTTCTTTATCCACGAAATTTAAAAGTATTCGACTTTCGCGCGTGTGCATTCAGTTCCACCTGTAAAGGCCTCCGAATACTGTATACGCATTCGTTAACAGCATCCAACGTACAAAAAACTACTTTAATTCTTATGGGTATAATGCACAGAATAGCATACATATTACAAAGCGAGCGGATTGTTTTGAGGAATTTGTTTATGTGACGCATTTTTGACAGTTTGTATTGAATACTTACTAGAAGCCAAATAATTGAAATATTGGATATCTTTCGATTATATGTTATATTTGATAGTAGGTGTTATCCAGCATCCCTTCTACAAAAAGTCATCGGCGGCCACTGCTAGGCGTGCTATATGATATGTG
The DNA here is from genome assembly GCA_022840565.1 of Eubasilissa regina. NCBI lineage: Eukaryota > Metazoa > Arthropoda > Insecta > Trichoptera > Phryganeidae > Eubasilissa > Eubasilissa regina. The sequence goes on from JAINEB010000007.1 coordinate 32,749,284, forward strand.
CTATATCCATTTACGATCGAGGAAAGAATGAATTAATTTGATGTTTAGAATGAGTTAATTTGAATCTAAAGCTGATGAGTGTTGACGGCAAGACGTTCGCTAAAGAACATCTATCTACTGGTGGTTCAGTTGGATGTGACCTATGAGTGGAATGAAGCGAGAGTTGTCTGTCAGAACAGGAGATTGTGTAGTTATATTGCGGGGAAACGGCGTGATAGTGTTAGTAAAACCGTTTCTAATAAAATTATTATTTTCTTTTTGTTTCAGGTAAGGCGACATTTTAAATACAGCATCATCAGCTGGGTAAGTAAAGTATAACCGAGAAGCTTTATTATTCTTCTCCGTATGGAGGTGGAGTTAATCATGCAGCCCGGACTTCGTATACTCAGACTGCGAAAGACTTGACACGTCCAGGTAAGCCAGTTGTGAAAAGATGATCTTGTTAACCCATTCCCCGCGGTCGACTCGCATATGAGTCGCCGTGTTTCGCCCACCGCTAGTGCGTACATACGCGCTGAGGAGCAGTGAAAATCATATCAAAATTATTTGGAATCTTTATGCTACCGACATTTGGTGATATTTGTCAAGGATTATTAGCCATCTTATGAACAAACACGAAATTATAAAAGTCCTCGTATTATACAGTATTCCTCAGTTATTCAAATTCTCAAAAGTGTGAATGTAATGCGTTTCAAATATAGTTAAATTTGATGTCAGTATTTAAAAACTTGTAAATAGTGTGCATTAGTTTCAGAAATCAGCGTCTGCAGATCAGATCACTACTTCACTCTAGTACGTATGAATATCGCCACAAATGGCACTAGTGTAGCGATGGTGAATGGATAAATTTGTTTACGTTATTTTGTAATTATGTTCCTGATTTCTGTATTTTTATATGTTCGTGAGGATACTTGAGAACCTTTGCTATCGATTTCTTAAAAACAAATCATAAATTTGTTGCATTATTGTAGTGTAAAGTCGTAAATTATAATACCACCAAATAGTGCCTCGTATGAAAGATGTCTTGCGATTTATGTAAGCGATCAATGGGTTAAAAGGCTCAACAATCGATGGGGACACGTGAGAAGATGTATAAATGTGGATGAGGCGAGTGTTGGGTGTCGGAACAGAAGAGTGTAGCGCTCTATCCTCTCTGCTTATCTCTGTGATGGTAAATTTGTAATTGTAAAATAAAATGTAGAAAAAAAAGTCATTATATTTATTATTTGAAACATTACTGTTGAAATATATCGTCATACATTATTACACTCGCGACGATGTGATGACGTGAATTTAAAGCCAGACCACTTTTTTGGCTTGTTTAAAAGGAAGCCGATAAAAAACCGAAGGGTCTTTTGTTGGTGACCTTTTCCGTCAAACGTCTATCCCAGTGCCCTAATTTATGGCCCGCGCTTTCTCGAAGATGGGTTCACTTTTTGTTTCTCCAACAATCCTGTTTTTTTTGAAGACCAGTTTCGTTCGCCGGGGCTGGCTGGGACGGTGCGAGCCTGATTATCCAGTGGCGGAGTTTATTAAACTCATTTTGTACTCATTTTTGATAAGAAAGTTTATTTGTGTACTCATTTTTGATAGGCACGTCTAAATTTGTACTTATTTTTGAAAAATGTGTTATTCTTTTACACATTTTGATAACTGTATCTAATGTTGAGCTAATTTTGGTTAATTTTATCTAATCTTCTATTCGTTTTGTTATTTATGCGTATGTCATTTGTTCAAACTTGCCAAAAATTATTACTTAATAATAAACCTCTAGTCAATAAATAAACCCATACTTAATAAACCTAACCTGTTAAATAATAAACCTAATACAAATACCTAGTACATATCAAAATAAAGGTAATTACTTTATTAGTCGTGGTCTGTTCTAAACTTATTACATGTATAGTTTTTAAAAAAGTTGTAATTGTTTAGAGGTAAGTCAGTATAATGTTAAGTAAGTTATGTGAAAAAGTACAATCAGAAGTTATAAAATGTTATTGTAAAAAAAATTATTATAATATTTTTGTCTGTAATTTAATTGGAGACAAAAATGTGTAGGTTAACACAAATGACAAATTAGTTTCATTTTGCTTTCTACCTACATCAAGCAACCACTTTGTTATTTTTGGTTTAAAATCGTTCATCACTTTAGACCCTTTAAGGTCCAGTGGCAATTTGTTAAATATATAACGGTGCAAAAAACAAGAAAGTTCGTTGACCGAATTTGGTATTCATTTTTGACTCTGAAAAGTATCCTAAGTTATCCCTAGTTTTCTTTGGATCGGATAGTGGAAGTAAAATTTTTTTTTTTTTTTTTAAATAGTTTTAAGGTTGGTCTGGCAGACAGTTGTCTTATGTAGTCTTGTATAGTATAGTACAGGTAATTATTTAAATAAAGGGTTCAAATTCCATCCTCTATTTGAAACTACGCCTTCAGAACAAAAGGATCATGCATTCGCGTAATTCGTATATTTCATAGGAAATTGACAATTATCATTATTTTCATCTTATTTTTCTAGAAGGTCGGCGATCTCTGGGGCCATTTTATGTATTTGTTTCTTTGGCATTCGAAATACGTCTCCAAACGACATTAAATGAGATATTTTTGTATGTAGAATTTGGGACTCCTTGCAGATGGTCCTCTTGTCACGGCGCTTCTCATTCGGTCATTAACGTCATTCCTGTTACTCCTCTAAGGTATCTAATTCCACAACTTGGATTGAACAAGAGGAAGAGCCATGTAATTTAAGTATGTATTAAGGTAATTTTAGTTGGACAACAATATCATTACTTGTGGATCGTACTTTTTGATGACCTGCTTCTTTTATCGCTACCCATTGGATGTGAACTTGTCGCTTACGCGGATGATCTACTACTCTTGGTATCTGGCACGAGTCGACAAAAAATTGAGAATAGAAGCAAAAGGTCGCTAGAAATGATAACAGAATGGTGTAGTAGGAACAAACTGACTCTTGCGCCTCATAAGACTGTGGCCATGATGACCCGCCGTTTCCTGAGGAACGGTCTGGAGGTCGGTCATTTTGGAACGACTCTCAGGCCCTGAGATGACCGATTCCAGGCTCTGGTTGCTCGAACGCAAATAGTCACATTGAGAAAGTGGCAAGAAAGGTGGAACACGCAGGGCAGATGAACTTACACCTTTCTCCCCTTTGTGGAGGTGAAAATGAAAGGTGGGGGTTGTCTTCCGGTGCTGGACCACTACGGACTAGATGATCTCGGATCATGGGAATTTCATGAGTTAACTCTTCGACTTAGGACTTGTCCGTGAACCGTGCGCTCAGATGAGGCAGACGCCGGACTGCGTGATAATGAATGATGCACGTGAGATCATGGTTGCGAGATTAGAAGGAATTAAAGGAATCTCGGGCATTTCGGAATTTATTAGGGTGTGGGTCTCCCGCTGGGGATGCCGAGAAGAGCAGTGTGTAGAGATTCCCAACGAAGCATTCTACTGGCTCTCCTTTGCATCTCTTGCGACCAGGACAGGGTGAATTTCTGCCGGACTGTAACCGAGTTCTGCTACTGGAACCATTCGGGGGGGGTAAGTTAATACAGCTTCTTTCTGGCTGCCTTCTAAATTAAATATGATAACGAGTCTCACGTCTAATTGCACAGATATGGCTTTGGTACGATGATACCGGACCGAACCTATGATGGTATTATGATAATAATGTAATAAAATAAAATAAATATGTAATTATGACGAATCGAAAAGAGAGTAAACAACTCTCAAAACGATTCGAGATAGGGTGTAAATAAAAAAAAAAAATTTATAAATTCATAAAAGCTTTACGGAAAACTTGTACATACTTGCATCTGTGCCTGCAATATTATCTTGCCATAAAAGTGTCATATTTGTTACGAAGGCTGGTTATTTATTACTTAATTATTCATTGAATATGTTTCATTTCATAATCAGATTTTTATTTCAATAGGAGGTCTTATCCCTCAATATTGAAGAGTACAGATTGAAGATAATAAAATATTTGGTTTGTATATTCGATTGAGGTGATTCATTGTTCTCTCTAAACTATTTATTTACTATCGCTCGAAAGTGAAAACTTAAAGAAAGATAAATTGAAAAAAATACAACAGAAGCTATTTAATTCTTTTTATAAAACAGACAACAAAAATGTTCTGGCGTAATGTTTACAGTAGTCCAAAATGCCGGATGTGTTCCGCTAAAGATCGACTTCTGGCGAAATGAGATCACCCGAAAGTATACAGAATTAAATTATATGATAAACAATCCGTAACCAAACAGTCTACGCAGTCAGATGTGCGAAGGGGCGAAATTACACAGATATGTAGTGCGTGCCAAGTCAATACTCTCGAGTTATGAATCGAGTTAATGGCTGAGTTGCTAAAAGCGATATGACAAATGATGGCCTTTGCAATTACATTGACAAGTCCAAGATGGTTGACTGTTGACAAAATGAAACAAAATTGAACAGTTTTTAAAGTTAAATAACGAATCTGTTATTTGCTGTAAGCTCTTCATTTTTATTGCATTTATCGGTGCCTAAAAGAGTCATAAAAATAACCATGCTACAGTCGTCTGGAAGGCCGGCAGGAGCGCGCCATTATTTTCATCACCGCCTTCCAAATAATGTCTCCAGGAAACTCGTCTGAAGAACTTGTTGTTCTCTTACCTACTCTAGCCACACACTTAAACACAAACATTAATCCATTGAACACTTTATCATAACTGCATTCCTTTTTTTTCTCCCAAAAGGTCAACAGATGAGATAAGAAGGTTACTAAATAATTACTGATTACTGGGTTAAAGACGAAATATGGACTGGCCAAGGGTCAGTTGGAGACTGGACTCGCGACCCAGCAACAGAGAAGCTCGGGGGAGAATTGTCGGGAGAGATACATATCATAGTCGCCAAGATGCTGAGGATGGTGATGATGATGAAGATTGATAGAGAAACTGGAGAACGGCAATAAATAGATGTCTTATTAAAAAGTAATGCTAAATTACAAGATTCCGGGCATGGAAAGTTCCGGGTCTGAATCCGAAGTGATTTATTAAATTTTTTTTACATTTTGATCAATTGAAATGTCACAAATAAATTGTAATGTCATATAAAATTAATTAAAACTACATTTGAAATTTTATATAATGCCTTACTCACAAGGCGCTTGACAAGAGAATTAAAAAAAAAATTATTGCGTTTACTTTTGTTTTTCATAATAATCATTTAGCGCCCGCGTCCTGTAAAAATTTTAAAATTTTTTTATAAATTATTTGAATGTGGTATATTCCCGGATCACCACTACCCTGGAATCTTCGCCGACCGGTTTGGGAGATCTCTCCCCATTAGGCTATTGTTTTCGGCGGAGGCTGGGCCCGAACTTGCCGTACCGGTTCATTGGCCAAAATATTTGCCAAAGTTTACGCGAAAATTGTACCATTAGGAAAAAGTTTATAGATCGGCTCGGTGGTACTATTGATCGATTTTAAAAGCCGTTTAAGTACAATTCTAGAAACATGGCTTCCTTAAAGAAAGGAAAATGCTTGACGCTTTCGAGACATGGTATCGGTGTCATACGTATGTCTCCATTCTTTAAGAACTTCGCACTAAAGAATTGGCCACATTGGCTCCGTTTCTTTGAAAAAGCAAAATTTGAATTGTACTGGTTGATGTACAAGGCGACACATAACATGGTGCATCTTCAAGAGCTCCGATAACTTGAATGGTAGACGTCAAACTCTCAGGTCAGCATCTACTTCAGCCGCAGGAAGGGTTTTAGAACTGACCAGCCGTTGTCAGAAATCTTTAGTTCAGCGAATGGCCATTTACGGTGGCAGGCCCAAAAGCGTGGAACTTAGAGACTATTTTAAAAGATACTGAAAACGCACCTTTTCACAAAATCATATTCATAAGTTCAAATAACAATTATTCATTTTAAATACTAGTATAGGACTTTAGTCCTATACTACACATATACAAAAAACTATTTATAGTTTATGTGTAAACGCCTTTGAGGTGTATTTTTTATACGAAAGTGTTGTTGTAACCTAATCCAACCTAACCTTAATTAAGGTTGGATTAGGTTACATTAAGTTAGGTTAAGTTATACTGCATTGTATAGCGGGCATGGGATAAGGGGCAGGCTGTAAGTTTGTTTAAATAGTATTCAGCTCTAACACGGGAATTACAAATGTATTCAGAATGACACAAATTATTTATTTTTCAATGCGTCTTTGAATTCACATATAACTATGTTCTTCACAGGAAAATGGTTTGTCTCCCATCACATTTGTTTTTGTAACTTTTCTCAGTCAGTTTAAGTTCAATATTAAAAATGAAAAGTTTCGGTGATAGATAAACATGTAAAGCATATAGATTATTATCGTTATCTCTTCTTTTTTGTGGTTTTGTCAATGGCTATTAGCAAAATGTTTTTATTTTTGACCTGAAGATGTACACGCAGTGCGGGAGCTGCAGCCAATCTAGTAGGTATACTATTTATAATTTATCCGATCTAACATTTTGATACTGATCGAACATTTTGAATCGAGGTGCAGACTATACTTTTATACAGTGAAAATAATGCTTATACACAAAAGTGAAAAAGACAATTGAATACAGTGCGCGTACGTCAGCGCTGTGATTCGTTGCGTGTCACACATGCAAAACAATGCTTTTGCGAAGTTAAGTGATCGAGTTAGGTGCCTATCGTGTGAACACATAATGAATGCTGTGAGTACAACAATGTAATTAGCTTTATATATGTTGTGTTGACCATTTACTTTTTTTTATATACTAAATTATGTTCATAACATTGAAAAATACTCATTACGATAACAGTAGATTTTACCGTTCATCCGATTGCTTTCTGATAGTAAAGTATTAATATTTCACTCTAATTAAAATTTAATTTGCATTCCGTAAGAGTATAGTATGATAAAATAAAGAGGTTATATAAAATGTTTAACTAAAGGTCATTTCGTAGCACCGTCAAAAGTGACTGAAACTGGCCAAATTGTAAAATGCGCGGTCCAGACAACAATAATTTGTATTATACCACTGGTATCAACTGTGTACGGATGCCGGGTCAGCGGCACGGTTGATATTATATGTATATGGAGTTCTTATTATATGTATATACTTACTGCTCGTTTTTATTTATTTGGGCCGCGGATACTCGCACGTAAGTACGTGTAAGTATGTGAGTACATTTGCAAGTTCGTCGTTCGCATGTAAGATTTTATCTATTTCTTTTGACATAAATGTACGTTATATATGTTGAAATAGTAAAATAAAAAGCACAAAAAAGTATTACCTAGAAATAGAACCATTCATATTTGTTTACAAAAGGGGTGGGAAAACGGGATGTAGGAATTTGGTGTAGGGACAGAACAATAAGGGCTCAAGGATCAACCAGGAAGCACGACTTACCTGTATTTTCTCTGCTGTAGCCACAGCTCTCTTTTACTTCAGGAACAACTCTGAACACAATAGTAGTTTCGGCACGCGCCGTGAATAAACCGAAACACACAATTGCAACAGTATCTGTACAATCAGACCAGTGTAACGAGCACATAGCAGGACGTTCACTTCTTGACAGTAATAATACATACATAAAAAGTCGTGCTCTAAGTTAAGAGAGGAGAGGTGGACAACAGATAAGTATTGTAAACCTAAAGGACCGTTCACACACGCTCAGACGACCGGCGATTTGGTCATGTCATAAATACGAAATACACTCCCCGCCTAAGAGAGACTCCGCTTTCTTATAAAAACCTAAACACGACATCAAAACAAGAAATAACTAACAACAAAAATTACGACCACCCGGTCAAACCCGCTAAGTACTGTAAAAGGCATCGTCTAGGTTGATCGTGTCAGTCAGTGAGGTGCACGCGGCGAACTTAAGACGATCCTTTAACGGTCGGGTTGCACCACAGCGAAACACAAACGAAATTAAAACGTAGGAAAAGGAAAAAATAAAATAAACCATTACAAAAAATATATAAAACCCAAAATAGGAGGCAGACGGAAGGAAGACTCCCGGGCAACTTCACCACTCATCACCCTGATGAATTGGATGAGAAATGTATTGTGATCTTCTCATACGATCTGAATGACCTTCAGAACATAATGCAGGAACTATCAAGAGCAAGATAGAAGATAAACGTCTCAAAGACTAAAGTAATGACGTACGTCTTCGTTGACTATCGAGTTATTCACGTTAATGGAATCCAGCTCGAACAAGTTGACAAACGTGTCTACCTAGAACAAGAAATTTCCATAACCGAAGGTATGTGCAATGAAATGTTCGATTCTGTTTCTCATAGATCGGCTGGATTGTCTTCGAACACAATAACACGATTTTCAGAAGTGCCTAAAATGGAAGGAATTCCATAAATGAACACTTGATGAATGAAACATGGGCTATCAACAAAAGAGAAGTCCGAAAAATTAATGCCCAATCGAGCATCCCACAAAAATATGTGTGGATAAGAGAACAGTCAAATGGCAGAAAGGACGATTGTTGGACAACCGCAGTCATCCAGTTGCGAGAAAAATCGTGACACCGACAGGTCTCTCTAAATAGCTGGTCGTCGACGAAATCATCAAACTCTGATCTCGGAACTCGGAAGTACATAGCACAGAATAATTGTTGCATTCGCAACTTAGATGCCAGGTTGGAAAAAGGACACACCGAACTCCATCTGTTCTGGATCTGCCGGTGCCAAGTGGACTGTATATAGATTTTTCACACCATGTTTCTTCAAGATCACCAAAACTGAATAGACTTACGAAGTCTCCGACATTGATAACAAGTTTAACCGTACTGGTTCAAGGCTGCCGACCAACTAATCGCGTAATAGGCGGGTGAGAGAAGGGAAGGGGGGGGGGCATATAATATTATTTCGTTCAAAAGCACACGATAATAAATTAAGTCCTAAACAGTAATAATGGATAGAGATAAATGATACTTGGGGAGGCCTTCTCTAATAGTGGATATAAAATTGTTAATGGTGATGATACAGTAGAAATACATTAAAAAATTTAATTGAACCATTATAACATACCTAGAGGCGCAAAAATGTCTCTAATCCTTCAGGAGTTCTGTTAGGATTACAGAAAGATTTTCAACAGCATGCAGAAGAACAATTATTTATATACGAATACTTTGGATATGAACACACTTGCCAGAAGAAACGATGGGAGTTTCTAGAAGTTCGCGATTACAAGAACAGTTGAGGGAAAAGGACGTCTCCTGCAATATGGATAGACCAAATAAAGAAGTTAATAAGGTCCTCTTTATACGCTGCGATCAACGCAGCTCAAGACCTGGAGAAATGCACCAACTTCCAGACACCTCAGGGAACCATGACGCTCAGCATTGAGCATACGATGAAAAAGAAGAACAACAGCGCTACATTGGTGTGTTAAGTTGGCTTAAATGTCACAAGTGTTCATTAAATGACATGGCGATTACTTTGTGTAGCATTAAAAAAAAGAGAAATATATCAAATAACTTGTGGAGATTGCGATAAAAAATATATAGGTCAAACCCCCGAGAAATTTAAATACGAGAATAAAGGAACATCGTCGCTGCCTAAAAAATAACAACTTCTCGGAATTTCTAACCACATAATTGAAACAAACCAATATTTCAATAGTCATGGACTAAAATTTCTCCACTCGGTACCTTATAAAGGATTAATAATGAACAATTTGGAAACGTTGACATACACAATAATCAAAATTCTGAGAAAATACTAATTAACAACATAACATTCCCTAACACTTCGTCTTTACTGTCCATATTCCAGTTAACGACCGAAACCTTCCTCCTCTTCTCAAGCCTTGCCCCATTGCCTGAATAGACTTAAATACTGTATAGTTTAGTTATAACCTGACGGTGAGAGGGACTGCACTAGTAGTGAAAATAACCCAACGTGTGTTGTGTAAAGTAACAATTGTTCAGTTAATTTGATGCAGACGTAGAAGAGTAGTTAGAATCACAAAAAGAATAAATATGATATAGCTATGCTTATTAATTTATCTTTGTTATCTCTCCAAACGTAAAAAGAATGTGGGCATATTGCAATTTCTTTTTATCGAAATAAAAATGACAGTGTGGGCAAAGTGTTTTAACATCAAAACCATTATTACAACTTATATAACTGTCCTTATAAAAATTTATATTAATTGAATCCATCACGAACATATTCACTCCCACTGCAATATTTTGTCTACCACAGCACGCACGATGAGTGAACTAAAAAATGTTACAAAAAATTAGCTCGTAGAATTTAAAAAAAAATTGTATTGTTTTTTTCTAACGGCGCGAGTGAACCCATGTTGATGATAAATTTGTGATTGATTTGATGCAAACAGATTACGCTTGTTATAAAAATATTTCCTTTGATCCCCGTGTTGAATCATTTTATATGGAGCTTGACCTGGTATTTACTGTCAGAATTCTACATCACACATGTTTTTATTTTTGATTATACAAATATTATTCAACTTTTCAACTTAAAAATACCACTAATCATTTATAAATTACTGTAAAAAAAGGGCCTTGTTAACCTAACTGGAAAATGAATAGATCACTAGCATTTTAGATATTATATTTTAGACATGACGTTACCTCTTTCGTACGCTTCTACTATCTTTGCTGCCTTCTATCTTCCCGTGTTGTAAAATATCTATTTTCACAATGCAATCCCGAAAAATTTCGTACCAAATTCCGAATTATAAATGTATAGAAATGAAATATTGTTACGATCACATACTAACGGCTACACAATGAGTAATCGAAGAACAATAAGAGTGTGTGCGTGTTCCGAAGGGATCGTTCCTAGAAAGCGATGTAGAGAGATAGTGCCTTCATGAAAGAAACCGATGCATCGGCCGGCACTTAAACAAACAAAATATCGTGTCTACATCAAAGAGATGTCCGAAAACTGGCGGATCAGTATTGAGATTTGTTTTGTCGAGTGCTGTAGTGCGGTGTGTGTTTAGATATTCTGCCCAGGTTTTCTGTTCAATTATCAATATTTTTTAAGAAGGATAATTGGAGCAGTTTTAATTTATTACTACTATTTGATGAATACAGTAAAACCTCGATCATCCGGACTAATTGGGACCATCGATAGTCCTGATAATATAACGTATAAATACAATTTTTAAACTCATTTATTTATTAGACTTTATTGACATACATGTCACAGATATTAATATAAAATATTATAATATAACATGATAAACATAAGATTACAATTGTATTGCTATTAAGTATATACTCGTAGTTTATTGTGTGGAATGTAGTAAACCCCACCTCTGATATATCCTGGCTGTCGGTGTTAAAGTACAGTTTTTTTCGTGCTGCTTTGGTGTTATTCGAGCTTGTCGATATTACAATATAATTATAATACAATACCTACACTAATAATTTTCTAGTTTTACAACACTCTTACATTTTTTTTCTCTATTTTTTTAAAATTATCTGTTTTTTTCCTGTCGAATTTTAAAAATAGAGAAAAAAATGTAAGAGTGTTGTAAAACTAGTAAATTATTAGTGTAGATATTGTATTATAATTATATTGTAATGTTGGACAACGATGCTTCTGATTGATCTCTACCTAATTGAATCATATGTTGGGTCCATATTTTGAGCAAATGACCACAATGCATATGAAAGTGTTATAGGGTAAATTGGTTTTATTGACATACGGTGATCTTCCACTAAAATTAATCCTCAAAAAAATAATGTTTAGTTTTTAGTTGAAAAAAAGTTTTTTTTTTAAACAATAAATAATAATCAATTTATTATCTTAAATAAGCTGTTTTTTGTTAATTAGTATTGACCAAAAAATAATATTAATGTTTTCGAAATTCGAATTATATTATATTCGAATTCCGATTTCTTTTATTTCGTCAAAATTAGCAATCCCTATATACACCCACATCTCAAATGCCTCCAGTCTTTTAATGGTGGATTCTTTAGCATTCAGACCTCGACTCGTAAAACAGAACGGATATGAATTAGTTTAATATTGCCATTCAACTCAGACTTGTTTTCTTGTGTCTAAATTGCAGAAGAGATTATTCATTTTCACAAAAATGCTTCATGCTATGTAAATTCTTATTTTGATTTTGAAGTCTGGGTCCCGATCGCCCTGTGACAGCCAAGATCTACTTTAATCAACCGAGGTCTAATCTTTTCTACACTTTTGACATCAGCGCCATCTATTGACAAATGAACATTTTCAATCTTTTGTCTACTGATTAACAAAATAATCAATAGGCTCGTAGGAAGTGGTGAATAAATATATAAATAAACAAATAATAATAAGATATATTTTCAAAATTACAAGTTAAACTATTTTTCTTAACGTTTTACGATTGGCTGAAATTAGATGCAAGATTTTTCAAGATTCGGATACGGTGCTCGGGTCAAATATTTTGCGTAGCATTCTAAAGAGCAATATACAAAAGTTGGAATGGATTGTATTTGATATAATACACATTTGCATCGAGGAGAGTGCGTGGGACGGGAAGGAAAGAAGGGAGGATGCATTTGTTAGAGAAATTGTGTTCCTAATAAATCCCTTCCAACAACATACATGGTTCTACCTACTTGTCCATCAATGCGGGATTTGGTCGCCGTACAGTAAACATTACATCGTGTACCTTTTTCGAATACGCGTCGGTCATCTACCGGATACTTTGCAAAGTGGCCGATGGTACCTTCTGCAACTGTTTTCGAGCGTCTTAAAAGTGACTCCCAGCAGCAGCAGCTGAGCTTGGAGAGAGAGACGGGACTCAGTGGTAGTTTTCAAAGTACAGTGTCATCCTGTTTCTTCCTCCATATTTTCTTTCATGCATTACACTGTGATAATCCCTAACAGCATTTATTTCATCATGGCCAATTTCTCTCCGCTGCTCTGGATGTACGCCTCCTCCAAAGATCGCTAATTATCTCTGTCTTCAGCCCTTCTAATTCATCAGCACTTCTTCTTCATTCCAGGATCTTCCAATTTCTTCTAAGTCCATTTCTACTCATCCAGAACTCTTAGGCAACATCTGTTACCTTCGATCACTCGATCTCTTAGGAATATTCCAAGTACTGTCCTAATGTGAAACTATGCAGTACTTGGAACGGATGGCATTCAATACACTTAAATCGGTGAAGAGGATTGTGATAACCAAAGGAAGGGGGAAGGTTGCCTAAAGAATAACTATACAAAATTTGGTTTAGTTCGGTCAGACAGATAGGCAGTCATTCAATGATATATTATATGTAAACATGGACATTTCTTAACAATATTTGAGTATGTTCAAGAACACACAATTACTGGATTTTTACCTACAAAGGCATTGTTATTAAGACAAATTATAGATATCTCATAGAGACGAAGCTATTATATTATATGGGAAATATGGAAGTATGGCTATTACAGGGTTTACGACCTGTCTTCGGCTGACTCGAGTGATTACTTTATACAATGTGTAACGTTCACTGTTCCACCCAATCAGGGAATGAATATCAAATATTCTCAGTCCATAGATGGTGACAGCGAAGTTATAGTTATTACTTGAAATGTTTCTACATGATAGCAATACAATTTGATAGATATGGAGGTTTATCGGGTGGAATCGTGAACGTTACAGCCGAAGACAGGTTGTAAACCCTGTAATAACCATACTTCCCATATAATATAATATAAATAGCTTCGTCTCTATGAGATATCTATAATTTATCGTGTCATCATCTTTATTTAAAAAAAATAACATGTACAGTTTGAGGATTGTGTCCACATGCACACGTGTGGATGTGTATTATCGTTGCATGTTACAACACATGTCATGTTTTAATGGCCGCGACCGCCTGCAACACATCGCCGAGGAATGTGCGCAATTCCCATAATTACTACACCGATGACGAACTTCTCAAATAAACTGTACCAGCGCAACATGTCATAAACTTTGACGTGGCTGTCTGACGTCTGCTCCTCGGTCAGGCTTCTCACAGATGCGTCAAAATATTGTTTATATGCCTAAAATGGTTTTTAATAATATGTTTAGGCTACATGAAGTTAGTTAATGTATTTCTTTTAAATTAAAATGGTCAACACCGAAAGTGGAACTCTAGAAGGAGAATATCATGACTAAAGTACATAAGGCAATGTGGTGGAAATATGGGGAAGAAAGGAAGGCACTTACTTACTTTTCATCATTGATAGATTCCTCTCCACCACTAGTACAAGCGTCACGGGGTGTCTACAATGTGTTAACTCGCGAAAAAGATTATGATATATAAGCGGGATTAAAATAAGATTAATTATAATCATTAGCGGAGTAAAGCGACGGTAGTTATCTGTACAAAAGTACCAAGCGCACTAGTGATAGCAAACCGTTACGCGACTGTGATTGTGCCGATGATTGGGAACTGAGATTTAATTGTCGAAGGCTTACTTTCTAGTGTACTAATCATTGCTTGAATAATTACGTTAATCAGTTATCAATCATCGTTACAATCGAACACAATCAGTCACAATAACGGTTTAAATCACTTCCTCTTTCTTCCTTGTACTTAAGAATAGGTGAGGAAAGAAAGGGAAGGATATACGCAGGTTAAATTTTGGTAAACTGCGAATTGAATGTATGCATGAGGCAACAAGTCAAACGCCAAAAAACTTAATAGTATTTAATTTATTTCAAACGGCGCTAACACAATGCTTTGGCCAGTCTACTGTGGAGCTCTTTCGGGCCGCAATGATAACCAATGTGATGTCGCTCTAAAGTGAAATGGAGGGCGGTTGCAGGATAATTTTATCTTATCTTTAATAACTATTTGTATTGATTAAATAATAAAACAGTAAGTAACACTAATAACTATTTGTATTGATTAAATAATAAAACAGTAAGTAACACTAATAACTATTTGTATTGATTAAATAATAAAACAGTAAGTAACACTAATAACTATTTGTATTGATTAAATAATAAAACAGTAAGTAACACTAATAACTATTTGTATTGATTAAATAATAAAACAGTAAGTAACACACTTATCTTACGATTGTACACGACTAAAATTAGATTGACAAGATCAAAATACTTTGTAGGACTTAAATACGATCGTGTACGTGACCTATGACACGACTATGACCTGTGACACTCGATCAACCAAAATTAGTTTGAGCCGGGGTGCGTTGATAAACGTTGTCAAAACTGAATGGATAATAAACAAGAAGAAGAACAACGAAATCCTCCGTTAAAAAAATCATTACATTATGTATGAGTAGTTATGAGTACTGGGTATTATTAATCTGGAATTCAAAATCTTTTAGATTTTTTAAATTTTTAAGAAAAACCAGTTGTTTTGGGAAAAATGTATCATCTTTATCATCATCATCGTGGCTGTGAATCGGAAAGCAATCGGCACCCAGTAGTCAGTACTAAAAGCAATCGGCAAAACCCACTGCTAGTACGAGTATTATCAGAACGTTTATTTCAAGAATAATATTTACAATATTATCGAGCCATCGCTTATGTTGTGACCATATTCTCAGATCAGAGAATAAATAATAATTAATGACAAATATCTCCGTAATTTATTTTGTCCGTGATAATTGAAGAGACTTTAATTTATGGTTTTGTCCGCCTGGGGTTCCAGGAATTAAAAAAGATCGCTTGCGTTTCGACTTTCCGAAAGACTGTCGGATGAACATCCTCCAACTTTTTTATAGACCGTAAGAAATTTGAGATTCGTAATGTCTGGCGTTTTGTGACTCGCTTAGAAAAAGCGGAACGACTTTTTGAACTTTTTTGAAGACCGTGTTTCAACTTCTGCTGCCGAGCCACCGCGTGTTTCCTTATCTCGTGACCGTGGGAAATCTTTGACTTTTTATTCTGTATCTAATTGGATCTCGCTTTTCAATAATCAATTTCTTGCTATATTTTTTCATATTATTTTATTCTTCTAATATTATAATGTATGTTAAATTCTTCGCTTTTCGTAACACTGGTGTCGGAACCGCGACGGCCACGAGGGTCAACACGAAGAAATCGGTCGATGACTGCACTTGACAAGTTTGGAGAGGATACAGTCTATCGTAGAGAACTTCAAAACCTTAACAGAATCGCATAGACGGGACTAAGAAAAAATCTAAAAAATTACAAAATGATCAGAATTCACAGTGTGTATGTGAAGCCGTACAGGATGCCATCTCCCGGTGTGTCCATTAGCACCAGTCCGATACACCTGAGAGCACATAATTAGAGGAACAAAACTGACTGATGGAGCCAGGATACCCGTGAACTATTGGAATGTCACAGATGTGTAAAGAGGCGGGCCGACTACAGAAAAAGAGGTAGAAATTTTTTTAATTTTAAAGTTTGAATGATTTAGAATAATTGAAAAAAAGAGTTGAAGGTAGGGATTGCAAATTTTGACAAAATACAAATAATAAAATTATGCCAATATAACCAATTATTGGGTACATAACACTTTCATATGTATTGAGGTTATTTGCTAATGATATGAGTTTAAGAAGTCTAGTGTTAATACGTTATATTAGGACCTCAATTGGATACGTATAACGGATAATCGAGGTTTTACTGTATTTATCAAATAATGGTAATAAATTAAAACTGCTCCAATTTATCTTTTAAAAAATATCGATAATTTAACAAAAAACCAAGGCAGAATAACTAAATACACACTACACACCGCACTAGACACAAAAAATCTCAATACTGATCCGCCAGTTTTCGGACATCTTTTTGATACAGCCGCCATCTTTTGTTTTATGTCTGCCGGGTCGGTGTCTTTTATCTGTTTATGTGCAGGCCAAGTGCATGGTTAATTTTCATGAAGGCGTTATCTCTCTACATCGCTTTCTAAAAATGATCTCTTCGGAACGTAATCGTTGGTCTGTGATTGTAACAATATTTTATTTTTATATATTGATGGTGATGCAGGTAGCATTTAATAATATTTTATACAATAAAAAAAATTATATTGACTCATCGTTGCTTGGAGCTTACGGTCGCTGTTTAGCATTAAAAAAATGCCAACCTGGCGGTGAATGAATAGTACTGATATGGGAGCTTTTTAGAGCGGTGGGTCCTCTCATTAGCAACACCGTCGATCTTCTTCATGACATTATAATTAGTATTCGTGAACCGCCTCTGACGCAGGTCACTAGGTGACAGCATTACTATGTAGCAAAAGCCAGGAGTACGGCTTCGCATATTAAAAAACGTCGAAAGTTTGTTGTTACATTTGCGCATTTGATCTTACCGTTATTGTGTAGTCAAATTCTCAGAACGAATCAGAGCTCGTGTTTCTGTTTTACCGATATAATGTCCGGTCACGGAATGGAGAATGCACTTCAGAACGTTGGTCGAGTGACGCGCGTGTGTCTGATGTCTGATGTCTGATTCCAGTAATAATTATACCAAATGCGCACGCGTTGGACGTCACAATTTCAAATTTATTCACAAAAATATACATTGATCTGTACTAAGAAAGATAATATTACGCATAGTGGGCTTTTACATTAATCAATATACAGGGTGTAACAGACCTAGTTCACAATATTTTATGGGTTGGCTAAATTACCAGTCGAAAATGTTATACCGATGTATAAATTTTATTAGAAAATTTTTGAATTTGTCCAAGAACACACAGTTACTGGATTTTTACCTACAGAGGCATTGTTATTAAACAAATATTAGATATCTCATAGAAACAAAGCTATTTTTTTATTATATTTAATAGAAAATATATGGATGTACAGGGCTTACTTTGGCTGGATTAATTGATCATATCATATATATCGTTCACCAATTCGTACCCCTCAATCTCCATATTTGTAAAAAATTTTGAAAGTTGTATATATGTTTATATGTGGATTCGCTTCGAGTACTATTACAGCATCGCCATATACGTTACGTTATGGTTACGTAAAATATTATTATTTGAATTTTTTACAAAAAAAAATAATAAATATTTTTTAAATAATCTCGAAATTTATCAATCATTAATTAATATCTTTGCTTCGGGCCCTAAATCATTTCATTAAAAATAGTCTGGCCGCTCGAAATCATTTTGTATTCAATATATTATTTAAAATTTATAACAAATTTATATCAATTAAAATAATCGCATAATTGCGGTGAAAACTATGCCTAAAGTCTTTTTCATAATAAAAATACTTACCAAAATAATGGATGGGTTTGCATTTAAGTAATCCCTGGGAATTTATTTCGTAAAAAATAAATTTTTAAATGTGATCCGCTATTTCGCTGGTACTCTTCTAAACGGGAGGCACGTATTCTCCGTGATCGCTGCCATTTCTTCTCGAATATTTTCTTTTAAACGGTCCAGAGAGGAAGGATTGTTACTGTATACCTTTGATTTAAGTAGAAAAAAGACCATTGATGTCAAGTCGAGGCTACGTGGAGGCCATTTTATGTTACCTCGTCAGAAAATCAATTTTCCATAGAAAATTTCACTATCATCTGATAATGACCCGCTCTATAACTCCCACGGACGCGGTTGTGGTCGGAATAGCAGCTATTGAGCAAAAATGAAAAAGACTTTTGGGACACACTGTATATTGAAACGTTCAATTTTTAAGTTTAAATTAATATTACAACGTTTGATATACTCCTTCAATACAGTATTTTGAAGTGTGTTAGCTAAATGCAAATTACATCAGGACCCTAAACGTTCTGTTAAGGTAGGCTGTGTTACCAATTACGCTATAGTAACCGTCTGATTTTGACCTACGTAATAACATATGTTACGGTATTATGTTTTAAAATCGCGGCTTATCATAAAAAAAAAAAAATTATTTAAAAATAAAATTCATTAAAATATGATCGGTATAAAAGACCAAACGAATCCTGTAATCAAATATGTATTGGGAACTTTAATACTTCCTTTTCTTATAAAAGTTTAATGTTTCATTTCCTCGAGGTAATTGGAGGTTCTTGACACCACATGTCGCGAATTCCACGGCTACGTTTCGGATTGCATTAGCTCTTGGAGCGGAATCTGCACAGTTTGAATTTATTGTCCGGACATTTATTACATTTATCGGCTTTTATTATTCTATTCATTTCGTTAAGTTAAGATTTCTGTACCGGAATTCACTACTCCACCCACAATCTCTCTCTATATATAGATATCTATCAAATTTTTCGAAGTTATATATATGTTACCATGTAGAAACACTTTCACGGTCTGAAATTTGATATTCAAAATTACAACATTTTTACAAAAATTTGGACATACTCAAATATAGAATTATAATTATTAAGAAATTCGGACAGCTTAGATTAAGATTCTGAAGGAGGAATTATAATTATTAACGAATTTGATTAGATTAGATTAAGATTCCGTCGTAGGAATTTATAATTATTAACATTAGGTTAGGTTAAGATTCCGTAATTCTCGGTTTTCTATGTTACTCCCTTAACATAACTCATTTCGGCAGCCAGGATTATCGGTGTCAGAAGTAAGAATCCATATTTGGTAACCACGCGAGACTCCCCTTGCAGCAACACTGTATATCGGCCCGCGAAGGGGGAGGGGGGAGGTGAGCTCGGGTCCCGCCCGAGGGCGCCGAAAAGTCGAAATAAAAAACGAAAAAAGGAAAAAGAACTTTGAACAGAATAAAAAGTTTATGAGCATTACATAATACAAGAAAAACAAGACAAACGTCATATAGATCCAGAAGATCCATCTGCTTCTTCAAATATCATGATAAACGTCTCCGCTATAGTGTTGCCCTGGAGAATGGCAGCTAATTCACCAGTATCATGATAATTACAGGTTATGGGGTGCCGTTAAAAGAGGCTCACCCTAAAACTCACCTCAGCTGCAATCTTAATAATAGCTGGGAAATGAGCTAAGAGATCGATGGAGATTCGGAAACTGGAATATTTTGCCCGTGTGAAGCGAAACTTGAGATACATATGTAATACAACACTCTACACCATATCATCAGTGCAAGATTGTATCACGAAAAAGAGGGTCCGGTCGCAGGAGAAATTGAGCCCGAGGGCGCCACAGATGTTAGGGCCGGCACTGTATATCTTTTTGAACGTCAAATAGTATATTAAAAAACCATATTTATATGGTTTTATATGGCATATTTAATAAATAAAAATACTAAAGAGTGAATACTGTGAGCTAAACTATAACAATACTGTATACCACCTAAGATGGCCGGCGTTCCGTCTATCTACCAACATTTATGAAAACCAATGTTCAGTGTTGTTGCAGGGAGGGTTTCATCTTTTCTATATATTAAAGTAGACCTTTACACAATAATATTAATAATATTTCTGGAAGTGGCGGCTTCGGTAGTATTATTTGTAGCTGTAAAGTACTTGCTTAAACGTGCAGATCAGCTAAACGCGAGCAGGGCAAAATCAAATGTGTTTATATCTAGCTTAATATTACTTAAATGTTTTCTCTTTTGTGAATATATTCAATAACAGTACGTTCGTAAATATATATTAAATTTGAAATGAAGTATACATTGTCTTTATTACGAATAAGAAAAAACATACATGACATCTGTCATCTTTTGTTATCTTTACTGGTCAGTCTATGGTATACCATATAATAAAGCACTTTCTGCAATTTCAAAACAATGATTTTTGGTTATGTTTCGACATAAAATTTGTCGAAATCAAATTTGACAGAAAATCATTCATCCGATTGCAAATAGCGAAAGCCGATTGCTTATCTGCTAGTAACAAATGAACGATCTTGTCTGATAAATGAATACCGTTGACACTGCTACACGATAATATGCGAATGCAAAAGTGAGCTCACCGACCATAACATTATATTATTCAATGTCGCATCGACACCAGAACTCGGGTGGTTGGTGACGCGATCATTTATATTTGCAACCTACTTAAGAAAGCAAAAATTTTGTGGGTATCGTATCATGCAATACCACCCACGGCAAACACTATTATCAACCGGTTAGCTAAACTAATTTTCACCCATTTTACAGCTTCAATAAAAATATGTTTAATTATTATTCCTGGCCATGTTAAGGTTATAATGTATTTTGTTTAAAAGATCTTAAGAGGAATTTCCAAATATGGCACAAGTTATCACTTTTTCAAAAAACAAAGGTCTCGAATATTTTGAACAACTGTGGAAATCATTAAATGTGGACCTGAATGTGTTTTTCATATTATAATACTCGTCAATGAAAGTCAACAGTAACAGTGTGCAATTCAGTGACGACGCGGCCGATAGGTAATGTTTAATATGGTAAGGGTGGTGTGCAGAAATCGGGAACTTTAAATGTATGGTTTATTTTCAGATAGTCATCCTAGTCAATAGGAAGTGAGTCATGATGTCATAAACGGTAAATAATTTGGTACAACGACCAGGCTAGCTTTCTTCTTTGGTGCTAAATTTACCAAAATAAACATAAACTAGCATCGGTTTTCTGTTAGTGCATCCCGCATTGCTCTCCCTGAATTCGTACAAATGGTGTTCTTTGTGTATTAACTCTTAAATATATATGTCCACTTAAAATACATTCTTGAAAAATACGAACATACCCGTTATCACTATACTTGATTAGGCATAGCGGTTTCCAATTTTACCAACCGGTATGCGCGAACCGGTGCGAACCCATAGCGGGACAGCACTGAGCAATTCAGTTCTTCACTTTTTCAAACTCCTCCAGGGGGACTCCGGCGCGGGAACATGTATGACAGACAGATCCTGTCATCAGACGATCAGGAGGATCAGGCTGCGCTATTAAAAATATTTCAATTTGATGGAGTCGCGTTCCTTGTAAGCTGCGCTCGTGAAATATTACTACACCCTACCCAGAATTCATAACGTAAAATTCATAAAATAAACTGAATGTTTCCGAGAATTTTTGAACACGTGTAACATGACACACACATGTCGTCGTCCGTCTTTCAAAAAGGCGTATCATAAACATTTTTGTTAAATTTCATTGCTCAAACGCATGCCCATAATCCATTCGAATATCTGAATATTATTCCTATGAAGTAACATTACATAAAAACATTTTGACGTAACCGCTCTTATTTCAAAGTGTCATAAGAACAAATGACGCTTTGAAATAAATATACCTCACTGTCTTTAAATTTAAAAATATCATATTAAATAAAATAACAATCACTTTGTGTGAAACCATGAAATTTATTATACGCCAACCGGTTTCGCTTAATTCAAGCTTCATCAAGACGTATTTAAAACTGATCATAAATACAAAAAGAGTGCATATACATAAAAAGTTAGATAGAATATAAAATTACATGTGAAAGAGAGAGACAGAATACATACAGAGACAGGAACATTAAGGGATGGGAAAATACAGTGTTGATGGATATTAAATTGATGTTAAAGAAAACATACTTTATATAGGGGATAATGGATAAATTAATTTGATGTATAATAAATTTCGTGGTTTCACGCAAAGTGATTAATTTCTACGAAAATATCAAAAAATATCCGTAGAAATCGGTAAGATTATTTTTTTTAAATTTTTCAACAAAACTAATAAATTCGAGATACGCATCTTTGAAAGATGGACGACGATATGTTTGGGAGTTCGTTTCAATATATTTTAAGTGTTCGGTAGGTACCTAATAAAGTCTACTGTTATTGTATTGGCTAGCTGAAAACCAACCCCAAAATATTAGTTTCATTGTCGACTGACAGCGCAAAATCCTTTGGATTAGGTTAGACAGCCGAAAAAAAATTAAATATAGAACCAAAAAAAGATCGTGTTTGATTAATAAATCGAGATTAATAAAGAGTGTTGATTGACACAATGGAGTTCTATAAAATGAACACCGCCTGTATTAACAAAATAAAAGAAAAAAACATATTGATACATTTCTGCGCAGAAATAAAAATTCCGCGCAGCAACTGACAAGTTACAGAGAACATTGTTTTGGAGGATGGAGAATATTTCTAGCGTTTTCCTCTCTTTCTTTCTTAGAATTTCCACCCCATATAGTATTATTATTCTTTTTCTTTTTCTGCCTTCGTATTCTCAATGAATATTGGCGGCCTTTCTGCCAAACATCTCCCGGTCCTTTGCCATTCGAAAGAGCCGCCCCACGCTTTCAACGTCTGTCAGAGAAATGACGAAATTGTTTATGTAAGGTTAGCCGATTGACCGACTGCCACCTTTTTCTGATTCATGACTCGAATGGTAACTAAAATAATCTCACAGTACCGCGTATTCCATTGCAAAACAAACATTTATTGATCAAATGTTATTGAATTCAAAATAATGATCTAGAGCTGTATGCCAACGAATTTACTAATAAAGCTATAAAATGCCTCAGTTTCGTGTTAATACCGTAATGTATTTCAACTTATTTAGCTTAAAACTTTTCACAGCTTTAGTTAGAACCAGTTTAGAATACAATTGGACAATCTGGTCCCCATTCTATAAAATTCATCAATTAATTTTTATACACAATTTAAATTTGGAATCGTTGGAGATAAATAAAGCATGTAAAAGTAATCAGGAAATTCTAAACAGCCAACTAAATTTAACTACGAGTCCTATTCTAAAAATTTTTCCTAAAAATTATTCGACTAAATTTGTATTGAGCAGCAATTTGAGTTAGGTACTAATTTTATTTTTTAAATAATTGTTTTTTTTTTTAAATTTAAAAATAGATTCTGGTGAAGAAACAATGCTATATTTTTAGTTAGTTATGATATCCTGAAGAAGGAAAAGGTGTTTTCCGAAACCGGTAGATGTTTTTTAAACTCAATTGTGGTTAATAAAACTAAGATAATAAATAAAAAATAATTTTTTTTTTTTTTTTTACTATAAGTAGTATTAGTAGTATTAGTAGTATTACTATAAGTAGTAAGTTAGTGATGGATGGTACAAATTAATGGGTTTTCTTAATTTAACTTTGTGCGATTTAAAATAATATTTTTATACTGTATACTTATATTTTATGCTGGACGTCATGGATTTGACCGATCTGATTTTGTACCGTTTTCCTCCTTATTCGCCATTAGAACTGTTATGTGAATGTGAATGTTTCAAATACAAATTATTATTACTCATCAATACAAAGGGAATTTAGGCGTAATGATATTTTCTTTGGTTCAACGTTTATACACATGCGTACCTAATATTTTTGATGCTATATATATTGAAACAATTAAATAATTATCGATTATGATATTAAGTCTACCTAGGATGCAGATTAATCGAAAACTGGGACCCTTGTGTGAAAGCCGTATAGAGCGAGCCCGAGCTGCATCCTTCTGGGTGAAGAAAGTTTTGTGCAGCCATGACCTAAATTTGAATTTGCGACGTAGCTCTTCAAAATTGGTTTAACGACTTCTTCACGTACAAGCAACCGGATTTTTTCAGGCGTAGTATCAAAAAACTGCCAAAACATTGGAAATGTCTCAGACTTGGTCGGTCTATCGTATTGGAGATCGACCTCTCGCCCTCCGACCTTATACATACCTCGTGATCACAATTGAAAAACACAGAATAAGTTTGTGGGGGTCTATCGTCTCAACTCTCACAGCGAATCTGAACATACCCAGCAGGCACCGGTGCACAAAACGAAACTCCCATCAGCAGTAAAGACATTCAGTACCGACCGCATGCAACAATACCAACGCGGCCAGTAGAGATAGGGAATAACGTACTTTTGTAGTGTTTGTGAATATATAATATTGTATAATGACGAACTCAGTGAATACAGTAAGTGGTTTCTGTCTCATAATTTGCAGCCTACCGCACTCAATACACTCAAATACACAATACATTTCGCGACTTTTAAAGGAGCATGAAAGTGGTGGATGATATATCGAGGCATCAATTACTCTCACAATTCATTTAAAACAATCAATTCATGACGAATAATGAACTAGAATTGCATAGGCTAGTGAGTGGAATGTGCGAAGTATGCAAGGAAAGCGACCTCATGATGAATGTCAACAAGTCGAAAGTGATGGCATTCGAGAAAGAGGAAAGCAAGACAGACAAGAAGGAAAGACAGAGAAAGATATCGAAAGGAGGGTGACTGCAGAGAATAAAGGAAACGGCGCATTGAATGGAATTATAGCAAAGGGGAACTTATCAACTGAAGCAAGACTATCGATTCACAGTGGAGTCCTGGTACCGACACTGATGTATGAAAGTGAGGCCTGGAGCTGGTAGAAGAGGAACGAAAGTAGACTGAATGCACTGGAAATGAGATCACCCAGGCGTATATGTGGCAAATTTATTTATGACAAAGTAAAGAATGAAGAAATAAGGAAAGAATGTAGAGCTGATCTTAGTATATATATAGTGAGTAAGATTAAGAAAGGATCACATGGGCGGTTTGGTCATATGGAACGGATGAAAGATATATGACGCAAGTGTTGATGGCACCAGAAGTAGAGGACGTCCGCGGAAAACTTGACACGAACAAGTAAACCAGATACTGGAGGACGGTCCTGTTAGAAGCCTCAATAATCGTCGAGCTCGTGGATGAGACGAGAATTGTATATCAGAATAGGAAAGAGTGCGGCGCTCTATCTTCTCTGCCTACCGGCGTGATGGTAAGTAAGTAACATAACTGCTCTATGGTGCAGATTCATCATACTCCAAAAGCTGAACGCTCGTGCTATGAAATGGAGTCGCTGGTCTTCTTGACAACTAGACCAACACACTCGTCAAATAACGAGCTGGAGAGAATCCCACGATCTGGACCGGTTCGCTCCGATCTTATTATTATCACAACCTTCCTTTTAAAACTGGTGTTTGATCTGAAAAAGCGTGTTACAAAGCGAGGCACCGCGCTCCCGTTCGCTTCCATTCTCGCCTCGGAGCGAATATAAACAGCGATACAAAAATATATTCGCACACTTTAGATTAACGTACGCGAAGCAGAAATAAAAATAGAATACCTCGAACTTCCACGTTCTGACCGATGGAGTGGAAGGATGCACCACCGACGCCGACTTCCGCTTATTACTCTTCCGAGATTTACATATAAAGCGAATAATTTACATAACCGACACGCGGTTATGTAGTCGCCGAGATGCATCTCAAGGACGGCCGACCGCGCAGCTTCCCACTTTCGCTGTCTGAAGAATGCATTGAATTTTTGGCTGCTACCGACCGCAGCTGCCGCGCTTTGGCTATGGTCCCATTTATTTTTTTTGTTAAATATCTTTCACTTGTTTGGCGACGAAAAAAGTGGATATTGTTAAATTTAACTTTCGCCCAATTTTTAAATAAATTCATGAACTGTAATTTTATGTGTTCTACCGTCTTCTTGTCTAATTCCTATTGTATTCAGATCACCATTCGATTTATCGCAATCACCCTCCTTTTGATATCTTTCTTAACCTCGATGTCCCTGGTAAATATTCTTCCCTAATACTCAAAACTGATTCACTCGCTCTCTAGGCATTCATACATATATCACACTTGAGGCTCGCGACTTTGGAAGGAGACACGATGAGATAATCTTGAAGAATTAGTTGAAATACATTGATGAAATTTTGATCTGAAGATAAACTCAAAGATCAGCTTGAGATTGGTAAGAAAGAGACACAAACACGACATTTGCGAGTGAGATACGGCGATTCTCTGAGATATGGTGTGTACACGGGGACTACGAAAATCCGTATCTCGTGTCGAAAATCTCCTAAAAAATCTCTTCCTTATGTTTATACACGGGCCATTAATCATATTTTCACCTGCGAAGGTCAATCGCCTCCACAATCAGCATCACCGCCGACGCCCTCTGCATGCACCCAGGTACCTGGATGTAAAACTAGATTCTCATCAGCTGCAAAATCACGTCCGGTACACGTGCCAATGCAATGTCCCCGCAGCCGCTTCCCGCTCCTCGGTGTAGACTTCTTATTGCATATTTTTCTATGTGTAACTATGCTCAAGTATCAATAACCTTTTTGTCAACTGTCAGTAGTCTATCTTGTTCAACCTGCTGTGACCACACACACTTCTCGACTATATTCAAAAGAATACACGGGGCACCAGGCGCTCGTGCACATAACATTTTGATTCATAACCTTCAATCCTACCCGCATCCTCACTCATATCTCGAATATCCTCACCTTAACAGTCGTCAGGAGTCAACCTTCCTTGTATAGAACGGACATCCTGGTTAGTAGGCGGAGTTGATCAGCTTCACTAGTTGAGAACACTGCATCATCTGCATATAGCAGACAGGATATAATCAAACGCCCATTCTCGCTCCTACTTCAAGATCGATGTTACGTCATGAGACCTTCTCCAGTAGGTAGTATTATATTTCCATTGAAATCTAGCTAATAATTAGTAGCTTTTGAAAAAATAGCAATGAAATCAAACGGTTTAGTCTCGTATAGTAAATAAATAACTTAACCTCCTCAGAGATAGGCAGAGTGGATAGAACACCACGCTCTTCTGTCTTAACACACTACTCTCGCTTTGTCCACTTTCATACATCTTCTCGTGGATGCTCTTCGGTAGTTGAAGCTGTCGACAGGACAGTTCTCCAATATTTGTTTTATCTGATCACTACTCCTGTTCCTACGTTATATATTAAATAGATTAATTAAATAATGTTTATACTAACATCGCAACATCTATAACGAAGGTACGAAGTTCGGATTATAAATAAAATAAATACATTATTAGGAGAACATTCTTATTGTGGAAGTTGTAAATATTCAGAACAGACGGTCTGGGATATTTTAAATACTAATTAAATGTATTCATTAGAAAGATATACATATAAAATTAATTTTATCGAAAAATATTATTGTTGCGCCACCGGGATTTGAACCTGGATCTCTTTCCAAACCGAGTAAGGTGCATTATCCAACTATGCTACAGCGACATTATTTTTGACGACAAATTTTCGAACCTATATCTTACGCTTTTTCAAATTAATACATCTATCGTTCCATTATGTGAAAGCCATCTACTTTGTTTTTACGGAATCTCAAATACCTTTGAGTAAACCGATACCAGACGCCAGAATTAACAATTCATTTTATTAAATTTTGGACACATTGATACAACTTATATATTATTAAGGAGAACACATTCTTATTGTGAAGTTGTAATTATTCAGAACATAGGTCGATAATAATGGAACGATAGATGTATTCATTTGAAAAAGTGTAACATGGGTTCGAAAATTTGTCGTCAAAATTACTATCGCTGTAGCATAGTTCTATAATGCACATTCCCCGGTTTGGAAAGATATCCACGTTCGTATCTCGGTAGTGCTACCAACAATATTTTTTGATAAAATTGATTTTATATATATACATCTTTTTCATTAATACATTTAATAATTAGTATTTAAAATAATGCCTTAAAAATACACTATTCACAATATGTCTATCAAACTTTTCTGTGTCTGTCTAAGACCGTCGGTGCCGACGTAGGTGCACTCATAAAAACACCATTAAAATGTCGTGTCACATTTCTTTGTTTTTTTTCCAGTTCTAATGTTTCTTATACCTACTGACAAAGCACATGCGTTTGAAATATTGCAGGGGTAGACAAATAGCTCCACACGCGCTACAGTATTTAGAGTTGATACACAAGTTCGGAGCGTTTCAAATTCAATTCAATTTTTAAATAAACAAAATACAATCAGTAATACGAGACGCGATTTTTAAATAATTACCGTAACTTTTTTTTACAGAAACGCAACATAATTTTTACAACACTTTACTTTCTTCGGACGCTACACACCTTAAACTACCTCTCAACATAATCGCCACCATTATTAGTCGGTCTTTGAGTTCATCATCGTCGTCGGTGCGATTTCAAAATTCAACCTCCCGTACATCTACTTCGAACATCGGGGTACCTGAGGGATCTGTTCTCGGACCACTATTGTATATTTTATATACGAAAGATATAGAATATATAATAATATCGTCAGAATTATGACCCCACTGTTGTGCAGACGATACGCAAATTTATTTTTTCTGTAAGCCGGGTGAGACAGAGGTATTGAAAAGAAAAATTGCAAGATGCGAACATAAAATAGGCGAATGGATGACTCAAAATAGACTTACACAGAACTACTATGGACAGCAACATCTAGAAGGCAAAACTTAATACAGGAATCAAAGTCTGCGAATGCTAAATCTGCAGTTAAATTGTTGGGCGTGCACATTGATTCAGATCTTTCAATGAAGACACAAATCAGTAAAACTGTCAGTGCATGCTGCCATCAACTGAGACAGATTCAAAGTACTCGGAGACATCTTGCTCTTGAGGCAGCCCGTCTACTTATAAATGCATTTGCGGTGTCACGTGTGGACTATTGTAACAGCATCTATGCTGGCCTGCCAATGTTTCAGCTGGATAGATTACAATCTATTCTAAATGCGGCTGCACGGATAATATATGGAGTTTCCAAATTCTCTTATATAACATCCCTTTTACATCAGCTACATTGGCTCCGATTCCCTGAAAGAGTCGAATTTAAATTGTGCCGGTTAATGTACAAGGCGACACACAACATGGCGCCTCTGTATCTTCAATAACTTTGTATCCCAAACAATTTGAATGGTAGATGTCAAACTCTCAGGTCACAGGAAAGGTTGTAGAACCGACAAACTGTTACCAGAAGTCTAAATTTATTGAACGAGCGTTTGCGGTGGCAGGCCTAAAAGCGTGGAACTCTTAGCCCTCCGTCAAAAGAAACAGTGCATCAGAGACATTATTTAAGAAGAATCTATAAACGCACCTTTTCAAAAACTCATTTCCATAAGTGAAAATAACAATCTTTAATTTTAAAAAACAAGGATAATTGTAGTACTATTTATTTTATTTATTTATTGGTAACAAACAGTTATGTATAAAGCGCTCTTGAGGTGAAAGTTTTTACGAAAATGGCGCTATACAAATCATCAAATATTATTATTATCAAAACGCTTGCCATCGAGGAACCTCTTCAGATGAACGAAAATATGGAAATCACTCTGTCGGCGGGCTGATCTATTATCTTGAACATTTCACACTATATGATGTCTCTAAGAACGTTGCATGTGGTGAGTCAACAGATGAAGGAATGCATGCACAACCGCAGCACTACACCGGGAGTATCCGGGAACGTTACTTACTTAAAAAACGCGCCTCGTACATTCTTTACATTACACGATTAATTCACAACGTTTTGGCAGATTTTCAATTTCACGCCTGAAGAATCGCGGTAGTTTGGAGGTGAAAAAATCGTCATGCCAATTTTGAAGAACAGTGTGGTTATTAATGAAGACTCTTCGGATATTGTTGGATAAGGTGAAAATCTGATGGAGCAAGATCGGGGAAATAGGACAGGCGTGGAATAACTTCTCAACAATAGCCTCTTTTGTAATATTAGCAGTATGCGGATGGTTTTTTTTTCTTGTATTGCGGGGTATTAAGACGACTGAATTGTTGACATTAATCTAATTCATGCCTTAACTCCTCGGATTAACTCAAACAAAATAATATGTCAGAAATGTTTGATTTATCTACTTTTTTGAGTTGCCAATACAACAATGTTATAAACCCACAAAAGAGTTCAAGCTTTCGCGGCAAACTCCCGATGGACGGTATTTACATCTGTGCCTGCAATATTATTTAACACGACAAATTTTTCTTGTTGTAAAATCCGTACTTTTTACAATTTTTATTCAAAAATCATTAAATTTTGATAATTTTAATGTATTATCAAATTTTAAATGATAGACGAAGGTCGCAGTGCGCGCACGCAGCTTAGACATAGTTGACAAGTTTCCTTTACCAGTACTCGGTTGCCTTTCTTGTCTTTTCGTCATAACTTTCGACTTGTTAACATTCATATCATCAAGTTTCTTACGTAGGTCACACGTAATAGTGATAGCTAAACCATTCCTTATTCCGTTATTGTGACCATGATTGGTAATTGATTGCGATTGAAACGATGATTGGTAAATGATTATTTGTAATTCTTCGAACAATCGTCGGTACACTAAAAACTAAACCTCCAACATAATTAGGTAACAATTATCGTTACAATGTAACACAATAACGGTTTACCATTACTAGTATTATACTCGTATTTAGTATTACACTAACAAATGTTACAAGTTACAAAAAGGGTGTGCGATCCCCGCAATATTTTCGTATTGTTTCTTTACTTTTTCTCGGGAATAACGACTACTGTATATAAATATGCCGACGGGAATAATACTCGCTTTGAAGTTGAAAATGTTACCAGCGCCCGAAAATGCAGGATCGAAATTTATTTTAATATATTCTCAAATTAATAATCCCATCGCAATCATATTTTCAAATTAAAATTGGATGAATCGTAGTAATATGAGAATATTGCGATAAGAGTTAAACTTTGTAATGGGGAGAGAAAATAAAACTGGATATTTATCATATTATTGATAAAATCAGCGTTAACTTTGTAAAGTTTCGTCATCAAAATGGATAAATATAAATAAAACAAATAGTACTAATTAAATTTATTAATTTGAAATATATATATTTGTAACTGTATAATATAATGTAAATAATATGTTTGGACTGGGTCGAGACAAGCAATTGTACAATGAATTAGTATTTCATGTAGTAGATAGAATTAACATTTATTACTTTATATATAGGTGTATATGATACTTTTAAATAAATTATTTTGGATAAATTTGTAGTAATAATGTTTGGGTGAGTGCACCAATACTGGTTCTACCCATATTACGAATCCAAGTTTTAATATTTAGTTTCATGTTCTTGTGACAATTCAATTGGTTAAAATCCAAAATATTTGTAGTTCCTTTGGCCATATGTTGTATGTGCTCTTGGGTAACCTACAAAGGTTATTTGTATTTGGCCGTGTGGAAATTATATTTTGAGTCGTTTTAAAATGTGTCTGTTTTTATTTATATATGTATCTAAGAGTAGTATATTTAGTTAATTGCAGACATAGTCGCTCCACCCCAAGCAATTATACCATGCTCTATGATTGATTGACAGATTGCGTAGTACGCCATTTTGAGAAGTTTTATATTAAGAAAATAAGGAATACAAAGTTCTTGAAGATACAGAGGTGCCATGTTATGTATCGCCTTGTACATCAACCGGCACAATTTAAATTCAACTCTTTCAGGGAATCTTTCAGGACGGGTAATACCAGAAATGCAGGTATAAGTATACAGGCTACCTCAGGAGGAAGATGTCTCCGAATACTTTCAATCTGTCTCTATCGATAAAAGTGCGCACTGACAGTTTTGCTGATTTGTGTATTCATCTTAAGATCTGAATCAATGTGCACGCCCGACAACTTAACTGCAGATTTAGCATTCTCAGGCTCTGATTCTTATTTTAAATATTGCTGTGGATAGTAGCTCTGTTTTGAATGGATTCAATGTAAGTCTGTTTTGTGCCATTCACTCGCCTATCTTCTCGACGCGAGCAATTTTTCCTTTCGAAGTCTCCACACTTGCCGAGGACTAGTCCAGATGGAGACAGAATAAAAAAGGATCCCTGCGGGAGGCCATGGTTGGATTGACATGGTATAATTGAGTCATTTGTTCGTCGTGCTGTTCACGGGATACCTAATATTATTTTCCAGTAAAACATTTCGATATCCTTTAACTCGTCTCAAAATACTTGTGAATGTCTCTGCTGCACACGTGAAGATTGTAAAAGCAAGGGTGTGAACCAACGTAACTTTGTTTGATGTCTCTATCGTTCTACGTTTGCGTACGTTGGTTCATAGCAACTTCAGGTATTTGGAAGTTTGTGAAGAATAGTTAAATTAAGAAGTCGTTATTGTTGCTACAACGATTCAGTGGAGACCTTGGACGTACGCTAAATTTTGCTGTTAATGTCACGTGTAATTAGGAAATCGTCTGATTCCATCCCTGCTTCTTTCAGTTCGTTAATGAATGAACCGTGGTTAATGTACGGAGCGTCGGCTCTTCATCCGTCCTTTATTGCGTCGGAAACACGTGTACACTGGTCGCACACGTGTACTCCTTTACATTTACATGGGTAATAACTTCCGTTTAGCTCCAGTTATTGCCCGAGCGACTCTTCGCCATCCGCTTTTCTTGGTATTTATCTGACATTTCAAGCGGACTTGAAGCTGAGTACAATGCATATTATATTGCTCTGGGTGTCGTTCGGCACCGCTTAATATTGCATTCTCTAAATAGCTTCCAGATAGTTAGTTCAATTTTTTTCCAGTTGTACTCGCTTCAAGCTTTATTCATCCAACGTTATTCAATTAGTCAATCGTCTTGTGTTAGTTTAGTTAGTGGTAGGGTTAGATAGCTTGTTGTGGTGGAGAGGAAGAGAAAGATCCCCCACCCGTTGGACCGACCGAGTGTAAAAGGCAACAGGCACTTCTCTAGTGACAGTCCTGAGGACTGAAGGATACCGAGAAAAGTGGAGGAGCACAGTTATAAGAGAAAGAGTTATAATAAGAACTGATAAGAAAGAGTTATAATAGAAGTTATATAAGAGTTATATTAGAGAAAGGGAAAGAGTTATAATAAGAAATAGAGATCGCGATCTTCAGTCATGAAGGACCGACGTGGATGGATTATGTAACAAGAGACTGGCTAACGAATTTAGCCGAGATATTTACAACGCTAATTTTTCAGAAAAGGTTGGCCGAAATTTTTCTATTAAAAGGTGGTTTCGGGGTCTCCCGGTCATGATCGAAGAATGTGCATTGATATTTCAGGAAAGTGTGTCTTTAAACTTCTTACAATTGTTAGTACTTCATAGGTTAGGTTAAATGTCATTTTAAATAAAACCTTAAACGTAAAACAAAAATGTTTGAAATGTTATACATATAACAAATAATCTTTCTCAATTTAAGCAAGGTCCTTCCATATTTCTAATAATTTTTTTATACAATTTGTAAACAAATCAGACAATTTAAATGCAAAGTACTCTTCAAGATCGAATTTAACCCGCTCAATATTATAAAAAAAAATTCAACCGAATGATATTGCATCGATCTGAACAAATTGTAATCAGAAAGAGAAATGCCAGGTGAATATGGCGGGTGAAGAATTACCTTCCATCTGAATTTCTTTAATTCATACATTTATTTCTCATTTTAATAATCGATTGGGATAAATAATATGACAGTAATGATGGTGTAGTGATTGCATCACACCAATAAAGGAATGGTGTTGAACCGCGGTCAAATGTGTCAACACCAATTGTGGAAGAAAACGTTACACGTGTTTCATCTACCTTTATCATCACGGTCAACAAAGATTGCTGTTGTTAAGTGAACCTTAATGACATTCACGAGTGAGATTAACATTCGGACTGACGGTTTATGGTGATGATGCGTTTTTTTAGGGGTATAGAACTTTAAAATGTAATAAAATATAAAAATCGTGGTTTTAATGGAAAGATAATTTTATACCATTAGTGTTTAAATATGATTTCGCAATATGTTCGAATAATGCGCAATCTGAAAGTACCATTTTCGAACACTTTTTGGAGCAGCTGGAATCGTATATCTGCAATAACGCGACCGATGTTGGTTTCCGAGTCGTTTATCGTCTCTGGTTCATCGGCGTAGACTAGCGACTTCACATATCCCCACAGAAAATAATCCAAAGGTGTTAAATCACACGATCTAGGAGGCCAATTCGCAAATCCATTACGCAAAGTTATGCACTCATCGAATGTTTCCTTCAATATATTGATCGTAAAATCGTTATTTAAACCGTTATTGTGACTGTGATTGTGTTCGATTGTAACGACGATTGATAACTGATTAGCGTAATTCTTCGAGCAATGACTGGTACACTAAAAAGTAAACCTCCGACAGTTAAATCTCAGTTACCAATCATCGACACAATCACAGTCACGAAACGGTTTACCATCACTAATTTTTATGTTTTTTTAAGACATTATTTCTTTCATATTATTCTCTATATTCGAAGTAGATCAATATTGTTTAATCAGCTACTTAGCACGATAGTATGTATTAAACTACTGATCTAAAAAAATATCATTCAGAATGATAATGCAAGGTTCCTCGTCATTCTGGTTGGCTCGCTATGAATGTCATTCGGAATGATCGTCGCTTTAAAGGACAAGACGAAAAGCACTCTGCTGGACCTACTGCTGAAAGCTGTAGAAA
The DNA here is from genome assembly GCA_022840565.1 of Eubasilissa regina. Lineage (NCBI taxonomy): Eukaryota > Metazoa > Arthropoda > Insecta > Trichoptera > Phryganeidae > Eubasilissa > Eubasilissa regina. Next base: position 32,784,473 of record JAINEB010000007.1, read on the forward strand.
CCTCTTTTCTAAGATTGTTTTCAAATCAAATACCTATGACCAATGTTCCCTCTAAGTTTGGATCACGGTGTTGCGCGTTAAAAATGTTTTGTGCAATTTTAAGAACGTATAAATAAGTCAAGATATCTAATCATTACTATCAAGGAAATCTGCACGTTTCGTTGAAGCTGCGGGGGAAGATAGAAGGCAGCAGTGGTATATGTAGAACGCCATTGCACCCATTGAACATTGTCCATGACACCTTAAGAAGCCTTTCAACAATGCGTACTGACTAACAATGTGTACTAACATAATTTAACCGAACCATCAGTGGTAGTCGGTGACTTTTAGTAGTAGGGATGCAGGATATTAAGTTTATATGTATCTTCTATCAAATATACAAATCTATAGACTAGCCCACAAACAAGATGCAACTACTGACAAAAATAGTATGTCATAATTAAAAAAATCTATCATGTACCTGAGTTTTTATTTACTTATACTTGAGCTCGATTCTCACAAATACTTCAAAACAATCTGCTCGCTTCATAATATGTATGCTATTCTGTGAATTATACCCATAAGTACTAAAGTCGTTTTTTGTGCATTGGATGATGTTAACGAATGCGTATACAGTATTCGGCCATAACATACGGAACTGTGTGCGCATACGAGAAGTCGAATACTTTCAAACTTTGTGGAAACGGAACGAATGATAGAATCCACTGTTGCTGAGACAAAAAGTCCAAAGCTTTTTGATTCTAGAATACGAGGGATTGTGTGGTCTTACTCACGCGATTCGTAATGCACCTCTTCAAACCTCGGTTCTGGGGCCCTCATACTTAACTCCAGCATTTCTCTAACCAGATACAACGCATTCCTCCATCATTGTGGTACTATTCCAAGTCTTATTCGTCGTAAATTTGTGCTCAGGATAATGTTCCTTTCTAGACTGTCACGACGCACTATGTGGCCGAACAATTGGAAGAATTTTGTGTTAATAACCTCGCCGTTGTTAGATTTGTTGCAGGATTGAAGCATTCTTGCGTCGTGCTCTTCACGGGATACGTAACATCGCTAATGCGTGGTATTCATAATGTTTACCATTACCAATGTTTTAGGTTAAGACGAATAGCGATCAGCTGAGCTTCGGACTTTCATTTTTCCAGATTGAAATTCGAGAAATCCTACACGAATTACACATGCTTTCAAGATAAGGCTAATAGTTACATTTTTATAAGTATCAGATAAATAATTAATGACGTTATTTGTTACGCAACTCGTGCGAGAGAGGAACGTTTGAATAGAAAGAGATGACAATAAAATTGTTGATTTTCTCGATTCCGGGATAGGGTGGGACCCTTTGAGGTTTCCTTCATACAATCTTTATCTTTCGGTTGATGTGTCCATGACTGAGCATCGCGATCTTGTTTAGAGCGACGTGTAGCGAGGCTGCGGTCATTTCTCGGACTCGGTCTGTTCATCTAATTCTCCGTACTTTCCTAAACGTTTCCTGTGAATGGATTATTATTTAATACAAAGTCAATGGCAGACTATTAAGCGTCTATGTGTTGTAGTGGAATCGATTTGGCTAAAGATCTCTGAATTGTTGCGAATATCTCTCACCCATATATTTTAGGCAGATTTTTTTTTTCTCGAATATTTCTATGTGGCCACGTGACTCCTAGATATTTAAAATTATTGAGGGAAATATTAATAAGTGATCGATTTTACTCATTTTGCGCTAACAGGATAATTATAAAACTTATATGTGTTAAGAGTACCTATCAAAATAGAATGTATTTTTTTTAAATAAAAATTTGAATGCTTATATATATATTTTTTTAAAATTTCCCCTGCTAAACGGTCCATTTGTTCACAATACAACTGTGCATTTATCGTTTGTTCAGGTTTGAGAGCTTCAAAGTGAATAATGCCGTTGCAGTCTCACCAAACAGACAAAATGATTAATATCGTTGTAAAGCCGAGCATAGCGATGGGTTTCTTTACCCAACCTTTCAAAAGACTAACTTTTGCGTTCTTGGTTCGAGTATAGCACCCATTTCTCGTCTCCAGTTATCAGATGTCGTAATATTCCATTTCCTAAAATTGTTCACATGCCTCGATTCGCATTCGATCGCCTAGGTGTTCTTCGTTTAGTTCGTGCGGTATCCATTTTCTTTGTCTCCATACCTTGCCGATTTTTTAAGATACAATTCAGGTCTTTCACTTCCAGGGCTACTTTTTAAATCAAAATTTCCTACTCGAAATTCTGTTAACTATCTTTGACGACATCCAAAACATCTCCCAGTATATCACAAATATTTTTATTAGCACTCGTCGCTGTCTCTTTCTTCAATAAATAATATATCAAATTTCGAATAAATTCTTCGTTTGATACAAATTGGTCCATTATGAATAGGGTTGTTAAATTTCAGTTTTATAAATTACAATTCACTCTTGGTATGTATAGTCATCAGAATAACTTAAAACACGTCGTGTAAGGGCGGCAGTCAAAGCGCAACTAAACGAAAAAAAAAACGATATTCTTTTTCGGTACACTTATTATACACCATAAAATCAAACAAACCTACGTATTGTGAAATTCTTAAGAAATACGAGTATATCTTTGCGTTTGTTTTCCTTCAATCCAGGCCATTCAAAGGAAATTAATTTGTATTTATAGATTGTACGGTCAGTGTATCAACTGGCGAATATATAAACGGATTTTCTCCTACAGATTCGTAATCGTAGCGATTATTTTGCAATTCGTCGATAATTCTGTTTACGATTATTAAATGCGTTTAAATTGAACATTTTATCCTTAGGTCACGAACCTCAGTAAGGTTGCGATCTCTCGCGTTATTCTTTTTAACTTAACGTGGCATTTAAAATGGCACAGTCACATTACCGAATAAGAGAAAAGAATAAGAAAATGTATTTATATATTCATAAGATTAAAAAACATTTTAAGTATAAACAATTTTAAAAATGTATATTTTGCTATTGTTCACTCACTACTCCAGTATGGAATAATTGAGTGGGGAGGAGCATACAATAATATAATGAACTCGGTAAAAATAATACAGAGAACAATCATCAAAGTAATAATAAAAAAAGATCAACTTTTTGAACACACTTTGGAAATTCCCAGGTCCCGAAATAGAAAGCATTACAAAAAAATCTCAATTAATCAATTGCTAAATCCCTATATGTAACACCAAACACTATCTCAGCAACATTTTGTATATTTATTTTATATATTAAAAAATTTCGATAGCTTCCCTACACAAATTAAAGAAGTAAAAGAATTTAGAAAGAAATTAAATGAACACTTCAGAAGCACATAATTAGAAAATAAATAATATTATACAACACTTCAGAAGCAAACAAATAGAATAATTACAGACTACAAATGTATAACAATCTATACAAAATTATTATAGTGTAACTCCCTCTCCAAGCACAAGAGCTAGTCTCTTTTTTGGAGAGGTAAGCGAAAAAAAAACATATAATTTTAATAATGTAAAATACTTAATTCGTGTTATAAAAAAATTGTTAAAATGTCAAATAAATATTATAAAAATTGAAAAACTATCTGCTTCCACTTTGATAAATTACCGTTTTTGTAGTCAAAAAGCGGCACGTAAAAACTTGTATTAAAACTTTTTGTCCTACGATAGTTCTGGGTATGGATGACCCAAAAATCAAAGTAATTATTTATTTAGTCACACGTTTAATCACAAAGGCCTACAAAGGTTTAAATTGTAACCCGGTTCTTTGGATCTATGAAGTAAGCTAAAATATCAAGTTGATACATGTTGTCTGTTCTGAGCGTCGGAAGGCAATAATAGTCGACCGCCACTCGCCGACCCGTGCCTGTAGTCCCCCATCTACTGCTCGATTAGGAATTGCAAATTATGACTAAATAAAAAAAATCGTAATTCCAATATAAAAGTAATAATAATAAAAAAACAGCTTATTTTAGATAATAAATTCATTATTTTTACAACTAAAAATTAAAAATAAACTTTTTTCTCGAGAATTAATTTTAAGAGAAAACCTACTATACATCAATATAACCAATTTACCCTATATCACTTTCATATCCTTTGTGGTCATTTGCTAATGATATGAGTTTAAGAAGTCCCGTGTTTATACGTTATATTATCCCAATTAGTCCGGATAACTAAATACACACAGCACTCGACAAAACAAATCTCAACACTGATCCGCCAGTTTTCAGATATCTCTTTGATGCGGCCGCCATCTTTGTCTGTTTAAGTGCCTGCTGAGTGTATCGGTTCCTTTCATGAAGGCACTATCTCTCTACATCGCTTTCTAGGAACGATCCCGTATGAATTCCGTTTTTTCCGTTGACAAATTAATGTCCTTGTCGTAAGATGTTTTCAAAAACTGCAGTACTCATACTGTAGTCTTAGAAGATGAAATCATTTTTTTTCTAGCACCACATTTTGAAGACGCCAATCATCGTTTTCTCTCTCGCTTCAATAGTCCACGACTCTGCACTCTGCACTGCACCAGAATATGGAGAACACCAATTGGAAACTAATCGCGGCAGGTTATTGGCACAGAAAGGTCATTGAATAGAAAATGTATTTGCAACAGCTGCATACAATCTAGCTAATTGGAATAGAGGCCAGTCTACTAAGTGCGTGCGTTATGCAGATACGAACATTTATCTTTGATATTCAGCATTTATATATTATTGTGTGAAAAACAAAATAAGTACCTACATTCATTCGGTGAATTATAGATATACATACTCGGATCAGTGCAATACTAAAAGATCCGAATATGATAAGCTTTAAGCAGAAAATATAATGGTATTTATATTTTTATTTATTAACTTTATTTTATTAACCGCTTAATTGAGTTTAAATACATCTACCGGTTTCGAAAAATATCATTTTCTTCTTCAAGATGTCGATACTAACTGTCGATAAAAACATATATTATTGTTTCTTTACTAGAATCTATTTTAAAAAAACAGAATAATTATTTAAAAAATAAATTTAGTACCTAACTCAAATTGTTACTTTATTTATGTTATTTATAGAAGCCGCCTATGGATCCACATCTCAAACATGTTTCAAGTCGCTTTAGTTCGCATGTTTCTATTCCATATAAAAATACAGGGGACACACAACTTCGAATTATTCTAATTTACAAATTTAAGTTTAAATAATGATTGCACAATACTTTCTTGACGACTGAATAAATTGGTATAATTCCACGTTATTCGTCATTTATGAGGTGTGGCTACACCTTTATATCTGCCTCGGGCCAACTTTGGGTATCGTGGCATCAATTTTTCCCTACATTGCACGTCTTATAGGGTGGCCCAAATAAAGTGAAAACATCTCGTAACACGTGAGTTATTTCAAAATATAATTATAATTCTTAATGTAATTATTTTTTGCACTATATTTAGCTAATCAGAAATCATCAAAACACCCCGTATTACATCATCTAGTGGGTTTAAATCTGGTCTGATCGGTGGCCACATGCCTGGCTCGATGAAATTAACATTCTCATGATGAAGAAAGTTGATTGTATGATTCTAGCTGTGTGAAATGGAGCTCCATCCTGCTGTAATGTCCAGTTATGCTGTAATGTCTAGCTATACTTCAGGCTTTGTTTTGAAACTCTTTGATCATTCTCCTAGCACCCCATCGTTTTTCAATTCGAAAATGTTTGATCAGAATACGGTCTTCTGCAGTGATTTTTGTCATTCTGGGCAACGATTGAAAAAAACAAATATAAACAATTAATTATCAAAGATGGCGACCGGAAATTATCGAAATAAAACGTAATATAGTTAAATAGGTAAGTAAGTCAATTATTAAACTATTGAAGCTATTGTTGATACAGTTAAACTAATTTTGATGTAATTATATCACATTTTACGAAATGTTCTCACTTTTTTTTGGGCCACCTTGTAGGTCTGTGATAGCATAATCGCATATCACCACGGGCAATATACACGGGAATATATACAGGCCACCCTATATATTCATTCAAACCTCGTAATATCGATGATTTACATAAACTTGTCAATTATATTATTTTATATTATATTCATGTTATGTATTGTATGGTAAATATTATTTATTTATTAATGAAGTGAGTCAACCGGGAACAATGAGGGCAAATTTTGTTTTGCCAGCTGTGCGGTATCGCTATAGAACAGCTGTCTAGTAGCTTTAAAAAATATCAAACAGGCGGCGAATGAGTAGGACTGAGATAGGAGCCTCGAGCGTATTGCATCGGTCCTGGGTAAGCGGTGGGTCCGCCCTCATATTAATTAGCATTGTATAGCAATATTTTCGTAAAAAAATTCGCCTCATTGACTACTTCATCCTGCAATATTTTGTATTTAAAAGTAAAAAAATATTATTATACTTAAGGATATGATTGTGAAAAGGTATGTTTGCATTCTCTGATTCACCGCTCCTTATGACGGAGGGCAAAGAGTTCTACGCTTTTGGGCCTGCCATCGCAGATTCCCGTTCATTGAACTCCTGGTAGGTTCCGCAACCCTTCTGCGGCTGAAATAGAAGCTGATCTGAGAGTTTAACGATTTCCATACTAGTTATCTAGGATGCAGAGCTCTTAGAGATACGGATATTATAGCCGTGTTGCGTGTCGTCTTGTACATCAACCGGCACAGTTTAAATTCAACTCTTCCAAGGAAACACAAACGATGTAGCTCGCGCAAATGCCAGTCAATGTTCTTCAGTCAGAAGGTCGGTTGCTGCTCCTAAGAGACAAACAAATGTTCAAAAATGCGAGAGTTTATTGATGGTGACAGGTCGTGGCCAGCGTAGAGCAGCTAAGTGCCAATGCGCAATCCACACAGTCCCACACAGAGTCCGGCGTTTCCAGTGGTGCGCACTAGATAAAGATTTAGGTTATGCTGTTACCGATGATATTATACAATCATATATAATATGTGTACTTTCATTTAGCCAACGTCTTTAAACAAAATAAATTCGTCCTTTTTGCTACCCTACCGTGTAATTTTTTTAAATAACGCTTTATATGACCGAACATGATTAATTTATTGTTTGAAAATCCTTCAAGTAATAACTAAAGGAAATAATTATTTTTATTAAAGGTTAACGTAGGAAATAGTTCTGCTAATTGCATTTTGTTTTTCCCAAATCAAAAACTAATCCATGCACCAAATTTAAAGAACAATCGTGAAATCAACACGTTAAAAACAGTAAGATAATAAAATTCGCGAATTAATAAAAGAGGAAGTAGACACTTCAATGATTTGCATAGATTTGCGACTCCATACAAAACGGATCAACCGAAAGGAATTTTCAATTCAGTAAATAGCCATTTATATGACCAGAGTAATTCACTAGCTTAAAGACTGAACAAAGTAATGTAAATAACACGACGCGGCGGATACAAAAGAGCGCCATGGGAATTGTCGCGGTAGTTTTTAGAACTGAGCAATTAAAGTCTCTACTGGTACACAGATGGCGCTAATTGTGAAATAATGTTTTCGATTGTGTTAATCCAATTTTTTTTATTTATATTTGTTTCCCAAATTTTTTAGTAATGCACACCTTTTTTGCTCGTATGCACTGCACGCCCCTGAGCGTTTCGCACTTATTATTAAATTATCCAAATCTATAATGGTCACTTGTGTGCACAATTCCGAGCTCAACTATCAACCATCAACACAGTGGGCTGCAAGTAGGGTTGCCACATTTCAGTTGTGACAGTAATGGATCAGTTCAGAATCTGCCGTTGGGTGAATTTTCAACATTGAAGAATAAGTTTTACCTTCCTACCCCATCTTAATTAAAATTTAGTTATCTGTGTTTTTATTTTATTCGCGAGACAAAAAGTGACCTAGAAGAGTCTCTTTAGGCAGACGAAATTATCTTACTGGATTTTTGGGGGACAAAACTAACAGACTTGAAGCCTAGAGGTCCCGAGCCTAAAAATATAGAGCAATCACGAAGTCGTGACCCGACGGCAGCCGGATCTGCCAGTATTTTTTGAGATGACACAGTATTTCCAGGCCTTTTTTTAAAATCTTTTCAAACGCTAATTAAATGTATTAATTAGAAAGATAAATTAATCGAAAAATATTGTTGTTGCGCTACCGGGATTCGAACTCGCATGTGCCACTCGCGCGACTTTCTAAGTCCGCCACTGGCCACGGAGAGGCTTTCATCCTTTTAATTTTTCTCTCCCTGCAACAGTACTGTATATCGGTTTTTATAAATATTGATAGACAGACAGAGCGTCGGCCATCTTGGATGATATACACTGTTGTTGCAGAGAAGATCACTTAGAAATGGTGTGTAATAGTATTTTTATTTATATTCAATAGTTTTTTTAAATATATCTCTCAATTCCAGAATTGTAGATTGTTTGTTAACTTGTAATTTGAAATAAACCAAAATTTGAGACAATATCAATTTATTTCCGGACGATTGGCAGCCCTGACATGTCATTCTGAACACAATCCGAGAGAGATAGATAGATGGTTAGCAAAAATATGGGATAAGTCTCTCGTGAGGTCAAATGTAAACAACATCTGAGCATGTAAGCAATGTGTTTTTGTGCTCAACGCAATCTTGTCTTTTTTTATCGTGCCAAGAAATCGTCTGACTGAGGTCGAAATGACGTCACTGAATAACAAAAACGGTCCCTCGAAATATCGCCAATTTACCGGAAAAACCACAAAAGATTTTTTTTTGTCCAGTGGCGCAGCTATCGCCCGGGTACCGCTCCGGGTACCAGGGGGGATGCCCTGAATCGCTGAACAAGTACAACAATCGTAAAAAGTGCAGGATGGTTTGAAAAATCTTGTTTACGAATGAATTGGCTACTAATAATTTTAAAACGTTAGTTTATAAATAATTTATATAAAGTATGTTAATACTTTATATAAACCACTACATCTTCGACAGATCGGTCGCACACTAACTGATCCATAAATGATTAAAATAAAATTTGTAAAAAAATGATTATTTGGACGTGGCCCCAGCCGTGGTATGCCACAGTCATATTAACAGCTATTTGTTACTTACTATTAGTTTACAAGGCCACACTCTTCTATCTTGGCAAACTACTATTGCCTTGTCCACACTTTCACTCATCTTCTCATGCACGCTCTTCGGTTGTTGAAGCTTCTAACAGGGCGTTTTTCCAATATCTGTATTCCTGTTTGTCTATGTGAATGCCTTCGATAGCTGATTCCCAGGTTTCCGATCAACAATAAGCGCACATATGATATATGAACTACACTAACCTTAAGTATGTTAAAGACATTTAAGGTGGTAAAATATTATTTTTCTATTTGAAAGTACTTAAAAAAATCTTATACCATCGAGTATAAGACGACCTCAATAATTATTGAAAAGAGAATGGTAATAAAGATATATGATGAGAGATTAGATGGCAACAGAAATAGAGGATTTCCACCAGGTATACTAAAGGTGTCCCAACACGATCGAAAAATTAAAATTTTAAATAAATCTTTTTTTTTTGAGAAAATACCGAAATTTTGATTTAATCATAATTAGACATATGGGAATCATGTATTTATTAGACTTTATTGACATACATGTTTTTGTCGTAACAGAGGTGAGTATATTATAATATAACATGGATGAACATAAGATTACAATTAAGTATATAATCGTAGTTTACTGTGTGGGATGATACCTCTGATATATGCAGCATTGTCCTGGCTACCTTGCTAGACTGCTGTCTGTGTTAAAGTAACCAGTTTTTTGCTGTTGTGGTGTTATTTAATTCAAGAAAGATAAAGATTCGACAAGAATAAGAATAAAAATAGAGAAAAAAAAAATTGTGAGCTTGTTGTAGAAGTAATGAATTATTAGTGTAAACACTGTATAATGTAATGTATGTTAGAATATTGAGTAACGATGGTTCTAATTGATGCGTATGAAACAACATATCTGATAAATTCACTCCTCAGCTTTGCTGGCACATTGGCGTTCTTTTGACGATATTTTCATAACTGTGGCAGGATTTCAGTGATACAGCGTCTTACCTCCTCCTTCAAGACTTGGGTGGTCCTGGGCTTGTCGACGTACACTTTTGACTTCAAAAAATCCCAGAGAAAGAAGTCCAAAAGCGTTAAATCGCTCGATCTAGGCAACCGATTCTGGTCGCCCAAACGGGAGATTACACGGCCAAGGAATGTGTCGTGCAAAATGCCATTGTTTCGCCTGATGTGTGCTAAGTGGCACCGTCCTGTTGAAACCACACGTCTTCGACATCCATGAAATGTGCCGAATGGATGTTCCCGGACTCTCGGTCACGTTCTGACGAACAGCCGTTATGTTTTCTGCTGAACGATCTAGACGACCACGTGTCGATGGTCTGACATCAGTAATCGACCCAGTCTCCTCGAATTTTTTGATTATTCTCTTCACAGTCGATGCACCTGGAACATTTTGATCATCAAAAATTGGACGCAATTTGCGAATCGTGACAGTCAAACTTTCACCATTTTTGAATCCATTTTTAATAATGGCGGACTATCTACCATCGCACTATCATAATGGTTTGACTGTCAAGATACAACAGCAAAAATGACGCCAAATTTAAATTTTCCGCTCTTATTGGGACACTCTTTATTTCAAATAATGGAAATCGATCCCATTAGAAGTATCACAGTCGAGTTTACCATATAACCAACTGCCAGGTATCAATTAAATTAGCAGCAAATATTACAAAAAAGAAGTTATAAAATAGATTTAAAAAGTCTTTCAAATTATTAAACGAAGTATTTGACATCTTTCCCTAGTTCTAATTTGATAAATTTCCTAACATTTTTATATATTATTAATTTTTATATTGCATTATTATAGATGAATGTATTTTTTATTTTTATTTGTTTTAAACAAATTCTTACATCAAGTTTATATTGATCTTGCAATATATAAATGTTGAAAGCCACCCCCATAATTCAAAATCTTTCTTATTTGGAGGGTGCATAACTCTACTATTGCTTTTTTATTGTCCAATATGTAAATAAACTCTAAACTCTATTCACTGATGATTATGTGAAGAAATGGATTAAGGCACTATGTGTTTGACCTTTCTTCTCCGATGATGTAAACTGAGTTAATATTGCCTCTAATTATGTGAAAATCTCTATAAATATACTAAATACAGAGTTCCTCTATATAATATATATATATAATACACATGAGCAGATATTCATTCATGTATAAATGAGAGTTGTGTATCAAAACAGAAGAGTGCGACTTTGCCTAAGTTAGTTAGTTACCTAATATAAAAAGGTTAATTTAATTATTGTCAATGTTTTTTGGGACGGATCTAGGGACAGGGACCCGGGGGGGATATTTCATTGTTACGCCTTTGACGCCCATAAATACGTGCGGGCGCTTGTCGACATAATATATCTACGTACATTTTTAGAATGACATTAAGCGATTATTATATTTACATTTTAATTGAAAAATCACGAAACACGAAAAATGACAGTGGTTATTCCGCACCGCGTCCCGTGAAAACTGGGACAAAGACGTACTTAGATATTTTTTCTTCGTATCTTTCTTGTCTTGGCGTTACCGGGACTTCCTCGTCGGTCCGTCATGACATGACTGAGGATCTCGGTCATGTCATGTCATGAACACCCGCTCTATAAATAATAACCGTTCGAGTAAAAGCGTGGAACTGTCTAAAAATACTTTATATAGGTCTAAAAAAATATTATGTCAGCCCTGACACATTCTCCTGCCGTTGTCTGCAATACTAATTACTTTGTTTTCAATTTTTGGAGGGATTTTGACAGTGTAAACTTTAATATAACTAACATAATAAATATTTAACATGTGATACATCAACAGAAATGTTTAGGTACATAAGTATGTTTAGGTGCAGAAGATACATTTTTAAAAAAGGTAGGAGAAAGGGTGGGGGAGGTTGCAACTATTGTTGCGGTAAAGGGAGAGCAAGATGTGTTTATAGGTAGAATGATTGGCCAAAATTGAGATTGTGGCGGTTCATAAAAAGAATCATTTGAGCGTAGTAGGGCTAATGTTGAAAAAGTTCATTTCTGTAAATTTCTCATTATGGTATTTGCATGACCGGTGAATTAATTAATTTTGTATGTAAGATGTTCTACTTCTGGGAATGTGGAAGTGTGCGGATTGCCGGAACGATCTAGATGGCACGTGAAGAGATACTAATTCTAATCGGCTGAAACAGTCAATATGTCCTTGCAGTATAGTTTGACGAGAAGTATTTGGTCAGCACGTGTTCTTCGATATTCTAGGGTTTTCTTATTGTGGAAGTTTGCTGCAACTAAATATGAGTTGAATGATAGATTAGATCTAACATTAAGATATCGAATACACCTATTTTGTATTTCTTTTCATTCTTGTTTTCATTATATTATCGTACACGCCATCACAGAATCCCCTTCCCGGTAATTTCAGGGATTTTGGTCATGTTTTTATATATAAATCATCGTAATTATTGTTAGCCGTTTTCTATCCACTGCTGAATGAAGGCTTCTTTTAGTATCTCCCAATTTTCTCTGACCATTTATTTCCGCAGAGTTTGATGATTTCGTCAGTCCAGCAGGTTTAAAGCGGCCTGCCAGCCTCTCGATTCTACTCGGATGCTACCGCGTTCGTCCAACGATTGAACCTCTCTTTTATTGCTTTATAATACTCACTACGTCACTCTCATATACAATAACCTTATAACAATTATTATATACATTTCAAACATTTTTCACACAATACACATTATGCTCTGTTTACTATTTTGTCAATTTCAAACGCACCGGTTGCATCATACGTATAGCAACATTCCTGCCCACAGGTCCTAGCCTCAGCAATGGGCAATAGTCGATTGCTTTCATGATTCTACGGTACGCGTTATTAAAAAAATATTAAGGCATATTATAGATATCTCATAGAGACGAAGCTAATATATTATATGGGAAATATGGAAGTATGGTAGTATGAAAGTATGGGTATTACAGGGCTTACGACACACCTCGGCTGGCTTAAGTACACACTGTAACATTCACCATTCCACCCAATCAACCTCCACATCTATCAAATTTTTGGAAGCATATAAGTTCGAATATTTCTCGTCAATGCACTGTGTTGGTGTAGCATAATTGGTTAATGCATTTTCTCCGGATAGGAAGAGATCCAGGTTCGAATCCCAGCAGCAACAACTTTGATTTTATATGTATATCTTTCTAATTAATACATTTAATTTGTGTTTGAAGAAAGATATATGACGCAAGTGTTGATGGCACCAGAAGTATAGGACGTCCGCGAAAGACTTGGCACGTCCAGGTAAACCAGATACTCTATGAGATTGTATGAGAAGATGTATGAATGTGGATGAGGCGAGTATTGTGCGTCAGGACAGAAGGCGGAAACGGCGTGATGGTAAGTGAGTTAGTATGCAGTTTGAACATTTTCGATATGCCTCGTTTGATTGTCTGTAAGAGGGTATACTCGTACATACATGTATATTCTCATTTAAATAATACATATGTATAAAGTAATAAAGTATTTGAATTTGGATTGTGATACCGGACAAGGAGTTCGGTCCGTCTGGCGTCCAAGGCGAGCGAATTGATAATGAACGTCTTCATGATATAGATTACCATATGAATTGATTTAAGATTCTACCGACCGCCGTTCTTTATGGGTCAAAGCGAGATCAGTTAATACTTTGGCTGTCTCACTTCCGTCATATTATGCGGACACATCTGTCATTCGTCAATGCGAATTTATTATGAATTAATTCAATTATTTTGATCGTCGACACGTGCGTTTCCGGTGTCGTGACGCGCTGCGATAATCGGCTCGCGATTCGGCGGGAAAACACTCTTATTATTGGCGGGACAGTTTACTTTTTCTAATACACACCGTCGCCAGGGGCGAGACTAGTCCTGGCAGCTGGCAGCTGGTAGTGGCGGATTTGTAATCGCAATTCGGCACCCGATCAGTCAGAAGAAGGAAGGAAAATTAAGAGAAACAGAGAAAGCGAAAACAATAAAAAGGACAGAATTGAAAAAATAAGCCCTAAAAACACTTTAAAAATACTGGCAGATCCGATTGTGCTCGGCGGCCGACTCCAGGCCCGCTATGCCTGTGTTGCTTTGTGTTGTGATATTATATTAAATTTTTTTGTCTCACCTTGTCTCGCCACAACGTCCAGTGAGACAACCCTCGCTTGGAAGTGACCTCTGATTGATAAGTTTTATGAAACAAATCTAGACTGTTTCTCTCATCTGCCTAGAATGCTTAATGTTTACAACAAGATCTCCTTTATTAACGCTAACCTGGATATACAGGATGGCCCAAAAAAAGTCAGAACATTTCGTAAAATGTGATATAACTACATCAAAATTAGTTTAACTATATCATCAATAGCTTCAATAGTTAGAGAATGTTAATTTCATCGAATCAGGTATGTGACCACCAAACAGCCCAGATTCAAACCCAGTAGATGATGCAATATGGAATGTTTTGATGATTTCTGATTAGCTAAATATTGTGCAAAAAAAATTACATTAAGAATTATAATTAATTATATTATGTTTTGAAATAACTTATGTGTTACGAGATGTTCTCACTTTTTTTGGGCCACCCTGTATGTATTTTTAGTGACACAGGCTTAGTTTAAAAGGGAAATTATACATGGTTAATAGTACTCACATTACGTAATACCTACACGCCGATAAACACCGAGGACTGTCACGAATCACACAATTAGACGTTCAATATCTTGTTTATTCTTTTCAATTGCCAATTTGTACCTTTTATTTTTTCATACTAAAACTTTGTTTAACACAGATCACCAAATGTGTAGACATGAACTGACGCAAATCTCTGGTCCCAATATTTTCATTTTGGTGTCACCCTAATAGCTACGTGACTTTTTTTAAAAATATATCTAGATTAGAACGAACATTTAAACGCTGACAATATAATATGCATTAATATAAAAGAATATATCTTGTTTACACAGATATTTCACTACGTAAATGTGTTGCATAAAACTATCAGATTTATGTTTCCACCAATAATGTGTGTAGAATGCCGCTCGCCTAGCAACTAATGTTCCAAATCGCTCTCCTATACGTACACTTTATTTTATGTCTATTCATTTACTGGTCTGCGATGTTTAAATCTGCCATTTTCTTGGAACAACCAAATGTTTGTGCAAACTACAGCATATCTAATGACCACATCTTATTTTATGAATTACCACAGCCTGAGTGTTTATAATTTTCGTAAATTACTTTTATATGTGGAATTAAAAAAAACAAGGATAATATTGTTGTTTATTAATCTTTATTTATTTTACACAATAGAATAACGACAGAAATAAAGGTGAATTAGTCTATCGGTGCTATGATACTGTATATATTATTATCAACGCCATAAATTGATTTTTTATGAACCGCCTCCTTCTAAAGATGAATACTAACTTTAGTCATACAGGAAACAAGAAATGTAGACAAGGGTAGTTCGCGGATCTCCACTTCACTCATCTGGCAATGATGATTATGAGATTAGAAGAAATGAAACGATACAAAAGATGTTCAATCTAGAGACACTGCGACGACAGAAAAGAGAATGCGATCCTGCCCGCAGAATACCTCCTTTTATTTCTCTACATACAATAATCCAATTGATTTATACTTTCCCGCCATTTCAGCGAGTCGACAGCGACGGGCACCGCCTGACATATTTTATCAAAAATGACAGTCTTTGTTTAACAAAATCTATTTAATGCCGTGCCAATGATTATACCTCCAAATTACTGCCTCGTGTCCTTTATATTAATTAATTGGCATCATGTCAGCGACATCTCAATTCTGTGCCATACACCGTTTCTCTTCTGTCTCATTATAACATGGTAATCTTGCCTCGTCATTCATTTTTGTACATCTTCTCACGCACGTAAGTTGATTGTTGAAACTTCTAACAATTCCGTCCTCAAATATATGATCTACCAGGTTGCAGACGTCATTTGTTCAGTTTTAATTTCGTATTCATTTTATTTATTGCTCGTTGTGTGATTGTATTATTATTTTAATTATAGCAGTATATGCAGAATTGCACAATTTTAATATCTATAGCATTCCACAATAACTGGATATAAAAATTATGTGTTGAATATCGAGTAACGAGAATGTTATGGTTGTTCATACTTAGGATCACATTACTTGTCAATAAAAATGCTACATATCAGTTTTTCCCGTAAGTATGCTTGCTGCAGTCCTCACTGATTATTGTGGATGTGGACCTCATTGGTAATATTTGGCCATTGCTTCAGTCGTATTAAAACTAGTTCACTGCGCAGTAATATTATTATTATTTAACGCATGGCTATGAAACATGCACTCTCGACAAAAGAGAGGTCCAAAAATGAGATGGTAGAAGAAAAAGTAGTCAACATAATTGCAGATGTCACTCGATAAGAATCAAGAGACTGGAAAGGAAATCATCAAATTCTGCGGAAATATGTGGCAATGAATAAAATGGATAGAGAAGAGTGAGAGACCCTTGGAGAGGGCGACATCCAGCGGTGGATGGAAAATAACTGATGAAGATGATGAATGTATTATGTATTTAAAATAACTCATTACAGTAAAGGAGTGGGTGTAGAGAGATCAATGCTGCAATAAACAAAATACCTTATTCACTTCGGTCCGTCATGACTGAGAATCGCGATCCCTATGAACTCCCACTCCCTTGACTATGCTGCAGATCTTAAGGCCGTCACTAGAGAAGTGCCTGTTGTCTTTCCCACTCAGTCGGTTCAACGGGTGGGGGATCTTCCTCTTCCTCTTCGTCCTTTGATGTGGCCCATCGCAATAAGCTTCTCCGAGCAATCTTCCCATTAGATTATCAGACAGACAGACTCTCAACCATTCGCCTGAGACAAATTTTTTGGGCATCTTACGAGAAAATACCTAAAAATGAGTAGAAATCATTGACGTGACAAAGAACAATGTCACCCAACAAGAATTTAACAGTACCATAAAATTACGAAACATTTGTTAATTTGCCCAACGGAAATTGCTGTCATCGATGCTGTAACAGAATTTAAACAACACTGATAAAATCAATTGCTGTATATGGGTGAGAAGCTTGGTGTCTCACTCTGACTGGGTGAATGGAATAATATTGAATAGTGTTCTTGAACTAAATAGTTTGTTTGGATAAGAGAATCAATGATGTCCCCTTACGGGATCGCATACGTTCGCGCAATGTGTTAAAATTGAATACATCTCGCTCTAAACCATTTGTCGCTGTGTATCTTAAATAAAATCAAGTATTAAAATTCTAAATACGTTTTATTACATTTAGGTTTTGGGTAACATTCAGAACCAAATCGCTATAATAGTTTTAAATATTGTTACATTGTGCGCTAGCACCGGTGGATAGAATGCCAGCGCACCACGCCACCGGCTAGTCGCAGTCTGTGGTTAAGGTAATGTGCGGTGTCGGTATGCCTGTCTCAGAAGGATGGGAATGGTCTCAGACAATAACAACACTTGATTTCAACACATTATTTACACTTTAATTACATAAAACATAACAACCTGACATTGTAAGCACGATAACTGTCTTTGACATCTTCTTTCTTCATGTTAAACTCTCCTCTTAGTGAGGACACCAATGTTACCTATTTAGCACACCTCGATTTTTACCCAGTTTGCCACAGGGGTTGCCGCGACCTTGGTCCAGGCACCATGCCAGACCATGTCGGACCAGAAGTGATCTCTTACGCTTACGGGCAGTCTTCCCGCCAGTCCCAGCGAATAGATTGTTCTCACGTGCGGGTAGACCAAGACATTGACTCGCTTGGATCCATCACGCCTCATTTAATCCTCTGTTAATGTCTTCTCGCCATTCTCCGACGTGCGATCATACCGAAGTCCCTCCTTCTCCTCGAGTTTTCGGATACCTGGATCGGTAGATAGCGCTCTGTGTCATCGCTCATTTTTTGAAATGTCACAACATTTAAAAATATTGCTTATGAACACTACCCTCGCTGTCAATCCCCTTAAAACAGGATAAATTGTGGTTTTACGGGATGTCTTTGGGAAGAATAATTGTATCAGGAAATATATTTAGATGCATGAGAGAACATATTCATAATTCATAAATTGCAAAGAAATTTTGAATGAAAATGTGAATTGTTTTAATAGAATGAATTTATATTTTCGTAGAACACAATCACTTTGTGATTTGACATAGCACAGGGGTCAATATTCTTCATAAAAACGGGTTTGGCCTCCGGTTGGACAATTTAAAAGCCCTTGAGATAAAAAAGGCAGTGAATAGTGGTAGGGCAATTCTTAATAATCAAATTAATTTATCCATCAGCCCCATATAAGGTATGTTTAATATCAATTTAATATTTATCAACACTTCTTTCCCCTCCCTTAATATTCTGTCTAACTATATATGTATTCTCTTTCACAATTTTATATTCTATCTCCTATCTTTATGTATATATAAGTGCACTCTTTTTGTATTTATTGTTAGTTTTAAATATGCCCTGACGAAGCTTGAGCTAAGTGAAACCGGTTGGCGTGTAATAACATACGCGGTTTCATACAAAGTGATTGTATTTTATTTAATCTAGAATGAATTTAGATGGAAGAGTGAGGCATATGATAGAAGAATGATTTAACAAAAGAATTTATTATAATAATGAAATTATAGTAAAGAGACATTTATTATACAAATATGACTTTAATATGTTCTTTTACAGTAACTATAATATCTAAATCAATTTCATTTATCTGTGTTTAAAAATCTTTTTTACTTAATTGATTCTTAATCATATTGAGCTAAATTAATAATTTGAATTACAGATGCAGTCAATCCTGTACCACAACTCTAGTGGAAACCTGGCGTTCACGGGGAACCTGAAGAAGAGGGAAGTCCATCAAGCTATCACTATGCATCCCATCAAGGATCATCATCACATGTACCGGATACACTCTTATCTTAAGGTTTGTTTTTATGTCATGTGGTGTTTAATCACCAATAGGGATCTATCGAAAAAAACACTTTTTTTATTGGCTTTCTACTGATCGTATTCCCGTATTATTATATCTTTTTTCAATACTTCTTTTAGACTTGCATAAAGATTAGCTTTATCAATGCAGTGGTGCTATATTATCGTGATTAAACTGTAATGTTTAAAACAAAAAAAAAACATTTTTTTCTGACAAATTTGCGCTGTAATAGAGTCAAACAATGTAGATGGTGGAATTATAAGATCGTCTTTGAATTGACTTCTTGTACTGTGGACAGTATGTCGCGACATTTGTCCTGATTTTCACAATTTTTTGATCAATTTGTAATCAAAAATCTCAATCTGACATAACTTATTCCATAGACAAAAAATTTAGAGATGTGAAGAAAGAGAGAACCGGTTTCTAAAATTTTTAAATTAAGTAATCGTACACCAATCACAGTCGTAATTAAAATTATGTAATAAATTAATTAAAATTACGATTATGATTGGTGTTCGATTGTGATTATGATTGCTTGCCAATTTACAAATAATCACAGTTTCCAACCATCATTACTATCCAACATCAATCACAAATCAGTTTACCCCATCACTACCTACATGGCTTCTAAAAATATTTCTTACATTTACCGTTTTACACGCTATCTTTTCAGAATTTGAAAATCCAAGATCTGAAAGAGTCAGTGATTGCTCTGCATCGTGACATCTTCATTGCTGCCAAGGAATTGAAGATTGATCATGAGCAACTTTCTTCATTTCACTTAGCCAACGATGTGCCTCTCTTCATTTTCGCTCAGGGTCATTCCAAATACCTCGGTGACACAAATATCTTAGGTAAATGATTAAAATTTTTATCAATATTTTAAATTTTATCAATGTAACACGGCTTATTTTGCAGTAAAGACCTGCACTTGTGTTATCTATATGGGCTATCATATCAAAAAGTAAAGTAGGACCTTGTTCCACCACTTCAGAAGTTACTGTCAGTATTAACATATTCAACAACTCTTTTTTTAACATTTTGATAATTTTTTTCCAATATCTTTTTGATAATCTTATCCGTGGGATAAGGTAAAAGTAACGCTAATCAGAGGTAGTTGAGCAGTCTTCATTACAATTTTTTCAGTAATTTTTTTAATATTTGTGATGGCTGACATCTATTGATGGCAGTTGGAATCATTTCAACATTTGAGTGTTTTTTAATATTAAAGTTAGGTTATTTTATTTTAATTCTCTTATGTCATCAAAAAGAAAAAGATTTAATAGCTCACAGCATGTTCCCTTATTATTTTAAAAAATATTGTTTTTTCTAAAAGTTTTGTATCTTGGAGTGAATTAAAATTCTTTGTACCAGACAAGCAACTGGTTAAATGACGTAACGAGCAATCTTTAACACTGCTAATTGAAATGTTAATATAATGTTTCAATAAAACATAACTGATTATTAATGCACTGCATTGCAATAGAAAACCATTGCAATTATTTACATGAAATTGTATTAACCCGTCCCCACCTGAATCATCATTCAAGGTACAGTAGAACAGGTGTTGAAGGTGGAGTATAAAACAAAAATAAACTTCATTTGTAAAGCTGACAACACCCGCATTTATATATTAATAAATTAAAATATGTTCTCTCATGTTCCGATCAATAAGTAAACAACTCTTTTTCAAATTCAATACCTACAACGGTACCTATCTAAAATAATTATTACATACTTAGTACCTGCCTACACAAAGTACAACTAAGCTAAGCAATTGTTTTCTATTGTTGCTGTGAACGCCTTAATTGGTATTAAGGCGTTCAAAAACAAAACCACCAATAACCATTTGATAAAATTAAGATAAACTATTTTAACCGCTTGTGAGACTGCTCGTATTAAAACACTTTTAAAACTCTCAATAAACATGTTTTTAAAAGCAGTTAATAACTGTAAAACTACCACTATTGCCAGATAATCATTTTCAAACACTCGCCTTCTATTTTTAATCAATCGATTAGTGGCAGTTTGCTGCTGAACATCTCAATTGTACTCACTCGATTTGTTCTTTCTATCTATGAGTTATTTATGATTCATCATGACATTTTGCATTCCAATGACATATCACCTCCACTATTCCATAACGTATTTCTGATACTTTGCACACCTTACTGATTTGTTGACGAAGAACAAATAAGTCCCTCGAGTACAAACATTACAGAAATACGCAATAGAATATAAATATTAAATCATTAACATGTGATGCTGTTAACCCTTGGAGCACTAAGTAAACAAGTCTTATGAATTCCATGAGTTTATTTTACATTAATCATTTTTTTGAAACACTTAATCTTTTCACATTAAAGGATTCACAAAAACCATTCTGACTACAACTGATCCATTCAATCTTTCACATAGATTAAATATCAAATTAAATGAACAGACTCTCTATTCAGCCATCCCTTCTCACCAGTGAATGCGGTATCAGAGAACAGTGCTAGATCAGGTTACATAATTCTTACATGTATAGAGGGAGAAGTTTATACATCGACTGGTCAAAAAATTAGTTGATTCTGTAAAATCAAAGTTATTAAGATACGGTAGATGTCAGCTGTGCGAAGTCTACAGGGCGGCCCAAAAAAAGTGAGAACAGTGATTTTGTCATTTTAGGCAACAATTTGAAAAAACCAAATATAAACAATGAGAAAATTAATAATCAAAGATGGCGACCGTAAATTGTCAAAATATGGGTAAATAGGTAAGTAAGTAAATTAGTAAAACTATTTAAGCTATTATTGATATATTTAAACTAATTTTAATGTAATTACATCACATTTTACGAAATGTACTCACATTTTTGTGCCACTCTGTATATAAATTTTTAATCTGCGTTTATATTGTAGGATGTGTACTTAGGTCAATCAGTACAACTCTGTAGTTGTACTGATTACAGTTGTAGTCTCTGTAGACAGAATCAAGAGGGCAAAATAATGAGACTGACAGCATTCAACCGGGCTGGGCAGCATTTCGAAATCTTCATTGAAGAGCATATCCTCATAGTCAATGTTCCATACTAAATTGTATTGACTAAATTGCATGCTTTATGTTGCATCACCACTGTAGGGATTGGACTATACTTAACTTTGATTTGTTAAGTCGCTTAGATGGAGTCACGGTGTTTGTTGATCAGTATCACATATCAGTATCACGTCACAAGATTTTGATTATGGTGTAACTGAGGGCCCTATTCCTCCTCAAGATCTCACACGTTTATATGCAAGTCACAGTGTATATAAATGCAGAATGAGCAAATAAGTTTATATAAACTGTGACTTAAGTAAAACAAGTCGATGCAAAATTGAAAGTAGAACGGTTCGAAAGTTAATTTGCACAATAAATTAAAGACTGGAGATGCTCGCTAGAAGTGGTTACGAAAAGGCAGCCAAGGGAGAAGTGATCACTTTCGCTGGCTTCTCGGACTGGGTCTGCCGCAATGTATTGTCATGTGCATTTGGTTAGTACGGTGCGGACCTGATACAAAATAAAAGTTCCCAAAACAAAATAAATGTCATATACAAAATAAAAGTTCCCAAAGAACAATAGAATGGGGTATGGAATATCTTTAATCGAATCAAATACCAAATGTACAAATTTGTTAGAGAACCAAGGTAACAGATGTTGCTCAAAAAATTTGCATGATGGATGCTGGGAAAAGCACTGGTAGAAGAAGTGTTGGCTGTCCTCAAGCTTGATGGAGTGATGACATGACAATGGATGAATGAAAGGAACTGAACACAGAGAATTGACAATAAGAATCGCTCAAGGAGGGGAGACCATTACCCAATGATGAGGATGAGTTTCACTGGTTTGAAACTTAATCTGTCACCAGGTCATAAATGTCAGTCACTTAATAGACTTCTACAATCATATACATATGTGACAGTCGTGCAGGAAGAGTAAAGACTTGTAGCACTCGTTCATAAATTTTATTCATTCTACGTACTTTGCACCCTGTATATAAATGCTACGAGAACATTAAATACTTAGCTAAGAAGTAAAGAAGTGTGTACTGATGGATTAAAAAAGTGTTTTTTTTTATACACTTATTTACAATATTTGCTTGTGTCCATTAATAATTTTGATTTTAGGGGTGACTCCAAATCTGAACCGATATCATCCGAATAAACTGAAGAATGTTATTTGGTGGGATTTTATTTCCAAGGCCATATTTTCTCCCTCCAATGCCAACCCCAAGAGACGGATGGAGATATCAATGAAGGAAGGATTGGATGATATTATAAGAGAGGTAAGATGTCATTGATTTAGCTTGTTCATGAATGATGGGGCATTGCTGTTTCTTAAAATTTGTTATAGATGTTTAAAAAATATTTTTCACATCTTTTTAGTACAATGCCATGCGTTAGTATGATTAACTGTACAAATTACATATATTTGTTTTAAATGATATTCACCATACATACAAGAAGAAGAGGAAAAGTATAATGTGCCACATTTTAACATGGATAAAGGGTAAATTTAGGAGTATTTTAGAGTGTTAGGTCAACATTGGGTTTTGTAAATGATGGTTTTCTGGAACCCTAATTTAGTATGACTGCACATTCCCAATGACTTTTTTAAACCATATTATACGTGGACTTCACTGTCAAAAATATTAAAAATTATGCTTTGTACGCGTATGTTAATTTTCACATTCTTTCTATTCAAGATACATATAAAATATAATCAAAGATTTATATTGCTTTTCATTTTGATACATCTTTGGTTTTTAAAAATTTACGTAAATTTTTTAAAATTAACATTCTTCTGAAATATTACACTTGTTACATGACCCACCTCTTTTGCTAACCGCCATGTAGTTGTGATATAAGTAGTTTATTCTGAGTAAAAAATTGCAGAGAACATTATGTATACATTTGTATCAACATTTATTGCTGGCAGATATACATCGTTGTCGTAACTACAAAACTGCATATTTCCAGATCAGAAAATGTCATCAAGGTAAATAAATATATTACAAACCGGTTACAATAAAACAATAACTAGTTTACAACTAATTTATATAAAAATTTAGAATATTTTGGAGATTTTAAAAATATTATACAGGTGGCCCAAAAAAAGTGAGAACATCTAGTAACACATGACATTTTTACATACATACAGTCTTCTGCAGTGATTTTTGTTATTCTGGGCAACAATTTGAAAAAATCAAATATAAAAAATGGAAAAATTAATAATCAAAGATGGCGACCGGAAATTGTTGAAATAAAACGTAATATAGGTAAATAAATTAAGTAAGTAAATTAGTAAACTATTTAAGCAATTGTTGATATAGTTAAACTAATTTTGATGTAATTATACCACATTTTAATAATGTATAATGGAGACATTTGTGCTACTCACTGTCCATGGTATGCGTAACATGTTTTTCCAGCACAACATCATCAATCTGTCTTCTCTCCCTTGCCTTCAGGGTCCATGACTCCACACCATATAAGAATATAAAATGAACCAGAGATTGTACCTTCAATGTCTTGGTAATATTGCGGTCTTCCCAGTGCAGTTTTTGTGTCAAATTTTATTGGATGACCGCTGAATAAAATAAATAAATAAAGTGTTAAATTACTCTTTTAATTATTATTAAGGAGAACACATTCTTATTGTGAAGTTGTAATTATTCAGAACAGATGGTCTGTGATGTTTTAAATACTAATCTCTTTCCAATCCGAGAAAGGTGCATTACCAAATATGCTACAGCGCCAGTATCTTTCACAACAAATTTTCAAACCTATATGTTACACTTTTCTCAAATTAATACATTTATCGTTCCATTATTTGAAAGCCATGTACTTTGTTTTTACGGAATCTCAAATACCTTTGAGTAAACCGATACCAGACGCCAGAATTATCAATTCATTTTATTAAATTTTGGAGACATTGATACAACTTATATATTATTAAGGAGAACACATTCTTATTGTGAAGTTTCAATTATTGTTATTAAATTTAATATAAAACTGTCCTAATGTGTTTTTCAGTTGATGGAAAATATCAACGCCTTTTCTAAGCAGAGAGGCCGCATCATCGAGTTTCGCGAGATCCTCTACGGCTATCAGCGACTGGATCCGATTCACGGAGTTGACTACATTCTTGATATCCTTCTGGTGTACAAGAAGTACAGGGGACGGAAGATGACAGTTCCAGTAAGAAGACACGCTTACCTCCAGCAAAGTTTTACAGGTGATTTAAAGAAATCTTTTATTTAATTATTTTTCTGCATGTTGCGGAGAGCCTTTATGTAATACGAAGTTCATGAAGAATTGAAAAAATTCATTCATTTTGTATTCCATGATAAATGCAGCATAAAATGCCAATATCATGTGTCGACTCCTACAGAGAATGGATTTATTATAATTTATGAAATAAAGAAATGTTCAATCAAATTATAGTTAATACAAAAATATTTATTTGCATGTCTGTAATACTGATACCACCTTCATCATCGTTGGATATCAAGTAGCGGGACAGGCACAGTACAATGAAAATTGCATGTCAAAATTAATTAATAAATAAAGTATTTTCGTAGAAAGCAATCACTTTGCGGTTTGACATATAAGATTAAATAAAATAAAATACACAGTGATTTTATTTTATAATAAACTAGCTGAAACACCCGGCGTTGCTTGGGCTATACACAGAATGAAGAGGTTTAATTTAGGAGGATGGGGGAATTTTTTTTTTTCGAAATTAGATGCAGACAGTAATTTCCCTCTTAATTTTTACTTCAAGCATGCAAAATTTCATCAAGAAGTACCAAAATCTGCTTTAAGGGGTGGGAAAGAAGAATGGAGGTGGTTTTTTGAAATCTCATATAGACAGTGATCTTCCTCTCATTACTTTTAAGTTTAGGAACACTAAGCAAGACATTCTGACCAAGTCTCTACTCCCTTCTGACCCCCCACCCACTCCCCTTCCTCTACCCTTCTACCCACCTCTCACTCCCCTTCCCACTTCTCTAGCACCTCACTCTCGCTCCCCTTTCACTTTCCTTCCCCTGCTAATCTCATTCCCCGTTCAACAGGAATGCCATTCAAAATTATTTTGTCCAATTGAAGTCTAGGACCCTGAGAAAAATATAGAAATCTAACCCTCCACTTTTTGGCGATATAAAACAAGATAAATACACTCCGCCTGATTTAAATGTATTTGAAAATTTAATTTCATATTTTTTTCATTTATATTTCCAACTATCTGAAGTACCCGAACTTTATCCAAACTTTATGCAGAGTGAAGAGGCTTCATTTAACGGAATGGGGGTAGTTTTTTTTCGAAATCAGATATAGACAGTAGTTTTCCTCTTATTTTGTAAGATAGCAGTGGCTCTAGAGGCTTATTAAGAGGTGGCAGCTTCACTTTTTCATTAGAGCAACACATTCCTGCTGGTTCACATTTATATTTCTTTGCATGACAATGTTTACATACAACATTCATCCATCCTCCTTAATTAAATGCCCTTAATTTTGGATCTGAATGTCGATTCACAATTCTTAATTATTCCTTTCTACGTCAATCTTGTTATACACGCAGCACTCTTTCCTCCGAAGTTTCCCTTAACCTAGACGTAGAAGCTCTCATATGCTCCTTATGTAGATGAAGCTCCTGTTGTTCAGTTATTTCTGATGCCCGAATAGCTGCAGGGTTTTTCTGACCAATTCTCATTCTTTATTTCGGCAGCATTTCGATAGGTATAAAATTTCATCCAGGGTGAGATATCCAGTGGTTGGGAATGATCGGGGTGACTATATTCGTCAGTAACTATTCAAAATTTGGAACGGATGGCATTCAATATAATTCACATTTATATCAAGGCCGAGGGTGGAGTGGGCAGAGGTAGGCAGGGTGACTGTTCTGTGCAGGATCTTGAAGTGTAACTAATAAGATTGGTCAAAGCATATAGGATTGTATAGAATAACAGACATTCAGTTTTATAATACAGATACATTCAAAATTTATCATAATATTAAATATGAGACATACTTTATTAGACATGCCGTATCGGCAAAAAAGATTTTTTTTCCAAATATGTTAAAATGTTATTTCTAATTCCAGGCATTGAAATTCGTGAAGTTCCACTCGGCAAACCT
Organism: Eubasilissa regina; assembly: GCA_022840565.1. Classification (NCBI taxonomy): domain Eukaryota; kingdom Metazoa; phylum Arthropoda; class Insecta; order Trichoptera; family Phryganeidae; genus Eubasilissa; species Eubasilissa regina. Next base: position 32,811,686 of record JAINEB010000007.1, read on the forward strand.
CCGTTAACAAAGTTGGCGGACGATGAAGACAAGAAAGATGTGGATTACGAAACAGATGACATGTATCCTAGTGGACAGTTTGGGGTCAGCACGCAGGCCATACCATTCCTGAACTTCAAGAAGCTCAATGTGCCTATCAGAGAGGTGTTTGAAACAGGAATTAACAAAATCAGTGAAAACTTGCCTTATGTGTTTAAAAATCAACCCTCGGAAGACGACTCGATCACGAGAATAAATTTTATTCTTCCTTTATCGGGAAGATTCGACACATTTGTCAGATTCATGAAGAATTATGAAGAAGTATGTTTAATTAGAGATAAAAAGACTTCTCTCTTGATTCCTCTCTATCAGGATGGGAACGCTCCGGAAGACTTCAACAGGACGGTAGCTTTGATTGTGCTATTTCAAAACAAGTACCCGTCGAGTAAAATCGAGCCAATAAAAATACCAAACTCTCAGTTTTCTAGAGCCGTAGCTCTAGAAAAGGGAGTCGAGACTTGCGACAGCGAAGATCTTCTGTTCTTCATAGACGTCGATATACTCTTCACTTTAGAATCTCTTCAAAGGATAAGATTGAATACGATTAAAAAATACCAAGTTTATTTTCCTATAGTTTTTAGTCAGTATGATCCCCAAGTCGTAAGCGGCGAAGACTATAACACAATCAAGACTGTGAATAAAGTGATAGACAATTATAGTGACACTAGAGTGAGCGATGTTACAAGAAGTAATTTCATGAACCGCCAATTCCGTTCCGATGACAAAGGTTACTTCAGACAGTTCGGTTTCGGCATCGCGTGTGTTTACAAAAGTGATTTTATCTCCGTCGGTGGGTTTAACACGGACATTAAGGGATGGGGATTGGAGGATGTACACTTGTTTGATAAGTTCGTACAGTCAAATCTCTCTATATTTAGAACTGTGGACGTGGACCTGGTGCACATGTTTCATTCGGTCGGCTGTGATAAAAGTTTAGAATTAGCTCAATATATTATGTGCCTCGGGACCAAGGGAAACACGTTTGGCAGTATTAAGCACATGACCTTGTATTTATTTAATCATCCTAATGTTTTGCCGGCGACCCGACAGCAATATACGAATGACGAGCCAATCAAAGTGCCTTCACAAAGTTGATTTTTATATATATAAATTTAGTTTTAAAATGTATATTTTGAGTGAAAATGAACTTAATAAATAATTGTTAATATTTTCTGAAATAATTTTCGATGAAATAATACAGTCATATTTTTCATTATTTTTTTCTTAAAAACACAATCATGATTTCTTATTTCTACCTGAATGCTTTCTACATGTCTAAATTAAATATTTTTTGCTGTGACTTTAATGAAAACTCAGGGCCGGTTGTGTGATCAGTAGTAACTTTTTAAAGTTACTAAAGTAAGGTGTTTGTTCGTTGGTAAAAAAATATTTACTTTTATAAAGTACACCCGTAGTAAACTGATATTATTCTCCGATATCGGATAGTAAAAACGAAAATCGATGATTAAATATGGTGGACTTTTTACATCTGTTTCAAAAGTAATTTGTCACATCATTATTCTTAGTATTTTTAAACTAAGCTAAACGCTTGTACTATGAAAATAAACCCCTGACCTCTAGATCACCAGACCAACGTATTGACCACTACACCAACAAGCTACATTGATACTTTGAAAGTTGTAGTATATAACACTTAATCATTCAATTTCCCGCTATTTTAGTGATGAGAGTTTGTCCGATGATGATCTCGTTGATTAATATACAATTGATGATCCAGAAAAAATTTGCCACCAAAGTGACGGGTCTCGAATACATAGGCGAATAAAGCCACAGTTAATGTAGAAAATGGAGTAAATTGACAGTTGTAAATTAGATATATCAACAACCCACAAAGGATTTTTACTACGAATGTTAGTAAATAGTTACTATGTTAAAAATTTACTACTGATCACACAACCTGATTGAGATTGAGGGCCTCAATCACTATTTGTGTAATTTAAGAATGAACAACTGAATAAGGAAAGGACGGTATGAAGAAAACAGTCACAAAATAAGTAGTAAATTGGATGTTGGAAGATGGCCCCATTGAGGCTTCATCAAGTGATGAAAAGATACATGAAAACTAACAGAAAAACTTTCTGCTAGGCCTTGCGGACGGCTATTGTAACCGTTACGCATATCTATATGGAATTCATATTTCAATACAGAAATCCCATATTATATTGCTTTAACAATGCACCGTGTACTTTGTCTTCAGTGAATTGTCTTCATTGCCACTAAGAAATAATAGATACCACCATTTTCCATTATCGGTCACTATGTCCGCCTATTGAACACGATTACGTATTTAATTAAATCAAATTCAAGTATGATAGTCATTTACTTCGTAATATAATTTTTAAGAGGGTTAATGCACAATAAATACATTCAATAAAAAAATATATATATATATAAACACTTATTAATATCTTAGGGAACTTAAATATTAATAAAATGATACATGCTGTATACATGGTGAATATTATATTCCAGGCCTATTTTGTTTGACCGCCATTTTGGTTTGGCAGATATGTGTTAGTTCGTATTTGGTGGTCATAGAGAATAGTTGACAATTTATTATAGAGTATCTAATGCCTCAAAAACGTGTTGAAGTCATTAAAATAAATATCATTTAAAAAATCATCATGAGCGACGAAGGTCATTTCGACTTGGCGGGTTTTGTAAAAAAAAAGAGCCATTATTGTGGCACTGAAAATCCTCAATTGATACACCAATGATCTTTACACCCACGCAGAGTTACTGTATGGCTTACTGCAGAGTTCCTTTCAGGATGCAAAAGGCAATACTGTAACCATTAATGATGATCGCTATCATCACATGTTGGAAAACTTATTGGTGGCCGAATTGGATCGATTGAGCCTGCCACACATGTGGTTTCAACAGGACGGTGCCATCTCACACATAGCCCAAGCTACGCTTGAAATTTTGCGAGAAAAACAGATCGACCTGGAACATAATATTCACCTTGTACATATATATATATTCAGAACTATCTTAAATTGTCATGATTATCATCAGAATGTTATTAAAAGCATAAACATGGAATAAAATAATAGGTACAAATATTTCAGACTGCAGACAGATATTTTCATACTGTAATGTAAACGCATTGAGTATACATACAAAAAAGAAAACATTTAAGTAATCTTAGATCCGTATTCTCTAACCAAATTGCAAAATTTTAGAGGCTTTTAAAAGATTTTAGCGCCAGTGTCATCGATTCATAAATGATGACATTTGTGTTAAAAATTTGTCAGCTCCCTCTAAAATCAACCTCTAATCTCATAATTTTAAAGGCACCTACCTATGTGGTGTTTTTAAATTTTTGGCGGCCGTTATTTGTATATAAACTGTCAAAAGTGACATAAAAATGTTGTCTTTCAATAATCATATTATGAAAAATGTCAATTTACTTGCCAGTCGGAAAAATTCATACGATTTTGCTACGATCTTTATTACGAGTAAGAACTCATAGTAAAGACAATGTACACTTCATTTCAAATTGAATATATATTTGCGTACTGTAATGTAAACGTCAAGAATTTCATTTACCTGAGATGTATCTGTCAATTTTTTGGGCACTTGCAAGAAGGCATGATATCTTGGAGAAGCTTGTTGTAGTGGGCCACATCGAAGGACGAAGAGGAAGAAGAAGATCACCCACCCATTAGACTGACCAAGTGTAGAAGGCAACACGGTTTATAGGAGGAGGGCGAGGGTTCATGGAGATCGCTATCCTCAGTCATGAGGAACCGACGTGGATGAATGTACAGGATGGCCCAAAAAAAAAAAGTCATTTCGTAAAATGTGATAATTATATTAAAATTAGTTTAACTATATCAACAATAGCTTAAATAGATTACTAATTTACTTATTTACCTATTTAATTATATTACATTTTATTTGACAATTTCCGGTTGCCATCTTTGATTATTAATTTTCCCATGGTTTATATTTGGTTTTTTCAAATTGTTGCCCATAATGACAAAAATCACCGCAGAAGACCGTATTCTGATCAAAAATTTGCGAATTGATAACGTTGTGGTGCTAGGAAAATGATCAAAGAGTTTCAAAACAAAGCCAGTATAGCTAGACATTACAGAATGGAGCTCCATCTCACATTGTTAGAAATACAATCAACTTTCTTTGTCGTGAAAATGTTAATTTCATCGAGCCAGGCATGTGGTCACCGAACAGCCCAGATTTAAAGCCAATAGATTATGCAATATGGGGTGTTTTGATGATTTCTGATTAGCTAAATATTGTGCAAAAAAAATTACATTAAGAATTGTAATTAATTATATTATGTTTTGAAATAACTCATGTGTTACGAGATGTTCTCACTTTTTTTGGACCACCCTGTAAATGTTATTGAGTGTATAAAAAAGAAAAAATTTAAGTAATTTTAACCTAGAATAACACATTCGACATACATTATTTATTATTACAAAAGAAACGTGATCTCGCTACTTAGATGTTTCTTACTATAAATGAAAATGACATAATGTATACACCACGTTAAAGCAATATAATAATAGATGTCATGGTAGTATGATGCTGTCAGTACTATAGCCTGCTCATTTTTATAGTTATTTTAGTTACCATGTTGCTGACAATGTGTGAAGAGTGTTCTCCAAAAAATGATACAGTGCATCTAGCACATTTTATTGTTCTGCTTATTTCCTTGTATTATAACACAATGGAATGCCATGACACCGGATTCTTTGAAGAGATATGGATCACTGAAAATCAGTATGTCATTAGGATTGTTTGCTATGTAGATTCTCGACAGCAGTGAACGTGTTAATTTGAACTGCGTATGATTTGATATTTTATTATATTTTGTTGCTAATTATTCAATCACACCTGAAGTTTCTCTGAGAGTTATCAAGGTTACTTGATATGATAATATATTCACAATAAGTGGAGTAATATATTCAAAATAATTCAATCTAGTTATTAAGGATAACATTATTGTTTATTATGTTTAATAAAATTTTACCTTATTTTCTTTATCCAGTATAGCATGATAGTAAATAAATCAATCCGTTTCGATCAATTATTTTATCTTAACCCTCCGGTACTATGGTGCGGGTCAGATCTGACCCGAGCCAAATACTTTTCTGTGCTACCCCCGCTACAATGGCCAGACTGTTGAGCGGTCTCAGCTATCTTTCGAGTCAGTCACCCGACAGGTGTGGACGAGTACGGTGTCTCATAGGTATGTTGCATTTTCGGATAATTCTTACTTCATTGAAACTTGACTCCTTGACTCCTCATCAAAAGAAAAGAAAAAGATGCAATATTGTTACTTGTGTTGGAAAGGACAAAAAGGGCAACAAGATTTGTGTAAAATGTAGAAAAGTATTGTAAAAAATATTTTAGCTGCCACCGGGATATGAACCAGGATCTGTTCCTATAGATAAATTGAGTATCTGTATGTATATCTTTCTAATTGATGCATTTAATTTGTATTAAAATAATACAGAATTATGTTCTAAAAAAATTACAACTTCACAATTAATAATGTGTTATCTTTAAAATTATTTTATCCTTACCTACAAAGCGTGGCAATTATAAATAGATATGATACAAGCTTGACAGCATTTTGTTTTAATAAAGAACCTTCGGTTATACATTTGTGTTAAATCTGTGATGTGGTTGCTTGGTCTAGCAATAAAACACTCGCACCTAGTGATCAAGTAGTTGGGTGTTAGAGTCTTATCTCGGCCGACTGCCAAGTTAGTTCTATTTTGATAACATAAACATATTTAGAAATAGTAAAAGATATGATATATGTATATTCTGTCTATGTAAGAGTACATTCAATAACTTCTTATTATAAAATCACTTTTTATGGATGTTAATCTCCGAAGTCAGAATTTCTTATGTTGCGTAGGCATGAATATAGCTACTCACTACACAAATTTTTCCACGTGTCATTGTGATAGAATAAACAAACAAATAATGTTTTTGAAAGATTTGTTAACACAGTTATTAGATATTAAAGTGTTTTTTATTTTCATTTTAATACCTCACACTATTGTGCTTTTTACTATAATTTTCCCTAAGTACCTACTTAATATAACGCACACAGTTCTTCTTCTTCTTTTAAATGGGCAATCCACCCTTCAAAAGTGATTTGTGCCATTAATCAACTTAAAAACTATATTTTAAAAAAAAAGTACAATAATATTATAGAATAGGAAATACTATATTACAAGTCAATACCATTGTCATTCAAAAAACCCTGCTATTGTATAGATTAAACATGGCGAGTTAAGGGATATAAGATGACAAAAGTTAACTGGGAGCTGAAAATTACCATAAACGAGACCACTGTAAAAAAAACTTGTGATATGCAATGGACAGGTAAAAAAGACACGGTCATGGGTTTCCTCCTCGGCACCACACTCCAACATTGGGGAATCTGTCAAGTTCAATCTGAACAAATGAGAGGCCACCTGACAATGCCCAATTCTCATTCCAAAGATATTTAATACTGTTCTTTTGGAGACTTTCCTTTTGGAAAAAAAAGGAGTGCGGGAATGCACACAGTTAAAATGTAAGTATTTCACACTTTATACCAGTAGCAGAATTCAATTTTTTTAGGAACTGGTCCCTTTTTTCTTATTTACATCCCTAATTTTCTTTGCCTATGGAATTAGTCATGTTAGATTGAGATTTTTGATTTCAAATTGATGGAAAAATTTACAGATTTGTCATTACTAAGATTATCTGGTAATTCAGGACAGATATTCTATTGAAAACACACGCATACTCCATGGAAAGGATACGTTAGATGAGGAAAAACATGAATATAATTATTCAGGAAATTCACATCTGCTGTATAATATTTTGGAAATATGAACTATATAAATTTGCTGTAACAAGATAGACAACATAAACGAAACATGTTCATTTGTATCAAAATTAATGATTTTATCTTGCAGTAAGTAACTAAAATTCAATCCACTTAATTAAGTGGCAATTTTCTGATGTGAACCATAGAATTGTGAAAGTTTTTATAAACTATACTAAAGTTTCAAAAACAATACTGCTTATGATGCTGAAATGTGTAAAATATTGTAAATATGAATTAAATACATTAATTAGAAAGATATTCATATAAAATCAGCTTTATCGAAAAATATTGTTGTCGCGCCACCGGGATTCGGACCTGGATCTCTTTCCAAACCGGGGAAGGTGCATTATCCAACTATGCTACAGCGACAATATTTTTAGTGACAAATTTTCTAACCTATATGTTACCTTTTTGATATTAATAAATTTAATCGTTCCATTATTTGAAAGAGATCCAGGTTCGAATCCCGATGGCGCAACAACAATAATTTTCGATAAAGTTGATTTTATATGTATATCTTTCTAATTAATATATTTAAAATATCACAGAGCTATGTTATGAATAATTACAACTTCACAATAAGAATGTGTTCTCCTAGTGATGAAAAATATTTATTTATGAGAAAGATAATCGCCAAATCTGTGCAGAAAATGGTGAGTGATATTTTATTCAATATATTATTTTCTCTATATCTATAAGATAGACATGAAGTTGACTGCAATCAAATCAAGCAAGATAGATTGTATTCCATAAGCAAACATATCAGTTTGACCATAAAAATACAGATGTCATTAGTTATGGTTCTTAGGATTGAACCATTTATTTTTCAATTTGTATCACATCAGATTTTATTCCTTCATTTTTATGTATAATTTATTCTTAAGTCTTCTGTCATATCTGTAATATGTCATACTTTTCTCAATTTTACATTACAAATATATAACATAACCTTTCGTTTGCTCACTATCAAAAAAGAACCCACAAAATAATATTTAAAATTGAGAAAATTATTAAAAAAGTCATTTGAATTGTCTTAGATTTATTTAACTACATTTAATAATTGTGTTAAATAATATATTCCATATGGCACAATGAGTGTTGGACAATCTGACGAACATTTGGCAAGTCAGAAATATCACCAGGTTCACTAAGGTGAAGATTGTTACAACATTAGTCTTTCCAATCTTTCTGTATGAAGATTAGAGATGTGGTGCTGGCAGTGGTGCGAATCTTATTGACAGTTCTTAGGATAATGAATAGCATCCATTTTACAAAAAATAAATGCACACATTGGAGTGTCATAAGACATATGAATACAATGGTCGAACTGGAGGCAGAGTTAAAGATGGCTGAATAGATGGATGCAGCTAATGGCTCACTGAACTAAGTCTTCAAGAATGCTGCAGATCAGAGGCGGATTTTTTTTATCACTCTTATACAATCACACGCAATAATTATTAAAGCAATCGAATTTTACTTAATATGCTTGTTCCGCACAGCTACGGGACCGCGGAGCGCGGCAATCGCGGCTCGAGAAAGCGCCGGGCGAAAAGTCTTTCTTTTTCGCTTCACGGGAATATTTCGCCCGGCACTCCGCGCCGCTGGAATCCCGACGCCCCTGCACGCGGCGACCAGCCGGGTGGAGGGGGGATAACGGGCCAAGGCCCGCCCCCGGCGCCGGCAAAATTATGAACCAGTATTTCTTTGAATAACTTAGTGTATAAAATTATTATGTATATAAACAATAATGTAATAAAGAGAGTTTTGAAAGGGCGATCGCCCGGAGATAATATTATGCACCTTAAAAATCGTTTAGATGGTTAAAACGGATTTTTAAAGTTTAAGGTGCATTAATTAATTCCCCGGGCCATCGCTCAAGGTAAAATATATCAGGCATCGCGAGGAGGGCTAAACTCTATATAAAAAAGTACTCGCGATGCCTGAGAGTTATAAGACAAAAATGTAAGAGGCGTTTTTGAAGCGCAAATTGAAATCTGCCGTCCCGTACGGGACGACAGAAAAAATGACACAAGTTGCGGAGTTTGGCCGCCAGGTGGTGTCGGCGCTGGACCAAATCAGGGTGGCGCGGGGAATGTCTGCGCCCCCTGATTGGTTTTCAGCCTCACGAGGAAGCCTTATGCTCCCAAAGATGATTCTCTTGAATAAATAACGGTCCAGCGGCTGCAAAGATCACTTCCCTCGTTTGCGCTTGCACCGCTGGACTTCTCTGACGAACGACGTGTTTTATTCATCTCCGCTTTGACCCCGACTGGACTTCCTGGATTTTTGACCTTTGCTGTGATATTTGGAACCGATCCTGGAAATTTCTACGACTTTGGCTGCTACACTGGACGACGATTTTGAACCCCCCTGGACCACTGCACGCCGCTGCAGACGTCGACGTTCGAGCACCAGAGCGAACCGGCGAGCCACCCCTGCACGATTCTACAGTCTTGTTTCCCGTGCGGAACAGTGCTTATCTCATTTCGTGGACATGAGCGATTATTCTCAGACACTTGGGAATACAAAATTCGAAAAGGTCCTGCCAAAAACATCGAAAAAAATATTTTAACAATATTTGAGTATGTCCAAGAACACACAATTACTGTATTTTTACCTACAGAGGCAATGTTATTAAGAAAAATTATGGATATCTCATAAAGACTCAAATATTGTTAATATAATATACTGTTCTAAATAAGAAATATATAAAATTGACTTTTCAGGCGTATTCTAGTGTAATTAATATGGGTAACTTTAATAAGAACGTTATTGGTTTATTTTCAACTTTATTTCCAAGGCACGATCAGACTACGCAAGGCACACGGCAAAGGCAGTATGAAGAGTGCTTTATCTCCGAAGTTAGTTGCGCGTCCTTCCTTCTCGCGGCAATCTCTTGTAGTGGTTATCCTGGGATGCGGTCTTTGAGTATATGGCGCGTAACAATAGCTGTCATATTTCTAAAAAATAAGATTCTCATTAGTGACATCTATGTTGTTTCAGGAGAATGAATATTAAACTTCAAACGATAGATGGCGACAGCGAAGTTGTTGTAAAATACTTGAATAGTTTCTACATGGTAACACACGCATATATATATAACTTCCAAAATCAAATAGAGGTTTATTATGGGTAGAATTGGTGAACGTTACATTGTATAAAGTGATCACATAAGCCAGCCGAAGACAGGTCGTAAGTCTAATTCAAATGTTTATTAGAATTATTAGAATTTTACGTTTTTTCTACACCCAGAGCGGTGCCATTGCATAATATTTTCTTTCTAGTATTAATTAATGAAATATAACCGCGCTGGCGCGACCCTAACAAATGAAGGGTTCAAAAGAATACCACATCTTGATGATGCATTAATGGTTAAATAAAGATCCGCGGATCATCCCAGTTGTTGCATCACGCGCCAGCGGCTACGCGTCCACACTGCCCACGGCGGTGCTGACTGCAGACGATGGACAAGAAAGTGAATGCTCATTACAGAAGTCGGAAACTGTTCCCAGAGGAATACCGTAGAGTAAACCAGTATCACTGCCACTTTGTGGAAATGTGTCAGGGGTGAACTGGGTTGAAACTGAACTGTGGATATTTTCTTACAATATTTTGTATTTTAATAGTTTTAAATGTAGTTTCGACAACCAACGTCATACATTACAACCCAAATGTTAGTAGAATGAAGATTATATTCAGTTAACAGGCAGATTTTGGAACATATAGAGAAAATCCATGATGAGATAGTCCTGGCTGCAGAACTATGAATAAAATATCTAAGCCACTTTAAGAATTTTCTTCATCTAGTGCTTATCTGGTTATTATTAACGTTAGCGATCATATTGGAGTGATTTAAACCGTTATTGTGACTAATTGTTTTCGATTTTAACGGTGATCGGTAACTGTACTTCTTCGAGCAGTCACTGGTAAATCTCTTACCAGTGATTGCTCGTCAAATCTCAATTATCAATCATTGTTACAATCGTAATCAGTCACAATAACGGTTTACCATCACTATCATATTGAGATGCAAGGTTAGGTTAGGGTTTTAATTGTTATAAGGATTTCTTTTTCGTAAGTAAGTAATTTCTTTTTCCTTTTGCATTAAATTCATTATATTATATAACCCTGCCAATCCAGTTTATTTTTAGAAACCGTCTGTAGATCCACATCTTAAAAGTTTCAAATCTCTTTAGCATTGTTTCAGTGCGTATCGCTGATTCTATTCCATATAAAAATATAGAGAACAACTAGCATTGAATAAATCTCACAGGAATCTCTTTTACTGAATTAGCATCAATGAGATGGGCGAAAAAAACTCATCCGTTCATCTGTTTTTGACACTGAGCCACTATAATTTAAGATAATCTCTTTCTACCTACGTCTCTGTTGCCACATTCCTCCACATTATAAGTTATATCATTCTTAACTACATTACACTTCCTCATATTTTATCTATGATTTTTAACTATCTATTTATTTATTTATTTAATTCTTAACATTGTGCATATATAAGCACTCCTTATATAAGCTCTAATATAAACAAGATTAAAGTATTTTCTTTCACTAAAACTTATCTTTTATATATTTAGTCAGTTTCATCTAAAATCTATTCAATTTCTCTTCCTTTCTTAATTTTTTTGGGTATTTTATTAAAAAAAATCATCGCTCTATACATCATCGATTTCTGAGATTTGGCCATCTTCCTGAATGGCAGTCTCAGTCTATCCCTTCCCCTCGTACGATGCTCGTGCTCACGCTGATTCGCATTAATTTTTCGTGTGAATTCCGCTGATATTTTCTTATTGACGATTTTGTAAATAAATACCATTGTATTAAAATATATTTTCTGCCTAAAGGTCATCATATTCAGATCTGAATATTATTATTCTCGTAGATTTATTTTGCAACACTGACAATTGTTGCATTTCTTCTTCGTTAGCCAGAAACAAAATGCTGCTGCAGTAGTTGGTGTGAGGAATCAGACTCAGTACTAATAGATCTTCTGATCCTTCCCAGAAGTGAGATTTTCTTAGCAATCTTTTCAGTCACGTATCTTGTATTTTGCTATAAATTCAATTTTGAATGTATTATGACTGCCAAATATTTTATTTCAGTCACTTCCTTCAGACTTTCACCATCTATGATAATTTTTGGTGTGATTGGTATTTTTTTTATTTCCAATGTTCGTGAATTGTGTTTTGTTTACATTTAGTTTTAATCTATTTTTTTCAGCCATATTGATATATTGTTTGTTATATCGCTATTGATTATGTTATTGGAAATATTATATTATATATCGCTATTGGATAGATTATTGGACTTAGATCTGTACATGTACGGGTACATGACAAGATGTAAGTGTCATTGCCAGTCAGAAAAAAATCGAAATATTCGCCAGTGTTTTTAATATCTCTAGGTCAAGACAACTTAAATGTTAGATTTTTTACATATTCAATGACAGTACAGAATGAAGAAATAAGAAAAGAATGTAAAGCTGATGTTAGTATAGTGATTAAGATTAAGAAAAGATCACTTAGGTGGTTTGGTCATATGGAAAGGATGAATGAGGAGAGAATGGTAAGAAAGATATATGACGCAAGTGTTGATGGAACCAGAAATAGAGGACGTCCGCGGAAGACTTGGCACGACCAGGTAAACCAGATAATGGAGGATAGTTCTGTTAGAAGCCTCAACAATCGGCGAGCTTGTATGACAAGATGTATGAATGTGGATGAGGCGAGAATTGTATGTCAGGACAGAAGAGTGTGGCGCTCTATCCTCTCTGCCTACCCCTACGGGGAAACGGCGTGATGGTAAGTAAGTAAGTAAGTAAGTAAGTATATATATATATATATATATATATAAAGAGTTTTTCAATAGGGACACTCAAACTTTCTTTCAACAGGGACAAGAAACTACGCCATATTTCTTCAATTTTTTTTGAGGTTAACACTCGTACTTAGTTGGCAAATCATCATGGAGCAGTACACATCGGAGCAACGCTTGCAAATTATTCAAATCTACTACCGAAATTCGCGTTCGCTCACCGCAACTTTAAGAGCATTACGACCATTTTATCGTCGTCATCACGTCATCACACCATACATCCATACAAGATCCAGTTGACACAAGAACTAAAGCCGCTTGACCATTTGAAGCGTCGCCAATTCCTCAATTGGGCTGCACAACAATTTGAAAATGATGCTGAATTCCATCGAAAAATCATCTTTAGCGACGAAGCTCATTTTTGGCTCAATGGATATGTAAACAAGCAAAATATGCGTTATTGGGCAGGCACCAATCCACACGTGCTTCACGAAACACAATTGCATCCCGGAAAAATCACTGTTTGGTGTGGATTACATGCCGGAGGTGTCATTGGACCATATTTTTTGTTGATGATGCTAATCGTCATGTTACTGTGAATGGTAATCGTTATCGCTCCATGATAACTGATTATTTTTGGCCTCAATTGCAAGGTATGGACTTGGCCAATATGTGGTTTCAACAAGACGGCGCTACCAGTCACACGGCACACGCAACAATTGACTTATTGAAAACCAAATTTGGTGAGCGTGTTATTTCGCGAAATGGACCAGTTCAATGGCCGCCTAGATCATGCGATTTAACACCATTGGACTATTTTCTTTGGGGCTATGGGCTATGGGCTTAAATCTTTGGTCTATACCAACATGCCGGCGACGTTACAAGAGCTAAGAGAAAATATTGAACGCGAAATTGGTGCGATTCGGGCCGAATTATGTGAAAAAGTGGTGGAAAATTGGATTCAACGATTGGACTTCTGCATACGTGCCCGCGGTGGTCATGCGAGGGAAATTGAATTTTATGCATAATTGCCACTAAATGTACTTCAAAACATAATAAATTTTTTTTAGATATATTTATTCGTTTTTGTTTTATTTTAAAAAAAAGTTTGAGCGCCTTTAATGAAAAACCCTTTATATACTAAATATATACATATATATTATACTAAATATATATATATAAATATATACTAACTAAATATATATATAAATATATACTAACTAAATATTTATATAAATATATATATATTTAGTTAGTGTATATATATATATATATATAATTTGAAATGAAGTGTATATTGTCATTGAGTAAGAAAAAACATACATTAACGAAATAGTACGAATTTACAAATAGTCATGTTTACGTTTGTTTGTAATAACTGATACATCTTTTCTTCGTTCAATAGTTGTTATTTGTTCATTTTCTTGACCTACTCGTGTAATTTAGAACCTCTCCATTGGCAATGTAATCTACCAAGTAGATCTTTATCAACTCAGGCACATTTCAAATGGCCCTAGCCAGTGGCGTAAATACTCCAACGTTCGACAAGGGCCGCGTCTTTCAGTACTTTTGGCACTACTATTACTACTGATGGTAAAATTGTTATTTAAACCGTTATTTTTACTGTTATTGTGACTGTGATAGTATTCGATTTTAACGATGATTGATTAGCGTCATTCTTCGAGCAATGACTGGTACACTAGAAAGTAAGCCTTCGACAGTTAAATCTCAGTTACCAATCATCGACACAATAACAGTCACGTAACGGTTTACCATCACTAACTATTACTATAATAGTTATATATATTTTGGTATATTATTCCCAGCGCCAATATGGACAAAAATAGAATTATAAAATTTAAAAACTAATGTGTCGGGTTAGGGACCAGACCATCGCTGTAAAATGACTAAAGGGGCTTTTTTCTTTTGCTAGTACACAAAATATACTTTAGTTTTTTTTAGAATATTATAGAAGACAAATTTTGTTCGTAATATTTAAACGGATAAAACTGCCTATTTCATATTTTGACATCTTATATATTGTACAATACATATACAGGGGGGCCATTTGCTTTTACATTTTGCATTGGGGTTCAATTTTTGTAGTTACGCCACTTGCATTGCTCTCTAAAGACTGGTTGTTTGATCAACAGTAATTTTTTATTGTATCAACTTTTTACCATCGCCCGTGGTAAAAAACGTCTGCGGGTTGTTTGATCGTAAAGTTTACTATTGTCAAAGTTAATCCCGCCTAATAGTGTGGCAATGCGAATAATCATCAAGTATCTGAGAATTTTATTTATTTTAAATATTCACTATTGGCAATTGTATGCTTTATCTCTTCTTTTTCTGTATGGCTGAGAAGCCCTATTTTCGAACCGCACAATTTTAATTGTGTCAGACCTCTTCTGTTTGCAAGTTTCTTCTGTACAATGTACTTTTTGGCGCCATTGCTTTATATATGGCTTTATTCACTTTAGCGTTCGAAATCTGTCACTTTTCTGGCAAAAATCTTCAGTCTATGTGCTAATACAAATTCAACAGCGAGATCATCATCGGACGATCTCTCATCACTAAAATACCGGGATATTGAATGATTCATTCTACCACTACTTTCAATGTGACAGATGACTTTGCAGTGCATACAAGCAAAATAGCTGTGCATTACTAAAAATGTTGGGAAACAAATATAAATTAAATAATTGGATTAACATAAACGAAAACATTATTTTACAATAAGCGCCATCTGTATACCAGTAGAGATTTTAATTAACTCAACCCATGGCGCTCTTTTGTATTCGCCGCTTCGAAATATTTACATTACTCTCTGTTCTGTTTTTAAGCTAATGAATTACTCAAGTCATATAAATGGCTATTTACTGAATTGAAAATTCTTTTCGGTTGATCCGTTTTGTATGGAGTCGTAACCTGTGCTGTTTTTTAACATAATGATATTAGAAAGGGTTACAACTGCGTACAAATCATTCAAGTGTCTACTTCCTCTTTTATTAATTCGCCGTTCTTTGGGTTCGTTCGCATCCTTTTTTTATATGGGTAAGAAGGTATTATTTTACGTTAAAACTTAAATTTTAAAAACACTATTAATAGTACTCTAAAATTATAAATAAATACATGGTAGGGTCATATAAACGACGGATTTACTTTATCTAAAGATATTGGTTAAACAAAAGTACATATATCGTATTATGTATGACTGTATAATGTCATTGGTAACAGCATAACCTAAATCTATACCTACTGCACGCCACTGCCTAACACTTAACGTTAAAATGATAGAAACGAATATGTAGAAATATATCAAGAAAGTCCATTCGAACCTGTAAGATGCAAAAAATATTGTAGCAATACAGTGGACAACCTCTTGACTTGACACGGCCGACGAGAGTTGCTGACCCCTTCCGCGGGATTAGAATGCGAATATGGCTACAGGTATTAATTAATCAAATGACTGAAGATTCCCCGACTCGGGCTCGTTACACAATCTTTTTAATCATTATTATCCAAGTTACGCCGAACGGTGAAGAGATGCGAATTACAGGGGGAATATGCCGTGACGCAAAACCAAACACCACAATATAATGAGAATTTTGATGGTTCGAAATGAGAGAGGCTTGTTGTATTCGAGATCTTTGATATCATAATTTAATTGATATGGTTTGACCAGTCTACTGTGGAGTGATCATAACCAACATGATAGTCAACGTCCGTTGAATGCTGTGCCATAACTATAAAAATTGGACGCTGATGCAGAATGGAAACAAGAGCCCCCTAAATAAGTATTGTGTATGAGATATGCGAATAATAATACTGCGCGGTTTATGCAATAAATAATGAAAGTAAGAATTTTTTCTTAGAAAGCGATCACTCTGTGGTTTGACATGTTAGATTAAATAAAACAATCGCTCTGTGTAAAACCACGAATTTTATTAAACGCCAACCGATTTCGCTTAGCTCAAGCTTCTTGCCAACCATATTATTGAAAAAAAAGATTAATTTAATAATAGCACAGGGGTAATGATATTAATATCCCCCATAAAAACAGGTCTGGCCTCTGGTTAGTTATTATTGTTATATTATTGTTGTGAGGCTATTATATATGTAGGAGTTCCCTAGAAAATGGTTTAAAAATTGCCATTTATCTGCTTTCAGAAGATAGAACTGTAGTTTCTCCATCATAATCATCAACCCGTCTTCAACCTTCTCATTCATCTTCATCCATCCATCCTCATTGCCTGCCATTCTTATGACATCGCTCCATCAAACTCGAGGACGACCCGTACTCGGGCCCTTAGTTTGTTGTGACCTTTTGACCTTTTTGTATCAAAATTCTTACAACCATTTTCTTTCTACTAGTGTTATATAAACGTGTAAAATTTTGTAGTAGTTTAGAAAATAAAAATAATATTATAGGTACTTTAGCAGCATTTAACAACAACTATTGATTCGAATATAAATATGATCTAACGCGACCGCAATCAGGAATCTATTTAATTTTTGTTTAAAACCTCTCTTATCCATTTAACTCCAAACACACCGTTAATTACTGATCTGAAAATGATTTTAAATTTAGTTGAATTATATTATTGATAATGGGAAGATGTTCCCGAAAATGTTCTAACGTTTAATACAATAAAATATAGTGTAATAAAACAGTGCGTCAACTCAATTTATAAAATAATCATGGAATTCCACAAAGTTTCACCAAAAACCGTTACATCTTTATTGCTATTAAATTAATTATTGCTATACCAAAACGGTGAACGCACTTCTACGAATAGGAATAGGTCCAGGTTCGAATCCCGGTAGCAACTAAATATTTTTTCTTAGATTAATTTAATTTGTATTATTATTTTAAATCATATAGCGACATATTTGTAAAAAAAATCACCTCTCGGCCAACGAAATACAAAAATTATTATTCAAAACTTTGAAGCTACTCGAGTTTGATGTAGATCTCAGATGATATCTTATTGTTCAAAGATTGAGAAGGAATTATTGATCTTTGAAGGGACGAATTCAGCAGTTCAGAGAGCTATTTCACTAAGATCTGACCCATCTATATAGTTGCAGATCGCCCACTCTTGACTACCGGTTATTTTAAGATTGTCTATACAGTCAAACATCAATATTAAATCTGTTATATTTGTGGTGTTGTGCTTGAACATTTCATTTGTTCATAAGTGGCAAGTGTTGGAGCTTCGAAATCAAATATCAAGTGGTTGTAATGAATGCCCAGTTCCTCTCTCTTCATGGCAGCACTTGGTATTCCACTTGCACCTTACCTGCCAACAGTTACATAACGATGCGTCTGCTTCTACCTCTTGCACAACGTGTGCATGGAACAAGATTCTATGTAAATACCTGTAAAGACACTTCCTTTCTATCAGGTCAAATGCCACCTGTGTAAGGCAAAGAGTTCAGCGAGACATTTTAGCAATTGGCCTATTATTCAGGCGCTTATACGAACAATGCTATTGTAAGATTGATGATGTGCTTCCTTAAATAATGACGTGACGGACTAACTAACTATTATGTAGATTCATGGACACGTCATGTGAAAGTGTAATAGACAAAATAAATGTAAGATTCTGTAGCGTTACTTAAAAAAATTAGGCCCCAATGTAAAATAGAAGGGCCACCTGCGTGTTATATATTCTAACTTGTGGAAGTTTATCGCCTCTACAATCTGCACGCACCCTGCATATATCCACCTCAAAAACACGCCCGGTACCGACACCCAATGGACAACAATACAACGCGCCGCAGCCACCCAGGGAGCCGACCCTAGCGTGTCACTAGTTCACTAGCAAAGAATAAACATCGTTCTACTTTTTTATTGTTCTTGGCTATACACACGCTGTGCGCGCGCAAAAGATTTGTGAGCGCTGGGTGTAATTATTTGGGGATACTCGGACGCTCACACATGTAGTTCTAATCCTTCAACACATTAAATAATACATCTTTTAAATCCCAAAGATTATTTGTTATACAATATTAATGAAATATGGAATCCTTATATTGAAATCAAATGCCATATCGAACAACCTATGAAAATTTCTTTATGAAAAACATGTTCTGCAGTCATGAACTCAGCCTCAGATGCTATGTGTTCTCAATATTATTTTATAGCATGGAAACATGAACACTTATAGAAAAAATGATAAGGTGACTCGAAGCATTTAAGATGTGGCTCTACAGAAGATCAGTGGATGGAGTTACGAATGAAGATATCACGAGGAGAACACATTCTTATTGTGAAGTTGTAATTATTCAGAACAGACGGTCTGTGATATTTTAAATATTAATTAAATGTATTAATTAGAAAGATATACATATAAAATCAATTTAATCGAAAAATATTGTTGTTGCGCCACCGGGATTCGAACCTGGATCTCTATCCAAAACGGGGAAGGTGCATTATCCAACTATGCTACAGCGACAATATTTTTAGAAAATAATTTACAAATTTTCTAACCTATATGTTACCTTTTTGATATTAATACTAATAATAATTTAATCGTACCATTATTTGAAAGACCCATCTGCCTTATTTTTACCGAATGTCAAATACCTTTGAGTAATCTGCTAGCAGACGCCAGAAATAATGGAACTATTAAATGTATTAATATCAAAAATGTAACATACAGGTACGAAAATTTGTCGCTGTAGCATAGTTGGATCATGCACCTTCCCCGGTTTGGAAAGAGATCCGTGTTCGAATTCCGATGGCGCAACAACAATATTTTTCGATAAAATTTATTTTATATGTATATCTTTCTAATTAATACATTTAATTCATATTTAGAAAATGTTATGGCTCGGATGAATAGAGAATAACAATAAAAATTCGTTAACCTCAATATCATATCTTACGCGGACGGCACTGTGATGATCATAAAAGGAGAACCGCGGGAGGATAGAATGAGGATACCAAATACTAATGTAAATGTATTGAAAATAGTTCGACCAAAATTGTCTCTCGCTAAATAACTGAGAAAACATATTTTATCCCGTCTTCTTTAAAAGAAAAAAATGTCGAAAACTATATTACTATTAAAATACATTCATCGCAGTGTGTAAATAAAAAATAATGCATATTTATCCACAACAAACAAAAATAGTAAAACGAACAAAATATGATCACCAAAGTAAGAAAACTTATTTACATAATTATTAGATTGAGAAACATCCAATCATCTAGAATGATTAAAACAATTTATTTCTCTCTTGCCCAATCTATTATACAATACAGTATAATCGGTTGGGGAGGAGGACTTTCAAACCATCAATAATTCCAATTTTGCTCCTTATAATAATAACTCCTTAAGGATTCTCGTTTAAATAAAGTCTTCAATTGTTACAAATTCACAAAAATCAGTAACCGACCCGGAGATCGCGTGGCAACTTAGAAATTCCAAATTGAAAACCTATTATGCCTATCAAGGTATACATTTTTTTAATACCCTCACATATAAAATCAATACAGAAAAAAATATAAACAAATCAAACAATTATTATAAAACTACAACAGCAATTACAAGTTCTAATTTATTTAAATAGTTAACTATTAATTATATTTATGTATGTGTATTTAACAATTTATATCTTACTTCTATACCTAACTTTACATTATTTTAAACTAAAATGACTACTTCTCAATTCAAACACGAAAATTGATTTCTCTATTGAGTTATGTAATTTCGTAAAAAAAAAAGGATAATTATTTCAAGTTATCTATAAAATTATGTAATAAAATTAGTGTAATTTTTTTTTTTAAATTTAAAAATTACACTATTTTGCATCTTAAAATGCAGGAAAAGATCGCTGGAAGTCAAATGCCTGGAAGAAGGAGAACAGCATATCTGAAAAACCTGAGGCAATCGTTTGGCCGGTGTACTCGTACTGCACTCGTGTTGAACGAATGAGGCACGAAAAGAAGTAGAATATCAACAGGCTGTTAATCAGCCTGTTGGATAGTCCTAGTAAGGTACAATGTGAAAACCGAATTTCCAGATCAATAGAATGACTCATATATGTTTTTGTTGTAACACAGGTGAATATATTATAATATAACGTGATAAACATAAGATACAATTATATTGCTATTAAGTATATTATTCATAATTTATTGTGTGGAATGAGTAGACTCCACCTGGTTACTTTGCTAGACTGCCGTCTGTGTTAAAATAGACAATTTTTTTCGTGCTGTTGTGGTGTTATTTAATTCAAGGAAGATAAAGATTCGACAGAAATAAAAAAAATAAAAAAATGTAGTGGGAGTGTTGTAGAACTAGTGAATTATTAGTGTAGGCGCTGTATAGTGATAATGTTAGAATGTTGGATAGCGATGCTTCTAACTGATCTCTACCCGATTGGATTTTTGTAATTTTTTTGGAAGTGAACGTTTTTCAGTTGGTACAGTTTCGGAACTAAGAACATGTAGAGAATCTTTGATAAATTATCATGTAACGTTTAAAATGATAAGGGTGGTGTACGATAAGCGGTATTCTTGAATCTATTATTAATTATCAGGTGTCGGTTTAGTCAACAGAAAGTTCAATCATAGTCATAAACAGTAAATAATTTAATGGCGATCGGAATATTGTCATGTCCTTACTTCCCTTATAAAAACAATAACTTCGTCACTATGAGACATGTACAATATGTGAAATAAAACTAGTTTTAAAATGTTAAGAATGTACAAATAATAAAATATATCTACAACACATTAAATTCTAATATTAAAAATTGCATTGTATACTTATACGACAATTTGACACCACACTCTAAAATTTGTTGCATTTCAAAAAAGTTTTGGGGGCGCCTGGTATCGATCCTGGTAGGCAATGGTGAAAATGAAACACAATTATAAAAATTATCCAGCACGCTATTTCGTGACGAACTTCGCTGGGAGACCCGCTGAATAAGCAAAGATAGAAAGAGAAAGAACATAATTCACAAAAATTGTGCATTGTGACCACGGTCAATGGCGTTGGCCGTGAAAATAACAGAAATATTGGGACTGTTTTGAAAACATTAAATATTGTTATTTACGAGGTGTCGTTAAAGTTTGATTAATGGCGACATGTTCTAACCGTTATTAATTATCGAATATTCTCGGCGAACATTCTAGAAAACATTGAGCAATGCGATATTCGGTAACTGATATCGCTTTCGGACATTTGTTCACTAATTGTTCTATTTTCTAACAAACAGGGCTTAAATTTCTAATAATCAGTCTGCATTGAGCGCAATCGCTAACTTTCAAGAGGCGACGGGGATAGACGGACACACTGTGCAGGGTCAGACAACATATTTACGTGGCAGACCTAAATTCGTGGTAAATTTTTTTTATTGGAATATTTATTTTTAACGTTTTACGTAGTATTATACACAGGAAACTTGAACAAGGGGTTGGGGAAACGGGTTGTATGTAAGAAGAGTGAAAGGAATGGTACGGGGACAGGACGTTAAATTCTCAAGGACCAACTAGACACCAGGAAGAACACGACATAACTGGATTTCTTTCAGCTGTGATTACGGGTCTCCTGAATTTCAGAAACAAACTTCTACGATTGCACGAAGCACTTTACCACACACAATATCAATTGTAATAAATTTAGACATGCACAGCGAGAAACCGAACACACAAATGTAATACTAATGGTACTTCAAGTTAGTGTAACGAGCTCGCTATCGCTCTTCTTACGCACAGTTAAAAATTCATAAATAAGTCGTGCTCTGAGGTATAAGGTCAACATAATGGAGCATCTGGACACGCACACGACTATCAGCGATCTGTGGACTTATATATAGATAAATATCGAACATAGTTTATTTATTTATATATTAATATATTATTAATCAGAAAGAAATACATATAAAATCAGTTTTATCGAAAAATCAGAGTGTTTTCTCCTTAATAATAAATATATAAGTTGTATCAATGTGTCCAAAATTTAATAAAAATTATTTGTTAATTCTGGCGTCTGCCATCAGTTTACTCAAAGGTATTTGAAAGTACGTAAAAACAAAGTAGATGGCTTTCAAATAATGGAGTAATAGATGTATTAATTCAAAGAGTGTTACATAATACTGTCGCTGTAGCATAGTTGTTAATCCACCTTTTCCGGATTGGAAAAGAGATCCAGGTTCGAATCCCGGTAGCGCAACAACGGTAGTATATCTTTATAATTAATACATTTAATTAGCATATTAATATATAACTAATGTCTCTATCAATCTGTTTGTTTTATTTTAATTGATACAATACCTTCACTAATAATTCACTAGTCCTACAACATTCCCACTACATATATTTCTATTCTATTTTTACTTTTTTATGCATATTTGTAATTCTCTTTTTATTCCTGTCGATGACTTAAACCACAACAGCACGAAAAAAAAACCGACTACTAACTGGCTGGCTAAAGTAGCCAGGACAACGCTGTATATATCAGAGGTGAAGTCTACTCCATCCCATACAATAAACTGTGAGTATAATTATGTCTTATGTTTATTATGTATGTTTATTATGTATTCACCCCTATTAAAACAAAAATATGTATATCAATATGTATATAAATAAATAAATACTTTGACCGATCTAAATCAAATTTTGCGAAGTAAGTAAAACATAGGTACCATCCCCCCTCCCACTCGCCGCCTTATCCCCTAAAATGACTATTACATTACTAGACCAAGCTGCTTTCTAGATATCACGTAGCAAAGCATCTACCACGAAATATTGGCCGATTCGAAGAATTGAATTTTATCGCGAAATTACTTTCGTTTCCCTGATCCTGGAAAAGAAACTGAAACCGTTCGGGGTCAGGAAGATCAGACGTATAAAATTCGTTAAAATATCGACATAAAAATCGATGACAATAAATTAAATTCGATTTCTCGCCAGCTGAATTTGTTTTTGTAAATTAATATTAACGGCCAGCACGTACCTACCTAAGCGTATGGAAAATGAATAATAAATCAAATTGCGTAATACATTCGGCATGTTGTGTACACATCTGCTACATGTGAATGTGTGTATTAAGGAATGTAGTATGGATATTAGGGATAGTATTAAAATATGTCCGATTCAAGTTTTGAATTATTATATTGTGCCACAAGCGCGATGTTGTATAATGCTTGAATAGCTAGTGATCTAGTGGTGGACTCCAGCAAGTTAGTTCTATTTTATAGCACAAGCATTTAGCTTAGTTTGAAAATAGTAAGATGTGACATGTATTCCCTGTACAAATCTCTAAAAATAATTTATTTTTTTATCTGTATTTATTATTAGAATCAGATTTGGGAACGCAGTTTCAAATCCCCGACCAGCTAATAAAAAATAAAAAACAAAACTATAAATTGTATGTCACTGGGCATTACGATTATCATCTTTTATCACAAAAACAAAACCTATAGAATGCAGTAATCTTCTATCATGTGTTGGATAAAGACCTCTCTTAATTATCCTCTCACCCATGATTACAACACCATGAACCATAACAAATGGTAGGTACACACAGGGGCGTGCATTGCATACAAGCAAAAAAGCTGTGTATTACTAAAAATTCTGGGAAATAAAAATCAATGAAATAATCTTTGTCTTTTAAAAGAAAACCCTATAAAATTCTAGCCGTTATTACCCGGATTAGCGTAACCTATGACGTAACCCACGTCTAGCCATGGGTTATTTGCGAGCCATTTGTAACAACTTCGTGTGCATTCTGCTCCGCGATTTGCTTGCACTTAGGTCTTTAATTAACCTAACTTGTTTTTTTAATCCTTAGAATAATTATACTAAACTAAATATTTTTTAACCTAATCTATGTCGGCATCTTAACGTCCACAGATTTTCTACATTTTTCAAACAATTTGTGCTCAAGGTTGCCGTTTTCGAAAAGAATTCTTACTGAAAACTGCATAGAATAACATTTCTACGTATTTGTTTTACTTGACAGACTAAACGTTTTATGTTTTTAGTGTATTCCTACCTATGATTCCATATTTCGGTGTTTGCATACATAGGTTATTTATTATTTGTCAGGCGAGCGAATTTGCATTTTTTAGGATACATATTATTAAGTTAGATTATTACCAATATTAAATGAAATGTCAAAATATAATTATTTCTATATTAAAGCTAATAATCAAATAAATGTTTTTAACACTGTTAATGAAACATTTTTAATCTGTTGTCCGCTGGAGAAATCGTAGAAAATATTTACGGTACGGTACCGAGCAACAAAATAACTAACCTATTTTAAAGTAATAAATTTACAATTATAGTCTATTTTGAAATTGATAAAATTAATTGTTCTCAAAATTAAAAATTGATACGTAGTATACCTATCTATTATATACTTAGTTAACATCGTCTGTAACAGCATAACCTAAGTTTGCGCCTACTGCACGCCACTGAGAATACATCACCATATGTGTGGAATTCCGTTTTTTTAGATATTTTAGGGGTTCGGTACCTAATAACATACATATATTGTTTATTTTAGCTGAAAACCACCCTTAAAATATTCACTTCATTTTACACTTTGCCGCAGGGCAGAAATATTTTAAGTCGCGCATGAAGTGCGAAATGTTCCAGCGACGTTGAGACACGAGCCTTGATACGCACATTCGCTTCATTGACTTGGAAAAGGATTTCGACAAGGTGCGTCAACACGAATTGATTGAAATATTAAAAAATAGCAGGTATTCATGATGATATCTTCGATTCATTGCAAATTTATACTGGGGTCAAGAAGCCAATGTAAGCAGGCGATCAAGTGATATAAAATGATGAAATTCTTCAAGGCGTACAACAAGGTCGTATTTTGTCAACAATTATGCTGAATAGATGTGTGAGGAAGCCCTTCAGAATATTGAAGAAGGAGATTTGCTGACAATTTTCAGTGACACACAAATACTACTAAACTTTATAACGACAGCGTATGTATTGATTTATAAGGAATACCTGCAGTCACCCTCTTTTCTCAGCCATAGCTATTCTGAATTAGCACAGACCACTAGTGATAAATAAACAATCGTGAATGCAAACGATTGTTGAGTGAGTATCTAAAATATGAACGTCACCAATGATTAACTGTAATATTATACTACCATCAACCCACGTGTCTCGAGCGACTCTCGTAAGTAGTACTCTATGTAATGTGAGACTAGACACGGCCGAGCGATCTCCGGGGTCACCGCCGAAAACATCCGACTCGCGATGCGCACGCAACTTTCTACAGGTTAAATGTGTATTATATAAACCGTCGCGATAATACGACAATGCCCTGAGAAAGGTGCTGATGCCAATTTAATTCTCGAATTTGTATGGGAAGATCTCAGCTTTGCGAAAGATCGTGATCAAATTGTGGGATCTGGTTATTATGCAGATGTATTCAATCTAATTCGCGCGGCTTGCATTTTGCACTTCTCCACGGGCTGGCTCGACGTTTTTATCGCCAACGTACACGACAGAAATGGAACACGTATTATCTTCAAACAAACAAAAATGTTAACATAAAAACGAGATCGATATCGTCTGTGAGTGAGAGCAATTTTAATTCACTTACTTCTCTTGTATCGATATTAATGAATTATATATTATAAATATTAAATTAATGTATTAATTATAAATATATACATATAAAATCAATTTTGTCGAAAAATATTGTTTTAGCGTCACCGGGATTGATTTTATATGTATATATTTATAATTAATATATACATATAATGTATTAATTATAAATATATACATATAAAATCAATTTTGTCGAAAAATATTGTTTTAGCGTCACCGGGATTGATTTTATATGTATATATTTATAATTAATACATTAATTTAGTATTTAAAATATCACAGACCTATGTTCTGAATAATTACAACTTCACAATAAGAATGTATTTTCCTTAATAATTATATATTATTTTACAGCCACCTTTTCGAAACGAACTTAGCCCAGATATTTTAGCCGGTTACCTGACCAGATATGTCAACGACTACAGAAAGCTACAGATACAATAATAAATGTGACTGAAATATAGTATATTTATACATGTATGTGTGATAAATTAATTAACATAAATTTCTTCTATTATATGTATTATCTTCATAAAAAATAAACCCAATCATGCTGAAATGAATGCAGTATTATTATTCTTTAAATGCTCAATTTTTCGGAAATATCCACAATATCAGCTAAATCGTATATATGTTCTAGTATATGTCGCTAAAATTTATTATGATTGTGGTTTTTTTGTGGGAAATACTCATGCGGCCATTATTCTTGTGGGCATTTTTCGTGTAAATTATTATTAATGTGGGTTTTTTTTGGGAAATACTCATGTGGCCATTATTATTGTGGGCTTATTTCGTGACCAATTATTACCGTTTATTTTCGTGGGAAATATTATTGTGGCTTTTTAGTGATCGATTATTACTGTGGGCTTTTTGTGGGAAATGTTCATGTGGCCATTATTATTGTGGGTATTTAATTCGTGTCAGTAATTATGATTTTTTTTTGTGCTCATATTTTCACCTCTTTTTCGATTTAGATAGATCGATTCAAAATTTCTTCTACAATTTTGGCAGTACGTTTGTAGATGACTAATGGCGACAGCTGATCTGACGAGAGCAAACGAAAAATAAGAAGTTTCCGGAACCATGCTGTGTAGCATCTGAAAGTAGATCTATCGATTTGGGTACCAGATTAGCTGTGGGAAATACAATAATAAAACAAAAGACTCGGTGTATCTAAATCTAGCGAACTTGCCTAATGACGAGAATTATATTTCAATTTTCGCCATTACAGAGCTGATGAAATGAGAAAGCCAGGTATAGAGCAATTAGTTTTGTCAATAATAGTCTAGTCTTAAGAACCCGATTCAGAAATTTGAGGATCGCACCTGTCGGAAATATGACACGCCTGTGGATTGCAGAAGAAGAATAAAAATATTAATTTATTTTTGCCAGAGTAGTCTTAGTCAATGACGACACACCCGGCGTTATTGCTTTACCTTTTTTGTACCATCCCTGATGGCTCCCTGAAGCTTAGTTGCAGAAGTCACCAGATCCGTCCATCGAGCGGGATCCCTCGACACGTCTAGTACTGCTGGTCTCTTGATTGTATCCATACATCTTGCGATATACCCAAAGGTATATTATTATACAATACATTTCATCTACGTCGGTCCCCCATGTCTGAGGATAGTGATCTCTTTATGACCCTTTTGTCTATACTCCACTTTTCCCAGCATCCTTCATATCTGCGGGCCGTCACCAGAGAAGTGACTGTTACTTTGTGCACTTGGTCGGTCAAGCGAGTGGAGAATCTTTCATTTCATTCAAAAAATTGTCTCAGGTAAATGGTTGAGAGTCTGTCCTTGATATTTAGTTTCTCTTTCTCTTCGTTTTTCGACACGGTACACCACAATAAACATCTCCAAACTATCTTCTCTTCTTGCTTCTTTTTTCTGCTCGTCTCGATGAGGTGGGTAGGGATCGGGTGTCCAATCTTATGTCAGGCCAATGATTGAAAGTCTCTCCTTCGTACGTTACTCCTAGAGAATAGAGACATTTGTGGATCTCACCGAACATAACATGGTATCCAACCTAGCCGAGCCAGCCTATAGTCTCCAGCAACACATCTCAAAGGCGATAATTCGTATTCTCTTCCATGATTCCATTCCACAAAAGCTCGACCTTGATGTTTTGGATGTACCGCGGTCTTCCAAGCAAAATTGTTAATTGTGTTTTTAGATTCGTTGGGGCTTATAACAGGATCGTAATCCAGGACCTAATTTTCTTGGTCCTGTCATGTCTATCGCAGAAGTTCTTCTACTTTTTTTGCTATCAATACTCACGTCTTACCCTCATTTCCTCATAACTAACTTTTATACAAATATTTGAGTATTACTACCAGATTTTTCATCGATGCTTAAAATATGCAATGGCATTTTTACATTTTTACATACATATGTAGTGCCTACTTCCAAAACCCCCTAAAACGACTTTGTGTTTTTGATGAAAACGTACAAAATGTTTGTTTTTATATCAGCATTTTTTAAAGATACAATTTTGTAATGTAATTTTTTTTTCTGTATAGATCGTTCTGGCAGCCATACTGGATGTTAACATCACCATGCGTTGTGATTGCCTGACTTCATTTTATGAGGAACAGCAACTTACACTCTGTCTGCTTTGGGATATTTTGAATATAACCCTGATTTAGAAAATGTAATATCAATGAATTTAAGTGGTTTTTACGAGAAACAATGTGTTATACATGTAGCTGACAAAAAAGTCTACAAAATTGCGTATTTGACTCAAATTATCCAAAATCAATTTTAGGGGGTTTTGGAATTAGGCGCTACATATGTCGACACTCATTTTGTGTTCAAGTACCTATTAAAGTAATCAAACATTATTTATACATGCTCACGATTATTTGTTGTATACAATGGTATTCGTGGTTTCGTATATCATTGCCTAATAAACATGTATGTAAAAAGTATTCATGATTTGATCGGTAATTTCATATCATTAAATGCGATCACAGGAACGAACTAAGCGCAAAAAAAATTCGCTTAAAACTCAATATATATATATAAGAGATTGCATTGAGAAACGAAATTGAAAAGATTACTCAAATGAAAAGGTCATTTATGAGTAAAAATATAATTCACGTTTGCGTAGATTGCGCGGGTTCTGTGTTCTAGTTTGATAGATCGCGGTGGACGTAGATAATACCTAAAAGTCAGAAACATCGCCAGAGGAAAAACAGCGGGTTCTTCCGCACTCTGATGCTCCAACAACACGCATTTTTCTGCATGGTTCGGTGTGCGTCCTGGCTAACACATAGAGGTTGCCCAGAAGACCGCAAGAAGGTGTCTGCTGTCCACATCATCTAGTATATGATTATAATTATCTTGGGTCTAGGATGGAGGATACCAAGCAGAATATGGAAGAAGAATTAGAATTGCGAAAATGTAATATCACAGTACGATAGGATTTGGAGAAAAATACATAGAAAACAAAGGCTGTCTAACACAGACACTTAGACATTGAGAGCTTACTCTGAACATATTAAATGAGGTGCTGAAGTCAAATTCTGAAGACCTGTGGACAGCAAGGCGATACAGGATTCGGGCTAAGGTTACTTGAGATGCATCTCCTAGTACCTAGGCTAATAATCGGAGTGGTGGAAGGTCGGTGATCCATTATATTATACTATTACCACGTTCGAACAGACATCGAAACACGGTATCGCCAATAAAAACAAAAATTACTGTCGAATATTAAACGTTCTATCCGCCACCGGCAGATCAATCGGTGAGCATCAAAGTGTGGGTTAGGCTAAAATGATTACTGCTCACTTACCTCTAGCTGACGACCTTTCTCTTTCACGTGTGGTAAATTTATAATAGTGATGTGTAATTTTGTCTAGAAGGGAATCTAACCTAATTAATAAAAGTGGTTAGCTTAACTGAACTTCAATGCAAAATAATAATTCCATAATTGGAACAATAAATAGGCATAACTTAACCGAATTCCTTTGGCAAGTTTCTCGGATCTGAAGTCAATCCGTGCATGAGCCACACCTGTCGACGCTTCGTGTACGATGAGTAACAAAAGCAATCCCACCTGTTTGGTGGTGATCTGTCGTTCGAATGATTTTACAGTTAACAAATGGGTCGGTCACATAACCGCCCGACGCTTCCATTTGACCCTCCGAGCACAGGATCACGGCATTTTGATCGTTCTTTGATAGGAATATTCGTTCATTTGTTTTTATTTAACAGTTAAGAATCTCCTCTGTTTATGGTGATATTTATACGAGACACCTGCACACAAGACGTTTAAAAACATAGATAACTGGACACAACTTTCACCCTTTCAAGTACCTCGATAGCTATTTTATTTTCATTTTCACTTTTTTTTATCTTATTAAGGTATTACCTTATATTGTAAACTACTATATGTCACCTGTATTAACATATTTGATCGGATCTTTATAGTTAGTTTCATATGATATTGTGGTGATCACAGACATGGCTGTGTAGGATCATATAGAGCCGAAATCAAACCAACCAATCAGCAGACACCATATATCGTGACGAACTTGGCCTAGGATCTAGCGACCACTTCTCCGCAGGCCGTCCTTTCATCCAGCTGCTCCAATATTCAACTACATATGCCCATTTAACTGTATACTCGTTGAAACGCATTTAGATAATTCATTTTAATACCTTACTCTAGATAAAACATAAATAATCACATACACACTATACACTCCAACATGCACTAACACGCATGAGACTAAGAGAGGAGAGTTAGGGAATTCAGTCTTACATCTACACGTACGTGTTAATCATATTCAATAACAACCCCTACACTGGTGACCACGGCGTGATTAAATTAGTAGTATTATGATTATTTACACTATTAAAATCACTTTAATTAATTAAATAAATAAATACTTAAATTCGCGCCCAGAGCACGTCCCACGTGACGTGTAACCCAAGTCTGGCCCTGTCGATATTAGTGTTAAAGCATGACTAAATCCCAATTATATTATTACGTTGATTCGGATATTTGATTTTGATGTTTGCACAACCTTTGATGTTTCTATACAAATCGGACTGATCTAAAAAGACGGTCACATTACAATGACCTGCGAGGAAACTGCAACGCTAAATTTCCGCTTCTTTTGCAAGACATGTGAAAGTCTTTTTTTTATATATTTATTATTCTTGTCTTGATCTCTCGGGTGCTTTTATCTGATTTGAATTTTGCACCACGAGACCGATTTTCTGATTTTCGGCGGAGATCTTCACATTTCACAAACGCGTAATAAATAAAATAAACTCAAGGATTCTTGTATACGAGTGAGGCTCTTTTCGAAACAAGCATAGAGTATATAGCGGAGCAAGCTGTCATTCATTGTATATTACACTTTGTGTAAAATTCCGACCATTCCGTTAAATCTCCTTAACGTGAGAGTAAAGCTTCATACTTGTGCACATTTTATTGTTCCACCCCAACCGAGTAATGGCTACCTACCTCAGAACAGGTACTTTATATGTACCTAGCGAGGTAGGTAGCGGCCAACAGGCTTGTATGCTAATATAATGTAGTATTAATACTTGTACTTTCTGGTGTATTGGTTAATTTAAGGATTTTTGTTGTAAGCTTTAAAGGATGTTGTTTTAACTAGTACTGAAAATGAAAAAAAACAATCTTTATTTGAAACTTGTCAGGCGGTTCACAATGGATTCCTGGTACCAATAACTAGTTTATGGAAGTGAAGCCTGAAGTTGGCAAAAGAAGAATGAAAGATGAGTGAATGCCGCCACTGCATCCACTGAACTTAAGCCTCACCATATCATTCACGGCTCCGCAGCACTGGACTCCTTAAGAATATACCTCAACTTCTTTCTTTGTATTTTTTTGGGGTTTATTATTGACCAACCTTTTCGGTTGTTACGCCATATGTGTTCTAGCCGCCATATGAATTTTGCTACTTTCGGCTCATCATAGATGTCCTGTAGGTAAAATTTCTGGTTATGGTCATTTCCTTTGACAGATTGAAAAATTATCCTTTCACATCTTTCTCTTTGACTCTTTCAAATACATCTAGTCTTGCATCATATTCTTTGTTAGTGTCTAGGATTCTGACACTTAGAGACGGTTGTGTTATCAGTAGTAAATTTTGTTAACCATCGTAAAATCATTTGCGGGTTGTTCAAACGTCGAGCTTACTACTGTCAAAGTTGATCCCGCCTATTGGTGTGGCAAGGCAAAAAAATCATCAAATATCTGAAAATAATGTCAAATTTGATTTATTTTAAATGTTCACCATTTGGCAACGCATACAATTTAATGCTTTATTTACTGTCACTGTCAAAATCTGTCACTTTGCAGGCGAAAAATCTACAATAATATAAATTAAATATTACGGTAATACTAATAATAATAATAATATATACGGGATATAGAATGATTCATTGTCGTATATTGCAACTTTCAAAGTATCAATGTGACAGATGACTTTTGAAACAGCTGTGAAGAGTCCACCATTTTTAACTAACGATTTACGGTTTTTACTAACCGATGTTGGAGGGTAAAATTAGTTTACTATTGATTGTACTTTCGATGAGTGCATATTTTTACCAACGATCGATCAACTCGTTTGTTAAAGTAACTTTTTTACTATAGTAAAAATTTATTACATAAAGCGGACTTGTGAGTATGTGATAATGAATGAAAACATTATGAAAATTATTGAATTGTATTTAAAGAAGGGTCACTTAGGTGCTAACGAATGAGGAGAGAATGGCAAGAAAGATATATAACGCGAATGTTGATCGCACCATATTCCACCACGTCCGCGCAAGACTTGGCACTGAGCATTCTGTATTCTCGACTTATTTCAATTCCCGAGACTCGAGAATCAAAATTTTCAAGTCCCGGGAATTCCCGGGAATCGAGACCGTGCACTTTGTTTCATTATTATTTATAATTATTATTTAAATATTGATTTTAAAGAGGACACATTATTTATGAAGTTGTAATTTTTTCAGAACATAGTTCTGTGATATTTTAATGCAAATTAAATGTATTAATTAGAAAAATTGGTCATATGAAACGGATGAATAATGAGAGAATGGTAAGAAAGATATATGACGCAAGTGTTGATGGCACTAGGAATAGAGGACGTCCGCGGAAGACTTGGTAAACCAGTCAATGGAGGATGTTCTCATCTCCAGCGACCAGGTAAACCAGTCAATGGAGGATGGTTCTCTTCTAACAACCTCAACAATCGGCGAGCTTGTATGAGAAGATAGATGAATGTGAATGAGGCGAGAATTGTGTGTCAGGACAGAAGAATGTGACGCTCTATCCTCTCTGCCTACTCCCGCGGGGAAACGGCGCGATGGTAAGTAAGTAAGTAAGTAATTAGAAAAATCTTGGTTGGAAGAGATCTTGGTTCAAATCCAGATGGCAGCAAAAATTTTTTAATCTGTATGTATATCTTTCTCATTGACTTAAAATAACTATTGATTCATAATGTAGTGGGAGTAGATTTTTTTTACATTAAATTAAGGTTATACATGTATTGGTTACAAAAACAAACATATGTATAAAAATAACAAACCACAATTTGAAAAATATATAAAGTCAAGAAAAAAAATCCAAAAAACAATTAATAAAGAAACGCATCGTGTGTATTTGGCAATTCAAATCCTCTAATTAAGTTTTTCAAATAATTTAATCTTATCCACATTTTGTTTCGTCAAAAGAAGACATTATTTTTATCTAAATTATAGATAAAACATTTTACAAGGAACATAATCTACTGTTTAAACAAATCGACAAAACCATTTCCTTCAGATTAATAGTAAATATCTGAGAACTAATATTTCCTTGACGCATATCTTTATAGCTGACTTGTGAAGAAACGGTCTGATCGTGACATAGCTAATTAGTTAGTCCTCAACCAAGAAAGCAATACGTTTTATCGAATGTGAATATTTAAATGAAGTTAAAATTGTTCAAATTACATTGTTTTTGCGAGATTTCTCTTGTTTTAGTCAAGTGCATTCCTAATGGTATTTACATAGTTGTTCGACACAACTTGACGACGAGGAATACATTTCCAAGTCGAGCACCAACAATTAAAACAGATTTCGTCTAAAGACGTTTTCTCTTTTTCACTTTAAAATGAATCCTTCTCTTTTCCTTCACGTCAATATATACGTGCATTGGCCTCAATCAAATGAGACACTGCTCGTATTGCACCTCCGCATGTTTCGGTACTGAGACACCCTCACATCTGACTCCGAGGTCTCTTCAGCCAGATTGAAGAATTAACGTCGCCAGAAGCCATTTGTGATCGAGATTCTAGGCTGTCATATTGTCACATAATGTGACCGAAAAATTGGATGAATCTTTTGTAAAATATCGTAGTTATGAGATTGGTGATTTGTTGTAATGTCAAATGCTTGCTTAGAACAGAAGTGAACCTCCCCAATACGATTTGTTTTTAGTATCAGTGTCTATCTTACATTTTTTTTAATACTATAATAATAAAATGAACGACAAAATTGTTCATCACACATTACCATCTAGGGATTAATTATAAAATCAAGATTGGTCCACTATTACAGTACTCATGTATGGAAAAATTGTGAAATAGTCCGAATTTGCCAAAGTATATAACATCGTGTACGGCAATAAGATCAGTAAATCTAATAAGCCTCTCACATACAATAATAATAAATTCAGTAATAAGCCTCTCATATACAATAATTTTAAAATAAGCCTCTAGTAAACAACAATAATAAAACAGTAATAAGCCTCTCATTTACAACAATTGTAACATAAGCCTCTAGTATAAAACAATAATAAAATCAGTAATAAGTCTCTTATATACAACAGTAATAAAATCGGTAATTAACCTTTCACATACAATAATAATCACATTTGTAATTAACCTCTCATATACAACAATAATAAAATCAGTAATAAGTCTCTATATATACAACAATAATAATATATGATATAATAAGCCTCTCACATACAATAATAATAAAACCAATAATAAGCCTCTCATATACAATAATAATAAAATCTGTAATAAGCCCCTCATATACAACAATAATAAAATCAGTAACAAGCCTTTCATATACAGCAATAATATAATCAGTAATAAGCCCCTCGTATACAACAATAATAATAATCAAAAAGTATTATCTTTGTTACTGTTATTTACACATTTCTCGATTTTTTTTTGTAATATTTAGGTATTGTTTATTTTTGTTTCAATTTTGTCACTTGTAGGTAGATAACCTTTTTAATATTAATATAATGGTGGATTTTAATACTAAATTCTTTGTCTATTTCTTAATCTTACCGATACATCAAGAGATGAAATGCCTTCGCGCCTCTTACGTTATCATCTTATTTTTATTATTGCACATAACGGTGTCAGAATAAGTGACAGCTCGCGCACACTCCCCCCGAATAATTGCCCACACATACCATACAAATTTATTATTTTACTGACGTGACAGACTAATGGAGGTTTAGGGAAACTAGCAAGTTAGTCCTATTTCAATAACACTAGCATTTTGCTCAGATTGAAAATGGTGAAACTGTTAACATGACATGTATTCCTTGTTATAGAACCCTGATGATACACGCTGTAAGGTGTAAGGTTCTGCGCTTGCAAGAATAATTATCTTATTATTTAGACATGAATATTTTTTAGATTAAATAATAAAGTTTACCTTGATCTGATAATCCATCTGCGGCAGACGTGAGACTCCTCGGAGATAATCCTTTATATAACCGACGACGTAAAAATGACCATATTAAGAAGATATACTCTTAACGTCGAGGTCCTAATACCACGATGAGATTATTAAGCTCACGGATGAAGGTGTGATATCTTCGGTGGACTGAGACAATTGGAGGATGACACTGAAGAGTTCTGAAAGAATAAAATGAATAAAAAAAGATAATTAAGGTCAGGAAACTGACCTACATGTATATCATGAGACGCGATGAGTTCCTAGCAGAATAAAAAGGGGGGAACCACCCTTACCCGGGACCGGTTTAAAAGCTAGGGCTCCCTTGTCGGTCTCACTCATCAAAACTAATAAAAACGCGACTTTAAATCAAACATATGTGCAAATAATTTCTTAAAGTATAGAAAACGAAAATTTAGACCTTCCAGCGTCCCTAGGTGCTGTCTTTATTCGATAATAGTTATCAACATAAACTCATAAAGTACATAGTATGATTACATAGCAAAGATACATATAGATATTATATCAACTCATAAGTCTTAAATATACATCATAAAAAATCTTATAATATACAAATATGGTGGTTCTGCACGCGCCCTATAGACATAGCCGAGTAAGGACTCATCTGACAGCCATATACTTTATACTCGTCGTACCTACCATCGAAAAACGCCAACTTTTGTAAGTTCGCTTTTATTTAAATACCTCGCTCTAGACACAGCCTAAATAATCACACACGCACATTCATATAATATACAATACGCGTGAGACTAGAAGAGGTTAGGGGCTTCAGTCTCAGCATGCACAAAACCTTCTGATACCATCACACAATTAAGATCCTCACCATTCAGTCATAGTCTACCAATAGAAAAAATATACCAATATACCAATAGAAAAAAATATAATATACCAAGAGAAAAAAATAAATAAATCAACTGGGAGACTAACGGTGAGGTGCAGATGATTGGTTAAATAGCGCGTGCGGGGGAAATCAGACCAACAAATAATAAAATAATGCTCCCTATGCACGTAAAATAATGCAGGTGTGTTTGATTAAGTGAAAAAAAAACAACGTTCCCGCAAACACTATTCATCCAGTCATCTACCTAGAATACACCAACGCGATACCCACGGTCTGATGAATCTCTGTAAAGCCCGAGGTTCCATTCATTCCTAATCGAGTCAGCATGGCTTAAAAACCTAGAAGAAAAGTTAAAAATTAAAATTTCAATCTTTCTTCCAGGCAACTGTAAACAAAGCCAATATGACCGCAAATATTAGCGAACACTACTCGAAAAGGAGAAATGCAATCTCATCAAGAGTTATAAAATATTTTTTGTCCAAATTTGCTAACTTTTCGAGTTATAAAAACGGCCTTGAAATTCCGAAAACTTTTCAAAAGTGTTTTAAGTCCAATGTGTTTTGACATTCTCGGGAATGATTGGAAGACCTCGCGGTCACGGAGCCGGTGCTTGTTTACCTGTCGAGCCACCAGGGCCGAGATTGGCTGCTTTCTTACTAATTACCTATCGGGTGTCCAACATTACGCGAGAACTGGCGTCACTCCTATCAAATTCGTTGTTTTTTCAGTGATTGCGCTAAGTATGAAAGTAAAATTTAATTGAGATTTGACACCGGCCCGACGATGACACGACCTTGCGCACGGAGACTGACCACTCGCCTCGTGAAGGAGGTCAATAGATAGTGAAAAGTTCGTGAAGATCTTTTTGCTTGGCTGCCTTCCAAAATACCACCTTCGGCTTGGCTCGGCGCTCGTTCTCCGGTCGCATCGCGATGAGCATATCTTACCGGCAATCTCCCGATCGGTTTCGCCGTGTTACGTGAAAATGACGTCAATCAGGAAATCATGAATTCGAAACGCAGAAACACACTCCTGTCGTATTTAATCTCATATTGTCATCTATATAATTTCGTTTATGTAAACAATCCAAGTAGATATCACTTTGCTGTCATTCGACAAATATATTAATACATCTAGCAGAAGGCAAAAAGAGGTTGATTTTTGTGTATTTGCGGCTAGTATTTTTGTTAAACCTATTTTGCAATGTTACTTAGTATCATTAAAAGATAGAAAAACAATTTATTATTTACAGATTAATATTTTAAAATAACACCACAATTAAAATAAATCTACATTAAAAAATTAAACTTATTTATACAGAACAGTATTTTGAAAACTAAAAATTTGTATAAACAGTTATAGGTATCTAAATACATAAATCATGTTGAAAACACAACTTTGCACCGTCTGGCGGCAGTTTCGGGATTTATCTAAAACGGTTTGTGCCTTGGCTACATTTTATTTTTAAAGAACTGGCCGGCCGGGGATTTGAAAACGCGCTACCGGATCTGGCGTATCAGCACACTGAGCCACGACCAGTTCTCGAATATGTGTCAACATTATTAAAATATATCAATGAACAAATATACAACATCGCACGGGTTACTCTTGTTTTTGGCACAATATCATCATCAGCTAATCTCCAGCTGGATGACCGTGTCACTTCGTCTATTAATTAATTTAATTTCGTCTATTTGTTGAGACTTTGGGGGTCCTTTATCCATTGATCATGTGCACAGCCCATTGCCGCTTTTTAGCAGTGCCGATGACGTCCCTATCTTTTATTTAAGTATCTTGTTAAGATCTAACAATGATAAAAATGAGATTTTATAAGTAGCTAATTCGTATACATACCGAATTGAATAATACTTTTTAATCATTTCTATAATCTATATAGGGGGAAATACCGCTATTATTTGCTCATAGTCAAATACATGTAATGCAAAATCGTTTGTTTATTCTTTCAACATACATAAATATTGAAATATTATGTTAATATTCTAACATAAATATTTATGATAATATTACAACGTATTTAAATATGAGTGTGTATAATATTTGTATATATATATATATATATATAGGTAAATTGTGTAATAAAAAATATCAGATTTGCACATTTAAAAATGATAGCTGATGTGACTCCTCAGACCTTGTTCTCGAGAACCTTCAGTAGGGAAAAAATAATTGTATTATCCGGTGTGTTGGTAAACTATTTTCAATTCAGTCCACCCGGAATCAAAATGACCGAATCTATTAAACGAGTTTTTTCAATCTTTCTAATTTACGAACTTAAGCGACACACTTGACCCTCTGCCAAACTGCACACCAAACCAAAATGCGAACGACAATCTTTCTCAATTCTACGCAATTTGCAATTTGTCACTTCGTTCAGTGACTGATGGAAAATCACTTATGAAAATCAACAGTGCCGCATAGAAAAATAAGATAATCAATTCTATCACGTGTTGTCGCATCAAAAAAGGCAATTATTTTATAATGTAAATTATTAACTCGTACATAAAAAGATTTTTTCTTATCAGTAATTTGTTGCTCGTTATACAATGAAAGTTTGAAAGTCCTCCTCTGAAATTATAATATTTGTTAAACTGTCATATTAATATAAAAACGGTATTAAAATAATATTTGTAGTAAATAACATTTAGCACGATATCTGCTGTAGCTTGAATAACATTTGACATAACATCTACCGTTGCGTAAATAACATTTGACATGACATCTACCATAGACATAAAGCATAAGAAAATAGCCCATAGACATAAAGCAATTGATGCTCGGAGAATATTCTCGGCGTCTTTTCTCTAAGTAGATTTCTCTGTGCCTCGAACGCAATTTTAATTTCATATGGCAAATCCCATCTGTCAAAATATGTACAAAAAACCTATTACCTACATGTTTTTGACACATATACACCCCTGCATAGAATATATGACGTCACATAATTATGACGTAATATATATAAAGATTATTGACAGCCTCTCAACCTTTTATATATTTTTTGGGCATCTGAAGAAGGGAAGTCAGCTTGGAGGATCTTGTTGCGGTGGACCACGAAGAGGAAGAGCCCCCATCGGTTAGACTTCTTTAGATACTTTTCTGGTGACAATCCTAATATCTGCAGGATGCCGAGAAAAGTGGAGGAGCATAGTTAAAAGGGCGACCGACGTGGATGATGATTTTCTGGGAAGTAAATATTATCTATAATTTAACTTAACTGTTAAATTTTAGTGTAAGCGCTGGTTTCTGACATGCTTCCTGTTAAACATAGAGAACCACAACCTGATGACAAGTTCTGTAGAAACTATTCATCTGAACTGTCTGTTGACTGTCCAAGATCTGTTGACAATCCAAATGTGCATATAACACAAGACACCAATTTGTTTTAATGAAATGTGGCCAGTGAATAAAAAGTTCGCTAATGTAATAATCATTTTTTTCAATAAGTATTTTATTTATTTTCAAAACAATGGTTTTTCTTTGTGTATCTAATGTAAAGTCTGTAATTATGAACATTTTGTAACGATCTAATATAAAAGCGTGAAGAATCACAAAATAGAAGATAACTATTCAATACGATTGTAGCATAGTTTAAGAAATAGAACGAGAGGAATATCTGCGAAAAATCTGACAGAACTAATTAATCGGATATTGAAGGATTGCTTTGAAATAAGTTTACGAGAATATAGATAATAAATACATAGCGTTCGATTGCTTGTCAAACTATACATAAATCATACACCACTGCTGGATAAAGGCCTCCCAAGTGTCTCGAATTTTTCTTTGTAATACGATAACGTTTTGTCAACATTGAGGAAATAAAGATAGAATCGCCGAAAATACTGAAAATTGCGTTCTAAAAGTGCTTCGAAGAATGGAAAAGCGCTGGCACAAGTGTATTATATCTGATAGGGACAGTTGTCAGTGTATTGAAGGGAACAAAATTAATTAATTAGAATTTGATGATTTCATCAGGGCTTATTAGCAAGTTTCAGGGCGGCCTGTTGGCCACTTGATTTCCCCGGGTACCAACAGTTGTCCGTCCTCCGAGTTGGGTATCCTGCCCATTGCTATATCATCTTCTTGGCGTATTCAATTATGCACTAGCAACACTACACGCACTATGCTAATCGGCCATCGTTAGTCCATTCTGTATTGCACTCCCTGGAATTGTACAAACGGTGTTATTACATATTAACCACTTAAAGACATTCTTGAAAAATTTGAACGAAACATTTATGTTACATTTGACAGCGACATAGATAAGGAAATAAACCATAGAGTGCGACGCGATATGACCGCGAGACATAGATGAGATAGCAGATGCTCAATATATTTGCCAGTCATAATACGATTTCACAAATGACACTACCGAAGCCGCCACGGCCGCCAGATCCAGAAAATCATAGATGTAGATATGGAAGCATAATATTATTATGGATTTTGTCCATTTTCTTATTTACATGTTTATTTTTCTGTTTCCTCATGAGATGTCCAACATATAATATATCTTTCCATGCCACTGTACATCGTACGTTACACATCATTTTTGAGAGTTGAGAGTGCCAATGTTTGGACACTGATGTTATGGCGTCCGTCGGCAAAATGCAGACTGAAAAACTATCAATTTAATACAAATCACCACAATCTATTAAAATTCTAATTATTTAAAAACTTCGAGTACTTAACTTGATATAATATTGCGAGTGCCCGGGAGAGTAGCCCACAAATGTGATGTCAAGGGATGAATGATGCTCTATTGTGACGGCGGGCACGGACTTCCGAGTCCCTTGAGACCACTGAAATCTTTTTTTTTCATATGGACGAGATTAATATATCTTCACACAAGTGTCGCGCATCAATATATTTACAAATATCTTAAGCTCGGTAATAATTAAGTTTGTTACAAAGTTCACCAGGTGCAATTATTTATCAAATAAAATTTTAGTAGTATTAAAATTTGATCTTAAGAAGGGTGAGTATATATATAAAGAAGATGGTCTGTGGGTGGATGTGTTTATTTTTTATGCAAATCTACAGTTTTATTCCGAGCTTGATGAAATTTTGCACACTTGACGTTCAAAATAAGAGGAAAATTACTGTCTTCATCTGATTTCGAAATAATCTACCCCCCATCTCCATAAATGAAACCTCTTTACTCTGCGAAAGCCCGGGCAACGCCGGGTACTTCAGCTAGTTGAATAATATATAAACATATAGTATAACCCCGGTTTACAAACAAAAATCCTGACGAAAAATGCTTCAGTTTGCGAACAAAATTTCGGCTTACGAACAGGCAGGCAGTCTCAAAACTTCGAAATATCTGGAATAGCTTCTTAATGGACAACAAAATACGATGTCAGAGGAAATATTATTTTCAGAGACTGAAACAAATGGAAGATGTTCCTCGATCAACGAAATGTGTGCGAAGTGGAGTGAGGTGTAAAGTTTTGTGGAAAAAAATCAACCTAAGAAAACTTTATCAA
Source organism: Eubasilissa regina (assembly GCA_022840565.1). Classification (NCBI taxonomy): domain Eukaryota; kingdom Metazoa; phylum Arthropoda; class Insecta; order Trichoptera; family Phryganeidae; genus Eubasilissa; species Eubasilissa regina. Next base: position 32,854,143 of record JAINEB010000007.1, read on the forward strand.
ATCGTGTCATAAATCTGTTTATTGATAATGTCATGTCGTAACATTATAAAAAGCAGGAAGAAACAAATATTATTGGATGGGTTTTTCCTTAGACAGAAAGCTAATGAACTTCAAGGGTAGTCTTCTTCCAAACAATAACACTTTACTACATATTTTGTAAGATAAGTTAAAATAAAGTTTGTTTTTAGGTTTATTGTTTTTGTTTCATTACTTCCAATTCTCTTTAAGTTAAAACCATGATTTTTTATTACTTTTATAGGATTTCAAGCAAGAAGTAGAAAATAAAGTTGATAAAGGGCCATTTTCCTAGGGTCTTAAACAGATTTATACATTTTATATTGAAATAATTGTTTTGTTTTACGAACAACTCGGTTTTAGAACAGTTTTATGGAATGAATTAAGTTAAGCTCAGCTTTAATTTTTCTTTGAAAATAACAAATTGTATTAAAGTTAACGAACGAAGCTGTTCGTAAAACAAATGCTTTGTTCGTGAAACAAATGTAACATTTCTAAACACCCAGATCACAATACAAAATGCGAGCGGTGAGAGCATTACCCACAACTATAATAACCTCAACACAGAGATGTTATCATTCCTAGCTCCGAAAATATTCAGAAAGATTGCATAAATGGTTCTCCAAAGAATACGCACTTTAAGAAATTCCAGTCAGGTCGTGTAATCACAGTCTGGTTGCGGACATTTCAAGATAACGAAGAGTAGGTGTTCAGAAAAACTCCAAACAACGAACATAAATAATATCTTTGGTTGGTCACACCAGACACCATTGTTACAAAAATTCAATCCAAAATAATTTGTCCCGTGTAACTCTAAAATTTGATCACATAGATCATGCATGTATAACGTGACCATGCGTCCCATTTTGAACAGAACTATCCCGTTTTTAGGTAGCTTATCCCATTGTCTCCAAGCACAGCTTCGGGACGCCGAAATGTCCCGTTTCCAAATAGCGTTACCTATGGTAATAATTTAAAAAAAGGCGTGAAAAATAAAGAAATCCCACGGTAGCGCGGCGATGACGGCATGCGCAACACGTCTCACACATGTGAAAGTCAATCAGAAAACTTAAACGATTGTGCTTCTAAATTAATTCAAACATGTTTTGAACAGAAAATTAGATGTGCTCGTACGAAAACAGAAGCTATTGTTGTAAATGTGTTAACGCCAATAGTAATAGGTGAATTAAAAGATCGCCTCAACGAATCCACCCGTGTTACTATATTAACTGATAAAAAATATTCCCTGTTTTAGGTCGCTTCTATATACCATACGAAATTTTAAGAAATCCTGCCAATAATTTCATTCTTATTTGAAATCAACACCAAATATATAAAATTAGCTCTTCTGAAAAAAGATTTATTTTCGCGTATTCATTCCTGTTCGTTTCATTAATACATAAAAACTATGAAGAAATGTTTACTTGACTACATGTATGATAAGATGTCCCATTTTGAGGAAAAAAATAAATGGTCACGTTATAACAAGTAGCTTAACAAACCAACCGGCAAGATGACGAACAGAATGAGGTGTATGAAGGAATTTGAAAAACAGTGCATGTATTTATTTATATTTAAAAAAAAAACATTTAAATAGAGACAAACTAACATTTCGGTGAAACTGATTTGACAATTCAAAGATGTTGCCGCAGATTAAGGAATTTATATTCCTAGATATTATTTCAGACCAAATATCAATACAAACTACTGCAAAAAAAATTAAAGTAGATCAAAGTTAATAAGTAATATAATTATAAAAACAAATGTTTTAGAAATTTTTATATGAAATGCGTACATGGGTTAATCATTTAATAGTTTTTTCTAGATTACATTATTAAACATATCCTGCAGTACTCTGTTATCAATCTCCAGATTTAAAAAATTTAAGAATTCGCTAATATACTTTGATAAAACCATAAAAAGTAATTTGATAGGAAAATAAGAAAAAAAAGAAGGGAGAAAAATAAAAATCTATATGCGTTACACGTTTATCTATCACCAGAACTTTTAAATTTAAATATTGAACTAAAACTGACTGAGAAAATCATAATAGTTTTATTACATAGTTTGAATCGTACAACATTGTACCTATATTTATATAAAATTTATTGCATGTACATCTGTCTGTTTACTATACAATCTACATTATCTAACCGATCTAAGCCAAATTTTGCATAATTACTCTTAAGAACTCCGCGTAAAACTTAGTAATCTTCCCCACCCCTCCCGGTATAAATGCATAATATATCAAATGTAATCCGTTCCAAATTTTGCTCAGTTGCACGTGTGAGTGACTATAGTCACCCCGCCTCACTCCCAGATATATTATAGCTCCCCCTCTCTTTGGTTCAAATTTTGTAAAAGTTCTTCATTACTGTTTAGGGCCTGCAAAAAAAAGTACCTGCCTACTTCATCTTCTAACCGCCCCCACAATATAAACAGTCATTATTTCTGGTAAAATTACCTTTATTAAATCAACCTATCATCACAGAGTAGTGCGCACAAAAGAGTAAAAATAAAACCAAAAGAGGAAATAGAAGAATCCAAAAATGAGAGAAGAAAAGTATTTTTAGTTTCCAAATCTCAAGGACTAATATTGTTCACCTTCGGTTTACGAAAAAATCTGTCCGTTCGAAACTTTGTTCTAAGACTAAGAATATTCTTGACCCTGTACAATACGTATTTATGTGTACACGATTTATACATACATTAAGATACGAACGATATGTACTTTAGCAGAATTAAAACCATGTACATAATTTAAAACGATCTACAGTATACTTAAATATGTTATGTATTTTGGCTTTTCGTTTAAAAAATTATAATAATATGATAATTATAAAATAAAATAAGAATAAGGTAACAAAATTATTAATTTTAATTAAGAAATACCTACTAACACAATCTATCTATATATATTGTGGATTTCTGTCCAGTGATAGTCTAAAAAAGTCTAAATGGAAATGGGTGGGTTATATATCAAAATGTAGAGATAACTGATAGACAAATAATATTCTTATATATACACGGGACAAAAAACGACTGGACTGGCATGCTAACGACTGAAAAGAGTCAACTGCTGAAGATGATGGTGGTGATGATCTTCATCAGAGTTCATAGTGGTACTAAGAAATTTGACTCGAGTTGTTCGCTATTGTTGAATTGTCAAGTCAATATTTTAAGTACCACGTCACAATCGACGTACGTTAAAGCGAATGTTCGTAAACCAAGAGATATGCTGAAAATAGAAAAAAATATGCTCGATTTTCCGCTTATCTATAAGCTGTAATGAAACTTTTTATATGGATCGGAATGCATTAAAATTAGGTACTATTATACAAAGTAAGATTAGAAAGCTATGAAAAATCTGACTTTATTGATAACTTCTCTGAATGAGGCTCGAATCCCAAACCATTTGATCGTTAGGCGAGTGCCTTACTGCCATGTAACACAGTACGCTTAAACCTGCCTAATTTATGAAAATCGGTACTAAATATATACAAATTAAATTCAAAACACATTATTCATTATTTAAATTGGCCACATTATTGTGTCCATATTTCATTTTTTGTGAAAATTTACTACCTTAGTATCTTAGAATTTTAAAATAAATAATAATTTAATTGTTGTAAAGAGACGATTATCTCAGAATGAAACTTTTAGATAACGTGCATTTTATTTTAGAATTTAATGATATTTTTTTAAGCCATCAAAGGTAAGAACGTGGAATGGTGAAAGGTTTGTTGAGAAAATAATGCTACTGGTGCGCTGAATATCATAATTGTCATCTTTGACATGTTTTAACATTAGCATCTGCAAATTACACGTATAAGAATTTCAATAAAAATCTATTTTTAATTTGTTCGTGTAAATAAGTAAGTAAAATTTCAAAGAACGATAATTATTGGTCTTAAAAAGAAATTTCGTATTTTTTAATTACCGCCTAATTTCAAATTTTCTAATCGATTTCTCCCAAAAACAAAGAAACACATCGTGAACATTTTTCACGTAAAAGACAAAGCATTTCGAGTTGTGAAATATATATATATTCATATTAAAATAACATTTCTAATTGCGTGCTATAAATTAAGCAAGACGATAATTTGGTAATAATTTGTATAAGCTAATAAAGCTCGCCTCATCTGCCGACACGAAGATAATGTTCATATTTTTTTACGTCATCTTTTTCATAATACACAAAATATGCTTCGTGCGTTTTTTTATCGGATTCGTTAAAAAAAAAACGGACACATTTCAATTTACGGTCGTAACTAGGAAAATTCTTAATTTGCAGAAAGATGCATCGCATCGGTTAAATCCATCGCGAGTATTCCTAATGACAGATCCGCGCGCGGCTAGCGGCCCCGCCATGTCACGCGAGAAAGTGATATCTTAAAAAGTTCCGACTTAAAAATACCGGCGGCCGGACGCGGTGAGCCGTCATTTTCTACTCGGTCGTGTTTTTTCGCCGCTGGCGACTCTCCCGCGCGGGCGGCCCGCGATGGTAGGGCAGATTTTGAATGTCGAACGCATGACAAAACCGAGATGGCGGGGAGGCGAGCCCCCCCAGCTGCGGATCAAGTGGACGATGAAGATGCTCCATTATAAAAGGCAATGGCGCGTCCACCTCATCGCACTCTCACCCCGACATTTCGGTGTTAAATCAACCTAAACAACATGAATACATTCGCAGCGGTAAGTGAAATAATACAGTTTACAAACTAACAAACAAAACGTCATACGCTAACATTTCATTTGTTTTCGTTTAGATATTATAATATTTTAAACTAAACAACGTTCTAATCAGTGGCCTAAACAAATATTCAGTGTACTATATATATTTTTTTTAATGTTTTAAATAATCTGTATACATTCGTAGTTATTTTTCATTAAAACATTGTTTTTTTCATAAACAAAACACCAGTGATTAAAATTTAGATATTTTCTACTAATAAAATAGTCGAGAAATATCTTAAATAATTGAAATGTGCAATTATTCTGTCAAATTAAGTTTCGCGGAGAAAGTTTGAAAAATTTGAAAATGTGTTCCGTGCTTAGAAGTGTTGCCCTGTGTGAAATCATTTTTTTTTTAAATCTAGTGTTGCTCGATTAAGTGCCATCGATTGATATATAAATATGCAAATCATGTAGTGATCATAAATTAGAAAGTACCCTCGTAAGTTTAGCTGTCTCGCATGGACACAACAGACTTTTTTATACTTGTGTACGGATTGTCGTGGCCAGTTTTAACGTTTTTTTTTAATAATCCATCATGAATATGCATAAGCCATCAATCACATCTTTGGGCGGTAGGACATTCTAATCGATAGGTTTATTATTTTCATTTGACAGCCGATGCTATTTTAATATCAATTTATTACATACTTTCATAAATGTCTAAAAATACGTTATTTTGAATGTTTTATACTAACAGTGCTTGTGTTAAAAATATGATGTAATTACAAATGAATGTACTGTTAACAGTAGTCAAGACACGCTTCGTGAATTTTCCCGGAAAATGTGAAAATAATTATTTCTTTCATTTATCTGATGTTACGCTTTATTTTCTCTAGATGTTATTATATATTTTACTGTTGATTTCTTAAAGGAAAATGGACACTTTATTATGAGATCAATCTCAAGTCTGCAATTGCATGATTTGGAGTTCATCCTCATAGATACTGATACCTTTCATTTAAAGTACAACTCGTACTTTCTGGGTAGTTGGGGACAAAACATCCAATCTCCTCTCTTAAGACAGGCAAAAAATATTTACGCTCCGTATTATAAAAAAGGCTAAATTAATTTTTTCAGTGGTGTTTTTTATGTATTTTTTTTAAGTTAAACTATTAAAATATAAATGTTTCACAGAGACGAAGTTATTATTTTTACATGGGAAGTATTGAAGTTTTGGGCATTACCTGTCATCGGCTGGCTTAAGTGATCACTTATTTATCCATGCTACCACAAGCTTATAACTATGTGTAACCTGTTAAATTCTATTCGTAAAAGCTGTAAAAAAATTATTATTTATGATAGAAAAACACTAATTTCGCATTCTCGGTTATTTGTTGATGTGCGAACTATACGTGAAATTTCATGTACTTATTTTGGAATTATGTTTTTTTTTGTTGTTAACATAATTTGTTGTATTTTAGATCAAACGTTGTCAATTTAATTTCTGCAATATTTTGTCTTATTTTGCACTGCGTGAGATAATTTTTTGAAAACCACCCAATAAAATAAATGTGCACCCCCATTCGTAATCTTTTGTTACTTATACAGTTCAGTTTCCTAATTTCCTTAATCTTCAGTTCTGCCTATAAAATAAGATTACGAAACATCGCATCGTATCCAGTTATATCCGACGGCCAGATCTAAACGGGATTCCATTATTTTATCGTCTGATTCTCATGCATGCACGCCAACAAAAACAATAGATGTCGCAAGAATCCGCACTGTAAATTACTTTCTCATCGCCGATTCGCCTATTCCGACCATCATGAGCGTTGTGCTGCAGGCTTCCACCATCATTAACCCCACTCCCCCCGCGGGTAACCTCAGCCGAGATGCCGCTCCGAGAGGTCATCCCATCTCTGGTCCATATCGTGATGTCCCTTTCACTTCGCTCAGCATCAGGCTGGACACGGCTCCGCGTGTGTCGCTCGGCCTCCCCCGTTCCTCCTCCTCGTTCCGCCGGTCATCATCATTACGAAATGTTATATAAAAAGCTTCATTCATACGTGGCTTTAGAAAAAATCTGGGTCTTCGCGGTGAGATTTCGAAACAAATTTGGCGTTGAAGCTATTTAAATGTCCAATTTTAAATTGCGCCATATCAGTACTGTATCTGATTATTCTTAGACCCAGACCCACAATATTATCCTAATCGGTCTCATCGAGTTAGACATAATCAAATAGATATAATCGCGGGCATACATAATGAGATTCGAGAAATAAGACAAATTTCAACATTTTCATCATAAATACTGATTTGTCAAACGATGTGTCTGATTTAACACCGTGAACAAAATTAATACGACTTCAGATAATGTAAACATGCTACCGAATCGTTAAAATTTGTCATTAACACTTTTAATATGGCAGTTTTTTATTGCCTGTCTGTTTTGCATATTAATGAAGTGAAAATTGTTGTCAAAACTCATAAAACATTTAGGAATTTCGGCAGAAATACATTTTTGTGTTTGGACAAAATCTAGATATTCGAATATTCTGGGTGATTCATTGAAACCACCAATTTTTTAGTATCGGTGTTAGCGAATACTGCCATGATAACTTTATTAGTGCAGCGGGTTTTAGGGTTACATTTTGGCCTTTTGATACCCTTGTAATTTTCTTAGCCTATTCTATTATTGTTTGATATAACTACAATTGTCATTACTTTATAAGTAATACGTCTCGAGTTTTTGAAGCATCTTGAAGGGTTCCAAATCTCAATTCGTTTTATAAGACTTATTTGATAGGCAGATCATTTTTGAATATCGATGTCTGTATTGTCATCAACTTAATGATGTTTCTGTCGAACGATGTGGACTAATTCAGCTTCTCTTGTTCCCGCAGTTCGCCGTTTTGGCTTTGGCGGGTTGCGCCTTTGCCGAGCCTCCATCAGGCTACAACTACAATAGGCCGAGTGGCGGAGGCGGCGGCGGCGGCGGAGGATACTCCCTGGGAGGTGGCGGTGGATACAGCGGCGGCGGCGGCGGCGGCGGCCTCCTGGGAGGCGGTGCCTACCACGCAGTCAGCTCAGGCTACCAGACCTCCGAAGGCCAGCAGGTGGATCCCCAACTCCTGGAACAGATTAAGCAGATCCTCCTCCGCGAAGAATCCCAGTCAGGAGGCGGAGGCGGTGGCGGACACGGTGGCGGACACGGCGGCGGATCCCCCTCATCTTCTTACGGAGTACCTTCCTCATCTTACGGAGTTCCCTCATACAACTCGAGAGTCGTAGGCATCTACCTTGAAGGCGTCCGTCAGGCCCTCCAGGTCGCGCAGTACGAGCAGCAAGGAGGCGGTGGACACTCTTCCGGAGGATACCCCGCTGCCAGGCCATCAGGATCTTACGGAGCTCCATTCTAAATTCCCCGCCATCACGAAACCTTAAATAACATCAAACAATATCCTTTTAACATCGAAATAAGATCTATTGGATATCCATACGTCCCATTTATTATCTAATGGTTATCTATGGACTGCCTGGAAAACATCGAATTTCTTCTGAAACATTTGGTGTTTTCAAGGATGTGAACTTGGTCCCAATACCTTCTCCCTAGCCAGTGTGTCCTGTGCCTTTCCTTTCCATCCTCTGTCCTCTCCATTCATGACGAACGCGCAGAGTGCAACATTTGTATAAAGCATTTTACCATTTAGATTTAAGTTTTATTAATTTTATATTTATGAAAAATAGGAAATACATTTGCCACCGTTAAAAAAACAAACGAATTTATTTTTATTTGATTAACACACCCCAGTTACATACAACATCCCTTTGAATCAACGCATAATCCTCTATCTTTAAGCTAGACTAAAGTTGCAAATATCAATTGCAAAACTATCGATATTCGATGGGAGTCTCGTGAAAGATTTCAAACATCCAACTTAGTCGAAATGTTTGCCATTCGTTTTTGTGTCCAACTGTTTCTTCTGTCTTTTATAATATTTTCAATACTTAAGTAATATTTATTGGTAACTATATAATACATAAGTGAAAATGATGTTGGACTGTGCCCGTCTCACTAGAGAAATTCTATGTTGAGACGGGCATAGTTTACAAGCAATTGTACTAATAAATTAGTATTACAAGTATATAAAAAGAAAAATTACAAAGTGGACTTACAAATATATTTTTTTGAAAAAACATGTGACAATAATTATTAAGGGTTTGAATCAATTTGTTTGGGTGAGAACACCAATACTAGCTCTACCCATATTACGAATCCAAGTTTTTACTTTCAGTTTCATGTTATTGGGATAGCTCAATTGAGTTAAATCTTACACCATCCTATTGAATAATTTAGGCCTAAAATATTTATAATTCCATATGTTGAATGCGCTCTTAGGGCTTGTAGATTATACGTATATTTTGAGTTGTTTTAAAATATGTCTGTTTGTGTTTATATGTGTAGTTAAGAGTAGTATTATCAAAAAGATCGATTGATATTCTATTTTCAATTATGATTATCAAAAAATGATAAAAACTTTTGCATTAGCAGATATTTCCGTGGTGGGCCTACCTAATCTGCTATGTTGCTATGAAAGTCAGAAGAGTTAACTAAATTGGAAAGATCATATAAAATTTTTACGACCGGTGTAAGAAAAATGGATTGTTTTTGACCTTCTTCCGTCTATTTAAGATGATGGAGATGTAGCATCAATTTTTATGACGGCTGCAGATGTAGACAGCACTTCACGTCCACTAAGAGCTGTAGGCTTTGCGGGCTGCTGCTTCGCTCGATGTCGGTTCATAGCGTCTAATCGTTATACAACTTACTTACTTACCATCACGCCGTTTCCCCGTGGGGGTAGGCAGAGAGGATAGAGCGCCACACTCTTCTGTCCTGACACACAATTCTCGCCTCATCCACATTCATACATCTTCTCATACAAGCTCGCCGATTGTTGAGGCTTCCAACAGAACCATCCTCCATTATCTGGTTTACCTGGTCGTGCCAAGTCTTCCGTGGACGTCCTCTGTTTATGGTGCCATCAACACTTGCGTCATATATCTTTTTTACCATTCTCTTCTCATTCATCTGTTCCATATGACCAAATCACCTAAGTGATCCTTTCTTAATCTTACTCATTATACTAACATCAGCTTTATATTCTTTTCTTATTTATTCATTCTTTACTCTGTCATAAATAGATTTGCCACAAATACGCCTAAGTGATCTCATTTCCACTGCATTCAGTCTACTTTCGTTTCTTTTCTGCCAGCTCCAGGCCTCACTTCCATACATCAGAGTCGGTACCAGGATTCGATTGTGCACCGCTAGTCTTGCCCCGGTTGACAAATTCTTGTTAGATATAATTCCATTCAAAACGCCGTTCATTTTATTTCACCCTCCTTTCGATATCATTCTCAGCCTTTCCGTTTCTATCAAACATACTTCCCAAATCTACAAACTCATCTACTTGTTCCAAATATTCATTATCTCCAAGTATTTAGCACGGTGTCTTGCTTTCCTCCTTCTCGAATACCATCACTTTCGACTTGTCAATATTCATCATGAGGTCGCTTTCCTTGCATACATCGTACATTCTACTCACCAGATTCTGTAGTTCTTGTTCATTATTCGCCATTAGTACTGCATCATCGGCGTATAATAAACAGCATACAATCAAACCGCTCATTTTTGCTCCTACATTCATTCATTTCAGTTCTTTCACACATTTATCCATATACAAGTTGAACAGCCATGGAAACATTACACAACCCTGCTCGACACCCTTTGTAATGTCAAACCATGGTGTGAGTGCTCCATTGATTCTTACACAAGCAGAACTTCCTTCGTATAGGGATGCGATCGAAAATACATCGCTTGTATTAAAGTACAGAAAAAAGATAAGAACAACAGAGAATAAATGTTTAAATCTGTGTATTTCTAAATAATTCTAAGTGTATTTATATCTAACATTAAAAAAATGTATGCTTTATATGATAATGTATCAGACATGAAGAATAGTCTTCAAAATGACGTTTTTAATTTAAATATGATATATTACGTGTAGGTTTGATTCATATCATTAAAATATGCGAGTATTATATTCACATTTATATTACATTTCTTTTTTTGGGAAGTCGGCTGTCGAGATAATGACCCGAACCCGGCCGTATACATATGTCAAAGAAATTATTGCATCTAAGTTATCATGTTTTTCTTTTTTTAATAACAAATACACGGTCTGAACTATTACGCTTTTTTCTTCTTAAAAAATTCTTAAATTAGAAGAAAGTAATAATTATGCCAGTGTTACTTAATAGATCAGTCCTAGACATTTCCCACGGGTATCTGTCAAGTACTGCAACACGCAGCGCTAAAAATGGTAATTCAAAGTGTACAACAATTATTATTATCGGCCTCTCTGCGCTCGCATCTTCTGATTTGCTCCACATTCTCGTCGCGTCGTGCGAGATTCGCAGAAGACTTTCAAATCGGTGTTTCAACTCCTAACTAACTGCATCTGCATCATCAATATTTATATACATTGGGGTAGGATGATGCATGTTTAAAATATTTTTTCATGTTTACAAAAAATACTTAGAAGCCTCTCGGCGAAAGGCGTGATCTCTCAACTAAATTCCGCTGGCGACAATATGGACCCGTGATGAATATTAATAAGACCAAGGTGATGTCATATCAGGAAAACCCTCAACCGATTATTGTCGGCACAAACCTAATTGATAAACACATTAAGCAGGTACACACAATTTTACTCGAAACTATTCACTTCAAGATACGTTTAAGATTATCTCTAGACCTGTGTAACATATGGAAAGTACGTTGTGAGAAATACTCTCAAAAACTGAAATGGTTTTTAAATTGGAGACAGAAAGATTTCCAATCTCAGGTACGCGGACGATATAACTACGATCACAATATTAGAAGAAAGAAAGACTATACTACTAAGAAAGCAGAAAATTGATCAGTCATCAACTTATCCAAATTTCTCGGATATCTTTGTAATTGTCAAAGATATCTCGCGACTATAATTACTGACCACGGTAGCTGTGATCCAGATATCAAATGACGCGTCTGAAGAGTTATAAATCAAGACTTGACAATATATGGAAAGACTTTGGAAGATCTAAAGTAATTGTGGTGACCCTACTCGCGCCTGTAGACATGGCCGGGTAGGGGCCACCTATCAACCATTAGAGTCCGAACCAGAGCGACCAATGAGCACCAGCGAATAAACATTATGCACCAGAGACGGTTATTGCCAAGCAACTCACAACTCAATAGCATCTCCAGCGAGCCACTCTAGAGTTCAACCCCGCATTTAAATTATATTAATTCATCACCTCAATAAACGAAACCTTATAAATGCTCTTTCATTTATATAGTCTACTCTAGTTACAACATACACCCTACACTGCGACACACAACCAGCACGCGTGAGGCAAGAAGAAGTTAGGAGCTTTTGTCTCACGGCATCTTAACCTTCTGACACAATCTCGCGTCGATCATAGTTTGAATAACTTTAACACGCATACCTCAACTACTATAATGACTACTATTCTGTGCATTCAATGACTTCGTTAGGTTAGGTTGTCCCTTTAAAATGTGGTGCTGAAGACTCATGCTCATATATACTATGGACGACGAAACACACATGTCTTCATTATACAGGAACTACACACAAAAGATACTCGTGGATGAATTCATTAATATTTTTGACATTTTGCGAGAAGAGAAGATAGCTTAGAGAAGCTTGTTGTAGTTGGCTAAGTCGAAGAACGAAGAGAAAGATCCACTTGTTGACTTGTCCACTTGACAGCCCTCAAATGTGCAGGATGTCGAGAAAAGTAGTCAAGAAGAAATTCATGAAGATCATAATGCTCAGTAATGACGACATTTATATGCTGCTGTAGGAGTTGGTGGTATATGTATTGAAGTTATTCGAACTATGATTGACTTGTGATTGTATCAGAAGATTAAGATGCTGTGAGACAGAAGCCCCAAATTTCTTCTTGTCTCAGGCTTGTTGGCTGTGTGTCGCAGTGTAGGGTGTCTGTTGTAACTAGAGCAGGGTGTATAAATGAAAGAGCTCTTACAGGATTTCGTTTATTGAGGTGATGAATTAATACAATTTAAATGCGTGGTTGAATTCTGGAGTGGCTCGCTGGAGGTGCCGTTAAGTAACGATGAAGTGATCGCTAGTTGCTTGACAATAACCTTCTCTGGTGCATAATGTTTATTTGGTGGTGCTCATCGGTCGCTCTGGTTCGGGTTCTAACGGTTGATAGGTAACCCCTACCCGACCATGTCGGATCACCACAGTTACTTTGGATCTTCCAAAATATTTCCATATATTGTCAAGTTTTGACTTATAACTTTTCAAGATATCTGGATCGCAGCTACTGTCGTCAGTAATTATAGTCGCGAAATATCCTTAACAATTTCGAAGATATTTCATGTCTACGGGCGCGAGTAGGGTCACCACACCACACCAGAATCTGCGAATTGTTAATAATAATAACTAAAGTACAAATAATGACCTTTCAATTTTACATAGCTTTTAACAAAATGATGACAAACCAGGAAAACTTTTCTCAGATTCGGGCTCAGAATAAGAGCAAGCAGACAGCGGTCCTACAATACCAGCATCAGAAAGAATTTGGGGGTACGTATTCTGTACTTGTACTGGACGTAAGAAAGCAACTAATTCTCGACCTATTGAATATCTGAAAACTATTATATAAATCTGTCTAATACTCAAGAAATGGGAGACAATAACTACCCCAGACAATTGAAAGTCGTTTACAAGACGGAAAACATATCCGGAGAAATCTCAAACCTAACACGATCTTTGCGCGTGAGTCTGTCATCATCACTTCCCACATCTAATCGTGCTGGGTATTCCACTAGAATGCGTTGGAACTTCGATGTCATGGGAATTTGTTTTAACTTAGCCTATTAAATATCTTATGCTATTATATATAAAATAGGACCAACTTAAAATTGTATTTATATTTAAGTTTCGATACTAAAGTATCTTCGTCAGGACTGGCGTCCAACTGAACTATTCCATAAAATTTACACAACACAGTGGTTTAAACAACCACAAAGTTAACGCTACAAAAATCAACAGTCGGACTAACTTGTTCACGATATTCGACGAATTTTAATTTTGGTTTCACAAGATATAACGATCCCTAGTTCAGAATATTTTATCTGTAGATACCTGACTAAATTACGAATCGAAAATATTAAAGCAGTTTGTACGTAAACAGATATGACGAAATATTCCTAGAATTCACTTACTATCTGCATATATCTAAAACGGATATACAAATATTATGTGCTTACCGCACCAATGGCCAATTGAGGAAGACGTGGACAAAGTGAATAACATATAGTTATGTACTTCGCCTTCGAGTCCACGCCATCTTAAAGAGAACACGTGGGTTACATACATTAACTACGTGGACGTTTTAATGCGCAGGTTTCTGCGCAGTCAACGTGGACCAGTTTATTAGTTATATTTTGTATATATGTCAGACGTTATAGTTTTACCGTTTAATATCACATGGGCTGAGTAAATAACACATATATTGTAAATCTGTCTATAAATAGGCACACTTCATTCTTAACTTTTTAAATGCTATGAGCACATTTACACGCCAAACTTTGCATGTCACCTCAAGACATTGCGCGATAATACACTATTTTTGACCTTGTAAACACTAAAGACCCTTGCAGGGATTTAAGTTCATTATTATTTATTTTTTAACTAAAAAACTAAAAATAAACTTTTTTTCTTGAGGATAAATTTTGATGGAAGACCACTGTATGTCAATAAAACCAATTTACCCTATAACACTTTCATATGCATTGTGGTCATTTGCTAATGATATGAGTTTCAGAAGTCTCGTTTTTATACGCTATATTATCCAGACTATCTATGGTCCCAATTAGTTCGGATAAACTGGCCATGGCAGAATAACTAAATATTCACTACACACCGAACTATCGCACTCGACAAAACAAATTTCAATACTGATCCTCCAGTTTTCGGACATCTCTTTGATTCACTCACTATCTTTTTTCTTTTGTCTATTGGGTCGGCGTTTGTTCAGTACAGGAACAAGACTGTATCAAATCACGTAGGGGTTGGTTCAGTGCGGTCCGCTCTGTCTCTCGAACGCCGATATTCTGCAGCTGTATGCAGTAGTCCAAGGGGGTCCAAATCGTGTCCAGTGCAGTCGTTGAGTCGTAAGTGTCTTCCAGGATCAGTCCAAGTGTGAAAGCCAAAGGTCGAATCCAAGGAGAAGAAAGTCCAGATGAAAGCAGGGTCGAAAGTAGAGATGAATAAAACACTTTTTCTTGTAGAGAAGTCCAGCGGTGCAGGCGAAAGCGAGGCAAGTGATTTTGCAACCGCTGGACCGTTTATTTAATCTCGAGATTCCTCTCGGGGAGCTTATGGCTCCAGCAAGAAGCTGGGGACCAATCAGGAGGCACAGACATCCCCCGCGCTACCCCGATTCGGTCCCGCGCCGCCACCACCTGGCGGCCAAACTCTAAAGCTCTCGTCATTTTTTCCGCCGTCCCGTACGGGGCGGCAGAACTCATTTTTGTCCGCCATTTCTTTAACTCGTAGTTTAACCGGACATTTCCCAGACATCGCGAGTATTTTTTATTATAAACATTAACCTGCCTCGCGATGCCTGGTAATTTTTACTGCGGGCGATGGCCCGGGAATTTATTAATACACCTTAAACTTTAAAAATCCATTTTAACAGTCTAAACGATTTTTAAGGTGCATAAATTATCTCCGGGCGATCGCCCTCCAAAACTCTATTTATTTTCATATTACATTTTTACATGACAATTTTTTAACATGAGATATTCTATAAAAACGTAATGATGAATTTCTAAAGTCTAAGTCTCTAAGTAAGTCTCTAAAGAGTAACAACCTGTGCAAAATCTGTTCCAGAGAGAAACAGGAGGGTGAAGTGGGTTGACTATAATAAGGCCTCATATTCCCAGAATATAACGGAGCAAAGTTTTGAGCGGATGGTATTTTATTAATTAAGATAAACCTTTAAGAGTTACTATGCAAAATTTTATTTAGATCGGTCGAAGAGTGACGGATTGTATAGAGAACAGACAGACATACAGTTATATATACAGAAATGTAAAATGATTTATATATTCTGATAACAAGTTTCTCCGTACTTGTGTAAAGCGTACACAATTTCAATTATAACGTTACCGTATTCGCCCAGTAGTGTAATCTTCAACGAGGTTGTTATTGACA
This sequence comes from Eubasilissa regina, assembly GCA_022840565.1. Lineage (NCBI taxonomy): Eukaryota > Metazoa > Arthropoda > Insecta > Trichoptera > Phryganeidae > Eubasilissa > Eubasilissa regina. The sequence goes on from JAINEB010000007.1 coordinate 32,870,159, forward strand.
GCGTGGTTTGTTCTCGTACTCATTACCGCCGATCACGTGTGCATAGTTACTTGCATGATATTTAAATTGTAAATTGATTCGCATTTATTTTTAATTCTGTATGTAATTACAATTATTTATTTGTTCAATTCCACTATTTTGACATGAGAAGAATATAATTGTTGATAAATTGGCACTGTTGCACTAAACTCTTTATTTTGTGCTCTGTTTCTGTACTGGTTTTTGAACCTTATGCAAATAATGGGTTTTCTAGAATCATCATAATTTTGCAGTAACACTACATGGGTGCATCTTACACACTCTCTTTGTTTCATCAATCTTTCGAAATTATCCATCGTCTTCTTACCTTATCGGTTCTCTCGGGACCCCCAGGTTGACCTCTTTGATGACGTCCTTGACGACTTCCCTTTTCCTTTCTCTAATTTCCTTTGCAATATGATAGATAGCTTGTAGCGTCTTGGGTCTGATTGGTTCATCAGAGTTCGCCCTCTCTCTCGCTGATCTTCTATCTTTCCTGTCATGACTAACTTCTCCGGGTTATTATTTTGTCTACGATGTATTCGAAAAATTGTAAGATGCGTCTTAGACAATATTATATTTTCTCACGCGGGGGTAGCCTACTCTTTCTTCATCGCTATTCTTTTTGTTTTCTTAAGTAGGAGCTTTTGCCACCATCCATCTTTGAAGGTGTCCCATCATAATATCATTAATAGAAATGGCGGATACTTTATGGTGTAACATGATTATTTTAATTTTCACAACTAAACTTTGTACTACACACACGTTGGGTTATTGTCACTACTAGTTTCGATAGGTGCAGTTTCTCTCATCTGCTGACTAAACTAAATTCAGTATCGTAGTCTATTCGGTTTCGGTCGTTAACGGGAATAAACTACAATTCTGTATTTAGTTTAGTTATCACCTGATGATGAGGTGGAGTGCACCTCTCGAAACTACCAATTACAATAACCCAACGTGTGTATTGTACAAAGTTTAGTTATAAAATTAAAAGTATCCCATCATGTTTTCTTATGGGCATTTCTCTTTATTATCACCACATCCTCTGAGATCTTCCTCGGGGGCGCATCCTTTGGAATTGCAGATACAGTGCCATCTGTGAGTTTTGGACATTATCGTAAATCATTTTCCACTCCGTCCAGTCTTATTCGATGATTCAATTTCTTTTTCAACAGGATCACATTCTTCTTACTGGACATATTTCCGAAAGTTATAATATTACCAGCACGTGCACGGTACGAATAACGGATGAAGCCTATTTAGAAATTATTGATTCGATTAATTATTGTCGCATAAACGATTGATATGAGTGCGGAGCAAGCTGTCATACATTGTCTATTGTATTTTGTAAGAATGACCAACTGATAGCTACTAGTGATGAGAAAAAATGTTACTCTTGACTCACCGATGTAATTGTGATTGATATTCGATAATATCAGCGATTGAAAACTGTGACTGTAATCACAGTTTCATTACTGATACGCACGATATTACAATACATTAATAAATTAATATATAAAAAAAACATAATCTTGAGCGTATTTACCTACATTATTCAAACTTCATTAACGTAAATAACACATTCTAGCATATATGTATAATTAATATATATCTTATTAAAAAGTTTTGGCAGAATCTACTAGATGGCGCTTATCACAGATTATAACGTCATTCCTTCGTGAATATTTTCGTTTCACATGCGCATTCGTCGAATCAAGGTTCACAACCAAATATAAATACAATAAAAAATCAATCACGAATCACGATATTTCCAAATATTCTATCACCGATAGTGAGTGTGACTCAAAGATATCAGTGATCGTCTCACGGTTCGTGATGTTGACCTCATCACTAATAACTAACTATCTTTACTGCCAAATTTCTGGGTCGAGATTTATTTAATTATAATTCAGGACACCTATTATTGAATGAATTAATATTTTATCCTTCATCATCAACCATAAATCCACTGAATCGCGCCACCCTCTTTGGTTCTTCACCAGTCGCATCAAAACGTATAAATTAGCAAATATACTGAATTAAATTGATTAATAATTTTTTATACAATCCATTATTTCTTCATGGCCAGCCCCGCAAAAAATACACATTTTTTTCTACACCAGAGGAATGAAACTGATGCCATAATATTCCTAGCGAGTGAAATTGACTTATCGTACAAAGAGAAGTGTTTAAAAAATATATCTCACACAAGAAATATAATATATGAATATTCATTTATTTAAATTATTTGATTTCATTAATAGAAAACAATATCTTCTTTTTTGTGTCAATCCAGTACCTACCTTGAACGTACATACATCAGGTATATTGAATACTTTACATTGCGCTCTTTTACGGTCGGGAAAGAGCGAAACCTGTTTTACCAGACACCGATGACCTGTATTCTGCTGAGTCAATTAGAGTATTAATTATTGCTAACAATGTGAATTTATTATTTATTAATCGATCAATTAAAATTAAAATTTATAATTCATTATTAATACTTAAAAGTATAATTAGTTGTCGTAGAATTTTTTTAATTTGCCTGTATACTTAGTATGCTGTATAATAATCTTTAAAATAGCGTCACTTTAAATACACATTTTGTATTAAATAAAAATAATATAAAGGGTGTTTTTTTATAGAGGTATAGAACTTTAACATTAAATGATACAAATAAAAATCTTGGTAATGGTCATGGCTTTATTGGAAAGATAATTTTATGCCATTAGTGTTTAAATACGATTTTGCGCATCTGGAAGTCCAATTTTCGACCACTTCTAGGAGCAGTTGGGACCGTATGGCGACGAATGTTGGCTTCCAAGTCGTCTATCGTCTCTGGTTTATCGGCGTAGACTAGCCACTTCACATATGCCTAAGAAAATAATCTAAATCACACGATCTTCCAAAGTGTCTTCCAATTCTTCGGACACATTATTCATCAAAGTGATAACCGATAAAAGAAGATTATCCTGGGCAGACCCTGGAGTCAGCTGTGACAGTGACCCAGGACCAGAACTTGTGGAGATGCATTACAAGTTGAGTTTTATCTATCTATGATCATTGAGGCCACAACAATATCCGATGCCCCATGTACAATATTTCCTGTGTGATGCATTTAACGGCAAAAAAGGACACCTGTAAGCCATATATGTGACTGATTCCCACATTATTCGTATGTAGCAATATGTATCCTTTTGTATAATAACTGCCTATTTACGTCACATCTACCACGTAAAATACACAAGTAAATTTCATATAGGCAAGAAATCTGTCTATATAAGACGCCGGTAAATATTTTGTGACCTTGAATAAATCCAACGTGAAACAACTTGAGTCGTTATAGACGGAGTACATCCTGATATAATAAATAACGCAAAAAACTAGCATCGAAGAAGAAAAAATACGAAAACGAGGAAATGTACCTAATAATGTGTCAATACTGACCCGAAGAAAGAAAGAATTAGAAGAAGATTATATCGTCATCATCACTATTAGCTTTACAACCCTCAGTGAGTCTTAGGCTCTTCGAGAGTTGATCCCTATTACAAGCTAGTACTCTCCAGTATTGCATTTTTGAGACATACGTAATTTGAAGACATTGTCACCCCACCCTTACCATTGGTCTTCCCAAAGCTTCTACGGCCTACTGGTCTCCTATTCAGCAATGACTTCGGTGATTGCTGTTCGGTCATGATACACTATCAAAGTGTTCATATTTTAATAAACCTCGAGTCGCTTATCTCATTATACAAGGTATAGAGGTCATTCTTATAGCATCTAGGCCAAAATTCATTTTCTAAAACCTTTAAATTATTTGTAATCTAAAAAGGCAAATTTATTTTTAAAAGATATGTTATAACAATACGAAATTGTAAAATTAACTTTTATCTTTAACTAAATTTGATCAATTAATCAAAAAATAATTTAATTAAACGTTGACATTTCTACTGGCCGACATAGTTGTCAAGGTCACGTGTCGTCGAACTGAATTAATCAGCTCGTTGACCGCGAAGTGTTGGATGCAAAATGCAAGTTACATACAGCTATGGAAAGTGATAAAAGGAGACACGCAATCAACAACGGATGCAGATCGATAGAAGAGGAAGATTAAAAAGTGAAAAGGTTTAAGTGCAAGATGTGAATTATGGAATGTAAATGGTCGACATTCATGTTAATCTAATGGTTCACACACTCACTTAGTTATCCAGTGCTCAAGGGTTCTAGACTCATTTCAGGAGTTTACTAAGTTAGTTATATTTCCATAGCACAAGCGATTAGCTTAGTTAGAAAATTATTATTATTAAGGAAAACACATTCTTATTACTTATTTACTTACTATCACGCCGTTTCCCTGTGGGGGTAGGCAGAGAGGATAGAGCGCCACACTCTTCTGTCTTGACACACAATTCTCGCCTCATCCACATTCATACATCTTCTCATACAAGCTCGCCGATTGTTGAGGCTTCTAACAGAACCATCCTCCATTATCTGGCTTACCTGGTCGTGCCAAGTCTTCCGCGGACGTCCTCTATTTCTGGTGCCATCAATACTTGCATCATATATCTTTCTTATAAAATTGTAATTATTCAGAACGTAAGTCTGTCATGTTTTTAATACTAATTAAATGTATTAATTAGAAAAATATAAAATCAATTTTATCGAAAAACATTTATTTTTGCTACCGGGATTCGAACCTGGATCTCTTCCAATCCAGGGAACGTGCATCAACCGATTATTCTATAGCACCACAGTGAATTAACGTCAAATTCTTGAACCTATGTGTTACATTTTTCAAATTAATACATCTATCTAATTTTATATATATATATATATTTCCAATTAATACATTTAATTTGTATTAGAAAATAATAAGAATTTGAATATGACACATATTCCGTGTCGCGTCTCTATCTAAAAATAAAACATTTGACGTGCAACAAGCGTAAAGTTAGGTGCAGATATGATGTAACACGAGGACGACGAAAGCTGAGGGTGGTCTCTAAAGAATCTCGTGGGAGCAAAATCCATAGTTCAAAAATCTCATTCGTGGACATGGGCAATGGCCCAATGAGGTCGTACACATTTATTTAAAGTTTGAATAACAACCACGTCCTATTATTAATTGCTATAATATGCAACAGTAGACTTTCTCCAAAACAATTAATTCTAGTTTCGGACCAAATTGGATTGCTGCAGTTCACAAAACATGTGAAATCGAAGCGAAGCGATTCTATCAGGAGCACAGCTCGGCGCGGTGGGGAGACAAAATTTAGAACTTTCATTCCTATGTTTAATTCCCTCGGTGATTTCTTTGCTGTTGGAGTAATAATGTGCCCAATTCCGACTGCCGCGCCGGCCGCCGCCGAGAGGACAAAGAGAAAAGCTGCGGCCGAGCTGTCCCGCGGTGTCGGATGGTGCGCCCGTCCCCGATCGTGTCCAGAATTTAATTCCACTTTTACTTGTCACCGTGATTACTCACCAAAACATGCGGTACCCGGTCACCCGGTCCCGGCAGAACCGGATGGAGACGGCCGCGGTCGTTCTCGAATATATTACCGAAATTTCTGCGGATAACGGAGCTCGTGAATCTGTGGGCTGTACTCTTAAGTGATGTGATGAACGCCGTTTTATATATTGGTTGCCTGATGGTGAAAGATATTTTTGACTTATGTTTACAATAGATAGGTACTTAAACGGTCTACAGTCTACCTGATAGGTATTTTGTTTGCCATAGATAGGTATTTAAACGGTCTAGAAATCTACCTTCTGTACGCCACAGACAGATACTTTATTTTTCATGGATAAATAGGTACTCATGTAGTCTATAGTCTACACTCTATATAAAGGGTTTTTCAATAGGGACGCTCAAACTTTCTTTCAACAGGAACAAGAAACTACGCCATATTTCTTCAATTTTTTTTGAGGTTAACACTCGTATTTAGTTGGCAAATCATCATGGAGCAGTACACACCGGAGCAACACTTGCAAATTATTCAAATCTACTACCAAAATTCGCGTTCTCTCACCGCAACTTTAAGAGCATTACGACCATTTTATCATCGTCATCACTTGCCTGCCACATCAACAATTCAACGTTTGGTGCAAAAATTTGAAAGCACATTGTCGCTACACAATGTTCCAGTGCCAGTGAGACAAAGAAATGTACGAAATGAGGAAAATATTGCCGCCGCTAGAGCATCTGTTCTTGATGACCCAAATGAGTCACTAACACGACGTTCTCAACAGTTGGGCATTTCTGTGACGTCATTGTGGCGAATTTTGCGAAAAGATCTTGGCCTACATCCATACAAGATCCAATTGACACAAGAACTAAAGCCGCTTGACCATTTGAAGCGTCGCCAATTCCTCAATTGGGCTGCACAACAATTTGAAAATGATGCTGAATTCCATCGAAAAATCATCTTTAGCGACGAAGCTCATTTTTGGCTCAATGGATATGTAAACAAGCAAAATATGCGTTATTGGGCAGGCACCAATCCACACGTGCTTCACGAAACACAATTGCATCCCGGAAAAATCACTGTTTGGTGTGGATTACATGCCGGAGGTGTCATTGGACCATATTTTTTTGTTGATGATGCTAATCGTCATGTTACTGTGAATGGTAATCGTTATCGCTCCATGATAACTGATTATTTTTGGCCTCAATTGCAAGGTATGGACTTGGCCAATATGTGGTTTCAACAAGACGGCGCTACCAGTCACACGGCACACGCAACAATTGATTTATTGAAAACCAAATTTGGTGAGCGTGTTATTTCGCGAAATGGACCAGTTCAATGGCCGCCTAGATCATGCGATTTAACACCATTGGACTATTTTCTTTGTTTGTTTGTTTGTTAAATCTTTGGTCTATACCAACAAGCCGGCGACGTTACAAGAACTAAGAGAAAATATTGAACGCGAAATTGGTGCGATTCGGGCCGAATTATGTGAAAAAGTGGTGGAAAATTGGATTCAACGATTGGACTTCTGCAAACGTGCCCGCGGTGGTCATGCGAGGGAAATTGAATTTTATACATAATTGCCACTAAATGTACTTTAAAACATAATAAATTTTTTTTAGATATATTCATTCGTTTTTGTTTTATTTAAAAAAAAAGTTTGAGCGCCCTTAATGAAAAACCCTTTACTATAGACAGATACTTTGTTTGCTATAGATAGGTACTTAAACGATTTACCTTATGTACGCCACAAACAGGTACTATATTTTTCATGGATAAATAGGTACTCAAGTAGTCTATAGTATACATTCTATATACTATAGATAGGTACTTTATTTGCCATAGGTAGGTACTTAAACGGTCTACCTTTTGTACATCACAGATAGGCACTTTATTTTTCATGTATAAATAGGTACTCAAGTAGTCTATAATCTACACTCTATATACTATAGATAGGTACTTTGTTTGCCATAGATAGATACTTAAACTTTCTAACTTCTGTACGCCACAGATAGGTACTTTGTTTGTCATGTATAAGTAGATACTCAAGTAGTCTACAAATACGAGAAGTCAGTGGAATATTAGACTTCACAAATAAATCTGGCAGGAACACAATATACTTTATACCATAAAGGTTTCAAATTGTTCAATGAACTGTCAGCAAATATGACCGAAGCAACTAATCTTGATACTGTTTCGTAGTATCTGTGTTTAATAACTGATCATTTTTCGTGTGATTATTTTCTTTTGTATTTATAATCTCTTTACCTAATGGTAATTGATGTACTATATAATTATATATTTTTTATGCTACTATTCATACTAGATTTAAGAATATGTAGGTTTTATAACTAAATAAAAAGTATACATACATATGAATATGAAAAACATCTAAATTAAGATTACTCAATATTATTATTTTTTATATTAATAAGGTAATCCACCCTTAAAGAGAAATTCGTTATCTCAACATTCAAGAGACAAAAGTATAATTCAAAGTTTAGTTTATTGTTAAAATTTAAGTATATGAACCTCTTCTAGCAACACGCCTAAGGCATGCGAGAATACTTTTCCTTTTCTGAAGAATGGAGAGATGGAGACACAGTCCATGGTATGCTAGCATAGCGCTAACACAACATCTCAAATGTGTTGAACTTGTTTCTTTCTTTCCTTCCCAGGGTACAGGTTTCAACTATGTGCAGAGCAACGAAGAATACCAGGATTAGTCAGATTTTTATTATTGTAGTGTACTTCAGCCGGAGGTTGGAATTATCGGTTCCCCAGAGATTGCCGAGTTCACGATCGGATTTATCTCCTGATAAATCCTTGTTGTATCCGCAGTAGTAGGTTGTCAGGTGACAATTTACTGTATTCTCTTTATACTAGTCGGAGCAAAAAGGCTGAAGGCTCTGACGGCACGCTTGCATATATTACCATCCGCCCACATACATACGCACACACACATACCTCTCACTTCCCATGTCGCGCTACCGTGGACATATACAAAAATACATAATACAAAAAACACAGATCACAAGCCAAAAATCGACATATAACTAAGAAAAATCTTCTTCTCCAGTTGGTTTCCTCATTACTGAGGGTCGTAACCTGTTAATGTCCATGACGATTCTCCTCCATTTTTCTAGAGCCAACAGTTCAGATCAGATCATTCCATCCAGGAGATCACTCTGTCCCCCTCTAGCCTTCCACCGGAAAACAAAAAAAATAATCTCATTAGAATTCATGTCATTGACGTTACTAGCTCAAAGTTACAAAATGAAATCGCGGACATTCTCTGAAACAATGTTAAGCGACTTGAACCAATTGAGATATGGATCTACAGACGAGAATATACTAAAAATAAGCTAGGTTGATCGGATTACTAATGACAGTATGTTGATTCGTATGCGAAAGATATAAGAATTCTGTAAAATATAACATACCCACTGCATCTCATTATTTAAGGTAAAATAGAAGAAGAGGCCCTGGGAGATGAAAAATATTCTGAAATAAGATCCAAGATCGGGAAATCCACAGTCCAACTATTTCGAGATTTTGCAAATAAAATAATAATCGTCAACATGTTCGCCAAGCACCAGAAGAATACTTTTTTCACAACCTCCGATGTCATTGTATTTGGACTCAACTGTAATTTGTAATAATAAACTCAGTACCAACCGTAAGTAGCATTTTATCTTAATTATCTCTGCTGCCTGCGTATTTCTACACGACATCTTCCCACAATAAACTTTGCGATGCACCTAAGCAAGAGAGAATGGCTGGTATTGGAACCGTAATCTTTCTGATACGCATCCATCATCTAACGCAACATCACACTTACTCCATATGTAGTACATCTCATTCTCCAAATTGCGGAAATCACTAGAAGAAGCTAAAAATGAGTGAATGTTAGTCGCTAAAAGTGTGCTAAAGAAAATAACACTGAACAGCTTCTTCTTCTTCTTATGACCTATCCGTTCAACGGACGTTGGCTGTGATCACTTTGTTTACTGCGGCCCGAAAAAGCTCTACGTAGACTGGCCAAACCATGGAACGGCTTGTCCGACATCTACTTAAATCCATATGCATATACAAATATTTTAATCCTTTCAAATTTTGGATATAAGACAACTGTTCACCAGATCAATCCTAAAACTATTTTTAAAAAAAAAGTAACTTCACATCCACGATCCGATTAAATGAAACTAAGAGTAAAATCTTAGGATACTTTTCAGTGCCAAAAATGGGTACCAAATTTGGTCAACGAACTTTCTTGTATTGTGCACTGCGTATATTTAATAAATCGCTACTAGACCTTAAAGGGTCTAAAGTGATGAACGATTTTAAACCAAAAATAACAAAGTGGATGCTTGATGTGGGTAGAAAGCAAAATGAAACTAATTTGTCAATCGTCCTAACTTAACTTCCTTCAAACAACTTTTTTATAATTTCTGATTGAACCTTAACAATATTTAACTTATAAAAACTGCACCACGTCTGGTAAAGTAATTACCTTTATTTCGAATATATTATTTTATGCTTCAAAAAAATTAAAAATTAAATAATAAATTCTTTATTTTTTACGGGAATTACAATGATTACGGATTGATGCCTTTGATATGTGGTGCTAAAAACAGATGTTGCGCATAAACGCACTAAACGACAATAAATAACGTTTGTATGGAATGTAACCTTCAGGGCGTCCTGTGAGAAGAGAAGAGAGAGGAAGAACATTGTTGTGGTGGGCTACGTCGAATGATAGAGAAGAAAAGTAAGATCCACAACCGTAGAACCGACCAATATGTACAAATTTACTTATTCCCGTCACCGTATTGGAAGGTTAAAAAACTGCACTGATGAAAAAATCACTCTCCATGTAAGTTTTTTTATAACGATCTAGTCGCCATTATCAGTGTTAATAAAAAGGTGTTTGACGTGGTTTTTTTCCTTCATATAATATATGTACGCAGGTATGTCCATTATATTTGATAAGTGAAACTTTTTATAATTTCTAAACGTACACAGGTTTAAAAGCAGTCGTATTCGGTTCCGCGGCTTGAGCGCCATCTGATTGGTGTTGTTGTTTACGCGTCTCGCGTACATAGCGTGTGGCTCATAGCTCGCCACACGCTATGTACGCAGATTAATATGACACATCTGATACATACTGACAAATCTCTGAAACAAGAAACCAAAAATCGGTCAGAGATTCGGGTGTACATTAGACAACGACAACATTCTCGTTCAACTTTGTACTATCCTCCGCGCGAGTTTCAAAATGAAAGTGACTGTGATCTTCCTGTTTCTCTGCGTGGCCCACCGTAACAAGCTTCTCGAAGTTATCTTCTCTTCTCGCAAGAAGCCCAAATGACTGATGAATTCACGATGTGTACATGTCTCCAATACGACATCTCAAACATGATAGCAACAGTTCGTTTTATTTTATCATATTGAGGGATTTTGACAGTGCATAAACTTACTATAATTAACATAATAAATATTTAACATGTGACACTATTTATGAAAATCCACAGAAATGTTTATATTTAGGTGCAGAAGACAAATAAAAAGATAAAAAAGAGGGAGAAAGGGTGGCGAGGTTGCAACTATTGTTGCGGTAAAGGGAGAACAAGACTTGTTTGTAGGTAGAATGATTAGTCAAAATTGAGATTGAGGTGGTTCATAAAAATAACCCTTTAAGCGCAGTAAGGCTAATGTCGAACAAGTCAATTTCTGTCAATTTCTCATTATGGTATTTGCACGACCGGTGAATGAATAAATTTTGTATGTAAGATGTTCTACTTCTGGGAATGTGGAAGAGTACGGATTTGCCGGGTCGATCTAGACGGCACATGGAGAGATATTAATTTCAATCGGTTGGGACAATCAATATGGCCTTGCAGTAGTTTGTGTTAGTAGTCGCAGTACAGAAGTGTTTATTATTCATCAACATCGTCATCATCATCAGCTGTATTCTATCCTCTATTGGACGACGGCTCTCTAAGTATCTCCCACTTTTCTCTACTTCTTATTAACGCAAAAGTTAATGATTTCATAAATGCAGCGGGTTTTAGGGCGGCCTGTCGGTCTCTTGATTCCATGTGTCCGTTTTCAATATTTTCAACTACTCTTGTCTGTTTTTTTATTCACAAGTTTCTTTCTCGTCTCTTCGTATATATTTAGTAAAGATATAAACGAACACATTCGGCAAATGTCTAATTTATGAAAAATTAAATGAGACAGAAATACTTCCAACACTTAGAATCAGGTTTAGAACTGTTGTCATTGTCACAGCTGTAAAGCAATAATGATCATTGGTATTGTATCATACAAATAATTTATGGACAAAGAATATCATCGCTTTCAACAACATTCAAAAAGAATTGTATCCATCCAATATCTAATAAGCAATCGTAAATCATTAGTCTAATATGCGTGGTATATTATATTCCCGAGAATATTGCACAATATATTATATTATCAAGTAACATTCTTTCAAATTTATGATAATTTCTCCTCCATAGACGATAAATATATGTAAAGAAAACGTTGGCGCCAAGCAATGATTTCATCTTGACCAAAAGATAGTATCTATGATTTACTGCACTTACCGACGACTTTTCTATGATTCTGATTTTAAAAAGTGTTGCAACTTAGTAGAAAATATTCTGAATGAGGAAATCGGTTTATTTATTACTGTATACAGTTTTAGGCTTCGCTTCACCTTATTATTTTTCATATGCCATTTTGCACTCCTTTTTGAGTATAAACCTCCTTTAACCTTTACTATGGTATGCCTATAAATATCCTACGCAGCCACGCTGTCAACTCGTGTTACTGCATTACGTTATACGTTTATTTGTTCTCAAACGTTATTCTTGTAACGCATTCGTCACAGAATTACATTACAGAAAGACTTTTGACAACATTCAGGAAAAAAATTCTAACAAATTTTGGACGTGAAGCACGTGATCACAGGGACAGTCGAGGGAAAGCGAGCAAGGGGACGGTCTCCTGCAAGACGGTTAGACCAAATAAAGGAGTTAACAGGATCCTCTAAGCACTGCCAGTTGTGCACCGAGTGCCAGACGATCAGCAGTCAACAAACGAAGAAGATACGATTTGATTCAATAGAACCACTACGTATGTGTTCTTTCTTCCTAGAATAAAGACTGTGATGATCTTTCATGAGTATTGAATCTGTGTCATATTATTATATTATCTCACCTCGATATATATATATATATATTACGCTAAACTAAATATTTCAGCAAATATCTCACCGATATATCATTAGTTGACATGATTATTTTAATATTTAAAACAAAACTTTGGGTTATTTAACGGGATAGTCATACACTAAAACTTCTCCACTTGGTATTAATAATAGTGATGAACCGTGGGTCAATCACTGATACCCTTGAGTCACACTCACTAACAGTGATTGGATATATGGGAATATCGTGATGCGTGATTCATTTTTTATTTTATTTATATTTGGTTATGAACCGTTATTCGGCATATGAAACGAAAATATTCATGAATGAATGACGTTACAATTCGTGATAAGCGCCATCTAGCAGATTCTGCCAAAACGTTTTACGCATTTGTCCTGAAATGCTGAGAATTTGACCCAAAAAATAATCTCACATTTTTTAAGGGTTTTCATTCTCTTTGTGATGTTAAATTATATATATTTTAATTATACATGCTTGAATATATTTTTTACGTAAAATAAATTTGAATAATATAAGTAAATACGCTCAAAATTATGTTTTTTTAATTTTTTTCTTATATTGTGATATCGTGCGGTGCACGCGTATTAGTAATGAAACTGAGATCACAGTCACAGTTTTAAATCACTGATATTATCGAATACCAATTACAATCACCCCAGTGAGTCAAGAGTAGCATTTTTTTTCATAACTCTCACAACAATGAACAATTTGAAAATCGTTGAAATACAAAAGAATTTAAATTGGGAGAAAACACTGATTACATTGATATTCCTTAATACTTCGCCTTTACTGTCCATACTATATCCTTTTCTCAAGTCCCGCTTCGTTGCCACAATACTGTATTTAGTTTGGTTATCATCTAATGATGAAAAATCTCACCGATAAATAAAATATTAAGGACTAACCCAGATTTACCTGAACTTGTTTGCATTTTATTATTCTATCTATAGGCTGCAGTACATAAAACCTTCAATATTAAACTCTCGTAAAGGAATAGGCAGTACATAATACAGTACTTCATGACCTTGGCCAGAATACCCATAGAAGTTAATTAATGTCAGCTAAATACTATTTTTTCATAAATTTACATTCTGAGCTGTCGCAAGATGCGGATGGCCGTGTCAAGTATGCTCTTATTCATCAGTTCGGTGCCACTGAATATTGAACATCTTCAGGGTCTCGCACAACACGTTGACAAGTATGGTCACAAGGTGTATTACGGATCCTTGCGTGCCACGGGATCTGTGATCTGCTCAATCAAATGCAAGCAGACTGGCTAAACTAACTAGATGCACTGCATTGTGTCTAAATCGAAAAGTGTTCAATAAATGCACACTTACTGCTCACATATGGTTGTGAAACAAGGGCTTTCAACAAAAGAGTTCCAAAACCTTAGAATATCCCAAAGAAAAGAAAGACGTATGTCGGGCGTCACACGAAGAGACATGAAAAGAAACGTGTGGATAAGAGAACCGACAAGAGTAGTTCTTGACGCAAGTCAAATGTTACCTCTGTGATATCCTTCGTTCCAATAATTCCGCCACGATGTATACCCGTCCCTGTCTGGCTGACCTTGCTTCTGGCGCATTCGAGTGTCAAAGGGTTAACACGCTCGGTTCTGCCGAGATAGCTAATCCGGACCGGGAAATAAAATTCGCCAGCATCTGACTCCCTCTAAAGTGCAGCGAAACCTTTTTCCTTCAGTGCGAATCGAGGAAAGTGCAAAATGGCGTTCAGCTCATGAGATTGAGATTAATGTAAGACCAGATTCCTTCTGTCCTTATACCTTTCTTCATTCTAATCGAGTTGCGTCAAACAAACTAGCAGATAGACTCCACCGCGGGATCTATTTTCCACCAGTAGTTGATATATAATAATTGCCAAGAAAATAAATTTGCAGTGGGTAGGCCACATCGCTCGGAGGACAGGCAATTGTTGAATGAACGCGGTCATTCTGTTATGCCCGAGGAGAACCAAGGGGGCGGGATTTATGAAATGAAAATGAAAGTGGGATACTCTCGGGGAGAAGAGAATCCAGTGGAGAATAGAAAGTGGCTGATATTGATAACAATTACTCTAGATATGGTAGTGTACTTCAATAACATAGGCGAAATCAAAATACGCGATAGCTTCGTTAGATCAGTCAGTGGAGAAGAACTTTGTTAGCACCCATGATCCTAAGGATTAACGAAATATCGTATTAGAGTGCTTACACAAATGACTCCTCATTTGTTTTACGTAAGGAATTTATTCGGGTATGGATGACACGTTTGAGCTCCTTAGGTAGGTAGTTAGGCTGACTTGCATTGGTGGGTGTCTCCACTCTCCATACCTCGTGTTTTGTAACTCCATTAGTCTGTTTGTGTAAGTGTGATTTAATTCATTTTGTGTCTCGTCCACTGTCTCTCTTTTGAGAGTGTTTTTTGTGACTGTATCCCTGAGTGTCTGCCTTAAACTACTGCACCTTAGTTTACCATCAATTTTCCATCTATATGTAAAATTATGTATTCTATGGATTTATGTTATATGTTTTATATGAATAAAGACAGCATTATGGGATGCTGGAGGATCTAAATTTAAAATTTTGCGAAAATTGCTAATAACTACATTAAATTTATTTTCTTTTTTTCGTTTTATATACTGCATAAACTTAGTATATTATTGAATTAAAGTCGCGTATTTTTATTAGTTTTGATGAGTGGGACCGAGAAGGAAGCTCTAGCTTTTAAACCGGTCCTGGGATAGGGTGAGTTCCTCCCCTCCAACTGTCTTTTTTTTAAATGACTCGTCGTCTCGGAGACGATCATTTGTCGATAAATGGCCGATGTGTGTGTGTTGGTCATTCTGCTATGCATACTAAATACGATAGACAACGCTTCGTGCACAATTATTGAACTTTTTTACCCGCGTTCCGAGATAAGTCTCATCCATGTACACACATTATTAGAGTGCTGAATTATTAGTATGTTGTCAATCACCGTTTGCCTTCTATTTTCCCTTGTTATATTACCGTAGAAACGCAAATAGCCGCCATCACGTGCTATCGTATGATGTTGCACATTTTAGCCGAGATTCACTCGGTAGCCAAGACACAAACCGCATGGTATTGCCGTAATCTTTCGCTAGATATCTTGGTGGTATAAAGGTATCTAAAATCATCGATCACTTTCTTTTAATATGATATAAAAGTATTATCATTATTTTACGAAGTTTTTCGCCACGATAATAATTAGACTCTTCAAATCATGTTGAGGTTTCGGGCCGTTGCCGAAATCGGGCACAAACGCCGTGTTTAATACTCGTAATATAATATCGTAATAAACGATATTTCACGTAGCAGAGTCGTGTCCAGGTCACTAATCGGTGAATTATGATGTCGGTTGTGACATCAGACTTCATGTTTCAATTCAACACGAATGTGTCGGGAGAAATTTAATGTGCGTCGATTACCGACACAAATTTCAATATTTCAAAGCTTCGATGTTATTAACGCGACTACTTCTCTTCTCATGCCTCATCCTCTCAATCCCAGAAAAGATCCGCAGCAGACTTCTGAAAATATCGTTTAATAGCCCGTGTTCGCGGCATTAAACACGATGCGATATTTCTTAGAGATTAAGTTGAGATAAATAAGAGCGGCAAAAACTCGACAATGAGATTCGGACATGTATGATTGGTATTTGTCATTTATGTTGTGTGAATGTTGCCGCTTTCGGAGATTGAAGGATCGCTGTCAAACAAGTCGGAGCACAATTGCGGTCAGTACATCGTTCGGTAAGGAACTTCAATAATACGAGAGACGGTGATCCGTCAAGGTGAGTGGTATTCACGGGAACAATAGCAAATATTCATTTGTAATAGTCAGATAAACAGAAGTCATTGAATTACAAGCATAAATTTCATTTTAATTACTGGGAAGATTCAACAATTTCAACGATCAATGATCAAATATTTAAAGGCGAATCTTTTAGACATATGTGTTCACGGGGACTACAAAAAACGAAAATGATTTCCAAAGTATCTCATGAGAGCAAAATCACTATCTCAGAGACTGTCTCGAACTGAAAGTCTCATAAAAAATATAAGCTGTGGGCAGCGGGCTATAGAGCTCTTCAGATATGATAGTTTTCTTCTACGAAAACCTCGATTTTCAGCAATTTGATGCTTTTCAATATCTGACCGAGACAAAATAAATAATTTTACTGGATGGGTTTGGAATACGGTACTGAAGCATGTGAAGACTGTGAAAGACAAACAAACAAAGACACACTGCCTACTTTGTCCAGAAAGCAACTGGCAATGAGTGTCTGACAAGAGGGAGATAATGTTTCTTCTCTGTCTTCACTTTATCGTGTTCATGTGTGGTTAGCTACAAGTGATGAGAAAAATGCTACCCTCGACTCACTGGTGTGATTGTGATTGATATTCAATAATATCAGTGATTGAAAACTGTGACATTTTCATCACAGTTTCATTACTAATACGAAATAAATTTAAAAAACATAATTTTGAGTGTATTTACTTATATTATTCTAAATTCATTTGCATAAAAAACATATTCTAGCATATAAATAATTTAATATAATCACAAAGAGAATAAAAACCGTTGAAAAAATGTGAGTTTATTTTTCGGGTCAAATGTGTAAAACGTTTTGGTAGAATCAAATAAATGGCAGTAATCACGAATTAAAAGTTATTCCTTCATGAATATTTTCAATTCATTTCCACATACGCCGAATCACGGTTCACAACTAAATACAAATAAAATTTAAAAAATGAATCACGAATCACGATATTCCCAGATATTCAATCACTGATGGTGAGTGTGACTCAAAGATATCAGTGATTGACTCACAGTTCGTGATTTTGAGCTCATCACTATTAGCTTCTGCTCCACTTTTTGCTATCTTATCCGCGATTGACTGAAGCTATTCATGTTGCTAGTAGTTTTCCTAGTTTCGTCTTCTTCTCCTCGATACTCATGGTTTTATGAATCTTCCTCCCTTCGCACCACACTTCCATGCCATCAGATTCAGCCTTGTTTATTTTTCAGGACATTATAAATTTTGTCCAATCTTCTGAATCCACCAGCCCGTCTCAGCTATATGCATCAAGTCAGTATGTATATTTATTTTTTCTAACCCTTAGAGCATACCTAACCTAATCGTTGTTTTATAAAGTAAGCTTTGCCATATTGGAACCCTATTATCAAACAAGACTCTCCACACGCGCCATGCTATCTTAATTCTATTCACTACATCAAGGTATAATATCTTCCAATTAGTTATGAACTCAAAATCACGAACCGTGAGTCAATCACTGATATATTTGAGTCACACTCACTAGCAGTGGTTGAATATCTGGGAATATCGTGATTCGTGATTAATTTTTTTATTTATATTTGGTTGTGAAATATTCATGAAGGAATAACATTTAATTCGTCATTAGCGCCATCTAGTAATTCTGCCAAAACGTCTTACACATTTGACCCGAAATGCTGAGAATTTGACCCGAAAAATAAACTCTTTTTTTAAATGGTTTTCATTCTCTTTGTGATGATATTAAATTAGATATATGCTAGAATATATTTTTACGTAAATGAAGTCTGAATAATATAAATTACGATTTTTTATTTTTTTCATGTGTTGTGATGTCGTGCGGCGAATGCGTATTAATAATGAAACTGTAATCACAGTTTTCAATCGCTGATATTATTGAATATCAATCCCACTAGTGAGTCAAGAGTAGCATTTATATAGTATATGTATCTATAATCAATGTAATTACTATACATGTGTTAACAGTTTATAAATCCACGTCGCTTCAAACTGCGCTGATTACTCTATAAATCAAAGTGGTTACAAGAAGAGAAGGTAACGTGACACAGTTAAAGGAAGACCACTAACCACGTTTGCAAAGGATGAAATTGAGGGGTCGGATTAAGATTTTTGGTTGTAAAAAATAAAATTACCTTGTTTTGTTTCAATCAAATGTAAATTACAATACCTCACAAAATAAAATAAATTAGACGTGCTTACGGTATAACAGCAGAGCAGACACCATCAAGACTATAAGCATTAACTATAACTAAAATATACCGCAACTCAAAATCAATATATTTATCAAGACATAAAATTTTTTAACAATCTCCCCATCACAATTAGAAAAATTACGGACTATCATAAATTTATAACTGAAGTAAAAAAAATATGTACACAGACTAACTGAAACATAAATTAACTCGTATATACTCCTCTATACATGAGTCTTACTCTCATAGAGAAGAAACTAATGTTAATATATGTATCCACTGATTATTCAAATTGTATTATATTTTTAATGTTAATAAAAAAATCTGAGAGGTCTGGAGATGAGAACCCTCAGATCATCACAGAAAAGACGTTGTGGAACAGAATAAGAAACTCCCGCATTAGGGAAATGTATAAAATATAAGTTATATCACTAAGAAACAGAAAATCTAATACGACCTATAATAGTATTAGCCATGGACGATATGGCTCAGATAACTGAGCAGGTTCACCCGCTCAATCATCCAAATTGAGCCAGCTCAATGAGCCGGTTCAATTTTAGCCGGTTCATTTACACTTTACATTAATATTTTTAAAAAAACAACAAAGAAAACTTGTATTAATAAAAAATTAACATTCTTAAAAATAAAAATGCTTTGGAAGATTATGCTAAATAGATACAGCATATATTATTTTTTTATCGTAGACGTTTCAGTCGTTTAGTGACCTCATTATTATTTTTTAAACGTCGCATGGGCTTTGATAACGTAAGTAGTAAGTAATTAAAACAAATATTTTGATAATAATTCACTTTTAAAAACGGTTTGTTTATAACCAAACACCATGATAACAATAAGGTAACTTCTGCGATGCGCTGTCCTAACAATTTTATCTGGGATCGTTTTCAAGTATCAACTTTCATAAATCACAGAGCGATCCGTGCCGGCTGTCGGTCCACAGGTCGATTTTCGACTGATCTGCCAATGATCCATTGATCCGTTGAACCGTTGAACCGGCTCAACGAAAAGATCCGGCTCAGTGAGCCGGTTCGTTCGCGAACGACGCACCGCTAATATGTATTAATAGGAAAGTTGAATATGTTAATGAAGAATCTATTATGACCACAAACCACCGTATTCATAAAGTACACTTTTGACGGGCTTTTAATATCGACCGCAAATAATGTAAATGTCTAAATTCCAATCCTCGATCCTTTTCCTATTGCTTAGCCTGCTTAGTTGAAACGTCATTGGATCAATATTGAATTATTGTTTGATCTCGACAACGCCGATACCATTGGCGATGTGAACCAATCATTTCCATAATTTTTGTTGTTTGTGTGTACCGTGGACGAAATGTGAAATCACCGTGTGTGATCGTCGATCATCCTCGCGCAAGCAGTGTATGGTTTCGACGGCGATTACAAGGACTACATTTCTTCCAAATCACAGTTCTCAGAAATCGCTAGTTCTTTGAAAAAATTCTTTCCCCCTACCAAACTTTTCCAATATCCATCTCCCGATATTCTTTCCCCACCCTGCGGTAATTCCGATTTACAACCGGAATTATCATAATCCCTTCCACGGGAAATGTAACCAGGAGATTGCACAATAACTTATATTTGTATTAATATAAAAATGTTGGGTATGTCACTGAGAAACAGAAAAGCCTATTATGACCTTTAATACGTATTCATATGTCACTGAGAGACAGGTAGACCTAGTCAGGAAAACCTTTTATGATCTATAATAGTAATTATGTAAAAATTGTATATTGGGGATGAATTGAGATATAATAAAATCAAAGAATGCAAAAGCATACATTTGCCGACATTGACCGACTGAAGTGATGAGAGATTTACGTGGAGTATTCTGTTGGACTAATAACTTAAAATGGTTTCAAAATCTCCGGTGAAGAAGATGAATCCAGCCCTGAGTGTGATCTCGGCAAAAAACTCGCACTCTACATATCTACAGACATGATTAGATATGTACGATATGGTCTGGTTTTAAATTAATATTACACATGCTTTAAACAACGATGCAATCCGTATCGAGAACCTTCTCTTTTTGCACACAATATCCGGTTTATCTTGTGCCCTTTTGCAAAGCCATTGCAAAGCCATAATTACCATCCAGCTTCATCGATTCTTCTCACTCAAATCGCGGTTAGTAGTTCCGACTAACTTAAACGGCGATAATCTTAACGGTCGCTTACTTAACTGGTAGTTAAGTAGACATGTCAGCGCGCGAGAGTTGACTATTCAAATATTATATCACCGCTGACACCTGAATGGTTCTTTATAAATATAAACTTAATCACTTCTCTTTGTATAATACATGTTTGAAGTGTTTTTGTAAATAAGATATTCAAAAAATAAACAGTATTATAATACGTGCTCTTTGTTATTAAGATGTTAAGAATTCTTTTCAGAATACAAAATTTCACGCACGTTCTATACTATCTCCATCTTGTGCCTTACCGTTCAACTGATATTTGGTATCATCATTTTGCTTACAGCGGTTCGGAAAAGCTTCACAGTAGACTGGCCAAACCTTTGCCTCAGCCATGCTGTTTTTCTTTTTCCAGGGTCCTGATTTTCAGCTTACAGAAGAAGTAGCACGATACACGTTTTAAATCAAATTATGTAAATGAGGGGTAAGAGAAAAAGTGAGCGGTCTCCAGCAAGACGGATAGATCAAATAAAGGAGTTCAGACCGGGAAGAATGAAGACACATTGCATACCACATTTCAGATACTTTAGAAGACGCCAACGCTTAGCATTGAGCATTCGATCAAGAAGTCATTTGAACATTTTGAAATATAAAAGCAGTGCCAAAGTAAACAAATAAAATTGTTTATTTTTCAACATAACGATAGCAAAATTATTTCCAATGAAATAATGGGTGTGGCGTATATGTCGAGTATGCTTGTATTAAGGATTATTGACTTGAGTCGGCACCCAGTACACGTTACTGAGTGGTGCTCAAAGATTTCAAATAAATTAGCAGTAAGCAATTGATGTCTGTTAAAGTACCTACATTTCTCTGCAAGAACTATTCTCTTGAATGAATTTTAATTCTCTCTTTGATTCTTCAAAGAATATTTAAGAATTTGACTTCTGAATATGCTTGGCCACCTCGAGGAGATCACTTCATTCCTCTCTGTTCTTCACCTTGATCCGACAGCGTGCTCGGATCTCATCTAGCTTACGGATTCATGGTCTTCCCAATGGTTTATGAAATGTCAGATGCGCACATGGTGAAGACTTCCATCCGAGCCAGATCTATCAAAGTATTAGTAAAGCCCGTGAACTATTTTGCACTAAAATATCTGCAAATTCAGATGATTCAATTTCGATATCAGAGAGTTCTGCTACATATGAACATCATCATTGTGTATTTCGTAATTCACGGCTCTTCAACGCGGTATGGGTCTAGGCATCCACATGAATACTGAGCCGATTACTGATAACTCCTTCCTTGGAAGATATGCCTTCCGCGCTGGATGGACAATCACCCCCAGTCCATGATAGATCTGAACCCTCGATCATTCGATAAGTTAGATTATGTATTGCCCAATCGAATTGTATAAGTCAAAACTCATCATTTATATACCGCATGATTTGTCACGTACAAATTGTAATGGATAATGCTACTACCTGCAGTGCGGCCGTGTCGTCAGACAAAATTATCAACCGTTTTTGAATCGCATTGTAACGGGTGATGAGAAATGAAAAGTGAAATATTACACAAAAACGGCACCAATCACTGGAGCAACTCTTTCTATCTTTAAAAAAGAATGGTTATTTCAGGTGTGTGATGGGATATAAGAGGTTAATTAGATACTTAAACCAAAAATGGAGAACGCTCATATGTAGTAAAAAAAAGTGGCATTGTAATGTCCATCCATTTTGGATATACATTTTTGCGTCTTTCTGAAGGATTCAAAAGATTAATTAATCAGCAGACATTTTGGGGGTTGAACTTCTTTCACGGGATCTATTAATTATTCATAATTACAATAATTTATCATCCTATATATTATAATATTATGTTATAGTACCTATCCGCCGATAGTGTCCTCTGCGGGTGATATGTCAATTTATTAGACTTTATTGACATACACGCTTTTGTTGTAACAGAGGTGATATTACAATATAACATGATTGTTCCGTAAAGTAAGTAAGTAAGTTCCGCACAGCTACGGGCCCACGGAGCGCGAAAATCACGGCTCGAGAAAGGAGCCGGGCGAAAGTCTATTTTTTCCGCTTCACGGGAATATTTCGCCCGGCACTCCGCGCCGCTGGAAACTCTAAGCCTCTGTGCGCGGCGGCCGCCGAAGGGTGAGTGGATGACGGGCCGCGGCGAGACTCCGCCCCCGCGCGCCAACGGAAAAATACTGTGTTTATTTTTCAAATAACTTAAGTTAAATATTAAAAATATTTAATTTTAAAA
Organism: Eubasilissa regina; assembly: GCA_022840565.1. Lineage (NCBI taxonomy): Eukaryota > Metazoa > Arthropoda > Insecta > Trichoptera > Phryganeidae > Eubasilissa > Eubasilissa regina. The sequence goes on from JAINEB010000007.1 coordinate 32,893,369, forward strand.
TGGATTTTTAAAGTTTAAGGTGCATTAATTAATTCCCCGGGCCATCGCCCAAGGTAAAATCTATCAGGCATCGCGAGGAGAGCCAAACTCTGTATGAAAAAGTACTCGCGATGCCTGGATATTGTAGAATAAAAATATGACAGACGTTTTTGAAGCGAAAATTGAAATCTGCCGTCCCGTACGGAACGGCGGAAAAAATTACTCAAGCTTCGGAGTCTGGCCGCCAGGTGGTGGCGGAGCTGGACCGAATCGGGATGGCGCGGGGACTATCCTCGTCCTCTGATTGGATCCCAGCATCATGAGGGAGCCTGACGCTCCTAGACTGAGTATGTTAAATAAATAATGGTCCAGCGGCTGCAAAAGCATTCTTTCGTTCGCATTCTGCACCGCTGGACTTTTCAGAAGAAAACTGTGTTTTTATTCATCTCCGCTTTGACCCCTGCTATTCGACTGGACTTCCTGGATTCTCGAGCATTGGCTGCGACATTTGGACTGAACCTGGAATTTTCTCGACTTTGGCTGCTACACTGGACGACGATTTTGGACCCCCTTGGACCACTGCACGCCGCTGCAGATATCGATGTCTGAGAAACCAGAGCGAACCGGCGAGCCACACCTTCAACATCTACAGTCTTGTTTCCCGTGTGGAACAATGATAAACATAAGATACAATTATATTGCAATTAAATACTCGTAGTTTACTGTGTGGAATGGAGTAGACTCCACCTCTTATATACACAGCATTGTCCTGGCTACTTTGCCAGACTGCATTCTGCGTTAAACTAGCCAGTTTTTTCCTACTATTGTTGTGTTATTTAATTCAAGAAGTATAATAAGATTCGACAAAAATAAAAATAGAGAAAATGGCAACATTACTGCGCGAAAGGATCTTTATCTAAGCATTTTCGTTGACGAAGGAGGGTTGTCTGTCGACATCTCGTAGAGCCTAGTAATTATTGGTGTGATCCCATTTTAAATAGGAAGGGTAAGATTATATCTAATGTTAGGCAGCTGTGTCACGTGCGTCATATTATATAAGTGTTGTATTGTATTTGTTTCTTACAAAATATGAATCCGTTGTTACATCGTGCGCTGTCACCAGAGGATAGAATGCCAGCGCACCACGCCACCAGCTAAACTCAGTCTGTGGGTCCATAAGGGTTGGTGTCGGAATGCCTATCTCAGATGTGTGGAGGAGGTCTCAGACAATAATAACACTAGTTTACAACACATTCTTTACACTTTAATCACTATAAACATGAGAAATTCGACATTGTAAGCACGTAGAAGGTTCCAGATCTTTTATAGACAATAATTCTTTCTAACAAAGTTCGCCACTTCCCCAACTGAAGAGGAGACACTTTTAAGAATTCCGGTTTCCATGATGCTCGACATATCCATTAGTAGTGGGTCACAGTTGTCTTCCGGATGCCGTGTGCTCGGACCAGTATTCCATCTCGCCATCGATGACCATCGATGCACGCCATCTTGAGTAGGTCCAAATAGGAATACCTTGACTTGTTTACCACGGCCGCTCGCCGGTAATTTCCACACGAATCCCAGCTAGACGATCCATACATCACGCGAGTGATTCGAGGCCTCATCTTTAGTATTCACCGCGTTTCACAGTCCTTGTTGCGATAAATTTTCCTCCATTTCTCGATCTCCTTCGCCAGTACTCTACTTTCGGCGGAACCACACGCACCGCTCAGCTCGGGCGCTCGCCACGAAGTCCCCTTCTACCTTCCTCCGACCTCACTCTACACCGGCCGCGCCTACTCGCGTCGGTAGATGGCGCTCTCAGTCGTGGCGCGTATTTTCGAAGTGTCACACCCTTCTTGAGAATGCACCTCCATGCAATCGGGAGGCGCCATTGTCTTGATGATATACCAATTTTGATGGTTTTGTAATGGCTCAGATGAGAGTCCTGGAGGATTGCCTATGGACAGAGTAAGATGACGATCACGATTCGGATCATCTTCATACGGATGAAAAAATTTAAATATGACGCCGTGAATGATGTCTAGTTAAAAGTATTCCCAAAACTTTAAAACATATCCTATGAAATTCAACGTGTTAATTTATTTTAGCCGTGTTTAAACATTATTAATGAATTCTATTTATGCTGCTGATGAAAGTTACTTTGTGCATTTATAATAATTTAACAACGTTTTTTTCTCTTTGTTTATTTGTTTCAATTATAACGTTGTAAAATCTCTTTCTAATTTTATTTATATGTATTTCTTTAAGAATGACGTAGGAAGCAGGTGAGAGATAGAATAGCCAATTCTGTTCTTAGTACCCGCAATCTCATGTTTTACCTTGGGTGAAACCTGGCGCTGACACTATCGTTCACGTTACAATATATATATTTCTTAATTATTACTTATATTATTATGTTACTTATAATATTTTGTTTACTGACATTGATATATTTTCTGTTTCATTAAAACCTAATTTAAAATATTCTTCGATGCAATTTGTAAATTATTTTTCCTTGTTTTTGTTTTATGTACGGTTTTTTTTTTACATATTACTGTGCTTTTTTCTTGTCCAAATATTAGTATACTATACCGACGTCGCCGATCTGTGATATACTGACTGTGTATGAGATATTATACTTCGTATCTAATTTCGGTATTTGTTGTGTGCAGGATTGGGGTTTCACAGTATAATCCGATATGGTAACAATACATTTATTATACAAACCTTACAGTTGTGTACAAAGTAAGAGATGCGTTTGGAACCGCGACCTAGATGCGAGAGACCCTTCCACTCTGCCAATCATACTAACCTAACTAACGTTAGTTGTCACCGTTTGTCCAATTCCAACAATATACTTTAGTATGTATGTATTACGTCCAATAAATAAATAAAGTGTGGAATGAAATATAACTTATGTATTATATGAAACTACCATTTTACCCGTCCTAATGGTGATGATGATCGGGTAAGTTGGTGAATATGATGAAAGAAGATGATTATCAACAAGATTTAAAAAAACGTTATTACAGGGAAAATCATAAAAACCTGGTTTGACAGAAGAAGATTCGGCGAAATTTTTTCAATCACCAGAATTTCAAAAATAAAAAAACGCTTCATCTCACAGATCACAGTTCGTTATCGCATAAACAACAGATTTGACTGTAGAAGTAGACTAAGAAGCGTCGGACTATTTTCTATACCAGAATTAAAAATCCGCGGAAGACTTGGCACGACCAGGTAAACCAGATAATGGAGGATGGTTCTGTTAGAAGCTTCAACAATCGTCGAGCTTGTATGAGAAGATGTATGAATGTGGATGAGGCGAGAATTGTGTGTCAGGACAGAAGAGTGTGGCGCTCTATCCTCTATGCCTACTCCCGAGGAGAAACGGCGTGATAGTAAGTAAGTAAGTAAGTAAGTAAGAATTAAAAACACCTTTTTAAAAGCCCTTAATCTCATAGAAAAAAGTACAGGATTGATAGAAGAATAAGACGAATAAGAAGAGGAAGATACGATGTAATTTTTTGAATTAGCTGAATTTAAAAATAAAAAACTCTTTATCTCACTGAGAAATTCATGAAAAACGTGTATTTCACGGCATATTCATATAGTGAAATACACTTTTACCCATCCAGGTAGAACGTTAATAATGACTGTCATGACAGACACATTCCTGGGCCTTTATATAATATTATTATATTAATTACATACTGACGGTACTGATAAATAACCCACTACTACATAACAAAAAAATCTTGGAAAATATTTCAACATTCTTTGTTACATTGTTTTCTTTGTACAGTTTTTTGGGCTTTTCTGACGTGTGCGTCCGACTTCTTTGGCCGACGTTTCTGATCCATCACAGACGATTTGGAACACCTGTGAAAACATGAGAACATTCTTAATTATTTTATTTATTAATGAAATGAATTCCCAAGTGTAACAAGAATTAATTTTTTGAGCTTTTATTATTTTTATAATATTTCTTATTTCCTCCTCGACATATGCCTCAGATGCTCTAAATGTACCTGTACAAGTCCCGGTCCTGTGTCACTCTCACATCTGACTCCAGCTCCAGGGTCTCTCTAGATAGACCCAACGCCTCTATCCACCGCTGTTGTACTCTTCCAGGTCTTCTTCGACTCAAAGTTGTCCCCAGGATAATCTCCTTTTCTAGGCTTTGACGCATAATGTGACGTTTCGTTTACATTTCGAAAGTTTTTATGCTTATTTCTATTGTGGACTATACAAATCTCCGCTGCACCCATGAAGATTGTTAAAGACAAGAGTGTGAACTGACATAATTTTAGATGCATGCTTGTATGCGATTTAGAATTTCTTGGCCACTTGTTACGTTACGTTTTTTTCTTCTTCTTCTTCCACAGCACTATATCCCAGGGTGGAATTTGGCCTATCGCAGTTTTTGGGACAGGGTATCTTATAATAATTGTTTCTTACTCAAATTTTAGCGCTTATGATTCTTTTTTATTCGGTAACTTTCATTTTCTAGCGTAGATCCATAATTTTTCTTGATATTTTAAGCTCAAAGACTTCCAGTGTTACTTAGGTGTCTGATTTTATAAAATATATCTACACAGAAGCTTCTTATTTATATTTATAATTAGCTAATTAGCGAAGATAAATGCGCAAGACTAATAACTAATAGCCAATATTTCGATGGTTAATTGATTTACGATGAGAATGCAACAGGGGAAATAAAATATGATAGTAGAAAGCGCCGCGGACCTTCCGTGACTCCTCGAGGTGTTTTCACCCGACACGACTATCGCGACTATAGAGTGATCGCCGCCACCGCGCCCGCGCAGGTCCGGATCTCCGCAGCATCCTCGCCTTGTGTCATGCTAATTTATTCTAATTTATGGAAATGCCCACCATCAAAATTCTCGACAACTAAATAATGGTTTGTTGACATTGCTAAAAGCGCGCCTCGAGTGTATTGCAATAATTGATGGAAAGTAGACGTAATTTCATTTTCGAACTAGAAATTCCTGAGTTTGCACGGTAGCATTATATTCGCAGTGATTTTAATTAACACCTGTGTAAGGTAGATTTCTATACTTCTTCTCGTGCCTTATTCGTTATTACATACAGAACGTTGACTGTATTTCTCTTTTACGTAATGTTTTTAAAGTGCTTTTTTTATATGATTTGTAGAGTTTGCTGATAATAAACGTAGTGATGCGTGTGGGTAGGTAAATATATTGTTACGTAACAAATTCTGAAAATTTTAATTAACCAAAAAATTAAAAGTATTATAGTTTTGATAATTGTTTTCATGGTATCATCAACTCTGATTTAGTCTATGCACAATGCGGACAGGAGGGGAGAGAAGTTCGTTGGAACGGGGATGGAACTCGGTCGGCAGACGCGCTCTGGCCGCCGCAGAGTGGGTTCGCCTTCTGCTAGACACTCGGGTCGAGCGGCCGAAATCATTCCGCGACCGTTTCTTCCGAAATTTGCGAAATACCCTGATGGACTGGGCATACGGGATATTGCGCTGGAGATTATTATTGTCGCTTGACGGACGGCTGCGCCGTAAATGGACCTATCTAAGTCAAGGTCTAAGACCTAACTATCAAGATGAGACGTCTTGGTTAACTATGAATGGGAATAATATGGAAGGCAGTCGGAAGTATTATCTTTGATTCCACACATTATGGACTCGGATGGAGCAAGATGATCTACAAAACGCAAGCTAAGTGTGACTAATATCGATGATTTTTCTAAGATATATTATGACTTGACATTTGAAATTTCTATAGAATAAATAATAATTGTTTTGTATTTAAAATCCGCTTTCATTCTGGAATAATCTTTCCTCTTACACCTGCACACCCACACATCATATTTCAGATAACAAAAATACACATTCCTCCGATGATGACGAGACAATGGAGAAGTAAGAGGTGAGTAGGTAATCTGTATCTCGTATCGAACACACGATACATTTCATGCTCTACCCTGACTAGACGGTGAGGAACGTCCAGCCTCACCTGGAGGCAGGATGGCATCCTGCAATATATTATCAGAAAAATTAGTGCATAGCAATATTTTATGTACATCATACACGTGTTACATAATATAACATTTATACATAGTGCATTATTTTTAGATAGTTTCAGATTGTGAATGAATCCTTGGATAATATTTGTGAGAACTGTCACCTTTGTATATGTGTGTATTAGATGAGTGGTGGGGGTCATGGGTTATAAGAAGCTGTCACTGGGGAACGGGACCCTTTCCCATAATAATTGTTACACATATCTACTGAGTTTCACTTGCAAGGACTCAACCCAAGCAACTCGAGAATACCCAATAAGAGGATAGAACTCCAAGGGAATGGTAATTACAAAGACACCACCCTGGTGCAGTCAAATTAGAAAACAATATTTAAACACGTTTGTAACATCTGTTTAATAGACATTTACTGGTTAAACTATTGCCCCAGGTTCTTCAGCCATGATGTTCTCCTTTCAAGGCCTCGACATCGAGCAGTCTTTATAATCATACACTGTCTGATACTTCTCTGGATGTCACAATATATGTCAGAGATAATAAAGTTTTAGGATTTTTTGTAGTTTTAAGTATTTCTTTATTTATCCGAATCATAAGATCTTCATTCGTAGCTCTATTCACCCAGATTATTTTGAGCATTTTTTTGTAGACTTGGATCTCTTGGTTACTATAGTTCACTATCCGTACAAAACAAATTACTCTTGCACAAAGTAATCATCCATCCTATACTCACATACGCGAGCCCCATCTGGGGTTCAAGTAACACAAAAATTTTGTCAGAAATACAATCATTCACAGAGACTCAAACATACCCCTCACCCAAACAACACATACACGAATTATCGTCTAAATTTTATTTTAAATTAACTTCCATCCCAAACCCATCCATAAACTCCCTCAGCCTATGTGATCCCTCATCTGATCCCCATTATCTTCGTTCCATTTCACTTCTTTATAGTGTTCTCGACCCTATTGAACAAAATTTACAAAAAATTCTGTAAAAACTTTCACTATAAACATAAAAAATTGTAAAAAAATTAACAAAATCAAACAAAAAAGAATTAAAAAAATATAAAATAAAACTACTTTATACAAAGTTCAAATTACCTGATATTAAAAAAAAACAATTTCATTTTGTTCCCGAATAGGGTCCCCCAAAAAATCTTACGCCATCGTTGTTACCTCATATGTCGAAGACAAGAAGACTCAGTCCTTATCCGTCCCCTCTTTAACAATCTAATCAGGATCACTATACTGAGTTAAAGGCCCCTTTAATCTTTCATATCTATACCACATAGAATTACTCGCCGAGGAGGCACCAATTATTTGATATGATAAGACACGTGTGACTAATTCAAAGGTATAATCATCGGCGTGGCGCTGAAGAATCCATGGATAGATTTCGGGAAAAAAGACTATCATTCTTAATAAAACGTCACAACGGCGGCCTGTCGCTATGTTGTACTTACAAATATGGTGGGAAAATATTATATGAATGAATGTATTGTTTCAGCTATTATCGTATCACAGTGTCGCCTCGATTGATATTGTAGAGCCGAATACCAAGAATTCTTCAGTTTTTATAATATATAATTTATATAACAGTTTGTATAATTTATACAACAAGTCCTATTTATTTATTATTATTACACAGTATTTAATCCCGATCCCATCTTCCTTCTTCTTCTCCCATTCCCCCTGGAAAAACTTAGTTTTTTCTTTTCCTTCTCTTAATTTTCTTATTTTTTTACTCCTGCAATACCCACGCTGTATCGCGTAAGTAAGTGTATTTAATAATTCAGAGTAAACATGTGTGTAATTGGTTGATTTTTTAATTATTTTTGTTACTATCTTAACTGATAGCTCTTGGGCTTTCAATGGGATCAGAAAATAATGTAACATTAACAATAATAATGCTTGCTAGTTCGCTCCTGCAGGGGTCAAAAGAATGGCCAATTGGAGAACGAGGAAGTCGCAGACTACCCAAACCTTGCGACATTCATCGCCTGCTCTAAACGGCCAGTGTCGTAACCGTAGACAAATAAATATTGTACGAACGTTTATACATTTAAATCATTTACCTGGCTTTACCCGCAGCGTGTACACCACAGGTACGTGATTAATGCCCCGGCGCCATAAACCTTAGGTTCACCTGATGACCAGGTTATATAACAAAGATGAGCCGAAGCCGTAATGATGGCTTTCTACGGTCTGCGCAAGATTCTATTATTATTATTTGATTGATTTCTTGTCTGGATATAATTAAACAGATTTTTTGTAAATGATTTGCAGTTATTGTGCAATTTTAAGTTAATTGCTTAACGATGTATCCGCGTAACAAGTGAGATGCCCATAATATCTTCCTGAAATCGTTTAATCGTCAGTTATACTAAATAGTGAAGTCTAGAATCACGAAAGACTTGAATAATGCACATGCAATATGTACATACTAGGGCAAAAAAGGAACAAAAGTAGACTGAATGCTGTGGAAATGAGATCACTTAGACGTATTTGTGGCAAATCTATTTATGACAGAGTAAAGAATGAAGAAATAAGGAAAGAATGTAAAGCTGATGTTAGTATAGTGAGTAAGATTAAAAAAGAATCACTTAGGTGGTTCGGTCACATGGAACGGACGAATGAGGAGAGAATGGTAAGAAAGATATATGAAAGATAAATAGAGGACGTCCGCGAAAGACTTGGCACGACCAGGTAAACCAGATAATGGAGGATGGTTTTGTTAGAAGCCTTAACAATCGGCCAACTTATGAATATGGATGAGGCGAGAATTGTGTGCCAGGACAGAAGAGTGTGACGCTCTATCCTCTCTGCCTACCCCCACGGGGAAACGGCGTGATGGTAAGTAAGTAAGTAAGTAAGGGCAGATTGAAAAGTTTCCAGAATCGCTGATAGCAGGTTGCTTTTTTTCAAATATGTTTATGTTGTAATATTAGCAACTGCATTGTAATTATTTATTTGGAGGGAAAAACTGCAAAGGGAATCAAATCAATTCTTGAAGAACAACTCCTTCGTTTTCCACCGTGTGTTTTTGGGTTTTGGAATTTAAGCTTGCACGCATACATACCGCGCTCAGGTCACATCGTGAATGAAATCCATTACATAGTTTTGGGTTTAAAATAAAATTGCAAGATGAGTTCTTATACTAATTTTTGATTAATTACCTTTTCTCTAATATCTTTTGTATGCTCTTTGAAATAAAAACCTCCCCTCTCACGCAAGCGATTTATTGATTCAATGCAGTACGCTGCACTTCAGAAAAAGTTGATTGTCACACAGCTCTGTAGATCAACTGCATGTGTAAGGCAAACGAATAGCTGATATATTTCATCTAACTGGAGCATATCAAATCTGCAGTTAAGTTGTTGGGCGTGCACATTGATTCAGATCTTTCAATGAATACACAAATCAGCAAAACTGTCAGTGCATGCTGCCATCAACTGAGCCAGATTAACATCTTCCTCTTGAGACAGCCCGTCTACTTACAGATGCATGTGTGTTGTCACGTGTGGATTATTGTAACAGCATCTATGCTGGCCTGCCAATATTTCAGCTGGATAGATTACAATCTATTCTAAATGCGGGTGCACGGATAATATACAACATCCCTTTTACATCAGCTACATTGGCTCCGATCGAAGAGTTGAATTTAAATTGTGCTGGTTGATGTACAAGGCGACACACGACATGGCGCCTTTGAATCATTAAGAACTTTGTATCCCAGACAATTTGAATGGTAGACGTCAAACTCTCAGGTCAGCCTCGGGAAGGGTTGTAGAACCGACCAACCGTTGCCAGAAGTCTAAATTTAGTGAACGGGCATTTGCGGTGGCAGGCCCAAAAGCGTGGAACTCTTTGCCCTCCGTTATAAGAAATAGTGCATCAGAGACTTTATTTAAGAAAAAACTAAAAACGCACCTTTCCATAAGTGAAAATAACAATTTTTAATTTTATAAAATAAAGATAATCGTAGAACTGTAAACAGTTGATGTGTAAAGCGCCCTTGAGGTGAAAGTTTTTACGAAAATGGCGCTATACAAATTATCCATTATTATTATCACACCATACCGATGCAGGCCAGATTATCAGTATTTTGTTTTTGATCCAACACCCACCCAAATTATTTTTTATTAGTACTATACTTAAAATAATTGTATAAATAATTAGTTATTTGATATTGTAAATGAATTTGTTGCAACTGTTCTCAAAGTTTATAAGAATCATGAATTATTTCCTAATTTAAGACTTTAAAAATCGGAAGGATAGTTAATATTGAAAACATTTAATACAAATTGGACGAGTAGATGCACTTACCCCAAATTCGGGGTAAGAGCATCTACTTGTATTATTTTTGACAAATTGTTAAAATAATAAAAATGTCTTTTCTGACCCGCTTAATAACATTATGAATTAGTTATTTTGATCCTTAATAAAAAAATAAAATAATTAAATTGCTTTGACGGGGGAATTGCGACATATCATAGTGGTTGTTTTTTAAATTGATCAATTATTATTTTTTAAATGTGGAACTGTCTACATGTCACTAATTGAGAAAGTTACCATACGAAAATATACGGGGTACCATACCGACCACTAAGTAGATGCACTTCCCTCACGGTGTAAAATTTATGGGGTAAGTGTATCTAGTCTTATAAATCACAATTCGCGGAAATAATCACAAAATTAATATGTACATCACAAACTACAACTCTAAATAAAAGATATTTACCTAATATCAGCGTCCTGGCACAAAATATACGAAAGATTGAAAAGGTATATACACAACTCGCAAGTTGACATCAAATAATTGTCATAATTTGAAATGGTATTACAAGGAAACTAATGTTTGGATTTTCACCATCTCTGGACTGTCTCTTCAAATATTGATTTATAACATCTCTTAATAGATTGCATCACTGGAATCCAATTTCAAACGTAATTACGAGACATAGATGCACTTACCCCGTATATAAAAGTGTTTCTGGAAGAAGCTCGCCCAAGCGCCTCTTGAAACTTAGTAAACTCGCATAGTGTTTACGCGTTTTATACTTCGATGGGTAAGCCTGGTATTATAGTTTAAATATGTGCATTCCATTTATATAAATTTAAAACAGGAACAAAAGTGAAACTGCTTCTGATCTGAGACGTTTTCGGAGTCGGTCATATATTTTACGGCTGTGATATATAAAGACATTTTGTATTGTATTTTTCGGGTTATGGATTGTGATTCATAACTTGTGATACAGTTTCGGAGGCGAGTTTACTGAAGATTCAAGCAGGGAGAGCGACCATCGGCGTCTAACAGCCCAGTTTCGCAAAGGTTAGTGTCTTTTATTTCCATAGATTGAATTAATATATTCAACAATAGCACCAGAAAATCCAGGACTAGCAATCGAAGGTAATTACGGCAACAAAAGTTGGTACCTCGACCGGATTGGGTTTTCGATAAAAGATATTGGTAATGGTAAATTTAATTTCAGTAAATATTGTCCCTAGCCACACGCCGTTAATATAGATTTTGTTTGGTATAAATTTTCCATGGCAACACATTGTTTGTTTATATAGATTTCGTATAAAAATGGCATTGACGGAATAAATTAAAAATTTCTTACGACTGGTTTAAAAACACGAATTTTACATTTAAAGTCGACTATGGTAACTGCAGCTCGGTTACGGAGTTTGGAGAAGAAGTGAACGTCATTATGTGACATATACGAAGCAATTTTAAATGTTACTAATGATAAAGAGGTAATTAATTCCTATGATGAGATATTTAAAGAAGCGGAAGAGAAATATAATCGCGTAGATACGATATCCGCGGTATATTCGGCCTCAGACGGTACGCATATGCCTACACAGAGTACTCAAACATCCCATTTTCCAATGATAAATGTTTTTGATGGGGAAATATATTCTTGTTTCAGTTATTACAAATCTATTTAATTCATTAATATTGTCTCGGAAAGATCAAAAACAGAAAAATTTAATTATCTGTTTACAAATGCTATCAATGGCTTCAACACCTGCCATTTATTGAGAGATTGTTAGATATAACATTGGAAATTTTGAAAGCTAGATATAATATGTAGCATATTCAGGGGACGCTTCCATTTTGCATTGGTGCCAATTTTTTTAGTTACACCACTAATGATATCTTATTCAAATATATAGTACGAGTATTTCCGTTATCTCAGACGCCTAGCACGACCAGACAGAGACGTGTGGTTATTTGATTTACCTTTATTTTGTATTGGTATTATGATTTATGTACACTGCACGTAATAGGCAAAGCATGACGGCCGCGGAAGGTCGGGCAGTGGCGTGCTACACGGAGGCTGGTGGCGGCGCTGGTGATTAGCGCGGCTCTGTGAGATATGACCAGCATTTCTCTTTCATCGCGAGGAAGTAGTCTTCACTTTCATTCGGTCAATTTATAATACATCTCTGACAGCACAGAAACAAGACTGAATTTTAAAAGCGTTCTTTCAGGCAACGTGGATTACGGACTCTCTGATTCGATTGTTAAAGGGGGGAGGGGTAAGGGGTGAGCCCTCTTGTCTCCGACATATGAGGTAACAACAATGGCGTAAGATTTTTGGGGGACCCTATTCGGGGAACATAGTAAAATTATTTTTTTAAATATCAGGTAAATTTAACTTTGTATATAATAGTATAAAGTAGTAGCAAAAATGGGTAAAGTTTTTTTATATAATACATTTTTATATTAATTTTATATTTAGTTCATTCTTTTTTTGTTTGATTTAGTTGAATTTTTTATAAATTTTTATATTTTTAGTGAAAGTTTTCATAGAATCATTTTTTAAATTTTATTCAATAGGGGCAAGAACAGGGTAAAGAAATGAAATGGGACGAAGATGATGGGAATTGGATGAGGGATCATACAGGCCGAGGAAGTTCGTGGAAGGGTTTGAGACGGAAATTAATTTAGAATAAAATTTAGACGATAAATTGTGTATATATCGTTTGCATGAGAGTATGTTTGAGTCTCTGCGAATGATTGTGTTTCTGACAAACCAGGGCGAGTTTGTGATTATCCTAAGGATGTACCTAAGGAAATACCTCCTTTTATTTAGCATACAAACAATAATCCAATTGATTTATATTTTCCCACCATTTTCAGCGAGTAGGCAACGACAGGTTCCAACAAGACGTTTTTATCAAAGAATAAAAGTCTTTGTTTGCCGAAATATGTCTCACGTCTCGCTGGCGCTACGCTGATTTTTCAATATTATTGGCATTACTAGATTACTTTTGTATCACACAGGATTAGTCACCGAGTTGACGCCAATTAAATTGATGTAATTTAAGTACACGAGGCAGTTATTAAAAATATTTTTACTGTGAACTTTAACTGCCGCGTGTACTTATTACATCAATTTAATTGGCGTCACCTCGGCGACTAATACAGAGTGCGATACAAGAGTAATCCAGTAATGCCAATAGTATTGAAAATTGAAGTTAACCACTTTGTAAAATTGCCTTAGTTTCGAAATATAAATATGTTAATAATGCGAGTACCTACTACTTACTCTTACCGACTTTTTACTTTAACAACACAAAGTATTTCAAAACCAGAATTACTCTGCATGTGCTCATTTCTTGTTTCACAACATTTTAGCCAAATTATTGTTTAATATTATTTAATTGGTGTTATCATCCAGTCGCTTGTGAATATTTTTGCCGACGTCATTGCTTTAGAATAGTCGTTTACAATTAACTAACTTATTATTACACCGACATCGAATTTAACATGAAAATATGTCATCAATTGTAACTATATTTTAATCTGATTGCTGTATGGACAGAGCTGCAATGTGTATGACGAGATTAATGGGTTAAGTGAAATGCTATTTTAACGCGATAGCAGTCGTGAGCCTCTCTATCCTGAGATTTACATTCTACTACAAATCGTATGCTTTCAATCTGGTAATGTAAGACGTCCAACAGCCGGAAGGTAATTCTTACATCGGATGAAAAATTAATTACATAATTTTGTCTTTAAATTTTTGTCTATAAATTCAATTTATTATCGACAGTAGTTCCCAACCTTTATGACGTTACGACACACCATACAAATTATAAAAATTAAGCGGCACATTAGAACAACACCACACTATCATAAAAATTAAGCGGCACATTAGAACAACACCATACTATCATAAAGATGAAGCGGCACATTAGAACAATACCATACTACCATAATAATTAAGCGGCACATTAGAATAACACCATACTATCATAAAAATTAAGCGGCACATTAGAACAACACCACACTATCATAAAAATTAAGCGGCACATTAGAACAACACCATACTATCATAAAAATGAAGCGGCACATTAGAACACCACACTATCATAAAAATTAAGCGGCACATTAGACCAACACCATACTATCATAAAAATTAAGCGGCACATTAGAACAACACCATACTACCATAATAATTAAGCGGCACATTAGAATAACACTATACTATCATAAAAATTAAGCGGCACATTAGAACAACACCACACTATCATAAAAATTAAGCGGCACATTAGAACAACACCATACTACCATAATAATTAAGCGGCACATTAGAACAACACCATACTATCATAAAAATTAATCGGCACATTAGAACAACACCACACTATCATAAAAAATAAGCGGCACATTAGAACAACACCATACTATCATAAAAATGAAGCGGCACATTAGAACAACACCACACTATCATAAAAATTAAGCGGCACATTAGAACAACACCATACTACCATAATAATTAAGCGGCACATTAGAACAACACCATACTATCATAAAAATTAATCGGCACATTAGAACAACACCACACTATCATAAAAAATAAGCGGCACATTAGAACAACACCATACTATCATAAAAATGAATCGGCACATTAGAACAACACCACACTATCATAAAAAATAAGCGGCACATTAGAACAACACCATACTATCATAAAAATGAAGCGGCACATTAGAACAACACCATACTACCATAAAAATATAACCAGATCTAATTATTTGTATGTAATAAAGGTATTTCGTTAAAACATAATATTATACTGGATGTAACAGACTTAGTTCTCAATATTTCATAGGTGGATAGTTATGTAAATGTATTTATTTATTCTTAATGTAGTGCATATAAAAGTATTTATATATGCTCTAATATAAACAAAATCAAAATCATTTATTTTTTCTACAACTTATCTTTCTCATATCTGTTTAGTTTCATTTCTTTCACTTCTTATATCTTCTGGCATTTTATTCGTTCAAATAAGGAAAGGGGCCAGATAATACCTGGCTGGACGGGACGAAACTGAGCGTTCAAAATAAGGTCAAATTCCTTGACCATATATTCAATGAAGATGGACAAAACGATGATGACATAGAACGGTAGAGGAGACAGCTGAACGTTTCTACTGATGCAGTAAGGAGGTGAAGAGGATCCTGTTTAAATCGTTCTTCACCATTATCTATACCTGCGAACTCTGGTCGAAATACAAGCAAGTGACGTACAACCGTCTCCGAATTCAGTACAACAACTCCATACAGAATACTGTTAGGATTGGCGCGTTATTGCAGCGCATCTATTGCCGAAGGCTGTATACGTGGATTCGTTCCGCTTATGAGACATCGGGTTGCAGCTGGAGCTTAGCACCAGCTCTCTGATGCAAGCGGCGCTCTCATGGAAAGCTGGTTCCCTGATCAGAGAATAATAACCAATAATGACCGTGACTGAAGTATTTATATTTATATATATATATATTTCTAAGAAAATTCTTTATGGCGAATCGAGTCTTCTTAAAAAAACCCCGATGACGCTGGAATTATTAAAAATCTTCATCGTACTTTACACCTTCTTTCGATATTCCGTTTCCGTTGAGCATTACATCATTGATCCCGTTATGTATTTCATCAGATAATTATTGGTATACTGGCTTACTTACCTAGAAAATATAAATCACCCAAAAAATAATTTTTCATTTTCAAAAAAACTAAAAATTTTGGACAGTATTGATTTTTCAGATATTAATTTTGAACTGAAAATTTTTAAGCAAAATATAAAAGTAGTCTTTTGTTTAATGATAATAGTTATTGCCAGTGGCGTGCAGTAGGTATAAATTTAGGTTATGCTGTTACCAATGATATTATACAATCATATATAATGTATGTAATACAATATATGTACTTTCGTTTAACTAACGTCTTTGGATAAAATAAATCCGTCGTCCAGAGTATGGACGTTTTTAAGAACACTTTCTATGACTGAACATGATTCATTTATTGTTTGAAAATACTTTACGTAATAACTAAAGGAAATAATTGTTTTTATTAAAGATTAACGCAGGAAATAGTTCTGCCAATTGCTTTTTGTTTTTCCCAAATCAAAAACCAATCCATGCACCAAATTTAAAGAACAATCATGAAATCAACACGTTAAAAACAGTAAGATAGTAAAATTTGCAAATTACTAAAAGAGGAAGTAGACACTGCAATGATTTGCACGCAGTTGTAACCCTTTCTAATGTTATTCTGTTAATAAACAGCATAGGTAACGACTCCATACAAAACGGATCAACCGAAAAGTATTTTCAATTCAGTAAATAGCCATTTATATTACTTGAGTAATTCACTAGCTGAAAGACAGAAATGAGTAAAAAAAGAGCGCCATGAGTACAGCGGTGAGTTTTTAAAACTAAGTAATTAAAATCTCTACTGGTACACAGATGTCACTAATTGCAAAATAATCTTTTCGTTAATATTAATCCAATTTTTAATTTATATTTGTTACCCAGAATTTTTAGTTATGCACAGTTTTTTTACTCGTATACACTGCACGCCCCTGGGTACAGAAAGAAAATTTCACAAAATTAATATGATTTTCAATTAGTGCCATCTCGGATATAATTTTCCTTTTCCCTTCTTATAAAATTCACTATAAATATATGTTTTTTATTACCCCGAAACATCATCTGTCTGACACAGGTGAACTGGCCCTACCTATCTCGTGCAGATATGAAAGTATTATAAGTACACAATAAATAAAAACTTTCTAATAATAATATTATTGTATTGATTAAAACGAAATAACATACGAGTTTGTTGTATTGGAAATATAATAAATTGACACAATCGGTTAAACCAAAAGATGTATAAAAGAGGCAAAAGAAATTTGGCGTTCTATCCTCTTTAGTTATAAGTCAGTCTTAAAATCAATAATAATTTGGTCAAAAATCTTGAATAAATCATTTATCGGAATTGTTGACAACTCCCTGTGTAGTGTAACCGCTAGACTAGACCCATTTTCATTCAAAAATTGAAACAAACTTCTCATTCGATTTGCTCATACATAAGTGGGTGTCTCGTTAGGACATTTTGAGACGGTCAGATGTTTAAAAATATTCGACCTTCCCCTCCTTGCTCGAAAAACCTTAGTTTTGATATCTGCCGGTCCTGTCTTCCCTTTACCGGTAGGAACTTTTTTGTTTTTGTGTATTGTCTTTTTTTCCCTTCAAGGGGTGTGTGAGGGAGTTAGTATCTCCCATTTGCCGTCCCTCTCAGTGGGTTTATTCTTTTTTGTAATTCTTATTAAATAAATATTTCTATTGCACTGTACGGACACGCCTCACAGATCTGTCTGTCAAACCAGGTATTTTACAGCCATTCCATGCCGCCGAGTACCGATAGAATTCATTCAACAATACATCGCGGCGCAACTCGTCCGAGAAGACAGCTGAAGCGATTACTCTAGTGAGCTTCGCTAGTCACGAACTTTAACTTACAGTTTAACCTTCAAACAGTGTAGATTTAATTATGCATCATTAGACAATAAACGCCAACTTTTGTAAATCCTGTTTCATTTTATCAACCTGCTTTAGCCGCAATACCAACACCTATGCTTACACGCACACTCCGTAACATTTATATACACTGCGATATTCGTGTACATGCGTAAGAATCTGAGGAGGATTAGGGCCTTCAGTTCTCATCTTAAATGATCCTTCCAATATACATATACCTACAAACATCAGTCGCTCTATCCAAGTGACTCCCACAATACATAATCAAATTCATCCCCAAATCGATATTGCAGCATACCGTGGCCGGTAAGTAGTGTTACTGTAATAAATGTGAGGTACCGATATGGAAGCTATTGCTTATAAACGATTCTGGCTAAGCGGTGGGTTCGGGCTAATCGCGGTTCAATAAATTCACTAGTAGCGAGGCTTCGGTAATTTCTCGCTCAGTGCATCATTTTGGAGATTTCCGTCCTTGTACCTAGTGATCACCAATTCATCGGACTGTCTCTTCTAGCAACAGGCGGTCACACGATCTCTCTCCGGACAATACTGCCTAAATTGTTCAGCTTTGTCAGCAAACTCCTTCCTTTTCCCATTACATTTATATTGTTTATGTTGATGGTCTCGGACGTGGGTAGGCAACATTATTTATCTGGATACTTAAATAGCCAAGTAACTAATTATTAGTGTGCGTCAGAAATGATGTAGAATAATTTATTGCAATTCCTGTTATGATATTCATTGTTTATTATACATTCAATGACTGCGAGAAATTCTCTTTTTAATGACGCTCGGTGGATGTGATTTTATACTAATTTAAAAAATATATAATTTTTATATTGAATTTGTACTACGCACATACAATTTTTGAATTAATACAACTACTAGTTTCGGGAAGAGCGGTCCTTCTCATCTACAGGTGTAAATATGGGGGGCCGTAAGGGCTTTTTTAAGAGTGGATTTTTTCTTGGAAACATCGATAACAGCGGTGAATTATTTGAAAATGTGATATTATTCATTAGTTTTTTCCGAATTCAAATTTTTATGGAATTCTATTATTTGAAGATTATTCATTATTTTTCCCCTATACGGTACCGAGTGGAATAATTTTAGATTGTGGGTATCTAAAGAATGGTTGGTTTCAATAATATGGTTAGCGAATTCGGAAAAGTTATTATTTTTCAGCCAGCGTCGATGTTCTTTAATTCGCGTATTTAAATTTCTCGCGGCAAACCGATGTACATTTTTTGTTACAATCTCCACAAGTTATTTAATAAATCTCGCTTTTTTATAATATACCTATTTTCGTTTTTCTAATATTATTATTAGTGTAAAATACGGGTATTTTTATGCATTTACATATCATACCTCGGAATATATCTGTTTATGTAAATGCCTTCGATAGCTGGTTTCCAGGCTTCCGATTTTGTTTTTATTTTCTAGTCCGATGTTGTCGTTCTTTTAGCTGGGTTGTCTTCTTTAGATTTCAACCGACCGGTGGTTTATTTGGACCGCTGGACTGGTCGAAGCACGGATATAATTGAATGACGCTTGTCGGTTACCGTCTTCTCAGCTTTCCGAAAAAAGGGCGGCAATACTCTCTTTCACACACACACACATGTACATTATTATAAACCAATAAACCCGGTGGTGCCAATCGAAGTAACAAAGCGCGTAATCAATATCACTAACTTCAAAATTGCTGCTTTCATGGGAATCAAAAAAATAATGGAGGATTTATTTTGTTAGTATGTTATAACCATTGGCGTAACTACAAAAATTGGGCCCCAATGCAGATTGGAAAAAGAAGTCTGCTAAATAAGTATTGTACATAAAATATTCGACTATTAGTACTACGTGATTTATCCAATAAATAGTAACAAAATCATGAAAAAAATCTTTCGTTTTCTTAGACATTTACATATAAACAATGTGATCTATAGGACCTACGTCCTGTCCACACTCACCGGGCTAGTCAGTGGAGGTACACGAAAATGTGAGTCCATTACTTTGAACTTACCTATGCCAGTTATAGTTCAATGCTCGGCTTCATGCAGATCATTTAATACAATTTTGGAGACAATTTGCTAAACATTAAAATAAGTTTTATTACACCAAGATTATATATTATAAAACAGTAAGAAGTGTAACTGACTGCGGAAGAACTATTCACATTATTACGAATAAGGATAATCGCTCTAAATAGAATAGAATAAAATAGAATCATGATACCGACATAAAGTTGATTACCGACGTCCTTGACCGCTCTGGAATCCGGCATTGATCGCATCTCCAGTGTGACCGAGAATAATTAATAGCGTTTTTAAAGTTTAAGTTTTAACGTAAAATAATACCTTCTTACCCATATAAAAAATGTATGGACGTTTTTAAGAACACTGTTTATGACTGAATATGATTCTTTTATTGTTTGAAAATCCTTCACGTAATAATAAGCATGCACCAAATGCACCTCGAACGCAAAGGACGGCCACGAAATCAACACGTTAAAAACAGTAAGATAGTAAAATTTTCGAATTAGTAAAAGCGGAAGTAGACACTTTAAAGATTTTCACGCAGTTGTAAGTCTTTCTAATACCGTTCTTTTAAAAAACAGCATAGATAAACGACTCCATACAAAACAGATCAACCGAAAGGAATTTTCAACTCATTTAATAGTCGACTTGAGTAATTCACTAGCTTAAAGATACAACATAGTAATATGAATATCTTAAGGTGGCGAATGCATAAAAGCGCCATGGGTACGGCGGCGAGTTATCGTGGTAATTTTTAGAACTAAGCAATTAAAGTCTTTATCGGTACACAGATGGCGCTAATTTTAAAATAATGTTTCCGTTTATGTTAATCCAATTATTTAATTTATATTTGTTTCCCAAAATTTTTAGTAATGCACCGCTTTTTTGCTTCACCGCACGCCCCTGATTGTATTACATTGGCATAGTTTTTTTATTTGCTAAACTACATAGCAGTTTTACGGCAAGGATTGCCTTTTATATAGTAATTATTAAGTTTTTATCAACAATATTTTTTAATTATAAATTAAATATGTGAATGTGTTATTTCACTGTATATTTTAGGGTGGTCATTATTTTTAATTAGTCTTTTATTGATTTTATTAAATATTCTTGGCACAACACATTTTCTCGTTTCCTCACCGTACTCTCTCGGTTCGACCCGACGATCTGCTAGAATAGCTATGGCGAGGGCCAGTATTTATATTTAAATTATTTATCAACTCCTCGAATATTATAGCACATGTTACTTTTTGTCAGTTGGTAAGATTTTTCATATTGTATATAATTTACTATAATCGTTTATATACAAACAATTCTACTAGTATCTAATAAAAGTTTTTAAAATCTTAATTGTAACTGTTTAATTTTATCGGCATATAAGTTATGTTAGTACATAGCTACTCACTCCATAACTGATAACCGAATCGACCATCGCAAACTATAGTGAGTACAGTATGATCCGAGAGGTGCATATAAAATGCATTTAACGTAGATTTCAGTTTCTTATATGTACTATCAATATGCGATTTCATTACATTTCTGAGATACGAATTTTGTTTACGTGTTCAAGCCGACAACGTTAATTGAGATGTGTCTGGGTATAGAAGTAAGGATTCCATGCCGTAGGTGCGACAATGCTACTCCTGCTTATTTCGTAGAACGTAAGACGTAGATGATTTTGATATGTGGTGGTAAAAACGCATGATGCACGGCGAGATTCACAAATGTCTCAATTCTGCAGGAACTGACCACCAAGGACAGACTGACAGACGAATCCTTCAATATTTTGAACATCTTGCGAGAAGAGAAGATAACTCGGAGAAGCTGGTTGCGGTAGGCCACGTCGGAGGACAGAGAGGAAGAGGATTATCAGAAACTTCTCTGGTGACATCCCTAAAATCTGCAGGATACCGTGGATAATCAAAAATAATGTGAATCGATCACCTATTTTTTAGATTGTTATTTCTTTTCATAATTATAACGTTGTTCATATTTTCATAACATGAATAAAAAGACACACCGAATGGTATCCATTTTGATGTCAAGTGCTTCCTTTCATAACTATTAACCACCACGAAGATGTAATCCGTAATGTGAGTTTAAATACCGCGCATGCGCAATGCAGACATAACCGATTGCGCAACGTGCACTGTCATTATAATAGCTTCATTTTATATATTTTTTGGTCGACTCGTCGGTGATTTTGCCAGGGTAATTCTAGCGCACTGAGGTATTAATTAATACATTCATGTTACATCAATATTCTTACTATTTTCTTATCTTATACTTATCTTATAGCTTGCGCTGTGGAAATAGGACTAACTTGGTAGATTCGTAAAACCAGACTCAAACTCCCGCCCACTTGATCGAGGCGAGTGTTTTTCCGTTAGTCAAATATGTCGAGTAGAAGCACGTATTTAATATCAACCATTATCGACCCACTGCCGAATTAAGATCATTATCTCACCATGCCACTCCCACTGATCCATTACGCACGATATCTCTAGGTTTCCTCTTGAAGAAAATTTTTTATCTATCTGCGTCTGCGTCATGAAATATGACTTTTCAGAAGTGACAATGATATCTTTTCCTTGATCATACTTCCATACCACTCTGCATCATCTAGAGCTTCTAAGTTAGCTTAGTTTTCAGAGACCAAGCTGCAATACCATAAGTAAGAATTCGAATAAGACACAGACCTTAAAAAAGTGTATAGAAATGGTGCCAATTCTGAAAATAACAATATTATTAAATATGAATTAAAGATATTAATTAGAAAAATGTACATATAAAATCAATTTTATCGAAAAATATTGATGTTGCGCCACCGGGTTTCGAACCTGGATCTCTTTCCAAACCGGGGAAGGTGCATTACCCAACTATGCTACAGCGACTATATTTTACAGCAGACACAAACTTTGGTTATACTATTACCGACGATGCTAACAAAGTATACAATAGGTAAGTATATTAGATTCATTTCTATCAATTTCAAATTAGAATATAAGTTTGATGTGCCCGGCCTATTGTGTGTCCCGAATTCCCCATATTATTAAAGAAAATAGCACTTAACGGCTAATCCGAACGCGGTGCATTCCTTTAAGGAATTTGCATGGATAACAGGGCCGTGTAAACAATTAAAAAATTAAGTGAACATGCTTGCTTTCTTGGGGGATCTAGGGAACATTTAATGACTGTCCAACCCCAAGAAATGTTTCTAATTTTAACTGTATACTGTCGACGACGTACCTTTTATATATTAATACATGGCTGGAAAAATATGCATTTATGACGCCCGCAATTAGCCAGCTGAATAAAGGGTTTCGAATCTCGTACGAGAGATCCCAAAATATTTATTGACACAAGGAATTTCCAAGCTAATCCAGGTACAAAGTCATAAAATGCTTCTGTGTTTGAGTAAAAGAGAGCACCCAATCACCATCTAAGGGATGGACCGAGGGACGTATTGAGGGCATGCCCTAAGGTGCTTAAAAGGACCAGACAGACTTGGAATCATCCACTCAGTTAAGATCACTTGGAGTTAGGACTTAAAATCAGTCGAAATTAGAAAAAAACTTTAAAACTCTCGTAGGGAGAGTTGAATATTCTACTCCACCGTCAGCCATCGGACAGCTGGCGACCAGCGCTCGAGATCATCTAGCATCAGAACAAGATCTGAGTTAAAAAAAGGCGTGAAACACGGAAGACAAGGGAACAGTTGAAGATCGCCTATGATAGCAAAAATCTCGAAAAAATCGGAAGTTGAGTGGAATGAAAATTCGAAATGAGGAGCCACCGTTAGTCATTGGACGATTGGCGACCAGTGGCCGAGACTGGCCAGCACCAAGACGAAGGAAGGCAGTACGAGACTAGAGGCGCCCGATCCAGCTGGCACCTAGGCTATCGGTTGCCAGCGGCGCAGACTATCGAGAGGGATGGCACCGCTGCCCATGAAGACGGGTCCATGAATAATGGCAGCCGACCACCACAACAGCGACGGCAACGGAGGCCCGCCACCGACGAAAACGCAACGGCGTTCGAGCTCCGTCCGTCCACTTCCGTGACATCGTAGTCTAGCTTTACAAATTTACATAACCGAAACTCGTAACAGAAATAATTGTATTTTAACATTTAATTTAATATTGGTAATAATCTAGCTTAATAATATCCTGAAAAATACAAATTATACGCCATAATAATAAATTATAACCTATAAATCTTATCTACGCAAAAGTCGAAATGTAGAATCATGGATGGAATACACCAAGAACACAAAACGTTTAATCTGTCAAGTAAAACAAATACGTAGAAATGTTATTCTACGCAGTTTTCAGTAATCGAAAACAGCAGACTTAAGCACAAATTGTTTGAAATATGCATAAAATTCGCAGACTTCAAGACGCCGATATAGATTAAGTAAAAAAATATTTAGTTCAGTACAATCATTAAAAGAATTGAAAAGCAAGTTAGGTTCATTCAAGACTAAGTGTTAGCAAATTGCGGACCAGAATGCACATGAAGTTACAATGTTACAAATGGTTCGCAAATAAGCCAACGGCTAGACAAAAGTCGTGGGTTACGTCGTAGACAAGGTTACGCTAATCCAGGTAATAACGGCTTAAATTTTACGGGGTCTTTTCATAATTTAAAGATAAATTTATTTATTTTTATTCAGTATTTTTGATAATGGACAGTTCTTTTGCTTGTATATTGTTTGACTGATTAGTTACATCAGATTTTCTTTATAGAATTACATAGAGAAAATATCCGCGGACGCCCAAATAGCCGCTGTTTTGCTGTTGCTGGTTAGAATGGTAGCAAAATCATGCCAGACCTAGTTCCGGAGTTTTTCAATGGTTTTGAATCTAAAATATTGAATCCCGCTACACGTAAATGTAGTTCAAACCAGAAGCCGTTCATGACGTAATTCCGAGTAACAGCAATTGCATTTAAATCGAACCGTTCCGTCCACGCCTGCACGTGCCGAGCTCGTGAAATAACATCGTAATGTATTTATTATTCATCTTAGTATCTTTTGTAGTGTATTATGACACGATTCATGTGAATTTGAACCGCTGACCCGGGTCAGAGAAAAATATTGTATTACAAATTGTTCATTTTGCAATTTGCAAGCGTGCCGTGCAAACGAAAACTAGCGCATGTTATAATTTGATATAAAAGTCCTTCGATTTTTTTCTACACAATCGTTATTAGTCAGATGGCTGTGTGTGGCGTGATTTATCACTCTTTTTATATACGAGTGGCAGAACAACTGAAAATATGATTAGCGAAAAGTGCAGAGCCGGATTATGTCCCAGACTCCTTACGCGTGTGCCTAGGGAGCGGGGTATAGCGAAATGTGAGACAGATTAAATGATTTTTGAAATTTTTTTAAATATTAGACCTATAATGCTAACTAACTACTCACACTCTTCTGCCCTTACACAATTCTCGCCTCATCCATATACGAGCCCTTATACAAGCTCGCCGATTATTGAGGCTTCTAACAGAACCGTCCTCCAGTATCTGGTTTACCTGGTCGTGCCAAATCTTCCGTGGACGTCCTCTACTTCTGGTACCATCAATATATCTTTCTTACACCATTCTTTCCTCATTCATCCGTTCCATATGACCAAACCACCTTTCTGATCCTTTCTTAATCTACTCATTATACTAAAATCAGTTTTACATTTTTTCTTAATTATTTACTCTGTCATAAATAGATCTGTCACATATACGTCTAAGTGATCTCTCATTTCCACTGCATTGAGTCTACTTTCATTCGACATTATATAGAAAAACAAATAGATTTAAGAGATAGTAATCTTAATTTGGGAAAAGTGTGCAACTTTCCTTCGCTTAAGAGTTGTTAATAGTTCTCTTTACTTGTACATGTGTATTGTCTAAACTATACTGTTGTATTTTTGTGTACCTCGTGTACAAATCACTTGACACGCAGCGACCAATAGCGGATTTCAATACATCGTAACGGACGAATCCTAGGAGCTAGCCGACCACTTCTCCGCAGACCGTTCGTTAGTCGATACCTCAAGCGAGCCATTCTAACCTTCAACTTTGTTCGTTTAATTAGCTTTATACTCGTCGTACCTGCTATTGTAAATCGTTTCTCAATAAACGCCAACTTTAAATACCCCGCTCAATTCTTACACGCACATTTATATACAATCTCAACATGTACAAAGCTTTCTGATCCAAATCGCGTAACATACAAACATCGGTCGCACCATTCTAGTGACTCGACAACTCAGATCACACGATTAATATCCACACGAGTCAATAATAGTCTACAACCATACCCCCTATAACAGTATCAATTTGTTTTATATAATTTCTGTCATCAATGAGAAAGGATAATCTTTTCGGAACATCAAAAAAAAAGGAGGATCGCTTTGTTGAGCGAAACTAAAATGGAAACATCAGCTCCTAAAACAGTATCGCGGAAGTGGTGAGGGGTGAAGACATTCACTGTCAAGAAGTGAACGTGTAGCGGTGTATTCTGCGGAACACGTCGTGATGTGACGACATGATTGTTAAAAAAACAAACTGATTCTGAGAGTTGCACTGTTCGCCGGAAACGGTAACAGAAAAGTACAGGAAATCTCTCATTATTAACTGATCGTCTGCACCGTACACCAGCAGCCTCCGGACAAGCCTACAGTGAACTGAGAATATTTTTTTTAAATTCTAATTGCAGGAAAATACAATCATTCATTTTTGGCAACTCGTGGTTCTTGTGGCCTACTTCAATATCACAATGAACAATCGCTATTATTTTTTAATCTATTAATATCATTGCAGCTGTACTCTCCTTGAGAGTCGGGTGAACTTTAGACTGCAAATGCCGTTTTTTTTGCTCACTTGACTTTAATTTCGTTTTATAAAATATCACCAGCCGGTTAAGGCGGTACCTCCCTTTCTTGCATGAGAACAGCGCCGGAGATAGATTTTTTGCCGCCACAGGCAAGATTTTAAAACAATCTCCACAAATCGGTCTTCCGAGCGCAACGAGGGAACAAAAAAAAAAGTCGTTTAGGGCTAGATCTGGTGAGTAAGGAGGGTGGTCAAGCAGTTCAAACCGTAATTCGTAGATTTTAGCCTGGGCAACCGCTGAGGTGTGAGACGGCGAATTTTCTTGGTGAAACAAAATTTTTTTTTTTCTTTAAATGTGTTCATAGTATGCTCCTGTAATGGTTTTTCCTTTTTCAAGATAATCGATTAAGACAACTCAGAAAACAATCGTCATCACTTTCCCAGCTGAAGGAATAGACTTTGTCTTTTTTGGAGCCAATTCTCCCTTCGCAATCCACTGTTTTGACTGGTTTTTTGTTTCTAAAGTATAAGTGTATCCAAATTTCATCTACAGTTGGCACCAAAACTCTGATTTATTACGCCTAAACCGTGCCAACAGGGCGTTGGAAATGTTCATTCGTCCAGAGTGAGCAAACGCGGCACCCAACTTGCGGCCAGCTTCCTCATGCCTAAATTTTAATTTAATATGTGACAAACACGTTTTTTGGACATGCCTCTGCCATAACCTCTGCTATCTCTCTAATCTTAAATCGACGGTCATCCAGTACCATTTGGTGAACTTGAGCGATGTTATCGTCAGTGGTTGCAGTTTTAGGCCTTCCCGAACGTTCATCATCACCCAAGCTGGTACGGCCACATTTAAATTTAGCTGCCCAAAATTTCACCGTGGCAAATGACGGTGCAGAGTCCCCGTACACAGCGTCCAACTCATCTTTAATTTGTGTAGGCGTATTGCCTTACAAAAACAAATACTTAATGACAGCTCGATAGTCGATTTTTTCCATTTTCACAAAACACTCACTCAAACAACAACTGCGCATCCAAAATGACTGAAATTTTAGTGAGTACTTATCAAAGCATGTGCAAACATGTTCCCCAACTTTTGTTGACGAGTGCTGCCATCTTCATGTTGAGGTCGGAAATTACAGCCGTCTTATAGTATCACATGAGAGTGAATAAAGCCGAAAGATGGTGTAACTTTTAAATTGTGATTTGTTCATCTTCATCAGTTCATCCAATACGCAACACCTTTCTATGCGTTACATCAAGCAGAATTATAAATTAGTCATCTTATAAAACTGCAACAGAATTGGCAGTGGATAACGCCATTTTAAATGAGTCAGTGCATAATAAGGCAGTGCCTCTCCCAGGATGGAAATATACAAATTACGCGAAACTATTATATTATATGGGAAGTTTGGGTATTACCTGTCTTCGGCTGGCTTAAGTGATCACTTTACACAATATAACATTCACCATTCCACCCAATCAACATCCGAATCTATCAAATTTTTGAAAGTGATATATGTTATCTGTATATATGACAAATGATAACACATTCATTCGTAATTTCTAATAAAAACAAGATTCTGATCTGAAGTGACATCTATGCTGTTTCAGGGAAATGAATATCAAATTTCAGTCCATAGATGGCGACAGCAATGTTGTAGTTAAATACTTGAAGTATTTCTACATAGTTTCTGGATATCTTGGATGCAGTTGTAGTTGTGTAGTGAAAAACGAACGTGTTTTTAATATCTCTAGGTTAATATTTTTTAATCGTATATTGACATCTGTCATCTTTTCTTCTGTAAGGGAGAAATCTTACCATAAAAAATTGTCTAGCCACGATTCTTATGTCATTTTTGTTCGTTTTGACAGCTTACTTAAAAGATTGAATAATTTTAATTAGATCGACATTTTATTTACGTGCGAGTTGTTTTGATGAAAGCTCTACCATTAAAATATAGATTCTGTTGAGACCCTGACCTCTAAAAATCGGCAATAGATTTACATTTATCACGCATCCTAAATGTACTCGGGCATATACTCAAAGTTACTCTAAGTGTACTCGGGCATATACTCAAAGAAAACTAGCTGTCCCGTTAATGAAAACTTCATTTGCTCAAAGACATGCATGGTTTATAGGACGGAGGATATACAATAAGCTACCACAAGAGATGGCAACGGTACGTATCCTCAATTCTGCGTGCTTATAATGGCTTTTCAAAATTAGAAGAAGTCAGCTGGAAGAGTTCCTTAAATGATTAAATTAATTATTTTTTGTCCATTCATCCCTGGTTATTTATTTTCTTTTACTTCTTACATGTCTTTAGTCTATACCAAAAAATTTACTTCGTTCATTTCACTTATTCTCTACTTCACTCATTTTTGATTTTTCTTTTTTTACCATTTAATTTAATTAGTTACCTTACTTCGAACTTATATTCTAGCTTATAGAACCTAATGGCTACATACTTACACTTACCTAGGTACTTTATATGTACCTAGCGAGGTAGGTAGCGTCCAATAGGCTTGCATGTAAATGGAATGTAGTATTAATACTTGTACTTTCTGGTATACTGGTTACTTTAAGGATTTTTATATTAATGAAAGCTATAAAGGAATGTTGTTTATCGGCACTGAAATTGTTAGCAATAGCCGATTGCTTATCTGCTAGTGGTATATTATTCTTACAAATTTCTGTTCTGCCTTGAGACTGGTGTTCACTTATATATTTGATTATATTTATATTTATAAACTATTTAATTTGTTCAATGTATGTTTTTATCGCATGTAACCATATTTTCTTACTCCTGATAATACTACAACAAAATGATAAATTGTAAAGAGAAATAAAACAATTTACTAAATAGTAAAGCTTGTAATCCTATCTTTGAATGCCATCCACTCAGGCGATAAATCTTGTGGCTATCGAAGCAAACTAAAAAAACGATCATCTATCATATTACGAATATTGATTTAGAAATGCCAATCAGTTATTATTTTAAATATCAATGAACCAAATCAATCACCACCAATCCTTTTTCGGATATTGATGTACTATGATCTGTTTGGATGTAGAATGTTATGAATTACTGTTATGTTTTGACAACCCAGACGCTAAAAAGTCAATGAGATTTTCGACACAAGACAATCTTATGCTCCCTTTCAAAGATCTCTTGACTTCCGTAGTCCACCGTGTACATGTACAGTGAACCGTAAAGATACGTTAAATGTTAGTCCATTGACCGCTGATGTTCCCTTCCTCAATTGGATGAATTTAAATCTCCCCAGCAGCAATAAAATCAGAATAAATGTTTGAAAAGTAATGCCCTTTCTGATAGTGGAGATAATAACGGCCACGATGAAGAGTGTGATTTCCAACTCTAAAAACCAACTGTGACGCTATTGATTTTTCTATTGCAATAACTATACCAACTGCAACTGCATAGAAAGATGAAAGAGAGTCGTCAATGTTGCGATCCTCATCAGAGTGGATAAGAAACATCTCGCAATTATTTTTCAATTAATATTTGATTTTAAGATATCTTCGAATTACAAATAAACAGGAAGATGTAAAAACAGTTCACCAAATTCCGCATCTGGAGCATAACTTGGATAACACTGGGCAACACACATTTTGGTGCCAACGATTTTTTAACTGCTTCTAGATAATTTTGGGATGCAGAATCCTAAATAGCCATCAGATTTAGTATTTGAGATACGCTATATTGGCATCTTTTAGAATAAAATAATCTTATTTTTAAGTTTAAAAAAAATACAAAGTAAGGTACTCATTTCACACAGTTGATAAATATACTTTCATCACTTCTTCTTTTATACGACTTTCTAGCGTGAAGTTTACCGGAACAGTCTCGCTGAAGACTCCAACAGTAGTCGGACATCTTCCTTGATATCGATCTTCCATAGTTTTATTGTCCTGATGGAATCCTTACCCCTGTTCTTCACTAAAATCAACTAGGTTTTCTGGAAACCCATCTAAGTGGCTATGAGGGTAATGAACTTTTATGCTCATGTTACAGTAGAATATTAAAGTTTGGAAAGCATATTTTCCACTAAATCTATTTAATTTTCTGCCTTATAATATTTCCAAAAAAATTGTTTACTACTTGAACAAATGAATACCAAGCGTTAGATTCAATCTCGTACATTGATGCGATCATTGCCTTATCTGAGGACCATCAAATATTCCGGCTTTCAGTTTTTCTGTGCTAATCCCACGAAGTTTTTGTGCCATCTCGATTTAAAGCCTTCATAAATTGCTTCATAAGCCCCATCTTGATATGCAAGGACGGAAATATGATTTTTTCTCTCACAACCAAAGGTTCGTTGACTAAGTTTTGTTTTCCTTGAATCATGACATTTCTTGACGGTCAATTCTGTTAAGCCAGTGCTGATCCTTAGCTCTGCTGTCCTAAAGACATAAAAAACAAGGATATTCACTTCATTATCAGTCAGTTAAAATATTATCAAGATTGATACAACTAGCACCTAAAAATAATATGAAAACATGGATATACAGTCTTTGTTCTGTACATAATAAGTGGAATAAAATTTAAATATTCTTCTAGGTGTCCAAGATAGAGACGCACGGCCAATATTGAACCAACAAGATTACCGTTCTTAAATTTGAAAGGTTGTATTTTGCGCATTTCACTCAATATCACTCTTCACCTTAACACTACTTCCTGACAGTGGCAATAGTACAAAATATCCTCCCTGAAATATAGAAGATCTCGTGTCAAAATGCCAAAAAAGCAACGTTAAGCACGCAAGTTAGTATGCGGAACTACAGTAACGGTACATTGTTGATAGCCTATTAACGTGTTCTCCATTCTTCACGTAATCCATTAAATGAAGTTTTTACGCCAAAAGGAAGCGGTAATCGCGTATTTTGGCCCGCTTCCAAGTGAGATTTTCATTGAAGTGGGTTTGTAGACCAACAGCTGTTGTGTTACATCATTTCACTTGAACGGCAATGCCATCACTAGGGTGTTGATGGTATATGGCCATCTGCAAATATACTTGCGGGAATATATTATCAGCATCATTATTTGAGTCCCGTGATCTTAGACGAGTCGGAGTCGTCTCCACATTCCCCACAATCTTGCACCGCCTCAACACTAGTTGACCAATCTGTATTCATGCGGTCTTATTTGCTGTTTATTTAAGCTTAATCTGTATCGACCCATCTAGAAGGGAGGGGGCACCGTTGTAGAAGTTTCAACTTCTTCTATCGGTTCCACACTCAGTACTACAGAAACGCAAAATGTACAATTAATAAACACAAAAGAAAGGAGATAAAAAACAAAAGCTAATGTAAGAGATCGCTGATCAAAGGACCAGGATGACGGGCATTCATCTGGATATCCTGGAGTTGATACCAAAGTGTATCGACCCAATCGCCGCTTTCCTTCCAGATTTACAAGAAAAATACATCGGGCATTTGCAAGACGTGTTCAAGCCGAGAACGTTATTTGAGATCTTTCCGCACGTAGAAGTATGGGGTTCCATGTCGAGGGTCATTTATCTCGGTACTTTTCACTCGGTTCGATAACGTTACTCCCGCTACTCCCCTAGACAGATTGATGCCTTTGACATGTGATGGTAGTGGTGGAGACACGTGAGACCACTCTTACGACAGCCCTGTAGATGGGCAGATCTGAATTATGAATTATATTAAACAAGTTTAAAATTTCTGAGTGATCACAACAACACTGTACAAGTATATCATCCAAGATGGCCGACACTCCATCTATCCATCAACATTAGTAAAGACCGATATACAGTGTTCTTGCTTGCAGAGGGGGTCTCACATGTTCCGCACGGCATGGACGGCGAGACGCACGAATGTCTCCATTCTGCAGAAGTTAAACATACTCTCAACCATTTGCCTGAAACGGATCCTTTAAATTTTTGAGCATATTGCGAGAAGGGAAGATAGCTTGGAGAAGCTTCTTGTGGTGAGCCACGCAGAAGGACGAAGAAGAAGAGGAAGATCCCCCACCCGTTATCGTTATCATAATCAAGAGGGCGAGAGTTCATGGAGATAATGTCGTGAGGAGCCGACGTGGATGATACTACTCCACTACAATAAAAGAAACTAAGATACTGTTTGATGTTTGTAGCGTTAACTTTGTGATTAGATATAATTTTAAATTGTATCTATATTTAATTTTATTTAGACCGCTGTGAATTTTACCTACCAATTCAGGGAACGTGCATTAACCGATTATGCTACACCACACAGAATATTGACGACAAATTCTCGAACCCATATGTTTCAAATTGATACATCTATCGTTCCATTATTTTTAATTATTCCATTATTATTTGATTGGAAGAGATCCTGGTTCGAATGCCGGTAGCAACAACAATATTTTTTGATAAAATTGATTTTATATATATATATATCTTTCTAATTAATACATTTAATTTGTATTTAAAATATTCAGCCCTATGTTCTGAATAATTACAACTTCAAAATTTAATAAAAATTAATTGTTAATTCTGGCGTCCCCTATTAGATTACACAAAGGTATTTAGGTTCCGTAAAAATAAAGTACACGGCTTTCAAATCATTATTCCATTGAACGATAGATGTATTCATTTGAAGAGTCTAACATATAGGTTCGAAAATTTGTCGTCGATGTACTGTGTTCTGAAGCATAATCAGTTAACACACGTTCCCCGTATTGGAAGAGATCCAGGCTAGAATGGCGGTAGCAACACTAATATTTGTTTATAAATTTGATTTTATATGTATATCTTTTTAATTAAAACATTTAAGTTGTATTTTTATTTATGTTTTAGGAAAAAAATCGAAAAAATCGGCTATGGTCTGGTAGTAGCTGGGAAGGTACTCTTGTATGCATCATGTGAGAAATAATTTTTCAAATCTTATTGTTATATTTATTGATGTGGTGTATTTAAAAAAATGTTAGTCTTTATTAGTGCTGGGAAAATAATCGATAAGAAACGTATTATAGGTCGCGGACAGACTTTCGGTCCCCTATCTAACATGGGCCCCAATGCTCTACATTGGCTGTATTGGCATAGTTACGCTACTGGCCTTCACACTCTTCTACTAATTAATGAACATTAAATTCTAAATGATTACTACATTTTCACTGTCTTGTTGGTATCACGAAAAATATTGTTGTTGCGCTACCGGGATTCGAACCTGGATCTCCTTTCCAATCCGGAGAAGATGTATTAATTTGAAAAAGAGTGACATAGAGGTTCGAAAATTTGTCAAAAATACTGTCGCTGTTGCATAGTTGGTTAGAATAGAGATCCAGGTTCGAATCCCGGTAGCGCAACAACAATATTTAACGTGTATATCTTTATAATTAATACATTTAAGTAAAATAGTGTTTACATTAATTATTAAACATATTGCCCAAGAATTAAATAATCTCACATTTATAGTGATAATTCAAACATCAATTAAATCATTCAAAGATCTATTAAAATTGACTTACACATACAAATGGATGCAATGAACATTAAAACGATCTTCATCGCGGAGTTAATGGCACCATCGGTTTATCGATGGCGCTAATTCTCGATCGTGTATTGCTCAATGCACCGTATAACTTGTTTCCTAACAAAATATGCATCACAAATTCACAACAAACTTCCCAAATGTGCGGATCGCGAATACTGGTGACAGGTGGCAGGAAATTCGAAGACGCACAGAACTAGCTAAACTTACTGTGAACTAGCTTACATTAATATGAAAGGACAAGATGTCAAGCGAGCAATTAAAATTATGTTGGTTCACACTAAGAATTCTGTATTCTGGACTTTTTTCAATTCCCGGGACTCGAGAGTCAAAATTTTCGTTTCCCGGGAATTTCCAGTAAACGAGACCGTGAATTTTATTTAATTAAAAAAGAAATTAACTTTATTAGGAGAACACGTTCTTATTGTGAAGTTGTAATTATTCAGAACATAGCTCTGTGATATTTTAAATACTAATTAAATGTACTAATTAGAAGGATATACATATAAAATCAATTTTATCGAAAAATATTGTTGTTGCACTACCGAGATTCGAACCTGGATCTCGATTCTAACCAACTATGCAACAGCGACAGTATTTTTGACGACAAATTTTCGAACTTATATGTTACACTTTTTCAAATGAATAAATTTATCGTTCCATTATTTAAAATCCTTCAACATTGTTTTTACAGAATCTCAAATAACCGATAGATGGCTTTCAAATAATGGAACGTTAAATGTATAAATTTGAAAAAGTGTAACACAACACAACTGTAGCGCACAAACAATATTTTTCGATAAAATGTATTTTGTATGTATATGTTTCTAATTAATACATTTAATTAGTATTTAAAATATCACAGACCTATGTTTTGAATAATTACAACTTCACAATAAGAATGTGTTCTCCTAATAGTATTTATTTATATTTATTAAAACCTCATTTACGTAAAAAACGTATTCTAGCATAAAAAATTAATATAAATCTAGTCTGATATCATCATAAAGAGAATGAAAGAGAATGGAAGATCAATAAAAATTTCAATCACTGATGGTGAGTGTGACTTTGATTCGTGATTTTGAGATCATCACTACTACACGTGCATCGCTCGTCGCTGGGTAATGGGCGATATGATTTAATTCAACATTTTAAAATGAATAATATCCAGAAGAAAAAAAATTCTCGAATCTCGGGTTATTTTTAAAATCCCTGTACCAAGGCTGCGAAATAACACGGATTTCCCGGGAATTTAATCCCGGGTTGTCTCGACACAAAACCCTTCACACTCTTGGATAGTCAAGCATAAAATTGAAATGTAATGTTGGATGTAACGCATTCTAAGGACGCACGAATGGCAGTAAATAAAATTCTCTTCTAATTTTGAGCCGAAGTGAACTTGGAAGAGTAGATCCTGGACACGGTATGATAATTTATGGAAGCGCACTACGAGACGAGTCTTGTCTGATTGGCCGATAAACTGATTATCAACTAGAAACCTACTAAACATTCAGTCGAGGTTAATATCATAATTGGTTTCGTGTAACTGTTAATTACAATTTGCAAGCCGTGAATAGTTCACACGTCGCATAATAATCTCATTATATAGAAATTCACATTAGAATTAAACAAATATAAAAACTAGTTTCAAGATGGAATGCAATTCATTTTATTGCATCAGTATTTTCCCACTCGAGAATATTTTATTTTAGAATGGATGATATTGTGAGAAAAAATAATTTATCTGTTATAATCATCGCGAAGAATGTCCGCGTCATATTATAATGATCGCTCGTTTGCGGAATTGGGCAGACATTTGCACAAAACTCAGTGGGTTTTAATTTCTTGATTTATCGTTCGGGTTATTTATTATGAGAATAGACAATTATTAAAAATTGTAATTAAATGTGAGAAATCCACTCGAAAATAATTTTTCAACGATAATGCTATCTGTACAACAGATCGTGATTAAAATAAAGGAATAATATAAGAACGAATTTAAATGATATAAAATGTACACTCACTTTTCGAGTATTATTAATGGTACGCCAATGCTAATTGCTGCACTGATGCACAACTTCTGCTGAAGCAAGAAGCGAAGTCGTGTGAGACTTTTGGGTTAGAACTTAATATTCACAACTAAAACAGAACACATGTTGAAGTTAACATGTTGAAACTACTAGGCCCTGGTTTTCCAAAACGAAATTAAATTAGTTTGAAACTTCCTCGATCTGCCGTATGAGGATCGGCCATTGTTGTACAAATTCTCACTTGTTTAAAATCCGCATTCGGGACTCTCCTATGTGTGAATGTCAACTAGAAGAGGAAAATTTAAATCATGTTTTTTTAGGATGCCCTATCAATGACCAGTATCCATATTTAATCCAAGATCTTTCTAACAACAAAATTCCATTCCCCATCAACATCCCAACTTTGTTATCATCTAACAATCAAACCATTTTTAAAATATTAACGAGGTTCCTAAACGCCAATGAAATAAACCTGTAAAAATTAAATGTATCCAAAAGAAACTTCACATTAAATAAAATTACTCGGTAATGGCAAGAACACTCCATAGGGGCGAAACGCCAATTTAAAAAATAAAACATGTTGAAAATCTATAATATTGCTGGAACAAAATTGGAATATCTAACCATTCGCATTCGTAATCTAAGGTTGAGATCATGACTGCAGAACAATATTTTATCCTTTTAACTGTCAACTCTATTTGAAATGGAAGACACCGCATAGGGTAAGACTGGGCTTTAAGGGTCTTGACTTATCTATCAAAATCTGGGACCTGTCATCCACAGATGGCAATATGATTTAAAAATGTGACTTCCCTGCAAGTTTGCAAGATCCAAAAGTGCGTGTTAACACGCTTATAGCTTGGAGTAACTTAATATAAAGAAAGGTGGTACCACGAGCTTGCTCAATGCCCCATTGATTTAACAGAAGGGTCTCTTTTGAGTCAATCTTTCATTTATATTGCAACCCAGGTATATAATACTTTTAATATCTTTTCCAATTTCGTTCCAGCAAGTTTTATTTCACGCACCGGTATTTGCAGGGTGCGTTCAGTATCTACATATTTTTGTAATATACAACATTTTCCTTCAAGTATCAGACAACCACAAAATCTTTTGTCTCATGGCGATTAAATCATAAAAATGATTAACTCGACAGAAGCACGCATGCAAATGTTGTGTAATTTTGTAACGCCGTGTCAGAATCGGTAACAATGGTTAGATAATCTCGTGTCACATACATTAGGGTCATGTAAAATGGCCCGTCTATAAAATAATTTTAAAAAATTTATCAAACCTAAATATATAACTAAAAAAGTTGAATACCAAAAGCTCAATTCAGATGGTGCCATTAGCTGTCGATCTTATGAAAGTAATTTATTCACGTAACAAACCTAAAAAACATTTTTCAAAATTTTAAATAAAGTTCTTTAATTTAATATGTCGAAATTCATTACGAATTTCTATAATCTTCAATACCTTCTAATTCTCTTCAAAATCAACTACAAAACTTCATTTGTTGTGTCTTTTCTAAAACACTATTTTTATGTAAGTAGGTATGTCCTATTCTAATCTATTCTTTTCTCCTTTATATATGTATCAATATTGATGACATAATGACCTCACTAAGATGAGACTCGTCTCGTAATGTAATTCCACACACTCGATCCTAGCTAACTTCACAGTCTCTCTAACCAAATGCATCGCATGTATCCATCGTTGTGGCACTCGTCCAGATTGAACAATTGGAATAAACTTTTGTTCACTGCTGTATATGAGACTTACTGTGTTTAAAAATGTCTAAAACACATTTGTTATAATCGAGAGCGGAAAACGAGAAAGAATGAAAGGAATCTCGGAATTAATTTGGTTGTGGGTCTCCCGTCTCCATTAATCTGGGATGGATGATGCCGGGAAGATCTAACAGAGCATTCTATTGGCTCTCCCTCGCACTCTCTTACGACTTGGACAGGGTGAATATCTTCCAGACTGTGACCGAGTTCTCCGACTTCGACTTCAACTTTTGGGGGTGTCTTCTGAATTTAATATGTTAACTAGTTTCGCGTCAAATTAATACATTTTGTACAGATGTGGCTCTGGTCCGATGATACCGAAACCAACCTATGATGGTGATGACTGAATATAATTTAAAAAAATTAAATTAGACCAAATGTAATAATAGTTCCATATGATAAAGAAAAAGAAAAAAGTTAATAGGAGTGAAAGTCATAAGGTTTTAGTAAATCACTGCTGGAACTACCTGCTATAAATTTAAAATACGTATTTTCCAAAAATAAAATTTTGTAAAATATTTCAAACGTTGCTTTGTTAATCGAATCGCAATTAAATTAAATCATTAGATCTTTTTTCTACTTACTCTTCTACTTACTTTTCTACTTTTGTTATAACTATACTCCTTTTTTCTACGGCTATTTTTAATAGAAAGTGTATGTAGAGTTTTATCGCCACCACATCTCATCTGCCGTAAAATCACGCCGGTTTCACCCTCTACACGTGCATTGAACACCTCTATACTGAAGGGACCTTGCGCGCCACTTCTCTCGCGGCTGTCTTCCCGTCAAGATCCTCTTTGAAGACTTTTTTTATTACATATTCTTTTAAACTGTAACGGTGGTCCGAGCACCGATGATCTTTTGTCGACTGTAAGTTGTGCCTCTTGTTCATCCTGCTCTGGCCACATACCCACATATCCACACATTCAAAAGAACACGTGAGGGGGTGTTAAATATGGTGGGACCAGGTACCGATCCATAACTCATCATTTTTCTCTTATAACCGTACTTATATATTTTTAATTTAGATTTTCTACAGATTTACGTAAATTTTTATACAATTTTGACAACCCTGCGCTACAGCGCCGATGTTATGGCACTGTTATCATTTGAACGCATTCTCACATTAGTCACAATCACACGCTCGCCTTGCATTAGTGCAAGCGAAAGTCAGAGAAGGAAGCGATGCGGAGGAAGTGCAGCAGACAGGTTAGGCAACGCTGCATAATTGTCTTCATCTGACTGTGTCCGTCTGAGTGAGTAACGGGAGCAATCATTGCGGTTATTCGACTACGAGTTCTATAACTGCAAGCTGTAATGTAACGAAATATAACGAGCGCGAAAGACATATATATGAAGATTTATTTTCTATTTAAGAAATGAATAACCAACTACACATACCGTCACCTGAGCAGCAACACCGCTTATCTCAATTTTTTATCAAATTAAGATATTTATCATTTGTTTTTGTAAATGCCTTCGATAGCTGGTTCCCAGGTTTCCGATTAAGAATAAAAACTGCACTAATCTTTCATTTTTGCTGTGTTTCTGTTTAGATTTCGACCGACCGTGGTTTATTTGAACCGCTGGACTGGTCGAAAAAAATATATCTCCATAGACGTTAACAAGTTCCTATTAGCTATATAATTCCATCCAAAGCACCGTTCATTTTGTTTCCTGCAGTCACCCTCCTTTCGATATCTTTCTCAGCGATTCCGTTTCTATCAAACATACTTCCCAAATACACAAACTCATCTACTTGTTCCAAACATTCATTACCTGTCTTGCTTTCTTCCTTCTTGTATAATACCATCACTTTCGACTTGTTGACATTCACTTGAAGGCCACTTTACTCGCATACATCCTATTTTCTACTCACTAGACTCTCGGAGGATTCGTCTTAGGCAAATAATTGAGAAAAGGATTAAGTATTGATAAAAAATTTTAAAAACTTATCATCAATGTTTTCACCTGAAAATGAAAACTTTCGCAGAAATTTAACATACACAATCCGAAAAACTATTCACAAAAGAATTTATCGACGTTGGACACCATTTTTGGATTGTACTTACTCTACACTGACGAAGGACTTGTCTTAATCCATACGTGGATTTGCGTAGCATTCTACCAGCTTTCATCATCACTTTGTTGCCATCTCCAAGCTCAGTCGCTAGTATTGCGATGGTGGGAAATTGCATTGAAATAGTCGTAGAACACCAGCAACATTCTCTCAGCAGTCGTGCTCTCTGGGTCAGAGGTCGTCTGTATCTCGGTAGCTACTATCGATGACATTTAGTCTTCCGAGTTATCAATAATAACCGCTTTATTAAGTCTGGGCCAGACATCTCTCTAGTCCTTTATACCAATAAAGAATGGAATTATTGTTTAAAAGCCACATTAAATAGGACGATACCGTCACAACACATCAATCGACTGACAGCGGAATATCAAAACTATTAAATCTTCATTCGCGACTGATTTCAATTTTATAATAAAAATATTATACAATACGAACTCATTTTATTGACAAACATAACAAAATAATGCCACAAATCTTAATACAAATAAAGTGTATTTATTTATTTAAAAAATCAAATAATCGAAAAAATATTGTTGTCGCTACTGGGATTTACTGGATATCTTCCTATTCGGGTAAATACATTAACGGATTATAAGATTATGCTATCACAGACCTACAAGGTGGCCCAAAAAATGAGAACATTTCGTAATATAATTACATCAAAATTAGTTTAACTTCGACAATTTCCGGTCGCCATCTTTAATTATTAATTTTCCCATTGTTTATATTTAGTTTTTTCAAATTGTTGCCCAGAATGACAAAAATCACCCAGAAGACCGGATTCTGATCAAAAATTTGCGAATTGGAAAACGATGGAGTGCTAGGAAAATGATCAAAGAGTTTCAAAACACTGCCTGGAGTACAGCTAGACATTACGGCTTAACTGGATATTACAGCAGGACGGAGCACCACCTCGCACAGTCAGAAGTACAATCAACTTTCTTCGTCGTGAGAATGTTAATTTCATCGAACCAGCCGTATGGCCACCGAACAGCCCAGATTTAAACCCACTAGATGATGCAATATGGAGTGTTTTGATGATTTCTGATTAGCTAAATATTGTGCAAAAAAAATTACATTAAGAATTATAATTAATTATATTATATTTTGAAATAACGCTGTGTTACAAGATGTTCTCACTTTTTTGGGCCATCCTCTATGTTCTGAATAATTACAACTACACATATTTTATGATAACTTCATAAACTTTGTAATCAACTTTTATTATAAAACTATATTTAAAAAACTCATTAAATGTATTAATTAGAAAGTTTTACAAATAAAATCAATTTTATCGAAAAATATTAAAATATATAAAATATAAAATTATTTTAAAAAGTAGATAGCTTTCAAATAATGGAACGATAGATGAATCAATTTTAAAAGTGTAACATATAGGTTCGAAAATTTGTCGTCAATGCACTGTGTTGCCGTAGCATAATCGTATAATGCAATTCCCCCGGTTAGGAAGAGATCCAGGTTCGTATCCCGGTAGCGACAACGATATTTTTTGATAAAATTGATTTTATATGTATATCTTTCTAATTAATACATTTAATTTGTATTTAAAAAAATATATAACCAAATTTGACGCGCTGGGGAAGCAGTTCCAGTATCAGTTAAATATTCAGAAAGTGCACTGGATCTGTCGCTGTCATGAATATTATTAACAAATCTTAACCAGTTTCGATGTCTCCAAAATATTCCTCTCTTTCTACATTCACAGATTATCGCAATGTCAGATTCCCGTGTATCTGACATTAGGAAGAAAAACATTTTAAAGTATGTAATCAAACGAAAACTGTTCAAACTGATCAACTGAATTGTTTATTAACAAATAAAATAAAATATAAGCCTTGACCCAAAAAAAATCTTACGTTATTTGAGAATTTTGTTCGCACTTTTTTATTTTCCTTTACCTTGATTATTTAATTGACTTACTTGAAGTGTGGATAAGAAGGCGAGAAGGTCAACTTTTGCACCTGCACGATCATGTTATATATTAAACGAGAGAAAAAATTATTAAGGAGAACACATTCTTATTGTGAACTTGTAATTATTCAGAACATAGGTCTGTGATGTTTTAAATTAAATACTAATTAAATGTATTAATTATAAAGATATACATATAAAATCAATTTTATAGAAAAATATGTTACTAATATATCCAACTGTGCTACAGCGCCAGCATTTTTGACGACAAATTTTCATACCAATTTCTTCGATCGTCGAACTGCATTGTTAGCAGAAGCTACGAGCAAAAATTTCGATAGTTGACGGGCCACGGAAGTTTAACAGAGGATCAAGTGTGTCATTTTAGTAAAAAGATTGAAAAACACTGGTCCAGATTCACGCGGTGTATAGCTACAACGTGAATTATGCAAATTTGGACAATTCGTCGCCTCTCAAATCATGTTTTTATTAGTAATTTAGTGAATCCAACAGCTTACAAAATAAAGTAAGAATTGGATAACGAGCAAAATGTATATTATTAATATGATCTAATCACAAGTACAGTTGCAGACGTAGTTTTTATTATTAAGGAAAACACATTCTTATTGTGAAGTTGTAATTATTAGTTGTAGTTTTTATTTTATGAATATATAAAATTTATCGTAACATAATAAAAATGCCAGAAATATATGTAAAGTACACTGTATTCCACCGAAGAGGCAAGAAAAACCTATGATTGAGATAACTGATAAGCAGTTCACAGTTATGGGATCCGATCGTGGGGTCAAATATAAAACAAATACACAATCTTTAAACAGACAAAGTGAAAAAAATTCTAAACCTATAAGCATTTAAATTGAGGCATAATCTAACATTGTTATATTCTTCAGTAAACGTTCTTCCTGTACACGAGCTGTCACTGTTCCGTTTAATAAAATACAATTATAGCAACGATGCTCCAAATAGGGTGGCTTCACACGGAAAAAATACAAGAGGTGTAGCTAATCTGAATCTAACGACCCCTAAAATAGAATTTGTTTTTCCTGCAATAAAAAATAAAATGTCTGGATCATTACAAAAGAGCACGCTTTCACTTAATTTAGAAGAAATTATTTTAAAAATGGCTTATAGAAAATAACCTGTCTTACCTCTAAGAATGGTATGTATTGAATAAACAGTGACAAATTAATTGTTATGTTTTTGAGTTTATTAAATGTATCAAATTGATATAAATGTATCTGCAGACAAACGTCTATCAATACGTTTTGTGGGTTTAGTACATAATATTTTTAAAAAACATCTCTCTAAGGACGAACTACTATTGGAAGAATGCAGTCGTTCAGTGGTACTCGAGAGAAATCAAGAAACCGAAAGTCGCCCAAAAACCAAGCTATTTTATTAAAATAAATTTAATTTAGTATGAAAATTTGATGTTTAAAATGTATAAAAAATAATAGAAATTAATGCATTCTAAGGGCCGGTTGTGTGATCATTAGTAACGTTTTACTAAAGCCCATGGTTAAAATCGTTTGTGGGTTGTTCGAACGTCAAATTAACTATTGTCAAAGCATAGATTGTGATAAATAATCATGAAATATGCTTTATTTTATGCATTATCTATGGATTTTTCCACCTAGGCGTTAGATATGTCAATTTGATGGTGACATTATTTCGTATTATGTGTAATAATGTATATCAAACAACGAGATTATCATCGAAAATAGCGGGATATTGAATGATTTACTGTCGTACACTGCAACATTCAAAGTATCAATGTGTCAGATGACTTTTGGATCAGCTGTGAAAAGTCCGCCATATTTAACTATCGATTCTCGTTGTTACTATCGAATATCGCAGGGTAAAATGATGAAAATGAAATTTCGAGAAGTAAATATTATTTTACTAACGATCAAACACATTTTTTACTATAGTAAAAAGTTACTGCTGATCACACAAGATAATTTGACACTACTATCCGTTAGGGTAGTAGCAAGGTGGTGGAGCGTTAGTTTAATATGTTAGAGCGATCGATAATGTTAAATGTCAGACCATTGATCTTTGATGTTCCGTTTATCAGTTAGGTGACTGAATCTCCGCAGCAGCAGTTAAAACGGGATAAATGTAATTTAATTCAATTCTGTCTA
This sequence comes from Eubasilissa regina, assembly GCA_022840565.1. Classification (NCBI taxonomy): domain Eukaryota; kingdom Metazoa; phylum Arthropoda; class Insecta; order Trichoptera; family Phryganeidae; genus Eubasilissa; species Eubasilissa regina. The sequence continues at coordinate 32,937,625 of JAINEB010000007.1, forward strand.
ACTTTCAGAATAAATGTAGGTATCTGTGTTCTTCTGCTTTCTTCCATCACGTGACTGTTGACATATCTGTCTCAACCAGATGAGACTCGGCTCGTAATGCAACTCAATACGTCCCGGTCCTGGGTCGTTCTTGCAGCTGACTCCAGAGTCTATCCAGCTAGATGAAACTAGATGCCCAAAATTGTACCCAGGTTAATCTTTTTCTAGGATGTCGCGTAAGGTCATTTGAAAGACAAAACTTTACAGATATTTTTTGTGGTTGATATTTAGAAGTACAGTAAGAAATGAACTACAATAAAAAAAAGATAAATTACAACCGTGACATAACCGGTTGGTTATATCATATTTCTATAATTTTTATTCGCCACATTTCTCTCCGGTTGTGCTCTTGGACGGTTATTTATCGACCATTAATCGTGTGTTATGTTATGTTATGTTTAATCACATATTAATTAGCAGTAAACCATTTAACTTGCCGATATTTGCGGAGAACGGAAAACGGGGGCCAAGAAACAGGGTCAGCCTGGTTGTGATCAATGATCACATCTGCAGCGCGCATCCTTGACACATCGGTGATCGGTTCACGATGACTGGACCTCGCTATAAATGAGAATCGACACATCAATCACGTTATGCCAGATCATGTATCAGATCATCTGATACTTCATCTTAATGGACGTCCATTCAATTTTTAATGAGCAACCTTTTAGGTTTTTATTAGGAGAGCCGGTTTGTGTTACTTACATTCATATATGTTACAATTATATAGTATTTCACTAACTCGGCCAGTTACAATGTATCAAACAATCGACTCACAATTACACTGGTTGATATCACAAACGAACCATCCGGTATTCGCCGCGCATGCATTATATGTTTGTGTCATTGATGCCATCTGACGTCGGAACATTTTAACCTTAGCTGGTAAGGTGTCACCTTACAACTGTGTAAAAATTTGTTGCTTTAGTTATGTTATTTTTATTATTACTATTATTAGTGTTAGTTTTAGATCATTCACTTTAAAGTATATCTGTAAAATTATGAGTATATTGTCCATGATATATAAGTTCGAGAAAATACATTATTTATCGAAAATAAGCACTATTTTGATAACTAGACGACAAAACTTGGATTGAATATTTTTTTCGTATTTGAATTGACTTATTGTATATTTTAAGTGAAAACAAAAACAAGTCAATGGAATTTGTAGAATCAGTGAACTTTCCGATCGACGAATTGCGAATTTTCCATTCGACAAATTTACCGCCGTTGGGTGAACGTTCCGGTCGGTGAACTTTCCGGTCTGTGAACTTTTCGGTCGTGAATTGCTATCGGTGAACTTTCCATCGGTGAACTTTATGATCGGTAAACTTTCCGGTCGTGAATTACTGTCGGTGAATTTTCTGACGGCGAACTATCTTAGAACCAGATTTTCGACTCGGGACAATCCTAGAATTCTCATGAGATTCTTTGGAGACAAATCTCCGTAGTCCATCATGTACACATCAAGTTTCAGAGTTTCGCCGTCTCGGGCCTCACTTCACGCTTCTCCTTCTTCTTATTCTTGTGTCCTACCCGTTCGACGGATTTTGGCTATCATGTTGGCTACAGCTCAAGCTCTACTGGTCAAACCATTCCCTTAGAACTTAAGTTCTTCAGCTTATCCTTCATGTTATCCTACTTCCAGGGCCCCGAAATCAGCAATCTTTCCCTGAGTTATGAGGTGCAAGATCACGTACTTCTCTGGATGTGTCATTTCATGTCCGAGATATTGAAATTTTCAACTTCACGCTTGTTGTACGTCAAATATTCAACGAAAATCCATTGACCATCAATTTTTGTTCGTCAGTTGGGTGAATATGAATCTCCATAGCAACGAAATAAATAGTTATAAATTAATGCCTACTAAATAGTGAAAAATTCTATGGTTCTAGGTAATGTTTGCGCTTACATCTATGGTTCTAGGTAATGTTTGCCTATCTCATGGTGACCTCCAAGTTTAACTCCAGATCAAAAACTCAACACGTGCGCTGAAATTTATCTCGTGTCTCATTCTGTGGTCATTCTCAAAATTTCATTTCATTCTTTCGGTGTCTAAATATCTTCTTACATATCCTGGTCTGTTCTTTAAAGTTTCTGAAATTGTCCTAATTAGAGCATTCTTTACGAGGTCGCCGAATACTCCGAATTTCGGTAAAGAAGATGATCAATGTAGTATTTGAAGCACATATATCCATATTTGAAGAGCTTAATAGTCAGTTGGCCGTCCCAGTCATCATCACAGTGCGAATTTAACGTTTAAAATTTGTTGTCCTTTCTTCTTCTCCAATTACAGAGGTTCGTGACCTCCACAGCCCGCAGTTTAGAGTCGTCGCAATACGACAGCTAGTAGCGTCTTTAATCTTGTCGATCCGTGGAATTGGAGATCGCTCACTTCCTCTCTAGCCTTTAATCTTTCCAGTCGAGGATCTTGGGAACTGAGGCATTAATTCAATATTATTAGAGGCATATTATGGAAAAACAAAAGTCAATGTGGCGGACAAGATTTAAGTACCGATGTTTGGCAACCATAAAAGGGCCATTTGAGATGTTGCCAAAGAGACAGCAATTAATTTAACAATAGACAATTGCGCCAACTGAACAATACGTTATCAAAAGTGATATGAAAAAGACATGAGGCAGAGTTATTACAGTAATGTAAGATTCTAGGACAGTGAAAAGAATGGCGAGCTCAAGAAATAAGCAACGGCAGGGGTACCAGGGCGAGCGCTAATTAATATACATAATTAAAAACAAAACGACGGTGAGGCTCCCGAATATAGGACAATAGATATTAATATTTGTGTATGAATTCACAAAACCGGCTCATTGGAATGTGTTTAATGTTGGAAAAATATGGTACTGTCCAACATTAAGCGCAATTAATGATTATAATAAGAATGAATGAGAAATTGTTATGATAAATGAATAATATTATAGTATTGTCCATGACTAAATTAAAGGAGGTACACTGTGGCCGGGAACTCATTATCCATTCTCTCGCCGCAGTGTGCCTACAGTGAACATCTTACTGGGTTTTATTTCTTCTGACGAACCACCCCTACGAATCACCCCTACTTATTGCAATAAGTCGTACGGCTGTGCGTTCGCTTAACTAAACGCATTTTTGTGATTATATTATGGATCTATTTTTCCAAATTATATCCAGCAGCACCTTTTACCATCCCAATTATATAATTTGTTGATTTTGGTCTCCCTTGATCACTCGAGCCTTCCACGCTCGCATTGTTTGACTAAACTGAAATGAAATCTTCTAATTAAATAAAGCTCTCGGCATTTATTTCAATAGGTCAAGTGATACTTATTGGCGTCTCCTCGTAACTCTTCAAAAGTATTCAATGATCGGTCGATGGCCGAACAGTACCCGCTCACAGCCGTTGTATAATTTCAAATTTAGAAAGAGAAAGGTGGATGATGGCTGCGATCAAATCTGCAGAGGTCAGGATGGGTAAGAACCGAAGTATTTGTAATCGAGTACCAACCTATCTACATAAAGTGAGAGTAAGTACCTGACCCTGATCGACCCGAAGTTAGAAGCAGGGCCGGCGGGGTAGTATACTCACTGGCGCTCGGTTCTGGGGAGGGGCAGAAAATATAATTTGATGATTAAAATCAATATTTAAATATATTCTCCTGAATTGTATACGATTGACTCCCAGCGTTCTGGAGATTATCAATCCACGCATGAAGATATCCAATAATTAGAATGTGAGGAAGCTAATTCACAAAGATTGTTGGATAGAGAACGAAAAATATGAAGATTCGATAGAGCAAAGTCAGGAGATTAGTTCGGATGTGGAATAACCATCCAACCGAGCTTTCGAATAGCCGTGAATTATCGTACTGAAAAATCATTTGTTGCCTCGGAAACAATTCAGAGTAGATGACGTAGTAAACGCCTCCGATGCCTTAACTACTCGGCTTAACTCAATCATATAGAAAATATTATTTTTTGTTCTTGACACTCTAATTTTTTTAGACACTTATTAAAAATCTATCTCGGTCTCTTCTCCTTCATCGTATGCTCAATGCTGAGAGTAGTGATCCCTTGATCCGTTGATGCACAAAACGTTTCCATTCCTCCCGGTCTCGAGGCATGTTTATCACAGCGTTTAAAGAGGACATTGTTAAACCCTTATTTGGTCTATCCATATTACAGGAGGCGGTCCCATCTTGTAGGAGAGCAAGAGCTCGTTTTTTCTAGACAGTTTTTTTTTCGTGATTACTTGAGACTTTCGACGTTCTTTAGGCAACGTTCCCGAAATATCTGAGAATTCTTTTCCTGGCGATCTTACTCTTGTACTCTTTTGGTGGTCATTAATTCTAGCATCTGTCTCCAGCGCTACGTTTTCAAGGCATCCAGCATATAGAGTTAATTATAATTACAGGTACATTACAATGCTACAAAGAATACAGGAAACTTCTCGATACTACTAGTTTCAAACTTTAATTATAATTGCTCCCTGGCATGATGGAGGCACCCAGCTGCCACTAGGCCGAGGGCGGTTCTACCCGGAGGTGACCCTGGCGAGGAGGAAGAGTCTACGGTTGTTATTACGGCCAAAGAGCACTCGTGCAGACTTTCCAATGCGACTCGACTATTTGAGATTTTAAACATATAAACAGTGGAAATGCAGTAATATTAAACGTCGAATATAAAGCAGAGACTAGGAAAGATCCACAAAATCTTTAAAAAAACTCCGATAGCCCTGAACCATGATCTGTAATCTCAGCTTATGAACTTAGGAAGTGAAGGACCACTAAAAAGTGATGATGATGACAACAATGAAGATTATGATGATGATGAAGATGATAAATTATGTAAAAAGATTACTTTACGTAAATAAAAGTAACAAACCAAAACAACCGTCGATTACTAATTGCTTCCTGACATGACCTAAATATAACTAACTGACTTACCATCACGTCGTTTCTCCTCGGGGGTAGGTAGAGAGAATAGAGCGCAATACTCTTCATAATATTGCATCATTTCCTCATTTTTTTGATATTCACAATTATTTTTCCTTTTTTTAATTGTTTTAAATCTATATTTGCTGAACCAATTATGTATAATATGATTATTGAAAAGCAGGCAGGCAGATATAAAAACACTAAATGTACACACAACATATTATATGAAATAAATAAATTTTTAAAAATACTCCTTTAGCAGATCTACAAAAGCGTAAAATTTTTTGGTTTTTCGCTAAAAACTTCATCGCTCGTAGAAAAAAGGTCTGATCCATGCATCCTCTTCTACCCACAAAGGCCGATTATACATCCTATACTTCACCGTTCTTGCTCTTTCTATTAAAATTTTTCCATGCAGATTACCAACCGAGCTCAGTAGACTAATTGTCCTACAGTTACCACATTCCATTCGCGACCCTTTTCCTTTGTAGAGAGACATAATGACAGGAGTAGAACCTCCAAATATTATTTCAACATCACATACATATTCCACTTACATATTCCATTTAAAATAGACGTACGGAATAACTGTTCACTTATAATTCTGTTTTCATTAATCAGTCAGCGTGTTATGAGTATGTTTGTCACGTTTATAGATTCTTAAATATTCTTGAAACATAGATAATAAGTCTATCCTCACTAAGTACGTCAAGGCGCTACTTTCAATAATAATGGATCTCTTCGCGTTTTTAACAAAAATTAGAATTTTTATAATTCATTTATACCAGAAGTTATACGCTAAATTAGACTATTTTTTAAAACTATTATTTAGATAATACCTTTAAACTAATTTAAGACTAATAAGCTGAATATTATTTGTCATAATTAAGTCAATATTATAAGAAAGACCGCGACCATTTAATTCATTATTCGTGTGCCACAAAATTGCCTTAACACGGCAAATTCTTGCATATACGAAATATAATTTAAAATTTTTAATCTTAAAACCAAGATTGGGAGATTAATCTGAACTAAGACAAATAAACAAAAAAATTGAAATTAATAGAGTTATAAACCATTTGCAGGACGTATTATCAATTTTCGATGTTTTTAAAGTATTTTGTTTTAGTGGAAACAAACGATTTTAAATAATATATTGTATTACAGGAATCACATGCTTTGAGATTTCACATACTACAATATTTAAAACTAAGTTTTATATAAAAAACACAATAATTTCTTACTAAATAATATTTGTATCGATCTCGTGAATGTATATATATATATTTTTTTTGCTTCATTCCGCCACTCGATCCAACAATAGCATACGTGGAATCTGTCACTTTCATAATTTTTGGTTAAATACGCTGATTAGATATATTTTCACACATATTTTAGGTAAAATACGAATACGTATTGAATTTATTCACAACATAAATTGCAAATTTCGTATATTATTTCGTGATTTTTCACTCATTTTAAGAGTAAACGTTTTCCTGAACAAAGAATACATTTTATGAACGTTATTATGTACGTATGTTAATTCAACTTAATCTAAACATATTCTAAGATATTTATAATATAATATTTATATATATATCCCACTAAAATTGATTTGTCAATTTTGTTTTAAAATAAATTTGTTTTACATTTTCACTCTACCGGAACGATACGAAAACTATTTTAAAAATTGGTTTTGTTCCTTTAGTTATTAGTTTCAAATTTGCTAAATAGATGTCACTATAGAGAATATTAGTCAATTCCTTCTTTACCATGAGAGTAGGTACGTGTACGGCGATTTGATTAATTTGACATTTGATAATCTGTCAAAATGTTCACGCTTTGGAGTTTGTTTGAAGCTTCCATTTTATGTTTAAATGCTATTTGCATTCTGAACGAGGAGCGATTCCTTTCAAAAGGTTACAAAAATATTTAGTCCACTTCTTTACCCTAGATTAAATGAAACATGCACATCAATAACAAACTGTTGCATTTTATGGAATCTTTAATTAGGTTAGGTTTTTTTATTTATTGTTTCAGTCGGTTGGGGTAGTTCAGGTCATACACAAGGATATGGAGAGGCACCTACTTTAAAAGGCCAAATGCTTAATTTAATCCAATCAATTAGAACAGTTACCAGAAGTAAGTTGTCACGACTATTTTTTGATCATTTCTAAATATATTTTTGGAGTACAAAGATTAAATAATATTTGGATTGATGACTCTGCCTGATACGTTTAAATATTATCCTTGTTACAACAAGATGCAGCACCAGGTTATTGTAATTAATAATCCCAAAAATGTTTATACGACTTTGCACAAATTAGCATTTTTTACTAACGCTTAAATGCTGTGAGCGAGTTAACACGCCAAACTTTTTGTTAGCCGTATTAAACACGATTTTCAATGTCATGTTTTAAATAATTCTTTAAATGTGGATGATATTTCTCAATTTTGTATACCCTTTTTGTCAATATCGCTGGCAATTAAAAGGTTTTCATTGTATTTTTAATCAGAGCTATTCATAATCGAGTTGATTATTGACGCAATCGGTATCACTCGATGTCAATATAAATTTTTAATATGTCAGGGATGAGGCTTGAACCCCTGACCACTTGATATGAAAAATGTTTTGATACCATTGAGATTCGAACTCACAGCATTATTTTGCCGGGAAAGGCTTGACATTAGTGCCATCGATTAATAAGTGAACAATCTCAAGCTTTTGTTTGCCGTTTACTATGCACTGTGTTTTTGAATCATTATTATTATGAATTCTCATTGATACTTTTGAAATTAGCAAAATTAACTTTGTGGTTAAAATTCATTACTTTTATTTGTTAACTTTGTTTTATTAACCACTTATTGAGCTTAAATACCATACCATTTTCTTCAGGATGTCAATATTACCGAAAAACATATGTTATTGTTTCTTTACCAGAATCTATTTTTAAAAAAACAACAATTATTTAAAAAATAAATTCAGTACCTAACTCAAATTGTTACTTAATACAAATTTACTCAAATAATTTTTAGGAAAAAATTTTAGAATGCGACTCGTAGTTAAATTTAGTTGGTTTTTATAATTTTTTGATTAGTTTTACACACTTTATTTATCTCAAACGATTCCAAATTATTTAATTTATGACCAACACAGTTTACATGCAAAATTGACAATCCCTATTTTATATCAAAACCATGACCATTTTCTATCAAATGATTAGAAATTCTGAATACCCATTATTGTTCAAACATCTCAAAAGTTCAAATAAATAAAAATAATAATTCTCATTAATCCTATTGCTGTGGCATTAATGATATCTGTTTTCAACAATTGTGTAAAAAGTACAAAAAATAAACCTTATTATTATGTATTATGAATGTATTTAATTTTGTTTTCTTCTTGTTCCAGTTCCACTAATATTCTTCAATGTTGTGACTATAATATTTAAATTAATTCTTGGTTAATGAGGAATAGGCACCTGTTGTTTTTTTAATATCTATATATATCCAAATATATTGTACACGTATATTTTTATATTAAACCTCATTCCTAACATGTTTGCCTTTATTATTGGAAATGACTCATTCAGTTCTAGAACCAGCTAATTTTAACAAATTGATATTTTAATATATTTTATTATGATGTCATACAGACATGACATGATGCGAAGTTCATTTCCTTTACTCAAAATGAAAGGATTACCATTTTGGCAGATTTTGAAGTTGAATCATGCAAATGAACTACTTTTATTTCTATCGTTTAAAGCATGTCACTTTTAAACATATTTTTTTATTGTACATATGTTTTTTGTTTAAATGAATCTGTATTGTACAATGTATTCTCAGATTTATATTCTTAATATTTATTATGGTTTTTGGGAAATTAATCCATAAACCACCGTGTGCTTATGAACCAGGACATTTAAAAAAAGGATAGGCGTAAATTTTGGATTACTATGAAAGATGTTGAATAACCTGGATCACAATGATGGATAATTTAAGTAAAAAAAATAGTATCATTGGATCTGTAAAATTTCTGTCATAATTATCATCATTATTCATTGAAAATGAAATAGAAATCATTAACATTAATCTGTTACTGTATTTCAAAAGTAATGGTGTATTCCAACGAGACACAGAGATTTTTACTACTATACTGCCAAGGACTCAAACAATGCTTGAAATTAGTCAAATAAATAGAAAATTGTTTAATTATAACAGTATACCACAAGCTCTTTATTAGTTCTGGCTTGTTACAAAGTTCTACAAGAGTAAATATTTTTTAATTGAATTCAATTATCCTTACATATTTTTTTCAGAAACCCACTAAAAGTCATTAACTAACACATAGTTAATAACTGTTCAAATATTGACTTAAGATATTTAATTTAAAAATTTAATTTTTTTTTTTGGTGGCTTCCACTCACACCACATATTTTGTAAAGGCTTATTTTAATGCCTATAAAGCAGTGGTCTGTAACCGGTGTACCACACCACACTGGTGTGCCTTGAGCTGATACAGGTGATGCGGTCAAATATCGAGCCAAATATAAAACTTTTGTATTCATTGAAACAAATATCACATTAATTAGTCATTATTTTATAATAACTATTATGTTACGCACAAACAAAAGCGGTCGCCCAATCACGCCGCCGCCAGGGAACGCCCAGATGTCGCCGAACGCATTGAAAAGTGCGGGCTAGTCCGAGCGCTCCAATTTCGCCGGCGGTATTACTCCGTCTGGCTATATTCATACAAATGCGAGGCTCGCAGGAGGCGATGTGTGCAGGAGAGAAGAAAAAGGCAGAGAGATGTTGCTCCGGAAGGCAGCCGACGAGAACTGAACGTCTCGGCCGCGGTACCCCCCCTATTTATTTCATGTATCAACCAGACATGGCAAGCAGTGGGGGGGGGACTCATAACCCCCACCACTTGACCGCTGCTATGCATGGCGGCGGTCCATCGAACTACAATATTCGGAGCCCGACAACGCACGGTTTTAATACTGTGCCAAAGTCGGGCTCCAGACATAGAACAAATAAAATGCAAAATAGTTGTGGATTATCGCGAGCAATTAAAAAATACCAATAATACATACCTCGCGATATCCACAACATAATCAAGTCATTTATTACACAATAAACAAGTAACATGGAATAAACAGGGAGTGGGGGGTGATCACACGTAATTTACACAATTATTTTCAATGGGTGATCACCCATACAAAACAATACAAGTGTGTGTGGATATCGCGAGCATTAAACATTAATTACCAAGCTAGCTCGCGATATTCACGACAAAGGTTACAAATGTGGGCGACCGTCCGAAATCTAAATTCACAAAACAATTACATTCAGTTGACGGTCGCCCCATACAAAATACAATGGGCGGCCCACCGAGGGCTGCCTGCGGCCTCACCATGTGCCCCCTGCGGGTCCATGGTGAGCGACAAACCGCTCCTGTACCACTCGCTGGTAGCTCCGCCACCGCGAGTTGGTACGTGGTGGCTGGCCCCTTGCGGAGCCCGCCACTGACGCTCAGCGTCCATCGACCCGCTTGGCGCCACTGGACCGAATAAGAAAAGGCCCTTTTCAGGGCCGCTGAATCGTAACGATTCGTCCAGTGGAATTCCTGAGCCTGTCGTGAGACGGAATCCTGTGTGCAACATATTAAGATTGCATAAAATTAAATATAGTATAGTTTTTATGTATGTAAAAAATGAAAATTTGTATATCAAATTAATATCTATATATTTTAGCTTTTGGTGTGCCGCGGAATTCTAGGAAGAACTTTGGTGTGTCGTGGGTGAGAAAATGTTGGGAAGCACGGCTATAAACAAACCATTTCTTATTTCATTTATTTGAATGGGTACCCAATACAATATTAATATGAAATAATTACTTTAAATAAATTAACCTTAGTACAGTGAGTCTCATTCAGACATTATATATTGTTTTAGAACAGAATTCATAAAATAAAAGTTATAAATACTATGGTGTCATATATGAGAATTGACCATTTTGCGAATTATTTCGAATATCTCCGCCATGTACACTGAAGATTCCTGTGTTATCTTATTACAATTATTTTATAAAATTCACTAGATGGCAGTAATGTGATGAATCGAGAATTTTGATGTAAATCAGTATCAAATTATGTACTGTCATTGTTGTACGAATGATTTCTTACATAAAATAAAACAAAAACAACTAAAAGAATCAAAGAAAAGATTAATTGAAAATGCGTCATGTCAAAGACATTTTAATAATAGTGTTGATGATTTACATTCAATATTTTTTTTATTATGAGTTGGATAAATTCGAGGAAAGTCGATAGCAGTAATAAATTAACCAGATTTCTTTAAATCGATAGACTACAAACTAAAATCTGTTACGTTCTTGAATTACTTGTAAAAATAGATAACACAAATATTTTTGTTATCCAATGATTATTCGGTAACTTACGGTAACTCGTTATAAATCAATTCTCGCCGTTAGAACGTCGGTCACACAATAAATCTAAAAAAATATTGTTCTTTGTACGTTCTATTTTTTCAAATGAACCAAACCGAATCCAACCTAGATAGGTACTTTCCAAGTGTTCATTAATAATTTGACTCGATGGAGCGATTAACGAACAGAATCTTATGCTTCGATGTGGCTGCTCCTTGTTGCTGCAAGGCGCAACATCTAATTATCTATCTAGCTTTGGCTCAAGGTAAAAGGGAAACCGTTCTGAATGGGACCTACAAATATTGGGCTGTACAGATGATTGTGGCTGCTCGCCGATTGTATGAGAAGATGTATGAATGTGGATGAGGCGAGATTTGTGTGGCACTCTATCCTTTCTGCCTACCCCCGCGAGGAAAGGGCGTGATGGTATGTAAGTACAGATGAATGAGTGAAATTTATCTTAACAACAGAATTACATTTGCTGCTCGGTGGGTGGTCAGATTTCCGACTTAACGGTGTTTATTTGACGCCAATGCCAATTTATTTTTGGTACGATCTATGACTATGGATGAAATCTGGATCCACCACTACCAACCAAGTTACAATCAAAACTGTGGTAGCACATTGGTTTGCCTACTGCGAAGAAGGCCATGTCGGTTACTTGAATTGTGTGGTGTGACGTTATAAGATGCATGCATCCACGTGCCCACCAAAAATGTCAGTTAAAGAATGTCACACTGTGTATGAGACCTAGCGCACTCCAACCGCCAATAAGCCAGCAGATGCCTCAATGAGAACAAGGGGCGAAGAAATATGGCGGAACTTTCACTTTTTGGACCGGATCGAGACGAGCCGGTCAAGATAAGGAAGAAAACGCGGAAGATGGATGGATGAGGCCGATAAGGGCCACAACTGAAGAAACAAGGCGTTCTTGGCAATGTTTGGTGAGATGGCAGCGTGTTTTTGTGCTGGCAAATTCTGAGACGGTGGGTTCAAAATCCGGGAAGTGATCCGCGTTGGCTATCTCCAGCACGGATCTCCAGGACTCCTAGCCTGCAAAATAACGTAAAGAAAAAAAAAGGTGTTCGAAGAAGAGAATGTGTAGTGGAAACTTGAAACATGAGAACAGGGACGTAAAATTGTGAATGTCAAGAAAAATTGGGGTGGGTTGTTAATGTTCAATTATAGTTTGTAAGGTGAACTAATTTGTATTACTGTTCCCCTACAAACGATTGAAACTCTCATGTAGCGGCTCATGGACTTCTCCCGGCGAGAATTCGCGTACCTTGTAAGAGCCGATGTAGCTAGCTGGTGACTTTCGGTGAAGCTCGATCCACGACACAGATGGGATGCCCTGTCACCCCGAGCAGAACGTAACAACGGGCATTATCACGATAAACATCTTGACTAAAGGCAAATAAAACAAGTAGTACTGTACTAGTTTCATAACCCAATTAAGAAAGGAATTCAAAAAGACAAATCCCGGAATTTTGATATATATTTCATCAGGATGCCACGCTGCATATCCCTGACTTCCAACTAATGTGCCATCTGAAATCATCGTCAAACTTGTAGCTCTTTATTAACCTGAAAAACATGTCAAAACGGCTAAAATTAAATAGGGATATCTGGTTTAAATCTTCATTGGGAAAATGGATTCAACTAATGGCTAATAAAACATTATACTCTAGTGGGTTTGTTTTTGAGGTTGATTTTTTTTAAATACTCTTATTTGGTATCTACTGGTGTACAGTTTTGCACACTTCAAAACATTAATAGAATTTGCACGATCGCTTCACATAGTAATCTGTATATCAGGGTAATGATAGCCTAAAACATGTTCTCGGCTTGCACGATGTACACACGTGTACACAGCGTGTTCGTGTCCTCAGGCCCGGCAACAGGGGAGGACTAGGAAGACCCATACTGGGCCCTGAAGTTGAGAGCGGCCCCATTCCGCGGCGTGTAAGATAATAAATTATTTCGCCCTTTTGCATTGAATTTGGATTACGTAACGAAAACGTGTTCGTAAGTAAAGAAAACGCGATGTCTTCCTCGTTTTTGATGCGTTTCAGCTCTGTTCCCGTTCATTGCAAATGTACTTTTTTGTTGAACAAAATTGTTTAAAATAAAGTATAATTTTACTATATTTTTTTCTAATTTATTGTTATTCATTATTTAAAGTTGCAGAATCTTTTCTGCCTTGTTATTCCAAGGTTGCGGTATACAAGGTTTATCTTGGAACAACAAAGTTGTTAAAAATTTAACTTTTCCATCAAAATTCGTACGATAATTTTCTTTTTAAAACTGTATTACAAACAGATTAAATTTCCTTGAAGTTTAGAAGATACCAAGAAAACAAAAAGTGCTACTAAAAATTCATGTGGCACTTTTAGCGTAGTAATATTTTTAGAACAATAATTATTGTTGTCGATCTGAATTATAGTTATATAATTTAAAGTGTCCGAAATTAGGAATGTATTTATTATTATTATTATTATTATTGCTCTCATTTGAGAATATATATTTAAATGATACTTTATATTTATAAAGTATCATTTTTCATTAATTCATTTGTTCGTTCATCCATTCACTCACTCATTCATTCAATCACTCATTCAGTAACTCATTCATTCGCTCATTCGTTATCTTATTCATTCAAACATTTAACCATTAATTTGTCATTCTTTCATTCGTCAATCTCCATACATGGGCGATGGATCAAACTCTGCCGAAGAAATTGAAAAATTAATATTCAAAACTTTGAACCTCAATATCTCAGCTTATTTAGTTGTCACATGATTCTTTTTTGATCCAAGGGCATAATATATGTGTAGCGACCGGAATTCAAATCCACCGCCATCTCAGTCGGCATTGACGCTAGCGACAGCGTTGCCGGTTGCTCCCACAAGCCTGGCTCAGAATTCACCGCTAGGCGCTCTCTCCAGTTTCAGCGTACTACAACGGCGGTCTCGCCGGCCCGGGGGCGCCGAGCGAGACAGCCAGCCCGCTTCACATCATTTCATTTCACATTCATTCATTGCATTCTTTATTTCTATCTGTTTTCATCATACTGTCATAATAAAATCTCAACACGCGCCAATCACATATCTTTCATTTAACCACCGACCTAACCCCCAAATTGGTGACCCCGACGTGATTTAAATCGACACGTGGGGAACAACGGTGGTTAAAACACGCGACAGACTATATTTAACAATTTGTGAAGTGATTTTTAATTGTGATTTAACATCGAAAAGTGTGTCAAACAAACTTTATATGGGCGACAAGACCCGCAAACGTGTCTGAAAATTTAACATGGACTAAAAGGGCAATCAATACTGGCTGGGACAGTAAGTCATGCATTTCAACGTTCATCTCATTCACACCAACGCCGACTCACCGAGCGTTTTTCACGGAGACAGTGCCGACACACCGCGTGCTGATTCTGCAACTGAAACATCCATTACATCACGTGTTTGGTCCGCACGATGTACGATCTTCAGACACAACGCAGACTCACATGCGTGCAACCGCGGGGAGCTACACGTTATGTGCCCACGATTCATCGGGTAGCGACGTGTCTACGAGCCCAGCGACCGCTCAAGCCGGCATGCCTTGCGCCCACGACGCATCGGGCGGCGGCATGTCGGGCGGTCATCAACAATGCAAACGCCAACCTACCTTTACGTCCACGATTCACCGGACGGCGACAGGTTGGGCATCCAGGCATCCAGGGGGTTCCAACTCATTCGCTCCGCCTGGCCCTGGTCATCAACTTAGAAATGCAGTCATTTTGTCATCAAAACTGAAGTCCCACGCCAATACAAATTGTCCCATCGTCCATGCTGTAGCAGCGAAATCATCTTGACCACACAGACTTATCGCGACCTTCGCCCTGCGACTAGGTCACTGGAGGGGGAGTGCTGTAGCGACCGGAATTCAAATCCACCGCCATCTCAGTCGGCATCGACGCTAGCGACAGCGTTGCCGGTTGCTGCCACAAGCCTGGCTCAGAATTCACCGCTAGGCGCTCTCTCCAGTTTCAGCGTACTACAACGGCGGTCTCGCCGGCCCGGGGGCGCCGAGCGAGATAGCCAGCCCGCTTCAGATCATTTCATTTCACATTCATTCATTGCACTCTTTATTTCTATCTGTTTTCATCATACTGTCATAATAAAATCTCAACACGCGCCAATCACATATCTTTCATTTAACCACCGACCTAACCCCCAAATATGTATGTATAATATTACTTTGAACATATCTAGGGAGGGGAGAAATCACCAGGTAGAGGGCCCTAATATTTCTGCCGCCGGGCCTGCACATCCGCGTTTTTATTTACAAATAATACATTTCACACGGACTGACAACCATTCCACACACTCGGCTTACTTTTTCTCATTAATATGAGCATTGTCCGGTGGTCAGGTGACGCGGTGTTGCGCTGCGAATACGTGATTATGATAATTTAAGAAAATTCATTCACTACGCAAGCCATTAAAAAACGAAAGCACATGATCAAACCGCATAATACATATTTTAAACAAATACATTTTCATAGCTGTCTTGAATGTTTATTGATGATATACAATTCTTCTTCTATTGGTGCCGTGCCTGTGTTGACGCATTTGATGGTGTGGGTAATGTGACGCTACATGAGGATATTGAAAATCTCTTGGATGGATGGAAAACGTCTTGAAATGTATGAAAAATGATAAAGAAGTGCTGATCTCTGTCAAGTAGAGAAATCATGAAATTCATGTTTAGAATTCGTGAAATAGGACTGCCAAAGGATATATAATATTATTATATTAATGATTTCAAACCAAAAATAACAAAGTGGTCGCTCGGTGTGGGTAGAAAGCAAAATGAAACCAATTTGTCATTTGTGCTAACCTAACTATCCACATATTCTTGTCACCGACTATTGTATATTACTGACAATAATATTTTTATAACTTTTTTCAAATTCTTTTTATAACTTCTTATTATACTGCTTTTCACAACACAGCCTACACAATCACCCAGATTTGGAGGTTCTGACGATAGTTAACATTAATTTTATATGCTGAAACACCAAATACGAGAGTGAATCAAAAATACACTTTTGCCATAACATACCTTCAAGGTTGTCATACTCCCTTCAGCGTATGCATGCTTAGAGTTGGTACGACTGTGGTCACGTGTGCAAAATTTAACCCCGATCGCTTCCGGCTATTAAAGTGTAAACAAGCTCGCTCCGCTAGTAGTTTACACCAAGGAGAGGTAATTTATCATAGAGTTTTATCACAATACGGGGGACAATTCTTTATTACGTAAAAGTATTTTATTGTGGTTCAGGAAGTTTAAAAATGATCGGACGAGTGTGACTCATGAAGAGGGAGCAGGACGCCCGTCAACCTCCACCACGGACGACAACATTCAGAGAGATGGTTCTACCAAATAGACGAGTTACCATTGGTGAGGTGGCTTCTTCTTTGAACATCAGTCATGGTTTTGGCCATCAAATCATCCACGACGAGCTTGGCTTCCGTAAAATTTGTGTAATTTTGAGCTTACCTCGTATACTAGATATTTTTTCATTGAATATTGTGATTCATTTATTGTGTATAATCTGTGTGTAGTCTGCATTATGTTAGTAAAGAACGTATATCGCCATAATTACATTCGATAACTAGTCCTGGGTTTTCTAATTGGTTTGTTGAATATATTCATTCAACCTATGTAAATGAAAAGACACCAACCTTTGCGAAACTGTGCTGTTACTCGCCGATTCGTCTAGCGATGGTCGCTCTCCCTGCTATCTTGAATCTTCTAAAAGCTCGACGTGCCAGCATCCGAAACTTTACACAACCGATAACTGAAAAATAATACTCAAAAATATTTTTATATCACCGCCGTAAAATACATCAGACCAACTCCGAAAAGGTCTCTGAACAGAAGCAGTTTTTGTCTTTAAATCAACACAAATACAATGCACATATCCAAACTATAATACCAGGCCTACCCTTCGAAGAATAAAACGCGTAAACAACGTCAATGGCGTCAAAAACACTGCGTCGGGGAAATATGCGAACGGATGAGGGCTGAAGTAATAACCGAGAAAAGGAGAAAGAGGAAAAAAAAGAAAGAAAAAATATCTAGAGGGACCGCCGAAGAAGAATTGGAAGGTTATGAACGTGGAAACTTTTCTAAGAGTCCTGACATTTTAGCAGTGAGTGCAAAGGTCCAGTGGAAGCTGACAATAAGTCGAGCGCTCTCACATCCAATCTCCTTTGAGTGCCTCACACTTTTAATACTTACCGCATCCATCCCATTCTTTCAATCTTCCCTTCCGTGTAATACTGATCACATATTTCATTACGTTCCAATGCGAACACTTATTGATATCTACTTTCATTTTAACATCATGCTACTTTATTATGAACAGAAAACAGAAAATTAGATCAAAGACTTTCTGAAGCTCCTCAGCCCTGACCGCCGATCAGACGCCAGTCATTTTATTTTCAACTTTATTTATGTTTTAACCATCATCAATCTTTCAAGTGGCAATACGCTGGAGTTGGATTGGTTAGAAAAGTTAAGAAGCTTTTTATTGATAGAATTCGGGTTTACCGCAATTCCCGCATTCTAGGCTGACGTCCGGATCGCTCAATATATCAGAGAGTACTAGTTATTCAAATGTTTAAATATGTAAGGAAAACTAAACAATTCATAAGAAATTAATGTACACACGTTGAGTTAATTAAAGGTGTTTTTTTTAGAGGTTAAAATGAAATAAAACACATAAAAATCCTGGTAATGGCCATTATAAAGATAATTTTATTATTACTTTTAGTATTATCGAATATGCCTCCCAAGTCTGGAATCCAAGATATACCACATTCATCAGTAGAATCAAAAAAATACAAAACAGCTTTCTCAAATATCTTAACTTTCGTTGTTATCGAACCTTAACTAGCACTGCTGAGTCATATATCTTTTTCAGAGTTCCATCACTACAAACTCGAAGAGACATGACCGATGTCATTGTTCTACACAAAATAGCTAACTCTAAAGTAGATTGTTCATATTTACTCAGATGCATATCCATTCGAGTGCCAGCCAGGTCAACCAGAACTAATCTCACATTTAATCTTCCACATTGCAACACCAATGCCAAACAAAACTCATCTTTCTACCGAGCACCCCTTTATTTCAATTCACACCTAAACGAACTAGACATTTTCAATACTCCAGTTACCTCAATCAAATCTAAATTCAATACATAAATTTTAAAGACCTTTATTTTTCTTTTTATTGTTATCACTCAGATTTTACTTCCTATCCCATTTTGCTTTTCCTTTCCCCTCAAATATTTCCTTACTTTCTATTTTATAACTTTTTTCTCTATGTTAAATTTTTATTCTTAACTTTTGTTTCCCACATTTTTCTGCTTAGTCCTTAAAATTGAAAATATACTCACTGTTTAAAATATTTTTTATCTTCAGAGAAAACAGTGATTTCCGTATTTACTAATTAACTGTATGTTTTCTGAATAAATAAAAATAAAATAAAATAATTTTATGCCATTAGTGTTCAAATATGATTTCGCGCATATGGACTCCGCGGCTGGCTCGACTAAAGCGCAATCTGGAAGTCCAATCACTTATCACATATCCTCATAGAAAATACTCCAAAATGTTAAATCACACGATCTTGGAAACCAATTCACAGGACCATGTGCGCTCATCGAATGTTTCTTTCAATAAATTTATTGTGACGCGCGCTGCGTGGCATGTTGCGCCATCTTGTTGAAACGCAGCTCTATCACATCAATACCATTCAATGAGAATGAAAAAGTCAGTCATCATGGATCTATAGCGCTCTTCATTGACTATAACGTTCTAGCCGGCATCTTTTTTTAAGAAACAGCAGCTTCTTCGACTGTACGACGTCTCTGCGGCTGCGTATTATCAATTAGATTATGCGTGGTGCGAAAATGATCCATGGTTATTCGAATCACTTCCTCGGATGGACGATTATGTCGACTGTAAAATGGACGTGGCATACAGTAAATTTTACGCACTAAACCACGATCGTTGTTCTGGCGTAAGTCTATGCATGGTGAAATGGCAAATCAAATGTTGCCAATTCGATAAACAAACCTCTAAAAAACACCGTTTACATTCGTATACACTATTGTAATGGGCCTGTATCCACGGATGCGATTTTCACTACGGAACGTGTACACACATACCCCAATGACTCGGAATCGCCGACTCGCGCCTCACTTCACGCTTGTTGCATGTCAATCGTCAAATGTCAGTCCATCCGATGTTACTACGTTTACTAAGTAAATCTGCAAGGGTTATTCATAAATTCTTTCTGTCGTTAGTGTTGTTTATACTATTTTCTTGCCGATCCCAGCTTATAAAAAACAATATAACAATAAAACATACAAATTACGTAGGTATTAGGTCGAAAAATGCGTATATATGACAAGCAAAGGACCAACGAATTTCAATAAATTTTAAACGTAAATCGCGGGAAAGAAAATGTGAAATAGGGGTTTTAATGCATTAAAATACATACAAATAGAGGGAAATCATGAATCCGGACATGTAAAATCGTGATTCCACTGTATTTGTAACTTAATGTAACATATTTTACACATCATCATTTTAGGACTAATTTAAGCCATGTATATTTATAGCTATAATCCAAGAATAATACAAAAATACGCGTAGCATTGCTTTTACTTTGTTATATTGTGAATATTAGTGAGGTGGTTTTATTTTGTTATCCGTACGCGTGCGACCATAATGTAAGCATACGTGTGAAATCATGTTGACACTGTTGAATAACTATCACGTCGTTCAATACGCAGCGCACATATTTTATAATTACATTACAATTTTTTTTGACTTGAATACGTCTTTAAAATTGGAAATGGGTCAGACTTTAAATGCTTACAAGTCAGATGGTATACGACGCAAGTGGAAGTTAGCGATATCGTTACGTAAGTGGCAATAATTGACGCGATTAGTTAAATTTGGGACGCCATGGCTTGTGAACCATAAGTCCGATCGGGACGAAATAATAGCTTACAAGCCCTTATATACAAGTTTGTGAGGTTTAAATGAAAAGTAATAGTAAAAGTACATAATATTTTTAAAAAATTCATAGTTTTGTACGAGAAAATAAAATTTAAAATGCGTTTCCTTCCCTCACACAAGTACTTACCTTATTATATACTTATTATATACTTATTATAAATAGGTACAAGCGGAAATAGAGAAAAGTGGTGTCTATAGGTAGATCTCGTCGAGACGAATCCACGATACCGTTAATACTACAGCGCCTGGTGTCGCCGCGGATATACCGTCCACGAGTGGTTTACTGTTAATAATGTCATACCAATGGAGAGCGACGAACATGAGACACTTGAATAGATAAAATATTCTATTCGATTATCATTTAACACCATTTAGCCCAAATCATCTTTTTAACTCGACTAGAAAGTAGACTGAATGCTGTGGAAATGCAGTCGCTTAGGCGGACGTATGGAAAATCTACGCACGATGAATGAATAATGTGAATAATGAACAAATTAAGATCAAATGTAGAACTGTTTGTAGTGTAGTCAATAGAACAAAGAAAGAGTTAGTGTTGAAGGTAACGGGAGCAGAAAGCATCCCCAGAAGACTTGATCAGATAAACTAAATATTGGAGAAGGGCTCCAAAGGTTCAACAAGCATGATGCAAGATGTATGAAATTGACGAGACAAGAGTGGTGCGCCATGACAGAAGAGTGTGACTTTCTATCCTCTCTGCTTATCCTTAAACGGCGTGATGTCAAGATAGTTTTCTCTAGAATTATTTGTATTTTGTATTCCCGAAACCCAAAAATCTTAGTTTTCAAGCGAAGTAAATTCCGATTACTTATCTGCTAGGCCCCGCGGGCGGTTATTGTGACCGCTTCACAGTTTTAATTTTTTACTGTAATGTAATGCATAATAAAAGAGAAAACATTTTGCATCTCGCGTCGCATTTGACAGCGCAACTGCATTCTTGAAAAAACTGTTTACATAAATTATTATTAAACAAACGTAAATATTTCAAATTGTCAACGTCGCATCATTCTTTGACAGTGCGACCATAGAAAAAATTCATACAATTTCATTCACGACTTCTATGACATGACGCGAGATGACCATAGATAAGAGAGATGACAGCTCAAAATTCATACGATTTCGTAATATTTTGATATACAATGTACATTTCATTTCAATTTGAATATTTATTTACGTACTGTTATTTAATACGTAAAAGAAAAACATTCAACTAATCTTAACCTTACACAATAAACACGTTTGTTTTTATCCTGCTGGCGTCTCACAGGCCTAGCCGTTTAATCAAGCATTATGTAGCCATAATGACACTACATTATAGACGTCCAGAAAGTCATAGAAATAGACGGGGAGATGTAATATTATTATGGAATAATTCAAAACTTATTTCTTCTGTTACTGTACTGCTAGCTTACATATTGGCTTTGCATGATTTAACTTCAAGAACTTTAATGCGAACGTAGAATATGTTTATCTGGCTCCCTTCTCATTGTATATAGCGTTGTATCTACTAAAGTATTATTTTTTCAATTCAATGTATGCGTGTAGGTACAGAATTCACTAATAAATTATTTACCTATCTACCTGTATGAGAAAGGAAATATTTTTAATTGTGTCTTTTCAAACATGTGAATTACGAAAAAGTGTCACTTTGACTTTTATGAATACTGAATACAATACGTAGTCACCATGGTAACGAGTATAACGCATTTGTTTGGATAATTTTTCGTCACATATTTTTCAATTCTGTACTATGTTACGCACTTTTTTAAACTCAGTTTCGTGACATATTACAACCGGAAAAAAAAAAATTCTTCACGGACCACCAAATATTATATGTCTATTGCAAGCAAGGGGCAAGAAATTTGCCTTAGTTCATGTCTATGAACCAACGCAATTTTCTTGCCCCATAGCTCAGCGACTTTTTTTAAAAATATGACTCGACTGAAACGAAAATTTAAACGCTGACATTATAATATGCATTAATGTAAAAAATACGTCTTGCTTACACAAAAATTTAATTTTTAAAGAGTAAATACTTTTACTGCTGCATTTAATGTGTCATAAACTATCGGATTTATGTTTCCACTAAAAATGTGTGTAGAATGCCCCTCGTCCCGCAACTAATGTTCCAAACCCCTCCTCTTCTATATATGTATACTATTTAATAAGTACCTAAGTTAACAACGATTTAATGACGTATTGAAATAATTATTTTGTAAGCTATGACGATCGAGTGTGTGCGTAGTACCTACCGCACGCCCTTGCATTTTCAGAAAGTACTTCCTCCGCCTGTTAAAAAGAGAGGGCGAGAAAAGGAAGTGAGATAGAAGATTGGTTTTATTTGAGGGTTGCTCAGATCGATATTCAAGTAATGCCTACCTAATGCCCCCCGTTGCACCGGCTACGTTGTATACAGAACCAAGATTATACGAATACATACGCAGATAACTATCAATCTTATTACATTCAATATAAGAGAGCCAAACTACAGATAGCTATTGTGAAACATAATTTTATATTTTTAAGTAACAAGAAATATTAGTCAATAAGGCAATCTCTGTCATGGTAATATTAAATAGAATATAATATAGTATATCTGCGCAGTAAATAAATGCATAATTACAGCGGTAGACTGCCAATACGTTAACAAGGGGCTCGCTTAATCTCAGAGCTTTTCACGGTCTTCCGGTGATGTAAACTGAATTGACATTGCCTCTATTATGTGAATTTCTCTGTAAATATACTAAATACAGAGTTCATGTTGTAGGTATTCCTCCGTAATATATTTATGTATTGAATAAAATGATTATAATATATAAGTATTCACCATACGCAACAATAAAAAATGTTTTTTCGAGTTAATTAGTCATTAAGTGTACATACACATCCACGTGCGGAGCGGTGGGAAAGGCTCAGTGCGCGGGGCGCAGGGAGCCGGATGCCAATCGTCACTTTAGTGGCAGAGCATACGCTGACCGAGTTAGACGTGTCTTATGCGTCTTTATGCTGTTGTTCGTGATGATCAATGTTTTTTCTCATTTTTAGCACTTTTACATAATAATTGATATATACTTATCAACTATTATTTTGATGATTAATATCAGTAATAAGTGTTCAATATTCATATTTATCCGACTTCATCACAAGAGTCTGCATATATACTGAGTTTACAGCACCAGAACGCGTGTTTTTATTTTAGCACCGTAAGGGAAAGGTTAATATACTTTATAACGTTACGAATTCTTGGTACATGAAAAAATGTAACGTTAATACCTAATTAAAATAACGATAACCCTGGTTGGTTAATTTCACACGCGGTTCGAAACGCCTAGTACTAATTACGATATTTCCCGCTATAATCACGACCATCGGTTAGAGTGACGGGCCAGCGCTAGCAAGTACGTACACTTCCATGCTTCCACTTCTTGCGGGCAGCTGTTGGCCGTTCCCGCTATGTTGTGGAATTAACATATTTAAAGTTACGCGGAAGATGGACACATACAGGATCCAGGCGCAAAGCCAACGCCAGAGAGGCGTTTGGACGTCGTGCCCAGGATAATAATTGAAGGGTAAAATCCATACAATTAATCAATCTCACAACGCACTCATTTCTAACATTATGAGTTCTAATTGTATCGTAAAAATTTCTATTGTTGCAGGAAATAAATGTAATTTCCCTTCTTTCTTTTATTTTTTCTTTTATTCCTTCTTTTATTCATTCTTTGATTTCCTTCTTTTATCTCCCTCATTGTTTACTTCTTTACTACTTAAAATTACGTCTTCTTTCCTTCACCCATCGACAATTTCTTATCATGGTTCACCTGGGAGAAAAAGATTTGTGTATGGGCCGCCGGTTGAAAGGGTGTTCTGACCAATTGCCAGGCACTCGGAAACGGCGGTGGATGCTGCTCCTAGGACACCAAGAGGGACGGATGCAAGAAGATGTTAATTTTTTACAGCAGGAGCAAGATAAATCGCCCCATGTCGACGTATCACCTTTAATGTTTTACTGTTTTTTTTAGTAAAGTTTATTTCCCAGAAACCAGTGTACGCCTCACAATGGCTTCCAAGTCATGGCGGGCTACGCCTCACAACTTATATTATGTAACAATACGCAATATACCGTAAAATAATTAATATCAGTAGCTGAAAAATAACACAAATAGAACAAAGTAATTAATATTAGGAATTGTCCTTCTCGAATCTGTGGAAAATTACGGTTAAGTGAAAAAATGTGCATGTCTGAAGTATGAAGGGTAATCGTTTAAAGCATCATTCACAAAAATGTCGCGTTGAACATCTAAGAACATCTGACATTGAACGTCGGCGTTTTCAAACAAAAAAACGGCTAGGTCTCTAGCTATAAATTACAAAAGGCAAAAATCTTATGTTATGAAAGGAATTAATCTTTACCAGCGGAGTAACTACAATAATTGGGCTCCAATGCAAAATGAAAAAAGGGCCCCATAAATTAGTATCATGTATAAGATATACGAATATTAATTCTGCGTGGTTTATCCATTATAATATTAATGTCTTTACATTATATAGTATAAGACAATGAATTATTCAACATCCCGCTATTTTAGTAATGAGAGTTCGTTCGTTGACGATTTCATTGCTTAATATATGTGTCGTACTGACTTCTAGTACGTCTTCAGTGTACACCTCGTACGTAAAAGTACAATAAATAGACTATGTAACAATTAATCTTTTAACACAATAAGCTACAATTTCGTATAAGGTATATCACTCGTATGTCAAACAACTAAGCCGAGACGCGCGCACTCCCGTGCGCCATCTTTATAGCCACAAATACACGCACCGGCGGTGCGGCACTCATACACACGTACACACACATCCCAAGAATATCACAATACGCTAATGTACACATTAGCATACAATTCCAACAAATTTCCAATCCATAGATAAAAAAAGCGAAAAAATCCATAGATAATGCATATAGAATAAAACCTATTTCATGATTATTTGTCGCACCTATAGACATCTCCATCTATGCTTTGACAGTAGTAAATTTTATGTACCAACAACCCGCAAAGGATTTTTACTACGGGCGTTAGTAAAAAGATACTATTGATCACACAACCGGTCCCAAGTATGCATTTTTTGGGTAGATTATTCAATATTAAATAATTTTATTTCTGTTATGAGTTTCGGCTAAGATAATTTGTAAAGCTACGAAAAATATTATTTTTATTTAAATATTTGTTGTCTGGAAGAGAAATCGTAGATAATATTTTAAGCGAAATCAAAAGGAGAGTTCGATACAGAGTAATAAAAGATAATTATTTTTTTAATTCACAATTACTCACTAAATTCAAATTGATAGAATTATTAGCAAAATTAGAATAATTTTTCTAACATTTCTTTTGGTACCTAGTATATATACATTGCATACCTAGTTAGCATCGTCGGTAACAGCATAACTAGGTTATTTGTAACCTGCATTGATCGTTTAAAATAAATGTTCCTAGTTGTTAGTGCGCCTTGTTACTCCGATTGGCACCACCGGGTTACCTGGTTGATAATATTGTGCATCTGTGTGTGTGTGGGTATTGCCGCCTTTTTTTGGAGAATGCAATAAAATGATAAACGACAGGCGAATCAATTATATCCCGTGCAGAGGTCCAAATACACCTATCGTGAGGAGTGCGCACGTCAATCGGTCGAAATCTACCCAGCCAAAAGAACATCATCGGACCAGAAAACCGAACAATAAGGAGGATATGTATCGTGCGTGCCCTTATTGTCAATCAGAAACCTGGGAACCAGCTGTCGAAGGAAATTACGGGAACACTAGTAGTAAAAAAATAATACGAAAATAGAAATGATTGTGTGTTCTGGGACAAGAGGGTATACGTGTTTGCCCGGGGGGGCGGTAATTCGATGCTACGCCACTTCTCAGGCTAATGATGATACGACTTAGTGAACATTGATTTATAAATTACACGTTAAAGACTGATTAAATATTTGTACATATTTATAAGTCTATAATAATTAAACAATCTGTCTGTATCACTAAAAATCACAGAAAATTTATAATCTTGTATCTCTCGCGAAGTTGTTCAGTAGGACAGTGCGGAGCCGCTACAAAAATCGTTGTATAATGTGGCCACATTTCCCACATGGCAGGTGTTTACATGACATCTTTAGGAGGCAAACACAGATTACCCAGTTGACTTAATTTAATATAAGAAAAACAACAGAAGTCGGAGATGGAGATTACTAATGTTTGTCAATGCTCTTTCATAAGATGACTTCATTTAATAGACGCGCATGGCGTGAATACACAAGGTAAATTATTATATCAAAACAAATAAAATAATCTGTGAACAAAATTATAAATGCATAGGAGCAGGCAGGGGCGGAATGCTTCAGCGCCCGGGGCAGTAAAAAAAATACCGAACATTTCGTAAAATGTGTCAAAATTATATAAACAATATCTTAAATAATTTACTAATTTACTTACTTATCTATTTACCTATATTACGTTTTATTTCGACAATTTCCGGTCGCCATCTTTGATTATTAATTTTCCCATTGTTTATACATATTTGGTTTTTTCAAATTGTTGCCCAGAATGACAAAAATCACTGCAGATGACCGTATTCTAATAAAAAATTTGCGAATTGAAAAACGTCGGGGTGCTAGGAAAATGATCAAAGAGTTTCAAAACAAATCCTGGAATATAACTAGACATCACAGCTTAACTGGACATCCCAGTAGGACGGAGCTCCATCTCACACAGCCAGAAATACTATCAACTTTCTTCGTCGTGAGAATGTTAATTTCATCGAGCCAGGCATGTGGCCACCGAACAATCCAGACTAAAACCCAGTAGATGATGCAGTATGGGGTGTTTTGATGATTTCTGATTAGCTAAATATTGTGGAAAAAAAAATACATTAAGAATTATAATTAATTATATTATGTTTTGAAATAACTCATGTGTTACGAGATATTCTCAATTTTTTTGGGCCACCCTGCATATTTTCGGACGATGCCTGGTAATCTAAAAGTTTCTATGGGCAAATTAAAGGGTATCTTTTCACAGCGGATGATACAGGCTTATCAGGAAGGGGAATCTGGTGCAGATGAATGCGAAGGGAGGAGGATAGAGAGGATTTTTATTGAATCCAAAAATAACAATCAGAAGCTATATTTGAAATTGAAAGCATATGACGAGAACGGGAATCCCATGAACCGGAGATATATTTTCCGGAAATCTCACGAACTGGAGTGACGTTCATCCCGAGACCCGCATAAGATATGTTTTACTACTAATTTGTAATAACAATGTAATTTATGACAATGTGTTACCACCGGATCGGTACATTACGTAAATCTATGATTGCGTATTTGTTTTCGTTAATTTGTTAAGATAGGTTGCACTATAACGTCATCCTTTTTTGTGATGACGATTTTAGACGTGGACTAAGGAACGAAGAATAAAGACTAACTCGGTGGTCCGGGACAAGGCTCGAACCCCTGACCACTCGGTCGCCGAACCAACATGCAAAACGTTTATTATATTTCCTATACTAAAAATGGCCACCATTGGCCATTTTTTTTGTAGATTATTTATTTATGTATTATTTGTTATATAGTAACTTATATTCAATGATAAAATATCTTAATGTAAATATAACATATTGGCTAAAATAAAACATTAAATAATACTTAATTACTAAAACATGTTATTTTAAAATGAGACCATTTAAAATTACGACCACATATGATATCAAAAATGTTTTCATTTGGGATCATATTTTTTCCAAAAATTATTAAATATCAACAAATTACACAGTGGTCAAGAAGTGGTCTCGTCATTAATTGGAGAATTACATCTGGTGTAAGATTAATCTCATTAATATGCAGAGAGGATAAGATACCACATCAAAGAATGTTAAAACGTCTATAAACAATCTAAAACATTAAAATAATAATGAAACGGTCGCTGAGATGCAGTGGCGTAATTATAAATTGCGGCCCAGGGAAAAAAAAAAGAAAATGGAAAAATTGCGCCCCAGGGCAAAATGGGCCCACTAAATACGTAATTCATATACATATATCATATACAAATATTAGTAATGCGTGATTTATCCATTAAATTATAATAATAAAATTAGTTTCTTGTTTTCTAAAAAAACATATGTGCTTTTAGGTATTTATGTGCAATTTCAATTTAAAATATACTGCTACTGTACATATTAATAATGTTTTCGTAAACACGTGGGTAAGGATTTTTTAAATAATATAATCCATTTCTTTCTGTGGTGGTTATTAGCATTATCACTCCATATTAACACTAAAGAAATATATAGATACTTGCAAAAATATCGATGTCTCTGATCGGATAGGATAGGCTTTAACTTTTTAGGCTACCATCTAACATATAGGGGCGTGCAGTGCATACAAGCAAAAAAGCTGTGCATTACTAAAAATTCTGGGAAACAAATATAAATTAAATAATCTACAATATGGACCGTGAACGTATATTTACGGATTGCTTACAATTAGCGCCATCTGTGTACCAGTAGAAACATTAATGGATTAGTTCTAAAAACCACCACGATAACTCACCGCTGCAGTCGTAGCGCTAGTAGCTACAATCGACGCATTGTGACTATTCACATTACTATCGTTTACTTTTAAGCTAATGTAATAATAACTCAAGTCATACAATTGGCTATTTACTGAATTGAAAATTCGTTTCGGTTGATCCGTTTTGTATGAAGTCGTTACTTATGCTGTTTTTTAACAAAATAACATTACAACTGCGTGTAAATTGTCTACTTCCTCTTTTACTAATTCGCGAATTCAACTATCTTACTGTTTTTAACGTGTCGATTTCATGGTCGTTCTTTGCGTTTGTGGTGCATTTGGTGCATGAATTTGTTTTTGATTTGGGAAAAACAAAAAGCAATTGTCAGAACTATTTCTTAAGTTATCTTTAAATAAAATAATTATTTCGTTTAGTTATTACATGAAGGGTTTTCAAACAGTAAAATAATAATTTTCAGCCATAAAAACGTCCATACATTTTTTATTCGGGTAAGAAGGTATTATTTTACCTTAAACTAAAATTACAAATAAATACACGGTAGGGTCGTATAAACGACGGATTCATTTTATCTAAATACGAAAGTTTATAATCCATAGAACATCACTCATCCCTTGGCATGGTTGTGGTTCACTTTGCTGAGCAGCACTGGCTTACTTTTTAAAGAACCGTCTTGATATTTTTGCCCGTCTATGTCTCGGTCTTAAAACTATCATCTTATTTTCTTATATATGCTGTCATCTCTCTTATCTGTGGCCATAGAAAAATGCACTTTCTCAGTCGCAATGTCAAAGAGACGCGAGATGTAAAAGAGATTACCGCATTAAAATATAGATTCTATTGAGACCCTGGCCGTGCGAAAGGCATAGCAGTAAGTAATCGACGACAACCAATTGCTTATCTAATATTATCAATATAAATTCTAACATAAATTACTGTATTACTTTGCAAAATAATCTAAATTTGCTTTATATGTTGTGCTGTGCTAACGAACTATACCTCAATGTAAAAAATGTAAACAAATAAGAAGTAAAAAAAAGTCAACTCCTTTTTCAGTACAACATTAACAATATTGATCTAAGTAGAGTCCCAATTATGCGGATTTGGCTGTGCTCTTCAACATTTATTCAACATTACAACAAAAGAATTTAACTCCACTGTGTGGTCTCTCTACTATGGCTCACAAATTATAAAAATCGAAATAGTGCAACATAAATTTCTAAGATTTATCAATTTTAAATTGCACATTCCGATAGAAAATATAAATTACGATTATTTAATGAGTCTACTTCATTTGAAAAAATTAGCCTGAACAAGTGAAGTGAGCGATATATTGTAGTATATCTATATAAAATGATCGATAGCATGTTGGACTGCCCTGAGTTGATACAAATGGTTTTGTATAAAGTACCTACTCAAACGAGACAACATGAAGTGTTTTATTTAGGTATTATAGAAATAATTATGCTGTTAACTCGCCAATATCGCGGATGCATCGGCTCGGTAACAAGTTGAATTTCGTTGACATTTTTTTGTATGTAAATTATACTTAATTTTATATTTTTATGTTATATTTAAACTGTTATTTTGAAATGTCAATTAAAAATGTACTGTTATATTTAAATAAAATAAAATAATTATTCTTATGTAAAAGCCCACAAGGACGTTGATGGAAATAAATACACTATTTTTAATTTAAAGTCATTAAAAGTTGAAACACGTCTATAATTTGCTGTTAGCTCTATATAATAATATATTGTATTTTATTTGATATGAATAAGTCATGATCTCAAGAATGTATTATTTTCAAGAAGCATTATTTATCTATTCTCGAAGACATTACAATACTTGTCCTGTACTCTATGTGGGTGATGTATGAATCAACCCATAACCAATTAAATTTAGTATTGAGTCATATATGTTCCGTTAAATAATACAATCTAAAACTGAAAAGACGCTGTTATTAAATTGGAATTGTGATTCAGACTCGTTTCTGATTTGCAAATTCTACGAAATGACGAACTGTTCTCAAAAGGCGAAACAATTTTTATTTCGTTACCAAATTAATGAATAGAATACAGCGCGTCACATGTATCAGACGCGTGTCTCATACCACCCCTACAAAAAATATTCGTAAATTTAGTCGAGTAAATAAAATTAATATCTCGTACGTACCAGTATACTGCTGAGTTTAAAAATATATTAAGTTGTTTATTCATATATTCAAACAGTATTATTTATCAAAAATGCGTGCAAACGATGCGTTAAATTACTTTATTAAACTTCTTTAATAATTTGGTACCACGGTCAACTAGGGAAGTAGCTAAGATAATAGAGCACTGGCTCAACATGTGAAAGGTATAGGGATCGATACTCAGCGCCTGCAAAATGTATTTGATTTTAAAAAGATAATAGACCCATCTGGTATCGACTCCGGTATTGGAAAAGGTAAAGATTAATATTTGTTTCGAAATTTCTATGGCGCTATTTCTAACATTGTAATTTTCATATACAACATATTTTATGTTAAAAATTAATCGCGATTCTCTCGTTATATCAATTCATTTTTTTAGTTAGCCTGACTGTTAAAAACGGTACCCATCTTGTCTTAACGATGTGATTTATCGATTTTAATTATTTTACACCCAAATCATCTCATTGAAATAATTGGGAAATATTATATGCTTGTAATATGGTACGCAGTACGTTTGTAAGAATCATTTGGTTCTAACGGGGGTACTTGTTAGAACCAAATGTTCCGTGAAGGTTCCGTTAGAAGCATAAAATCAATTATGTATGCAGAGCCGTCAAGTTTGCAACATTGCAGTTCTCATCCAGTCTCGAGGATTTCATTTATCCTACAAATAGTATTACGTATAAACCCAATAATACGAACGAATGAAATAATTCGAACTTTGAAAGTATGTATATGATTAAATACGAATTTATTTATTTTTTTAAATTTACCAAAGTTATAATATAAATCGAAACCTCCCTGTGATGTGCAAATAATCTTAAAATACCACGTTTATTGCTTAATATGCTAAAAAAATCTAAATGACATGATTGTCAAAATTTAAGTCTGAAAACCCTGATCGAACACAATTAATGGAACATGCATTATCGTATGCGCCGGCTTTTTTACCGGGCGTATGATGTACTCTACTCGAGTCGAGCCGTTCATGTTCAGATTATTCACATTCAGTCAATTCCGCGCGTCGCGAGGAGTAGGTTGTCGTTGCGCTGCAGCATTCCCCAACCGACGCGATACACGTGTCTCCCCGGCTTTTCGTGTTTACATTAAGAAATCGGTTCTTACCTACACCTAATTTTACGAAAAATTTAACAATTATTCTCTATGAATAATTAGATTTAAAATATCAGTTCGACGTAGGGCAACACACTCGCGGTTTTTCTTTTCAAATTTTGTTCGAATTCGCCGTTTACGATTTTGACGTTTGGTGACTGAATAAAATAAAAATATACGTTGTGGCACGCGATGACGATAGTTTTTTTTAATAAATAACTGACAGGATATATAAGTTTCATCCGCTGTGTTCTATAGGAGACTATGTTTCCTAAAGATTATTCTCGAAACGGTACCGCAGAAGCCAAGAAGTCCATAGAAATGGAGCAAATGAAAAATAACGGTACAAAGGACAAATTAGATCAATTGTCCCCCGATTCTGCGGTCAACAAGAATCCAGAAATTCCTGAAATCATCGGGAGGTTCAGGAAGATCAGTTCTGCAAAGTCCATGAGCAACAACAACGGGAACGCCAAGACCAACGAGTTCCCACCTTCCGAGAAGCCGGACGGAGACGACGCAGAGGCCGGCTTGACGTTCAAGGCTGCCGAAGCCCAGCACACCAGCACTTCTGACGAAGCTGACAAGTTTGCCGAGATTTCCGAGAAGGCGAAGATTGTGCCGAGTGTCGGCAACAGGGCCAAGATTACAAAGAGTAGCTTCAGGAATACAGAAAAGCCATCAAGATTCAAGGATAATCCGTCCACCACCAGAT
Source organism: Eubasilissa regina (assembly GCA_022840565.1). Lineage (NCBI taxonomy): Eukaryota > Metazoa > Arthropoda > Insecta > Trichoptera > Phryganeidae > Eubasilissa > Eubasilissa regina. The sequence goes on from JAINEB010000007.1 coordinate 32,970,777, forward strand.
TTCAGGTAAACGAAGCATTTATTCTGTCAAAACCCTCTTTAACAAATGATATTGTGTTCTTTCAAATATTAAACAACTTTTTTTCTACTATTTATTTTAAAATAAACATCTACAGTTATCTAGAATAACTACTTCAGATAATTTATTTTTGTTTTGGTTTTCATACATAAATGTCTGTAAACAAACTTTCATAGACAAGGTGTTCCCGCATAATATTTGGGGTTATAAAACATTTCTTTGTTAAAGATCTCTAATATTTACATATATGTAATTACAAGACACCTGGCTTTAGGAAGATTACATTGATCACAATAGCAAATATTATACATATATCCAATGAAAGAAAGAATCCTTCATTGCTAGTTACAAATACAATTCACTTATTAAATCATATTCTATATAGACTGCCCTTTTCTGTACAATATCATATTTATATAAAAAATATGTTGATAATTAATTTTTAAAACGATGTATAATATTATGTTTGCTCGTGCGATAAACATGCATAATATCCGTACACAGTATTACAGTTTTTTTTTATCGGAGATATTAGTAACGGTTACGCGTTTATCAGTTTTTAACCGGCTACCGGAAAACGCTTATTTTTATGCATGTGTTTTACACGGCATAGTACTCGACAAAATACTGTCCTAATAGAAATAGTATTAATTTTCTAGGTGACGTGCGCCACACAATTCCCGCATGTGGTAGGTATTCTTACTCTTTTTTTTCTTATTTACTATTTTATATATATTTTACTATTTTATTTATTTTGCCTACTGCTGAATCATAAATCGCAAGAGGGCAATTCTTCATTTCGTTACTCCACCAAGTTGGTTATTCTCTCGTAGCACAAGCGCTTAGCTTGAATAATATTTTTATTATTGATAGTACGTAGTAACAATCAGGTTTTATTTCTACTGTTTTTAATCTAGCCCAATATTAACGTGTTAGGACAGTCGCCACTTTGAAACAACATGGTGAATCAGGCTGGTTAACGAACTTGGCCGAAATATTTTTTAGATAATATTGATTGAAATGCGATAAAACCTCGATTTAATGGTGATTTCAGGTCCATGTTAGAAATAAGTGCATTAAATTTATCGGAAGTTGTTGAGATCTTTTGAATTATATTAGTTAGATTTTGTTAAATCTACCTACTAAACTTGTTAAACATTCACAACGACATTATAAATGTAATATATTCAAATAATTAAAAAAATACACACACAAATTTTGGTAGAGATAATTGAACGCCACACATTCCCATCATGAAACATGTCAAAATATATTTCGCTTCTTTACAGTGGCGTGACATCGCATTAGTCGCCCGGAGTATGTATTTCATTTTTGCGCCATCTCCCCCCGTTTGTTATTCTTGTTTTTCAAAGTTCCACTCCCCTATGGAAGTTGGAAATCATCATCTACTATTATTTGATATTTAGAGACAGCCGCTCAGGATGTGCGTCTTTCTTCTGTTTAATATTAAATTTACTATATTCTGCGCACTTATTATACTGCACTGAATATATTAATAAGTATAGTTTACATTTATAACTACAAATATTTGATTAAATCGTTAAAAATGAATTCGGATTATAATCATCTAAAAAGATTTTTTTTAATAGAAAGGGATATTCCTATGGTGGATCAGTATAGAATATTAGTGGAGTATACTTTGTTGAACTTGGTGGTTGCATATTTACATTTATTTTAATATTGTTGTATATCTTCATTTTATATATTTATTGTTTTAACTTTATATATTGCTTTATTCTGTTTTTATCATTCTTGTAGTGTTATTATCATCATTTTCATTTTCCCTTTCTGTCGTATATTACCGTTTTTTGATAGAATACTATTTAATACTGTAGGTATATTAGAAAATATTTTTTAAATTTCGTTCAAAAGCGGTTGATTTTTATCGTTTTTAGTTAGTCATCGGAGGTACATTAATTCCAGCATATTAATTATCAACAAAGGGAAGTACAACTAACGCAAACATCTTAAAATTATTTAAATAATAAACTTAAACCGTTCCGGCGAAATGACAGCGACACATACCTACGACGCCGCCTGGCGACACAATATTCGAGGTCTCGCTGACAAAAAACTTGACAGACGGTGATTTAAACCAGATCTGAGTGTTAGCCTATTTGCACGTGTCCTGCCGATATTATCGTACATTTATATGTTGAGTTTCTGGAGTAAGTAATATAATGTTGTGATTTTTGATTATTCACTTGGTGAATATGCACTTCTAAAACTGAATGTAAATTGCACTGATAATCGCCCGCATCTAAACTTCATCGCGTTATACAGGGTGTAACAGATCTAGTTTACAATATTTTACGGGTTCAAGGTATGTAAATATGATTGTATGGGATTTTTACAAAATCATGTTACGTAATTCGAAATAAATATTTGTGTAATTGACCTATTATTATTCTATATCTTTGCTTCAGGCCCTAAATCATCTAATGAAAAATCGCCTTATTAACTAAGTACAACTTTTTAAATGCTTATATCTCTGACGTGGATAAGATTAGCAATGGCGTGCAGTAGGTATAGATTTAGGTTATGCTATTACCAATGATATTATACAATCGGATAATATATGTACTTTCGTTTAACCAACGTCTTTAGACAAAATAAATCCGTCGTTTATACGACCCTACCATGTATTTATTTATAATTTTAGAGTACTATTTATAGTGTTTTTAATGTTTAAGTTTTAACGTAAAGTAATACCTTCTTACCCATATAAAAATGTATGGACGTTTTTAAGAACACTTTCTATGACTGAACATGATTCATTTATTGTTTGAAAATTCTTCACGTAATAACTAAAGGAAATAATTATATTTTTTAAATGTTAACGTAGGAAATAGTTCTGCCAATTGCTTTTTGTTTTTCCCAAATCAAAACCAATCCATGCCCCAAATTTAAAGAACAATCATTAAATCAACACGTGAATTAGTAAAAGAGGAAGTAGACACTTCAATGATTTGCACGCAGTTGTAACCCTTTCCAATGTTATTCTGTTAAAAAAACAGCATAAGTAACGATTCCATACAAATCGGATCAACGGAAAGATTTTTTCAATTCTATAAATAGTCATGACAGAACAGTAATGTAAATAGCTCGATGCGGTGAATACAAAAGAGCGCCATGGGTACAGCAGTGAGTTGTCGTGGTAGTTTTTAGAACTAAGCAATTAAAGTCTCTACTGGTACACAGATGGCGCTAATTGTAAAATAATGTTTTCGTTTATGTTAATCCAATTATTTAATTTATATTTGTTTCCCAGAATTTTTAGTAACGCACAGATTTTTTGCTTGTATGCACTGCGCGCCCCTGATCCGAAATACTTCATAATTCGCCTTTCACTTATTCGCCTGAACAAGTTGGATAATCTGCCTCTGAGCTTGCGCTTCTAGAGAATGGACTAGTTTTGTACGGTACACCCAGTGTCCTGCTTACTAACAGTACACGAACATAAATAAGATAGTAGTTTTATAAAATTTTCGATAAAAAAAAATTTACCCCCGACTGAGATTAAAATTTTTTTTCTTTATCAAACAATAATGTTTTGAACGCTGATAAATTCAACTTACATAAATAATACCCGCTACAGAGACGACATGGGAGTCTATGCGCGGTGGAAGATTACTCGTACATATATGACAGTTTATAAAGCTTTTTATGAATGTTTGTATGGATTTAACCGGTTTTGAGTACCTGCACCTCACTATGCCCTTCAGATAAAGTACCTACGTGCGGTGATATGTTGTATGTGATATTTTCATGGTCACACTGCAACTAACTTGTATTTTTCATTAATATCTATGGAAATATAATTCATCAATAAAATCTATTATGCTTTATTTAGAATTTGCAGTTAGTTGTGTTTACCAATCCATATCTTTTTCTCGCCTAGTTTTCATTTAAGGGTTCTATCCTCTCGTGAGGTGTGTCCTAGCTGCAGATGTTGACACTTTTTTTAAATAATGTTTTAGTAATATACCATTCATATATTTTTTATATACGTAATGTTCATACTTCTGTTGCCTTGTTCAATTTAATGATTATCCTTAATCTTTTATTCACAAGTTATGTATTTATGTAAAGTTTTGTTATGTGTTTTGAATTGTTCTCAGAATATATGTTTTCATGTTTTCGCATTAAAATTTAATCGCGCAATTATTACTTAATTGTATACAGGGGCGTGCACTGCATACAAGCAAAAAATATGTGCTGTGAATTAAAATTAAATTAAATAATCTTTATATTATGAAAAGACCCTATAAAATTCTAGCCGTTATTACCCGGATTAGCGTAACCTTGTCTATGACGTGACCCGCGTCTAGCCGTGGGTTATTTGCGAATCATTTGTAACAACTTCATGTGCATTCTGCTCCGCGATTTGATAGCAATGAACAACCGTCTGGAATGAACCTAACTTGTTTTTTCAATCCTTATAATAATTGTACTGAACTAAATATTTTTTTACTGCATCTATGTCTGCATCTTGACGTGTGCTGATTTTCAGCATTTTTCAAACAATTTGTGCTTAAAGCTGCCGTTTTCGAAAGGGATTAATCCTTACTGAAAACTGAGTAGAATAACATTTCTACGTATTTGTTTTACTTTACAGACTAAACGTTCTTAGTGTATTCTAACCTTTGATTTCGGGATATTATTAAGGAACCACTACCGAAGACCATTTACGTTGAAATGTAAGACCCATTTTCTCAGAAATCGCTAATCCGATTTCAATGAAATTTTGCACACTTGTGATTTAGTATTAAATAGATTAAATGTAACTAAGGGTTTAAAAAAAGTTTTAGCAGCTTTCAAATTTTGATATTTTTTTCCTCTGAAAAAAGTGGTAATTGAAGAGCTGATTCGTTTGACATTTCCTAAGTCTGGAATGCAGTCAGTAATGCCATGGACATTTAAAAAAGAAATTCCTCCAATTTCTTTTATGGTTTCCAAAATAATGGGACTAATTTACAAAAAAATAAACTTTTCAGGCCGAAAAACTAAAGAGTTCCACTTTGAACACTTTTTTCACGTTTATTCTTGTTTTTCGGAGTTTAATTCTGAGGTTTTTTTTTATTGGTATCACAACTTTATGGCAACACTGACTGATCTGACAAATCTTTGTTTATTTTGTGTTTACAAATTTTTTACCGTTTTACCGTTTTCTGTTATTACTTTTGTCGTTATTTTAGATAGGGTTATATCGTTGTTTTATTGTGTTGGTGGTTTATTTTTGCTGATGAGAAAAAATGACTAAGCCAAAGACAAGTAAGTAAGTAATACCTGTACATTTTATTTACTTATATAAATGTATTTTTATAAATATAATTATTTGAAATGTATATAGTAAAAAACGTGTATTAAAAAGTTGGATACGGGTGTGATGCAGCGCTACGACGATACCTCGGCCACTTTGTACTCTAATTTTAAGCAATTCTACTTATCGTAGAAATGTGCGGATTGAATTTTCACGTATAAAAAAAAAATTGAGTATAATAAAATGAAAAAAGATTTTTTTTTAAATTTTTCTCGGTAGTGACCCCTTAAGTTAAATTATTACCAATATTAAATTAAATGTCAGAATACAATTATTTCTATTATGAGTTTCGGTTATGTTAATTTGTAAAGCTGGTTATTTATGAAACATTTTGAATCCGTTGTCGGGAGGAGAAATATTAGAAAATATTTTAAGTGAAATCCAAAGCAGAGTACGGTACCGAGCAATAAATTTCCAATTATAGTCTATTTTGAAATAGATAGAATTAATTGTTCTCAAAATTAAAAAAAAAATCTTAACATTTTTTTGATTCGTAGTACGTCTATCTATTGTATACTTAGCATCGTCGGTAATAGCATAACTTTGTGCCTACTGCACGCCACTGATTACACACATATTTTATATATAAGAAGAATAATACCTTCAGTATCGATATATTTCCGTGCCTTATCCGTTCAACGGTCATTGTTTATCATCACTTTGTTTTCTACGGTCCGGAAAGGACATACATTCATGACATTAAGGACATGCGAAATCGTTATAAGATGCAGCTTCGAATAATAATAAATATACATTGTGTTATGCAAAGGTTTAAATTATCTCACCATTCTCAAGCTTGCAACCCGTTCTTTCGATCCGTGCACTTACAACTTACTCACTCTTAACTAACAAATATTCCCACGAAAATGTTTTGATAAAATAAACAAATAACACTAAAAAGTTATCGCGTGCCAGATTTATTCATTTTCGAATCTATCGACTACTGTGTGACGTACAACGAATCATATTGCAGACATATGCTCACTGTATTTTTAACTCCAATTATTTTCACTTTTCGAAAGAACTGTATATTTTATATGATCTATTGTTCTCGATTACACTCGGGTTTAAAATAATATTAATACTGTTGTATTGTGTCTACCTTAATATACATAACTGACCGTGGTTCATGACTATTTTATAAAATGGCGTTATGGTAACATATTTTTAATGTTGAGTTATGTCTTATTCAAGAGATCAACGTAATTTTATTTACGCAACATACGTTTATCGATTTATTTATATTTTTTCAGCCGGCAAGACAACAATGTCACAAACCCATAAAAGATTTCAAACTCTCGCGACATACTCCCGAGAGATTGTACTTACATCTGTGCCTGCAATATTATTTCGACATGTTTGTCTAAAAAAAAAACATTCAAAAAGCAATTCAGGTGCGCAGTATCGTTAAGAGCACAGCGCATTCGTAACATTGGTAGAGATTCTGCGTCGAGACATCTCGGGACTTTTTTCCCGAGAATTCCCGGCTTTTCTGCTGTCTCGAGTTCCGGGAATTTTTTATTAAAAGTACCGGGACTCGAGACATTCTGATTTAAACGGTATTAATACATTTTACATTTTATATTTAAACTAAATGAGTTTAAGGTTTTCCGATCAACTGGAGAACAGACGCAAAAATTAAATTTTTTGTATAAATCATTATCATCATCAACCAACATCAAGAGAAAACAAGCTTTTTCAATAGCAGCAATATTTATCACAAAAATTAGAAATAGGTTATCTGATACGGCTTTAAATTCATTGGTATTTCTAAAAGCTTATTTTGCTAGGCAAAAATTAAATATTTACTTATATATTTTTTATATATTAGTGTTTATGTTGTATTATATATTTTTATTGATAATAAATGACGCGCGCGATCCATAGTAATAAAGGGGTCTAAGCAATACTAATTGGTATACACTCCATTAGAAGACATATGAATATACATGTAATATTATATTTTTAATTAAATTTGTTTTAGTAAATTAACATGTTGTTTTTTAACACGCATATTACCTTTATATACGTTCAAAATTTAACAAAAAATCTATTATTGTGTATATATAACTAATTGTGTATTAATAAAAAATATACATAGTATATAATAATAGTTTTTCCATAAATAATTTTTTAACATCAATTTTTTTTACATGTTTTAATAATATCGTCTATGTCTTGAGTCCCGGGAATTATCGGGACTTTTAAAAATTTGTGTCTCGAGTTCCGAGTGTGTGTGTGTGTGCGTGCGCGTGTGCGTGTGCGTGTGCGTGTGTGTGTGATAAGGATCATTATACTCTTTTTCATCGCCACTTCGCACTAGTTAGTACTCTATATCTGAATTATATCAGTGTTCATTACTGTACAGTCGTTATAATAAAGGAATATTTGTTACACGAATCTACTGAGTTTCACTCTAAAGCAACTCGAGAGTACAAAGAGAGGATAGAACGTCAAGGGAATCTGATGGTGCTTCCAAAGATACAAGTAGCGTATATCATATTATTAATTTCCGATGAAAATAATATTATGGAGGTTCATCTTCACAAGATTTTACATATTTCTGTAAAAATATCATAGAAATCTGACCGAGTGTGAATCGTACAGAAGTTCACTAAATACGAGTAGTTGTACGACAACATGATGTAGATTTCATTACGAAAAAATTTTGGCTTATTATTCGTTACGAAAAAATTAGAAAGTACTTTAAATTTGGGAAAATTTTAACAGTATCTGCGGATGAGATTTCTCTCGGAGATACGTCTCGAAAGCGGGTAAAGAGCAGTAAAGTTCTGTGAATCATCATCGCATCGGATTAAACCGTCAACATGGGCCATTGTGACAATAGTTAAGGTTCAAAATTAACTGCAGCGACCAAAGAATCCTTAATGGAGACTCAGGTGGTACAGAAGAAGAAGAAGAAAACTATATGTATAAAAAAAATTAACCTCATGCGTGCCACGTCGCAATTATCTTTCCATCATTCGGGGAAAATGACCGAAGCTTGATTACAATGAAGGAGTTGTAACGACGATCTAACCATTTTTTTAATTAATTAAAAAATTATTTTTTTTTACAAAAATGTGCGATTAGGTACGGGACAGGGTCAAATACATAATTGAATACCGAGTAAATATGAGAATTTAATCGCGTGGCGTACAACGTAATTGATATGGAGAGGCCCTCGTTAGTGCCTGCGATGTTAGCCTTGTAGGTGTGGTGTCTTCGTGGTCTAGATATTATGGCTGACGACGCTTTTTTTTTCTTTTCGCAATGTGTAATCTAGAATATGACAATATTTAGAATATGCAATGTGTGCATTTAAAATAATTGGTGTTTCACTTTGTTAACATATTTTCTGCACATGCTGTACATGCTGAAATACCTGTACACTACTGATAGCATCGAGAACTATGCGTTGGCGAAGTTTAACTCGTGGTTATAAAACATTTTGTCTATCTCAAAATTAGGAAAATAAATTTATCATCCACGTCGGTACCTCCTGATTGAGGATCGTCATCTCCATGAATCTCAATGAAAATTGTCCATTGCATTTTCGTTCGATCCAACGGGTCCTCTTCGTCCTTCGACGTGGCCCACCACAATAACCTTCTCCGAGCTCTTCTTCTCTTTTCGCATGATGCCCAAAAAAATGAAATGTTCAGCTCCTGCAGAATGGAAGACATTCGTGCGTCTCGCCGTCTCCAGCATCACATCTCAAAGGCATCAGTCTTTACCTGAAATAAATGAGCAGTTCTTAAACGCAAAATACAAGATATAGACCTAAACTTGAAAATTTAAATCACAGAATAAAAATAAACTACAATCTCGAAAATATAAATAAGCCAGAAACAATTTATAAGATTGAAACCACCATATTGAAAGTATGGCAGATGACAGAATACCAAAAATCACGATCGAATGATTACTCCAACGGAAGCAATCTAGAGCTGACTGTGGAAGAGGATTGAAGCAACATAGGAACATTCGGAAACTGGAGAAAATTGTCCAGAGATGGGAGTAGGCCAAATTTCATCCTAGAATATAAAACCAAAAAAGTCAGAGTTGACACTTTTCTGTATTTGTAGTATACGACGATTTTCCAGTCGGTTCCCTCATTACCGAAGATCGTGACCCCCGGATTGTGACCTGATGATTTCTGAGATATACCGCTGCGCAGTAGTTCTGTTCTACCTTGAAGAATCACAGTGTAGATGGTGACGTGAATAATGCTCATTAGCATGAAATAATGAGGGATTTACGCACACAATATTAAAGTTCGCAATGGATCTGTGTTGTACACGTACACAACTATCCATTTGTCCCGTACGCGCGTGCGCCTGTCATACGTCCAAAAATCATAGACATCACAATTTCCTTAATGATTTTCCTCTACAAGTCAGATTGCCGTTGCAATTAGATAACCGGTAGCGTCCTTGATGTGGTCAATTTATCGATTTATGTAACAAAATTTTAACAATATGAAAAATTCTAAATACTAATTAAATGTATTAATTTAAAAGATATACATATAAAATCAATTTTATCGAAAAATATTGTTGTCGCTACCAGGATTCGAACCTGGATCTCTTTCCAATCCGGGAAATATTACCGATATTTTTAGATAAAATTGATTTTATTTGTATATCTTTCTAATGAATACATTAGTATTTAAAATATCACAGACCTGTGTTCTGAGTAATTACAACTTCACAATAAGAATGTGTTCTTCTTAATAATAAAAATTTGTATTCTTCATCATCTGTGTTTCTCTACTGCTGGATAAGGGTCGCTAATTCTCTCTATCGTCATCCCGTCTGTTGCCCGCCACTCTTATTATCAAGATGGCCAACACTTCTTCTAACAGCCCTCATGAGGCTTCCACTGTCTTTCCTTTCCCATCGTCCATCATCTCTTCCACAGATATGTTCAGCTAATTGCAGATTTGTTGAGCAACATCTATTACATTAGTTATCTCGTGAACTTGCGAGTTAGACCTATCAGAGATGTAGCGCTGCTCTCTTCTTTACTCTTTGGGAAACTTTTAATTAGTGTGTGACATGGCGAGGATTCCACGTTTTTTTCAATTTAGTCCAATTTTGTAAACTATTAAATACTCTTATATCTCTTTATGTATGCAACAACTGGATGACAGGAAGCATTGACATTTGGTTCAATCACACAAGATTACACTATCTTTACAAGGGCAGCTGCTATAACCGCGTGAGACCTCTCTAACCGATTGTAATAATCTTAAAATTTGTCGCTCAGTTACGTCAACTAACCATCTCGACGGCAAGATTAATGTTAACTATAAAAAATGACAAATTATCGAGTTTTTGTAGAGGTAGTTGAAGTCCTAAAGCGTATGAATTAATACAATATTTGCAGTGGCGTGCAGTAGGTATAGATTTAGGTTAGGCTCTTACCAATTATATTATACAATAATTTATAATATATGTAATACAATATATGTACTTTCGTTTAACCAACGTATTTAGACAAAATAAATCCATCGTTTATACGACCTTATCATATATTTATTTGTAATTTGAGAATACTATTAATAGTGTTTTTAAAGTTTAAGTTTTAACGTAAAATATTACCTTCTTACCCATATAAAAAGTATATTAACATTCCTAAGAAAACTTGATTCTTTTATTGTTTGAAAATCCTTCACGTAATAATTAAACAAAATAATTATTTTTAATTCGTTTATTAAAGGTTAACGTAGGAAATAGAACTGCCAATTGCTTTTTGTTTTTCCCAAATCAAAAACAAATTCATTCACCAAATGCACCTCGAACGCAAAGAACGGCCATGAAACCAATACGTTAAAAACAGCAAGATATTAAAAGAGGAAGTAGATACTTCAATGATTTGCACGCAGTTGTAAATTTTTCTAAACTTATTCTGTTAAAAAAAACAGCATAGGTAAGGACTCAAATGGATCGACCAAAAGGAATTTTCAATTCAGTAAATAGCCAATTATATGACTCGAGTAATTCATTAGCTTAAAGATAGAATAGAGTAATGTGAATAGCTCAATGCGGCGAATGCACGAGAGCGCCATGGGTATAGCGGTGAATTGCCGTGGTAGTTTTTAGAATTTAGCAATTAAAGTCTACTGATACACAGATGGCGCTAATTATAAAATAATGTTTCCATTTATGTTAAACCAATTATTTAATTTTTGTTTGTTTCCCGGAATTGTTAGTAATGCACAGCTTTTACCAAAACGTATAATTTAATTTTTTTATTAAAAACAAACAATGTCGTGTTAATTTAACAGTATGAAACTCTCGTTACTTATAATTACTTCAGAAAAATACCCGGCTAGACAATGGCACATAACCAAAGCAAAGATATAAAGGCTTTGAAATATGTCGCGTGATATATAAGAACCTGGAGCATTCAATTGCTCAATTGTAATAAACAATACATGACTTTTTTTTTAAATAAAATATTCGATTCAATATAATGTATCAGTTTCCCTTTAAAATTACCTACGCGTTACACACATTTCTAGGATGTTAAGCGTACAGATTTTAATTAAATCTTTCGACTTTTATATCCGCATAAATTTCAAAAAATTGTCATTGTTTTCAAATCCATGACGTTAGTTGAAATTGAAAATAAATAAAAGGTAATTGTAATTATTGTCATTATTAATTAATTAAAGTATTCATAACTCGCATTATTATCGACACCACAATCAGAGAGCTGTAACATACCATGAAATGTTCATTTAATATGTTTATGTATTTTTGCAGTAGCTAGTTTTACTGAACACCGTAAAACGAAGGCCATATAATATTACAATTATAATTTCTTCATCGATGGTTGGCTACGTAGTCAGAATGCCTAAAAATCAGACTACACACGAAGGCCAAAAAATCACTTTAAAGATCCTTTAAAAGCGAACTAGCTGCAGGACTAAGTGAAGGTCAGTGAATGCACATCGATGCAGAATGTCAACAGGGCACATCATGCTTCGATCAAAGCACAAAAGTCAGCATGCAACCGCTTTTTTGCCATGCCCCAGAACTTGTGAATCCAAGATTGTACTCCTCAGCCACCTGAGGATCCATAATCGTGAAGGATAGCCTTCCCGGGTTCAACAACAGAACGCAATTTCAGCAAGACGGGGGCACTCCACCCACACACAGCTAGAGTTACAATGGAGAAGCTGAGGGGAATTTTTCCCAATAAATTAATCAGCAAGTACGGAGACATACCCTGGGCACTCGGTCACCGGACCTTGTAAGGTCCGGTGTAAGGTCGGTGTACCGTGCGACCTTTTTTTTGTGGAGATACCTTAAGTCGAGAGTTTACAGCGACAACCCTCGATGAATTTAGGCCCTATAAAAAAATATCCACCGTGAAGTTGCAGCCATTGAACAAACGTTTTGCTCTCGCGTGTTCGCAAATTTAAGAGATCGATTGCAAGTGTCTTGAGAGAAATGGATGGCATTTAGACGATATTGTTTATAAAACGTAAAATCACCATAGTTAAACTACATTTTGTGTAAATAAAATATGAGAATAACATTATAGTTTTTATTTTTAATTTAATATTAAACTTTAAAATTTTCCGCTGGACATCCTTTATTATGTTGTCAAATAACCTACAAAGACATAATTCAGTTCAATGTAAACATATAACAGGTAAAACGCTAATATACTCGTAAAGTAAGAAGTTGAGGTAAATCTTCTAAGAAACTCATTAAACAGTTAATGAAATGAAGTGTTACAATTGAGTAGAAATAATTATTTAATATAATATAATTAGTGCAATGTAAACCGCATGACTTCCAAGGTGTTTTCAAATATGTTAGAAATGAAACATCTCTTTAATCATTTGTGCTATGTGCGAGTTTATGTCATATTTGGTTTTTTTCCAAGATAATCACAAAAAAATATCTGAAAATTTTAAAATCAAAGATCATGACAAGCGCTGTAAGAAACAAGATATTTTTAGATGGATATCCTGAACATTTTTGTTCAAACGTTTTACAAGTACATACATACATATTTATTTTAGTTTTTAATTCACTGTCCCAATTAAACGGAATGGTGTATATATATATATATATGTGTATGTATGTATGTAATGTACAAGAGCATGGATAGAAAGCAACTTTCGCCACTAAAAATATAAAATATATATTTTTTCGTATATAAGATAAATCAAATTAGTCCCCGTACACTAGAAGTGTTTCAATTACATGAAGCCTGGAGTAATTCAATCAGATGGGTGTCTCGGTAACACGACTTGCTATCGTTTGAAACTAGTCCAAGTCAATATTGTCATCACCTTTCTTCTTTATTTCTTTATAAACAAACTTGAAAAATATGATGTGATTGATGAATTCATAAATATTCCGAAATCCAAGATCTATCTCTTTATTAGGATATCTTTATTCTCATTCCCACTAAATGTCATTGTATTCCTTTGATTTACATCTACAGCGCGAACTGTTTGCCTTCAGTCTATCTCATTCTTAACCTTTTTTAGTTCGATGTGTAGCTAAGTTCTGGTCGTTTATGGACTTGTCTGTTCATCTTGTTGGATATCGACCTCTCGTTCTTTGCCATTGTACGTTCCTACTGATCACTAGTTTATCCTGACTGTCATCTTTTCTAGCAACATGCTCAAGTATCTCTTCTTGCATATTGCAGAGAGCTTTTGAAGTGGGGGTACACGCAACATTCAACGCCAACACCACATTCTTAGGGTCTCTATTGCATCTCCGCATAGAGCTAAAGAGCATATAAGACATGGTATGTAGAAGCTCTAATAAGTCGGATTTTTATGTTTCTTGAGCTGAAGCTTTTTTTCCAAATTTTAGTCTGCTGCGGGTTAATAAACTTGGACCTACTAATTCTCCTTCGGATCTCAGCTTTTCCCTCTCCATTTCTTGAAACAAAATCTCCCAGGAAAGTAAAATCACTGACCTCTTCGCCGTCTTAATCCTAATCTTTTTATTCGTTAGATTGAAGACGATCTATTAATGATTTATATTAGATTTTTTTGTTAGAAGCCGTGGATCGGTTTTACATACCCAAAATGTTGGCTACATCAAAATCGATAGTAACTAATACAGAACAAATTATTTTAGCATCTGACTGATGAAAAACTATGATTATATCTAGTAATAAGATTTCATTTTTGCTTATTAGCTTTAATTTTTTTATTTAAAAGAAAAAAAATCATGTATTTGCAAACATCGATACATCAGAAGTAAAAAGCGTTAAAAAAAGTAATGTGTGTCGTACATGTGTCCGATCGTAAATATGGGTCCCATTCTGGATACTTGAGGAACACCAGACGAAATAAAATTTGAATCAAGTGACTTTTATATCATAATTTTTTTTTCCAACTTTATTACATTCATATGCAGTCGATTCTGCTTAATTGGAATACATTGGGCCCAAACATTTTGTTCCAAATAAGCGGCTGGCTATAATAAGCGAAGTTTAAGGTAAAATTAAAAAATAATATGTTAATATTTTTGAACTTTATTAAATTATTGAAAAAAATATTGAATTACAGAAAAATAATATATAATTTTAGGTATACATATGTATATGAAAAAATAAAATAATCAATAATGATGCGAGTAGATGAGTGGTGGGGGACGAACCTTATAAGAGGCTGACTCTGGGGAATAGCTCTCTTCCATCACAGCTTCTTCTGAATAACTAGTCTGTTTCTGAATGTGTAATATTGTTATCTAGAAAGACCGAGTTTTACTTATAAGGAATTGGGGCCAAATTAATTAAGACAGTAAAGAGAGAATAGAACCCCAAGGGAATCTGGTGGTAATCCAAGAATTATCACAGTTAGAATTCAAGGCGTAACACTTATGTAAATTCATAAAAAAATATTTAAAAATTTTAAAATCAAAGATCATGACGAGCCCTGCAAGAAACAAGATATTTTTTAAATGGATATCCTGAAATTTTTTTTTCGAGTTGTGTCACTATTCTTGCGCACCTACGATTGTTCAAACGTTGTACAAGTACATATATACATGTTTATTTTCATTTTTAATTCACTGTCCCAATTAAACGGAATGGTGTCCCAGATAACCGTAAATTACTATTAGTAACTTTATTTGTTTTCTGTTCCTTGGGATTTGGCCCAAATAACCGGCTGTCCCGATAAACCGGTAGTATTATAATTTTAAATAATTGCCCGATTGCAGAACAGTTTGAACCGAGTAATCCACTTCAATAAATTATTCGCAGACGATCTCAAATTGTTCAGAATCATGTACAGCGTAAAGACCTGCATAATTCATAAGTGAAATTCGGTGAGCGATATAAAATAATTCCGTTTAATTTAAATATTTGTTTGTGAGCAGCGCATTATGTGGTTCATCACAGTGTGTTGTGGAGAAAGTATGTAACAATAATGCGGGCGTAATGGCGTCATGATTCGTGATATGTTATGAGATTGTGGATGTTTGCTCTGTTGCTGAACGTCGCATAGTCATAATGCCCAATTACGCAAATGGTGTCGTTATTACTGTACCTGGTATTAATTCTCCAAGAAGCTAATCAAACATTTATAAATTTGAAGATTCTGAACAACCTACGATAAAGTATGGTAAGTACTCCTAGTCAACAGCGTGTCCAACGCGCGCGCGCAGTGGTAGAAAATAAAATGTATCAATGTCTTCATAACAAATAACATCTATGCATGAAAGGCAAATTATATTTTTTATGCGTGAACATCGTAAATCGTGTAATTTTTATGACGTGACAAATTTGTCAAGATAATATTGCAGGTACACGCGTGTCATATCACGCGTGAGTGTGCCGCGAAAGTTAGAAATCTTTTATGGTTTTATGATACTGTTGTCTCGCTCTGCATCTCTTGTGTTCTAGAGTCAAAAAGCTTTGCCCAGCACTGCTGCAAATAAATTCATCCTGTCCTTTAGAGACCAGTCTTAGCACGCACCACGACACTTTCGACAAATTTCGAACATCTATGAATCGCGTAAACACACAGATACCAGCAACGGTGGATTCTATCATTCGTTCCGTATCCACAACGTTTGAAAGTATTCGACTATCGTGCATGAGCATTCGGTTCCGCCTGTCAAGATCTTCGAATACTATATACAAATTTGTTAACAGCATCCAACGTACAAAAGACGTATTTAATGCTTATGGGTATAATGCGCAGAATAGCATACATATTATGAAGCAAGCGGATTGTTTGTGTGACGCATTTTTGTCAGTTTGGCTTGAATACTTGAAGCCGAATTATTGAGACATTGAATATCCTTCGATTATATATTTAATTTATCGTTTATATAAAAATTGAAAACAAAAAATATCATGGATACTTTACCAACGTGTTTTAACGCTGTAAACAAAAATAGTGAATTGTGTAATTGAATCATTAGTCAGTATAAACTTATTATCCAGCATCCCTTCTACAAAAAGTCACCGACCGCCACTGGTAGATAATGGATAATAGTACGGAACACGTATACAATTAGGTTGTATTATATTAAATTTGCCCAAAATCAACCTGATGGATGAATTTATGAATAAAGAAGAAGAAAATGTGAAAACTTGATCTGAATTAAATGAAACATCCAGAGACTTCATTCAAAGGTTGGAAAGCAGTGACGTAGAATCGATACATCTTTATACCATTTTTTTTTAAATGTTTACTATTCGACAAAGTTGTGTCACAGTGTCTCAGATCGAGTACGCGATAGTGTATAAGAAATCATATTTGATACTTGAACATTTCATTAATTTATTACTGTTTATCGGTTCGCTAATTTATTCGAATTCAAGTTTTATAACCGCTTTAATGTACTCGGTTATCATATTGCGAGATTTTTTATATCAGAGCGTAGTAGAAAATTCTTATCATTATTTTATTAATGAACTCATAATTTTTCTGTCGTGGTATTTTTTAATTAATAAAACTAATATTGTATTTCATATTTAACAGTTAAACCACAGAACATAGATAAGGATAGAATAAATATTTTTAAATTGAAATATGATCAACAAACCTCATACTCTCATGTGCTCATCACGTACGTTACACGTGCATATAGTACCGTTGCCTACATTGTGACGTCGTATATATACGTCCACCGACTTGCTCAAGGATTTGCATAAAGTGCGTGGGTCTGGTTCACAGAATTTACCATATCGATTAACGGCAGACATCAAATCGTACCCCTTCTTTCATTCTTCAGGAGAAATCCTTCCTGAAGTAGAAAGTATTGTCGTGGCATGACCACTTTCCCGTCATGTCAGAAGAAGTAGTTTAAGAAAAAGCTAATAAAAAAGTAACGAAGAAGAAGAAGATAACGAATAAAAAGAAGGGATTCGTCCATCCTGAAATTACACACTCAATTACCGAATATAAAATTACGTATAGTGCGGGACAACACAGATGCCAAACATATTTAATTATTCTCACCTTTCCTCACTTATACGAAGTACATCTTCGTTATTTTTACATTGGACTAACGCCCGTGCACGTCGATATCTGTCAACAGAAAAATACGGTAGCGAGAATTCTTTTCTTTACGCGGTCAGTGTTGCCAATTGGTAAATGTCAATTCCCAACCTATCTCGTGCGCGGTAGGTACCAAATATAACGTAATAACATATAACACAGTGAACGAATTATGCAATAAAATTTCAAATGTATAATATGAAAAATGAGATGTTCTAACAAATGCAATCTAAAATATTATGATGCATGAAAGTCAATACAACCCTTGAGACGAATCCTTTTTTGATATCTTGCGAAAAGGGAAGATAGCTTGGAGAAGCTTGTCGTGATTGGTCACATCGAGGAACGAAGAGAAAGAAGAAGACCCCCACCTGAATCTTTATCTGAAAGATGCCAAGAGAAATGTATCAACATAATCAAGAAAGCGGTGGGTGTGGAGATGGCGAGAGGGTGGAATGGAACCGACGTGGATGAATAATTATAAACAAATATTTAGCGCCAACATATACACACATCATTTCAATAAATAAATTGTAGAATATGTCACTCATTTCCTGTATTAATGTCATTATACAATCTATACACTTGTGAAATCGGATTAAAGAACGTGATATTACTGTACTAGGCATTTAATCTGAACATATAATGCTTCCTTAATGATACGGTACTTGCGTGAAGCTTTTCTCTGGATAGCAGTGCGCTGTCGACTAGATTATTAACAAGTTAGAACATATACAGGGTGTGGCAGAACCGACTAAGCGGTTAAGAGGGGTCAACGCTCGGGCGGTGGTGGGTGAAGACAAGCGCGCGTGGTCTCCCTCTGGTCCGTCGGTGACCCCATTTTAGTAGCCAATATGGTTTGGACCGGAGCACATCGGGGCTTTGCCGTGGGCACGTTTTTTAAAAACAATCGATCTGTGATTGCGACGCAAAGAGCTTTTCGGCGACGGTGCAACGATTTTTTTCTATGGGTATATCTGAAAGAAAATATGTTCAAACGTCGCCTTCACACCCTACTAAAGCTAAGGGAGCGGATTATTGAAGAAGTAAGTTAACGCCATACCCCCATATATATAATATATACCCCCATTACTTTTTTATAACTCCTCAAAACTGCTTTAGCGGTTCATCCGCACCCTGTACAAAAAATTATCAATATTGCAACTCGTTATTGAGACTTTTTATACTGTTTTTATTGAACGATTCACAATATTTCTGCTTACGCCTGCTTGGAATGATGATTTTTTGTAACTTTAACAATATTAGAAGCTATAATCGGATAGTTAGATCTGAAGGTAAATAAAAATATACATTGTGTTGACAAGTGGAATTTAAACCGAAAACCACATCCACCGTGTGGCGTGTTGCACACCATAATCTCTATTTTTAATTTGTGAGTCAATGTGGTGACCATTATTATTTCCTAGACCGTGATATTATATAATATAAAATATATTTATAAACGGATATAATGCTCGACGATAATTGTTGTGAAATATCATACAGCGCACCAGGTAGTTAGTGTAAATCATTGCAAACCAACTAATGAAACGTAATCTTATTACGGAAGTGAAATCATACCATCGCGCTACACAGTACTAAGTTACAGTTTAACACTCACTCCGATCGTACGTTTGTTCGACGGAGTGACTGCAAGACCCCGGCAAAACTTTAGCACTGTTGTGGTCCGATTTTGTATAAGATTAACTGCATTCAACTCGTCTGACTAAAACTATGATGTACAAAATATACTCGAATCATTCTATACAACATTCGTTAGTTTTTTTATATTTTTCCTCTCATGTCTAGACAAAGATGCCTTCTTTTCAAACGACATCAACCTCGATAACGATGAATTTACTATTACGGCTATAGTATAAATAGTATAAATAGCGGGATAAGATCCCGTAGACTGTGTTGATTATAATAATAAATTAGTTGACGCAATCCGAATTAGATTCATGAAGGAAAATAATGGCAGATAGATCTGGCCTACCTTGCTCTAAAATCCTGGGTTGAACGTCGTTTTCACCTCCAGTTGACTCGCACCTTTTTAGTGAAGAACCGAGATATCACTGCACTTCCGGAGCTTCTTAGTTAAAACACCATCTCTTCGTGGTCCTAGCATTAGGCACGGCAGTTCGGTGTCGGAAAGTAATCTGTCCCCCCGTTGGCGAAATGCATAATTCATTAGTTGGCTTGTCTAGGGTTTCCCTCTTTCGTATTTGTAGCTTCCCACGCTGCTTATTCATCAGCTGGATGTTTCTTTCAATCTTTCAAGACATTTTTATCATCCGTATATTTTAGTGGATACAGTGTTTTCCATTTTGTTCATTTCCTTCCCTGTTAGCCAATTGTTTGTTCTTATAGGACGATCTCTGTATCGTCCACCAATTAATTATACTAATTATTTTTTATTAAATAAAATTGTCCAAAAATTTAAATATTTCAAAAGTATTTGAAAACTACATAACAATTGCAAAGATGCCCAAGGAACAATGAAAAGGGCTATGCTCGGTATATTTGTTGAGAAATCGCGATCGAAGATATAGTGGACAGTGTAGAAAGTTCCTGTATTGGCCGTCAATGGAGCGACGACATGAAAACAGTGGGGGGCAGCAGATAAATCAGAAGAACTGAATATAGGCCTATGTCCAGCAGTGGAGAAACACTGATGATGATGAAATAAAAATTGCTTATACATACATCTAAAGTACGTCTGAAGTAGAAAAGACGGCATTTTAAAATGTGTCTAAAGCGATTTGTGTCATTGAACTATTTATTATACTTGGTACAATAACGAGAGAGGTATATATTTTATTAATTTATTGTTCATTATACTCATAAGTGTTCTCCCCATGTACCTACGTCACAGTGGCGTGCAATAGGTATAGATTTAGGTTATGCTGTTACCAATGATATTATACAATCATATATAATATATGTACTTTCGTTTAACCGATGTCTTTAGACAAAATAAATCCGTCGTTTATACGACCCTACCATGTATTTATTTATAATTTTATAGTACTATTAATATTGTTTTTAAAGTTTAAGTTTTAATTATATGATAACTAAAGGAAATAATTATTTTTATTGAAGGTTAACTTAGGAAATAGTTTTGCCATTGCTTTTTGTTTTTCCCAAATCAAAAACCAATCCATGGACCAAATTTAAAGAACAATCATGAAATCAACACGTTAAAACAGTAAGATAGTAATATTCGCGAATTAGTAAAAGAGAAAGTAGACACTTCAACGATTTCACGCAGTTGTAACCCTTTCTAATGTTGTTCTGAAGAAAAACAGCATAGGTAACGATTCCATACAAAACGGATTAACCGAAAGGAATTTTCAATTCAGTAAATAGCCATTTATATGACTTGAATAATTCACTAGCTTAAAGACAGAACAGAGTAATGTAAATAGCTCGATACGGCGAATACAAAAGAGCGCCATGGGTACAGCGGTGAGTTGTCGTGATAGTTTTTAGAACTATGCAATTAAAATCTCTACTGGTACACAGATGGTGCTAATTGTAAAATAGTGTTTTCATTTATGTTAATCCAATTATTTAATTTATATTTGTTTCCTAGAGATTTTAGTAATGCACAGATCTGGTCTTGAGTTGCGGTCTCTCAAAAGGGAATAGTGGTCTCGCTGTATCCTTTCATTGCATTGTCTGTCCGCCTCACTAATTGGGTGTCCCTGGGGCCTATTTCTCTCTTGGCGTTCCCTCATACACCTTACAAAGGCCGTCATATCCGATGTGTCCCGTCTATTTATCATTCTGAACTTCAATTGTACTAAGATATTTGACTGTTGGTAAATCTCGAAGCGTCATATATAGCATCTATTAAGCCTAATATTTGGTTTGTTTGATTTGTGTCGTCGTTGTATTGTACCTTGATCTTATGTCTTGTTGTCATTACAGAGTGTATACCACTGACACCGGTGCCCGAGTTAACTTCTCCGATCCCACCGCATATTTTTCGTCGAGAATAGGTAAATCATGATTGTAAATTTGTAGAATAAACCCAGTACCAATCGTGAGTAGCTTACTTACTAGTAAGTACTTGGCGACACCCGATCATGAGGGTGTAGTTGAGACAGCCTCTCTCTCACAAATCTTTTTGATACCATCGATCTTCTTGCATTCAACACATAATTAACACTATCCTCTAAGGATGTATGGTGATTGCAGTAAAATCTTCCTTCCCTTCAGTTCAAAATGTAACTATTATTTCTAAAAATATTAAATATTGAAAAATATTGTTATTTCTACCGAGATTCGAACCTGGATCTCTTTCCAATCCGGGGAAAGTGCATTAACCAACTATGCTAAAGCAGACAGTAGTTTCGACGACAAATTTTCCAACCCATATGTTAGCAACAACAATATTTTTCAATAAAATTAATTTTATATGTATATCTTTCTAATGAATATATTTAATTAGTATTTAAAATATCACCTGTGTTCTGAATAATTACAACTTCACAATAAGAATTGTGTTCTCCTTAATAATGAAACAATTTAAAAATAAAATTGATTACAATCAGACGAGCACCTCTGTTATAGTGTTCAGCGGACACACATCGGCATCTGTATTATATTAAATCGTCCAGCAGTTACACGTTACCAAATTCGGTGTAGAGTCCTCTACTATTGGCACGTTTTTTTTCGTATGACTCAGAACAGGTCTGGTTGAACCGTCTGGCGCGGCCGATCAGCGCGGTTCTGGTCGCGGCCCGCGGCCTACTTCCGGCTCGTGACAGTGTTTTATTTCAGACGAAGCTTCTTCGTATCGCACTTGTCATGGCACCCGTCACACCCGTAGGCCGACACGAGCCGGTGTTCGAACTAAGTAATGCGATTAGATATAGCGACCATGTAAAGGAAAGAGGAACTTATAATAATCTTCATATGTTTGTTCATATTAGGTAAATTATATATATACGCAGCAAAACTTCACAAGTGAAAAGGTTGCCGGTGCTAGGTACGTCTGGCTGGTCCGGAACCGGCGAAAGTTGTCTTCGAAGCGCCAGCGGCTCATTCGAGACTCATTGCACATCGTTTAACAGCGCATGGCTGCCGTCCACGTTAGGACTGCATTTTTTTTATTAAACAACTGTTGATTTCAATACAAATATAATTCATGAGTATATATATATATATATATACATTCAACAACATAACAATAGAGTTGTGCACCTACAAATAAGAAAGATCTTGGATTACGCGGATGACTATCGATATTTACATAAAACAAAATCAAAACTATGTGAAATCATTTAAATATGTGTGGAGGGTCAGCGTGAATGAAACGCGCTGTTGGTAAAAAGTCATTTATTCGGTTAGAGTATAGAACGGGAGATTGTCGGCTGCGTTTGGTCTCGGATCGCCGGGGGAGACCCGCGGAATATTTGCAGCCCACGTTCTTAATCCGAGTGTCACCCGCGTCGTACATCGGATAGGAGCGGCGGTGCTAGCGATAGTTTTGAATAAAGGAGACGATTTGACACATAAATATGACAAATTTATATTAGGATACAGTCGCTGTAATTAGTGAATTTAAGCAACATTTCGAAACTGAGTATGGTATTTTACCACAACCGTACTAAGTAGCTAATATTTAGGATAACAAAGGGGCGATTGATTCGTATTACAACAAAAATAGAATTAAGATGATTTGATATTGAAAAATATATAACTACTGCTACGTGGAAAGACCTCACCGTTTGTTACTAAAATCTTTTTTTTAATCAGAAAATATAAAAATAAAACTTGTCCTTTGAGATTGAAAAGTTGAACTGTCCTGGTGTACATTATTTAAAAAATGCTTCAACCGCTCCGATGTAGTTTATGACTGTTTGCTGAACATAATCGAGCCGATTATCAACTTTATTGTGTTTTTTTTTACTATCGTTGTGCCTCCTGCTGGTGTTATTGTATAATATACTATACATGTTGGTGAATAAATACATATCTATACAAAAAAAAAAAAAATACGCTTTGTAAAATATAACAATTATACAATTTTATATGCAGTCTCTTTAAATACAGTCATTCCCCGTTAATCGTTGCTAATTGCTTCCACCAAATGTCGATAAACGAATTGTCAATTAACGAACCAAAAAAAAACAGCCGAAAATATCTGTTTAATTAAAACTTTATGTAGGTTAACGCAAATGCATCTTACACAAGTACAAATATATATGTACAAATGCAGGCACAATTAACACGATTCTAGGCCTCTTTGGTGCTTTAGCGTTGCGCGCCTCAATATTGATACTACGTCAAGCCAACACGCAGACTGAGTGCACAACTTCGAGATTAGTGCGCACTGGTGTCGGTCGATTGAATCATCGAAGTTCAATAGCGGGGTTTGACAAAATATGAGAGCGACCAATAACGAGGTATGACTGTATCTCTGGACTTTTACTATTGCAGAAAGTCTTATGACACAACTTATAGAACATATCACTGTTACCAAAGTTTATCTACGCGTATCTATATATATATATATATATATATATATATATATATATATATATATATATATCTTCGCCTTTTTACGACTTTATTCTTCATTGTAAAATAGAGGTGCTGAAGCGTGATGCGTTCTCTAAAGGCGCATTCAAATATATGCAAAGATTTCATGTTCATCTTAAGCTCAGGTTCCCGCGATAGAGAGGAAATATTAGGTTGGTTAGAAAATAATTGCGGTATATAAACTTCGAATTCAAATAATAATTAAATTAGTACCATTAAAAAATTACAAGTTAATTTATTCCAATGGTGAATGGAACTATATCTAACGGGAATTTGTCAACCGAGGCAAGACTAACGGTGCACAATGGAGTCCTGGTATTGACACTGATGTATGGAATGCAATGGAAATAAGATCACTTAGGCGTATATGTGGCAAATCTACTTATGACAGAGTAAAGAATGAAGAAATAAGGAAATAATGTAAAGCTGATATTAATATTGTGAGTAAGATTAAGAAAGGATCATTTGGGTGGTTTGGCCATATGGAACGGATGAATGAGAAGAGAATGGTAAGAAAGATATATGACGCAAGTGTTGATGGTACCAGAAATAGAGGACGTCCGCGGAAAACTTGGCACGACCAGGAAAACCAGATAATGGAGGATGGTTCTGTTTAAAAGCTCAACAATCGGCGAGCTTGTATGAAAAGATTTATGAATGTGGATGATGCGAGAGACAGAAGAGTGTGGCGCTCTATCCTCTCTTCCTACCCCCGCGGTGAAACGGCGTGATGGTAAGTAAGTAAGTGTAAAATTCAGGAGTTTTGAAATTGATAAAATCTTCATTTTAATTTTAATTTTTTGCCAAACTGTATGCCAGTTTTACTGCAAGGATGGCCTTTTGCATAGTTAAACATTTACTTAAATACTTAAAAAGATATAAAGAATATATATAAAGGAAAAAAATCTTAAAATCTTTCAAAATGATTAATGTTTTTTAATTTGTTGTCCGGTGTTTACGCCTACAGTGTAAATCAAACCTGGAACATTTCTTTTGGTTTCCCTTCAGTTCGTGCGGCACCCATTTGTCAATACCTAACTTTTGCACGGTGTTGCGTGCTAATACATAACATAACACCAACACTGGAGGCGAAAACTGTACACTGAAGATTCTAATTGGTCCTGAAAACGTGATACGTAAATCTCTTTTGGCGTTAGTGGAGATTATCCGGGGTCCTCAATACCCGGCCGTATCATGATATGTACACGTGGCAGGTACGTATGAAAAGATATTATCTTATCTCGCAATATTTGCTGTGTACAGAGTACAGATTCAGTGGCCACCTTTTTGTACCAGAGTGTAGTATGATTTCGTTTCGTTTTATTATCCACATCTGTCTGAGGAAAAAAAATATGGCTCGTGATGTCATGTAGTGAATGAGTTCAGTGAGCGACCTCGGCGTATAAAATATATTTAAAAATTAGCATCTCATCACGGTACAATGTCGACTCACACTGCGACCAAAGTTTATTTGTATTCATAATTTATGTATTATATCTATTCGGTGGCAGAACATAATTGGCGACATCATCGCTATCCATCAGAATCGAGATATTCTTTTGTGCTGCATTTTTAATGAAATTGAATAAAAAAATATTGTAATGGATTTCTGATGCACTAGGTGATCCGGGACCCTTCTATGAGCGAACTTTCCCATATCGGTTCTCTTCATTCGCCGTCAACCGTGGCAACCGTGCCGCGACCCCGTGTTATGTAGGTAATAATAGGGCGGCGACCCTGGGGGCTACCAAACAAATTACAGCCCTAGCTGTCCCCCCAGAAACTTCTTTATTATTCATGTAATACAATAAGATGCGTGAGGTATTGTGACATAGTTCTTGATATAGTTCTTGATACATCTCTTGTGCGCAGTGGCGTGCAATAGGTATAGATTTAAGTTATGCTATTACCAATGATATTATACAATCAGATAATATATGTACTTTCGTTTAACCAACGTCTTTAGACAAAATAAATCCGTCGTTTATACGACCCTACCATGTATTTATTTATAATTTTAGAGTACTATTAATAGTGTTCTTAAAGTTTAAGTTTTAACGTAAAATGATATTTTCTTACCCATATTAAAAATGTATGGACGTTTTTAAGAATACTTTCTATGACTAAACATGATTCATTTATTGTTTGAAAATCCTTCACGTAATAACTAAAGGAAATAATCATTTCTATTAAAGATTAACGTAGGAAATAGTTCTGCCGATAGCTTTTTGTTTTTCCCATATCAAAAACTAATCCATGCACCAAATTTAAAGAACAATTATGAAATTAACAAGTCAAAAACATTAAGATAGTGTAATTCGCGAATTAGTAAAAGAGGAAATAGACACTTCAATGATTTGCTCGCAGTTGTAACCCTTTCTAATGTTATCCTGTTTAAAAATAGCATAGGTAACGATTCCATACAATCAACCTAAAGGAATTTTCAATTCAGTAAATAACCATTTATATGACTTGAGTAATTCACTAGCTTAAAGACAGAACAGAGTAATGTAAATAGCTCGATGCGGTAAATACAAAATAGCACAATGGGTACAACGGTAAGTTGTCGTGGTAGTTCTTAGAACTAAGCAATTAAAATCCCTACTGGCACATAGTTTGCACTAATTGTAAAATAATGTTTTCGTTTATGTTAATCCAATTATTTAATTTATATTTATTTCCCAGAATTTTGAATAATGCACAGCTTTTTTGCTTGTATACACTGCACGTGCCTAATTGTGACGCCAGTATGCATTGAGGCATTCTTCATCATGCTCCACCGCTTTATTTTCAGCATTCCTGAAGTGAGCCATCCATCCACCAGGGCGATCTTCCACGGTAGTGGGTTCTCTCGACTCTGCCTAGTACCACCAGTCTGTCTATTGCAGCCACGCTGTATGAAATTGTCTTGTAACATCACCATAATATTTCACTTTGCGTATTTGTATTATGAAGAAGACAGACATTGCTGAACATTGAATTATTTTAAATGGAAGCCGTTTGTTATGTGAGCTATTTGCATCACGTCTCTAGTGTTTCTTAGTCATAATCTTCTTATTTATTTATCTCCTAATATTCATTTTTGTGATAAAGCTGTATTTATCACCAGATTCCCTTTGGGTTCTATTCTCTGATTATTGTCTTATTCTTGGGGCCCAAATTCTTGTAATATAAAACTCAGTATGTCAGGGTAACAATTATAAGTTTATTACAACACGTTAATTATAGTAAAAATAAAATATAGACTTCAGAGATAGACTTGTTATTCAGAAGCTGTGATGGAAAAGAGCTCTTTCCCCAGAGTCGGCCCCTTATAAGGTTCATCCCCCGCCACTCATCTCCTCACTTTCATGACACACACACACACATACATTTACATAGTGACATTTCTCACATTTTGAACTAAATACTAAATTTGATTTTTATATATTGCTTCACTTTCCTTAAACGCAAGGCGTTAATCTGTTTTTTGATTCAATTTATTGATTTATACAATCAATGAACTGTTGTCAATTGCTTGCTGCTAGTCAATAATCATGGAGGCTGAGTTCTGTTATATATACAGGGTGGCACAAAGTAATTTTACAATTTATGAAGGAGAATATTATGGCTGAAGAACCTGAAGTAATTGATTTACAAGTGTATTGTCAAGATTCTGTCAATCGTTTTATTATCTGTCAAATAGATGAGACACGAGAAGATGAAACTACTTTAGAGTCTATCCTCAATCACAGATTCTAGATGATACCAGTATCATCCCTAATGGCGCGTGTAGACAATGTACATAGTTGGGCGTAAGACCAGTTAGTTTTTTATGATAATTTATAAAGTGCACTGAAATTTTCCGGAAGTGTGTATGGTCGTGAAACTAGTCTAATTAATATATATAGCATGGAATACAAACTAGCATCGCGGCCTCAGTCTCAGCTAATACCGCTAGGTAAATGTCAGGCTCCACCTCTCGGCTGATGATGGACGACTCGCGGTTAACAGAGTAGGTGTTGATGTAAACATTCATAGAATTTCCAATGAGGGGCGATCAGTGAGTCTCTGTCGCCATTCGCAAACACTTATTTTATTTAATTTCAGCGAATTCTCATCGCGCGCCACGTGTTGCTTTTCTCGCGTTCCGATGTATCTACATTTTTTATTAGTCATCGGACAGAATGGCTTAATTCGTCTCATCGTCACCATCTCGTGATATTGTTACACTTTCTCTGGTGAATGTGCTCTGGGAATGTTCTCAGATGGTCACCTTTGTTAGAGGCTGGGAATATTTTTGTAGAAATATACACATAACCAAATGTAATAATATATGTGTTGTATTGACATGGAGGGGAATTCACAATAATTTCACCGAATCACACCAGTTTCGAACGCCACTCGATGTGTGTTTTGATGTCGTTGACCCTGATACTCATGCGCTTTACATTGCATGAATTATTTTTAAGATGTGTTATTCTCTCTCCCTATCAACACACGCGGCGATAATATTTATATTCTCTATGCAGAAATAAATACAATAATGGTTTCATTACAGAAATTTCTACATATGCCTAACATACATATTTCTAACTGGCCCTTCATCAAAAATTGTAACACTCATGGGGATATGTGAATATGCGGTTGAATGTTACGAATCTGTAAATATATTGAATCAGAAGGTAGTTTTTGGTGCCCCCGTGTATTACGCCCAGAGCTCACGCATTCTTTTAAATATGATCGCGGAATGCGTGTGTATGTGTGTGTGTGTGGCCAAAGCAGGTTGAGCAAGATAAACTACTTACAGTTGACAAATGTTTATTGTTGCTTGAGCACAGTTATGGCTAGAAAATTAGAAGGCGAGAGGAGTGGCGCTCAGGAGCTGGCTTCCCTGGCGGCTGCCAGCGTTGTGTTATTAGCATATGTTGTTTGCGTCGATAGTGGGCATGTTTTTCGGCTGATGGGGGCCTAGTTTTACACCCAGGTATCTTCAAGGTGCGTTCCTTAACACTTCTTATATACTTTCATATAACTTTGTAGAACCATCTGTCTATTTAATTATAGCGACGACAGTCAAACTAAGAACGTCCCTGTATTATAGCGACACATTTCTTATGATTGTCATTTGTAATTGTTTTTTTTTTTAAGATGGCCGCTGCAGATGGCGGACACACGAGCGACGAGCACTCGGGAGACGAGAGCGACGACCCTCTCACCCCCCACCATGACTCCTACGTGCACGACACCAAGTACCTCAAGAGCTTCAGGTGAGTTCCTTTATCATTGTTACTGTCATATGAATACGTCTGAAACGTTCTGGAAGGAATTTATTTGTGATGGAACTCCCTAGCGCGAGAGTATTAAATGAAATAATTTAATATCATTAATTGACATGGCCGGTACGGTACTTTGCTACTTCTGATGTTTTATAAATAATAAGAACTCCGTACTGAAGAAAATACTTATTTTTTTATTAGTGTGTAAAATGCGTCCCAGGTCGCCGTGTAAATTATTCTGAACTGGATCTCCTTCCACATTAATTATATTAATACCACTACACTATAAACGATACAAATAATAATTAATACATTTTAATAATCAAAAATCTTTCTTTATTGCGCGCCACGATTTACCATTCTATCAAAAAATTTCTTCGCGGTCTGTTTAAAATGTCGTTACTTTATCGAGCTTGACAATTTTGTTGTTTGCAGCAGCTATCTTCATAAGTTATAGGAAAATAATTATTGCATATCTACTTTGGGCGTGTTGCTAAACTAGATAGAGGAGCCAGGAGACACTGAGAAGGAACAAGAATAGAGAAAAATCGATATCCGATAAGATGCATACACCAAGTCCGAGAAATTACCGGAGCCTCGCTACACCATAAGGTCCAGACTGGTATACGAGGGCTTACATTTTACTATTTTCAAACTAAACTAACATGGAGTTAGAATATTCGAATAGTTTCTGAAGTATGACATTTTGAATATTTCAAATAAATCGCATCATAAGTAAGAACATCTAAATTTGTAAGAAAACAAGCTAGTTTACCGTAAACTGTTTATTTATTGTAGTTACTAAAATACACATCTTAAGTAAGAATATGTAAATTTATAAAAAAAAAAGCTAATTTACCATAAACTGTTTATTTATTGTAGTTACTAAAATACACATCTTAAGTAAGAATATGTAAATTTATAAGAAAACAAGCTAGTTTACCATAAACTGTTTATTTATTGTAGTTACTAAAATACACATCTTAAAAATAACAACGCATTGAACGTTTCGTATTTTAAATTTCTTTTTAATTTTTTTTTTATGACGATCGCTGCAGTTGAAAATATCCGCTCAGTAGCGGTCGACGTTGGCTTAACTGTTGAGTGTTTTAAATAGTAGCTCTACTGTCTCGGTCCTTTTTTTGAAATTGTCCAAATATCTAAAATCTTTTTTTAAGATTATTTAAACAAACATTTGTAGTTTCCACGAGGGATTAAATGGTGTTTCTTAATTCAGTTTGTAATTCGGACTTCGATGAACTCTTGGAACAAGCAACAGGTATCTCTTCCATGTCCGAATCGTAATCCTGAGAATTGTTTAATATTCCATCCTTAGAAATTAGTACGAATAGTAGAAAAAAGCCGAATATATTGGAATATTCGAGATGGAATCTCTAATCTAGAGATTAGATTTTAGAAAGGAATTGAAGACAACAGAATACTCTATGGTCTAGAAATTAAGGTCTAGAAGGGCTTAAACGTATTTGCTTTGGTTTGTGCAGTCACTCGAATGCACCAAATACAAAGAACAATCATGAAATCAAAACGTTAAAAACAGTAATACAGTAAAATTCGCGAATTAGTAAAAGAGTAAGTAGACACTTCAATGATTTTCTAATGTTATTCTGTTAAAAAAACAGCATAAAAAGAATAGGCAATTGTATGACTTGAATAATTCACTAATTTAAAAATAGAAAACAGTAATGCGAATAGGTACAATCGCCGCATTATAGCTACTAACGCCACGGCTACAGCGATGGGTTGTCGTGGTAGTTTTTAGAACTAAGCCATTAAAGTTTCTACTGGCACACAGATGGCGCTAATTGTAATAAATCCGTAAATATATGTTCACGATCCATATTATAGATTATTTAATTTATATTTGTTTCCCAGAATTTTTAGTTATGCACAGCTTTTTTGCTTGTATGCACTGCACGCCCCTGCTTATTATTGAGTCTCTGTAGTGGTCAAGAATCTCGCATTAAGATTCAGTACCTAGTTTTCTTCCTCGATCTTGTGGATAACTTCTGCCATTTGATCTTCGCTGGTTGCATTCAGTATCATTGAGAGGGCGTGCCATAAAATATACATTCGAGATGCTTCACACGCGATGCTGCGATTTTTAACTTTCGTAAACCTGTCATTAAATTATCGTTTTATAATATGAGGAGAGAGGTATTTTGATTCAATTCAATAGAGATATCATCTCGTGACCACCTTTACCGTTTTCATTCTGCCAAATCATTACCGTCATACATTCTTTCTTCCTGCAAGTCAGTATTGATGTAAGATTGCCTCAATCAGATGAGACACGACTCGTAATTCACCTCTTCAAGTCTTAACCCTGGGACGCCATCACAACTGACTTCAAGAGTCTCTTCACCCGAATGCAACGCAACCAACTTTGTGACACTCTTCCAGGTCTTCATGTTCCCAGAATAATTTCCCTTACCAGATACATCTCTTTCGTCATCATCATGAACTATTTTCTTTCCAATGTTTGGATGACGAGCTCCTCAAATGTCTCCCACTTTTTTGTCTCCGTTATTATGTCCGTGCAGTTTGATGAATCTAAGTATTTAGTTTATTTTATTTTTTTATACATAAATAGTACATATGAAAATAAAGGTAATTACTTTACTAGACGTGGTCTATTCTAAAGCAATTACCTGTACAGTTTTTAAAAGTTGTAACTGTTAAGGTGCAATCGTTATAAAGTAAGGTAAGTAAGTATAATGTAAATCGAGTTATAAAAAGTTATGTAAAAAAGTACAATCAGAAGTTATAAAAATATTTTTGTCTGTTATATAGTTGGAGACAAAAATGTGTAGGTAATTAGGTTAGCACAAATGACAAATTATTTTCATTTTACTTTCTACCCACATCAAGCAACCACTTTGTTATTTTTGGTTTAAAATCGTTCATCACTTTAATGTCTAGTGGCAATTTGTTAAATATCTGCGGTGCACAAAACAAGAAAGTTCATTGACCGAATTTGGTATTCATTTCTGGCACTGAAAAGGTTAAAGTTAAAGCTTGCCGTGATTGGATTTGTTACATGATTGAGACATTCGTGTGTTATGGGTTTGTCCACGGGAAACGGAACATCCTCCCCTAGCAGTTGGGGACTGTCCAAGCCTCTGCTTCATACACGAAGATTGGAAAGACAAAGAGTGTGAACCGACATTATTTTGGTTATTTTAATATTCCCAATTAAATTTTGTACTATACACACGTTGGGTTATTTTCACTACTAATTTCGAAAGGTGTAGTCCTTCTCATCATCAGGTGATAAGTAAATACAATATTGTAGTCTATTCGGGAAATGGGGTCGAGCTTGAGAAGAGGGGGGAGGTTTCGGTCGTTAACAAGAATATGAACAGTAAAGGCGAAGTATTAGGGAATGTTATGCTGTTTATTAGTATTTTTTACGAGTTTAAATTCTTTTTTATTTCAACAGTTTTCAAATTGTTAATTTATTAATACTTTATAAGATACCGAGTGGAAAAGTTTTAGTCTATGACTGCCAAAAGAGTGGTTTGAAACTAGTAATGAAAATAACCCAACGTGTGTGTAGTACAAAGTTTTATTTTGAAAATTAAAATGCTTCACCATAAAGTAACCGCCATGTCAATCGATGATTATTTTAGATGGATATAAGTAAAACAATGTTATAACCCTATTTCATTCTTCACCTGTCGATGAGAGTTACTATTTCTGTCGAAACTAGATTAGTTCTAATAAACTCAAGTAGAGTTATAACATTGTTTTATTTATATCCATCCATTATTCTATCATTAATATAATGATTATTTTGATTGTTTGTTTGACGTCACTGTCTTTCCAAATTCTCATACGTTAGTTTACAACTGCTTTAGCCATATATTTGGATGTTTCTTAGAATTTCCTGCCTCGTTGAATACGTAGAGATCTGTAATATTTTCTCACACTGTTGATAATGCAGAATCTCGATCTTAGAGGAAGCTTTTTTACTTCCTCAATTAAATGTAACAATTATAAAACAAAATACTATTTGGCTTGGGCGGATGTGTGGCGCGCTCGAGGCAACATTAATATATTAATTTTTTTGTAGTAAGGGGGACGTCATCATTTTGCTTCGTGATGATTTTATTTCATATTTATAATTATTAATGTCCATACATAATGATTGTTGCCATTCTAAAGATTGATTTTTTTGTGTTAATTATTTTTAATACAAATTAAATGTATTGTGGCAGTAGATCGCGTGGACTGTATCGATTAAGTTTTAATGTTTAGTTGACACATCACACACAAATAATGGCAGACGGATCTGGCCTACCTTGATCTCGGTCCCGGGTTGGACGTCAATTTTCATCTCGAGATATCGCTGCACTTCCGGATGCTGTAGAACACCGCTTTTTCGTGGTCAAAAAATTTTTACGCACGGCGACACTTTCGATTCACAAAAAAAACCTATTGGACAGATTTTTGTCGAAATACAATCTGTTCCCGCGTCAGTGAAATCCCTAAGTAATAGTTTGGAAAGAACGGGAAATGTATATTAAGGTTTATTGAAATGACGGAATGCAAATGGAGTATTCGACTTCCGTCAGCATGTATCAATTAGAAAGACGGTGTCAACAAATATATATTTTCGATAAATTGACTTTATCTGTATATCTTTCGAATTGATATATTTAATTTGTATTAAAAATATCACAGAACTATGTTTTGTAAAAGAATAATAATGTGTTCTTCTTAAATATGTTAATTATAATTTAGCTCGAGACATTACACGCAGCTTCCGATTAGAAATATAATATTATTATACATTATATTGTTTTTATTAAGTAATTTTATCACATTTGACCCTAGGCGCGGCATATCTGTGTTACTAGTGCGACTGATAAATTTATATTAATGTCTTTTAAACTTGAGCTTGTAATTTAATAAGTGCCGTGGACAAGCATAAATACGCATTGCACCGCTCAATTTGATTCCTACACCTCCGTGATGATGTTCTGACACTGACCTTGACATTGGCCTTACTGTAACAGTTCAGAAACGGCAATCTTTTTATTTATTTACTGGCATGTGTTATATGTACTGAGATGTGATGATCAGGGATGTCGTGGAATACGGCAATAGAAGAAGAAAAAAATGTATTATAAACAGTATGAGCGAGAAAAACATAGAAAACAAGTGTGACATAAGAAGATACGATGGAATTTTATCTATCACCAGATTGTTTAAAAAAAGAAAAATTGCTTCATTTCAGAGAAAAGTATAAACAATATAGACGACAGTAAACTGTTATATATGTACATCGTAAAATACCTTTTAACATTTCCCTAGGTATACTAAAACTAAATAAACTTTTATTACATTTGTTTATTTTGTTTGGAAAACAAACTAAGGTAAGTTTGTTTATTTTGTTTGGAAAACAAACTAAGGTAACAAAATTAATTAAATCGCCGCGCGGGCCGCTCAGAGGCCACTGGGTGCATTCGCCTGATGTGCCCGGCATATTTTAGCTGCGGATGGCACAACTATGTCTTAGATTTTAGATTTATGAACCATCTAGTGATGAGTATTATTTGTTAACGAAAACGCATTTTTTTTTAGAAAAATACACCCGACCAAACTGTGATCACAATTAAAACCTACCCTCCTGAATATACCAACGTATATAGAATAAAAATATTTTCTCCATTTATTATCCCCTAGAGGTTTTTTTTCTTTTAAACGTGTGCAAATTTATTCATTTATTTCCATACGTGGGTAGCGTCTGTACACTCTAATCATATTATTATGATAATTTGGTTGGTATTGTCATTACGAGTTGGGAACAATGTACACACACGATTACTATAATAATATCTGTCCGGAACGCTCTGAACACAAAAAACTGCTAAAAACAAAATCTAAAAATAGATGTCAAATTTGTGTAATCTTATTGTTTATTACCGATTGTAAATAAAATAGGCGCGCGCTGTAATAATTTTATTAACCAACAATTTTAAATAATTTAAATTGCTCGCATGTCTGCACTCTGGTGGAGGAGCTCGGTACCGCTTTGACTTCAAGGCCGTACATCTCTAACGATTCACTTGTCATCTAAACTCTCATGTTGCGAAAATGAAGGAGATAATGATTTAATTACGATTGATAATCATATATCCAAATTTACGCAGAATACTTGTTAGGTTCGCTTGGTATTGGCTACTTCCCAACGCAAACAAATATACTCTATAAAAATGATAACACAATTCACCGTTCCTGTGACACACGTGGCACTTATATTTATGGTTTCGCCCGCCCTATCGGCGATTATTATTTGTTTGAAGATCGGTGGTTTGTGCAAGTCACTTACACCATGTTGGGTTGGATACTAGATTACGAGGTACGAAGCATTTGAAAAAATGATACAAAGTGCAACAATATTATTTCATATCGAGTCAAGAAACCAAATGCCAGAAGATTATAAAATTAAACAAATATCTGATATCTCATAGAGATAAAACTGTTTTTTTAAATTATATTTAATGGAAAATATATTAAAGTATAGGGTAATTACAGGGCTTACGACCTGTTTTCTACTGGCTTAAGTGATTATATATATGTAAAACGTTCACCAATTCTCACCCTTCAATCTCCACATTTATCAAATTTTTGAAAGTTGTATATATGTTAGTATGTGAAATCACTTCGAGTACCACTATACTATCGCGGTCGATGGACTAAATTTAATAATTCATTTCCCTGAAACAGCATATATGTCAAAATGAGAATCTAATTATTTTTTGAAATTATTTAAAGCAATATTATTTATCTGTAAAATGCTTTTTAACATATTACACTAGAATAGGCCTGAAAATTTTTATATATTTTCTTATTTTGACCAGTATATTATATTAGCAATATTAGAATATATCCAAGGACACACAATTACTGTATTTTTACCTGCAAAGGCAATGTTATTAAACAAATATCAGATATCTCATAGAGACAATGCTATTTTTTTTTAAATATATTTCATGGAAAATTTGTAGGTAAAAATCCAGCGATTGTGTGTTCTTGAACATATTCAAATATTGCTGATATTGCTGACGACGTACGCGGTTAATGTTGATTTTAAATTAATGACGTCATCCATCTTCATGATAATAGATGATAGAGGATCATCTGTGTTTGGACTAATCGATCGATTATATTGATATATCTCAGGTCATGAATCATATTAGATAATATCAAGTATCCCGGTTCGTGCGTCTGACCACTTTAAAGAATTGAGAGAGCTCGACGACCTGTCTGACGATTGTTCTTCTTCGCAGGAATTACACGCGAGAAGCGCTGCCCCGCATGGACAACTACAGGAACATCATGTCTCTGCACGCGGCCTACCGGCCCACGCTCGACGAGCTGCACAACGCCACGCTGTCTGGTTCCAAGGTTTGTCATCTACATTTATTAGTTTACTCTAATTGCAATTATTATCTTTCCTTAAGGCGCCCCACCCCATTCCTGCGCAATCATTTAAAATAGCGACGAAACTCGCGGCAGTGCATCGTCGGCTTTCACCTTCGGAGATTTTGGCGTGATGATATTATAGTTGTGGTCGTTTAATATAATTGACTCGTGATTTGTGTCGGAAGGTTTTACTGAAGCCCCTAACTATCTCCCAGTCTCGCGCGTATTAGTGCGTGTCGCAGTATAGGATGATTGTTGTAACTAGAGCGAGGTATTTAAATGAAAGAGTACTTACAAAGGTTGGCCTTTATTGATGGACGAATTATGCAGAAGCGATATACGGTAAAGAATAAAGCCTACGGAGAAGTGGTCGCTAGATCTTAGGCCAGTGTCCGGTCACGATGTATGGTGTCACAATGTCGGATAACTAACTTGTATTCTTTCCTCAGATAAATTTATCACGAAAACTGCTTTCAGTAAAGATGTTACTTTCATTTCTGCCTTGTGTTTTTATTTTTACCTTTATTTTAAAAAGGTTTATTACTATCGCTTCTACACCATACATCCAGTTACAATGACCGTCAATTATATATATATATATGTATATATAAATTTTAGGTCGAAACGTAATCAAATGGTTTTGATATTGCGTTAAGTACTTTATTCTATGGTACACCATAGACTGACAGTATAGATAAAAAATATGACGGATGTAATTTATGTTTTTTCTTACTCATAATAAAGGCAATGTACACTTCATTTCAAATTGAATATATAAAAGAGAAAACATTTAAATAATATTAACTTAGAGATATTAGAAACACGTTCGTTTTTGCCCTGCTCGCGTTTCGCAGACCTGGCCGTTAAAACAAGCACTCAAGCCGCCACATCCAGAAAGTCATAAATAATAGACGGGGAAGTGCAATATTATTTTGGATTTTTGCTACGCTTAATTAAACATCTAAATCAATACTAATATACGAGAGTAATATCAATAAGAAAATAATAAGTTAATAAATTTAAAAATTGCTTAATGTATTTGTAAACTGCTATTTTTTCGTGAAGCTTCTCCGGTTTCTAAAATTTTACTGTGGACTTCGCGAACAATTCCATTAGATTCTTCTTCAGCTAGGATAATCTCCGACTCCCAAATCCTCGTCTGTTCATTTGATACACGCGTCTGAGATGTATAACGCGTTTTTTATTATATTTTAATGGTTGTATTATAACATCTGTATTGTATTTTATTTTCGATGAATCTCTCCCTGATTTGAAGGGATATTAAATCAATCCTCTCACACTGGTTGCTGGACTTTTATTCCAGTCCTGCATCATCAGCGAAGCGAGCTCACTCCGCAGTATAATCTGTAGTCTGTTTGACGTGTCACGCTCTATTTTTGGATCCATCGTAACTCGGGTGTCTTTTGTGACTTCGGAAGTACAGTTTATCGCTTGAGCTAATCCGCTGTGTATTTCAATTGGCAATACATATTAGTCACTGCCGTTTGGACATTATCAAAATAAACTGTCATCTTGGCACCGGCATTGAAACCACACCGATTCGAGGGTGCCGGAATTCTCTCATCAGGCTGTCGATGACGATCTGACGATGCTGAAACCCTAGCTGTGGAGTCAGACAGTGAGGTAAAATTGGACTCTATAGAATTTATAAACGACTTGTTCACGATGATTCTCGTCACGAGACAATTATTATGCTCCCGCGAGATTCTTCGGAGATAAATCGAGTCTCAATACGCAGTTTCAAAGAAAGGAGCGAAAAATCAAAAAATCCTGCGATAGCGCCTAGTGGTCAGAAGTTAAAAGTCTGCTGGATCGCTCGCGCATCTTCCTCGACGATTAATTATTGTTTTTTATCGACGTGTGTTATTGTAGTCAATTTAAATATCTTGCGCGTGAACCCTTCATTTTAACAAAGCCTAAACGCAAGTGCACTTTTAATGTTAACTTGCAAACTGACTACTCGTTTATAAAACGAAGAATTACTCCATCGGACGTCAGATGTGAAAAGTGTCGTACAGAATTTAGCGTTACCCATGAAGTAGATAGTATTCAAAGTTGGTACATGTCCCGTTTTGAGGAAAAAAATAGTCACGTTATATATAAACCAAATCTAAGAGATTCGATCACCGCCTCGCTTGTTGTACATCAAATATCACTCCATGTTTACCATTGATGCGCCGTTAGTTCGTTGGGTGAATTTGAATATCTCCCGCAGCAGTAAATGGTGAATAGCAAGGCTTTGTAGAGTTTGTGAAATGATGGCTGCCCGTTAATTAAGCTGTAGAGCTAGGGATGATAATTAGGTATTTACTATTTTAGATGATATTTGTGCGCACGTGTCGAGTCTCCCTGTCAAATCGAGATCATTGAATACACTAGTCGGTCCTACCATTCTCAAGCGGTGATCTTGAGTTTATCACCACATCAAAATCTCTACACGCAGCGGCGTAACTACACCAATG
Source organism: Eubasilissa regina (assembly GCA_022840565.1). NCBI lineage: Eukaryota > Metazoa > Arthropoda > Insecta > Trichoptera > Phryganeidae > Eubasilissa > Eubasilissa regina. The sequence continues at coordinate 33,010,386 of JAINEB010000007.1, forward strand.
CGGTGCATTGGGGCCATAAGGTTTGCGCCCTACAAAACTCTTGGCATTGATACTTTTCTATACGGAATTTTTTAAATCCACTTGAGCAAAAAATGAAACTAATAATTTAAAAAATTATTTCTCATCAGTATTACGAAAACATTTAAAAACATAATTAATATACCTATACACATATTTGCTAATACATAGAGTTATGTTAGGTTAGGGAACATACCTTAGCCCCAAAAAAAAAATGTGCATACGAGTACAAATGACATTTATGCTTGAAAAAAAACTGAAAAAGTTTAATTATCTAGGTAGGTAATCAGATCGGGTACCTATTGCAAATATAATAAGTAATATTTTGTCGTTTTTATAGGGGCCCAATATACCTGTACAGAGTATCACAGACCTAGTCTACAATATTTTATGGGTGGATACCTGACTAAATTATGAGTCCAAAATGTTTAAAGAATATGTATAAATTCTGTACTGTTACTTAAAATTTTATTGTTTGAAATTTTTACAAAATCGTGTTAAGCTTGATTTCTACGTAGTTCGAAATAAATATTTTCGAAATCTTTCAATTATTAATCTATATCTTTGCTTCAGGCCGTAAATCTAATAAAAATAGTCTTAACCGCTCGAAATTCAATAACTTTTAAATGTTTGTATTAAATATGGAATCAATAAAATATTTCAATCGATCGAAATAATAACGTTTTTTTTTTTTCTCTGACATGGTTGAGATTAGGCACATATTCCTTGATCACTTTCGACTCGTAATTTAGTCAGGTATCCACCCATAAAGTATTGTGGACTTGATCTCTTACATCGTGTATATAAGGGACCCTTTTTTCCATTTTGCAAAGGGGCCTAATTTTTATAGTTACGCCACTGTTGTTTATTTCATCTAAATATCTGACATTTATCGTCGCTCATGGGGGATTAGGCTGTCTGTAACGATCTGATGATGCTGGCACATGTGATGCGAACTCAGTTTTACCGCATTCCACGTACTGTGCGAGTTATATTTGCATCTGTATCGTATTTACTGATGACAGATCGAGATTCGAGGTAAGACTCGTTTAGTTTTCAGTTTGCCCGAGATTGTCCGCTATTTTCTGGGTGCGGTCTTGTAATGTCGTCTACGTGGGTTCTCTGCTAATTCTACCTGTTGCTCGTGCAGTGCAGGTACGTGCTCTCCATATTAGTTCGTAACAGTCGACATGTTTTTCACATTATTTTATTGTTTAAGAGTTTATTTGTCATTTAACTTCCTATAGCCCTCTGATTCGACTGTTAAAGGGGGGAGGGATAAGGGCTGAGCCCTTTTGTCTCCGTGTACTCAGTGTACTGTTGCGCCCGCCGCTCGCTACGGAGGGACCTGGAGGTGGACTATTTTGGTCAAACCCTCGGATACACAGCAGCAGCACCGAGAGTTGGGTCGCAGATTGAGGATTATGGAAGATGGATTATTAGAAGATGGGACACTGCCATAATGGGGAGATGGACACACTCTTTCCTCATGGCTGTGAGAGAATAATGTGGTTTTCGGGATTTGACCACTACACGGCGCAGATTGGTCTCGGGCCATGGCGAGTTTCGGGCAAAACTCTTTGTTCTGGGATTCGCGGGCACCCACGGGGCGTCTGTGACCGTATGCGACAGACTCCAGAATGTGATATTATGAGGGACGCAAGGGAAGTTATGATTACGGGATTAGATCTGGCCGGTCATCGTTCGGTTAGAAACGACGACCTTATGAGGAATGAAACGAACTTTAGATACTTTCGAGAATTTTTGTTTATATGGGTGACCCGCTGGGAGATTTTGAGGTGTACAAGTGCTGCGATTAAGGGTGAGGGTCATCCCCCTTCCTGTAACTTAGCCTTATCCATGCCATGCCTGCGTCTTGCTGCGCAACTCTGAGACGTAGCACAGTCGCGTTTGTAGTATTAAAAAATGCCAACCTAGCGGCGAACGGGGAACTTTTGCTGAACGGTCCTGGGTAAATAGTGGATCCCATTCACTGTTATGTCCATGTTGTTAATGGTCTTCCCGGTATTCTCCCTTCGATCTCGATACTCGTTGTTTTCTGAATCTTTATTAATCTTCCTCACTTAGCCTCTATGGCCGCAGTCCGTCCGTGCCATCTTTAATGAGCTGACTTTTGTTATTCAGAAATTGGGACCATCCTAATAGAACTAAGAATTTGAAAACGGAAAACAAACTAGTCGGTTAAAACGCAGACTTGAACAAGAAGGATGTCAGATTCACGACTAAAAAGCGTAAAGAGCAATGGGCTGGTCATATTTTAAGATGCAAAGGTAACCGATGAACAAAAAAATATTCATTATTGGTGTGGCATCTCAAGATTCCATAGACTCGAATATTATTCCGCACACATTCGGTAATAATGGAGCATATACATTACCAACACGGTATTGCCTCGAAACAAATATAAACAGACACGCCCTACTTTCGACACGGTATTGGAAGGCAGTACTTAACATAACAACGACACACCCTACTTTCGACACGGTATTGCAAACCAATACTTAATCACTCACACGTCGAATCATCGACATCAGCCCTGATGATGGACTCCTCTGCTGGTAATAGAAAAGTACAGATTCGAATCCAAGTGGCGATTATACTTTTTGGATAGATAGATTTTTCTATTCATCATCATTTAAATGATTCTTTTAATTTGTTATTAATTCTATTCTATTTTTACTGGAATTTTCATTTTCCGACATTAAATATTTTCAGGTTTTTACAGTCAGATTCGCATCCACCGGTGTCTGTAATTCTCTCTCTCAGTTGATGACTCTGACCGATGACTTATGACTCTACTCTGCTTCCACAGCGCCGATCGCTTTTCTCCAATCTTCGCGATCTTAGGCGTTGTTTAGTGCAACGTATAGTTAAGCTCCTGTCTTTTCAAGGACTTTGTTTGGGACATTATATATTTATTTGATGTATAAATATTAATTATTGAATGAAAATAATGCACTATACCTTTTCCCCCCTTTCCTTCCCCTCCCGGCCACACCGCCTTTGCGACTTTGAGCCAGTGCTGTTATACAGTACGTGCAGTTTTTACAATATTATACTAATTGGAGACTTCGCGTCTATACTGTGTCGGAACCTTTAACGAAATAGTGAGTTTAAAAAATATACAGTCCTCATTTTGGAGATGTTTGCAGAATTCGAATTACGGTGAGTGCCAAACTCCTTCCTGTCCCGAAATTCTTCCGGCATCTATGTTTTGTACGCAACAGACCCGGTTTGTCTACCTTATTGTAGTTCGATCTCTCATATTTTTTATCACGTTGCTCGTGATTACCAATCTCTCAAAAAATGAAGGGATTCTTTTCTTTGGTGGATTAGAGTTCCTGAAGAATGAAAACATGCGACGCCATCACCACATCTCAAAGGCGTCGAGCATGTTCCTTTCTTTGAACACCGGGACTTTAACCGATCGCATTTTTACGTTTCGTGAAATGGGTCAGAACTTAGACGTGGCAGTAAATATTAAAAAATGAAACAAATCAACGTATGTAAATTTGTCATGTTTCCTTTTATCGTTGTCCGATGAGACCGCCGAAGGTGCACCCGTCAGGTGTGCCAGGCGGCGGTCGCAGATCACAATAAAACATTCACCCTGAAATGTCGCACTGCAATGTCACGTACACTAGATGATCGATCATGACCCAAAAACCAACTTTTTAATGTGTGTTTATTTACCCGGTGCCACTACCAGCAAGACGTTCCACAATCCAGGGTTCGTGATTTTCATCCGTGCGGAACTATTATTTCATCTGTTTACTTGAAATACCTTTGAATTTATTAGAGCGATTCGTTTGTTTTTATAAATATTTGCAAATTTTGTAAATACACAGTACGAAAATGTTTTACATAATTCGGTTATTGCCAATAAACAAAACACTTTCGTGTCATCCGGTCAATTTTCTGTATTTTTGGCATGTATAACATGTTCTTGTATTAAACTAATATCATAGAGAGAAAGCCATTTTTTATTATATTTAATGGAAAATATAAGGAAGTATGGGGGTAATTACAGAGCTTACGATCATTTATTTATTTTCCATTAGATATAATAAAAAAATAGCTTTGTCTGTATGAGATATCTGATATTTGTTTATTAACAGTGCCTTTGTAGGTAAAAATATAGTAATTGTGTGTTCTTGGACACATTTATATATTGCTAATATAATATACTGGTCAAAATAAGAAAATATATAAAATATTGATTTTTCAGACGTATTCTAGTATAATATGTTGTAAAAACATTTTACAGATAAAGTATATTACTTAAAAATATATATTTTTAAATCAGATTCTCACAGTAATGACATATAAGATAGATGGTGTGTGTGTTCTTGGACATATATTTTTTGCCTAAAAACAAACATGTATGTATTATTCAATTATTTTTCTATGATGTATTGTGTATATGACGATATACTGAATATGCTAAATATGCTGTAAAAATTAACGGATGGGTTTAAAAAAAAATTGTTTATTTCCTAATAAGTACAGTCCCTGGGAATTTATTTCTTAAAAATTATGTTTTCTAAAATTCGCCAGCACTCTTCTAAACGGGAGGCAAAATTTCTGAAAACTGCTCGGCACGTATTCTCCGTGATGGCTGCCATTTTCTTTTAGTCGGTCCGGAGTGGGAGGAGTGTTACTGTATACTTTTGATTTTATGTAGCCCCATAGGAGAAAGTCCATCGGTGTCAAGTCGGGGCTACGTAGAGGCCAGTTTATGTCACCTCGTCGGTATATCAATTTTTCAGGAAAAAAATTCACGAACAACTGGTGAGGACATGTTAGACGTATGAGATGCTGATGTCCTGTTGAAACCAAATGTTTAGCCCCAACAAAATTTTGCAGTGCTGGTGTAAGAGTTATTAATCATCTCCACGTGTCGCTTCGAATTTACGATTACCGGTCTTCAAAAAAGTACAGGCCGATTAGTCCTCGCGCTGACATCGCAGCCCAAACAATAACTTTTGAATGAAGAGGCCGCTCATGTTTTCGTTTTGGATTCGTTGAACTTCGATATCGACAGTTTTCCTTGTTTACCAATCATCTCGCGCTCATTATCAGTTGACTTCGATTCTTGCACCAACTATCTTGTAGGGGTGAAGATGCTTATCTTTACGCGCCATGCGATGTAAGGAACTTCTAGCAATATTAAGACACTCGCCCTTTTACGAATGGAGAGATCGGGAGTCTCGCGAGCTGACTGGCGCACACCCTCCACATTTTCTTCGTTCCTCGATGTCCGAGGTTTGATCATTGCCGATCCAGTCTCTTCGAACTTCAGTGCCCACGTTTTGATAAGTTGAATACTCGGTGCTTCATTTATGTGACGCGATCATTAAAGATTGCAAAATTTTTGTCGTGCAATAACGGCAGAATTATTGTTTTTTATAAAATTCACACACGCTCCGCTCCAGAGAAATACTCCATATCGACTGAATTCTCAAGGACGCGGCTAGCGATCGGCATACCCTCCGCCCATCTCCCACTCGTTGCGTCGGTGCAGCGAATGAACCAAAATGAAGAATACTTTTGGAACACACTGTAATAATAAATTAGTTCATTTCATTATAAAATACTTTGTTAGGAATTTATTTAGACTATGTTTCGGAAGTTTTTTTTTCGATAATAAATAGTTAAGATGTACACACGGTTAGATTAGGTCTGGTTAGGATAGTTCACATTTTCATAGACTGAAAGAATATAATATAATAATAATTTATTTGATTCACCGTACAGTGTGCATATTTCAGCAAAGTTAGACATTTTATATTTGGGTACCGCGTCTGCTGCACTAGTAGCATACTGTATTATAGCAGACAGTGTTTTTCCGGTATAGTAGTAAACAGAGTGCAATTTTCAATGTACAAAAATATATATATATATAAAGAGTTAAAGAAGATGTCATTAGATTAGATAAATACACTGTAAAACTTAAAGTAAATGCATTGTTCAATGTATAAGATATAATATTTATGTAAAGAGTAAATAAAGATGCAATTATGTTCAAGGTTCAATGTTCAAGGTATAAAAGAAAAAAATAATATATATACACATAAAGAGTAGAACAAGATACAATTAGATAGCATGTAAAAAAAATACATAAAGAGTAAAACAAGATGTAATTAGATAATTCAATATACTGTTGTAGCAAATCTTTGTACCTTTAAAAGTTCTTGGGTGTAATTTCTCCCCATTTCGTAGAGACAGAACTGCACTTTTCAATGCAAGACTATGGTTGCAATTTTTCACGTTTGCATTTATACTGTTGTATATTTTCGGTGCTGGAAAAAAATTGAATCTTCGTAAATAGACAAACGACAATAAGAATTAAACATGCACAGCCGGTGTTGGTACCTAACTTAACCTACTCAACATCCCCGCTTTCCTCAAAACGAATAAAATTGTTCGTAGTCGTATTTAATAGGCCATAAATAACATATTCATGACATAGCCTCGTTTGAATAAAAAAAGTTGCAAAATCGCGTTGAAACTTTTTATATGTAAGCGAATGTTTAGAAAATCTCAAAAATACAAGTCGCAGTGTTTCCGAACAAGGCCGCGTTCCTCGAACCGCTCGTGCATCACGTCCATCGTCTCCTCATCTGCCGTCGCACCGGCGCGATTGCAAAACGGGTGTAAAAAACTGATAAATCAAACGGCCTGTACCACCAAACAAACTGAAACATGTCGAGAGGCATCCGCGTGTAGTTAGTTTAAACTGGTCGGACCAGTCGGCGCTCGGAGCCGAGGAGGGCGGCGGGAAAGGGCGCCCGTCCAAGGTCTCCGCGCGCAGGCTCCACTGCGTTCGGGTTGGGAACGGTCTCTCTCACTCTGCATTCCATCTGCACCGTGTGTTACGTCTTACATAGCAGCCGGCCACAGAAAAATAACAATTATAACTATATGCGTATCAAATTTTGTATGACTTTTAATGTTTTAACTGCCAACTCCACCTGTCGTCCGTAGATGGCAAAATGATTTAAAAATATGACTTTGATCCCTGTAAGTTTACAACATCTAAAAGAGCGTGTTAACACGCGTTTAGCTTGTAACATACAAAGTTTAGCGTGTTAACGCGCTCACGACATTTAAAAGGTTAAGAAAGATTTAGGGAGAGATTTTGGTGTTTTTACATATTAGACCATACCTGCAACAACACTATGTTGGGATGGATGGATATAAATAAAACAATGTTATAACTCTACTCGAGTTTATTTGCACTACTCGAGATTCGAGTTTAATACGTCACCTGTTGATGAGAGTTACCGTTTCTCTCAAAACTCGAGTAGTGCTAATAAACTCAAGTAAAGTTATAACATCGTTTTATTTATATTCATCAATTATGATGAAACTCTACAAAGTTAACGCCGATTCTATCAATAATATATCTGTTTACCGGTTTTGGGCAGATCTAAGTTACGAATGCCTCAACATTGTATATCTTCCCGGGCATCCAATGGTATATTAAAGAATCAAATAAAATAAACGATAATACTAGTAAACACGATTTCTAAGTGAGCTTCCCTGCAACAACACCGCAGTCAACACATTTATAGGGGGGTCTCATGTTACGAAGTTTTTTTCTAATTTTAAAATTGAGTTTTTGCGATCAACAAAATTTTCAGAAGGCGTTCATAGTTATTATTTTTTGTTTGTTTTGTTTTTGCTAAAATTGTGGTCTGGCTGCTTTCTACATAACGTTCAATTGCTAATACAGTAGAAAACGTATAACACGGAAAGTGAGTTAATTTGAAAAAAATAGTCTAGCTCCACAGACCACCAAATGTATAGACTAAGGCAAATTTCTTGTCCCAATATTTTCATTTTGGTGTCACCCACATTATCACTTTAAAAATTAACATGATTGGATTGAAACGAAAATTTAAACGCTGATCATATAATATGCATTAATGTAAACAATACGTCTTGTTTACACAAAGATTTAATTTTCGAAGAGTGAATACTTTTACTGTTGCCTATTGGATTTATGTTTCTACCGAGAATGTGTGTAGAATGCGCCTCGTCCCGCAACTAATGTAAATTTTATTTCATATCTATTCAATTACTGGTTTGTGTCTGGCCCCTTTACAAAATGCTATGTTTTCGAAATTATATTATATATTTTTATTTTATTTTTAAATTTTTTATTCATATTTGAATTCTCTTTTTATTCCAAATAACACCACAACAGCACGAAAAAAAAACTGGCTACTTTAACACAGACTTTAGTCTAGCAAAGTTGCCAGGACAACGCTGTATATCAGAGGTGAAGTCTACTCCATCCCACACAATAAACTATGTATTATGTATCCACCTCTGTTAGTACAAAAATATGGATGTCAAAATATATATAAATAAATAAATATGTGATTTCATACATTTTTTTAACATGAAATTTCGCATCTTGGAAGGAAAAAATAATGTACCACCAAATTGCTTACTGTTTATGATTCTGTGACTCAACTATCTGTTGACTAGTCTGATAATGTTACTTTCCGCACACCACATTTACCATGTTAAACATATCCCGTATTACCTGTGGGCCGTTTATGACATCTGTCATTTCTTTTAACAAGAAATTCGCTTAACACGATAAATCGTATTAATGCATGCTTGTCCTAGTTATGTATGTGTTATTATTTTTATGTCTTTTTTTCTTTCTCTTATATTATACCGTACTTTAATTTATTGTATTAAAAGTTGGACCCGCGTTAAAAGAATAGTGAACGCCAAATGGCAATTATAATTAACAGAAATTTACTTTTTCAATATTAGCCTTACTACACTTCAAGATTTATTTTTATGAACCACCATAATGTCAATATTAATCAATCGTTCTACCTACAAACACATCTTGCTCTCCTTTTACCACAACGATAGTTTCAACCTCCCTACCCTTTCTCCCACCTTTTTTTTTGTTCTTTTTATCTTTTTAACCTTTTAACTGCCAACTCTATTTGAAATGGAAGATACCGCATAGGGTAAGACTAGGCTTTAAGGGTCTTGACTTATCTATCAAAAGTTGGGACCTGTCCACAGATGGCAAAATGATTTAAAAATATGACGTTGATCCCGGCAAATTTGCAAGGTTCGAAAGTGCGTGTTGACACGCTTACAGCTCGGTGTGTTAACGCGCTCATGGCATTTAAAATGTTAAACTGCTATATTGTGTGCCTGAACAAAGCCATTAATTAATTAATTTTAAAATAATCTGGATGCTTTGCTGAGAGCGACCGATGTGCGAGCACCGAATCCTAAAACAGAGAGGTGGTTCGTTCACCGATTGAAGAAGAATGAGAAATTTTATATTTTCTTCGCCCGTGCTGACCGAAGACGTCCAATCGCAGGAGGCTGTGATTTCTTCCCCTCGTACGGGCGCCCTTATATTTTAATCTCGGCGAAACTGGTTTTGCAAGGTCGGCCGCCCCTGTGGCTCTCGTCCGATGGTAATAATAATACTCGAACGGCAGGCGACAGGAGGTACCTGCAGTGTTACAGAGTTATCCGACGAATATTCAACTTGTCGCTCGCAATGGTCAGAATCTAAATTATTATTTTTTAATTAATTTTAATTGTTGATTTCATGTGTATGAGAATGAAAATGACAATTTTATGTACCCTGTAAGTGACAATGTACCTACAACTAGGTTTCTGTTAGTGCATTCTGTATTGCCTTCACTGAAATTGTGCAAACGCTGTTCTTAAGTATCAATTTTAAATTATATATGTGTATATCTATTTAATTATTCTTCCGTATTACTTAAAAAGATTCTTGAAAAAACTGAGATCATGTTTATAATAAATATTTACTGAACAAACGTAAACATTGCTAACATATATTTGACAGACAATTGACTACGCGACTATACTTGCCAGTCAGAAAAACTCATAAGATTTCGATAATATATGTTTTTTCTCACTCATAATAAAGAAAATGAACACTTATTTTTAAATTGAATATGTATTTACGTACTGTTATTGAATATATAAGATAGAAACATTTAAGTAATCTTAATCTAGAGATATTAAAAACACGTTTGACATATTCGCTACTTTGGTATTTTTTCTTTCTGGCAATGGATACTATCGTATCCAAATACAGGTTCAATAGCGACGATTACTCAATATTATTTGTCGGGTAGAGTAGTTAAGTATATTTTTACAGCACAGATTTCACTACGGGCAATTGTAGTAAAAACAAATCACATTACATGTCTCAGTTATATGTATAATACCACTCCTGTATAGATTGTTTTTCTGTCATTAATTGACATGTGTGTAATTTGTGCTGCACACGCGTTGGGTTAGACTGTCACTACTATAGTTTCGAGAGGTGCAGTCCCACACATCATCGGGTGATGAACTAAATATAGTCTGGTAATTTATTCGGGCAGTGACGGGGCTCGGGAAAAGGATGGAGGGAATATGAACAGTAAATGAGAATTGTTTTCTCCGAATTTAAATTCTTATGCATTTCTAAATTGTTAATTATATTAATCTTATCATCTTACGCTCTGTCATTAATATTATTATTTTTTTTAATTTATTAAAGCTAAAACGAATTAATACATTATTGATGTTCACAGTCGTACCCCGCTATTATTCCAATAATCACCGACCAGACCATCACCGCAAAGCAAAAATCAAAATAAAGCGAAGCGAGACTCTTTTTTTTATAATTTTACAGATGGTAAAAAGGGGAGGATATTCATGGGGTCTTTTTTCCGGTTTGCGTTAGGGTCCATTTTTTTTTAGTTACGCCACTGCCCTGAGTAAACTTATTCTATGTTTAAAAAAAAAACCACACCTTTTAGAGACTTGCCAAGAAGGTCGGACAAATATTAGAACGTACGGTGTTTTATGTTCGTACATTGCCAACTATATGAAAAAAGCGCCGTAAAATGTCACGACTGCATAACCTCGTACGTAATACTGTCACGGCGTTCACGACCAAGTTATCGGGAAACTTCAACGACTTAAAAGTCTTATATAAATATAACAATTTTATTAAGAATGGTCAGTTGCTATGTGTTCTCGATGTTATTTTATGGAATGAAACCTAAAAAATTGGCGACAGCGGCCATTGGATCAATATTTCAATGCGGAAGTGTATTGCTTTTCTGTTAGTGTGTTCTGTATCGTTCACCCTGGAATTGTGCAAACGGTGTTCTTACGTATTAACTTAAAAATATTTATACCCACTTAAAGACATTCTTGAAAACTACGAACAAAACATTCATATGTCACATTTGACAGTGCTACCATAGATAAGGATTTCTGGCGAATGACAGTACATCCAAAACGTCCAGAAAGTCATTGAAATACATGAGGAAACGCATATATAATAAGGATTGTAAACCCGTCAATAACCGTAAAAGAATCATATTTTTAATTATCACAGTTTTGTTGGTAGGCACCTCACCTACCTTCCGGGTGAAGAATTAGCGATGGTAATTTTTTTGTAGAAAATAAGACACTGAAACAATTTGCTATTTATGTCACTAACTCTCTAATCTGTCGGGGTTATTTCAACAATTCTAGATAAACTGGCAAATAACTATCTTCTGGATGCATTTATGATTGTACCATAATTCATGTTTTATCATTCTGGATAATTAAGTTACATTATCAAGAATGTTTATGTAAATGCCTTCAAGCGCTGGTTCCCAGATTTCCGATTAACAATAAGCACACACCACATGATATATGAACTGCACTAACCTCTTTCATTTTACTGTCTTCCTGGTCTGATGTTGTTGGTCTTTTAGCTGGGTTGTCTTCTTTATGGTTTATTTGGACCGCTGGACTGGTCGAAGCGCGGGTTATAATAATAATGACGCTTGTCGATTAACGGTCTTCTCCTTAGCTTCAGAAAAAAGGTGGTAACACTTTTTGCTAGAAACGTCGGCTGTCAATTATCCGATTTATCCTGGAGTGATAATGGCAGTGTAGAATATTCCGGCGATTTTCAAGATCACGGGTGCTCTCCTGTAATGTGCACATGTTCATATTGGACGATTTTTTATTTGTATTTATGAAACGATAGTATGAAACCTCATTTTCTTTTACATAGTCTCCATTACGGTTTAACTCGGGTACACATTACAGCTTTGCAGATAATTTCCCTTCTGTATACATTTCTGTCGTAAATTCTTGAACACTCCTTATCGTAAGTAACGAATTGTTGCCATTTCAAACAGTCGCCTTACAGTGCAACTCATGTGTGTGTTGGTTCGTCTGTAGTAGATTAATTACAATCTTCAGTACTACGTCTTCAATTTATTAATAAGTGCGTTCTATTAATAGGTATTTCAATCGATCTATTCCGGTAATAATAAATATGGATTTTACATCTGTACATTTACTATTTCTTCTTCTTCATGGTGTTCTCAATTCTGAGCGTCGTGATCATCTGACATGTCTGGGACTTGGTGCACAATACGTGTCTGTGGGGGTCAATCGCTTACACAATTGCACGCACCCTGCATGTATCTGGGTGCAAAATGGGGCTCTCATTAACCTCAAAAACACATTTGGTACCAACCCCCAGCAGACAACAATACAACGCGCCACAGCCCAGAGAGCCGGCTCTAGCGCGTTACTTTTCTCATTTGTTTTTGAGAACCTTCCTTCAGTACCGTCTCGCAATTCATATACGCAGTAGACGACACCTAAAGTGCATCCTGATAGTGCAGATTGTTTCATGTTTGAAGTCCACACTTTATGGTTTTCGTTGGACTATTATATTTCTCGAGATTGAATGGTTCTTCCAAATTTGGACAGAAGGTTTGACCAATCCCTCCTGTTCCGAATTTGTAAACATATTTTTGGCGCGTCTTTTCGAATCAGCCGCGACCGATATTATTGACATATTCCGCATCCAAATTCCCATCCTTACAATTCCTCATGCCCGTATTTCATTGTGAAATGTGACCTTGACGCCAGCAGACGTCAACTTGACCGATACTGTGTTCAATCTCGACATCATGATAACATTCGCGGTGTGGACCTTTCAGCGCCAGTGCACCAGCACTCTATTGTCTGTGATCCTGCGATTTGTGTGCACAGTGATATTGTTTGTTTGTGCCGTGGGTGAACTTGTGACATCGCCGTCTTCAATTGGGAGCGGAGATCGGCTCATCCGCATGCCATTTATTGTGTGATCTCGGTGGCGACTGTGAGGATTATGGAGGCGTCATATACAAGGTAAGGTGAGCAATCCTTCCGAATCCCGATATCTCCTCACCGACTTCATCCTGCACCACGTTTCCCTACTTCTCTCTATACCGACCGAAATTTTCGTATTGCATTCCGCGAAACGTGTGACCCGAAGATTGCAAAAATTCACTTCCATTTCTTGTGACGAGAGATCTCTTATGGCCAATTTCGACATACCAGAATTAGACCCGTATTCTCTAAGCAAACTGCTAAATTTTAGAACCCGTTAATTTATTTTGCTCTATTGTTGTCATTTTCGTATTCCGTAAGTGACGTTTCTATTAAAAATATATCGGCTTGTTGTGTTGTCTCGGACATCGCAAATGATTTGATGATTTGTATTTCCTTTTACCTTGCAAGATAAAATATTTACGTCCCTTTAAATCTGATTACATAATAATATTCTGAGACTTTCAAGTGACGACACAGTCTAAAGATCTATTGTTCACTAGTATGTAGTTTAGTTGAAATGAAATAACATAAATAATGAAATACTCCCATTCTTAAGAAGTAAACAAAAATATCCGCTTTTTTCCCGAGTGCATGTGCTTCCAATGTTTGCTCAGTTGTTTTAAACCGCCTCAATTGTTTCATTCGATCGGAAAATTTGTACTCGAAGAACGTTTTCAAATAATTTGTGTTATTTAATTGATCATTGATTTATTCTTGAATTAGGTATTATTTTTGTCAACAATGTTGGCCAACTGAGAATTCTTCCTCTTCAAATAATAGAATGACAGTTGTATTTTTTTTAACATACAATATGTTTTTTTCATTTCGTAATATTTTTACTTCCACTTTTACCATGTGTTTTATTTTTAAAATATATTTCTCGTCATCCAGACTGTACGTGTTCAGTAGAATATCCCATCAGTTACTCCATGTTCGATATTTATGATAGATGTGTGGATGCTCCATGCCCCTTCCCCCCGTATAGCCTATACGTCAGACCACGACTTTTCTGTATGTTGTTCAGGAGATCTGTGAAAATCTAGGTAAGTCTTGCTTATCGGTTGGTCGTTAAGCCCTTACTGTTATGTCCCTATACCAAACTCTTACCATACCTACATATATATATGTTTATATATGTAGCGGCGTACAATCAAATCCTGAGAGGGATGTATATTTTATTTTTGTTTTAGGATTTAATGTATATTATATTTACACATTCTAAGCATCAACATTTAAAGCAATATATATATTTTTTTAATTACCCCTGGTGAACTTTGTAACATAGAGTAATAAGTATATTTAACTAAAATTATGAATAGTTTTTTCAATAATAAATATTATACATATTTTTATTTGTATCTACTTTGCTCAATGTATGAAATACGCAAAAAAAAAAATCACGCCCATTTCACGCACCATTTGCATAATTCTCGAATAAAGCAACGGGCTTGCACTTTTCATCATTATTAGACAAAAAAAAATTACTTATTTCACATAATAAGTAATTTCTAGGATTCGGTGTAACACGTATTGCATTAAAAATTATTATGAATATTAGCAAAGGCTCTTTGATTAAATTCTGTTCTCTTCGTGAGAACACGGTTCAAGATGCCTTCGGCATCGATCCTCTTCCAGTGTTGATGTTCATCTGAACTACTCCCGTACACTCGAACATCTTAACGTGCTTAATAAATATAATAAAACTGCTTTTAAAAATATAATATATCTGTTAAGTGCTTTGTGTAATTTTTGCGTCATCATACGAAGTGCCTGCATTATCGTAAGTAAATATTTATATTAATGTTTTGCTTCAGCGATAGTACACTACAATAAAATACTTCTTTTTTTTTAAGGTCAGATACAATTTAAGCAGTCATATATTATTATTTATTTATTTTTTTATAATTTTTGAAGTTTTGATGAATTTCTCGTATTGAACCAGAAAAAAATTAGTCTCACTCCTAACCAGTTTCTTACTATGAACTGGCCCATCTGTTACGGCTTCGCTTTTCTTACCGAAATCGCTAACGTTAATTCAGTGGAGTACGTAGCGGACGCGAGCGCATACCTCGCTCAGGTCGGTTTGGCCTGTTCTATTTGATTTTTTTAATTATTTTATTTCTTCCTCTAATTGTGATTAATAGCACACCAAATCTAATTTCAACACAAGTGCCAAATCTAATATCAGAACAAATGCCAAATCTAATTTCAGAACAAACGCCAAATCTAATTTCAGAACAAATGCCAAATCTAATTTCAGAACAAATGTCAAATATAATTATCATCACAAATACCGAATCTAAATTCGGCAGAAAATACTTTACAACCTACTAGAGTATTTCGAAAATGAGAAATGAAAATATTAATATGTACTCTCATTTCAGATACTTTCTATCCCGACAAAATAAACTTGGCTCGCACATAGACCATGTGCACAGTGTTGCAAATGTCAACGTTCTCAGGTTCGGTGTTTTTTTTTTAGTCGTCTATACAAAATTGTGTTCCATATTAATATCCGTTCTCTCTCTCTCTCTCTCTCTCTCTCTCTCTCTCTCTCTCTCTCTCTCTCTCTCTCTCTCTCTCTCTCTCTCTCTCTCTCTCTCTCTCTCTCTCTCTCTCTCTCTCTCTCTCTCTCTCTCTCTCTCTCTCTCTCTCTCTGTCTGTCTGTCTTGACCTGAAGTCCGATTGATCGTATTTTTTTCGCTCTAATATCTGAAAATAAATTTCTATTTATGATTTTGGTCGAAACAGGTTTGCCCGGCGTCTCACTTCTTTACATCCTTTGGACATCGACATTGTAATACCGTTTGTTGCGGCGTTACCTGTTGAATTGATCAAATAACCGTTTTATATACATCAACATGTGCCGATTGCTTTAGCGGGAAAATTCCCATTTGCAAACGCTGATAAGATTTTTATTTTCTAAGTGGATATAATGTTAGGTTGGTCAGTGACTGCTTTCTGCTAATATACATTTGGTAACTATATTTTTATAACTTGATTTTACATTGTACTTACTCACCTTACTTTATAACGGTTGCGCATTAACAATTACAACTTTTAAAAACTCTACTGGTAATTAATTGCTTTAGAACAGACCACGTCTAGTAGAGTAATAATTACCTTTATTTTCATATGTACTATTTATGCTACAAAGAAAAAAAAACTGCGACTAGGTTTGCGCGCCGATTATTTTTGACCACGATTCGACCATTATTAAACCTGCTACTTACTGGGTTCAATAGAGGTAACAATTTTTTAAATAAATTTAATTAAGTAATATCATTTAATGTTAAGAATCTATAAATAATGTAATTCTGCGCATTAATTTCTAATACAAAAAAGTCAGCGTACATACTTATATGACAATTTGACTTGACAAAGCGAGACGGCAGAGTGCTCGCTTAGAGAATCGATAAAAATGTTTCTATATTTTGTAACACTATTTCTAACGCAGTTTCCGCTGAATAACCATATTCTACGTTAAAATTAAATAAATCAAAAGTTACAAATAATTTATTTAATTGAAAATCAATTCTACATTGACAGTTCACTAAATATCCCAACGATCTAACATAACCTCAATATCGTCCGTTCCAAAATACACAAACTTTTACTTTCATTCATTTCCCCGCGTCGGTGAAAATTCGCGGTGTTGCCGCGCTCAATAGCCGACATTACGCTTTATTTATTTTTGTGTCGCGACGCTCCGCTCTAGCGACACCGGCGAGCGTCGCCATGTCGGCCGGCCATTTTCTCCCTTCCGAAAGGGAAGCGGCCGAACATCTCCTCCCGGAGGGCCGACACGTGCCGCCGTGTATTTTTAAATTGCACGCGCGTCTTCCTTTTGTTTCGGCGGACCGGCAGTTATCCAACGCGTGCATCTCTCGAGCGGGTCCCGCCATGTGGGATTCGAATTTATGGCGGCGGCCATTTCTCGTTTGTTGCGGGTTGATTGCGCCCGCTGAAATAATCATTGTCAAGGTGAATGGTCGGCGCCGAATTTTATTACGAACTCGCCCTGTAATTATGCGTTTTGCACATGTACAGAGTGTTTCAAAAATATTGTAACACGTAAGACAATGACGTTCATATTATTATGTATATTTAAACTAGCAGAAAGCAATCGGTTATGGCCGGTTAGTGTTGTTAGGCCCTGCGGGCGTATATGTTGTGCGCCCGTACGGTGTCATTGGAATTGATGTAACACTAAAGAGAGCAATCCATGTTATATCCTTCATATTGTGAATTAAACAATTATTGTACAGTCAACCCTTGACTGTTGAGCTGTCTTGACAATATAAATATTAATAAACGAGTTGCTTAATCAACAAGAAACACACATACTTAGATAAACTGTGATTGGTGTTCGATTATTAATTGGTAACTGATTTAAAGATTATAAGTTTAGTTTCTAGTATACCGATGATTGTTACAATCGAACCTCAATCACACGTCGTGGTGGTTGTCAAGGGGAAAGGAGACGGTGCCTATATTTTACGCAGGATTCTAAAGCGTAATCATGCAAAATTTAGCTTAGATCGATCAAAAAAAATGTAGGATCGTATATATTGTTACGATGCTTCTAGCTCCCGCGGATAGAACGCACATTGACATGACGATGTGGTTTCGGCTGGAAATGGAAGTCCTTCGCATTTGCCTTCAGCTGACGATCTTTCTTTCACCTGTGGTAAATTTTTTTCAGTGTTGTGTAATTCGGACCAGGAATTAAAGCTAATTAATGAAAGTGGTTAATATACAACAAGATTGTTTAACACAAAATAAATATCGAGTAATCGATCTCTCCATACTGGCATCTGTACACTAATCATGACAAGGGTGTGGAACAATAATAAACCCAACATTGTAAGCGCGATTCCTGTGGCGAGCCTCTCGGATATGACACAAGGCAAATCATTACCGTAAGATTGATCCCACCTCCGCGGTGGTTCACTCTTGATATTACAACTAAGTTAAAATGATGGTCACGTAATCTCGAAATCCGTGCGCCGTGACTACTGCACACACTTGATCCTCCATCGTATGGGATCGTGGCCGTCACGCTGGATGTGCCGAAGATTCCTCCATCCCAAACGGAGACTGCCTTCCATTGCACATTCCAGCTACCCGTGACGCTAACTCCGGATTAGAACCGGGTGCTCTTAGCCCGGGACCTGAAAAAAGAAATTGTCATTTCTAGATATTCCTTCGATCGTGTACGAATGGATTTGCAACCGCATCGCGCATCGGCTGGTACTTATCTGCAATTCAGTGTTTACCTCATATAAACGTGGCGAGCTGTAAAAATTACAACTTGAGGGATTAATTTCTAACATAACAATGTATAACTAAATGTCTTCTTTGCTCATTTATGCCTTAATTAGATGAGATTCGGATCGCTTCTGGATCGCACTCACCGATGACTCCATGGTCTCTCCAGCCAGATGCGACCCATCTATCCATCCCCACGACGCTCTTCCAAGACTTCTTCGGCCCAAAGTTATGCCTAGAATAATCTCCGTTTCTAGGCCGAAAAATTTACGTAACATCCTACTCCAGCGATACATTACGAAACAAACAATGCAAACATTCATGTTTGACATACAAAAATGTGAACGAACGTAAAAAATACAATCCCCAGGGCAATTGCTATTCCGGCATGAATCAATATCATGTAGTGCTATTATTTTTTCCACATTTATTAAAACATTATTTTCAACGATATTATATCATCTCATTAAGATGTGACGGTGTCGGAAAAGCACGTGACCTCGGTCTGTAATTACCGTTGTCCGCGCTGGACCCAACCGCTGGAGCCGCTAAATATAGCCCGCGATCATTATTGAATAAACGATCGGACAATGCGGCCGGGTGATGCGCCAATTGTCATTCCGGCGGGCGGCCGCTGACACCCGCCGCGCGGTCCTCGGCCAGTCTGCGCATTGACGAACGTTCAAGTTTTTCCACCAGGTAAATGAACATGAGCAGTCGTAATAGACTGTCTAGCGTTACTAGCTGACATGAATGAATCGAACTTGCCAGATAAACTCAACGGAACGATGCGTCAGGGTCTAATTAGAAGCTCTGTTTGGATGTCTGTCACACCTGGTCAGAGAAGAGTTGAAGGCTGGTCCGCGCGTTCTTCACAAGCGCAAATATGTCCAGTTACTCCGTGCCCTTGTGCATCTCATTCGCAATCTGTACATAGATATTACCGCCACAGTCTCCTCTACAAAGTTTAAAGTGCGAAAAAAGTCAGAGTAGGATATATATTGTCTCCAGACCATTTTAACATTTATGGATTTTAACGTAAGTCATAAGAAATGCATTCGAAAACTGGAATGTGGAATGAATGGAGAAAGGGAAAATAACAAAACAAAAAGTCACCAGTCTTCGGAGCACCACTGCCGGCAGTTCTCATCTCAAATGAACACCAGAAAACACTAAAACTTTAGGGGTCCGACGTCTGTCTCACACGGTTACAGGCCCACTACGGATCAGCTACAAGACTTGAGGAGTCTCAGCGAGAGAACTGCTAGCATAAGATTTGCGGAATACCGAGAAATGTGGAAGGAGCATAGTCAAGAGGACGGGAGTTCATGGATATCGCGATCCTCGGTCATTAGGGATCGACATGGATGATCAATATTTTCAGATCTGATTACATTACTATAGGTTCCATATCTCCGGATCTGAATCAATCTGAGTGGCATATGATTACCGAGCACGGCCAATTCCGAAGTAAAATATTTGATTTTAGACTCGTGGATGCCCCGTGGTATGTATGTGAGCGAATGAATCTAACTCCGGAACACATCTTGTGGCATTGCGTGATAATGAGGGATGCTCGTGATCGCATGATTGGAGGTTTAACTGGGTTTAATGGTCGACCTGATCAGTAACGCGAGGAATCTCAAGCTGTACAGGGATTTCATCAAAACATGGACTACGATATGGGGTATATTAGGGGTGTCAGCAAGAACACTTCACTTTTCGTAAGTTAAATTCTTAAAACAAACAAAATCGTGCGTACCGTGTATGGCGTGACTCATACATCATTGGGTTTCGTCCGAGTCCCATCATGGAAAAGTGTACTTGATAGTTAGCCCTTTAATGGCTGTCTTATACTCACTGGTTTCTTTACTTCCGTGTATAACACTTATCTGTTTGTTTGTAATGTTGTTATATACCTGTCTTAAAAGGGTGCAGGAAGGTTTAAATTAAAATCTCTGTTCGTTTTTGCGATCTCTTACATTAGCTTTTGTTTTTTTATCTCCTTTCTTTTATGTTTATTAATTGTACATTTCGCGTTTCTGTAGTACCGTGTGTGGAATCGATAAAAGAAGTTGAAACGGTTCCGGGAAAGGGTGGGTTCTTCTAGCGCCCCTTTATATAGGTTCCATATCTTATTGGACTTGCGAATCGGTTGCGAAAATGTTTAACCCCACAACATATACCTCTTAATTCGACCATATCTATTTACAGCCCGATTGAGTGGTACAATACATGCGCGGACACCGTGCGCCTCTCCGCTGATGAGCTTTTGTGTTCCCATCAAGCAAACGGAAGTTAGGTTTCTGAAGGTGATCGAATACTATTCACAAGATGCGGCTTAACTTATTGCTCTCCTTGAATATCTATGCGTTCATATCAATGGTTATTTTATGAAAATTACTCAAATAATTCGTTAGTTCTTTCTAATTTTGAGACCCTTAATTCATGTTGGATTCCATCCCATTAGTGTTTTTTTTTTAAATTATTTATTTATTTATTTATTAGACTTTATTGACATACATGTTTTTGTTTTAATATAAAGTTTATTGCTTTCAAAAATGGAATAACAGATGGATAACACATTTCCTCGGATAGGAAAAGGTCTAGTAGCATCTAAAATATACAATATATAATATATGTAGGTATAGTTTATTAATTGTAATGTGAACTCAAATCGATTTAATTATAAAATCAGTTTACCTTCTTCTTTCCTCATTCAAGTAATTAATTAATTATCAAGGAACTACGACGACGTAGGAGGGGGCTATATACAAGATGATTAGTACAGTCATACATACATTAGTTCAATTGGCATGTACCGCATTATATCCTAGTAACGTATCGTAAAATAAACACTATAATTAGTGTTAGTGTATTGTGTTTGGGCAAAATTTTGTTTATCTGAGATGGACTCGCTGAAGCGAGATATTAATTAAACAAAGCTGAACTGTAAAAAAATGATCATAAAAATATGTGAATCTAAGTTTTTTTTTTTTTATTACATATTTTAAAAGTGCTCACGTCACGGTGATAAGTCAATTCATAGCAATACACTAGATTTTATAATTTTTGATGTGAAAAGAGGTGCGTGTCACGAACATTGCAACATGATTATTTCAATTTTATAAAATAATTTAACTTTGTTATTAAGGTTAGCAAATTATTATTGTGAAGTTGCAGTTTTTTCAGAATATAGTTTCGTGATATTCAGTACGAAAGATAAAATCAATTTATTGAAAATTATCTTTTGTTGCCACCGGGACTCGAACCGGGAACCGTCCCCCTAGTGCGCTGTCCTATTAGACTACATCAACATTGTAAGTTAACGACAAATTTTGTAACTTGTATGTTGCACTTTCAAATTGATACATCTGTTGTTCCATTTTTTGAAAGCAATCTACTTTATATTTACGGAACATCTCAAACACCTTTGAGTAAAATGAGTGTAATAGGTCTGCGCACTTCCCCGGATAGGAAATGTTCCTGGTTCGAGTCCGGGTGGCAACAAAAAATATTTTATCTATACATCTTTCCTGTTTATACATTTAATTTGTATTAAATTAACTTACTTACCATCACGCCGTTTCCCCGCGGGGGTAGGCAGAGAGGATAGAGCGCCACAATCCTCTATCTTGTCACACAATTCTCGCCTCATCCACATTCATACAAGCTCACCGATTGTTGAGGCTTCTAACAGAACCATCCTCCATTATCTGGTTTACCTGGTCGTGTCGAGTCTTCCGCGGACGTCCTCTATTTCTGGTGCCATCAACACTTGCGTCATATATATTTCTTAACATTCTCTCCTCATTCATCCGTATTTCATCACTAATTTAGTTTCGAGAGGTGCAGTTCCTCTCATTATCGGGTGACGTTTCATGTCGACCTTTTCGGAAATATGGATATTACGGCCGATTTCTCCAAATTTAATGAATGGTTTCTTTGTGTGCGGGATTGTGTCGCCCGTGGTAACAAAAATATTTATTCCCGGACGCGCCGACCGCGGCGTGACACATTTACCTCTTTCACACATAATCAATCGTACCAACGTAGCGCGCATCTATGCATCCGTCCCATAGATACATCACACACTCCCCCCTCTAAAACCGTCGAAATACAAAATTCAGAACAATCGCAATATATTATGTTGAAATCACTTCTCAATAATACGCTGACTTCTCACATTGTGCAGATTAGAAAGCAATTCTTAGAATAATTAACAAAAAATATGAAATGAACATTTGTTACAAACCTCGCCGCTTTCGGTGCAAAAAATCCGGTATTACCTACCCGTATTCTACAACTGTTGTACAAAAAATGTTAATCTTTTCCGATTGAATGGCTCGCGTCGATTTCCAGGTATGCATTTATTTATAAACCGAGCATTATATTATACAATGCGACTGCTGTCGAGCCAACGTCCCAGATTCAAAGTCCACGGAGTAGGTTGTATAATAAATGAAAATATCTTCCCGGAATCACCGACACACCTACCTCACTGTGACGAGATAAA
This sequence comes from Eubasilissa regina, assembly GCA_022840565.1. Taxonomy (NCBI): domain Eukaryota; kingdom Metazoa; phylum Arthropoda; class Insecta; order Trichoptera; family Phryganeidae; genus Eubasilissa; species Eubasilissa regina. The sequence continues at coordinate 33,033,403 of JAINEB010000007.1, forward strand.
AAGCGACGCGCCCGCTCCGTAACTCGTTTTGTGGCGCCGAGAATCGTGCGGTCGGTTTTATTCAGGCCGACCGGCAATTTTTTTGCGATACGATAATACATATCTTTTGAACCTGAAATAACACTTGAGCAATTGTATTCTTATATCATTCGCATATTCACAACCTGTTGCAGCACTTAACAATGTACTATTTATATACACAATATTAAAGTATATCGCTTATTACTGGAATGGATGCTTCAGTGTTTCTGTAAAGCCTATTTTTCAAGATAAATTATCTTCTATTATATTATACGGGAAGTATGGAAATATATCAGGGCTTACAACCTGTCATCGGCTGGCTTATGTGAGCATCTGGTTCACCGTTCCACCCACCTGCATATCTATCAAATTTTTGTAAGTTGTATATATGCTACAATGTAGAAACACTTCAAGTAATAACTATAACTTCGCTGTCGCCATCTATGGACTGAAATTTGATATTTATTTTCCTGAAACAACATAGATGTCACTAATGAGAATTTTATTTGTATTAGAAATATTGGAAGCTATATTATTTATCTGTATACATACATGACAAATGATTAATATATTATACTAGAATACGCCTGAAAATTCAATTTGATATATTTCTTATTTTTATTTGTTATCTTTGTATTTGTAAATTGTATTTAAACACTTATTGAGTTTAAATACAATTTTCTTGGTATTTTTGTATGGTAAAATGGTATTTTTCGAAATCGGTAGATGTATTTAAATTCAATAAGTGGTTAATAAAACAAAGTTAACAAATAAAAGTAATGAATTTTAACTACAAAGTTAATTTTGCTAATTTCAAATGTATTATATACTTCTTATTTAGACCAGTGTATTAATAATATTTGAGTATATACAAGAACACACAATTACTGAATTTTTACCTCCAAAGGCATTGTTATTAAGACAAATTATATATATCTGTGAGAGACGAAAACAACAATTAACATTTATCTCCAATTAATATCTTTGTAACTCGTGTTTTTCTGTTTACTCTATGTAACTTGCCTTTATGTACATTTTTCATTATTCATGTTATTTATATGTATATTCATTAATTCTATAATCAGGATTGTTAATCCGTTACGCTCATTTGTATTTTCTTTATTAATAAAGTGATTCTGCCGGGGACAATGAGGGCAACATTTTGTTTTGGCGGTTGCGCGGTATCGCCCTGTGCGAGGCACTATCGACCAGCCGCCATAGTAACATTAAAATAATGTCAACCGGTCGGCGAAAGTGCACGACCGAGATAGGAGCCTTGAGCTTATTACGTGGTAGGTCCGCCCACATTAACTAATTAACGCAAATCAACACCTAATCAGACATATGTTCATGGTGTCGCGACACGTGCGCTGCTTCCATAACCAAATGTCAAATTAGGTCAAGTGTCAAGCGAGCCGACAGAGGATCACTATAAAGCGGGTTGTGTCTTGGCTAAATTAACACCACTAGCGTTTTTTCGTCCTTTCACGTCTCGGTAGGTAGGTAAAGAATTGTGAATTCTGTATATATGTACCTACGCGGCACCTATCTTAATCCTAATCTTGAATCAAATAAATAAGTAGCTACCGACACAATTTAAGTCAAAAATAAATGTAATAAAATTGTAATCTTCTTCAATATTAGCAAAATTACTTTGTGCCCACATATTGTTATATAAATAATAAGACAAAACACTTTGTTTAAACCACTATTTAACGATAAATCAACATGTTTCGATACCTATGGTATCTTCGCGAAACGATGTATACTGAAATTAAAAATTATAATTGTGTCCCTTTCTTCCTTCCCCGTGAACGGTACGATTTTTTTTCACCCATCCGAATATCCGCCGTCAAATTGGCCCGACAGGTGACGGCTGATCGGTCACGTAAGCGGTCGTGAAATAATGAACTCTAGATTCGCACTTCTCGTTAGCGAGAAGCGACGTGCGGTCGATACGAGATTACGCCATTTTTTTTTAAAAAAAACTCCTGTAATCAAAATGCTATCGGCACACTTGAATGCATCCAATATAATATAAATTATTAGCAATGTTGTAATGATGTACGCGTGCGAACTGGTAATTTTTGAGAGTTTGCAAACATAATTATTATCCAAGATGCTGAGGAATAAATGCTATACGTAAAATATAACGGCTTGTTAAACTAGACGATAGATTACATTACATTACATTTTTACTAATAAAACTTTATAAATTACAATTTATTATTATTAATTAATGCGGTACCCAGTTAGGAACCACGTCATTTTTTGTCCCTTGATCGCTACATAACACTCTGTGTGCGTGGTGATCCTTGGTTCAGTAAGGTGCTACTTTTTAGTTTTAGATAGTTAATCCCTTGTGTGTTTTTTGTCGTAGCTGACGTATCAAACCACATTCCGAAGACTCCTGTGTGAACCTTACAACAGGCTCAGAGAATAGCCCTTAACGTACTATATCGTAATAGTTTAACAGTAGTAAAAGCACAGCAAAAACATAAACATCTCCTAGAACTATAGATACCTAATACGGAACGTGAACGATCAATGGACTGACATTTGACGTTCGATGTACATTAACAAACGTGAAACGAAGTGCGAGACGGCGAATCTATGAAACATGGTGTGTACATGTCTTCAAAGTATCTCTTGAGAGTATAATCCCTATCTCAGAGTTTGTCTTCACTCTAAAATCTTACAAGAATCTCAGACATAAGTAAAGATAAATGATGTATTGTACAAGAAATTTCAATAAAAGGTTGACCAGATAACTGCACATATGACAACTGCGCACACTGCAATTGCACACAAGACAGGTGAACACTCATACAACTGCCGTGTGTACACATGTCTTGCTTGTAATTATCGTGGAATCCAATAAAATCCGGTCGTCTTTCTAAACCAGTGAAATCTGTGACTTCCATCGAAAATTCTTATCCACTGGATTTATACTACCATCGGAATTTCTAGAAATTTCTCTAAATAGTTAGCTGGAGTTAAATAATAGTATTTAACTAGGCGTTATTTCATTTTTAAGAGGCGCTGTTGCAGATTCGAAGAGTCGCGGCCTGCTGACCCTCGGTCTACATCGGTATCAAGTCAATTAACCCTTAAGAACTGGACTATGATTATTATCGCTAATGTTTAAACATTTCGTAAAATTTGTTAACAAGATATCTCGTATTATAGAAATCCAAGAAAAGATATGCGACGAAACATTTCATGATCGTTACCATGGTGAGTGCATATCTTATTCAGTACTCATAAATTTCAAACTTACGTTTTGACATACACATATTCGAAAAATAAATATATATGTCCCTTCACGTTCCGGGACGGAACCTACGCGACACCCACCTAAAATTTGGATTAAATTTATAAATACAATAAAGGTGTTTTTTTAGAGGTTTGTTTTTCGAATTGGCAACACTTTTTCCAGCGACAGCTGATTTGTGCTCATTTTGGTTTGCCATTTCACCATGAATAGACTTATGCCAGAACAAATTGTGCATATTTATTTCGAAAATCGTGATTCAGTTCGCGAAACTACGCCGATAAACCAGAGACGATAAACGACTTGGAAGCTGACATTTGTCGCGTTATTGCCGATATACGTCCCCACATATTGGACTTCCAGATTGCGATTTATTCAAGCCAGCCGCGGCGCAAACACTAATGGCATAAAATTATCTTTACAATAAAGCCAATACCGTGGCCATTACCGATGTTTATATGTTTTACTTAATTTTAAAGTTCTATAGCTATACCTCTAAAAAAAATGCATAAAAGTACAATGATAAGAAATCGTTTTTATAAATATCAAAAATAAATGTAATGAAATTTCATTCCTTCCTTCCTTCCCATCCCATCCCATCCCATCCCATCATCCACGTCGGTCCCTCGTCTGTTACCTTTACCAACAGGTTGGTCTTCCTCGTGGCCCACCACGTTGTCTTCCCTTCTTGCAAGGTGCCCAAAAAATTGAATGATCCGTCTCAGGCAAATGGTCGAGAGTGTATTCAACTCCAGAAGAATGGAGACATTCGTGCGTCTCGCCGTCCATGGTATGCGAAACATGTGTCTCCAGCATCACATTTCAAATGGATCAATCCATTTCCCTTTTGCCTTCAGGGTCCTTGATTCTACACCATATACAATATAGAAATACATCAGAAACTGTACAAGCTTGACTTTCGTTGTCTTTCCATATTGTTTCAAGTCTGAACTTTTCACCATACCTGTGCGTCATTTGATTTTTGGCTCTCATCTATCGTCGTCAGTAATTATGGACCCGAGATAATATTGCATACCAAAATTCAAGAAATGAATTCGCCACACACCATTCTTCAATCTCCACCCCGCCGACCACTGATAACGCCTTTACATAGCAAAACATCAATATTGAAGATTTATTACCGATAATAAATATTTTATTTCATATGATTATTTAAGGTAGAACTAATATATATTATATATATCTGTTAATGTAGACTAATGTATCGTTTCAATTTTGTTAATGAATTTCTTATCGCGATCGCGTCTCGCTCGCCGGATATCAACAATTTAATGTTCGTTTTTAATAACCCGTCAGATTGGTATCTTCATTTCTGCGGACCCTGTCGATTGGTTTTATTAATGCTTCGCTTTACTATCTGTCGCACTGAGACATCACCGGGTATTTAGGATTGAATTTAACTCTTAACATCGGCATGACTTATCGCCGCTCAGTAGCGCACCCGGGTAAGGGCTGTGTTAAATGAAAGGGCGATACAATTTTGTAAAAATCACAAGTACTGAGTATTAATCCAGCATTATAATTAATTATAGAGAATTTTAAAAAAATACATACATGTAATTGTTTATTTTTTGTAATGATGAAAATGTTAAATTATACGGATATATCGGGTCATAGTGTAATAATGAGGGATGTTTTGGTTGGCGGTCGCGCGTCGTTGCTTGGACGCTTATGCGATGAGCTGCGTTGCACGGTCACCTATTTAGTAAACAAAACATGCTAACGTGGCATTAAATGAGTAGGACCGATAAAGGAGTTTTTGCTTATAAACGATCCTGGGTTAGCGGTGGGTCCCCTCATTAGCTGTTATGTTCTCCTGCAAGATTTGATACTTCTCATCACATGTTCGAGATATGGATCAGAATGATCTTTTTTAGCGTGAATAGATGAATGCCCCTTTTATGTTTCATTCGTATACTCACATTTTCATTTAAATTATAACGCGGATAGTGCGTATGTGTGTGGCCAGTGCAGTGTGAGCAATAAAATACTACTTACAACAGATTGATGTTATTTAATGCTTGAAACACAATTAAGCAGTAAAATTCTACAAATTTGTTAATAAACTCGTCTGGAAGGCTGCCGCGAAGAGGAACAATGCACTGGGCCCGGCTCCCTGGGCCGCTGCGGCACGTTTTATATTTATGCGTTTTAACCGATTATTTTCGCGCGTTGCAAGGCTAAGATGTAATAAATATAACAACAGTTTTCAGTTTACCAATAAAATAAACAATATGCCCTATTAGGAGTGGTGCTAAAAAAAATGTTCTTCCATGTATTCCCACAGAAATATGAAATAGAATATACTAATTAAATGTATTAATTATAAAAATATACATATAAAATCAATTTTATCGAGAAATATTGTTGTTGCACTACCGGGATTCGAACCTGGATCTCTTTTCCAATTCGAGGAAGGTGCATTACCAACTATGCTACAGCGATAGTATATTTGACGACAAATTTTCGAACAAATTAATACATCTATCGAAATCTAATAGAATATGTTTGAGTTTAAAAAGAAATTATTTTAACCAGTAATAAATTAGCTTTTGTAAATACGTGACGATTATTTAATTAAGTTGAGTTCACATATTTCATCTGTCCCCAAGTGCATGTTGTCAATGGTTGAAAGAATGGGATACCGCCGTGCGTCTAGATGATGCAATTCTTAACAAAAAAAAAATTATAAATAACTTTCACGTTTTGAAAATGCTCCGTCCGATTTGAGATGCAAAATTCTATGCGGAATATTCTGTATTAAAATATATTCTTACTGTACTTGAAAAATAAGTTCGCCGCCCTGGCCCCACTACACCACTGTTTATTGTGTACCGAACCCCTGCAATATTTAGAATCCATGTCGCAAGTACGTGGATGCCACCACAAATATCAATTATGTTATGCTGCTAATTAGTGTTTTGATATTACGTTGAAATACAAAATGATATAAATTCGGAGAAAACATTAATTAACAACATAACATTCCATGACACTTCACCTTTATTGTCCATATTTCCGTTAACGACCGAAACCTCCCCTCTCTTCTCGAGCCTCGCCCCATCGCCCGAATAGACTACAATTCTGTATTTAGTTTTGTTGTCACCTGTAGATGAGAAGGACTGCACCTCTCGAAACTATCGGTAGTGAAAATAAACCTAACGCGCGTTTAGTATAAGTTGTTTAATGTTTATTTATTTTGACAGAATGGTACGCGGAGAAATCTGTATATTTACACTTAGAAGAAATATGTACTTATATATTTAAAAGAAAAGCTTTGCAGTGTATGGGTATACATTTGAATTACATATGTACATATTATATCGCACATCTCATGTAAAAGAAAAGCGTATTAAAATTAGTTCACCCTTTCTCAACGAACTATCGCTATTGACATTTTTTTTTTGCTCTTGTTTTTTTATTCCCCAGAGTAAACAGTAAACATTACCGATTCCTATGCAATAACACGTGACAATTCTATTGAATATTAATATATCAAGTTAGTAAATAACTATCAATAAAAAAAATTTTGATCCTTACAACAAATAACAGTTTGGTACTGTAGAATAAGTTTGTCGTTTCTGTACCCCTGCAGCCTGTACTACAAATATATTTCTGGATGCACATTTCAAAGCCAATCAAAACGAATATTTAAAAGAATCTTTTTATGTGTTTGTATTTGAATGGGGTAACTTTATTTGTATTTCTAGAATACGTCATTGTCGGAGTAATATTGCAAAACCAATCATAATTATCCCTCACTTGATTAACTATTCAATCAACCGTTCAGCATCTCGATGTATACAAATTAATTATTTAAATTTAACAACGCGAATAAATGAATATGTTATTATCCATTGTATGATGATGTCTTATTATCTATGCAATTATTCGTGTTCGATATCAAATATTTACATTCGTCGATCGTGATGTAGTTTTGATTATTTTTAATTCAAATATGTGGTCATAAAAGATGTAGGCGTACGTTAAATTTATAAAAGGATCCACGATCAGAGTAATACGCTAAGTGTGATTAGATAGTTGTGTATATGGAATACCCCACAGGCTTATATTATCTGCCGTGAAAAGTTACCCGTAGCGCCCCCTTAGACCTGTACAGACCTGATACGCCACAAAATTCCTGACCATTTATTCAAGTGCTCTACAGCCATTTAGTGCCGAAGCGTAACGAGTCGTTACGCTTCGGCAGAGCCTCCAAATATTCGTGATTCCAACTATTCGAATATCGAATAGTTAATGATAATATATTCGAATATATTAGTAAAAAATTTAATAATTTACTTCGGATGATAAATACAGATAAATACATTCTATATATTAAAAAAAAAACACAATAGTTGTAGAGAATTTATTTATTTTAAAAATATATTGAAAAATAATGTTGAATTTAGAAATACAAATTTAAAAAAAATATATTTCAATTTTGTAAATATACATATATAAAAACAATAAAAAATAGTGAAAATTTAATTTTTAAAATCTAAACATTAAAAAGTGCATAATATTAATTTTAAAAATATATAATAACAAAAAAATAATGGAAAATTATTTCAACAAAAAAAAAACCATTAAAAAACAAGCCGAAAATAATGAAATTATTTCAATTTTGAAATTACTTAAAAACACAACAAAATACATGATTTTAATTTTAAAAATACACATTATGAATAAAAAAATACAGTGAAGAATTATTTTAATTTTAAAAATACATATTTTGAGAATAAAATTGCATTGAATGTGTCTAATTTCAGCATTCTCTCGATAAGTGACAAAATTTTAGATATGTTTATATTACTTCATATCTCACACCCCACGTGCAAGTTTTTTTTTCATTATTTTGTATATAACTTCTTGTTTGTCGGCCCAAGTATTTATGAAAGCTAAATACTAAAGAATAATAGAAAGCCAACTCCATCGTTGACAAAACAATGTGTTATAAGTGCTTGTTGTCATAAAACCATAAAGATAAGCAGAAACTTAAAAAAAGGCAAATGCAAAAGATCTCCGACAAAGGCGTTTACATCTTTATCGTCCGATTTCAATATAGCCGATAGCGGTACTTCTGGAGAAAAAAATCGTATACCTGAATGAATGAATGAATGCTTGCATATATGACTTCCAGGGTTCGTAAACCCTTGTTTCGTTTAGAAAAATATTAAAAATCTTATAATATAAATATGAGCGAATACTTTACGAATACTTTTTAAAGTATTCGAATAACGAATACTAAAAAACAGACGAATATATTCGGGGTTCGAATATTCGGATTGGAGGCTCTAAGTCGACCCAAGGCAGATGACGATACGACGATACATCCTAGCGAATCCAGTCCAAGAAATCAACGAAATTTCCTCGGCCTGTTCATTCGGAAACACCTCAAGCGAGCATCTCCAGTTGCGAACTTTATTTGTTTAAATTAACTTTCTAATCGTTGTATTTTGCTTGCTCTAGTCACAGTATATATTCCACATTCATATACCCTGCGTACATGAGATCATACATCAACATGCGTGAGAAGCCTTTTGATCCGAATTACATAACCTTCAGACATCACATATCTTATCCCTCAAACTCAACCCTCATTGAAACGCGATTTATTCCGGCAGAGATACCAGCAACACGACGGTACCTACTTGTACTACATGGTCCAATCAAAACGTTAATAGACTACGATGTATAGGTCATGTACAGCTTTTGGAAGAACATGAAGCAGGAAAGAATTAGCTGGACTGAAAAAATTACAAAAGAAGTCCATAATAGTTAGTATAAAAAATTCATATACTTACAATGCATGCCAAAAAAAAATCAATATGAGCACGAACATTATACAAGAGGAAGAGATAGACTGAAATTCATTCAGGAAGAAGGCTAAATATCAGAAATCGGTGATGTACAGTGCGATGAAGATTTTCACTGGATTGCCAGAAAGGCGGAGAAACCACGCAAGTTCAAAATGAAACTAAACAAATATGTGCAAGATGAGTTATAGTCAAAATGAACATTTTGATTTTGTTCATATTAGAGCATATACGTATGATTAGTGGTTTGCAGGAATCCAGACCTAATTACTAATGGGCCGAATCTTCTTTTATATGAGGAATTTATTCGGATATGGGTGACTCGTTGGAGTTCCATAATTGGCTAGTTAGGCCGGCCTGCGTGGGTGGGACTCCACCAGTAGCGGTCGTTGACTTTTGGTAGAAGGGATGCTGGAAAACAAGTTTATACCTACTATCAAATATACAAATATAACATATAATCGAAGGATATTCAATGTTTCAATAATTCGGCTTCAAGTATTCAAGCCAAACAGTCAATAATGCGTCACACAAAAAAAATACTCAAAACAATTCGCTCGCTTTGTAATATGTATACTATTTAGTGCATTATACGCATAAGTATTAAAGTTGATTTTTGTGCGTCGGATGCTGTTAACGAATACGTATACAGTATTCGAAGACGTTTACAGGCGAAACTGAATGCGCATGCGCGAAAGTCGAATACTTTCAAACTTTGTGGATACGGAACGAATGATAGAACCCACTGTTGCTGATATGTATATGTATTTCGACTCGCTTCGTACGCGTACCGTGTCATAGTGTGTTATGACTGGTCTCTAAAAAAAGAGACGAACTTATTTGCAGCAGTGCTGTTTTCGGCTAGAAACAAAAAGTAATGCTTTTTGACTCTAGAACACAAGGGATGCGGAGCATCCAAAGCATGTATGAAGCGACCGCGCCTGGACTCCACCTACGCGCCTACCTCTCCCTCTCCGTACCGCAACTTATATAACCCATATGCAACTCCGTTAGTCTGTCCGTGTAAGTGTGACTCAATGAATTTTGTGTCTCGTCCACTGTCCCTCTTTTGGGAGTGTTTTTGATGAATGGATTCCTGAACCTTGAACCACTGCACCTTAATTTTCCGTCTGTATGTAAAATTATGTTATATGAATAAAACCGAAGGGAAGCTGGAGGGTCTAAATTTTAAATCTTAATTGCTAATAAACGCATTGAATTTCTTCTCCTTTTTTGTTTTGTTTATACTTCAATATATAATTGAATTAAAGTCGCGTATTTTTATTAGCTTTGATGAGTGGGACTGACAAGGAAGCCCTAGCTTCTAAACCGGTCCCTGGAAAGGGTGGGTCCCCCTCCCTCCAGGTGTCCTTTTATAAGAGCATGTATGTATATACTCATGTTTGTACTATATTAAAAATAAATAAAGATCGACAAGGAAAAGACAGATGAAGGTCTGGACAAGAAATGTATCCACCAAAGAGTAAGTAAGGCGAATGCAGACACTTTCTGGACAGTGCCCCGTCACGACCAGGTGATTGGGTCTTAAAAGGGAACATTTTTAAAAACACAACCTTCAAGTGCTAGGTACGTTAGTAAGTAAGATGTGTGATACGGTACCCTTGCTTGAATACGATTCACATCTATTTTACTCCTTCATTTTTTTTTTATCAAAATACCTCTTCTGCCGGGGATCCATAAGAGAGATGCACGGCACAGGTCTTGGAACATCCTGAAGGAACTCGGCCGTCACTTAACGCTCGTCCCGTGCCGGGGCCGGGAGTAAATAGCACAACAAAAGGCAACCGCTTGCCGAGCGGAATGTTCTAGACTTCCAGCCGGGAATGGCAGCGTGACGCGCGTCAAGGTCGGAGAGTACGTTCAAATTGTGGCGTACTGTAATAGGGCGCTTCGGACGGTGTCATAGTTTGATATCTCTGAATCTGGACTGAAGACTGAGCTGATCTTGGAATCTCAAATTTGAGAAACTAATGCATGTGCAGCTTCAATCGCTGTGGTTGTGTATTGAATAAGAGCCTGTTTCTCTTTCTCTTGCCTGATCCGTTCAACGGACGTTAACTGTTCCGAACAGGAAACAAGAATGTAGACAAGGGTGGTAGTGAAATACAAAAGATGTTCAATATCGGTGCACTGCGGCGACACGACATAATCGAGAATGGCTTCCTGCCTGCAGAATACCCTGTTTTTATTCAGATACATAACAATACCTACAGTCATATTTGCAAGTACCTACTCAGCGACAGGCCGCCGCTGTGATGTTTTACTAAGAATAATAGTCTTTGTTTTCCTGAAATCTATCCCACGAGTTTTTTGGCACCACGCCGATGATTACACCTTTAAATTACTGATACGTGTCTTATCATATCAATTATATGGCGCCTCTGCTGCGACTTCGCAATTCTGTGCGGTACATTGTCTGTTGTTCTTCAATCACGATGTTCTATTTCCAAGGCCCTGACTTCCAGCGGTCTTTTCCTTTCCAAATGAGTCACAATTGGCATATTATATTCTCGACTATCGTAATTTTTACGTACTTGAGTCTAGCAGTAATACACTTGCCTAATGCTCATGTGACCAGGGATTCGAGACTCATCCTGGAGTACCACAAGTTAGTCCTATTTTCAAAGTAGCAAAGCTCGGTGTGGACTTATTCCATATACGTATTGATTTATGTACCTACGCTCTGAACCAATATCCCTATATTTTACTTTATCAACTTTAACCTTTCAGTAACTAGTGATTTGAGGAAAGTTCTGACATGGAACCATCATTTTTAATAGTTTTGTCTAATCATTTAAAATGTGGCCAAGTTATTTTATCTACTAATTTATATTATTTGTAAACGATTTATGTTTTAAAACAACACTTACTGATATCATTCAATTTATTACTTTATTTACCCGGCATGGAACCCGGAATTAAACTTATCTCCAAAACTATGTTTATAAGCTGCGGCAAGACCCTTCAGCGGTCAGATCGTATCTGAAATAGCGATGAGAAAAAATGCTACTCTGTCGAGTCGTCACTGTTGTGATTGTGATTGGTATTCGATAATATCAGTGATTGCAAACTGTGACTGTGATCAGTTTCATTACTAATGGGCATGCGCCGCACGATATTACAATACACGAAAAAAAAAAAATAGTTAACACAAATCTAATTAAATATCATCACAAAGAGTATGAAAATGCTTTAAAAAATATAAATTTATTTTTCGGGTCAAATTCTCAGGAAATATGCGTAACACGTATCCAATTACGGAAAATCCGGTAGATGGCGCTAATTCAAGTGATAACCGATTTAAACTGCGGCTTCAGAATATCAGCACAATTTAAAAATTGTTAAAACAAAAAAAAAATTAATCATGAATCACGACCTTTCCAGATATTCAATCACTGACAGTGAATGTGACTGAAAGACATCAGTGATTGACTCACGGTTCGTGATTTTGAGTTGATCACTAATCTGAAATTTAAACGAGAAAGTACTGAAAGTCTATTCCTTTCAATACATCTCTTTGGGCACGCTACGTTATACATTATTGCACCAATAAATGAACTCTTCACGAGTACCGAGTCGTGATTTCAAAATCTCCCTGCTAACATAAAATACGCCTCTCTTTTGAGGTTTTCTCGGGTATTCTTCAATAACATATCTTGTTACAGGACTCGTGTATTTAATGACAGGTGTGAACGTCTGACGATCGTTGGATCCACTCGACAGCTTTCAACGACAAACGTATGTAGTTCAATTTTCACGGCACTCCATAATGATTTCGGATGATGTCGGCGAGCAAATTTTGCCTTCGTGTTGACAATGGCTTATTTGTAACCTCATCGATATCTCTTTTATATACGAATTAATCTTTTATTTTTCATCACTTCGGTATTTTCATTCTTCATTTAAGGTCAACAAATGCCGCCGGAGATAAGGCGGCTTCTGCTGACCGCAAGGTCGCCTTGCAATTGGATAACCCGCGGGTAATCAGCTAACGTGCTCGGGTGACGGTAAATTGTTCGAATATGTATTTGTTCAAATTCAAAAATGAATATCATCATCGTATTTTGCCATGTCACTCGCACTGCTCCAATAATTACGTCAGTCCATCATTTAAACGTTTGTTTTTAAAAATGATTCTTCCACTTAGGCTTTTTAGCAGTGACAGTGGCATTCTACATCTCGATCTGCCATATAAATTTTAATTCCTACAGTTCACTATCCTTATAAAATAAATTATTCTTGTACAAAGTGATCATCCGTCCTACACTCACATACGCTGGCCCCATCTGGAATTCAAGTAACACATAAATGTTAGAATCCAAACTAAACTACATCCTTAGGAGAATCACAAACTCACTCTAATTTGTCAGAAACACAATCATATCCTCACTCAAACGACACGTACACGATTTATCAAACCCTTCCATAAACTCCCTCGGCCTGTATGATCCCTCATCCGATCCCCATCATCTTCATCATCGTCCCATTTCACTTCTTTACCCTGTTCTTGACCCCATTGAATAAAATTTATAAAACGATTCTATAAAAACTTTCACTAAAAATATAAAAATTAAACAAAAACGAATTAACAAGATATAAAATAATTTTTAAAAAAAGCTTTACTCATTTTTGCTACTACTTTATACAATTATATACAAAGTTAAATTTCGCCGTTTTCCCCGAATAGGGTCCCCCAAAAAAATCTTACGCCATTGCTGTTACCTTATATGTCTGAGACAAGAAGGCTCAGCCCGTATTCCTCCCCCTTTTAACAATCGAATCAGAGTCAGAGAGCTATCTAAATTAAGGATTAAAGTTATTCTCCCCATCCCACTATGACTGCTGTTACGCGACAGTCGGTCGACGTTAAATTAATCAAAGCGGTATGCACTAAATAGTTTTTTTTTAATAATAATAATGAAGTCTTACCACAAAAACATATAAAAAGTAATGACACGAGTGACGATGTTATCATTTCTCTAAATATTAGTATTCGAACACTCGCACAAAATACGATGAACGTATCGCAATCTAACTGCAATAATTATCGTTATCTCAACAGACATTTCCCACTAATTGAAGAAGTGAATAATGGCAGGATATAGACGGGCGCGCCTGCCCTTCCGATGCAGTACGCGTTGTACATTTCAAGCGAAATAATCAAAGCGTTTCATTTACATATCTACGCACGCGTCATACAATTCTAATTCTAGTATGTAATAAAATATATATACCTAGTCCTGCAACTATCGAGAAGCCCGAGGTGATCGCGGTCACGGCACCTGAAGGTTTCGAATTACATAAAAAAATTATTTTTTAATTAAAACTAGACCCGCAATACATAATTTTTATTACATTTAATATATTATAATCAAAAATCATAACTGATTAGTCACAGTTAAAACAATTCATTTCACGCTTACAGGTAATACTATAATAATTATTATTATTTCCCAACAGAATTTGTACATAGTCTTTAGATATTTTCGACTCGCAATTTAGTCAGGCATCCAGCCGTAAACTGTTGTGTAGTTATATGATATTAATTATCCTTAAAGAGCGACAGAAAATGTCAGTTTTTGCACTTTTGCTTTTTGTATAGCGAGGATATTGAACCAGCCGACGTTCGTCGACCTTTACTGTAAATAATGCATTTTATTCCTATATAGCTTATACCCATTGTTAATTAATTAATTAACAACCAAACTTAACTCATTTTTATGTAAATTTGTCATTGAAAATCGATGTTAGGTTAGGTTAGACTTTGCAAAGTCAGTTGCTTTTGCTCGCTACCATTTATATTAGAATTCGACCAATAGCAGTCTTCGCTACTCTGAAGTTTAAATGATCGTTAGTGTGTATGGAAACCAGCTTGTTTAGATTTTTCTCCAAATAATAAATATGGGGGTTGCTGAGTTTACCCTCAAATATTAAACGCGGTTTACTTATGATAGTGATGTATTATTAGGTACATTTGAATGTAATATAGATCGTACAGTTGGCTTGGAAGTTTTTAAGAACGCGACCGTTAATTAGCTCTTATTAGTATTACTTTCACGGTGGACGATCGTCACGCGGCTGGGGCTCCTGATGACTGTTGAAGAGGCGTGCGGCTCACTGACGCCGATGAAGTGATGAATAGCCCGTCGCTACCTGGAGTCCGTAACGGGACAACAAAGGCATTGTTTCTCAGAAATGCAATCGCTGGAACCGATTTTCTGCTGTGTACACTGTACGTTATATGATACATTACGTCACATTTCTTTTCATCGGCCGGTGAAGGTTTGCGATTCATTGTTGAATATTCCCAGAATGAGTTTTTGCGCGACGCGTTATGTGTCCTAGAACTCCTCTTCATCTTCGTCTTATTCTCGATGAAAGCAGTCGTGATCGTGGAACTGGTGCAAATAAGCGTGTTCCGCTGGATACAAACTTCCTTTGATATTAATTCCTCATTCTCTTTGAATACATATACGAGGGCTGTCTGAAAAGTTTCCGACCTAACAAAGAGACGAGACATTTTTTCTTCTAATTTATTTTTATTTTTTTACATAGTCTCTTTGTAAGTCTATTCGCTTCTCCCATCTCTTTAATCCGTCCAAATAGTACTTGGATCCTTTCGCTGCAAAATGGTTATTTACGAAGGTGATAAACTCCTTATTTGACGAAAATCTCCGTCCGCCGAGCGCAAATTTTAGCTTAGGGGACAAAAAAAAGTCGCTTGGGACTAGATCTGGTGAGTAAGGAGTGTGATCAAGCAGTTCAAACCGTAATTTGTAGATTTTCGCCTGGGCAACCGCTGAAGTGTGAAATAATTTATTTTTTTCTACAAATGTGGACGTTTTTCTGCAATTTCTACCTTCAGCCTGTCAAGTAATGATGCATAGTGCGTTCCTGTGATGGTTTTTTTCTTTTTCAAGATAATCGATTTAGATAACTCTACGGCTATCCCAGAATACAGTCGCGATCACTTTCTCGGCCGAAGGAACAGCCTTTGCTTTTTTTGGAGCCAATTCTTCCTTCTCAGTCCACTGTTTTGACTGTGTTTTTGTTTCTGGAGTATAATAATGTATCTAAGTTTCATCTATAATAATTAATCGGCGCCAAAACTCTGATTTATTTAATCTAAACTGCGCCAACAGAGTGTTGGAATTGTTCATTCTAACACGTTTTTGGTCCGGAGTGAACAAACGCGGCACCCGACTCGTGGCCAGCTTTCTCACGCCTAAATTTTGATTCAATATGTGACATGTTCATAGCCTCCGCTATTTCTCTAACCTTAATTCGACGGTCGTCCAGCACCATTTGGTGAAATTGAGCGATGTTATCGTCAGTGGTTGCAGTTTTTGGCCTTCCCGAAAGTTCATCATCACCCAAGCTGGTACGGCCACGTTTAAATTCAGCTGCCCAAAATTTCACCACGGAAAATGACGGTGCAGCGTCCGACTCGTCTTTAATTTGTGTAGGGGTATTGCCTTACAAAAACAAATACTAAATGGCATCTCGATAGTCGATTTTTTCCATTTTCACAAAAACACTATAGTCAAATAACAACTGCGCGTCCAAAATGGCTGAAATTTTGGTGAGTATGTGCAGACATGTTCCCCAACTTTTGTCAGCGAGTGGAAATTTTTCAGACAACCCTCGTATGAACGCAGTGTATAATATTATAGTATGACGAATTACACGCGATGGTAGGTAAGATTAACTACTGCTAGATGGAGGTATCCCACTTTTTTCTGTATATTGTTATTCGCTTCCGCAGAGGTCACTATATGTCAATACTGACATGCAGCGCCGGCGCTAGACTATTTGCCACGGCAAGATTGTTTTTTCCCCCCCTAATAACTTAAGTGAAAATGATTCAATTCAACTTTTGTAAAACCATCCCCATACACGTTAGAGCGGTATTTTGTTAACCCGGAGTTTTGAAATTTGCTTTCTGAACACTTAACTGCTTTATTAAGAAATAACTATAATGTTATTTATTAGATTTGCTTTGTTGAATTATTTATATTTGGATTATTTTTATTACACACTATCGTTTAGCAACTTGACATTTTGTTTTTCAATTTTTATATATTTTTTGGCCACCCCCTTTTAAAGACATGAAGGAGGAATGAAAAAGAATTATCAAAAAGTGGAAGAACGAAGGGGGTTCTGTGAGTAAACAAACTTAATTTTTACTATTAAAGGACATTGTGGTTTGAATAATTGCACTCTTCATCAATAAAATATGAATTTTTCATTTGATTGAAAAATTAATTGTGTTAAAATCTCTTATATCTTAGCATCTGGGCCAAACTCAGCCACTCAAGGACAAGAAGGTACTGTGCGATGTATAAAACAAAAACATGAACTGTTACACAACAAATTGTGTCAAAAGTGACGGACATGAAAATACAGTACTGAAAAACTAATTAGAACTAATAGAAAATGCAAGGTTGCCGATACTACACAAACTGTCGCGAATATAAATTAGGACTATGTCGGACACATAGCAAGAATGACATGGTGAAATCCCGTACTGAGAACAGTGGCAGCTCTGTTTTTTTGACTAAAAGATCTGTTCATTGCATTTTTTATGACCAGTTGTTTGATCAGTGGTAAACTATTACTATATTAAAAATAGTTACTGAATTCGTCCGTACATCCGATAGTAAACTAATTTTATCCTTCAATATCATCGGGTAATAAAACCGTAAATCATTAGTTAAAAATGACAGACTTTTTACAGCTGTTTAGTCATCTGTCACACTGATACTTAGAAAGTTGCAGTATTCGACAATGAGTCATTCAATATTTCGCTCTTTTAGTGATCAGAGTTCGCCCGTAAATGATCTCGCTGTTGAGTTTATATTTATTAGCACATAGACCGAAGATTTTTCGCCGGTAAAGCGGCAGATTTCGAACGTAGGAGTGAATAAAGCCATGGATAAAGCATAAAATTTTATGTATTGCCGATGGTGAATATTTAAAATACTAACAGTTGTAAACTTGAACAAACGTTTTTTACTATGGGCAATGGTACAGAGTTGTATGGTAAATTTTGACTACTGATCAAACAACCGGCTTTTAGTGGCTTGTTTTTCTCTCTCGATCGATGTGCTCATGATTGAGCGTCGCGGTCTTCTATTCTACTTCCACAGCGCGAACTCCACTCTTCACGGACTCGGTCCGTACATCTTATTGGAGATCGATCTTTCACCCTCTGTTCTGGTATGTTGCCCGTGATCACCAATTTATTCATCTCTTCTAGTGGCCTGTTTTCGTCGTAAATTCTTCAATAGTCGAAAATTCTTCAATAAATAACAATCCTTGTTAGGGTGTGAATGTCTCGTTGGGGAAATCTTCAGAGACTCCTCAGCGAAGGAGAGCTCAGTGGGCAACCACTCGGGTCTCCTTTAAACGTTTTTCTCCTGGACCTGTTCCCCGGCCCCCTTACTTACACTGTATTTCAGTGGAACCCCGATTTTAAGTTTTTGAAGGGACCTACAAAAAAAAAATGTAAACAGAGGGATAATGTAAATCTAATGATAATAATCTAAAAATAATGGATAATGTAAAAAAATCAAAAAAAGTTTAAATTTATTGAAATACGGACAATCTTTTTGTGCGTGTTTTATTTGTTGTTTTTAAATAGTTCTTCTAATATTATAAATTAAATTAAAGGTTTTTGGTGGTACATTACAAATATTAGGTAAATATTGCTTTGAGGCCTTTAATATGCTTCATAGCATCGTCTTTCTTAGAAACTGGGTTTATGAGAAGACACTTATTCTTCTGTCAAGTTTTCGTTTATACGATTGTCCACTATTTCATCAGTTTCCACTACGTCCGGTGATATTACGCTGGAGTCAACGTCTAATTAAGTCGGCAAGGTTTCTTCATATATTCTTTCCCAGCCGTCAATGCTGTCTATACTATCTTGTACGCAGTTTTCTTGCTCATTCCAGCTTGTAAAAAACAATAATAAATCGAAAAGTAAAAATTATGTAGGTGTGAGAATGAAAAATGTTTATAAACGACAAGCGACCGCCGACCGACACACTCTCGGCTCTTTTTTATTAATTATTTTATTTTTTATTAATTTTAGACGTAAATCGCGGGAAAGACAAACGTAAAATAGGGTTTTTAATGAACTCAAATGACACGGGACTGCAGAAATAACACGCAAATGGAGGGAAAACGTGAATTCCGAGTTCACTGCATTTGTATATTGTGTAGTATGTCATGTCTGATTGACAGTAAACGGCTCTCGCTTGGCGGCCTTGCAACACAGCAATATAGCGAGGCTTCCGAGTAGCAAAAAAAAAAATGCCAACATAGCGGTGAATGAGTACGCCCCATATGGGAGCTGTAGCTCATTGAACGGTCCTAATCAGATGAATGTTGTATATCTTCTCGGGTATCGTAAACAACCATACAAAAAATATAACAATACTATTACATACCATTTCTAATTGATCTTATTTACCATCACCCCGCTTCTCCGCGGGGGTCGGCAGAGAGGATAGAGCGCCACACTCTTCTGTCCTGACACACAATTATCGCCTCATCCGCATTCATACATCTTCTCATACCAGCTCAACGATAATTGAGGCTTCTAACAGGACCATCCTCCAGTATCTGGTTTACCTGGTCGTGCCAAGTTTTCCGCGGACGTTCTCTACTTCTGCTGCCATCAGCACTTGCGTCATGTATCTTTGATCTTACCTGCGACAACACTATACGTTATCCAAGATGGCCGACGCTCCGTCTGTCTAACCACATTTATATAAACCGATGTACAGTGTTGTTTCAAGGGGCTCTTAAATAGTAAATTTATAATTTAATTTAAATTTAATCGGCCATGTTCACAGATGAGCGCTGACGCAATCTTTTCATCCCGGCATACTAGTTAGCAGCATCAGCGCAGATCACACTAACAATTATGCTGACGAGTAATTATGTCAGGTGGTCTCCGTGCCACCTCGAGAGCGTCCAATTACCCTCTCGGCTACCGAAGACGGTCACGGTGAGGCGGCGGGGCGAGGGGCAGGTCTGAAAGCGGACGGCACGCACCCGAGTGTGACATTAGCATCCGTCTCGCGTGCGGACGGTGCACTGTTGCACCCCGGCTGTGTGAGAGAGGAACGCGCGGCAGATTACACGCTCGGTTTATTGCTTTCTTTTTCAACATCTAGTTTTGTCATGTTTGCATTGCCGGTGCAAGATGGCCAGTTAGGAGATGGTGGTGTGATGCGCCCGTCGAAATGGACTAATGGGCACCACATTCAGACCTCTATAGAGATCAGGTTAAACAATCACATCAAGTACTGCAGCAGCATTTTTGGCTAATGAAGAAGAAATACAACAATTGTCAGTGTTGCAAAATAAAGCTTTGAGAATCATACTCTGAATAAATAGATATGCTCGGACCAGTGCTCAATGTTGAAATATCTAATTATGATGACCTTGAAGCAGAAAATATATTTAAATGTAATGGCATTTATTTGTAAAATCCTCACTAGGAGAATATCGGCGGAATTTATACGAAAAATGGATGCAAATCAACATGAGCACGAACATCACACAAGAGGAAAAGATAGACCGAGACTGCCATTCAGGAAGAAGGCTAAATCTCTGAAATCGATGATGTACAGTGCGATGAAGATTTTTAATGAAATGCTAGAAGACATAAATAAGAAAAGAAGAGAAGCTGCATGGATTTAATGTGAAAGTAAACAGATATGTGAAAGATCAGTTATAGTAAAAAGAAACGATTTGAAATACTAACTAAATGTATTAATTAGAAAGATATACATATAAAATCAATTTTATCGAAAAATGTTGTTGCGCCTCCGGATTCGAACCTGGATCTCTTTCCAAACCGGGGAAGGTGCATTATCCAACTATGCTACAGCGACATTATTTGACCTAGATGTTACACCTTTTTAAAATTAATACGTTTATCGTTCTACTTTGTTTTGTTGTCAAATACAACTTATATATTATTAGAACACATTCTTATTTTGAAGTTGCAATTATTGAGAACACGGGTCTGTGATATTTTAAATACTAATTACATGTATTAATTAGAAAGATATCTTTAAAATATCACAGACTTATGTTCTGAAGAGTAATGCTAACAGTAACTCTCATCGACAGGTGAAGTATTAAACTCGAAACTCGAGTAGTGCTAATAAACTCAAATAGAGTTATAACATTGTTTAATTTATATCCATGAATTTTATGATATCCATTGTACATAAATATGCAAACGATACCTGGCGAAATGAAAGAGCACAGAAAATGACTTACTAGGGGTTCCTTTTCACCGCGAATAACATAGATTATCTTGAATGCGTAACCTCAAAAAGTGTACTCAATATCCAAACGCTAAATATCTTAAACATCTTGCATATGATAAATCAGCATACTGCAACATAGTCGCCAACGCTCAATAGAAGATAGCATATGAAGAAGAAGAAGAAGACATCATCTAAAGTGATGATCGTTATGATTGCCAATCTCTTTTGGGAGAAGACACGTCAAAAACATTGTTTCGTGTATATCCGTCCATTCTGATGAAACTGTACAAAGTTAACGCCAATTCTATTAATAACATAATCATATGATTCGCTAAATTTGTTGAAACTCTTGGATAGTGAAATCGGGCTTAGTTTTTGCCCGAGGCCCAGCCAATTTGTCGCTATCCCGGTCGATCAAATCACCCATCCTGTAAATAATTAATCACATGGAGTGATTTAATCACTCGCCGTGTATTGTAAAGACGAATCGTGTCTTACTGCAGGGATCATGAAAACATTGCCATGATTGGCTTTGCGATTTATTGTTCAATGGCCTCCTGCACGTGTGTGACAGGCGCGGATCGGGGCCGTCTCGGGCCCTGGGCGCCGCGACTGATGGGACTCTTCAAATAATTTCCAACAAAAATTTTAAAATCAAAGTCGTCACTTTTAATTCAAATACATTCTCTATCGTCTGTAAGTTAAGCGAAAACGAAAAAATGCAACATTACAAAGGGGGAAGGGGAATAAATTCAGCTATTTGCAATGTCAATTATTTTCTCAAAATGGTCCATCAAACTTATTACTCTTTCAGATCTTTGATACTGATCAAAGAATAAAATTTTCAACCCTTGTATTACAGGCAGACAGAAAGGAGGCCCAGCATATTGAAACCCCCAAAAAATATATCATTAAAACCTATATTTAAAAAGGTATCAAATAATATCTCTATTAAATCTTAATAATTATGTTTTTTTTTACTAGGTAGTGGTTGCATCGCGGCCAATGTTACCGATGTGTTTCCGTAAAACCTATTTTTCAATGTTGAAAATATAATTATTATCAAAGAATGGATGTTTTCTACCATAGTACAACTTATGTATTCTTTTGATTTAAATAATATTTAATTTATTTAAATAATAATGATTTAAATAATAGCGTAACTTACCGTTCCCATGACGCACTTGCCCAATTGCATTATTGCTTTAGGTCTCGCTGCCCTAGCGGTGATTATTATTGTTATCCTATTTTTAAATAATCCAATATATTCAAATACTTGCCAGTGAGAAGATTTAGCAATATAATTTATGAAACTGTAAATATTGAGTTTTTTCTCATCAAATGGCTATTGGATGAACGTCAACTATTAGATAATAAATAATATTTTGGTCGAATAATCTACATATAAGGCCTACGATTTCGTTAGATTCGATAGAATATCTACTTTTGTGGTTTTTCTTGCTGGAAAAACAGAGACTGCAACATGATACTCGCGTTTTTGAAAGAAGTCTTATTCTTTTTTTTAATTTCTCTGATGACTGTTTTTGATAAACATAATATAATTATCGGGGTACTGCTTAGGTAGGCGTGTTCGGGACTGTGTCCCGATCACCACAACTTTTAAAATAGCAACAGGCGAATTAGTGCTGGTTTGGCGTCCTGCCGGTAGTCTGTCACTGGAAAAGGATATCTTAGAATCGGGCTCCTTCGTGATAAATACTGCTTCATGTTAATTTTAGATTTAAATACACATTTAACACGAGTGTTGCCGCCTGCATCTGATGAATATTTCAAAGAATTGTGCAACCAGGTTGATGTGGACAAGCTGTCTTCATGTTTCTAAATTACAGAGAACTAAACGGTTAACTCTGAATACACGTCTTAGTAAGCGTCCTCGAGATGAAAATTAGCATCAGCAAATGAGCATCGGTAACTATAAAGATGACGTGACGATGGTGTACACTCGATTAAGACACGCTTTTCGCCTGAGTGCGCAGATTCTAATCCCCGACTGGCCATTTTATATATATATATAAAATAACAATAATAAATATCTCTTAATAATAAATATATCTTTTAACATTTATTGCTTCTCTGTGAGAGTAAGACTCCTGTATAGAGGAGTATATACTAGAGTTTATGTTTCAGTTAGTCTGTATACATATTTTTTTACTTCAGATACAAATTGATAGTAGTCTGTAATTTTTCTAATTGTGATGGGAAGATTGTTAAAAAATTTGATACCTTGATAAATATAGTGATTTTTGGGTTGTGGTATATTTTAGTTTTGGTCTCTAAATCTTGTAGATCAGAATTCGTTTCTAATATTTAATTGATTTTTAATTTAGAAAATTTGGATCATTTAATTTTTTTTTGTACTTAAAAATCTGTGAAGAGTTATATACTTGGATGGTTTTTTTTTTAGAATACGTTTTAATATCATTTTTTAAAGGATTTCTAATTGCGATGTTATAGTTTTATATGCTCCTCCCCATCCAATTGGCAGTTAATTTAATATTAAAAATGAATAAAAAAAATCATAGATTAATCAAACTACCAAAAAAATATAGCCACCATCGCGACTGGAATTGGTTAGATTTCCGCTACAATATATGTTACTTTTAGATATGAGCTAAACCGTTATTGTGACTGTTATTGCGTGTTTAGTATTCGTTTGTAATGATGATTGATAACGGAGTAACTATTAGAGGTTTAGTTTTTAATTATATTTACAAATCATCTGAACACAAATCTGAGTTAAAATAATGGTTTATCTCATCACTACTTCTTTATTACTGAGACATATATTTTTTCTCATTGGAAGCGACCGTGCCATCGGTACACGTATACATTTCTGGCGCAGCTCCAGAAGTCTGCGCAGTCTGGATCGTCTCGAGAGTAAACTTCGATTAGGCCTAACACCGCAATCCGAGGCGTGGGGAATCGTACAAGTTCTGTCTGATTCACCTTGCGGAGAGTAATCTTGGTTTACAAGTTTGATGATGGATTTAATTAAATTACTAATTAAGATGGCGCGAGCCGCCCGACTCGTTTTCTTCATTATCTTAAATTGGTACAAAATGTCAGTGTTTTAATTAAATCCCATCCCACTACCTTTTGGACGCTCCTAATTGGACACAATTTGTTAAATGATCGCAAAATTACATTCATGTATTTTTCATTCTCGGTACATTCGTGACGTGTCTTAGATTGAACGACCGTATTATTTATTTAATGCATCCTTACGGTGCGTGTACACACATGAAACTATCCTCGAGATTTGGAGGCAAAGGTAAAGGTCAGTCAGTATGTTTCTTCTTCATCGTGTCTGAGCGTCGAGGTCTCCTAAAATATCTGAAGTTGGTGCACAATACGTCTGCATTCCTTCCGGTCTTGGACCATGTCGATCGCGTCCTCTCGCTTGACCTCCTTTCTCTCAACTGTTCCTGTGATTTCAAAACTCATCATTTTTCCTAGCAATATATCTAACGACAGGTGTATCAATTTGAAAGTGCAACATACAGGTTCTAAAATTTGACGTCAACTTACTGTATTGGTGTAGCATAATCGGTAAATGCATTTCCCCCGGATATGAAGAGATCCAGATTCGAAACCCGGTAGCAACAATAATATTATTTCGATAAATTGATTTTATATTAATACACAATTACTGGATTACACACCTCCAAAGACATTGTTATTAAACAAATTGTAGATATCTCATAGAGACGAAGCTATTTGTATTATATTATGTGGGCAAATATGGAGGTATGGGTAATTACAGGGCTTACGACCTGTTTTCGGCTGGCTTAAGTGATCTCCGTTATTAAACAAATATCAGATATCTCACAGAGATATTTTTTATTATGTTTAATATGGAAATAAAAATCCAGTAATTGTGCGTTCTCGGACATATTCAAATATTGCTAATAATAATCTCACAATAAGAATGTGTTCTCCTTGATAATGAAAAAATATGTCACCACCGGGACTCGAATCCAGAACTTTACAATTCCGTCGAATTACTTCTGCATGACTTTCTATTTTGTCCCTTTGAAAGCGACCATCTTTTTAATTACAATGTTTCTCAAAACATCCGTCTGCCGAGCGATACAGTCTGCCTATTGCTTTTTCATTTTCTCGTCGTTCGCTCTTCTTCCACTTGTCTATATTATATTTTCTATTCGTGTGATGCCCAATGTACGTACATATTCCTGTGCCCCAGTCATCCGATGGAACTCTAGGGCAGGGGTCGGTAGAATTTCCAGTGAGAAGAGATAAATATTAAGTAAACAGAATGTCAACATTTTCGCTGGAGCTGTACATGGGAGCTATAATATATGGGAGTTATAAGCTTCAGTAGCTCAACAAAAGTAGCTTAAAAAACAATACAACCTAAATAATTATACAGTATTAAAACACTTTTTGGGCTTTGTAAACATTACTAGTTAGAACGGTGACCTCGCATCGCTTTCAAAAGCTTTGCTTTGCAAGTAACTTATCTGTTCAATTTTAGACAGGATTGTAAATTATCATCGGTTGACTTGCTTCTTAATTTATTTTTTATTTGATTCATGGAAGATAATTTTTGTTCGCATCAATAGGTAGAGTCAAAGATTGTGAGAATGGAAAAGGCTAGTTCTTTTGTTACGTCATATATTGCAGAAAAACAATTCCGTGTATCAAATATGATTGTATTTAAAATAGGGGCTGGAGTTGAAGAGTCGCAAAAGCCTATGCGGCTCGCGAGCCGCGGTCTGCCGACCCCTGCCCTAGAGAAATTGAGAAGCCGACAGGCAACTCTAAAATCAGACAAACTGACGAAATCATTAAACTTCGCGGAAATACCTGACAGCGAAATAAAAAGCGCTAAAGGCTTTCATATAGGAAGCAAAAATTGAGAAATCTGTATGATGCATGGATTCTAAGAAACGTGTGTGGCGGGTTACAGGTGTCAAATAAATTAAAATATCGTTCGTAATTCTCCATAAAAGATTGCGACATCAACGATATTTCTTAATAATGGACATTTTGCGGATCGTTTTCTCGTGCGATTGGATCTGTGACTGTCTTCAGTTAGGCAGTTTAATGACCCATGAAGGGCATTTTTTTTTTATACTTCCGACACGCGGTTAGGACTAGATTGTGTCATTAAAGTTGTGTATTGACATATTATATCTGTACACATCTGTTCATTCAAAGACTATATTGTATGGAATTATTACGAAACAAGATTACAATATTAAATATAGTGTTAACACGCGCATGTCATCTCGCCGCAGTGCTGGAGAAGGACTGAAGGAATATACTTGACTGGGAATATTACAAATTAGGATATGATCATCTCTGAAGAGGAGAGCGCAAAAACATAGGGACCGATGACCTTAGACCTCAAAAATGTAATTAAAGAAATTTTTATAAATAGGAATAGAAACATAGACCTAGACAAAAATACGTCCAGCAGATAATGAACAAGGCGAATGCAGGCACCTACAGAATGTTTAAATCCTGTATGATCAAGTCATTCGTTTTGCGGGTTGCTGCTTCGCCAGCACCACATCACACCGCAGAGCATCTCGCGTACCGTATTTCAGTACATTAAGTTTCTGTGATCTTCGAATTTGTTCGACAAAAATTCAATCAAACAATTTATTTATTTTTTACATTTAATGATTAGACTACATATATTACATAAATGAGATAATAAACATAAACAAACCAGCAGTTTGTCCGCGGATAGACAATCGGATGAATGATTTTCTCTTCAATTTGATTTTGACAAATTTTAGGTCGAAACATTCTATAGTATACCATAGACAGTATATATAAGAAAAGATGATAGATGTCACGTATGTTTTTCTCACTCGCATAATAAAGACAATGTACACTTCATTTCAAATTGAATATATATTTACGTACCGTTATTGAATATATAAACGTGAAAACATTTAAGTAATCTTAACCTAGAGATATTAAAAACACCTTCGTTTTTGCCCCGCTCGCGTCTCACAGACCTGACCGTTTAAGCGAGCACTTTACAAACACAAACGACACCACCGAAGCCTCCACATTCAGAAAGTCATAGATATAGATGGAGAAGCGTAATATTGTTACATGTACAAACATAGTTTTAAGAAAAAGTGTCGTGTAAAAATTTGTATAACTTAGTAATGAATTCACTCATTTGTTTACTGGGTTAATGTCATTAAATGTCTACTTAAAATCTAATCTAATTAAAAAACACAATATTACTTACTGCGATAGGCATCTAGTTCAGTAACTATGACAGTGCATTTATTTCTAGTTGCATATTCATCAAAAATGGAGTACGTCTCCGTAGACTCAGTGATCCACAAAATAATGGTTGCTTTTCTAATAATATCAATTTATTTAAAGACTCTCTAAACATTGAACAGAGTGCTGTTGACGGACGGAAATATAACGCGCAGTTTATTTATAAATGTATCAATTTAATTTATAAACAGTCAGACACCTTTATCTGGAAAATACTGGAGATTTGGTCACGGCTGGAAAAGTATCGTTTTATTACGCTTTTCCTTTAGTGTTATCGCCCGGCGCGCGACTTTATTGTTTGTTCAAAAAACATTACGTTTCCACAATAACTATTAACGGTGCTTATCGTTTCGCTGTTTGTGTATTACGAAACACGATTATAATATTCTACAAGTGTGGGAAATTATAATTAACTATGGGAAATATGTAATATATCGTAAAATGCTCACGCCCCTTTCAACTTTACTCCATCTGTCCCTTTGAAATTTCACCCCCTTTCAATTTGTTTTTAACTGTCCCTTCGTTATTATGCCCTTTTCAACTTTTCTCCGACTGTTCCTTGGTTATCGCGCGTTTATCAACTTTGCCCCAACAGCTTCTTGATAATTTTGCTCCAACTGCTCCTTGGTGATTGCATCCCTTAGTAATCATGTTTTTAACAACTTTGCCCCAACTGCTTCTTGGTAATTATGCCCCATTTAATGTTACTCCATCTGCTCCTCGGTAATTGCGTTCCTTTTAACATTATTCCAACTGTCCCTTAGTAATCATGTTTTTAACAACTTTGCCCCAACTGCTTCTTGGTAACTATGCCCCTTTCAACTTTGTTACAATTGCCCCTAGGTAGTTACGCTTTGAATCTTACGCCACTTTTTTTTTTGCATTATTTGCGTCTCTTGCTATTTATGTTTAATTTATAAACCTCTGTGTAGTTCCTTCCTCTTTGCTGAGCACAGTCATCCCACTCCTGTGATAATTCTTCCCGGTGCATCCAAATCTGTCTAGAGAAATAATAATAATAATGTATTTATTCCAGCGTGAGCAGGTTTTTTTTAACCCGATTCGCCATAAAGAAATGATCCTGTCATTTATTTTACTTGATGTATTCAAGTAGGGATCCTCTTTCTCTCTCATCTTTGATATTGTCGAGTGTCACCAGTTTCTTCAGCTTTTCACCTCGTAATGCGTCCAAAGTACATTAGTATTCGCCTTCTGGGCAAGGTTTATAAATAACATGAGAATAATTCATGAACAATCGTTTCTGTTTGTATTTTATTTGCATTTCTTACGCAAGATGCCGAACAATAAACATAGCTTTATTTGAGGGCATATGCAGATTATTTCGATGTTGGCTCAAGCACCGCCTAAGACCCTGACCCATTGCGATCTGCCGCCGAGTCACGCTGTTTATGCACCAGATGGAGCATTTCTGAATCAATTCAATTAAATACACAAATTTCATCCGATAGACCCATCGCAAGGTCTATTATAGTCACCACCGTAAGTCGAAGAAGCCGATGAACAGGACACATTCTTATGTACGACGCCTTCCTCTATAATGTAATTAAGAGGAGAAGATAGATGAAGACCTGGATATAAATACATCCACTAAATATTGATAACTTTTGGACGATGTCCAGGACAGAGGTGCACAACGAGCATTGACGTTAACACACCTGTTAACATTTTCCTTACAGTGCTAAAATAAAAACGCGCGTTCCGGTGCTGTAAACTCAGTGTACATGTAGACTTTTGAGATTTTTAAGTCGGATAAATATGAACATTTTATAAATATGTATGAATATAAGTGAACGTATATACCAATTATTATGTAAAAGTGCTACAAATGAGAAAAAACATTGATTCATCATGAACGACAGCATAAAGACACGTATAACTCGGCCAGCGCACGCTTTGCTACTAAAGTGACGATCGGCATCCGCCACCTCTTCGCACGTACACATACACGTATTGACAAATTCACGTCAGGATCTTCGAAAAAATATTTTTTATTGTTGCTGTGATAAATATTTATATATTGTAATTATTTTATCCAATGCATTAATATATTATTGAGGAATACCTAAAATATGAACTCTGTATTTAGTGTATTTACAGAGATATTCACATAATTAGAGGCAATGTCAACTCAGTTTACATCATCGAAGAGTAAAGGTCAAATATGAAAGATCAACATGTGACTTATACATTACTAGAGTAGAATCTTGGATATTTAGACCGAGTGTGGTGCTGCAAGCGAACGCTTAGAATCTCTTGATCTCTGATACCTCGATCTGCGAACAATTCAGGATTCAAGGTAGCTTGTTCACGATCTGTCTGATCGTCCTGCAATTTTTTGAATGCATCAAGAGAGGAAGAGGGCAATCGATCGAATCCAAATCGATGGACCGACCGAATTAATGAGGAGGAGGAGAATTATAAAGAACATCAACAGATCACGATGTTCAATAACGAGGGAGCCGAATGCAATATAAGACTTCTATTTATTTTTAAATAAAGATACGTACCCATAGAAGATGTATACCCAAGTTAGCACTCATTGAAATATATAATATTCAGGTGTAATCCGTTCCCGACTTACAGCCTATATATAACAAAGATACCATTCAACACAACCATTTTAACAGGAAATATGTAATACAAACTCAAAAATATAATTGAAAAAATTATATAAATTAAATTGATAAAAATAAACAAATTTTTCCTTAGGAAAATTCAATGCAACTTCTAATAAAAATCAAGCGGGAAGTCCCCGACATATCGACACGTCATTCGCAAGTGCTACGTCGGCCAATGTTGTCTTCCCACTCGGTGGGATCCTGATTTTATTGCTAACAAATGTTCGCTGTAGCACACCCGACTTTTGTTAGATGGAAACTATTATCGAATGTACATATCTATTGTGCGCTGCGTCGTTAGCGCTTGGAAATTATCGGGCCATTACTCTTTCCTTTGATAAATATTTCTATGACTATTTAAATAAGACTATTTAAAGATCTTCTATCGAGTTGTATACGTGGTCTACGTTTAAAAATCTCCCAACCACCTGTCGTTTGATAAATAATATAACGTTTGATATTCCATGAATCAATATTTTGAAAGGTCGTATAAAGTTTCATATACCATAACGGCGATACAACGAAACCTTTTCTTTGAATTCGTTTCCTTATCTTTTGTTACACACATTCGTTCCTCCTTAATATTTCATACAACGCGTTGTATTTCTATGGAATAAATTTGATAAAATGTAATGTCGTGACGTTCTTGTCCTTTCGATGGACGTGGCTAACATCACTTTATTAACCTTTTCACTGTCAACTCTATTTGAAATGGAAGACACCGCGTAGAGTAAGATTAAGCTTTAAGGGTCTTTACTTATCTATCAAAAGCTGGGACCCACCGTCCACAGATGGCAAAATAATTTTAAAATATGACTAATCCCTGCAAGTTTGCAAGGTCTAAAAATGCGTGTTAACACGATTATAGCTTGGCGGGACATACAAAGTTTGGCTCTACTATACTAACCATTGTCTCAGGTTCTTCACTTCAGCCATGATGTTCTTCTTCTTCCAGGGTCCTGACTTCAGGGTCCAGCAATTGTTCTCTGCATTTTGAGATGCAAGATCTGATATTTCTCTGGATGTTTCATTAGAAAAGTTTTCTGTTTTTTAATGTTTTAAATAGTTATTTTTCTTTATTCATCCGAAACATAACATCTTCGTGATATTCGCATCGTTAGATTTTTCATTTTGCACAGTTACTCTCTAGGACACTGCGCAAAACATATGCCTCCCCCTGGCCACCTTCACCCCCTTCCTCCCACGATATAAGTGTGTATTATATTGAATGCTTCCAGTTCAAAATTTTGTTCACTTACTTTCTACAGCCCTATATAATATAATATAATCATCCAACTACACTCCCCGGACTGCTGTTTGGACTATTTTTGCGTAAATCATTACTTTTTAGGGCCTGCACAAAACTGAAAAACCTCTTTTTTTTTATTGTTTCCGAGTTAAGTTTGTAGAACTCCATAATCATGGTTGTTTTTTGATTCTACTCGTTTAATTTACTTGAGACGCGTTTCCTAGAATCATACAAACATTATATAAATTCCAGAATATCAAGAATGTCTCCCTTGCCGTATTGTCTTCTTAGATTGTAAAATTATATAGCTGTCCTTTTCTACATATTACCTATGCTATTAAAATATCATCAATGTTGAAACAGAATGGTTATTTATGGAAATCCTAAGAATTCCAATGAATAATGTTGTCTCTTTTCATCTCATGCAAATAAAATTGTATAGCCGTCCCCTACTATAAATATAAATAAATACAATTTGTTGAGTTAAATTGTTAGAATGATAATGCCCTTACAAGGCGAAACGCGTCGTAAACGAGTAGAATAAAAAAAGATGTGTTTTATTTTCACATATTTCTAAAAAACCTCCCTTCGCCCACCCCGTAATCCCCTATTTTAAATTATAATTAAATCGTCGGTCCGTCGACCACTAGTACTGCATAAACATTACACGGACGTGAAGATCTACGTCTTAAATTTATTGTTTAGTGTATGAATGACAAATACATCCTTAACGATATTTTCTATAGCACCGCGTTGAATGGATATACGGACATTGAAAAAAACAAAAAGATGCTTTCACAGATATTTGCAATGCGCACAAATGTCTTTAACCTCCGGGAGTTAGTGATTTCCAGTGGCGTGCGATAGGTATAGACTTAGTATATTATACACTACATTGTTCATAGGTTTACTTTCGTTTAACCGGCGTCTTTAAGCAAAATAAACCCATCATAATAAAAATGCATTATCCTCGAATGCAAAGAACGATCATGAAAACAACATGTTTAGTAAGGTAGTCAAATTTGCGAATTAGTAAATGAGGAAGTAAATGCTTCGATCAGCTCTAAACCAAGTTCAAAACCTTTCCAAAGTCATTATGTTAGGAAACAGCATAAGTAAGGACTGCGTACAACATGAAGCAGCTGATCCATTTCTGACTCTGTCGAGTGGAATTTTCAATTCAGTAGGTAGCAATTGTATGGCTTGAATAGGACAATATATTAAAATAGTAGCTACCAATTGTAGTAGCAAAAAAATGAAGAATAACCCAGGAGATGTAGCATCCAAAACTACGCAACTAATGATTCTATTGACACACGGTGGACGCTAGCGTAATTATAACGTGGATTATTTATTTTACATTTGTTTCTCAGAATTTTTAGTAATGCACAGCTTTTTTTGCTTGTATGCAGTGCATGCCCCTGGTGATTAATTGAAAGACTTTTGACAACGTGCAAGAGAAGGATTATTTCTCACTTTGGACATGTTACCATAAAATGCGATGGTAATAAGTCTCTAGAAATTATAGGGCAAGCGACCAAGAGGACGATCTCCTATAAGATGGACAGACCAAATAAAGAAGTTGACAAGATACGGTGAGAAATTGAGCATGTGATAAAGAAGAACAATTGAGTTATTTTCAAATTAGACCAGTGCGTGTATTATTTCTAGTACGTTTCAAAGCTGTTATTTTGTCTGTTAAAATAATTACCCCATCCATAAATAACTAGTTAATAAAATAATTACCGCCTCGACGGCATTAATTTAACGTGGACCAATTGTGGGGTCAGCTGGGGTGATCTGCTGATTAATAAATCATTTCTTGCCATTGTCTATCGGCGGTCCATGACTCAGGCAGGTAATTAGAGACACTCCCCCGCCATGTGACCCGCACTGATCTCCGTGGCAAAGTATGCGTATCGTCACAGTCCCGATTATCTTCTCTCCGTTCATCGTTCGAACCGATATTAATCTCTTCTGTGTTTTCTCCTTTTGGCCGTATCGCACCTTGCACTGTACGAAATTTCACAAGCCATTAAAAGGTCGTCACCAAATTGCGGTAGGTAGCTTATTCTTCGATTTTACATTGTTATCGTTAGTATCAGGAAATTTTAGTATCATATTCTTCGAATTTACTTTGTTATCGTTATCATCCAGAAACTTTTATAACACGCGTTTCGATTCTACATTGTTATCGTTGACATCAAAAAATTTTGGTATTATTCTATTTTACACTGTTATCTTTAACATCAAGAAAGTTTGCTAGCGTATACTTCAGTTTTGCATTATTATCGAGTAACATTGGTAGCGTATTGTTTTCGTTGTTATCAAGCAACATTGGTAGCGTATTGTTTTCGTTGTTATTGTTGATATCAAGAAATTTTTATAATCTATTTTACATTGTTATCAAGAAACTTTGGTAGCGTATTGTTTTCGTTGTTATCGTTGATATCAATAAATTTTTATAGTCTATTTTACATTACATTACATAAACTTTGGTAGCTATATTGTTTTCGTTTCGTTGATATCAAGAAATTATTATTGTATATTTTACATTGTTATGGTTAACATCAATAAAGTTTGGTGGCGTGTACTTCAGTTTTACATTGTTATCAAGAAACTTTGGTAGCGTATTGTTTTCATTGATATCAAGAAATTATTATTGTATATTTTACATTGTTATGGTTAACATCAATAAAGTTTGGTGGCGTGTACTTCAGTTTTACATTGTTATCAAGAAACTTTGGTAGCGTATTGTTTTCATTGATATCAATAATTTTTTATAGTCTATTTTACATTGTTATTAAGTATTGTTCAATTTTACCGTTATTATCGTTATCGTCAAGATATCTTAGTAGCGGTCTACAACCATTGTCACTAGAATTGATAAAAAATACATTATTTGTTTGTACGCTACTTACTTTATAAATTAATAACATGTGTAATTATTATGATATTAGATTTGAGTAATTTGAAATAATAGGTTTACATTTTTTATTATATTCCACGATTCACACGAGTTTATCCTTTTTTGATCAGTTCAAGACTATGCCAATATTATCTCGACTTTAATATAAACAATGATGAAAGAAAATATCAGCCACGTCACATGTCTAAACATACATTTTTTTCCCAATGACAGCAGTTGTCATTGCCGCGCATGAGCGATTGTCGCACCTCAACTCAAAATCTTCGATCAGTATCGAATGTTTTAATATATATTTATTATCATATATCGAAAATTAGAAATTTTAAATAATTATTAAAATGTTCAAATCTAGCGATTATCAGTAATCAATATTTTCTTCTCATTCCAGCCTGGCACCGCCAACGGCCTTCAGGACAAGGGCCTGGCTGCCGAGGGGGCTCTGAAGTTCGGCTGGATCCAAGGGGTGCTGGTGCGATGTCTCCTCAACATATGGGGCGTGATGCTGTTCCTGCGCTTGTCCTGGGTCGTGGGGCAGGCCGGCATCGGTGAGTAGTACACTAAATGTCACATCACACTACGCCACTTCTCCACTTCGTGACGTCACACAAACCGTCCCAACTACATATCTTCGGATGCGCGGGTATTCTCTCTGCCCTGTTGTCGCGTGATTAGTTCAACGTTATTCGTGATAAATTTAGATGGTCAAAAAATATATATTATATTTTGATTC
Organism: Eubasilissa regina; assembly: GCA_022840565.1. Taxonomy (NCBI): domain Eukaryota; kingdom Metazoa; phylum Arthropoda; class Insecta; order Trichoptera; family Phryganeidae; genus Eubasilissa; species Eubasilissa regina. Next base: position 33,068,693 of record JAINEB010000007.1, read on the forward strand.
ATTCTTTGTCGAGTTTGCACTAGAAGGAGATGGAACATTTGTGTCTAACACTTTCTTTTTGTGGGTACATTTCAAATGAAACTGATACATTATATCGACATAAAGTGTCAATTTATGTCGTGGTTCTCCAGCAACCGACTACCTCGGCAGTATTATAGTCGAGAAGGTCAAGGCCTAGCACGCACTGCGGTTATAAACGCGCGACTGATTTTAAAAACGCATTCGGACTCATTTTGCTCCGCGGTTTAAAAACGCGCGTGAATTTGTGATTTATGGAAATGTCAAATTTTTCAGTCAGTACCACGGAATAAGGATGTCCACTACGCGTTGATTCAATGCAGATGCTAGATGTATCGTCACTATGTCGTTAACTGACTCCGAGCCTACGTTTGAGGCGACATCGTATGAGAATCTAGCGGACCAAATTAATTGTGAAGTCCAAAAACGACCTGTATTATATGATAAAACATTGAGATCAAACACTTATTATTGAGTAGTATTATTATTACAATAATTAAATAACTTTCTTTAAGATTGTTGTTTTCTAACCTCAAAGTAACAGAGAGACGTTCTTTTGGTCGTATTGATTCGCGAAATGTATTCTGGAACGTAATAAAATCCCACTCATATTAAAAGTCAGTTTTAATAGATGTAAAAATCAACTCCTTTTTCAATACAGTATTGTTCAATTCGTAGTAAACGTAGTAAACTCGACTTGCAACTCTGATGTTCTCTGCCACGCCAACCGCCCTACGTACATTTTCAGCTCCCATCCTAGGACGGGGATTAAATACTAGTGCATAAAATAATGCCGAATACGACAAAAAATGTTGATAAGATAGGCTTGGCAAGGTAGATGAATCCTGCTTGAACGCGCTCACAGATTCGACTTAAATATTGTGACGTCCTATTTGCTGAAATCAACCAGTCGCGTTAACCTGGTGGCTCGCGTCTAAACTCGGTCACGATCCGCGGGCTCGGAAAATACTCAATGTTAATGGCGTAATTTGCATTACTAGAAAAAATGTGACAAACATGCATACACACACTGTCACGTCGTGTTCCGTAGGGATAGGCAGAAATACATGTTCCTATCCTGACTTCTTACACTTTTATACAAGGTCAAATTAAGAGATTAGAGGACTTTATATAAAATAAAACCCTCCATCGCGCGTGACTCCTGTAAACATTACTAAAAACCTGGGTCCTGCACAGAGACACAAACTAACCTTAACTAAACTTTTTACCTTCAGATCTGGCTTTAAAGCTTTTAGAAGACTCCGTTACTGCAACACTGTTGCGAATAATAATTATTTTGGTTCCTATAGTAATAAATTATAATTGATTAGTTAGATTTAAAATGAATAAATTCAGTAACATAAATTCAGGAAAACATCCAAATGAGATAATAAATGATGGCTAAAATTATAATTGTTTGCAGATGTAAATTGACGGATTTTATATTTTGTAAGTATTTTGTTATCGGTTTTCTTTTAAAGAATTGTTAGAATTAATTTTTAAATCTCGTTCTGAATACTGAAATACACAAAAATATCAAAATATTTATGTGAATATGGCGCCTAACCCCCTCCACCTTACTTATTTCACAAAGAAACCACGACTGCGCTGTTTTCAAGTCATAGTTCAAGCCATATTTCTTTTAGTTTTGCTTGGAGTGTCAAACCGAAAAATCAGTGTTGCAAAAACTAAACATCACTATTTCGCACCTGCGACGCGAACAAATGTAAATTTTGCATTCCCGCTACACAACATATTTTCGCAACTGCTAACTATTCCGACGTTGTCGCTCAACTAGATAATTAATTGGAATGTATAAAAATAATGAGAAGAAAATATACAATTTTTTTCGCTTTTGCAAAATCTAAAATTGATTTTTTATTTTGGACGACTGATTTATAAGTTTACTAGTCAAATTGAACGCAAATAGAAAAACTTAATTTCGTATCATTATTGCTGTTTTAAATGTGCGTTTGTTTCCAGGTCAAGCGATACTTCTGATCATGACTACGACGGTGGTGACCACCATCACCGCGCTCTCCATGTCGGCCATCAGCACAAATGGCGTCATAAAAGGAGGTAAGAAAAACCAAAGTATATCAAATTAGATGGATACATTCGGTTCTGAATGAATATTTTTCAAATAGAAAACGAACAAGTCCATTATTAGAAACTTGTAAATTGGAAAACTGTAATGGTTATTTTTGTACTGCCATTTTGTTCCCTAGCTGAGGCATATTATACTATAGCGGACCATACTCAATCATTCAGAATGACATTCACAGCCTATCAATCAGAATGACATTCACAGCCTGTCAATCAGAATGACATTCTGCCATGGAATGACGAGAATACAATCAAATCGCCCATTTTTGCTTCTACGTTAATGTATTCCAATTCTTTCACACAATTATCCATATACAAGTTGAACAGCCATGGAGACATTACTCAACCCTGCTTGACACCCTTTGTAATGTCAAACTATGGTGTGAATGATCCATTGATACTTATGCACGCAGAACTTCCTTCATATACGTATTTCTGTCTTTATTGCCACTTTTGTCGTATTGGGTGCTTGTTTTTTTTATATTTATTTTTTAATGGCGTGTCAATTAAAATTACGCCTTTAATTTGGAAGGTTCTTTACGTAATGGCTGGTGTTTCACGAGAGAGTTCTTTTCTAATTCCGCTTCATGTTTGAAGGTCCAACAAATTTTCTGTTTTATCTGGAATATTTAAATTCATGGAATCTTGCTTAAATGATGCTGTGAGATGTTAGAGCTGATGAGAGAGTTAGAATAAAATGATCTGTTAAAGGCGTCACAGCACGACCTGTCACTTTCGATGGAAGAAAGTCTTCATCCGCGAATATATCCCTTTTGAACGGGTAAATGCCACCGAAAATAAATCCTGCCATTATATTTTTCGGTGTGACAGCGAGCGGAAGAGCTTTTGCAATAATATCTAGCGCAGGTCTGTGATATTTTAAATATGAATTAAATATATTAATTAGAAAGATATACATGTAAATGAAACGATTCAATGTATTAATATCAAAAAGGTAACATATAGGTTCGAAAATTTGTTTCTAAAAATATCGTCGCTGTATAATGCACCTTCCCCGGTTTGGAAACAGATCCAGGTTCGAATCCCGGTGGCGCAATAATAATATTTTTCGATAAAATTGATTAATATATTTAATTCATATATAAAATACCTGGCAGGTCATAAATTTACATGATCTGCCCTAGATACCATCCATCCATCTACGCCATTGTTGAAGTAGCGTTTGAAAGATCCGTAGACTTGACCTATCCAGAGGCTGCAGCTTGTGTGTGAGGTATGAATGATAATAGATGAACGCCGTTGTTGTTGCAGTAGTTCAACACCGCCATTGATAAGTGGGACGGTGGGAGTGGTTGTTTAGAAGTAGCAAAATATAGGCTATTAAAGTTTTAAGTGTTGAATTAAAAGCAAAAGGTTCTCATCTGTTGTCTAACCGCTTTGAGCAGTTCCAATGCATACGCAAGCTTTTTCGCATCAGTAGTGGTTTTTTGGGAATCTGTAAAAATCTGCCCAGACATGACATTAATCTCCGCAAGTTTGCAAGGTCCAGAAGTATGTGTTAAAGCGCGTATAGCTTGGCGTGACATACAAAGTTTTTGCAAATGTCCTGTGTCCGTCCTAGCGCGAGTTTTAAACACTAGTTTACAGATAATTACGCTCGATGCAGGATGTAATTATTAGCTGGCGCATGTGGATCGTGTTATCTTATTGTTTTGGTATGATTTACGGCCTCGTAAAACACGTGTTTTATTACGCTCGTTGTTCACTTTGCGTAGACAATGGCGCAATGGCGCCGAAAGCGGCCGATTTCGCCGCCCCGCCGCTGAATGATTTCGCGAATGACAATCGCGCCCGTGTTTCCCGCCATTTAGAATTTGTTTTTTTTTACCACTTACCGAGCCGTGCTTCCGTCAATTCTTATTTCGCTGTATTTAAATGATAATGCCGAGCGACAAAGGCTTAATAAAATAATCGAAACATTTCATCACGATGTTTTGTATGCACTGAACCTGCACCACCGCCATTACCGTGCTTAACGCGTCGGGAGCGACGCTCTCGCGAATTCCACTCGAAGCTATTTTCAGTATTAATTAATATAATACATAACCCACGTCTGAACTTAATCTGAACTGAAGACAAATTTTGCACGTTATTATCGATAATAATTTAGATAGCTCTGATTTCTAAACTGTTCTCAGTAGGTGTTCTCACCTACACACATTTTTCTTATCCTTAAACAATACATCAAATCAGGGCACTTGTCTCAGTCACGTGTATCATACCATCCCTGCTGCAGATGTGTTTTTAAAATATATATATATTTTTTCATCTTTAGTGTCTACAAAAATGCTAAATATCCGTAACAATGTTCTTATGTATATCCACCCGCGAACCTCCAAAATTTTCTAATTATATTTCAAATCTCATTTATATAGTAGTATTTTTATGTAATGTTACAAACTATGAATTTATGCGTAACACAGGTTAATCGTCTAGTAACAAGGCGTCACTGCCGTTGCCTTGTAGCAGCAGCGTCATCTGTTGCCGTAATAATGAAATATTCAATTTAGCATATTTCGCAAAAAGAAAAATTTCGAAATCGGTTCGAAATGTAAACATTTAAAGTTGATAAGGTATTTCAATGGTAGTAGTAATTTAATTTTTAAAAATTAAAATACGCCTATTATGTCTTAGATATGTGGATCATACCACCTCTGCATAGAATATGCTTTTGAATTTTTATTGAAACACTGCTGAGATATCAATCAAGATGTAAAATTTCAGTTAACAAATAATTTAAGCTATTTATTGTACTGGCTCGTTATAAATTTCAGCAGGATTAACTTTTTTTTTTTAAATAAAATTAAATATGTAACGATCGAAATTTAAATCCACCGTCATCTCAGTCGGCATCGACGCTAGCGACAGCGCTGCCGGCTGCTGCTACAAGCCTGGCTCGAGAATTCACCGCTAAGCAGTCTCTCCAGTTTCATCGTTTCAGAACGGCTAATAATAAACTGTCATAATAAACCTCAACATGCAAACAACATTTATTTCATTTAACCACCATCCTAACCCCCAAAAATATTAGTGTTAAAATGTGATATAAACTTATATAAATGCCCAAAAAAAAATTTGATTTCAACATGGCGAGTATTCTGTGTATATTTGATATTTTATTATTTTTCCATTATTGACATTGTACCTATATTTTTCGATAAAATTGATTATACATATATGTATATCTTTCTAATTAATAGATTTAATTAGTATTTAAAGACGTATTTAGTAATAAACACATGGTGAGGGGAATAGCCAGAGAATAGAATGAAAATTACTATACAAACATCTGTATTACTATGATACAAACATTTTTACTTCCAGGTGGCACATACTACATGATATCACGTTCGCTGGGCCCTGAATTTGGAGGCTCTATCGGTCTCATATTCTCCATGGCCAACGCGGTGGCCTGCGCCATGTATGTGGTCGGCTTCTGCGAATCTATGGGCGACCTGCTCAAATCTTTCGGGGCCTCCATAGTAGACGGAGGAATACAGGTAATTTTTTCTTTTCAATTACATTTATATGTATTTTGTAATTAAATAAAGTTCTATTTTCTCTTGCCTAATACACAGTTTTCTACCTGGGTACAAAAGACAGTCAACTTATTTTATATATACCTAAAATTCGCACTTTCTTGATAAAAGAGCGAACATGGCAATTTAGAATTTCTCGGAGGGTTGCTAATTGCAGGTTTTTCCAAGGTTATAGAAGTAATAGGTTTGTTCTAGAACACTGCCAATGTACATGCACTTGATGTTTTAGGTAAAATTATCTATCTGCTTTATCTTCAATCATACTAGAATATAAACTATAGAATATACCGATTTTCAAGTTATAAAAATAGTGCAAATTATGCGAGGAAATCATTTATATTTCTAAATTTAAATATTTTTTGCTGTTTTGTGCATAACACATACATTTGCTTATTTGCACTGTATTGTGTTCAGGATGTCAGGATTATCGGCTCCATCACGATAGTGATCCTCACTGTGGTCGTGGTGGTGGGGATGGAATGGGAGGCCAAGGCGCAGCAAGGTCTGCTGATCATCCTGCTGGTGGCCATATTAGATTTCATGCTCGGGACAGCTATAGGCCCCAAAACCGATCTGGAGGTAGCCAAGGGATTCCTGGGATACAATAGTAAGCAAATTTTCAATTATATATTGATCAGTTACTTAATAGTGAAGAGATAAACCGTGATTGTGACTGCGATTGATATTTGATTATTATGAAGATTAGTAATTGATTATTCGTTCAGCAAGCTATCACCAGTGCACTAAAAACTCTAGTACAGTTACTAATTACTGTTACAATCGATCATCAATCACACAAACACAGACACAATTACATCAGATAAATAGCCTCTCAATGATGTTAACGACATTAAGCTAATTTTTTTGAGTTCTATCATGTTTTATATTTTTACAAAAATACTTTTTGCTTTGCATCCACATTGCTGTTTAAGTCAGGAGTACTTAATCTTTAAAATAAAATTAATAAATATTTTCAATTTTTTGTTCATTTACCTTACTCACTTTGTGCAAATATATTTTTTCATAACGTGATCACATTATCGGCAATGTGTAATCGGTATCAGCAAAATGGGACATCGGTACGTTCCCGGATCCGGGATGAAGTTTATGTTATTGACTGCTTCAATTTTTTAAGCAAACTTCAAGGTTTTTTATTACATTTCACATTATTTTTCTTTTGATAATCATTAACAATATATAATTTTCTCATTTCAGTGACTTTGTTCGAGACAAACTTTGCTCCGGACTATAAATTTTCTGAAGGAGTCCAACATAACTTTTTCTCTGTGTTTGCTATTTTCTTCCCTGCTGCCACAGGGATATTGGCTGGTGCTAATATTTCCGGTGATTTGAGGGTATGTTATACTATTCTTAGATTGCACACAAATTAAAACCAAAATCCAAATAAGATAGTGGAGTAATTTAATATTTTAAAAAAATTCTTTGAAAAATCTCATTTACAAAACTGAAAGAATTTTTTCAATATATTTAAATATATGAGTTACAGATGTTCAAAGTTGAGTGTTTTAAAAACGATTGGTTTTTATTGTGTCACGTCACATCTTCCGAGCCTCGTCGGAGGAACGACCAACTTCATACTAATATTTGTTAGTACTGGTCGGTTCGTATGAGGGACGTGATGTCACATGATGGATATTAATGTTTTTCAACAAGTCCAACATTGAACGCCAATATCTCTGAAAAATTTCAAAAAGCATATTTTTAAATACTACAAAACCTCATTTCTGACATGCTCCACTATCTCATTGTAGCAACCTTTACATATTTGAAATGGTTAAATTCAGCAGCATCAACTTATTAAACTGGCAGCCGAGTAGTTATTACATTTGTTTTTGCTAACAAAGTCAGGGGTTCAAATCCTTTTAATTGTCATTAATTATCAGTCATTTAAATATATATTTACTGATACAAATTTAATTTCATTCTTTCCCAGGATCCCCAAGTCTCCATTCCAAAAGGAACATTGCTGGCTATCCTGCTAACCACCTTATCCTATCTCGGGATAGCCATCATGGCCGGTTGGACTGTTGCAAGAGAGGCTACTGGGGATATGACAGATTTCGCCAATGGAACCTTCCTTAACTGTACCGACAGGGAATGTTTATATGGACTACATCACAGTTTCCAGGTATGTTGGATCAATAAACTGAAATCGAAAAGTAATTATCTCAGCCATATCTAAGTGTTATAATCTGTTCAAGAGCAGTTATATCATCACATCTCTGTTTTAATTGAATTCGTAAACAAACATAAATAACATTGACTGTCTATTAAGCCTGCAGTTGAAGGGAATTCCGTGTGTCAAATCGAGCTGTACAAATTCTACTGATGTCAAGTATGATGGAACACATTTTATGCAATATTTGTTCAATTTGTATCCATCAAATAATACACATCACTATACATTTTGTGAATTTATTTTTGAATTACCAATTATTTATCACTATAAGACGTTAAAGGAATTTTCATTTCATATTTACTTTTAGTCGTGACGTGTGAACTACATTGCTAAAGACTTATACATGATATAAGACACGTCTTATGTTATGTTACGCTTTCTACGCATCTAAAAATACACCACTCTGTTTACTATAGCTTGGAGCTATTTATATTTTGCAAATGTATGTCATAATTGCTTTTAATGTCTATTATAATATTTGTTTAATATGCAAATATTTCCATATGTATTGTATGCCAGTAGCTTTGTCTTTGGGAAATGTACCGTACAAGCGTTGCGTGAAAATAAATTTGTGAAGCTTATTACAATACCTTCTCTGCGAGGACTTCCCTTAATTTATTGCTATTGCGAAAATCAGATTACATCTAGATAATTATAGTTATTGTTTGTCATCCCACGTAGTGCTAAAAAATCTTAAAAATTGTTTTATTGAAAATATTAATTTTTTACAGTTCTTTCATTCACTAAACACTGGTTTTTTTATTTCACAAGTATGTCTAAAATAATAATTAATCACTGCAATAGATTGAACAAGTAGAATAATTAAATATAAATCAAATAATAGATAAGTCTTAAAATGTATAATTCTTTCCATGTCAACAAAAGTTATTGATGTTTACATTGTGTGACTAATATAATAGATATGCAGTACTGTTGACATAGTATTATCTGACATTGTAGTTTTGTTTATGTTATACTTTTATCAACTGTAACAAATGATTGTTATTTTGCAAGACATTTGTCCACAGAATACATTTTGACTTTGCTTATAAAGAAATAGGAAGTAGAATTTTCACATCGAGGACAGAATTAAAAGGGTATTCTTTAATTCACAATTATAGAAATAATGTTGATTTAATTTAATATAACAGAAAAAAATTACTCTATTAAACTCCACCAAAAAAACAAATTTAAAGGTCAAATAATAAATCAACTGATGTGAATGCAATATAATTTAAATTTACATTTTTACTGATGACCACGTACACCAAATCTAAACAATTTCACCAGCTTTATTTTCTGTTACTTACGGCCGGTTGTGTGATCACTATAGCAAAAAGTTACTAAAGTAAAATTTTTTGCGAAAACGGGTTGTTTGATTGTTAGTAAAAAATATTTACTTCTCGAAAGTACAAACCGTAGTAAACTCATTTTACTATCCGACACTAAAAACGAGAATCGATAGTTAAATATAGCGGACTTTTCACAGCTGTTCCAAAAGTCATCTGACACATTGATACTTTGAAAGTTGCAATATATGACAATCATTCAATATTCCGCTATTTACTAAAATTATATGAGAATTCGTCCGATGATGATCTTGTTATTTAATATAAATTATTACACATAATAAGAAAAAATGTCACCACCAACGTGACAGATATCGAATGCTTAGGCGAAAAAATCCATAGATAAAGCATAAAATAAATCATATTTCATGATTATTTGTCACACCTACAGACATCTCCATCCATGCTTTGACAATAGTAAATTTGACATTTGAACAACTTGCAAACGATTTTAACCACGGGTGTTAGTAAAAAATTACTAATGATCACACAACCGGCTGATATCATTATTAAATTATAGTGATGAGATTCCGACTGTACAATTGGTGTTCGATTGTAATGATGATTGGTAACTGTAGCCATTTATTATTCGGCAAACAATTAGTGGCGTGCTAGAAATTTAACCTCCAACATTTATTTAAATCATAGTTACCAATCATCGTTACAATCGAACACCAATCATATTTTAGTTTATTATGTTGTCAAATAAAAAATTATTTTTCAATTTTAAATAATATTTTAAAATATTATAAATATAATAAATTTAAGATCTTTTTACTGCCTCGGTTAATGCGATATCGGATAATTGAGGGTCTACTATACTATTAGAATGCATTCTTAAAAACGTTTATATTCATCCATCAGGTGATAGAGTTGGTGTCAGCATTCGGTCCACTGATCTACGCCGGATGTTTCGCTGCCACATTGTCATCTGCCCTCGCCTCTCTTGTTTCCGCACCCAAAGTCTTCCAGGTATTTTATGTAGATAATTATAAATTAAATGCTAATTTCAAAATAAAAAGTATACTCCATATTGTGTTGAATTAGTGCTCTTCTAATTTTATTGTTAATATTGTTATCGCTCTTTTCTCGTACTTTGTTTTTCAAAACAATTTGTTTTCTCCTAGGCTTTGTGCAAGGACAAGCTGTATCCCGGGATAGTATGGTTCGCCAAGGGGTACGGAAAAAACAACGAACCAGTTCGTGGATACGTTCTCACATTCTTCATAGCTATTTGTTTCATCTTGATTGGTGAGTTTATAGTTTTATGTGCACATAACATTAACATTTATTTTGTTTGAAACAATTCATTGGAACTTGCAACTATCTAAAATGTCAGTTGACTTTTTTATTAAACAGTTTTAATAAACAGAACCCAGCAGATGACATTTGTAGAAAACCTTTTGCCTGTAATCATCATATTCTGTCAAACACGAAGTTAAAGTAAACATAATTCAAACCATGATACAATGAATTAGTCAAGATATAAATTATCCTATTATTGTGAAATGAAAACTAAACTATGAAATGCCTGCATTAATAATATATTAGAATATGATCAATCCTGCAGTGACTATAATCATGGCAAACGCTATTTAATAAACAAAAGATTCTTCCAATTTTTCGGTCACATTATGTGTCAATATGGCACGGAAAAGCACCGTAACAGTGGATGATACCAGATGCATTGCATCTGCTTGGAGAGATCATGGAATTACCCATTAGGGGCAACCCAGGACTGAGATAGGAACTTGCCAACCGAGGCAAGACCAGCGGTACACAATAGAGTCCTGTTACCAACACTGATGTATGGAAGTAAGGCCTTAAGCTGGCAGAAGAGAAACTAGATTAAGTGGAAATTATATCACATAGGCGTATATGTATGTGGTAGATCCATTTATGACAGAATAGAAATAAGAAATGTAAAGCTGATCTTAGTATAGTGAATAATGTATAGTAAATCCTGCGCCGATAGGATCTACCGTATGAATTGCCCGAATCTCCGAGTCGCGTGTCCTGAGGATTAGATTACGATGATTCCGGTCATAAATCGGAATCGCCGGTGGGGGGGGGGGGTAAAGAAAGAAAGGAATAAGGAACTTAGATATAAGGGTCGATGATAAGATAGGGGTTCCAGTTGAAAGACCAGTGATCTCAGGAAATCGGGAATCTGAAGGACTGCACGCCTTACCTCGTGTATGATACGCCTCCGTCACCCTGCAGTCACAGCCAAGATCACACAAACGGCACGTGGATGGGCAGATTTCCGCTTCCGATTGAAGACGGCGATATCAATCACTTCACCCGCGGCACACAAATAACAAATGACAATCACTGTGCAAACAAATCACAGGATCACAAACAATGCAGTACTGAGCTGAATAAATCCATAGCGCTAATGCTCTCACGATGTTGAGATCGAACAAATTTTGGTCAAGTTGACGTCTCAAGGTCACTATTCACGCTGACAAGACAAGCATGAGGAAAGGTATATTTGGATGTGGAAAAGGTATCAATAACACGGGTTGCGGCCGATTCGCAAGACGCGGTAAAATATATGTTTTACGAATTCGGAACAGTGAGTAAGATTACGAAAGAATTGGTGGTTTGGTCATATGGAATAGATGAATGAGGAGAGAATGGTATGAAAGATATATGACACAAGTGTTGATGGCACCAGAAATAGAAGACGTCCGTGGAAGACTTGGCACAACCAGGTAAATCATATACTGGATGATGGTCCTATTAGAAGCCATAAAAATCAGCGAGCTTGTATGAGAAGATGTATGAATGTGGATTGTGTGTCAGGACAGAAGAGTGTAGCTCTCTATCCTCCCTGCCTACCCCCACAAAGAAACAGCGTAGTGATAAATAAGGACTGAGATTTGTGGACATGCATTATGAATTATGTTTCATCTGATTGAAGCCATTATATGTCTATGTTGTCATAAAAGAATAAGATGTGACTCATTTATATTTACATTTCTATATTACAGGTGAACTGAATACAATAGCTCCTCTAATCTCCAACTTTTTCTTGGCTGCCTACACCCTGATTAACTTCAGTACCTTCCACGCCAGTTTAGCTAAACCAGTTGGTTGGAGACCCACATTTAGGGTAAGAATATATTTAACATACATATATATTTTGAATACTAAATTAATGTATTAATTATAAATATATACATTAAAATCAATTTTGTCGAAAAATATTGTTTTTGCGTCACTGGGATTCGAACCTGGATCTCTATTTCCAATCCGGGGAAGTACACTACCAATTGTGTTATAACACCAGAATTTTTCATTAATACACCTGCCATTCCATTATTTGAAAATGTTTCAAATGATTTCAAATGTTACAACCCATCTACATTTTCCTTAATAATATATATTTTGATTACATTATATTTATATAGTTTTTTTAGACACACTTGTACACTATCTGGTGATTTAAAAATATTTTGATAATTTTTTCAGTTCTACAACATGTGGCTCTCTCTATTTGGGTCTATCTTGTGTGTCGCAGTGATGTTCCTCATATCGTGGTGGACCGCCTTGCTGACGCTATCCGTGGTCTTGGCATTGTACCTTATAGTTTCTTACAGAAAGCCAGGTTGGTGATAATATAAAAAAAATATTTGAAATTTCAGAAATGGAAATGAAAAACAAAATGCATAGCAATTTAATATCTGTCGCTAAATTAGCCTTTAAAAACACAAAATTACTGTTATTTAAAGTAAAACGCCACTGTGGCTTAAGAAAAGAGTCTTTGATCAGCGCCTTGTTCCATTCATTACTTACAGCACTGAAACCTGGACTAATTAAACTAATTGAGATGTTCCAGACGATATAGTCTGAAACGAAATATGTTGGGATCTCTGTTGGGAATTAGAGCGCAAACGAGGTGAAGAATGTCAATATCAGAGCTAAAATTCCTGTAAAGCAATGAGCCAAGATGCTGTGACATAGGTGATGCATGTGTCCCCCGTGTGTGTAAGCCCACCAAAATAATAAGATGAAAAGATCAACAGACAAAGAACATTCTTGAATGATATCCACGATTGAGAAGGGCCAGAGTCACAGGGAGACATCTCCTTGATACAAAGCTCGGTCTAGTTAAGTTACCAGATATATATTGTAATAAATATAACGGAAAACTTGATGAAAAGAAAAAGAAAGCAAGGACGCCACGAAAGATCTGTCTAATTTCTTCTATTCTAATTATCGGAATAGTGGGAGTGACACGGCAAAGGACCGAATATATAGTGGCACATTGATGACTAGCCTTAAATAATATTGAAACAAATTTTTTTATTTTATCCCAGTAGTAATAATTAAGTGTCCATTAGTTTTGTGCTATTGCATCATCACCAGTATTTTTGTAATCCCAGATGTAAACTGGGGCTCCACAACGCAGGCCCAGACCTACAAGCAGGCGCTGGTGTCGGTGCAGCAGCTCAACAGCGTGACCGAGCATGTGAAGAACTACCGACCGCAAGTGCTGGTCCTGACGGGCATGCCGGGCGCCCGGCCACCGCTCGTGCACTTCACCTATCTGCTCACCAAGAACCTGTCCCTCATGCTGTGCGGTCACATCATTAAGGTGAGTGTTGTCCATTTAATGACCCTGCAAATATTGTTTATCGAGTGACTATTTTTCAATTGAGTTTATTTTTTAATATTAAATGTTTGACTAGTTTTAATCCTGATAGTGATTTTTAATAGATGTTTTAATTTTTTTTTGTATCATTCTCCAATTGTTATGTTTTCTTGGTTCAAGTTTAAATTTAGGCTTTGCAAAATTATAATTAAAAGTGGTTCTAGTGTATTTTATAAACTAAGGTTTAAAACTATTTTGAGCTATTATTATTGTAGCGTTAATTTGATAATTAATATTATCAGATTTATTTCAGAACATGGTTTGTGATAATTAAAACAAATTTAGATAAATCATTTAGAAAATAGCTATCTGTCGAAACAGTTTCAGCGGAACTGGAACCCGGAACTTTCTATAGCTGGTAGACAGTTTTACTGTTTTTCAATGGCCCATATGTAAATCGCTTAATTTTATCTACTAATCGCTTATTTAATCTTATTTAGTTGATTAATTAACACTCTGAATATCTGGACCTCGTTAAATGACGAAATATTTGAAGTACATTTGAAAATAAAAATCGTCTTCTTCTTTCCAGGGACAAATAAACAACAAGATGCGTTCCCAGTTGAACAACAAGGCGTACCAGTGGTTCACCAAGCACAAGGTGAAGGCTTTCTACTCTCTGGTGGACGATGTATCTTTCCAAGCTGGTGCCAATGCTCTCATTCAGGTAAACCTATCTTGTGACGACTGTGTCTTTTTCTATTATCGTTACAGTGTAGAAAGCCTCCTGATAAAATATTTGTATGTTCCAGGCATGCGGTGTAGGTAAACTAAAGCCAAACATTCTGCTGTTGGGATTCAAGTCGGACTGGAACAAGTGTCCGAAAGAAGAGTTGACAGATTACGTGGATGTACTACAGTGAGCAATTGAAATAATAATATGTTCACAAACCAACCCGCTTCTCTTCTAGAGTTACACTCTCTACAAATAATCAAATAGTTGTTTCAAATGTTCAGTTCATTAATTTATTTTAACCTTTTAGCAAAGCATTGGATGTCCACATGGCCATTGTGATCCTCCGGCTGCAAGAAGGCCTGAATTACAGTCATATCCTGGAGGATGGGGAACGGTCCATTGACCTCAATGAGATGCACCAGGATCAGTCGCTAAGCAAATCCATTGCCGCACACCGGGAGTCGAACGAAAGTCTAGTTGCGGGACAGAATTACACTCAAATGTCACAGGGTTAACAATTTTTATGATACGATTATGAAATATTTTAAATTTTACAGGATGAGATAAAAAAAATTGATTCTTCCTGGGCGGAATTGGGCCTCCGCTACTACTTTACACTGACTCTTATCCTTAGCCATTCTTCTCCAATTCCCTATCTTTCCCTTCCTGTTCTAGAACTAGAAGACTAGTCTTAGTTTGCCTCTAAATCATCACTGTCGGGATACCCACTCGGTCACGATCTTTAATGTCCTATCATTACATTTTTTTTCAAGATATCTGGCCCATCACAGCCTTGGGACCTACAGAGTCTTAAATTGTTATGAACTATCTTCATTAATAATAAAAATAACTGAATCTCTACGAAATGTTTTACTATTTGATTAAAATATATTGTTTGATGATTTTCAGCGAGTAGTTTATCCGACATGTCCACCCCTGCATCACCATCTATGCCCCGAGCCACCACTGTGTCTGATGATCCCAATGCCGAGGATACACCCAATACCTCAAACAAGTCCACCGCGCACAACACCTCTACTGAAACTAATGGGTAAAATATTTTTCAATTTATAAACATTATGAGCTAATATTACATGTTTGATTTTGATTTAAATAATAAACAAATAAGTATTATTCTTCAGAATAACTAACCAAACTAATTCCTATCCTTGCAGCAAGAATCCGTCCAAGATGGCCGACATGGTGAATGCGGTGGTGGAGGCAATGGGCGGCGGAGGAGGCACAGGAGGAGGTCAGGAGCGTAGGTGGTCGCAGTACAAAACCACTGCTGGCGGAGAGCTGCCCAAGTCCACTCTCAACTCCCTCACCTATTTCCAGAGGAAGCACGGTGCCAACGCCACTATTGACGTGTGGTGGCTGTATGATGACGGAGGTAAGACACCTCTCTGTTTATAAATTGAGTTTCGTACTACAGAATAATTATTACTAACAATTTTGATATCTAGACGTAATTTAACAATGGCTATTAATTTTATCCAGAGAAAAATTAACCCGCGTTAAATGAGCTATAATACGGAAATGGTATTTTAGATCAACATTTTATTCAAATAAAAAATGTCCAAATTACTATAATCAGTTCTGCATACCAATACAAAATAATATTATTATTGCTGTTTATAGGTCTAACGCTTCTCCTTCCATACATCATTTCCACCAGGAGGAACTGGACCTCCTGCAAGCTGAGGGTGTTCACCCTTGCCAATAAGCAAGCCGAGCTGGAGTTCGAACAAAGAAAGTTAGTTATTTGTTTATAGCATATAATATTGTAACATGTTATCATTTATAAACAATACAATATTTTTTGTAAATATAAGATGCGTATTGCTGGGTTATCTTCAGAAGTATACTATTTTATTGTTTCGAAAAAGATTTTATTACACATTTAAAAATCTTCATCATAATTAGGTTTCCAATGGTTTATTTTCACATTCTAGTATGGCATCACTGCTCGCCAAGTTCCGAATTGATTATTCTGACTTGACTTTGATACCCGACATCACCAAGAAGCCACAGGATAGCTCCATCAGCTACTTTGACAAACTAATTGCCGACTTCTTGGTACCTGAGAATCCTGATGATCCAGACAGTGGTAAGTTTGTAAATAAATAAATTAATTGATTAACCTTTTTTTTAAATTAGTGTATATATCTAATACTATCATTATTTTTTAAAATACAAATTAAATGTATTAATTAGAAAGATATACATATAAAATCAATTGGCTTTCAAATAATGGAACGATAGATGTGTCAATTTGAAAAGTGTAATATATAAGTTGGAAAATTTGTCATCAATGTATTGTGTTGGTATAGCATAATCGATTAATGCACATTCCCCGGATTGGAAGAGATCCAGGTTTGAATCTCGGTAGCAACAACAATATTTTTCGATAAAATTGATTTTATTTATATATGTATATATCTTGTAAATCAGTAAATGGAGAGATGTTAACAAATGAGGATGAAATAAAAGATAGATGGATGAAATATTTCCAGGAAACGTATGAAAGTGTAGAGAATGCAAATGACGAAGCACCTGGGAGGCTCTCTGGGGTAAGTATGAATGAGGAAAACGATATAAATGCAATAAGTATGGAAGAAATAAAGTGTGCAATAAAACATATGAAGAATAAGGCTGTGGGGTATGATAACGTTGCTGCAGAGTATATCAAGGCTGGTGGCCCATTAGTTATCTTGTGGCTTCATACGCTCTTCAATCAATGTTTGTAAGAGAACCACACCCCATTAAATTGGAGGAGGGCTGTTATCATGCCTCTTTACAAAGGCAAAGGGTCGAAAATGAAATGTGGTAACTATAGGGCTATTAGTCTACTGAGCTCTGTAGGTAAACTTTATGGAAGAATTTTAATAGAAAGAGCAAGAATGGTGACGAAAGAAAAAGTATGGGACGTGCAAGGGGCATTTATGGGTGGAAGAGGATGCATGGATCAGATCTTTTCTCTACGAGTGATGACGGAAAAGTTTTTGGCGAAAAACCTAAAACTTTTTTGTGCCTTCGTAGATCTACAGAAAGCATATGAGAGTTATAAGAAAAAAGTTATGGAAAGTACTCTCTGATTACGGGGTGAATGGTAAACTTATACGCGCAATCGCATCCCTATACGAAGGAAGTTCTGCGTGTGTAAGAATCAATGGAGCACTCACACCATGGTTTGACATTACAAAGGGTGTCAAGCAGGGTTGTGTAATGTCTCCATGGCTGTTCAACTTGTATATGGATAAATGTGTGAAAAAACTAAAATGTATGAATGTAGGAGCAAAAATGGGCGATTTGATTGTATGCTGTTTATTGTACGCCGATGATGCAGTACTAATGGCGAATAATGAACAAGAACTACAGAATCTGGTGAGTAGAATGTACGATGTATGCAAGGAAAGCGACCTCATGATGAATATTAACAAATCGAAAGTGATGGTATTCGAGAAAGAGGAAAGCAAGACATCATGCAAAATACTTGGAGATAATGAATGTTTGGAACAAGTAGATGAGTTTGTATATTTGGGAAGTATGTTTGATAGAAACGGAAAGGCTGAGAATGATATCGAAAGGAGGGTGACTGCAGGAAATAAAGTAAACGGCGCTTTGAATGGAATTATATCTAACAGGAATTTGTCAACCGAGGCAAGACTAGCGGTGCACAATGGAATCCTGGTACCGACACTGATGTATGGAAGTGAGGCCTGGAGCTTGCAGAAAGGAACGAAAGTAGACTGAATGCAGTGGAAATGAGATCACTTAGACGTATTTGTGGCAAATCTATTTATGACAGAGTAAAAAATGAAGAAATAAGAAAAAAATGTAAAGCTAATGTTAGTATAGTGAGTAAGATTAAGAAAGGATCACTTAGGTGGTTTGGTCATATGGAAAGGATGAATGAGGAGAGAATGGTAAGAAAGATATATGACGCAAGTCTTGATGGAACAAGAAATAGAGGACATCCGCAGAAAACTTGGCACGACCAGGTAAACCAGATAATGAAGGATGGTTCTGTTAGAAGCCTCAACAATCGGCGAGCTTGTATGACAAGAAGTATGAATGTGGATGAGGCGAGAATTGTGTGTCAGGACAGAAGAGTGTAGCGCTCTATCCTCTCTGCCTACCCCCACGGGGAAACGGCGTGATGGTAAGTAAGTAGGTATATATATCTTTCTAATTAATACATTTAATTAGTATTTAAAATATCACAGACCTATGCTCTGAATAATTACAACTTCACAATAAGAATGTGTTCTACTTAATAGTATTATTATTCTCCACCAGCCCAAATATCAGACGCCGACTTGCTGTCTGTTCGCGACAAGACTTACCGTTACCTCCGGCTGCGTGAGCTACTGCAAGAGCACTCTATGGGATCTAGTCTGGTGGTCATGACGCTGCCCATGCCGCGCCGCTCTTTGGTCTCCGCGCCGCTGTACATGGCCTGGCTGCACGTGCTCACCAGCCAAATGCCACCTTTCTTGCTCGTCAGGGGGAACCACACTTCAGTACTCACATTTTACTCGTAAAGGAGGACCATGCAATTATACCATTACCACTGTACAATGGTGACTTTTTTCTAGGACAATCGAAACTCAAATGATTAAGTTTAATTGATTAACCATGTTAAAGATCTCGGCTGTCCACCAAAATAGAGACTATGTTATAATTTTTTTTAATGTCAACTTTGAATAAATTTCATTAATTGATATATACATTTGTACTTAATTCTAAATCAATATAAAAAAGTTCTTAATTAAAATGGAAACAAATTAGTGTCATCCCAGTATAGAAAGACATAAAAAAATAAAATATACCTGATTATTATATTCAACACTTTTCAATGGGACAGCCGAGCTTCATTATTTAAATTTCATATTCCATTCATGTTCCCTGCGACCACGAGACATCTCGTGGTTGGTATTCAATAGCGGATACCAGCCTTAAGTATTATCTTTGTGGTTTCCTTAATCCTCGATAAAAATCAATTTGCGTTGGGACCTAGTAGCCACCATCCGATTCTTTGGCATTTGAAATAACTCCATGCAGTTAGTTCAATGACTGCACTGATGGTTACGATTTGCCCGACACCAACCGCGAGATGTCTCGTGCCTATTCTTTTGTACGGGCAACAATTTTGAATAAACCTGTGAAATTGAATGGGCAGAGAATGGATTCTTATAACTTCCACTTGAAACAACTTTGAGGTAATTATTTGCTACCTTGTACAGTGGAATCGTGGTCCAATTGCCTTATATAAAATATTTAATAAAAATATCAAATTCTAAATTCTCTTCACGACTATGTTAAGTATTTATAAATTAGTATAATACAATAATGAATATTTTCTACTTATTTCTGGTGTGTAACACGCGTTGTGTATTTTAGTATAATTATCTAAAGTATTAAAACTGGCGAATTATCTTTTAAAGTGTAAACATGTCGCGTAAACTCAAATTCTGTATTTTTTTCAATGACAAAATATTTTTTTTTGTCAAAATTGAAAGAGTATTCAATTCCGCTTTATTTGAAATGTTTTATATTTAGGCTCCTATGCATACTTACAAATATCAAAACATTTTTAGTTATTATTTTCAATAATTATAAATGTATATATAATAAACTCTTTAGGCATTTTCATTCATAAAAGTTTACATACAATTTTACGTACACTGTTGTCAGATTGGAATGTAGAATGTAAAGTGTTTCGTGAGTTTATATGAATATTTTAAATTATTCCATTTTAGTAGGTTAGTCGAGTTCGCTTTCTTTAGTTTAGTTATTGTATCCATTATATTAATTAGCAAATTATATTATTAAGTGGATAACGCCGCTTCGAGGCAGCTAAAAGATTATTAGGAATATTCCTACTCTTGTAAGTTTAATCCAAGTTACAAAAGGACACAGCTGTGAAATGTTTAAACATAGGTTAGTTGAGATTAAGAGGCCTATTTTTTCAATGATATTATGTATTTCCTTTGTCATTCATTTTAAACACATATTTTTGATGTGTGGACATCTTAGCTCGCGCCCCCCTCCCCTCAAAACATTTTGTACTAGAATGTGTGATAAAAAAGTGACTTAACAAATATGTCATACTCGTTACCGTGGTAACTACACATTTTATTTAGTACCCATACGTTTGAAACGGAACATTAATGTAATTACACACGCGATGTTTACACATAAAATGAGAGTATTGACTGTACTGACTCCAATTTTTTTAACAGTATTAAGTACTTAATAAATCTTTTACGCATTGAAAAAACAAATATTATTCATTTGAAAAGAACCATTGATAACATAATATTCATGACCAAATTATTATCCAATTTCTCAAGATCGCAAGAAGTCCGTCCATATATTATATTTATTTAAAAAATAATCCTTCTTTCATTGTAATGCCTGGACAGTAATTTAATTTTACTTTGTCGGTTATTGTTTTTCTAAATATTTAACAATCATTGAAAAATTAGGTCTAGATTATATTCTGCAATTTAATATTATTATAGTATATGTATATATTATTATAGTGCATGTACATATATATATTGGCCTTGAACATTGTCATTGAACAAATCCTGCAGGTGTTTCATTTGAGTTGTCAAACGGCGTCAAACAATTTAAATGCAAGTGTCGAAAAGGACAACGTACTATATAGTCCTAGCGTATTGAAAAATACAAATCGTTTATTTCTTTCTACTAAGTGGGTCTACTACTTTTGATCCCCTACATCTTATTCTCTTTTACACATATCTTACATACATACACATGTTTTAATCATTTGTGTACATTTCCAATTTGTTTGACTTGTAGTTAAGGTAATAAATTACTTTAATAATTTTTTTAAGTTTTACAAACTATACTATACTAAAAAAATGTAAAATTTGAAGTCACTTACATTCTGTTAATATATTTCTCAAAGATTTAGAACATTTTTTATTCAAAATTAAATGAAAAATTTAACCGAAGTTTGTACGACTAACTATGTTGCACCCTGTAAATATGAGTTTACAACTAAATGTAATTGTCGGAAATATTTTCAAATACTTTTTATTACATACTTCAATATTGGATTAACACTATTTATTTAAATATTTTAGATCAATATCTAGATTTACGTTAAAGAACAAAAATTTTGGATTTTTTTACTAAAGAAAAAACCTAACTTAGTAAAAATAATAAGAATGTACATACCTGACTACAATTGTTAATATAATAAATAATTGATATAATTTTTTTGGACAAATATTTTGGATCACATGGTAATATTATATTTTCAATTTTAATGAATAAGATGGCGTACTCCATTTTTTTTTGCTACTAGTGCTTATTTTTTTGTGAAAATTAAACAACTCTGAGATTCCCTAATAAATATATTTTAGTCTTAATTTTTAAATATTTAATAAATTTTTGTTCCAATACATAGATGTCACTCTCTGTTAAATATTTTGCGCACGAAATAAGAATAATAAACATATTGATCAATTTGTCAAAACTGATTGTAGTAAGATTTTTAAATTTAAAATTAAAACTATCAGTATTTTTATTTTTTCTAACTTTATATAAGTAATACTTCTCGTATTTAGTTATTATTGTGTTTTAATTTTTTTTTAGAATCTACATACTTAGGTATCATTTCATAATTGAATCTCTAACAAATTAGCACAAAAAAAACATTATTTATATATTAAGTCAAAGAAATACACTGTCTTCAAATTGAAACATAATTTTTTATTATTCTAGGTTAATTATTTAAAGAAACGCCCTTATTTGATAAGTTGTTACGGTCCAGCCATTTTGTTTTATGTTAGGTTATTTTTTATTTTTAAAAGATTGTTGCAACATTCCATTGGTGTCGGTAGCTGGCACAATAATTACTTTTGTTTAGTTGGTAGCAGTGTACAAAGTACAAAAACAATGCAGGAGTATTATACGAACCATCTGCCGGTCTTGTGATCTAATCTGTAAAATAATTGTATTAAAAAATTGTGTAAATATTCACAATCTTTCTTTATCCTATCTACCATTTATTTTCCTCCATCTATCATTGCCCAACCTTTATGATACCGTGCATACGGCAGTCTCCTGATGAACCGAGGATTTAGGGGTATTCGCCGCTCTCGGGGTATTCAAATACAGCATATATATATGTTAAACTTATTTACAATATTTTAAAAAATATTCTAGAAAAGGAGATACATCTCACATGTTTATTCTGGATAAGGTAGGCAACATATAAAAGTTTTAGCGGTAGGTAAAACTCCCATATTATATCTAAATTTGTTTTGTAAATTGAGTTGAAACACTTTTTTATTCCACTTATTTTACTATATTAATAATTGTATTATTTTATTTTATTTATTTTTATTAATAAGAATATAATAAACAACCAAATACCGCCCATTACATCCCCTATCTTATCCATTTTAACTCCACCCCCATCCTCACCTCCCTTAACTCCAGACACACTCTTAATTACTGCCTGAAAATCTTTTTAACTTTAGTTGAATTGTATTATTGATAGTAGGAAGATGTTGTGATAAAATATAGTGGAATAAAACAGTATTTTAACTCAATTTACAAAATAATTATGGAATTCCACAAAGTTTCACCAAATAATTTTAAACAGTTATCTAAATTTAGAACTTATTCATTTTTGTGATATCATTACAAGTATGCAATAAATATAAGATCCTGCATACACATGATACATCAATGATTTTTATCGTTTTCCTTGAAAAATGATAAACATGTTAAGGAAAATGAACTAAAATCTCTCCATATAAAACACCGCAATTTCTCAAATAGACTCATTTGGGAAATTTGTTTCAATACCAAAGTAATTTTTAGTAATATCATTTAACATGTTGGTCAAGGTTCTGTTTGTATTTCTTCTGGCCCGACTGGCTCACTGCACTAACTCTGTTAACACTGACTACTCTAACGGCTTCGGTGACACTTACAACTGGAAGAGCACACTGGATGTCGCGATAGCTGAGGGGAAGAGCTCAAAAAAGGCTGTGATCGTCATCATACATGCATCCTTGTGCGGCAGGAGCCAAGAACTAAAAAGTTTGCACTGTCCAACGAGATACAGAAGCTGAGCGAGGACTTTGTGTCTGTGAATGTACTACAGGATGCTCAACCGAAAGATGCAGCTTATGCCCCCGATGGATATTATTATCCAAGGTATCTCAAATCAGATCTTTCCAATTCCAAAGTTTGCACATCAAAAGCTTTTGCTCATCCTTTCCAGATTATTTTGATAAATCATTAAAATATCAATTTCAATTAATAAAACATTCCGGAAGGTAGCAAGTTCTATTTTCATAGCACAAGCAATTAGTCTAGTTTAAAAATTGTTAGAATATTGATATGACATGTACTCTGCCTATGTGTCACTTTTTCATTGAACTCCAGTTTATATGTACCTCTAGGACGCTTTGAGTATTTTTACTTTATAATAGTGTGTACCATCAGCTGCCATTAATTTAAATATTGTCCAAGCATTCTGTATGGAGGGAAAATTAAACCAAGCAATGTAAATCTCCACTATTGTGTCTCATATGCCCACACACACCTTTACCCAGTGAAGGCCCATGTCGGATACTTGCGACAGAACGGTGCACCAAACGTCAGAATACCATGTTGGCTTTTCTTATTCTATGGCCGATACCCACATAACAGCGTGCAGCGTCAGTAAATAACGGTTGATATCACAAGCACCAAATAAACAAAATTATTGTTTTCAGTAGTTATATCACATGATGACCCATAGAAATATTATTCAACTCAAGAACACCACGAATTACGTCAGAAATTGAGTGTAAAAATCTTCATTTTCCTCCGTACAAAATTACAGAAGATTTTTTTTATACCATAGATAAAAGTCATTTATATGCAAATTACCGCAATTTCAGTATTTGAAAATTTAACACACACTCTCACATTGGCGTCAAAGTGCTAATATTTTTTCATTTCACAGTAATTGAATTCTTGAAAACTTTTTTGATTCTATTTTTACTTTATCAAACTTTTTTTCACAAAATGGCAGAGGATGACTTTTTCATTAGTGGGGATGTTGCCAACTTTTTAGACATTCCCGATATACTTGTTACTACCGCAGAGTCCGATTATGAGTTGAATGATGAGAAGAACTCAACAACTTAGAAAGTATCTAAAATGTTCCAATTTGAATAAATTGTCGGTTAGATTTTGACATGTTTGCGATATTTCTCATTTTTGTTACGAAGTAATTCAAGTGAATAAGATATTATATTTTAGTTATTATTTAAAATAAAAATACATTGAGTGCATCATTAGGCAACATTGGCCATTGGTGGCATCATTTTGTGTCGTTAGTGCAATGATGTGTATGTAGTTGTGATGTGAAGTGCTAATATTTTTTTCATTTTGAACATCACATTAAACACAATAATATTAATAAAATCTAATGTCATCCTTCCAAAAAACAAGTATAAAATAAATAATAATTTTCTTAACAACACAATTTGCCTGACAACACTATAAACTTTACTCTTTCTCAACTTTCTCTCATCTCAAAACCATATGAAATCAAGGTCGATGGACGCTTAAGATAAAATTGTAGCTACATTTTATTTTTAGTTATATGTACAAAGTTTTCATGTTTTTTTCGCAAAAATAAAGTTTGGAAAAACCTAAGAATTTATTGGACATCTAACATGTTTAAGAGTTCAAATTAATACAACTGTGTAAAAAAAAATACGAGTCAATGAGGAAAGCCTTGGCAAACTGTGTTTAAATCTTCTTGGAATGTTGTATACAGACGTACTTGCAGATGATTGAAAAAATATATAAAAGATTATGTAAGGTTTGAACGAAGGTGGATTGTTATTAAACATAACAAAACATTATATTAAATTAAAATGTAAATGGCACAATTTAAATATTAAAGAATATTTATTACCTGAAAGCCAAAACCTTATTTTAGTTTTATTTCTTTTTTATCATATTTCAAATCATTGCATATTTAATTATCTCATTCTCCTCAAATGATATTCTTATCGAGCCCGAAAGCCTTATCTACAAAGGGTGTCGCATGGCATTGAGTGGCAATAAATAATACAATTCTATTGCGAGGGGAGGGTGTCGCATGGCATAGAGTGGCAATAAATAATACAATTCTATTGCGAGGGTGTCACATGGCATAGAATGGCAATAAATATTACAATTCTGTTACGAAGGTGTCACATGACATAGAGTGGCAATAATTAATACAATTCTGTTATATTATGTTCTAATGTGGCTGATGCATTCATTTAAACTTTATCTGTGAATTTTAAATGGAAAAAAATGTTAACAATCCAGTGAAGATCGGCCTCACAAAACCCTACAGGGGTTGTGGATTTTTACCATCAATACCTTTATTTATCATTTACTTATTAATAACCAAATTTTCTACATTTTTGTGCTATTAGCGTTCATCTTTGGTCAAAATAAAACAACACAGAGATACCGTAATAAATATTTTCTAATAACTATTTGCGTTTCAAGAATAATTCACTCCTCTGCTTGCACTCCATTAATATAGACAAAAAACATAAAACAATGTTGAGTAAAAATGAAATGATTTTGTGAATAAATGTTTATTAATTGTTTTTATCTTATTTTATATGCAAATGATAGCTCACAATATTGCGACATTGGTAGGATCTATTGAAACAATTTTAAAGTCTCTAAATAGAGACTAAAGTCTTTAAAATTGTTTCAATACTTTATTATTATTTACAAAATTTTAGAAACTTTAGTCTCTATTTAGTTTAGAGACTTTAGTTCGTTAGAGACTTTAGTCTCTATTGGGAATTGTTGTCGCATCCTCATTAGAGTCCAGATCTGGCTCCCTGGGGATTTTTATTACTTTCAAATTTTTTTAAATACATTAAACAGTTGAAGTCAATAAATCAAGTACAATGTCCTATTAGACAGCAGTTTAAATCAGGGTGATCAAAACAATTGTTTCCACTCGTGTGACAACGTATAACTTTTAGAATTACACAGTAAAGCTTAAAAGTAGGACATCATTTTTTTAATTATCTATTTTACAAATTGATCTGGGTGAAGCCGTCAGGTTGACCTATTTTTATAATGTGACCCTTGGTTTACCTAAAGTTAGACAGACCTGGTTTAAATCCTGCGTTTTACAAAAAAGGATCATTAAGTTGGCGACACTGTACGCAAAAAATGTATTAGCTTGGATGATGGTTGAAAAATATAAGTTGATGATCTATTTGTTTTTATTTTTCAGGAATTGATTGAACTTCTTATTTTAAAGAGAGTAATATTGGTAAGATTTTTATATATGTGTAATATTTTATCATTAAAATTACATGCAAGATAAAATATAGTATGATTAATTGTCCGCTATTAATAAAATGAAATAGATTGGAAGCAGGAATAGGAAGAATGGAAAGAATGAGCTTGAGTTGCATTATTCACGTGAAAAAGATACCGTGCAGTCATGACCTAAATTTAAATTTGTAATCGGAGAACATCCTGGCTAAAAAATCTTAAGCAATTCAGTTTCGCAAGTTCAGAGTTTAACTATTTCGAACTGCTGCAAATAAAATATTGATCGCAAACATTCATTAAGCGAACAGGCAAGGAAAAAAGAGAGGGAAGTGCAGGCAAAAATACATTCACCAGATGAGTACGGCAGAATGCAGACACCTATAGGCAACTTCTGGATGATGTCAAGAACAGAGATGCATTGCACCGACAAGATCACAGTATTTTTATGAATTTTTGTGAATTTGCAATTCAAAATATAATTGAGCGATAGTGTCATTGAAGAAAATGACATAAAAAATGTAATTTAAAATTAATCAAAACAAATACTTTACAAATAAAATGCTTACCACTACATAATTGTCCCGACTCGTGGTCTTGACCTTGTGATCTTTACTTCATTATATTATTCCTGCACCATCAGAATATTGTATGCAGGAATTTGCTTACTTTTACAAAAGGTAATAATAATAATACAAATTTGCGTATCTGAAACTTACATAAAATTTGTCACTAAACTATGTTAAAAATAGCGCATTAGAAGATTTGCAGAGAGCGGGTGTAATGAATAACATTGTTTTATTTTCCATAAAACAAAAGAACAACTGGTGATAAGTAATCGGCATCTCAAAGAGTATTTCTTTAACAACAACAGAAATAATAGGAATAATATGCCATCCGTAGCAAAATAGGAGTTCACGTTCTGACTTCTGTGTAGAAGTGAAGTCAGGAACTGGCAAAAGAAGAATGAAAGTTCACTGAATACAATGGAAATACAATTTGTATTGTCTGAAAGATATGATAGAATAAAGGATTAACAGGATGGTTAGAGCACATGAAACATACGACTGACGAGAGGATAGAAAAGATAATACTGAACCATAATATAAAAAACGCTAGTAGCTATTGAGATTTTATGTGACTGGTACACTAGAAAGCAAACCTTAGTTACCAATCATCGTCACAATCACAGTCACATAACGGTTTACCATCACAACTCTACTCTGTTGTGTCTCATATGCCCGTGGAAACCCACCTTAAGAGTTCATAACGTGTAATTACATTAATAATTCAATTATACATTTTTTAAAGAATTTTAGTCTCTGTAGGAATCATTGCATCTTTCCTACAATTGAAATAAGAGAATGGACTACTTTTTGGATTTGTCGGGTTATGAAAAATGTGTTACTATTATTTAACCAGTGATTCAATTATCATAATGCTTTAGAGTGATCTTTGCTTGCAAAGGGAAAGATATGCCAATAATTATAAACGTAGCAGTGATCTGCACAGGCGCTTATTTCTGAGACTAATACATACTATTTACAAGTTTTTAAATACTTACATCCAATTTAACTCTATAGTTCGAAATGCTTCACATTCTACTCACTTAAATGATTGAGAGTTTGAATATCTAAGCAATACTAGACGATACGAGAACTTTTATTATTTCGTGTTTGTTTATAAGATGGCTAATGATCCTTGACAAATATTAACAGATATCGGTAAGATAAAGATTCCAAATAATTTTAATTTTCATCGCTCCTTAGCGCGTATGTATGCACTAGCGGCGGACGAAACACGGCGACTCATATTTGAGTCACCCGTACTGTGGACATGTAAAGTGTGACTCATATATGAGTCACCCGCGGGGAATGGGTTAAATGTCATCTACATTTAAATGAAGCTTAACATCAATGATCATGACATTGCAATGACATTTGACGAACGACAAGCATGAAGTGAGGCACAAAACGGCAAATCTCTGAGACATGGTGTGTACACAGGACTACAAAATGCCCTACATTCACGAAATGCCCTACATTCAGATGTCTAAGAGTACACAAATGAATTATTTGTCTACTCTTCCTTATGAGAATGTATATTATGAAGGTTTTCATGTAGATTTTATCCTTCATGCTCAGTGTCAAAACAAATACATAATTATATTTATTTTATTTGTCACTTATATAATTAACATATTCCAAAACAATGGCGTTAGTGGAATCTTCGATGTTGTTTGTTTTTGCTGCATTCAGTGATAAGGATGAAAGGTCACAAAACCTGTCTCAGTATTTGCATTATGCCTGCTGGACGGCTGTAGAATTTTTATAGATTTTAATATGATAGTATATTGATTTAGGTATGATTTAAGTGACTTGGTGTAGTATCTACCCATTTCTCATCTACTTTTTATTATTGAGCAGCCATTTTGGAGGTTACCTATGTGCTTTGTATTGTTATATTTTGTCCATATGCTCTATATGGCCTAGCCTTCGAAACTTCCCTAATTTTATGAATGTCGTGATGTTCAGCTCATCATACTGGTTGTAAAGTTCCACACTCCATTTTATTTGACAGCTTTGTAAATTCTCCTGAGAATCCTTCATTCAAAAATATCTAGAATTGTATTTCTAATATTATTACGATTTCTAGATTGAGGAAATAAAAATAATAATGTGCAAATTGATGAAATGACAAATACAATGAAATTGTCTAATCATCAAACAGAGGAACGTGATGTTTACATACTAACTTATGCGGTGTTTACTTTTTAATGTCGTTCCAGCATAAAAATATACATGTCAGCAATAATGAACAAAATAAGGAAAAGGAACTAAAACGTCTGCCTATATAAAGCTCAGGAGCTGGTAACTAAACGCATTCGGAAAATTTGTTTCCACCTTCAAGCATCATTTAACGAGCTCTTGAATACGAAAGGAACGTGATTATTCAACATGTTAGTTAAAATTCTGTGTGTGTTTCTTCTGGCCCGACTGATTCACGGCGGCGACTACTCCAACGGCTTCGGTGACGCCTACGACTGGATGAGCACTTTGGACGACGCGATAGCCGAGGGGGAAAAGTCAGAAAAGCCGGTGATGATCGTCATACACGCGTCATGGTGCAGCAGGAGCCAGGAACTAAAAGAAAAGTTTGCAAAATCCAGCGAAGTACAGGAGCTGAGCAAGAACTTTGTGTTTGTAAATGTGCCAATTGATGCTGAACCAAAAGATGCAGCGTACGCCCCAGACGGCTATTATTATCCAAGGTAATAAAAGTGGATATAATTCTATGACATATTATTTCTAACTTAGGCATAATCCTTGCTCTTAGTACTGTACATGTATTCATTTATTTATTATGTAGTAAGTTGAAGATTTTTTCTGACCAATGTTTCTCAGGTCTTTATTTAGTTATTATGTATTCATTATTATGTGTATTTCATTTGATCCCTGCCTACCTCACTAGATGACAGTCTGTATCGAGGCAGGTAATGTTTTCTCTTGCGTCATTTGCTTATGCTTATTCCTTTTTTTAATATGCTTTTTATACATATTCAACAACCAATCAATCTCATGTATATTTATTAATCTCAGTAATAATATATTATATTGTAAGACGTAATGCAGTAGGGTTCAGAAGATGCTGTTGTTATTTTAAAAACTTAATTCATTGATTATTTTTAAAAATCCATTCATTTATGAAATGTGACAAGAATTAGTAAATTTTCTCTCTCTTGGTCGATGTGCTCATGATTGAGCGTCGTGGTCCTCTATTCTGCATCATCTGCTTGCCTCCACTCTTCGCGATTCTGATCATATCTTATCGGGGATTGACCTCTCGCCCTCCGTTATTGTATATTCCCCCTGATCACCAATTTCTCCATCTTTTCTAGCAACATGCCCAAAGCAAGGAAGAACTATTTTCCTACATGTTATAGAGAACCTTCCTTTAGTGCGGAGTTCCTGAAGTATGGAGTCATTTGTTCGATTTACAGTCATTGGTATACGCAACATGCAACGCCAATACCACACCTCGAAGGCATCGGGCACCTTCCTTTCTTTCCTTTTCAGAGTCCAAGTTTTGACTCTGTACAGAGCTATGATTTATAACACTGGGGCTTTTACTAACCACATTTTTTACATTTCTTGAGATGGAATGGTTCATCCAATTAATTATCTTATTCACATCGGCCATTTGCTCTGTTCCTGAGCCGCAGAGATTGGAATGTGTGACGTTTTATAATTTTCCCTGATGATAGTTAACTGCTGTCTCGAGTTTTAGTGAACCGATTTCATTCAATAAAAAATCATTATTTTTTATCCATCAAACAGAGCAAGAATGAATTTTTAATATTTTAATTATATATATTTTTAATTAACTTAACTTTGCACTACACACATAACTGAGTATTAATTGTTATTTACTCCTGGTACTAAAAATAATTCTCATTTTAGTGTAGTCAATGTAAAAAAAAATTATAATCCGAATCATAAAATTTATATGCTCGGTACACGACCCACTATTTATCTATAATGTTAAAACTGTGCGTATATTGAATTGTATTGTTTCAGGGTGATGTTCATCTGCAAAGGAAAAGTTTTGCCTGAAATTAAAAACGTGTCTGGACTTCCGAAATACCAGTACTATTACTATGAAACCAAGGACATTGCAGAGTCCATGAAGAAAGTTTTGGAACAATGTTCCTAAAAATATCACCCCACGTAGTTAGTACATACTTGACATTGTCTAATGCTAGATTTACAATACTAATTTCACAGCAGGGATTGTGGGATTCCTAGCAGTTTGAATCCATTTCACAGAATTGGGTAGTTAATCTATTTGTTTACAAAATTTGATGGCAAACTTGAGAAAAACAGTAGTGCACCACATTAAGTGAGATATTAGACAGGTTGGGAATGATATAATATTTTCCGTCTCGCTTTTTTAATATATTACCTCTAAGACATGTGCACACAAATTTTAACGAGACAAAAACATTTGTGATGAGCTATACTGTTATTTTAAACTGTGATTACAACTGTGATTGTGTTATTTATGTTACATTGTGTTGATGATTGGTAACTGATTATTGATAATTTGGTTAATAGCAGTTAAGTCTCAGTCATGCACCAATCAGTCACAATAACGTTATCACCACTACAAATGACTAATTATGTGTATTACAAAACTATATAGAAAATAAGACATTAAAGGTTGACATGACTTGAAATCAACATAATTCAGATGACTTCAAAACTCCATATTGCGAAACCAGCTCCACCAAAGTACAACTTCAATAATCACTCATGTCTATTTTATAATATTTTGTTGAATTAGTTCAGTATATTATTTATTTGTTCTCTATATAAATGTGAAAACTTTATAGTTATTGTATTATAACTAAATATCATCAAATAAAGTAAATAAAACAATTTTTTTTTTCTCCAAATACATTCCTACCATTTTTGTTATTAATTATGTTAATAATTCCATACATAAAATCAAAATGTTGCATTACATATCTCAGACACATGTATCATACTACCCATAACTAAATTAAATAAAAAATCCTCCTGACGGAGAACACAATTCTCGAAGAACCATTGTGTTACCGATGAACAATAATGAAATGTGAAAATAGACGTTTTCAAATTTCGCAAATGTTTATATAGTTTCGATTATCGATGTTTTTAACGAAGTACGTTTTACTTTCCATAAATATCTGAAGATGTCAGTACCATCAAAATATTAGGAATCTTCTAGTGTATGTTAAAATATTGTATGAAATAGGCGCACTATGTAATCACGGACCAAAGTCGCCGTATCAACTATGAATCCGGCCGCGTACAAAAACCAATTGATACCGTATCAACTGTTGATGCAGTAGTATTCAATAGGTTCAATTATTTTTTTAACTTTAAGTACCTACATACCTTAAAAAACATGATTATTTGAAAATTGAATATTGACATCATCTTATTTATACGATCAAGCTATTTAGTTCGTCATGCTCAAGTGGAATAATTATTAACAAATCGAACATTCAATTCTGAAAATACGTTATGAAATCTAATCGAAATCCAGTTATTTAAATGCAAATTAAAACTTTCAATACTGACCGATTATTCTGAATTGAATTCGCGGACAACGGAAATGATCGAACCGTCACCATCGATTATCTAATACGTTCAGAGATATGACACGGTGTCTATTTTCTTAGTTTATATTATACAATATTATCCGTATTAAGTTTATGAATAGAGTATTACAATATGAAATGTATTTCAGATTGAATTAAATATTTGTTAGTGTGCGGTTATCCCGCCATAGGTAGTCAATTATTTTGCTATTGTCTTATAAAGATTTTCCGTCATTGTTGATGGGTGTATTATATAGAGAAAGTGGTCTAAATATGGGCACTGGTCCAATTATGGGCTACTGGGAATTATTGTTAATAAAATAACTGTCATCTAGCGCGTAGTATAATACTGACACAATTATTTATCTTGCTTACTTTATTCCTATGTTCAGCAGCAGATTACGAATGGTCGAATGCTATATTTCTCGGTATTATTTGATGAAATCGAAGCTTGTCCAAAATAATCATATTTGAGATATGGACTTATAGAAAAATGTTGTGGTTCAGATGAATGAAGAAAAATAAGTATTTCTCTATCTCTCTGTCGATGAGCTCATGACCGAGTATCGTGGTCCTCTATTCGGCTTCTACCCTGCCTTCTGCTCTTCTTCCATGCCTTCCAGCTCAACAATCTCCGAGAAGAAGAAAATTCACTTTCCATATTACAAATATCACTCGCTATCGAAAGGCATCGAAAGGAGCCCGCCCTTTCCCGGAAAGCTTTCACTCACGTACCGATTCCTCTCAACAAAAGTTTAACTCTATGCAATTATTTAAGGGCGCACTTTCAAAAATAATTCATATCGTGTTTTTTTACGAATATGTGGGCTTTTATTATTCATTTATATCAGAAGTGATATTCTAGATTCGATTTATATTGGACCTTTACACTAATATAAAACTAATAAACTGAATGTTATTTGCTATAATTAAGAAAATACAACCATTATTAAAATTATTGCGTGTACGTAACATATTTTGTTATAATATTGAAGCCAAGATTACGAATACGAATCTCAATTGCGACAAATAACAAAATATTATAAATTAATAGTTATAACCATTCAACTTGCAAGATATATTATCAATTTACAACGTTTTTAAAATACTTTGTTTTAGTGAAAACTTCCGTTTTTAAATAATATATTGTACCTCACATGCTTCGAGGCTTCACCTACTATTTCAAATCAAGTTTGATATCAATAACGCAATAATTTTAGATTAAAAAATATTTATATCTATCCTAATAATGTGTATTTTTTATTTTCCTTATCAGCGTCAGATCGCCTATCGTCAGCGGCAGTAATGACGTCTAGTCCGCGTTCGTAATTTTCGTTAAAAAATCTCGAAAATATATGTTTTCACGCATATTTCATAAATTAGATGTTTTTTTATTAATTTTAAACAAAGCAAACATTTTATGTACGTTATTTTTATGTATATCGCAATTAAATATTTGGTTTGTATGTAACATTGTTGTATTTTAAACATTAGCTGATTAGTTCATATATAGCATGTAATTATGAAACAAACATAACACCAAAACGCCAATAAAATAATAAATTGAAGCAGTCATAATAATTTTAAATTTAGAACATTGATTTTAGCGACCATCTAAATATATTTAGGTACTTTGTCTGATTTCAAAACACATTCATATATATGAATTATGCACTCAATAAATTATTTAATTTTCGATGGATTAATTCAAATGACAACACGTTATACTTCATTCTATATACTAATATGGAAAATACTCTAGGTACGAGTTGTTTTTGACACACGATAAAATCAACATTTTTCATTCAAACGATCCTCCGAATTATTTCTACAATACTTTAACTATTAGCCTCATCTTGAAAGCATATCTAATTAGAAGGGAAGATACTGATACAGAATTATTTACGAAGTTTATTATTCATACATTTACTGCCACGAGCATAAATGAGTGATGTTATTACATAACGGGAGAAAGGACAATACACGTATGTTTGAGTCACACTGTCCTCTATCTAATTTCAGTCTGCTGGTCTTCCCACCATTTCCCATTGCAACATCCACACCCTAATGAAACTGCAAAAATTCCTAGGTTCCATCCACTCTGTAGTAAGTCGTCGTTCCGTGGCGAATGACGATTTATCCCAATCAGTTCTTCAATTATGCGCATCAGACATTATCGTGCACTTTCATAGTATGTGTTCCGGCGTCTATCTCACTCGAGCACAAACGCTCTGAGGATCGCTTATCTGAGGTTCTCTTTCAAGGTTATATATAGGGGAGAAAGATTGGGCCCACCTCTCCTGCGTAGTAACGTAATCCCACCTTTCTTGCTATCTTTCGAGTTTTATATTGCAATTGTTTAACCTGATTTCTATAGAGGCCTTCTGAAGGTCTGAATGTGGTGCCCAAATACTCCACTTCCAAACCTATCCTCAAATTTCGACGGACTCGTGTTTCCAGGATCACTCACTATCATGCAAAATGCTAAAGCAAAGCCAAATCGTAAAGACACTAGTACCGACACATGCGACAATATCAAAGCGACCAGCAGAGATAGGGAATCGCGATCTTCACTCTTCCTATCGCCATTTTCCAGTCAACAGCTTTAGAAATCGTCAGCGATAACTTCTGGTTTTGTATAGTTTGAGTTCAATAAAACTCACATACACACAATACATTATGTGACTTTTAAACGAGCACGAGAGTGGTAGATGAAATATTGGGGCATCCACTATTCTCATATTAATCAAATCATTGCCTTCAAAATCTTTCTGAATCATATCAACGTACACGTACATCGTCGCACATTCATCCGTAAATTCACTCGCAATCTTTCAACCATCCATAATTTCAAATTCAATTCAGTGCCGATAATCGGCGTTTATTGGCAAAATAACTTTATCAATAAAAATATTTTTGGCATAACTAATACATCAGCAAATATAATACAATAAGTGGAAATATTATTTGTATGCAGGCCTATTGAACGCTACCAATTTGTGACCTAGGTGCATAAAGGTACCTGTTCTGCAGTCGGTAGTCATCAATGGATCCCATTAGCTATTTATTATAGTTTAATATTCGTGAAAACTGATTATGTACATAAGTGACAAGCGAGA
Organism: Eubasilissa regina; assembly: GCA_022840565.1. Lineage (NCBI taxonomy): Eukaryota > Metazoa > Arthropoda > Insecta > Trichoptera > Phryganeidae > Eubasilissa > Eubasilissa regina. The sequence continues at coordinate 33,104,874 of JAINEB010000007.1, forward strand.
ACTAATTAAAACAGCAAAAACAAACTGAAGACAAGTAGAAAAGAAGTAAAAGCAACGAGTTAAAGTATTAAGTACAGACCGAAGACAAGGGACAGAGTAAATAACAGCAGAGTAAGAGCATGTTAAAGAAACGGAGTAAAAAGTAATTACAGGTTAAAAGTAGGTGAGAGAAATAAGTAAAATGAAAGCATGATAAAGATATAGTAAAAAGAACAGAATAGAATAGAATGAAGAACAAGTAAAAATGAGGTAAAAAACAGGATTTAAATAAAAACTAGTAGAAGGCAAACAAAACATGATAAGGATAGAAAAGAATTACATAGAACGAGTGCCTTTGATCATCTAAGGATCTTTTCCAGATGGCTTCTTCCAATCTTGAAAAGCCATTCGTTTATAAGCACACAGAATTGAGGATTCGATACCGTTGCCATCTCTTGTGGTAGCTTATTGTACATCCGCGGTCCTATAAACCACGAATGTCTTTGAGCAAATGAGGTTTTCATTAATGGGACAGCTAGTCTTCTTTGGGTTTTTTTCCAGGTTCTGTTTTCGTGTTTCAGCAGCGTCTTTATAAATAATGTCCTGATGTTTATTCATGCCGAAAAAATTTATTAACAATTATTTTTTGCGTTTTAAATGTAAAACCAACATCGAGTGGATCGAGCTTTCACAGTATTTACGGTATAACAAACGATGGTGCTATTTTTTTTTCCAATTCTGAGTACTCTACGTGCGACTAGACCGCCTAATCACTTTGACACTTTTACTAACTACCTTATTGTAATAAACATCATATGTGTTTTATATAGAATCATGTATTAATATTAATACATGAATTGGAAGAGTAAAAAATTCTGATAAAAAAAACCCTCTAAACAATGGTGCTACACAGTTTGTTCGATTTGTATCAGTTGTTATCTCCGGCACTGCAGGCGGGAGACAGCAACGCCCCCGAGGTAATCCGATACTCCGGGCATCTGTCCGAGCTCGTCTGAGATACCGACCCGATGACGTTACCCCTCCGAGCTGGATCACCAGGTGTCGTGTTTCACATTCAGTGATAGTTCAGCAATATCGGCTACAACTCAATCATCACATTAATCATTATCATTCTTACAAATGGGTTAATACCAATAGCTGAAAAATGTACTTACCTACCTTAGATTGCAAAATTAACGTTATAAATGGGGGTCGCGTACATAATTGCCCCGTCACTTATTTTTGTCAAGCACAAATAGTAACCCTCAGGTCGGTATCACTTTCGGTATCTCAGCTTATAAAAACGGTTGAAATCTATGGTTCATTTTCAAACCGTCGCCAGAGCTGTCAGACTAAAATGTAGCCGTGTGTGATTCACTCTACCTAGATGGTAAGTATTTTATTACTGTTCAATCACTAGTGCATAATTTAATGTTAACTTGTCAATCTAATCGCATGGTAAATGATCTTTACAGGAAACAAGACGTTTCCCTTTGGGCTTTGTCTCTGGAATTTAACCTCTGGTTTTTGCCACTGGTGCATACCTCTGTTTTTTAACTTCAATTTCTACTTTGGATTTACCTTGGGGTTAGTCGCCTCACTGAAGGCAACAAATTTTATCATGATGATCTACAACAAATCACGTCTACGAATCTGATCGCTTCGGCCTGGATGCTGCGGGCCAAAACGCGATATGATGCCAAGACATCTGGTGTTCCATACTAGAAGGAAAAGAAAAGTCGAACTTGCGCTCAACCCGACTTGACTTGATAAGGATTTGTCATCTAGATTTGTTTTATTTCTTGTAGTCTTGTATTTTTCTTGATTAGATGTCTTACTTTTACTAAAGACTAACATCTTTTATTATCACCTCCAGGTGAAAGGGCGAAGAGTTCCAAGATTGACGCAGAAATAGGTACGAACCTTTTCGTGACAATTCCCTGTTTCAAAACTGAACACTGGATTGATTGAAACTAAAGTTCTCCTTAGTAAATTAATGATGCTACAAAGTAATAAATATTAGGAACTGTCCTCAAAGGAAAAAATGTACATGTGTGAAGTATGATGGATAATAGTTCAAAGCATCGTTCACAAAAATGTTGCTTAAAAGATCTACATAAAAACACTTGGAAGCAATATAGCTGTGCCGCACAGCTGTCAACACAAAATTGCCATCATAGACCCCGAATACTTCCACTTTATTAAGGTATTAGCAAAAACATATTAAATAAATAAAAACAAAGAAGCAAAAGCACAAATAACAGATTAAACACTAAAATTAAATAACATTAGTAGAAACAAATAAACAAATATATAGTGTCGGGGAGTAGAGGGGAAGATGAAAACACACAATCTGACTTGCAATCAGAGCACAACTTCCGGCAGATTATATCCAAAAGGAAAAACAAGAAACTACAAAAATATTACACATGAAGAACCATAAAAATATTTCAATTAGTTGAGAAATAGAAAAACACACTGGAAGACCCCTTCAAATATTGAGACTCTCAGGAATCACCGGACTTCGCGAGAGTTCCCATCCGGACACCCATACTCGCACAAAATTCCTGAATAATTCAAAATTATTTTTATAATTGAGTAGATTGAAATATCTGATAGAAATCTGATCCACTCCCACCAGACCCTCGATCAAATTGCGGTCATCGACTTCCGAGTCCCGTGAGACATCATACTTCTCAAAGCCTAAGCCAGTTATCAAGTATTTCCCTAATATACCGTGGTGTCAAATTGTCAAATAAGCAATTTTTTTAATGCGGAAAATGTGCATTTGAATACATGTTCGTTAGTAAGGTGGTCAAGCCGAGCCCTACCGGTAGCCTCATACTGATGTGTTTATTACTTTCCCCAGTGCACAAATTACAACATTGGTAGATAAAATTGTACAAAAGATTTTTTATACGCACACCGTGATCAAAACTTGAGGGAAAATTGTATGTAATGCTGATTTTTTAAACTATATTATTAATATAAAATTTTTATATAAATATTTACATTTATTCATAAAATAGTATCAATGTAAAGAAATTTGAAAACGGCCATTTTCACGTCTTAGTTAAATTGAGTATTTTATTCCAACCAAAAATAGTACCCGTTCTATATAGGGGTAGTATGATACACGCGCGTGAGACATGTAACGCGTTCTTTCTTACTGTTTTAAGATGTCAGTTATTAAAAAAATGTGTGCTGTGTATAATTAATATTCTAGATGATCTAGTTCAGAATGATTTTTTTACGAAACCGTCTTATGTACATCTTTCGCATCAATCCTAAGACCAGTTCTAAACATTAGCGAGTACAGCAGCTCTTATATTTGTCAATGTTTCTAATCGATAAGTTAATTCCATCCTCGGACGGTGACCCTTTGGCGATGAAGACCTGATGATTGCTAAAACTAGTTTCAAATTCCATTATTTTTCTGTCGTCATCAAATCGTCAATGGTAGATCGACACACAATCATCTCGCAACGGTCCACCGGCAGGTAGATTGGTTATCTTAAACTAGTTAAAAAGCCTCTCGTCGGTTACAACAGATCCAATGCGAAGTTGACGAAGCGCAAGAATGATCCTGGTAATCTTTTTTACTTTTTATACCTAACTCTCTCATTTTTTTACTTTTTACACCCAACGCTCTCATTTTTTTTACTTTTTACACCCAACGCTCTCATTTTTTTACTTTTTACACCCAACGCTCCCATTTTTTTACTTTTTACACCCAACGCTCTCATTTTTTTATTTTTTACACCCAACCCTGTCACTTTTTTTCGAAATTCAATACCAAACAACACTCCCACTACATTTTTATTTTAAATAAAAATATAATTTTTTTTTATCTCTATTTTTATTTGTCGAATCTTTATCTTAAATAACACCACACAGCACGAAAAAAAAACTGACTACTTTAACACAGATTTCAGTGTAGCAAAGTAGCCAGGACAACGCTGTATACATCAGAGGTGGAGTCTACTTCATCCCACACAATGAACTACGAATATTTAATTGCAATATAATTGTATCTTATGTTTATCATGTTATATTGTACGTCAATAAAGTTTAAATACGATACACATGCTCTATCCATATTTCAGTTCTATCGTATATGCTTCAAATAGATTTTACTGACATGAGTATTATCGTTTGGAGATCTCTTCAATGTTAGGATATCTCGGGGTCTTGAGGTCTTACATATCGCTCGATTCTAACTTCTCCAAAATAAATGCAATCCAAAATGTTTAAATGAATGACTAGCTAGTGTCGTAGAGTGTCATCTTTGGGATTACTATTAAGGCACAAATTTACACACGCATTCTTTCCAGTTTTGATTTTCTACATTTTCCAGACGTTAGTTTGTAATGCGGTCGACACTCGCCAAAATTAAGAACGATATATTTCCCCGTATTAGGAAAATTTCAGCGCTACTACGAAAAAATACTGGCTACTTTACTGCCGTTAACCACACCGCACAATGACCCAAAAACTGCACTGAACAATCGGAGCACACCTAGGGTTTCCATTAATCCCATTCAATTTTAACTTAATTGTGAGATATTCAATGCAGAGGCAGAATAGGCCAAATAATAAAAAATCATTACGGGCCCAAAATTTATTCATCATTTTATTAATGTGTCGCATATGTTTATGGCAGCTCTCACGCATTATGACAGCATTCAACGATTATATTTATCGCAGTTCTCGCCAACGACCATACCACGTTGAAAGCACCGGTTCTCGTCCGATCACCGAAGTTAAGCAACATTGGGCGCGGTCAGTACTTGGATGGGTGACCGCTTGGGAACACCGCGTGCCGTTGGCTTTTTTTGCATTTTGTTAATCCGTATTTCGAATTATGATACTCTACAGAAAGTATCGTATTCAACGGTCATATTTATCATAGTTCTCGCCAACGACCATACCACGTTGAAAGCACCGGTTCTCGTCCGATCACCGAAGTTAAGCAACATTGGGCGCGGTCAGTACTTGGATGGGTGACCGCTTGGGAACACCGCGTGCCGTTGGCTTTTTTTGCATTTTGTTAATCCGTATTTCGAATTATGATACCTTACAGAAAGTATCGCATTCAACATTGAATTTTGATTAATACGAGTATAAGGAATTGTGACATTCCAAATAAACGCGCCAAGACCGGCGGAGAGGGAGGTCGGAGGAAGTGAGCGAGGACTTCGTGGCGAGCGCCCGAACTGAGAGGTGCGTGGGGCGAGCGCCGAGCGGCGCTCCGCCGAAATTGGCGACGACGATAATGGCGACGGAGATCGACAATTGGAGGACTATTTTCGCGGCAAAACAAGAGATAATCGGGCCTTGTTCTGCCCGTGTAAATCGTGTAAGGAGGGACTCTCCGCGGGAACGAGCGGGAGGCTGCGAGCGTGCAACGGAGACGGGACGAGCACTGTCCATACCGCAACATCAAGATAGAGCCTTTTGGAAGTCTTCAGAAGTCGAGAGATGTTTTGGTCCAGCCTAGTAGCGATCCGGAACCCCAGCTGCCTCATCACACCGTGACAGTCAAGTGCGATTCGAGTAACATTTCAACCTCTAATCTAACCATAAAGATGGTGTCAGTTTCGCAACAAATAGCGTCCACATCAGTGGAGGGATCTAAGGCGTGTAAAGAAGATGAAAGACTCTGCTCGTGCTCGCAATGTCGGGTCTTGTTTATATTATGTGATTAAATTGTTCCGAGTGTTTTGCATTGTTCTGACCTTCCCCATCCATCTGAGTCAGGCATTCCGACACAAATCTTTATCAACCCACAGACTGAGTCCTGCTGGTGGCGTGGTGCGCTGGCATTCTATCCACCGGTAACAGCGCACGACGTAACAGAATATTCAAATATAACTTGAAAATGTACGACTCAGAATATAAGTTATTATGATAATATGAAACTGTTTCAAGTACCTCGATAACTATTTACGGCAAAATTTATTGTAATAAGCTTGTAATTATTTAGTAAAAAAAGCGTAGAATCAAACAGCTTTTACTTTGATAATAAAGTGTATTTACTCTTATATTATGTTTAATTGAATTAGTAAGTTAAAAGAGGCAATTATTTTCGGAATAACATAATACAATATTATTTTAATATCCTTCCGCGTACCTTCTAGATCGACCCGGCAGTCCGCACTCTTCCACATTCCCAGTAGTAAAACATCTTACAGACTGAATTTATTCCTTCACCGATCATGCAGACATGCATTAACAGAAATCGACTTTTTCAACATTAGCCTTACTACGCTTAGAGAGTTCTTTTTATCAACCGCCACAATCTCAATTTAGACCGATCATTCTACCTCTTGCTCTCCCATTACCACAACAGTTGCAACCTCCCCACCCTTTCTCCCATCTTTTTTCCTTTTCCTTTATCTTTTGCTAGATTATGTACCTAAACATTTATGTGGATTTTCATAATTAGTATCATATGTTAAATATTTATTATATTAGTTCTATTATTCTTAAAAAAAAATTAAATTAAATTAGCTCGGCTCCAATCTAATCCGCTTCTGATTTTGACCGTCCGCCCGAGCGACCACAATAGGAGCTCTGATAGGAATTTTCCGAGTCAATCAACCGTGATCGTCGATGCGGTTGCAGCGATGGTCGTTGCTTTCTGTGGGGCAACGCTGTATTGTGGGCGATTAATTTCCACGCAATTGTTGGAAAACGGGAGCAGCTGGCGGTGGCAGCCCACAGTGAGGGGGGGGGGGTCTCGTTAAGTACAAAGCGTTGCTTAACAAGAGAGTGCGCGTTATAGAAGCGTCAAATTCCATCAGAAAGTATTGCAACAGGTGCATTCCTGATGTTGAGCTGATTGGGCGGACAGTGACCCGCTGGCGGCAAGGTATTCGCGTAACAAAGATTTATGACCCATGTCCACGGAATGAGACACGACGAGATAAATCTCAGTACCCGCGTCGATATTTTGATCTAGATATACACTCGGTAGAAAGAAACGAAAACTCAAACCCTTACTTGTACACGATACATGTCACCTACAACTACTTATTTATACTAAGCATTTATTCAGATTTGACTGCTGACGGGGAGATTCAAGTTCATCCAACTGAAGAAGAGAACACCAATCATCAATGTGCTTACATTTGACGTTTGACGTATAACAAGCGTGAATATTGCGGAAAGCTTTTGGATGCGAAGGACAGAAACTAAAATGAAGTGGCGATCGTCAAGAGAGGCCTTTATTCGACAGTGGATGGACGCGGGACAAATAAAAAGAAGAAGACTCGTTATATATGTCACACAACATTTACAAACTGATTTTGTGATTCTAATGGCCGTCATTCAGCAAATCTATTAACATCAGCGCCCTGGGATGACCTAACGAGTGTTTATTTATTGGAAAACTAACGGTGCAATTGAAAATGGGATAAAGACTATCTTACAAGTTTTCATAGATTCAACAAATTATTGTACAATAATTTCTTATTGTACAAAATGAAAGGGTAATTAAGAGTAAAAGGGAAAATCGAATCTAATTGCTAAAAAGATAGAGAAAACATAGCATACATGACTGACTGTGACTAGAAGTGGGAAGACTGTAGAGATAACTGACAAAACAAAATATTTGAAAATGAGCAGAGGACAAACGCCAGCATCATTCAAAACATCGAGTTTTTGAATCGGTTAAACAATTTAAATATCCTACAAGAAATGTGACGAGGAATAATAATATCCTACAAGAAATAAATAGCAGGATAAAATTAGGAAACGCTTATACATTGCTTTACAAAAATTGTTGCCATCGAGGTTGTTGTCACAAAATTGAAAGATCAAACTGTATACAACACCGATACCGATGTTCTACACGGGTGAGAAGTTTGGTCCCTCACTTTAGCGCGAAAAAATAGGTTGCGGATATTCTGCCCGATACGTAATAACCTTACTGGAGAATGGAGGAGATTAGAAGATAGGAACTTCGGGGACAGCATACAATACCAGATATCCTGAGGAAAGTGAAAGCAAGGTGTCTGCAGTAGGTGGGACATGTAGCAAGAACAGATGAGTCCCGTAACACGCACAAAACCCTTTTACACAAGCCTTTTTATGGGAAGAGCAAGACTAGAATGGGCTAATAGCCTACCTCTTGCAGGGTTGATAGCCCTGCAAGAGGTAGGCGGGCGTCCGGCGAACAGGATCAAATGAGGAGTGGCTTCCGAGTCCCATAAAACCGATGGAGAAGAAGAAGAAGAATGTATTAAGTTGATGCAAAATTAACCGCCATTTTTTCATGACGTTTTGTTTTTTGAATTTTACGTTTAATTAATATTTGTCATAATATCATTCTTCAATGAGGCTAGGAAATTAAAATGCGCATCATAAACCGTACACCTATACGTCATTTCGCTATCTCGACGATCTTTTCGGCGAAGAAACGATTAGCGAAGGGACATGCCGAGAGTGGTTTGTCCGCTTCAAAGCAGCTTAGCAAGTCAGGAAAGGGTCGATATTCGGATTATGATGACCAGGCCCTTCGGGCGCTTCTGGAAGAGGACGAAAGTTGCACCACTAGGACACTGGCTGAGAACTTCAACATCGATCAGTCCACGATTGCTGTGACTACCCCCCGAATGAAAAATTTATTTTCGTTTTTGGTTATGTTACAATATAATTTTTAATAAACGGGGTATGCATCAAATTAATATATGTACATATATAACTACGAAAACACACATATACGTAAGACTGAGGTGAGTATCCGAGAAATGAAAAATAACTTATTGAAGAGATTCAAGTCGTTGAATTTGGTATTAAACATATTTGATGAACGATCGGTAAAAGAGTTTTGACGTGAATTAGAGTTATAAAAGGAAAGGCTCAAGGTTTTAACTGATCTAGTGGATTTTCCCGGAACTCTCGAGGAGATATCTCTCGGCCAATGCCCTCAAGACAGCTTCCACGGCGTAAACTGCTTGCCTCTTCTATACGTATTGTAATTTATATCACTTCTTCCTTTCCTGCATGTTGTGGAGAACCTTTCTTTAAAATAGAGTTCCTAAAGAATAAAGACATTTTTATGTTTCGCAGTTTAGACACATCTCGAAGAATATCTTTCTATTCAATTCTAGAAGCAATCCATTCTAATCAAATAAATATTATCTATTCAAATCAGTATCCAAGGTTTATTAATCAAGATGTTGTCTTTACATTTAAAGATCGTATATGTGAGACTACTCAATTACATGGATTTATTTATACATCTTAAAACATTGCTGGATACAAATAATGTATTTTTCAGTTGGCGCTACATATAAATAAATTTTATAGATAAAAAAATACTAAATTCAATTGAAAGCATTTAGCCGATTTGTTTTATGATCACCATCACTGATGACTTGTTCCTCGCCTCGCGGCGAGAGAACCGGTTGGCGCAATACTACTTCAATCGAGTGCTACCAGTTTTTGCATCATCTGCATCTTCAATCAAAACCGAGATGGCATCTTGCCTATATAGAACAGCGAACTTAACCAATCGTAACAATTTCTTCACTAGAAAAACTAATACAAAAATAATCATTATCGTTTTTATTGAGAGCATTTCAAAGTGCATTTTTTGGTTCTAACAAATTAATTGAATGAAGACCCTTGTGAAATGAAAGAATTATGATAGTATTATGAATTATGGAGCTCGATAATATTTATACATTTATCATCAAAATATTTATTGTAATATACTCGTACATATACTAGAGTAATACGTTTTAAAATAACATGAAATATCTTTTATCATCATCATTTTCGTCCTCGCGCTTCCGTCACTCCCTGTCTTGCACGGCTTCGGTACTTGATGACCAACAAGATCCAATCTAACTTCATACAGTAATTGTTACTGTTTTTCCCAGCTAACCCGCCTTCCAACAAGCATTGTCAAGAAAATACATCTTAGTAGTCTTTCTTCTAGCATTCGCAAGATGTGTCAAAGTCACCTTTATTGAGATATTTATATATATTGAATTAGGATTTCCCTTACCTCAGTACTTCTCAATCGGCCCAACAATGTAACTCCTGCTACTGCTCTAAGAAAATTAATTTCGGTAGCCTGGATCCTTGATTTTAAGAATCTCCATAAAAATCCATGTTCGGTGACCATATTTTATATTGAAGTAGGCACAGTTTTTAAAACAGACAGCTTGATCTATTAACTTAACTCGGATTTCTTTATCATCACACTATAAACACCAACAATATAAGCAAAAAAGCTGTGCGTTACTAAAAATTCTGGGAAACAAATATAAATTAAATAATCTATAAGATGGATCGTAAACGTACATTTACGGATTTATTACAATTAGCGCCATCTGTATACCAGTAGAAACTTTACCGCTGTAGCCGTAGCGCTAATAACTGCAATGCATCGATTGTAGGTTTCCACATTACTCTCTTCTACTTTTAAGCTAGTGTATTACTCAAGTCATACAATTGGCTGAATTAGCAATTTACTGAATTGAAATTTCCTTTCGGTTGATCCGTTTTATATATAGTCGTTACTCACGCTAACATTTGAAAGGCCTACAACTGCGTGCAAATCATAGAAGTGTCTACTTCCTATTTTAATAATTGTAGATATGTTTTTGATTTGGGAAAAACAAAAAGCAATTGGCAGAACTATTTCTTACTTTAACCTTTAATAAAAATAATTATTTCCTTTAATTATTACGTGAAGGATTTTCAAACAATAAAAGAATCATGTTCAGTCATGTTCTAAAAATGTCCATACATTTTTTATATTGATGTTAATATAGGAAGGAAGGTATTATTTTATGTTAAAACTTAAACTTTAAAAACACTATGAACAGTACTCTAAAATTGCAAATTAATACATGGTAGGGTTGTATAAACGACGGATTCATTTTGTCTAAAGACATTGGTTAAATGAAAGTTCCTATCTACACACATATATTGTAGTACATATATTATATATGATTGTATAATATCATTGATAACAGCATAACTTAAATCTGTACCTAGTGTACGCCACTGATATACACTACTAGCAATAACAATTCTACGTTTTGGATCGTAAGTTATATTATTATATGCTTTTTATTTTTATTTAATCTGTTAGGGAAACATTTGCGTCAAGTCCGAAGTTCGCCAAGGTTCTGTTCTAAGCCCTTTACTATTTAACCCAGCTATAGACTATCTTATAAAAGGTGTTCAAAAGCTGGTTCCATGAAATATTGTATACGCTGACGATATTGAAAACCGTTGTTATGTATGGTTAAACGAAGACTTGTTTCGAACTAGTAAAGATAAAATAGAACCTCGTGTTAACTTTAACAATAGACAGGTACCATAGATTATTTATATTACAGAAATCACATGTACATCGCGATAATATTTTTCAACACTAATTCAGCGGTCAGAAGCATTCGCCCGAGAATCCATATTTCCAGTGCATTTATATTTTTTCAGCCTTGATAATACCGTCCACTGATCCAACTTCCCCATTTGATTCTAGGTCTTTCCAAAGTGATCCATCTTCAGCCTCAGGCTAGTACTGATAGTTGGTGATGCCCATTACCGAGGATTTACGAGAATAATCAGAGTCACTACTCCTAGACGGGTTGTCTTATGACTCGCTAGGCCCATCTTCTTCGTCCGTGGTCTATTTTCTTCCTGCTTTGGATTCATTAGGAAGAAGGCCAAATCTCAGAAATCGATAATGTATAGAGCGATGAAGATTTTTGAAGAAAGAAGGAAAAAATTGAATAGATTTAAAGTGAAACTGACCAGATATGTAAAAGATAAGTTTTAGTAAAAGAAAATACTTTAATCATGTTTATATTAGAGTTCTTATGTATGCACTATGTTAAGAATTAAATAAAATAAATATCTGTAATTCCCCGATCCCTGACCTGGAGATTACAGACTCCCTGGGAGCAAGGATCAGCAAGCCAACTTTAATATTCTCAAATCATACCATTTCTTCTATTAGCATTTTAAAAGTATCAAAGAAAAATGAGACTTCTGGGCTCTTTTGAAATTTCTCCTTAGATACTCAATTTATTGCGGGCGCCACAAACAATCGTCTGTGGTATAATACAGCTATGGTTAAGATGTTTGAAATAGAAACGTGGTAAATCAGTTAACGTGAAAACTTAGGAACTGAAATATTTTTTAATGTTAAAACAATAATATAAAAAACCTTACCATTACGCCGTTTCTCCCTCATCTACATTCATACATCTTCTAGTACAAGTTCGTCGATTATTGAGACTTCTTGTCTTTTATGTCGTTATAACGGAAACGATCATGTCAGAAACATTAAACATACACAAGAAATGAGTTATATCACGAACAGTAAAGTGTGATCACATGACCGACGGATAATCGCTAATCCAAGTGCCCAAAATAGTAAAGATGGAGCACGGAAAACTTTTATTTGATATACACGTACATATATGTACAGTATATTAAATTCTTCCTGATATTGGGAAAGTATTAAAATATCAATAGCCGAGATGCCGCGACAGCCAACCGCTGGCTAATAGTAAAACCTTACATTTATGTAAAAATCATATGTAAGTCCAGGTTTCAGATTTCTTAAAGTTATCAGTTATTAGATAAACTGGCATTGCACAACTTATTCAGGACACGATCGTAACGCGGCTCATTCAGTCGAAAGATGACGAAAAATTTTACGCCTCAGTACGAGAAAAAATATTACACGTGAATCAGTTCGTAACAGTTACGATAACGCGGAAGAAAAAAAAATTGGACGCATATTTCCAATTTGCACTAATATTATAATCTAAACGTTGAATTTTATAAATTATAAATTTTCTTCACAATCGATGGGACCAGAACAACCCAAAAAGTGTATTCTTTTCGTCAGATATCCTATCCAATGTCAAGCATCGACGATCACCGATTTTATGAGCTCCTGGTACTCAAATCCATTTGCAGATCAATTATTCTGCATCGACTCTTTTGAGGTTTCTCAACCGAGGTTTAATATCCTTTAATAATATTATTTATGTTGATTATGGAATCAGAAGGTATCCCGTCGAAAAGGAGGACAAAATGAGTGAATGATGAGGGTAAAGGAATTCCTTCGATAGCGGACAAGGATGGACTCACGAAACCGCAAGGACAGCTCGACTCGACCTGTTTGATGTCACCGTCTCTATAATCTTCCGAAAGTTCACTCAATGCGCGAATTGTCAAAAAACTCTGACGAGTTTCAACGTCCACAGCACACCAAAATCACAGCGATGTGTGAACAAATAATCACATGCGAACACTTCCTCCCCTCGAATTCAAAAAAACAACCAGTCGATTCAAAGGAATAATGTGTATTGATTGGGAATGGGCTAAGGAGTAGGAACAAATAAAAAAATTACTACGTGTCGACCGTAATTACGGTTTAATTACAATCGTTTTTCGTTTCTTAAATCTTCACAGACGTGAAACGTGGTAAGACTTATTAACACTGCAAACACACAGATGATGGTTTTACGAGTAAGATGACACCAATAGCAGCGCGCGATCAGCGTCCGAGGGGTGCTGCAGCAAAAGCAAGTCGACATTTCTAGCAACGAGAGGCTTCTTCTTCCACTAGTGCCGATAGGCTAATAGGTTAACGCACGTTATTGATCAATATTTTATTTACAGCGGTAAACCTTCACCGAACCAACGGATGAGTTAAGTTAATGGAAATAGGGGTGCGGTTATAAAGAAAAGAGTCCGAGTTGTGTCGAGACCAATCTGACTGTTACTGGCGTACTTCATTAACATAATATATACAGTCACCGTCAGCAGCAACACTACATAGAGAGAAATAACTAGTTTTAAATGACTTTTGTACAATTACTCAAGTATTACTTACCTTTCTAGAGTTATAAAGAGGACCAGATTTTTTCTAAACTGAAACTGAACTAAACTTAGGTACGGTTCCCTTGACTTGTGCGCAGTTGACAGGGAGGTTACAGATAATATGTGGTGATTACATTTATATGATTTTGCAAGCCCCTAGCGGACTCTATCGTGAATCTAGTGATACACAACGATTCCTCGAGAAATTCAAATTCAGCGATATAAATATCTTAATTTGACAAAAAATGTAGATAAGTGGTGTTGCTGCCGACGAAGACGATATAAGGTTGGTAACCAGTGGCGTAATTACAAAAATTGGTTCCCAATGCAGAAAAAGGGCCCCTAAAAATAAGTAACGTACAATATACCTACAGGATCCATTAAATATTGTAGTATGAAAAAAATTAGTATCTTGTCTCATATAATATTTACAATTTACAAGGCAATTCAAAAAATACTTCACTTTACAGAGATGGGCGGATCTCTAACCATAACGTTTACATCGATAATGTTCTTAGATATTTTTACAATACATGTGAGAAACTATTTTTTTTATATAAAAATTATAAATAAATATAAAATATATAATAAATTATAATTTATATAAAATATTTTATAGCTCCATTTCTTACTAGATCTATCAATACTCGCAAAAATAACGGATTTTCATTGAATTGTAGGGCACGAACTTTTTGGGCCTCCATCCTAACGTGGGCCCAAATTGTGGGATGGTATAGTTACGCCACTGATGGTCACCAAATATTCTCACAAAGAGAGAGAGAGAGAGAGATGTCTCTTGATCTTACCCAGGTTGCCGAGATGAAATATCTAAAGAAGTAGGAGTAAAATTAATGAACCGGGCGAGAAGTACCGAGACCCTCGGCATACAGCGCCTACATCTACAAATAGAAATATTTAAATTGAGGTGGCTTGGATACATCTTGCGAATTCTAGAGGAACGACTATCAAGACGTATCTTCTTAGGTGGTTCAGATAAACAGCGATAAAAACTTGATGAAGGTTCATCAAACTGATGACTGTATACAGGAACAGCGCAAGATAGGAGATGAAAGAAGAGACTTTGGCCCCCGACCCTCCAATGATAAGGGGATGAAATGAAATTGGATACAAACACGCCCAAGTTTGCAAGTCAATATGCAAGCGAAAATAAACAATATACCATATATACCAATATACAAATTAAGGCCCCGACACATGATGCCACGTGGTAATATATTTACATAAGTATTCATATTATGGTCCAATGTCAGGAAATATACATACATATATATTTTTGTCTCCATTAACAGGTTACCTTGAGGAATTCCCCAGAATCCAAAGAACATTTATTTCTTGATAATGTGTATCGGAATTTTTATAAAATTATCTGTATAAAAAAAAAAGATTAATCTGTGATTACAACTTCTGAATCTCCGGCACCGACTGCTATATCTTGAGTCAATAAAAAAAGTGACCAAAGTCATCAAATAAGTGCATGCTTAAAAACTTCAATAATAATTAAGTGTAAGCGAAATTCACAACGACCATTGGCTATTTGAAAAGGCGTTCACTTGAAATAAAAAAAAATACAATGTATACATGATTATATCTAATTTTTTTATTGTATCTTCTGAACGTACATACATATACATTTCTGTAGTTATATGTCATGAGTAATAATAAAAAATAAATCTTACCTTGTAAACAAACACAACGTAGTAAGTGCATAATTGAGAAAAATCAATGGCAGCCGCGGAGCAAAACAAGATGCCGGGTGCGATTATGCCAACGGAACGAAAAACCCTGTTCGGTAACAGTAATATAGTCTGTTAAAAAAATAGAATCAAAATTAGCTTAGAAAATAATTTTCAAAGTTCATGTCCACTCAAATGTACAATGGATGAGAAAGGGTCAACCGTGCGAGAAATTTATGTTGGTGCCGGCCTTTGCTTTAATATTAAATTATATATAATATTTTTTTAAGTTGTCATTAATGGAAAAGTAAAAGGTAATTGGTTGTAAATCGGGTCCAGACCAGATTACTAAACGAAATGGAAAAATATTCCAATTAACGTACGACACATCATAAAATGCAAACACCCGCGGTATTAATTAAAGAGACGTGTCCGCGGACCGTGAGTTGGGCCTAAGATTTAAATAATCAAACTCCAAAATTCCGTTAAATCTCGACGAAGAAAGCCGCCGTTTTGCCATATAGTCCTGTCAAATTAGTTCCGCTGTTAGCCGCGCGACTCGCGTTCGAATTTAGAACGCAAGGCGAGCGGCGCGCGATTTCTCGAGACTGCAGCCTGTTGGCATTCTGATTTTAACGTCAGTCGAGGTTACGCTGTGTCGCTGGTGGGGTGTATGCTCGGTTGTACCGTTTCTAAACAACTTCAGATCGCGAGCGAAACAAACGATTTACGCGATAATAATAAATGAATGTGTTTTCAGACTGAGTTGTCATCTGTATTTATGTGATACAACCCCATTATGCGTCGTAAAGCTGTGAATAGACAGTTTGGTCCGTAATTCAAAAGCGGAAAACGAGATTTGTCTGTTGTTGTTTTGTTGGCGGTGTGTTTACATCCGCAAATTTGTATCAACAATTTGTATTTTGACATTTTTCAAGTTGTATTTCTGTGGTTATTGCATCATGTCATCTGTGAAGTGCCCGAGTAATGAACATTACTGTCTGTAATAGTATTGCATTAGCGTGATACCGAGGCACCGACTTGGTGAGTTACCTTTCTGTTATAATATAATAATTATTCAACAATGAGTTTATAATTTTTTACATCTTGGATAATTAATTATTTTTTATCTTGTTTTGTTTTGTGTATATACGAACCTATTTAAATGCGTATTATTGAACTTGTTTGCGAGCATGTTATCCCCAAACAATTATGCCATACCTGATAATGTACTGCGTGAGAAGTCGATATTTTTTCCAAATTGTTGACTTTTGCCTAGTGTACTAACTAGCCATTCACAATAATATTTAAAATATATATTTCGTTTACATTTACTAGAAAACCAATTACATTAGCAGTCTGATAAGAAGTAATGATACCACCTTATCATATATAATTAATGTTAAGCACTCGAGAGACTATATAAAGATTGTTTTAGATACATACTATCAACACATCCATGTGCCCGTTTCTTCTACTTCTTCATATGCCGTCACGTATCGAAGGTGTATAAGATCACCGGCATTTTAAACAATGATTTTCTAAGCTTTGCAAGCTTAACTTACCTCTTTCTACTTACCCACGTCATGTGTTTCAGATCATATTTCTCTCAAATGTTTCCGAAATGTGCAGCTATCGTTAGTTTGATGGATGTTAGTTCCTTGACTTACACACGGTAGACTTTTTAGCAAATATCGATTTCAAATGCCTCTAGTCATTTAAAGCTAGCTTCTTTTATCGACGAGATCTCGACTCCAGCAGCAGCACAGTATCTCGTAAGGCTCATGTCTCAAATGATCAATCGCGGAAGAAATTCTTAATTTTTGTCAAAAGTGATTCCAGCCATCTCAATTCTTATATTAATTTCGAAGTCTGGATCCCAGTCCTCCTGTAACCAGCTGTCAAGATACTTGACAACAGTGCCTTCAATTGGCAAGTCAACATTCTCAAACTTTTGTTTCCTGAGTGTCGATGTAATAATTTATTTATATCGATTGATATCGTACACTTAGAATTCTAGATACTATTTTTTTAACAAACATACTATCAAATTATTAAAGACACAAGAGTAGCAGCAATACATAATAAAAATAATATTTGTATGATAAAAATAATAAACACAATATGGAAACAAAAAATACACAAAAGAGGAAAACATAAGTTATACAATATTAGATCATCTTGAAAAGAGAATATATTGCATTGGATTTAGGTCTGGAATGAACTAGATAGATAGTATTGATGTACAGACTACTGTAATAGTATTTCTGCTGGATGCCAATGATGGATAGATGACAATCTATTCCGATTATAGTAGCGAGGATGCATCATCAAAATTTTCTCACATAATATATCTTTTGCGTGTACTGCTTCGGCTATATATCACTGAAACAGAATTTAAACTGTATTAAGCAAAGGTCGGTTGTGTGATTGCTAAATTTTAAAAAAAAATGCGAAAACGGGTTTGATTGTTAGTTGGCAGTAAAAAAATAATTCCTTCTCGAAAGTACACTTTGTAGATATCTCATTTTACTATTTGATATCCGATAGTAAAAATGAGAATCGATAGTTAAATATGGCGGACTCTTCACAGCAGTTCCAAAGTCATGTGACACATTAATACTTTGAAAGCTGCAGTCTACGACAGTTAATCATTCAATATCCCGCTATTTTAATTATGTTCGTCCGATGATGACCTCGTTGTTTAATATACATTAGCACATAATACGAATTTTTTTTTGTAAAAAGACAGATTTCGAATACAGTGGCGAAAAACCCATAGATAAAGCAAATTTCATGATTATTTGTCGCACCTATAGACATCTAATCTATGCTTTGACAATTGTAAATTTGATATTCAGACAACTCGTAAACGATTAAAACCACGGGCAATTTGACTGCCAGACGACAAAGTCTCGGCCGCAGGAAGAGTTGTAAAATAGATTGACATTGCCAGAAGACTATGTTTGCGGTGACAGGCCCAAAAGCGTGGAACTCTTAAAGCCATCGTAAAAAGAACAGTGCATCAGAGAATATTGTATTATTTAAATAAATGTATGACGCCTTTTCACAAAGTCATTTCAATAACTATAATATGTATAACAATTTTAAATACTAGTGTAGGAATAGAAGTTTATCTTTATGTTTAAAAATAATATAATAAAAATGAGTTACCTTTTGTCCAGTTTAGTCCTGGAGAACCTTCCTAAATGATAAAATAAAATATTGTCATTGAATGACATGCTTATTGGTGTAATGGTTGGGACACTCGCCTAGTGATGTATGGGTCGGGGGTTCGAACCCCGATCTTTGAGACCATCAAGTTAGTCCTATTTTCAAAACTTTTTATCCTTATGTTTAAAAATAAAAATAATATATAAAATGAGTTACCTTTTGTCCAGTTTAGTCCTGAATAATCAAATAAAATATTATCATTGATTGACTTGCTTATTGGTGTAATGGTTGGGACACTCGCCTAGTGATGTAACGGTCGGGGGTTCGAACCCCAATCCTTAAGACTATCAAGTTAGTCCAACTTTCAAAACTATAATCTTTATGTTTAAAAATAATATAATATAAAATGAGTTACCTTTTGTCCAGTTTAGTCCTGGGGTACCTTCCTAAATAGTCAAATACAATATTGTCATTTGATGACATGCTTATTTGTATAACGGTTGGGACACTCGCCTAGTGATGTATCGGTCGGGGGTTCGAACCCCGATCTTTGAGACCATCAAGTTAGTCCTACTTTCAAAGCTATAATTTATCTTTATGTTTAAAAATAATATTATATAAAATGAATTACCTTTTGTCCAGTTTAGTCCTGGGCTACCTTCCTAAATGATCAAATAATATTTTGTCATTGAATGACATGCTTATTGGTGCGAATCGGTCGGGGGTTCGAACCCCGATTTTGAGACCATCAAGTTAGTCCTACTTTCAAAGCTTTAATATATCTTTATGTTTAAAAATAATATAATAAAAATGAGTTACCTTTTGTTCAGTTTAGTCCTGGGGTACCTTCCTAAATAGTCAAATACAATATTGTCATTTGTTGACATGCTTATTTGTATAACGGTTGGGACACTCGCCTAGTGATGTATCGGTCGGGGGTTCGAACCCCGATCTTTGAGACCATCAAGTTAGTCCTACTTTCAAAGATATAATTTATCTTTATGTTTAAAAATAATATAATATAAAATGAGTTACCTTTTGTCCAGTTTAGTCCTGGGGTACCTTCCTAAATAGTCAAATACAATATTGTCATTTGTTGACATGCTTATTTGTATAACGGTTGGGACACTCGCCTAGTGATGTATCGGTCGGGGGTTCGAACCCCGATCCTTGAGACCATCAAGTTAGTCCTATTTTCAAAACTTTTTATCCTTATGATTGAAAATAAAAATAATATCTAAAATGAGTTACCTTTTGTCCAGTTTAGTCCTGGGCTATCTTACTTACATACTAATCTTAAAATAGTTAGAATATTGATGAGGCACATATTTCGTGCTCGCATCTTTATATTTAAAAATAAAATAATATAAAATGAGTTACTTTTTGTCCAGTTTAGTCCTGGGTAACAACACTTAATTACTAATCTTAAAATAGTTAGAATATTGTTGAGACACATATTTCGTGCTCGCATCTTAGTATTAATAAATATAAATAAATGTAAAATATTCTTAATTTACTAATATGAAAATCGTATATATCTATCATACACTGATGAGACACGTATTTCGTGTAGGCATCTTTATATTTAAAAATAATATAATAAAAATGATTTACCTTTTGTCCAGTTTAGTCCTGAGGTACCTTCCTAAATAGTCAAAAACAATATTGTCATTTGTTGACATGCTTATTTGTATAGTTGTTGGGACACTCGCCTAGTGATGTATCGGTCGGGGGTTCGAACCCCGATCTTTGAGACCATCAAGTTAGTCCTACTTTCAAAGCTATAATTTATCTTT
This sequence comes from Eubasilissa regina, assembly GCA_022840565.1. Taxonomy (NCBI): domain Eukaryota; kingdom Metazoa; phylum Arthropoda; class Insecta; order Trichoptera; family Phryganeidae; genus Eubasilissa; species Eubasilissa regina. Next base: position 33,125,383 of record JAINEB010000007.1, read on the forward strand.
ATGTTTAAAAATAATATTATATAAAATGAATTACCTTTTGTCCAGTTTAGTCCTGGGCTACCTTCCTAAATGATCAAATAATATTTTGTCATTGAATGACATGCTTATTGGTGCGAATCGGTCGGGGGTTCGAACCCCGATTTTGAGACCATCAAGTTAGTCCTACTTTCAAAGCTTTAATATATCTTTATGTTTAAAAATAATATAATAAAAATGAGTTACCTTTTGTTCAGTTTAGTCCTGGGGTACCTTCCTAAATAGTCAAATACAATATTGTCATTTGTTGACATGCTTATTTGTATAACGGTTGGGACACTCGCCTAGTGATGTATCGGTCGGGGGTTCGAACCCCGATCTTTGAGACCATCAAGATAGTCCTACTTTCAAAGCTATAATTTATCTTTATGTTTAAAAATAATATAATAAAAATGATTTATCTTTTGTCCAGTTTAGTCCTGGGGTACCTTCCTAAATGATCAAATAATATTTTGTCATTGAATGACATGCTTATTGGTGCGTATCGGTCGGGGGTTCGAACCCCGATCTTTGAGGCCATCAAGTTAGTCCTACTTTCAAAGCTTTAATATATCTTTATGTTTAAAAATAATATAATAAAAATGAGTTACCTTTTGTCCAGTTTAGTCCTGGGCTATCTTACTTACATACTAATCTTAAAATAGTTAGAATATTGATGAGGCACATAATTCGTGCTCGCATCTTTATATCAATAAATAAAAATAAATGTAAAATGTTCTTAATTTACTAATATTAAAATCGTATTTATCTATTATATATTGATGTGACACGTATTTCGTGTAGGCATCTTTATATTTAAAAATAAAATAATATAAAATGAGTTACTTTTTGTCCAGTTTAGTCCTGGGGAACCTTCCTAAATGATCAAATAAAATATTGTCATTGAATGACATGCTTATTGGTGCGTATCGGTCGGGGGTTCGAACCCCGATCTTTGAGACCATCAAGTTAGTCCTTCTTTCAAAGCTATAATTTATCTTTATGTTTAAAAATAATATAATATAAAATGAGTTACCTTTTGTCCAGTTTAGTCCTGGGGTAGCTTCCTAAATAGTCAAATACAATATTGTCATTTGTTGACATGCTTATTTGTATAATGGTTGGGACACTCGCCTAGTGATGTATCGGTCGGGGGTTCGAACCCCGATCTTTGAGACCATCAAGTTAGTCCTACTTTCAAAGCTATAATTTATCTTTATGTTTAAAAATAATATAATATAAAATGAGTTACCTTTTGTCCAGTTTAGTCCTAAGGTACCTTCCTAAATAGTCAAAAACAATATTGTCATTTGTTGACATGCTTATTTGTATAGTTGTTGGGACACTCGCCTAGTGATGTATCGGTCGGGGGTTCGAACCCCGATCTTTGAGACCATCAAGTTAGTCCTACTTTCAAAGCTATAATTTATCTTTATGTTTAAAAATAATATAATATAAAATGAGTTACCTTTTGTCCAGTTTAGTCCTGAGGTACCTTCCTAAATAGTCAAAAACAATATTGTCATTTGTTGACATGCTTATTTGTATAGTTGTTGGGACACTCGCCTAGTGATGTATCGGTCGGGGGTTCGAACCCCGATCTTTGAGACCATCAAGTTAGTCCTACTTTCAAAGCTATAATTTATCTTTATGTTTAAAAATAATATTATATAAAATGAATTACCTTTTGTCCAGTTTAGTCCTGGGCTACCTTCCTAAATGATCAAATAATATTTTGTCATTGAATGACATGCTTATTGGTGCGAATCGGTCGGGGGTTCGAACCCCGATTTTGAGACCATCAAGTTAGTCCTACTTTCAAAGCTTTAATTTATCTTTATGTTTAAAAATAATATAATATAAAATGAGTTACCTTTTGTCCAGTTTAGTCCTGGGGTACCTTCCTAAATAATCAAATACAATATTGTCATTTGTTGACATGCTTATTTGTTTAACGGTTGGGACACTCGCCTAGTGATGTATCGGTCGGGGGTTCGAACCCCGAATCTTGAGACCATCAAGTTAGTCCTATTTTCAAAACTTTTTATCCTTATGATTGAAAATAAAAATAATATCTAAAATGAGTTACCTTTTGTCCAGTTTTGTCCTGGGCTATGTTACTTACATACTAATCTTAAAATAGTTAGAATATTGATGAGGCACATATTTCGTGCTCGCATCTTTATATCAATAAATAAAAATAAATGTAAAATGTTCTTAATTTACTAATATTAAAATCGTATTTATCTATTATATATTGATGTGACACGTATTTCGTGTAGGCATCTTTATATTTAAAAATAAAATAATATAAAATGAGTTACTTTTTGTCCAGTTTAGTCCTGGGTAACAACACTTAATCACTAATCTTAAAATAGTTTGAATATTGTTGAGACACATATTTCGTGCTCGCATCTTAGTATTAATAAATATAAATAAATGTAAAATATTCTTAATTTACTAATATGAAAATCGTATATATCTATCATACACTGATGAGACACGTATTTCGTGTAGGCATCTTTATATTTAAAAATAATATAATAAAAATGATTTACCTCTTGTCCAGTTTAGTCCTGGGGTACCTTCCTAAATGATCAAATAATATTTTGTCATTGAATGACATGCTTATTGGTGCGTATCGGTCGGGGGTTCGAACCCCGATCTTTGAGGCCATCAAGTTAGTCCTACTTTCAAAGCTTTAATATATCTTTATGTTTAAAAATAATATAATAAAAATGAGTTACCTTTTGTCCAGTTTAGTCCTGGGAAACCTTCCTAAATGATCAAATAAAATATTGTCATTGAATGACATGCTTATTGGTGTAATGGTTGGGACACTCGCCTAGTGATGTATGGGTCGGGGGTTCGAACTCCAATCCTTAAGACTATCAAGTTAGTCCTACTTTCAAAGTATATATTTTTATATTTAAAAATAATATTAAAAAAATGATTTACCTTTTGTCTAGTTTAGTCCTGGGGAACCTTCCTAAATGATCAAATAATATTTTGTCATTGAATGACATGCTTATTGGTGCGAATAGGTCGGGGGTTCGAACCCCGATCTTTGAGACCATCAAGTTAGTCCTACTTTCAAAGCTATAATTTATCTTTACGTTTAAAAATAATATAATATAAAATGAGTTACCTTTTGTCCAGTTTAGTCCTGGGGTACCTTCCTAAATAGTCAAATACAATATTGTCATTTGTTGACATGCTTATTTGTATAACGGTTGGGACACTCGCCTAGTGATGTATCGGTCGGGGGTTCGAACCCCGATCTTTGAGACCATCAAGATAGTCCTACTTTCAAAGCTATAATTTATCTTTATGTTTAAAAATAATATAATATAAAATGAGTTACCTTTTGTCCAGTTTAGTCCTGGGGTACCTTCCTAAATAATCAAATACAATATTGTCATTTGTTGACATGCTTATTTGTATAACGGTTGGGACACTCGCCTAGTGATGTATCGGTCGGGGGTTCGAACCCCGATCCTTGAGACCATCAAATTAGTCCTATTTTCAAAACTTTTTATCCTTATGATTGAAAATAAAAATATCTAAAATGAGTTACCTTTTGTCCAGTTTTGTCCTGGGCTATGTTACTTACATACTAATTTTAAAATAGTTAGAATATTGATGAAGCACATATTTCGTGCTCGCATCTTTATATCAATAAATAAAAATAAATGTAAAATGTTCTTAATTTACTAATATTAAAATCGTATTTATCTATTATATATTGATGTGACACGTATTTCGTGTAGGCATCTTTATATTTAAAAATAAAATAATATAAAATGAGTTACTTTTTGTCCAGTTTAGTCCTGGGGAACCTTCCTAAATGATCAAATAAAATATTGTCATTGAATGACATGCTTATTGGTGCGTATCGGTCGGGGGTTCGAACCCCGATCTTTGAGACCATCAAGTTAGTCCTACTTTCAAAGCTATAATTTATCTTTATGTTTAAAAATAATATAATATAAAATGAGTTACCTTTTGTCCAGTTTAGTCCTGGGGTACCTTCCTAAATAGTCAAATACAATATTGTCATTTGTTGACATGCTTATTTTTGTAACGGTTGGGATACTCGCCTAGTGATTTATCGGTCGGGGATTCGAACCCCGATCTTTGAGACCATCAAGTTAGTCCTACTTTCAAAGCTATAATTTATCTTTATGTTTAAAAATAATATAATATAAAATGAGTTACCTTTTGTCCAGTTTAGTCCTGGGGTACCTTCCTAAATAATCAAATACAATATTGTCATTTGTTGACATGCTTATTTGTTTAACGGTTGGGACACTCGCCTAGTGATGTATCGGTCGGGGGTTCGAACCCCGATCCTTGAGACCATCAAGTTAGTCCTATTTTCAAAACTTTTTATCCTTATGATTGAAAATAAAAATAATATCTAAAATGAGTTACCTTTTGTCCAGTTTAGTCCTGGGCTATCTTACTTACATACTAATCTTAAAATAGTTAGAATATTGATGAGGCACATATTTCGTGCTCGCATCTTTATATCAATAAATAAAAATAAATGTAAAATGTTCTTAATTTACTAATATTAAAATCGTATTTATCTATTATATATTGATGTGACACGTATTTCGTGTAGGCATCTTTATATTTAAAAATAAAATAATATAAAATGAGTTACTTTTTGTCCAGTTTAGTCCTGGGTAACAACACTTAATCACTAATCTTAAAATAGTTTGAATATTGTTGAGACACATATTTCGTGCTCGCATCTTAGTATTAATAAATATAAATAAATGTAAAATATTCTTAATTTACTAATATGAAAATCGTATATATCTATCATACACTGATGAGACACGTATTTCGTGTAGGCATCTTTATATTTAAAAATAATATAATAAAAATGATTTACCTCTTGTCCAGTTTAGTCCTGGGGTACCTTCCTAAATGATCAAATAATATTTTGTCATTGAATGACATGCTTATTGGTGCGTATCGGTCGGGGGTTCGAACCCCGATCTTTGAGGCCATCAAGTTAGTCCTACTTTCAAAGCTTTAATATATCTTTTATGTTTAAAAATAATATAATAAAAATGAGTTACCTTTTGTCCAGTTTAGTCCTGGGGAACCTTCCTAAATGATCAAATAAAATATTGTCATTGAATGACATGCTTATTGGTGTAATGGTTGGGACACTCGCCTAGTGATGTATGGGTCGGGGGTTCGAACTCCAATCCTTAAGACTATCAAGTTAGTCCTACTTTCAAAGTATATATTTTTATATTTAAAAATAATATTAAAAAAATGATTTACCTTTTGTCTAGTTTAGTCCTGGGGAACCTTCCTAAATGATCAAATAATATTTTGTCATTGAATGACATGCTTATTGGTGCGAATAGGTCGGGGGTTCGAACCCCGATCTTTGAGACCATCAAGTTAGTCCTACTTTCAAAGCTATAATTTATCTTTACGTTTAAAAATAATATAATATAAAATGAGTTACCTTTTGTCCAGTTTAGTCCTGGGGTACCTTCCTAAATAGTCAAATACAATATTGTCATTTGTTGACATGCTTATTTGTATAACGGTTGGGACACTCGCCTAGTGATGTATCGGTCGGGGGTTCGAACCCCGATCTTTGAGACCATCAAGATAGTCCTACTTTCAAAGCTATAATTTATCTTTATGTTTAAAAATAATATAATATAAAATGAGTTACCTTTTGTCCAGTTTAGTCCTGGGGTACCTTCCTAAATAATCAAATACAATATTGTCATTTGTTGACATGCTTATTTGTATAACGGTTGGGACACTCGCCTAGTGATGTATCGGTCGGGGGTTCGAACCCCGATCTTTGAGACCATCAAGTTAGTCCTACTTTCAAAGCTATAATTTATCTTTATGTTTAAAAATAATATAATATAAAATGAGTTACCTTTTGTCCAGTTTAGTCTTGGGGTACCTTCCTAAATAGTCAAATACAATATTGTCATTTGTTGACATGCTTATTTGTATAACGGTTGGGACACTCGCCTAGTGATGTATCGGTCGGGGGTTCGAACCCCGATCCTTGAGACCATCAAATTAGTCCTATTTTCAAAACTTTTTATCCTTATGATTGAAAATAAAAATAATATCTAAAATGAGTTACCTTTTGTCCAGTTTTGTCCTGGGCTATGTTACTTACATACTAATTTTAAAATAGTTAGAATATTGATGAAGCACATATTTCGTGCTCGCATCTTTATATCAATAAATAAAAATAAATGTAAAATGTTCTTAATTTACTAATATTAAAATCGTATTTATCTATTATATATTGATGTGACACGTATTTCGTGTAGGCATCTTTATATTTAAAAATAAAATAATATAAAATGAGTTACTTTTTGTCCAGTTTAGTCCTGGGTAACAACACTTAATCACTAATCTTAAAATAGTTTGAATATTGTTGAGACACATATTTCGTGCTCGCATCTTAGTATTAATAAATATAAATAAATGTAAAATATTCTTAATTTACTAATATGAAAATCGTATATATCTATCATACACTGATGAGACACGTATTTCGTGTAGGCATCTTTATATTTAAAAATAATATAATAAAAATGATTTACCTCTTGTCCAGTTTAGTCCTGGGGTACCTTCCTAAATGATCAAATAATATTTTGTCATTGAATGACATGCTTATTGGTGCGTATCGGTCGGGGGTTCGAACCCCGATCTTTAAGGCCATCAAGTTAGTCCTACTTTCAAAGCTTTAATATATCTTTATGTTTAAAAATAATATAATAAAAATGAGTTACCTTTTGTCCAGTTTAGTCCTGGGAAACCTTCCTAAATGATCAAATAAAATATTGTCATTGAATGACATGCTTATTGGTGTAATGGTTGGGACACTCGCCTAGTGATGTATGGGTCGGGGGTTCGAACTCCAATCCTTAAGACTATCAAGTTAGTCCTACTTTCAAAGTATATATTTTTATATTTAAAAATAATATTAAAAAAATGATTTACCTTTTGTCTAGTTTAGTCCTGGGGAACCTTCCTAAATGATCAAATAATATTTTGTCATTGAATGACATGCTTATTGGTGCGAATAGGTCGGGGGTTCGAACCCCGATCTTTGAGACCATCAAGTTAGTCCTACTTTCAAAGCTATAATTTATCTTTACGTTTAAAAATAATATAATATAAAATGAGTTACCTTTTGTCCAGTTTAGTCCTGGGGTACCTTCCTAAATAGTCAAATACAATATTGTCATTTGTTGACATGCTTATTTGTATAACGGTTGGGACACTCGCCTAGTGATGTATCGGTCGGGGGTTCGAACCCCGATCTTTGAGACCATCAAGATAGTCCTACTTTCAAAGCTATAATTTATCTTTATGTTTAAAAATAATATAATATAAAATGAGTTACCTTTTGTCCAGTTTAGTCCTGGGGTACCTTCCTAAATAATCAAATACAATATTGTCATTTGTTGACATGCTTATTTGTATAACGGTTGGGACACTCGCCTAGTGATGTATCGGTCGGGGGTTCGAACCCCGATCCTTGAGACCATCAAATTAGTCCTATTTTCAAAACTTTTTATCCTTATGATTGAAAATAAAAATATCTAAAATGAGTTACCTTTTGTCCAGTTTTGTCCTGGGCTATGTTACTTACATACTAATTTTAAAATAGTTAGAATATTGATGACGCACATATTTCGTGCTCGCATCTTTATATCAATAAATAAAAATAAATGTAAAATGTTCTTAATTTACTAATATTAAAATCGTATTTATCTATTATATATTGATGTGACACGTATTTCGTGTAGGCATCTTTATATTTAAAAATAAAATAATATAAAATGAGTTACTTTTTGTCCAGTTTAGTCCTGGGGAACCTTCCTAAATGATCAAATAAAATATTGTCATTGAATGACATGCTTATTGGTGCGTATCGGTCGGGGGTTCGAACCCCGATCTTTGAGACCATCAAGTTAGTCCTACTTTCAAAGCTATAATTTATCTTTATGTTTAAAAATAATATAATATAAAATGAGTTACCTTTTGTCCAGTTTAGTCCTGGGGTACCTTCCTAAATAGTCAAATACAATATTGTCATTTGTTGACATGCTTATTTTTGTAACGGTTGGGATACTCGCCTAGTGATTTATCGGTCGGGGATTCGAACCCCGATCTTTGAGACCATCAAGTTAGTCCTACTTTCAAAGCTATAATTTATCTTTATGTTTAAAAATAATATAATATAAAATGAGTTACCTTTTGTCCAGTTTAGTCCTGGGGTACCTTCCTAAATAATCAAATACAATATTGTCATTTGTTGACATGCTTATTTGTTTAACGGTTGGGACACTCGCCTAGTGATGTATCGGTCGGGGGTTCGAACCCCGATCCTTGAGACCATCAAGTTAGTCCTATTTTCAAAACTTTTTATCCTTATGATTGAAAATAAAAATAATATCTAAAATGAGTTACCTTTTGTCCAGTTTAGTCCTGGGCTATCTTACTTACATACTAATCTTAAAATAGTTAGAATATTGATGAGGCACATATTTCGTGCTCGCATCTTTATATCAATAAATAAAAATAAATGTAAAATGTTCTTAATTTACTAATATTAAAATCGTATTTATCTATTATATATTGATGTGACACGTATTTCGTGTAGGCATCTTTATATTTAAAAATAAAATAATATAAAATGAGTTACTTTTTGTCCAGTTTAGTCCTGGGTAACAACACTTAATCACTAATCTTAAAATAGTTTGAATATTGTTGAGACACATATTTCGTGCTCGCATCTTAGTATTAATAAATATAAATAAATGTAAAATATTCTTAATTTACTAATATGAAAATCGTATATATCTATCATACACTGATGAGACACGTATTTCGTGTAGGCATCTTTATACTGGGTAACAACACTTAATCACTAATCTTAAAATAGTTTGAATATTGTTGAGACACATATTTCGTGCTCGCATCTTAGTATTAATAAATATAAATAAATGTAAAATATTCTTAATTTACTAATATGAAAATCGTATATATCTATCATACACTGATGAGACACGTATTTCGTGTAGGCATCTTTATATTTAAAAATAATATAATAAAAATGATTTACCTCTTGTCCAGTTTAGTCCTGGGGTACCTTCCTAAATGATCAAATAATATTTTGTCATTGAATGACATGCTTATTGGTGCGTATCGGTCGGGGGTTCGAACCCCGATCTTTGAGGCCATCAAGTTAGTCCTACTTTCAAAGCTTTAATATATCTTTATGTTTAAAAATAATATAATAAAAATGAGTTACCTTTTGTCCAGTTTAGTCCTGGGGAACCTTCCTAAATGATCAAATAAAATATTGTCATTGAATGACATGCTTATTGGTGTAATGGTTGGGACACTCGCCTAGTGATGTATGGGTCGGGGGTTCGAACTCCAATCCTTAAGACTATCAAGTTAGTCCTACTTTCAAAGTATATATTTTTATATTTAAAAATAATATTAAAAAAATGATTTACCTTTTGTCTAGTTTAGTCCTGGGGAACCTTCCTAAATGATCAAATAATATTTTGTCATTGAATGACATGCTTATTGGTGCGAATAGGTCGGGGGTTCGAACCCCGATCTTTGAGACCATCAAGTTAGTCCTACTTTCAAAGCTATAATTTATCTTTACGTTTAAAAATAATATAATATAAAATGAGTTACCTTTTGTCCAGTTTAGTCCTGGGGTACCTTCCTAAATAGTCAAATACAATATTGTCATTTGTTGACATGCTTATTTGTATAACGGTTGGGACACTCGCCTAGTGATGTATCGGTCGGGGGTTCGAACCCCGATCTTTGAGACCATCAAGATAGTCCTACTTTCAAAGCTATAATTTATCTTTATGTTTAAAAATAATATAATATAAAATGAGTTACCTTTTGTCCAGTTTAGTCCTGGGGTACCTTCCTAAATAATCAAATACAATATTGTCATTTGTTGACATGCTTATTTGTATAACGGTTGGGACACTCGCCTAGTGATGTATCGGTCGGGGGTTCGAACCCCGATCCTTGAGACCATCAAATTAGTCCTATTTTCAAAACTTTTTATCCTTATGATTGAAAATAAAAATAATATCTAAAATGAGTTACCTTTTGTCCAGTTTTGTCCTGGGCTATGTTACTTACATACTAATTTTAAAATAGTTAGAATATTGATGAAGCACATATTTCGTGCTCGCATCTTTATATCAATAAATAAAAATAAATGTAAAATGTTCTTAATTTACTAATATTAAAATCGTATTTATCTATTATATATTGATGTGACACGTATTTCGTGTAGGCATCTTTATATTTAAAAATAAAATAATATAAAATGAGTTACTTTTTGTCCAGTTTAGTCCTGGGGAACCTTCCTAAATGATCAAATAAAATATTGTCATTGAATGACATGCTTATTGGTGCGTATCGGTCGGGGGTTCGAACCCCGATCTTTGAGACCATCAAGTTAGTCCTACTTTCAAAGCTATAATTTATCTTTATGTTTAAAAATAATATAATATAAAATGAGTTACCTTTTGTCCAGTTTAGTCCTGGGGTACCTTCCTAAATAGTCAAATACAATATTGTCATTTGTTGACATGCTTATTTTTGTAACGGTTGGGATACTCGCCTAGTGATTTATCGGTCGGGGATTCGAACCCCGATCTTTGAGACCATCAAGTTAGTCCTACTTTCAAAGCTATAATTTATCTTTACGTTTAAAAATAATATAATATAAAATGAGTTACCTTTTGTCCAGTTTAGTCCTGGGGTACCTTCCTAAATAGTCAAATACAATATTGTCATTTGTTGACATGCTTATTTGTATAACGGTTGGGACACTCGCCTAGTGATGTATCGGTCGGGGGTTCGAACCCCGATCCTTGAGACCATCAAGTTAGTGCTACTTTCAATGTTTTAATTTAACTTTATTTTTAAAAAATAATTTAATATAAAATGAGTTACCCTTTGTCCAGTTTAGACCTGGGGAACATTAATTAATTACTAATCCTAAAATATTTAGAAATTGATGTGGCACATTCTTCGTGCTCGACATTTATCTTTATATTAATAAATAAAAATAAATGTAAATTGTTCTTAATTTACTAATATGAAAATCGTTAATATCTATTATATATTGATGTGACCCGTATTTCGTGTAGGCATCTTTATATTTGAAAATAGTATAATCTAAAATTAGGTACCTTCTGTTCAGTTCAGTCCAGGGAAACCTTCCTTAATTACTATTCTTAAAAATATTAAAAAATGTAGAAATAGTTAGCATTTTCCCTATTGGTCCTGGGGATCCTTACTAAATTATCAAATACAAAGGTTGGGACACTCGTCAACTGATGTGTTGATTGGGGGTTCGAACCCCGATCCTTGAGACCGTCAAAATAGTCCTACTTTAAAAGCTTTAATTAAGCTTCCTTTGAATATATATAGCAAAAATATTAGTGTGACACGTATTTCGTGCAGGCATCTTCGACTGTTATCCTTGAAACTTGTCTCGAAAGATGCGAGGACACAGTTGGTTGATCGAGGGTACATTGGCACACACTACATTTCGGTACATTTCAGAAATAAACGTATGTTATTTGGCTAAATTGACTTTCTCATTTGTTTGATTGTGCTAAGCGGCATTGTAGCTGTGTCCTTTTAGCATTTCGGCTCTCCAGTCAGTTCCTCAGGACAAGAATTGAAATACTGAACAATATTCAAATGGAAGATCTACTCTCTGTCACAGACGTGCTGATGTAAAGTGCATATTTAATTGGTGCGTTTTGGTCGCTGCGTTCTTACGTTCCCGTGTCCTGGTACCTCGGACCTTAATTGTCTGATTAATCTCTGCCGGTCATGGCTCGCGATGCTGTGTCACGCTCATGTATATTCAGAGGTCGCTTTGGGAATCAGAGTGTTAAGAGCCTCCGGCGGAGCGTGATCGCAGTGCCACGCTCGGTGAACAGAATGGTCGGTTTTTAAGAACAAAACGGTAAACCTCTTCGATTCAATTTCCGACTTGGCACGAAGGAATTTTACGTTATTGCAATACTTAAAATTTTTTATTTTATTCTTATATTGTACTTGTTTTTTCTCCAATTGTGGTCCGTTTTTCGTCAGCTTCAGAAGTCTTCCAGGACCATTGCGATCCTTTGAATCCCCCATTCGCGTACAATTCGCAACAAAATGATTATCTGCATAATTCTATCGATGATTTGCTCTCGACCCAGACTTCTGAAGCGTACACGTTCGTTACTGTATAAAGTACCCACTACATATACATTATTGATTAGGTAATTAAAATAGAAAATAATTTTAAGAAAAGGAATCGGACTCGGTCGATTTCTGACGACTCGGACTCCGCTTAAAATACCGTGAATTAATGACGCCGACTCCAATTCTTCAAGTCTGCTTTTTCCAGTGAAGTACGTTATTGTATTCTTCTGTTTTGATTCTGTAAGACAAACAGTAGTGGGGAAATTTTTTTTTCGAAAAGGCTTTACCTTATCTTCAATGGATGACGATGATGACACTGTTCTGAAAGATATTTATAAAATTTGAAACAATAAAATATTCGCATCGTAACAAAATCTTACATTGCTAATCTTGATAACTTAAAAATGGATAACAATCACACGTGTACATTTTTCACTTATGACTCATCAAAAGGAATATGTGTTTGAATGTGATCGAGTGGAATTCACATTGTTTTCGAAATTGCGCTTGTTTAAAAATAATATTTTTGTTTAATCTGATTTAATGCAGTTCATTCTAACTGAAGTATTAACGTAGGATGGTATTTTACCGGGTATGTGACGTAACGACATGATGTAGTTATGAAGTTACCGAAAACGACATAAAAACCTTGGTATTTCCATTAAAAGCGGAATTACGGAACTCACTTTACGCTTGGGCCGCCTCCGTTTTCGCATCTGGCTCAAGATTCACAGCATTGCCAGCTCGCGCCAACCTTGTCGTTTCCTTTTGCAGGATATAAGTATGTCATTATCTAACATGCCTGCACGTCTTTTTGGTCATCTACCGGTGTACACGTCAATAAGCGTTTCTTTGCTGCAAAATTGTCACACCTTATTAACTGTGAGTAATAATGGATAAATCTGTTAAAATATGCCACTAAGGTGTACTTCAGTGGATCAGAGATATTAGGATAGGGAAGGAAATGGCGGAAATTCTTACAATTTCTGGAATAAGATGAGAGGCTGTCTTCTCCTCCTTCGTTATATCATTGGCAGCGTTGATATAATAATGATGACATTATAATCACAAGATGATAGATAGGTGGTAAAAATTGAAATAAACAGGAATATGGGAGCTGGTTAGTAGTCTCGTTGCATCAGTTTCTATCCTAACCTATCAGACTGTCGGAACAATAATCTAGATAATAATCTGACATTTGATGCCGAACATTAATATTACACGTTGTTCCGTACAGGAAACGAGAACTGTAGACAGGGATGGGACAGACGAAGTCCTCGCGGTGGTGTCCAACGGTGGGTCCAAGTCCAAGGGTAGCAGGGTCGGGTAGAAAATAAAAATACGCGTTTATTCAGCGGCGGGCAGCGGCGGAAATGAGCTCGTAGGCCGCTAAAATGCCAAATGGCTTTTTCGCTATTTTTGGTTCAATTACAATAAATTCTTTTAATCTAGGAATATGGCGGCTATTTTAAATGTTATGTTTTCCGCGATATTAACTATGAGACAGGGTTGGGTTATTTGTTCTTGTTACAAAACACAAAAAATACAATTGATGTAATAAGCAAGACAAACACTGTGCAAGCGATCGCCCCATATTGTTTCACTTAGCTTTGCGCTCTCGGGATATTCATTTTTGTGTTGCGACGCGGCTCCGCGAGTGAGGACCGGCCACCGAATCGTAGAATCCTGTGCGACACACACGCCGTGGTAGATACACTGCCGAGCCTGTGAGAACGCTAGATTCCCGAACTACTCGCATGGTCCTGGGCTCGTACTCTGAAACTACAAGACCACCGTACGGTCTACGGTCTACGCTCTCGAGACGCGGCGGAGAGGATTGCTCAGGACACCCGGGTCAGCACAGTAAACGTCTCGAATCAAAGAATGACTTTCGTCCATTGTAAATTTGCCATTCGGCCATATCCTTCGGAGTGGAGAAGCCACACTGTCACATAATAATGCTTCTTCATGCGCCTCAAGTCAAGTCATCCACTCTGTCTTGACGATGAGGATAGTGGCGAGCTGTGGTCGCATTGGTACACCGCGTGACCGGATGGTGGAAATCTACAAGTTTTATTTTTGAGCACACGAATTTTTAAAAATTCTAATTAAATGTATTAATTAAAAGATGTACATACAAAATCAATTTTATCGAAAATTTTATATTGTTGTTGCTACCTGTATTCGAAGCTGAATCTCTTTCCAATCTGGGGAAGGTGCATTAACTAACTATGCTACAGTGACAGTACTTTTGACGACAAATTTTCGATCCCGTATGTTACACTTTTCAAATGAATTCATCTATCGTTCCATTATTTGAAAGCTATCTACTTTTTTTTAAGGAATCTCAAATACCTTCAAACTGATTTTATATGTATATGTTTATAATTAATATATTTAATTAGTATTTAAAATATCACTGACCTATGTTCTGAATAATTACAACTTCACAATAGGAATAAGTTCACCTTTATAGAATATTTTTTTAATGCATCTAACTTCATGTTTTAATATAAAATATATATCACTAGCTGAATTCCGGGGGGTAGGGGTGGAGGTAGTTTTTTTTAAAATCAGATGTAGACAGTAATATTATATTTTTTGATGAAACTGCAAACAATAATAATTGTTTTATATGGATTCATGTTATTAGTTCGATGTATCAATTATACTTTTTTTTAAATCAGTTATGTCAGAGCGATGAGACGGATAGACTTACATTTTTAATTAAAATATTAATATATTTGGTTATATTTTATAACATATAAATATATAAGTATTCATTACTTTAATTGCTTTTTTAAATTCTTCATAACTTTGCGAATTTATTCGAAAATACGAATATTTATCTTTTGCCATTCGATATTCAAATAGTTAAAAGTAACGAATATTTGGAAACTCTACTTGTATTGTGCTCCTTGGTGTAACAGTAATTGTGATTCTGTATAAGATATATTGTTTCTTTTGTTTTATAAATAAAGGTTTATCCCGCTCAATACGAACGATGGTATTAAATCATATATTCCGTAAAATAAGTGAAATAAATAAAACCGTAGCACCAGCTTCTAAAACACTGAACGAGTTCTTGAAACAGACATCGTGGTTCTGAGTTATTCGAGGATGTAGGGAAAAGCGCAGGTATTACGGTGTGTTGACACTCGACATCGCAGTAGAGACAAGCGGCCGAAGTTTACCGATTAAGTAGAAAATGGGCTGAATACGCTGTCCGGGTTGGACTCCGAAACAATGAGAGAGTTTGCTGAAGTCACTATGAAAACAAGACTCTTCCTCCTTTCCTAGTTGCTGGCCCGGTTGTCTTCTTGTAAGAATGTATTGGCAAGCTCCGTAGTGCCGATGCTGGAATGGTACTGCAAAGATGATGGCATGTTACAACTTTTCACACATTTTACATCTGGAATATTTATATGATCATCATACATTACATCATATCTTATGGAGTTATCAAATAGATGTTACACTAAAAGGCTTAGAGTAGCATTATACATTGAATATAAAAATTTCAAGCAGTGTACAAATTCTCAACGTTTTGTTAATAATGATTATTTTACCACCTTTGAGATCTTAAGTCTAGGGTAGATACTTAATTATTCAATGCGAAATCAATCCCTTTGGAGAAAATCAATGTCATACTAAGTATATTCATTTATGTATACGTATTTATTTTGTAGTACTGTACGAGTATATATATACATATATATCCATTCCTACGTAAATTAATTAATTAATAATCTAATATGTTATCTTGAAAACCGAAGAGTATTGAAAGCATCTTTTAACGCCTCCTGGCAACCCCCAGGAGGCGTTAAAGATGCTTTCATCAAAAAATCAGATGTAGACAGTAATTTTCCTCTTATTTTGAATGTCAAATGTGCAAAATTTCATCAAGAAGTACCATAATTTTGGAAAGGAGATGGGGGTGGTTTTTCGAAATCTCATGTAGACAGTGATATTCCTCTTGTTTTGAAGTTCAAGTGTGAAAAATTTCATCAAGCTCGGAATAAAACTGTAGATTTGTATAAAAAACAAACAAACCAACAGACACTCTGCTCGTAAATCATCAGGGTGCGGTAAGTGGGAGGGGTATTCTTCGACGCGCGTGATTTGCGCATTTGCCTGTCGCAATGAGTCACTGGTCGGGAGCGCACCGCGTGTTCGTGGTTGAGCAATATTTAAAGTGCGGTGATTCATTGGTTCGTGCTCGTCGCTCTTTTTGTACTCACTTTAATATTCGACGAGTAAGTGATAGGCCGAGCACGATACTTACCTGGTGTCGGGTTCAAAAGTTCAGACAAGAAGGAACAATGGTTAACCAAACTCCTCCGGGACCATCAACGTCAGAAGCGTTCATGTTCATGTGGCTCAAGTTCGACGTGAAATTATGTGCAATCCGCGTAAATCGATGAGGAAGATTGCAGCCTGTACTGGAATAAAAAAATTAACAGTGCACGTTATTTTGAAAAATAAACTACAGTTTCACCCACACAAACTGCAAATCGTGCATTGTCCAAAAAAGACAGTATATTGTGTAATTTCTACCCAAGGGATAGTTGGCCCTCATTTTTTTAACCAGCGAGACAGTCACTGCTGACGTATATCGCCGAATGATCGACGAGTTTTTGGTACCGCAGTACGGAAACTTGCCCTGAGTACCCACCCGGTCACCGGACCTTACACCGTGCAACTTTTTTGTGGGAATACCTAAAGTCGAGAGTTTACAGCAACAATCCTCGAACAATTCCATGCCATACAAGAAAAGAAAAGAAGTTGCTATCCAGTGTTCAATAACAGACGCTTTGTTCTCGCGTGTTCGCAAATTTAAGAGTCCGATTGCAAGGGTGTCTCGAGAGAAATGGACGGCATTTAGATGATATTGTTTATAAAACGTAAAATCCGCATCGTTAAACTCCATTTTAATAAATAAAATATGAGAATAACATTATATTTTTTTTATTTTAATAACTTAAAAATTTTCCGCTGGACACCTTTATATAGATTAAGAATAACCTTAATTTATTTTAAAAATCGAACTAAACAACGAAAATGCAATATAAGAATAATGTAAAATTTAAATTGATAACCATATAAGTGTTTATTAATATCTCCATAAGTTTTGATTTGGTCGTCTGTGGACATATTCAAATTATTGCGACACTCCAAGTCTGAACTTATTTTCTAATCACGGACACGGACAGACTTATTGTAGGAATTCTTGAATCGGATTTATCTTGATTGCGGTCAAGTGGACGTACAATAAATACGTCTCAAAGCCATCCTGCCTATTGTGTTCCGCCCCATTCTTCCTCCACTCGTCGGATACCATTCTGGCATACCGAAATACCAAGGTTCGCATTTTGTAGATGATTCATTTCCTTGAGCGTGGCATCCTTTCTAACAGAGAAGAAAGGACAAAGGATCATCGAGTAGCGTGACGCATGATGAGCAGCATATTGCTGATAGGTACTGCTTTTTTACGTGAAAAGATTTGTGTGTTTTTTATTACTCGTAAACGACACTAACTATAAACAATGATAAAATACAGAATGCAATAAAAATACTAAATAATTGATGACGTCCGTATTTGATTATTTTTGGATATGTAGAAGTAAAAGACCTGGCGCAGAATAGGGATCGACGAAGAGAGCTACGGCGATAAGGTCATTAAGAAGTAAAACAAGTGTTCCAGTTAACCTAGTCGGTCGAAGGATCTCCGCTATGGAATGTATAGGTATACAGGGTGTAATATAAATGACTAAATTACGAGTCGAAAATGTTCAAATTGTTCAAAATCAACGTGTGCAAATTCTGCACTGTTACGGAAAATATAATTGTTTGAAATTTTTACAAAATCGTCTAAATATTATATTTCCTAAATTGTCCCATTATTAATCAATATTTTTGCTTCAAGCCCTAAAGAATTTAACAGATAATAGTATAATCACACGAAATTTGACGACCTTTAATTTTTTGTATTCAATACATCATTTGGAATCAATAAAATATTAAAATTAATCGAAATAAACACACACTTAAAATTTATTTGAAATGCTTATAATTCTGACATGGTTTAGATTAGGTACATAAACATTTTCGACTTGTAATTCAGTCAGGTATCCACCCATAAAATATTGTAGACTGGGTCCTGTTACATCCTGTATGTGTAAGTATATTAAATAAATACCAATTATTAACTTTAAAGACTATATTAACATGTAAGTTTTTTCAACGCGTATCCTGGTAAGTTTGTCTTAGTGTTTTTTTTACTTTGTGTTTTATTTTACCGCTATCAGGCGCATTCAAAATTTGGTGCACAATGAAGTCCTGGTACCGACACTGATGTATGGAAGGTCTGGAGCTGGCAGAAGAGGAACGAAAATAGACTTAATGCAGTGGATTATTGGAACGGATTATTGAGGAGAGAATGGCAAAAAAGATATATGACTCAAGTGTTAATGGCAAATGACGTCCGCGATAGACTTGGCACGGCCAGGTAAACCAGATACTGGAAGATGGTGCTTTTAGAAGTCACAGACGAGCTTGTATGAGAAGATGTATGAATGTGTATGAGGCGAGAATTGTGTGCCAGGACAGAAGAATGCGGCGCTCTATCCTCTCTGTCTACCCCTGCGGGGAAACGGCGTGATAAGTAAGCAAATTTTTTTTGAAATCAAAAATTTTTAGGGGCATCGGCTTCGATTCCGGTACCTCTCACGTGCTAAGTCAGTACTGCCAGTAATATACTGGTAATGTCAAATTGTCATATAAGCATATTTGCTGATATTTTTTGTCAGAATTTGGTGCAATGATTCGTGACATTATGATTCACATTAAATTTATTTAAAAAATGGTTGCCCTTGTTCAACTTCGTGAGAAGCGTGTATTAATAAAAAGCTTAAAATATTTATAAACTGCTATTATCATATCTCATTGATTTCTTATCAGCGTAATGGTTAGTATTCCCGCTAGGGAGATTTCCATTTTTATTTTATTAATTTAAGTAAATTAGTTAATATTTAATTATTTATTTTTCGAACCAGGAAAACAAATACTATTGGAGGGGTGATTTGATAAATCTGCATAATTATATCCAGCACTAACTTGTATGCCCGTGCAGTGTGACAGTGAGAAGAGAGAGGTGTGTGTTGTGTTCTCAGAATGGGGATTAACCGGTCCGCTGAGATCACCGCGGCTGCAGCATCCTAGACGAGACGTTGACAATCATCTCATTACATGCAATCCACCGCATCCATGCGCATATGTATTATATGTGCATACACACGATACATAGTAAACATGAACAAATTGTTGATTCGTGGCGTTTTAGCCAAGACCGTCAATTGATTCAGAGGCGGATTTATTTATTAAATTTTTAACACATTGCGTACACAAGCACTCCTATATATGCTCTAATATAATATGAACAAGGTTCAAGTATTTTCTTATACTAAAACTTATCTTTTACATATTTAGTCAGTTTCATTTTAAATCTATTTCATTTCTCCTCCTTTCTTATGTTTTCTGGCATTTCATTAAAAATCTTCATCGCACTATGCATCGTCGATTTCTGAGATTTGGCCCTCTTCCTGGATGGCAGTCTCAGTCTATCCCCCCGCTCTTGTACGATGCTCGTGCTCATGTTGATTTGCATCAATTTTTCGTGTAAATTTTGCTGATATTTTCTTATTGAGGATTTTGTAAATAAATACCATTATATTAAAGTAAATCTTCCACTTAAGGGTCATCATACTCCGGTCTTTCAGCATTGCACCGATACGAGTATATCTATTTTTTCTGAGTATGGTACTCGACGCTTTATATTATGCAACACTCTTCGTTAGCCAGAAACAAAATGCTGCTGCAGTAGTTGATGTGGGGAATAATAACAGAGTTGTAAACTATTTTATGATGCACGGGGGCTATCTCACTGGTCATGTTTAGAACCCTACTTTGAAACAAATAATAATAATAAAATCACAAAACAACTTAAACTTTGAACAGCACAGATATAGAAAGATGTTTTAGGTTAAACTATCAATAATGACTAGGACAGATCTGCCAGTATTTGGGTGCTAAATCAGACTTACACTTTTAAAATTATCCAACGTCACTCCCGCGTCTACACGATAATCATTCAAAATGTGTTCCTACATTCTCGCTTTAGATGATTCTGGAATTTCTTCCGTGTTATACTCGTAATTTTGCGAGTCAGTTTTTGTCTGAACGAGACTACCACGAGAATCGACCCGCAAAAAAATGACCCAAAAGAAATTCTATTATCGCGTTTAATTTGGTCACGGCGAGTCTCTCGTGATCGATTTGTACCAACCGTTTTTATATACGGCCGCAGGATGGCCGTTGCCTCGAGCGGAAGATCCTGATAAATCAACCTAACCTATTTCAATGTTTTGAATAAACTAAACTTTACTCTACACACGCATTGAGTTATACTATAGTCGATGACAATAATGATCGAAAAATACCTCTCCCTCTTCAACGCGTGGCTGAATACGCAAAGGCATTAGAAAGATATTATAAGATACCTTTCTCTCATGCCGGTGGCGTGCAGTAGGTATAGATTTAGGTTATGCTGTTACCAATAATATTGCACAATCATATATAATATATGTTATAGATAGAATTATGAACTTTCGTTTAACCAACGTCTTAAGACAAATAAATCCGTCGTCTATACGACCATACCGTGTATATATTTGTAATTTTAGAGTACTATTAATAGTGTTTTTAAAATTTATAATATAACCTCTTACCCATTTAAAATCAATATAAAAATGTATGGACGTTTTTAAGAACACTTTTTATGACTGAACGTGATTCCTTTATTGTTTGAAAATCCTTCACATAATAACTAACCGAAATTATAATCATGCACCATATGCAAAGCCATGATATCAACACTTTAAAAAAAGTAAGATAGTAAAATTTGCGAATTAGTAAAAGAGGAAGTAGACATTTCAATAATTTGCACGCAGCTGTAAGCCTTTCTAATGTTATTCTGTTAAAAAATATACGACTCCGTACAAAACGGATCGACCGAAAGAAATTCTCAGTTCAGTAAATAACCAATTATATAACTCGAGTAATTCACTAGCTTAAAGATAGAACAGAGTCATGTGAATAGGTCAAGGCGGCGAATGTATAAGAGCGCCATGTGTACAGCGGTGAGTTGTCGAGGTTGTTTTTAGAACTAAGCAATTGAAGTCTCTACTGGAACACAGATGGCGCTAATTGTAAATTAATGTTTCCGTTTATGTTCATTCAATTATTTAATTTATATTTGTTTCCCAGAATTTTTAGTAACGCACCGCTTTTTTGCCTGTATACACTCCACGCCCCTGCTTTCTCTTGACGAATCCGAACCTCCACCCCGGTGACTGTACGCATGATGAAATCTCACCAGTGCGTCATCGGCGAGGTAATCGAACTTTAACCTTGCCTCGGTGGTGCCGCAGTTCGATAATCTGACCAAAAATACAGCTCGGCTAAATTAAAATTAATATGTACCACGGTTCGATACGGTGCCAGGTCAGCAAACCCGCCGAGGCTGTCCACTATCCACCACCCAGGTCCCACCAGCTAACCTCCAGGGCACAGCACTCCTTATTACCGTTCTCGATATCCACGATACAATTATCGCTTAAACGAATTGAAATATCCGCTCTAGATAATATGTTGCGACATAAGAAATACTTAAATCTTATCGATAATAGTTAATCATCACCCCTTATCCTGGGAGGGTACTGCTGTTTATCACAGTTTAGTATGGCACATCTCGATAGTCATTCCTCATGATTCGTCTAGACGCGCAAGCCAACTTAATTGACATTTTTCTATATATGTATATAGAAGTAGAGGCTCCATTCCGAGGGTCTCATTTAGTCCAATAATGATACTTCTGCTACTTTCATAAGATTACTCATTTCGATCTTCTTACTTCCTCCGTAAGGATCCGTATTTTAAATTCATCTTGGTTTCGCTACTTGACTCGTATAGACTCGCACTGTAAGTAAATCGTAAAACACCACTAAAAGTGGTGTTCCACGTCTTTAACCCTTCTCAAACCATGCGGTAACACAGGTCTACCATCATAATTAAACCTGTAATATTTCGGTAAATACATGCAACATTAAATTCATACTTAAAATATTAGTGAAAAATCAATTATGAAAAGGGAATCGTACAAAAACAATTATTTTTTTCCATTCAATCAGTTGTAAAATTAATACGTTGGTGATACAATTTGTGATATAAAAGACAGAGATCATACACTATTTTCACAGTTAAAAGAACAACAAACATACAATTATATTTGTCTCTTTCTCACTAATTAAATGAAGAGAGATAAGATTGTATACGACTTAATGAATGCTCTAAATTATGTTATCAATCATTTTCTCAAAATTGAATGCTTAATATTTAGAGTAAATTCGTACCATTAAAGCCATTTAGATAATAAAAACATTTTTTCTAACAGTTATTTACGGTAACACGAGTTGACAGGATGGCTGCGTTCGGGTATTTTATATCACGGTATGGTAAAGGTTAAAACGAAAAGTGTTCAATCAATGCACAATTCCAGTCATGTATGACTCAACAAATGTCAGGTCAAATACTTAACGCAAAGGACATGAAAAAATGTATGTTGGGCATCACACGAAGAGACAGGAGAAGAAATGTGTGGATAATAGAATAAATAAGAGTAGATGGACAATCGTTCGAGAGGCCGACAAACTCGGAATAACAATAGGCAGAAGAAAGTGGAGAGGCCTTCATCCAGCAGCGGATGAAAAATGACACATAATGATGATGATGTCATTAATTGATATAGCAGTAACATGTGTTGTGACATGAATATTATCTTACAAGTATAAATATTTTTTATTTAAATAACAGTATAGTATAGTACCACCTAATAACGAGGAACTGCACCTCTCAAAACTACTCGTAATAAAAATCATACTAAGTTGCGTACAATATAAATTTTGATTTATTTAAAAAAATTGTAATAAATATTTTATTTTTACAAATATGACTGTATAAACAATGGCTCCAACGTACACGTAGTGTGTAAATTCATTAAAAATAATGAACAAATCAAAGTAAATTTTAGCATAGTAAACATGATTTAAAAAGAGGAACAGATGAAGGACGATAGCGGTAAGAAATATGTACGACGTGACTGTCGATGGCAGGGCAGAGAATGTTTCAGCATGAAAAAGTGTATGAATGTGGTCGAGGTGAGAATTGTATGTCAGGAATGAAGAGTGGCATTTTATTCCACGAGGGAACGAGTGTCGGTCATTACATTTAAATTAAATAATAATAATGTAGTAGTATACTTTATATAAACTACGTTATACTATTTCAAGAGAACATTTAATTGTCTGTGTATACACGAATGATGGATACCGCCATTCCGCTGGGGAACTGCCTGCTCAAGAGTGGTTTATTAATATGTATGTTATTTAAAGTCGTCATTTGAATACGTAAAAGTGGGTGGTTTGTTGAACAATTTAATAAATTTTATAAATCGCAAATAAAATAGAATGTAATATAATTTACGAGTATTGTATTTACCTTATGCTCCTTGGGATGCGTGACCGTGGACCTCAAGAGTGGCGCTAAAGATCGACGGTCCATTCTACTATATTTTCAACTGAATGAACCGACGCCTGCATACCTTCTGTCAGAATTCGACCCTTGTGAAGCTGAAAGATCTCAGAGAGTTGTAAACTTCCAAAGATTCCGCACGACTGTATCGGGAATTTTAAATACAAAGTTACTTCATGACAAATGTGTGTTCATTGATTTGTTTTAGATATATTAATAAAATACTTCGTAAACAGGCCGCTCCCGCTTCCTGTCAGTAGGGACAATTGTGTGAATAATACTCTACCTACATCTGCTAATTTCGACAGGAAGCAGGAACGATAGACAATAATTAAATAGGGATATGTACCGTTACCGAATGTATGATGGATACAGTAATATTCAGATGAGAAATACATATAAATATATACAGTGGAGCCCTGATTTTATGGTTTTGAAGGGACCAACAAAAAATGTAAATTGGGTTATAAATTATAAATTAAATTAAAGGTTTCCGGTATGACATTACTAATACTAGTAAAGTAAAATATGCTTTGAGGTCTTCAATATGCCTCATGAAGTCGTCCTTTGTAGGAACTGAGTTAATGGGATGAGCAGACACTTCGTCTTCGTAGGAAGGTTCTTCTGTCAATTTTTCGTTTATACGACCGTCCACTATTTCATCGATTTCCACTACGTCCGATGTTATTATGTTGAACTCAACGTCTAAATAAGTCTGCAAAGGTTATTCATTAATTCTTTCCCAGCCATCGATGTTGTCTATACTATCTTCTACACAAGTTTGTTACCGATTCAAGTTTTACGGAAGCAATAAAAAAAACGAAAAGTAAAAATTACGCAGGTATGAGAATGAAAAATGCGTATAAACGACAAGCAAACGAGCGACACACTCTCGGCTCTATGACGAATAGCGAACTGGCCGGACGAATTTGAATAAATTTTTTACGTAAATCGCGGAAAAGACAAACGTTAAACAGGGTTTTAAATATAAGTAAGTACTAAAATGATACGGGACTCCAGAAATAACACGCAAATGGGGGGGGAAACGTGAATTCCGGGCATATAAAATCGGGGTTCCACTGTATTAAGAATGATCAAAATCACTAGAATTACTAAAATCGAACACAAAATAATAATAAGTGACACAAGTTTAGCATACCGTCATTCATGCCATAATGTCTCCATTTTTTTAAGAATTGCACATCGAGGATAGACTCTCAACCATTTGCTGCCTAAGACAAATCCTTCAAAAGAGAAGATAGCTACGGAGGGACAGGAAAAGGAAAATCTCTCACCTGTTTAACCAAATCGAAAAAGCGTCACTTCTCTCGGCTCTGAGGGATGCCGAGTGTATCCTGAAGTGGTGAGTATAGTCAAGAGGGCGACGATTCATGAAAATCACGGTCTGTCTTCTTCATATGCAGTCTCCTATCGAAGATTGGCGACCAAGTTACAGTATACTTATTCATCCCGCGCGCAATATATAAGATCACCGGCATTTTGGGCACTGAACCACTTTTTGAGGTTACGCAGCCGAGTCATTCTTTCTACCTACGCCTTTGCTGCTTTCTATCTTCACCTGCATAATGGGTAATATTAGTATTACTCACTGTAAAGAATGTATTATTAGTTCTCTTGACTTATCACTTTACCACGGTGTCACATAAAGCTTTTTTTATACAATAATTGTGGCGGAATTGAAGTGAATTTGAAAAAATTAATTAATTTATGAATAGGATTGTTAAATTGTTAGTTAGTGATTGGGTAGTTAAGAAAATTACGGCTGTAATTGACCATCGTATCAATAGTAGCTAATTGCGATACTAGTGTAATTACATCACCAATTAATTGACTATGTACGTGCATGCACAAGAAATACTGATATGTTATATTATGATGATAATAGTACATATATGCTACGGTAAATACTTACTTTGATTAATATAAACATACAATTTTCACACCTGATTTAGTAAAAGTATAAACGAATAAAAATGCATCAATTTAAATGAAAGTTTTTACTAGCAGATGTGCACACCAACACCGACCGCATAATCTACAATGTTAACGTGTCACGTCTATCGGTGAAAATAAAATATTAACTTTTCATTTTCATCAGCCTCGTCCTTGGAGACCGTCATCATCATTTTCATCTCTTCACAAATTCTGTTCTGCGCCGCTTCGGTGTTTGTTGACCGATCAAAACGACCAAGTTTTATTTTGTTTTCCTAAGAAACAGTACGATACAAATATATAATTAGACATGACTAACGTAAAACTAATACTATATACACAGCATATTATTTTAATGTTATTATGATTAGAAGAACACATTCTTATTGTGAAGTTGTAATTATTCAGAACAGACGGTCTGTCATATTTTAACTATTAATTAAATATATTAATTACAAAGATATACATAGAAAATCAAATTTATCGAAAAATATTGTTGTTGCGCAACAATAAATTAATATATTTAATTCATATTTAAAATATCACAGACCTATGTTCTTAATAATTACAATTTCACAGTAAGAATGTGTTCTCCTAATAATAAAGTTGTATCAATGTGTCCAAAATTTAATAAAAACGAATTGATAATTCTGGCATCTGCTATCAGATTACTCAAAGGTATTAGAGATTCCGTAAAAATAAGTTAGATAACTCTTTCAAATAATGGAACGATTAAATGTATGAATATCAAGAAGGTAACATATAGGTTCGAAAATTTGTCGCTAAAAATATCGTCGCTGCAGCATAGTTGGATAATGCACCTTCCCCGGTTAGGAAAGAGATTCAGGTTCGAATCCCGGTGGCGCAATAACAATATTTTTCGATAAAATTGATTTAATATGTATATCTTTCGAATTAATATATTTAATAAATATTTTTGAATAACGTTTTCATCACCTTCAGAATATGATTGAATATTTTATTTACTTGCACTATAAAAACCCGATAGTGAAACCGTTTATCTGACATCTGGTACAATAAAATATTATAACATTTTGCGATGATTGATTGATTCAATGATTTTCTGCGATGGTTCACTTATTTGTCACAAAATAATTTTTCATTTATTTACTAACAGCGCATCAAAAAAAAGGCAATCGCGTTCAGAATCCACTTTCTCTGATAAAACGATCAACAACTCTCGATTTACAGACTGATTCCCCAATCTGAATACTTTTATTTCGTTTTATTTTAATGCCAAAATAATACCCGTACAATTCGCTTTCATTTTTAATATGATTAAAGTGAATAAAATAAGAATATCTATTAAAAATAGCTCTAAAAGCTATCGAGGTATTGTTTACACTTCCACGTGTTATCAAAACTCCTGTGAAAACCTGAACAATCGACCAGAAAGAGAGAAATACTCGTAGATTGGATGCGATGATGAAGAAAGATGGAAAGAATTAACTGGACTAAGAATTACGAATGAGGATGTTCTGAAGGGAGTGCAAAAGACGTCCATAACAAACATCATCGAAAATCGAAGAGTTCAATGTATAGGACATATTCTTAGACACTACGCATACCTTAGAAATGTTATTGAAGGAAGAAAACGAGAGAGGAAGGCCAAAATAAAAATACATCACTAAATAGTGAGCAAGGCGAATCCAGACAACTTCTGGATGGTGTCCAGGGTATATATGAAGAAAGTACTTCTGGCAGAAAACAATCTTTCAAAAATGGATTTTGCTAGTCAATGGTCGCTTCGCAGCTGACATTTCCGCAGCAAACGTGCCGTCTGATGGTATATGAGTGGCGATTATTATTAACCTGCTTTTAAATAATCAAATGCCACGCGATGGCTAATCGAATCTGTAACCTTCCTGCAGCTTGAGTAAAGGCTGAGAGTTTGAGATATAGAGGTGCCACGTTATGTGTCGTCGTGTACATTAACCAGCATAATATAAATTCTATTCTTTAGAGAAACGGAGCCAAGTAAAAAATAATGTTATGTCTGAGAAATTTGACGTTCACAAATACTGCCGCATTCAGTCAGCAATGTATTGTAATTTGTCCAATATAATTACTATTATAGTAGATACGCACCAAAAATGGTCTCGCCTCGCCTCTTAAGAAATGTGACGTTTGATGAGTTAGCGCTGCACGTGTTGCCGCAAATTATACGCAACACCTCTTGGAATGATTCATGGAATTGTTTTTATGCTCATACGACTTATAAAAATAATATTATTGAGGAATGCGATCAGCCCATACACACGCGCGCCATTGTTGGAGCTGTGTCATCATTGTAATTATTATATTTGACGATTTATTCATTGGTATGTGTCGCGCGTCCGCTGTGTGTGTGATGAGTTCTCGCGTGCTGTTCACTGCGCACTGTAGTGTTCACTGTACACTGTATCTGAACTGTATGTATTGATAATATAACAAACAAACCCACAAACAGCTTACGTACATTTCGTGTATATGTTATATGTTTGTCAATTTTGTAAAACAGTATTGTTCATTCTTCTTCTTTCGTCGTCTCCCTGTCTCGCCTGACGTACATGGTCTTGACGATCTTTTTCCTCCTCCGTCGAATGAGTTAATCTGAATCCTTGTACCCCGGTCTGTCCAGCGAGTTGGAGAATTTCTATAAGTATTTAAAAAAATACTGTTTTAATTAACACAATACAAATCATCACTACATTTCATAGGAACAAACAGAGAGAATTCCACACATTTCTACCGTGAGATACGTTATGCTTCTTCCATATTCATATATTCTTTTCCTTCTCTAACTCGTGCCTATCCACTTTGTGTAAAGTCCTCGCTCCTCATTGCAATCATTTTTGCCATTAGTCCAGGAAGTCCTGGTGGACGACCTACGCTTCGGCTCTGTGTCTAGCCAGTTGCTATTTGAACTTGTTATTTCAGCGGATAGAGTTTTCTAATTTATACGTACGGCTGATGACGTCATTTATAATTTTTCTGTTTCTTTCCATGGATCGCTGGGTCACCTTCAACTGGTAGTCGAGTCCTACAAGTTTCTCGTATTGTACAATCCTGTGTGTTGTTACAATTTTGTGGCACGCTACCCCTGTAAGAGAAACATCTCATGCGTGTGCATTATACATCTGAGTTTTTAAATAAATATGGTGATATGAAAAGTTCTAAGGACACAGTATAAAGGGTTTACTAGATTAGGCCTATCAAGGGGAGTGGTTATTGAAATTAGATGGTTCCAGAAGAAGTTATAAGCGAAACAAGCGTCATAAATTATGTCATTTTCTCAATGTTTATACGTTTGTTAGCAATACCCGATTCGAATAGCAGTCGAATATTCTAAATTAATAAAAGTCTTGGCCACTTACCTTGACACAGGAAAGAAGGTATTTCAAAAAAGGAGTGTTCAACGCGGGATAACCCAATAAGAGAATGTGGAAGGTTAAGGAACTGTAAACTTCAGGCAGTTGACGAGTCCGCGATAACCACAAATATCCTAAGGAAAATGTCTGCATTGCGAAAGTTCAGTAACATGTACAAGATGCTATTTTAACAGGCGAAGCTAGATAGATGGACTCGCGAGAGGTGAACGGATTAATTAATAATATTCGTGCATATATTTTAAATGAAATCACATTTCTTAACAACTAAAATAAATTAGATGCATCACTTAGAAAGATACGAAGCTCAAGATCTTGGGGATATGTGAGTGGATGCGGTTAAAATTGAATGTTATGAATCAGAAGGTTATGTGTGTGTGAGAAACCGGCTTCCCGTGCCGCATATTATTGTTGTCGGTACCGGGCGTGTGCAAGGTGCGTTCAGGGGCCGTCGGAGGTGTTGCTGATTGTGGAGGCGATATATCTTTCAAAAAAATATAGTTGCCACCGGGACTTCATACAGTAGAGTACAAATCTTAACCAATTACGCTGTCATCCTCGTAATGATTATTAATGATGATCAAATTTAACCATCATCGATGAATTTGATTATCATATGTTACTTTTTAGTGAGACATCTATTTTTTCAAGTTGAAAGCGACGATCTTTATAAATTGAAATGTTTCTTGAAAATTTTGAACACACCCTTCGAATGCCTGGTAAATGGCGCCAAGACTATTTTTTTAATTAGACTACTTTATCACAACTAAATATGTATTTTTTCAATTAAATTACAGTTTTTTTTTATAAAGTTGCAATTACTCAGAACACAGTTTCTTAATGAGATAAACAAATTATAGATATCTCATAGAGACGAAGCAATTTTTATAGTATATAATATTAAATGGGAAGAATCAATCTCCATATCTATGAAATTTTTGGAAGTTATACATATATGTTATTATGTGGAAACACTTCGATAATTAGATACAACTAAAAATAATATAAAAAATAATAACTAAAAAAAATATACTCGCCACCGGAACTCAAACCCTTGTAGCCGGCAGATTGCTTTAATCGATTAAATCACAGATGGCTCCTAGACTTCCCCAGTCCTGTAAATCTTAAATCCACAAAACGAGAATACTAACATTTTAAGAGATAAGTGGGTGCAAAAGTGCGCACACATTTGCAGTCAATCACTTTGCTTTTTATCTTGTTAATTTCTCCATAATATTATTGTTGACCTTTGCCAATCACCGCTCACACTATATGGTGTGGAACATTTCAACGGGGAATCTTCACAGAGAAATCGGGGTCATAACAATAGCCCTACGATTTGTATCATTGTCGTAACAATCCGCGGTAGCCGGTAGGTACCTCGTGTCTGACCCACATTGTCTCTTTGATTTCGGAGTGGGTGGCTATATATATATATATACCTGTCGGATGATTGGACCGAATCACACATCTGGACACGCGTTCCGGTTAAAAGTTTAATATTAAAATTTTATCTTCACACTAAATAAAAAATCGAACAGTTTGGATTCTAAATAAATCGATCTGAAACTAAAATACCGTCTGTACCTAAATAGACGATGTGAGGTAGTTAAAGGCAATTTATTGGGCGCGCTGATCGCGAACACATGACACGACAGCGGTCAGAAACATTCAACCAGCTAAAGTTGCTACGAACCAACTGTAGAGAATATAGTAAGACGATGACATTAGACAACTAAAATTTATATTATATTAAATGGGAAAATATGGATAATTAAAGAGCTTACGACCTGTCTTCGGCTGGCTTAAGTCTCTAACTGATTTGTAATTCTATTAAATGTAGAGATTAGCGTGTCTTATAACGTTGCGATTAATAAAATTCGTGAAAATATAGAATCTATACCCAATTTCATAACTTTGCCTTAATTTCAAACGTCTGAGTGAACACTGCTGTTTATGTAAATGCCTTCGATGGCTGGTTCCCAGGTTTCCGATTAACAATAAGCACACACATGGTATATGAACTGCACTATTTATTATTTTTGCTGTCTTTCTGTTCCGATGTTGTTGTTCTTTTAGCTGGGTTGTCTTCTATAGATTTCGACCGACCGAAAC
Organism: Eubasilissa regina; assembly: GCA_022840565.1. Taxonomy (NCBI): domain Eukaryota; kingdom Metazoa; phylum Arthropoda; class Insecta; order Trichoptera; family Phryganeidae; genus Eubasilissa; species Eubasilissa regina. The sequence continues at coordinate 33,156,774 of JAINEB010000007.1, forward strand.
GCGCACTGATGGTTTATTTAGACCGCTGGACTGGTCGAAGCACGGGATGTAATAAGAATGACGCCTGTCGGCTACCATCTTCTTAACCTTCCAAAAAAAGAGCGGCAATACTCACACACACATGTGCATTATTATAAACCAGGAAACCTGGTGGTACCAATCGAAGTAACAAGGCCGTAAACAACTGCATTTCGTGTAAATTGTCATATGTCTTCCAGAAACTGTCCTTTTTGTAGGCTCCCTGTTATCCGGACGTTAATCTGATATGGATTTCTTGTCACGAGTAACTGTAATGAAAATGGTAATGTATCAGTTAAAAGTTAAAAATCAAAGATTACAAAATATCAATATTATTCGTATTTCAAAAGAAACCGACAATTCACTCCGATATAATTGAGTAGTTTCCTTTCAAATTTGCCTACAAAACTGAACTTTCATTTATAATCGATGGATTCGATTTGAATTATCATTTCTGAAGTTCTTGTCCAGAAATTGGGTTTCGAGCGACTCGCTCAGAACCTAATGTGCGAGACCGTGAAATTATTCACCAGCCGTCATTAGTACGATGATTAAGTAAAAAATGTGTTCATTGCCTTCTTGGCTAATCAACGCGTGGTCACTCACCCGCAGTTCATAAATGAAGTGAACACAATCAAACATCAAGTTTTCTGCATTTCACTACGTACGAGTATTATAATACTCGGAGAATTGTGCGGAACGAGGCTATAAGACATCTTGTTCGCAAAACAAGATCGATCTATGCAAGAACTTGACAACTGATTAATTGTGAGTCAAAAATATTCAAGGAGTATATACAAATCTGCGTAGAGGGCGGACCCACCGCTTACCCAGGACCGATGCAATAAGCTCAAGCCTCTTATCTCGGTCCTACTCATTCGCCGTCTGATTGTAATTTTTTAATGCTACTAGACGCCCCGCATATTGAAAGGGCGATATTCCCGGTTGACCCACTTTATTAGTAAATAATATTTACAATACATTACATAAAGATAATATAAAATAATACAATTAACAAGGCAATTAATAACAAACAAGAGGGACTCCCACCGGGAAACGAGACGGCACAAAATAAAAACATAAAGGAGACTTACCTTCCACGCACCACTGCCGGCAGATTTAACCCACAAGAACAGTACATCGCAGATCATATTGGGCAGAAGATAGAAAATAAGAATTACAGAGTGATCAAGACATCATGACGCTACTCAGCAGTCTCCCATCTAGAGACCCACACCCTAAACAACTCCAGATTCCTGAAAAAAGACCCTAAACAACTCCAGATTCCTGCTACGCTTGAGCAGATCGGAGTTCCTGACGGAACCTCGATCTACTCCCTCCAAACCCTCTAGCATATTCTGCCTTGCATTCGCCAGAATCACTCAATACCAGAGTATGTGCTCCGGCGTTTGTAGAGATTTAAGTCTAAGCTCTTTGAAATAAATATTTGCATAATTGATCCGTTATTCAGCATCTAACAAAAAATAGTCTGGCCGATGAAGTTCCAAACTTTTTATTTTTTGTATTCAATAAAATATTTCAATTAATCGAAATTTTTAAATGCTTATATCTCTGACATGTTTGGGATTATGCACATGCTGCTTGAATATTGTGAACTTGGTGTTTTACACCCAGTATAGTCATCTTCACCTTGACAGTGACCTCACGATCTGCATCAATTTTGGCAGCTTTTTGAATCATCTCTTTACTGTCACTATAGCATGTCACTTAAACATATGTATGCCTAATGTAAAGAACACTCTGAAGTGAAACATTATTATAAATAAAGCCATTAGCATTAGCTGATCACCAAACCTATTCATTCTCCTTATCGACGATATTCCACAAGGGTGATAACCCTCAGTCTCTACTATACTCCTGATATAATTGCTTTCTACTAATTTGATCATTACACTACTCCGTCTACACGTCACGCTAAACAAGAACCAAGATCGCGAAGAGTAGAGAGGCAAGCAGATTGCGGTGTGGAAGCAGAATAGAGGACCGCGATACACAAGTTATGAGAACATCTACAGAGATTGAGAATCAAGCAACTAAAAAAATGCAAATGACCGATCTTTTAGTCAAAAAACAAAGCTAGTTGCCACTGGGACACCAACCTACGCTATCCCAGCCCAGCTCTATCTTTTTCATCTTTAGTATGTTTGCATCCATTGTGTCGGTGTTGCGAGCGCCGCTACAGAATTTCACCCTTTTCAATAGTCGCTACGTGTCCGGCATAGTTCTAGTTTAGTTTCGCGACAGTTTGTACAGTACCGACCGAGAGAGAATTGATCATAGATTGTATTATTAACAGTGATATTTGGTTTTACTTTGGTTATTAATTTGTTATTAGCTTAATAAGCAGTCCACAATGGCGTGCACTAGACATGGGTTTAGGTTAGACCAATATCGATGCTATAAAAGTATAATACTAAAGATTGTATTTATGTGAAATAACTGTGCGAGTTAATTTCCATTGTTGGAAAATATTAATATTATTCTTGAAAACTAAAATAAAATATTTTACAATATAAAATAACGCCACTTTAAAATGTATCGGAAACGCGAAATACAAATTTCCGCCGTATTGCAGTGTGCTCTACTAACTAAGCCATCTCAATAACTAGTTCCGCGAGAAAGAAATCGCACACTTTATTACACGAACTAGACAAACTGTCAACATTTGGGTGTTTATTTAAACACACTACTTTTTTGCGGTCATCGATTATTAAGACGTTCGACATTGTCCTCATTCAAAAAATGTACCGAAATAAGGTAATTAAATCATTATACTGATACGGAGACCATTGTTCGTCATCGGTCTGCAGAAAACCGAGCGAGCGGCTCTCGGCCAGCGCTCACTTGTTTCATAATGGCGTGCTTTCTACGGATTGGCTATCCCAATTAATGAGAAACCAAATTCCTCGTATGCATATGCCACTCGTCGCCCGTAATGATCTCTCTTCTGGACCGACACTCTCGCGTTTCTTTTCTGCTGTTGTTTTTTTGTTTTGTTTTTGCAGAGACTTTTCGTATCTGCCACACGTATGTATTTACTTATTTGTTTATTTACGGTAACATGTATTCATGTTTCAATCCTGCAACTAATCTAGTGTCGATGGCTTATAACATTATTTATTATCGTACTATTATGTACCATCAAGGAAAATTTTGAATATTAAAACTTGGCAGTTTGAAGTTACGTTACGTTTATTGAGTTTTAAGTGTACAAATAACCAATTCTCGGAGATGTATTGAAACTAATAGACTTTCAGTTCCTTCTCGTTTGGATGTTAGATACGATCTGATCTCTGAAGGGTTGTGTTATAGTTTATAAATATAATTGTGGAGATATTTCTCCAATTAAATTATTTAGTTATCTTCTATATTATTATAAAAGATAATTTAAATCCGGGTTCTGTACCGGGTAAACAAAGCAATAAGTATAAATAATAAGATTAGACAAAACTATTAAAATAATGGTTGCAACTCATAATTATCCTCAAATCAAGAATGATTAAGATTGACTAACTAAAAGATAGGGATGTAGCTTCGGAGTGTAGATATAGTATATATAGATACATAACAATACAAAAGGAAGTAATCTACTTATTACAGTACAACCTAACATAACCAATTAACGTAAATTAATACAATTCCGAAAATAAAATTCAAATGTGAATTGAAAGGTTTCTTACGTATTAAAATTACGTATCGTATACGTCTATAAATTATATATAAAACTGAATGTATTATTAGCAACATTTAAATACGTCCAAGAACACACAATTACTGGATTTTCACCTACAAAGGCACTGTAATTAAACATATAATAGATATCTCATAGAGGCGAAGCTACTTTTTTTATTATATTTAATGGAAATGTGTGGAAGTATGGGTAATTACAGGGCTTACGACTTTTATTTTATCGCGAAAATCTCAAATGCCTTATATTCTCTAATATTCGCTAGGAGACGCCGGAAATTAAATAAATAGAATTTTCATGTATATCTTTCTAATTGATGTATTAAAATACCACAGAACTATGTTATGAAAAAATTGTAACTTCACAATAATAATGTGTTCTCCTTAAAATATTATATATAAATAAATGTCTGTCTGTCTATTTTCTATACATTCCTACACCCTTGGACTGATTTGAACCAAATTTTATTCAGTTACACTCTAGAATCCTGAGAAAAATATAGTCACATCACTTCTCTATTCCAGATATCTCATCCTTCCCCTGCGTAGGCCAAATTTTGCATACATCTATCATTTTACGTAAATGATAACACGATATTGGTTGCATTCAGTGACAGTTTCATGACAAGTGCCCCCTGATACCGAGAAAAAAAAATTTGATAGTAAATCATAATTTGTACATTTTCTTCAAGGAAATTTTAGATGATATTCCCATACTACGGTAAATTAGCACTTCATAAAAAGCTGTTATTTAACCATTTATCATTGTTGGCTAAGCACCACTAAACACCAAACAAAAACATCCGACATTTGCATTCCAATTGGAGCGATTCATTCAAAATATACGATGCCGTTTCGATATAAACAAATTAAATGCACGAATACCAAATTATAATCGATTTATTGAATACAGTTTTTGAACGGAACTGTTTGGTAATTTGCAATTATTTGCACATCACTGAGTGCCGACGGTGACATCACTCATCGTACTATTAAAAGTATTTATTTATTTACATTACATACATAAAACATTACATAATTATATTAATCAGAACATTTCTGAAAGATGATTGCTTTGCCCCACTAGGCGAGCCTGTTTTGGGATAATTTGTCGTTTATTTATTGCAGTATAATCAACATACTTATCGACCAAAGAACGCAAACTAGTGTGTTACATGCATATCCAACAATATCGTATTTTCTTACATCTCGTCGCATGCACGCATAAATACAACATCAGGCTTGCAATACATACATGTTCAATCATAAACCAATTGTTATTCCAAACTGCGTAACGCTGTTACGAAGAGTTATATAGTAATAGACAATAGTTTTATTTCAGTATCAGCTGTATCCAATTTTAACAACCAATTTACAATATTCTTTCTATACGCTCTAATATCACTTCAAGTTTTGATATTATTTTCAACTGGATTGTATATTCTGGGTGCTTGAAATGTTAGTAATCTTTGATCAAAATTAGTCTTCATTCTTGGAACTATTTAATGATTATTTGCTCGCAGATGAAAGTGAGTTAGTATATCCAGCACATGAATTGTTTTACATCCAAGACCTGAAATTCGCTAAAATGTGGCTCTGAAGGATACGAAAAGTCACGGAGGTGTATTACACTGATTATATAGTATGTTATAAAATATGTTTTTTTTAGAAGTAATAGACTTTAAAATGAAATTAAACACATACAAATCGTGGTAATGGCTCTATGGGAAAGATAATTTTATGCTATTAGTGTTTAAATATGATTTCGCGCATATGGGCGCCTTGGCTGGCTCGAATAAAGCATGATCTGGAAATCCATTTTTCGACCACTTTTCAGAGCAGCTGGGGACGTATATCGGCAATAACGCGACGAATGTTGGCTTTCAAGTAGTCTATAGTCTCCGACTTATCGGCGTAGACTAGTGACTTCACATATCTCTACAGAAAATAATCCAAAGGTGTTAATCACACGATCTTGGAAGCCAATTCACAGGTCCATTACTCGGAAATTATGCACTCATAAAAAAATTATTGTGGCGCGCGCTGTGTGGCATTTTGCGCCATATTGTTGAAATCGCAGCTCTTCTACATTAATGCCACTCAATTGGGGAACAAAAAAGTCAGTAATCATAGATCTTATAGCGTTCTCTATTAGCTGTAACATTCTGGCCGGCATCTTTTTTGAAGAAACAACAACTTCTTCGGTGCGCACTGTGCGACGTCTCTGCGGATGCGTATTATTAATTAGAGTATGCCTGGTGCGAAAACAATCTATGGTTATTCAAATTACTTCCTCGGACAGACGATTATGTCGACCGTAAAATGGGCGTAGCGTACGGTAAGTTTCGCGAACTGTACCACGATTTTCGAAATTAATTTGCAAGCGTTGTTTTGGCGTAAGTCTATTCATGGTGAAATGGCAAACCAAACTGAACACAAATCGGCTCTCAGCTGTCAAATTGCCTGTCGCTGGAAAAAGTGTTGCCAATTCGAAAAACAAACAAATATTCGAAGTTCGATGACTTTTGGATGGAATCAACTAATCGAAACAATCGCATACCTACGTTTTTTTATAATCTTTGATATGGTTGTGATTAGGCACATATACGTTTTATTATTACATATATTATTATAAAATTTACAATTTCTAATAACGGGAAATGTCCCGTGTTTCTTCGCTGTACGTACCCTTCCTCAAACATCTGTCAGACTTGTGATTAAAACCCACTCGATATAATGTTCCGGAAGTTTATCGAAATCGCTATTAAATTCTCGGTCAAATGGATCAGTGTGCTGCGCTATGAATAATTATAATAGTATGTTTATGACTTGCGTGTTATTATATTATATATTATATTTGGTTTCGAGAATTATAGCGTACAGATGGCGTCTGTTCTACAGCGCACACATTATCTCTGTAATTGCAATTATAAACATTTTATTCAGTCAGGGTCAAGACGGAGATCACAGCTTCTTTCCCTACACCGCATGTGGACCGAGATTGACACAGATGTTGACAGATGTAAGTCAGACTTAATTCGATATTATTAATATTCTCTATTGATCATCATGCAGATATATTAACAGCTGTCGATATTAGCGATTGTTGGAGAGATTAAGATATGAACCTTGTTCTGTTTTCACCTCCCGCTGACTTCTATTTTTAATTATACAGATAATCAATAAGTTATTTCGATTATACTTGATTACGGTTCTGCGAAAATTAGATTAGTAAAGGCATATTAAACAATATCTAATTATATTTATGACGCTTTTAGATATAGCTGTAAATTTACTAAATAAATTAAATTGAGTAAATTAAAGGTGAGAGGTGCGTACAATAAGTATATGAATATAGGTCACACATAAATAGAGTTCATAATTAGAGAAAAACAAATAAAACTGTTGACGTAAGTGGAATGTTACCTTCGTTCCAATACTTCCGTCATGGTGTATATCCCGTCCTCTTCTAGCCCGCGTGGTTCCGCCGAGATAGATTATTGCCGTGCTTTAACTTTATCCAGACCGGGAAACCGAATTCCCCAGCATCTGACCACCTCTCTTCAGAGGTGCAACGAGACTTCCTCCTTCAGTGCGAGTCGAGGAAAGGGCGAAGCGGTGTCCCGCTCGTGAGATTGATATCAAGGTAAGGTCAGATTCCTTCCGTCCTTATAGTTTTCTTAATTCAAATCGGGTCGCGTCAAACAAACAAACAATAACAAAAATTAATACAGTCCACCGTGGAATCTATTTCACACCGACAGCTATTATGGTTTTAAATTTCAGTTAATCAATTTCTCTGCGGGCTCTACGTGATCTTGGCCATTCTATCTCTCATCCTATAATTGACCAAAATTGACGCGTCAGCACGCATTCACGCACCACCAGATAAGACAGACATTTCAGAGAAATAGTTTTAAAAAAATACATTTACTCGTTTGGCGTGACTGGCTGAAAATTAGATATTTCGTTGAGTGATTTTTAATTATCCATAAAACTTTTACTTGAATTTTTATGACGTCCAATTTCTTAAAATGCAATTATTCAGATTCAACCCAGATCGCACCGAGGAAAGTAAAACTTTTTGCTTTCTACGCAAGTCGATTTGATTTGTGTCAATTATTTTGAATATCACTTTATAGAAATTTTCCATTTAACACGGTTTGATATCGAGACCGCGGCAATACGATCGCGCGTATGTCCGTTAGCCACATGTCTTGTCAGAATTGAATGAGCGATCGAAATCATCGATATTTGGTCAGTTTAGAACGGGATTCGGTGAAGGAAAGTCGTTCGGATTTTGAGATTATAAGTGATCAAAAAATTGTTTTAATTTATACGCAGTTGCAAGTGGATTTGTGCTTCTAGGTTCGGTGCTTACTGCTTACTTTTATTTGTAATAAGGTAAGATGATACGAAAACCGAAAAACTTTGTATTTAATGAATGGTGTTTTATCCTTTGATGCCATTTTCTTACTGTCGCAATGGTAAGAACAATGTCGGATGTTAAGGATTAGTTAACCCTGAAGAATTAGGTCGGTGGTTAAATTCAATGTTTATTCTTGTACAATAGTTAATAAATGTCAGACAAAGTTTATATTATAGTTAAAGTGTTTGATCAAACATGAAATATAAAACACACGCGATTTTTTACCCCCTATGAATCGAGGGGAGAGAATTAGGTGTTGTATGGTTACCACGGAAGCTATCTAGACAGTTTTTATTAGGTACAGCATTATTTTATCTAAGTGTCTCTTCGATGTTATTTGCACGTCTTATTGTTATATTATTTTTTCTCTGTAGTAGATATTATTATTGATTAATTTCATAATTTGTTCAATAATTGTCTTAACCCCGCCTTCATTTGATTAAAATAGTAATAAATAGTAGTTTAAACTTCCTTTCAATCTTTATCATACAGTCTTCTCCAAGCATGCTGCGCAGATTTCTTCAATAGATATTTCTCTTGCAATTTTGAATAGATATTTCTCTTGAATCTTGGAAAGGCATCATTAGAATTCTTTAGTCAAGCTCTTTCTCTGAAGCCCAAGAGGTATTTTTAGAGATTACCTTGGTTATTTATGATATTTATATATCGTCAAACAACTCGTTTTTATTAAATTTATTTAACATGTACACATCCATCTCCCATTGTGCATTTACTTAAATGTAATCCTTTGGCCACATCACAGGCGCCAGGGTACCAAGGTACCAAGGTTCACTCTGGTGGTCGACCGCTTACGCGAAATGTTATCCACGACAGATCTAATGAAATCTTCCACCCGGGAATGCCAGAAATGCGATGGATACAATCAAATAATTTGTTCTGCATCTCGTGATTCATGCCCCGACTGCTCAAACAAGAACATTCATTTTATTCATCATTCTTCTGTGGAATCTCATCCCTTCCGGCTGGACCTGTATCTCGACCAGATACCGCGTGTTAGGGTCAGCTTACTGAATACGCTGTAGTTTTAGTTACATTGAAATATTGACGATCACCATTGTTTGTGGCTTTGGATAATTAACTGCAGGCTTACGATTTCTGTTGTCATATACAATGTACTGTATATCTGAAGAAGACTTTCTTTTAACGGTGTTTGGACATTGTAAATGCCATATTTATAAACAAAAGACTCACAATTCAACACTCCATTGTTTGTGACGTACTGCTTTCGTATTATGATTTTACCATATTATCATTTGTTTCTCTCGTAAAAGAGTGATTTATTTTGATAGGTACTAATTCAACATTAAATTATGAAAATTTATATTTTTTTCTTTCTACATTCGATAACGTGGGTTGATATAGATATCCTATCTATATAATATAATACGCCTTACGTCCCTCCGCGATACCGTGTCGCATTGTAGTGAAATTATAAAACAATACTGTTGAAATATTTCAATCGATAATATTAAACAAAATAATATGAAATTGTGACATGCACATAGTAAGTGAAACAGTAGGCAGAAAATTTGCAATTTGTAGAGAAATCGGTAGACAAATAATATGCTTACGAGTACATATTACTATTGTATTATTGCGTCTAGTTATCTAGTGAGTATTTTACTTTTTTTTAATTACGGCCGCTTAAATTATTGCCCAGCTATCGGGCGGCGTCTTTCTGTAACGGGGTCAAGGGTTTGATCCTCGTCAATGAAATAATGTTTTATGAAATCAGTTAGAATTTCAGTCCGAGTATTTGTTCAATTTGAATGCGTACAATAAAATTCCTCTAAGAAAGTTTTAAAATGAATCTTTTTGCCTGTGGTACCTACATTACATTAGGTGCATATATTTGAACCTGTTTCTTTTTATTTATTAAACGTTAGATTAGTAATTTTTCTGGTAAGGTTTCAAGCTATATATCTAGTGACTAGTGAACGCTGTGGTATGTAGATGCGGTTGCTAATCCATAAGATTTCACTTCATCATCATAAATATCAAAAGTTTTCTATCCGCTGCTGGATGAAGATCTCCCAAGTGTCTCACATTTTTCTCTGTCCATTGTTATTCACTGTCCCGTATTTCCGTAGAATTTGACGATTTCGCATGTCCAGCGAGTTTTAGGGCGACCTGTCGGCCTCTTGATTCCCCTCGGGTAACACGAGATGACTGTATTCGTCCAACAATATGTCCTACCCATTACCATTTCGTTTTATTGACGTACATTAATATTTCCTTTTCCTGTCTCTTCGTGTGATGCTTAGCATACACCTTTCCATGTATCTTTGCGACACTCCTAATTGTTGGATCTCTTTTGTCGAGTGTCCATATTTCGCAGTTATGAGATATATGTATATCGAAATAATGACTTATAGGGTTAAATAGTTTTATAAAAAAATTTTAGGGGGCATAAATTTTAGGTTAATAGATACATCATTATTATTCACTCCCTAAACATATTTTTAAAATTAGACATTCGGCAACTCGAATAAGAACTCTGATCGAGCATGAGTCCAAATTATGGTCACCCCTCCAACCTGATGGGAATTCTGATCGAGTCTAAATAATGGACATTCCTCCAATCCAGAAAAACATGGTTCCTAAGAGACATGTGACAAAATGTTACCAAATCTCTGTATACTTTTAGCATGTCTTGAAATTTTTCTCAGCCGTTCATCCGTTCATGAAAACCGTTGATCCAAATGATGGTCTGGCGTGGCCTGCCCGACACGAGAGTATTTAAATTCAAATACCGGTGAATTATTAGAAGTGTTTCACCAGATTAATTATTGTAATTAAGCGAGTGAATTACAGATTGTGAAGTACAATGTTGTTATAAGTGGTGTTATTATTTTATAAGTACCATCACATCGGGGTTTACGGGAAAATATGTTAATATAACTAGTACAGTACAAAAGCCGATCTTTACCGTGTACGGTTAAATGATTTATAATCTTTGATACAAGGAAATATGGATTATTGTAACTAGTGCACTAGCACTAGTGCTGTTAGTTCATACCTGACTAATTATGTAAACCGACTTAACGAAGCCACGAAACGTCTAACGTCCAAAAGTCTACTCCACTATCCTCGCTCTTGGGATTTCAAATATCATCTTGAACCTTGGGTGAAAAGATGCGTCACAGGCGTGAGGCCTATACAAGGTAAATACTCAATCAGTGCAGATGAAGGTACCTCTAGATTGAAGATCAGATTGTGATCGATGACCCTACGATGAGTATGCATGTGACACGCACGATCCTGCAACAAATTAATAGCGTAATAATACATAATAGATTATATATAATATATAATATAACAGGGAAATTATCCCGGGCACAACTTTAGGACGAAGAGAAGTGGGTGGATGTATTGCATTTGACTGTAGGGTCGACTCAGGATCGAGATTTGTTGAAGTGAGTCCACAATATACTGTAAAATGTACATTTTTAGTCTTGTCTCATCCGATAGAGGCCACTGAATTCGCAGTGGAATGATTTTGATAACAAAAATTGACTTGTTATAGACAAACCTAGGTTTACAAATACTGGTTATTCAATACCATAAAGTCCTTTGCCTTGAATAAACTGAAGAGTGAGCCTGGTCTATAATCGGTGGAGGCTGATCTATAATCTCCTGTTCGTTAGGGTACTTCTTCTTTTTGAGTCGGTCAGCTAGCTCCTTAATACGTACGCGACCTTCCACTCATGTGCACGTGCACTGGACTAATGATAACGATCACACAGAGAGATGGGTCCTACTATATTCCCCATTCTCACATTCTTCCATGTTTGTCTCAGTACGACCTGTTTTTGTATGGATTCTGTTACGAGTTCCAGGTTCCTCGCGGTAGACTAAAGTCCTCCAAGTATTATCAGTGATTGTCCATATTATTCCTCAAAAGATTATAAAATGTACACAGTCTTAAAAGGCTGCAAAACCCTAATTTACACAAGAATTCAGGCCTGAAGTTCAATAGACTTTTTATGATATCTCAATTGTTTTCAATGCCATCAGACCATTTTGAAGGATGGTTCAGTACAGGACTCCGCTGATCCAAATCAGTATCACCAGTACGCTCATGGTTTCTGAGCTAACTGTCTGTTTCTGGTTTATGAAAGAGTACATGGGTATGTACAAAATAGCCTACTTGTTCCTTCTTAAAATAGTCTATTTCTATCGAATCTCTTTCTGATGCATACATATCCGTTCAGAGGTCAATCGTGTCGGCGATTTTGTTTTTTGGTGTTCCGAAATCGAAATCAATTGACCAGGATGTTCTTCCTTGCTAGCCCATTTTACCTCCGATAATAATAATAATAATTTATTTATTTGATCCTTAGTACAGTGTGTTATATTATAATCAGATAAACATTTGAGCAAAGTAAGACATATATTTGGGTTCCCTTGCCCGCTACACTAGTATTTTACTGTATTATAACAGACAGTGTTCATCCGGTATAGTAGTAAACAAAGTTCAATGATCAATGTACAAAATTATATATATATAAAGAGTTAAACAAGATGTCATTAGATTAGGTAAATACTTTGTAAAACTTAAAGTAAATGCATTGTTCAATGTAAAAGATACAATATATGGTGTATGGTATACGTAAAGAGTAAAAGCAAGATGCAGTTAAATAACATACAATTGAAACGTAAAATCTACAAAAATATATATATATATATATATATATATATATATATATAGATTAGAACAAAAATTAGGTAATTTAATATACCGTTGTAGCAGTTTCAATCTCAAGTTTGGACCTTTAAAAGTTCTTGGGCGTAATTTCTCCCCATTTTGTGGAGCCAGAACTGCACTTTTCGTGAAAATATGTAAGACTATGATTGCAATTTTTCACGTTTGCATTTAGACTGTTGTATATTTTTGGTGCTAGAAACAAATGGAATCTTTGTGCAAAAGTTTTGTTTAATTTTGGCACAAGATAGTGACGGTTAGCCTGTGTCCTTGTTCTGGTGAGGGTGCGTCATTAGCTGGTAATATTGTTTATGCCGGTAAAAGTGTTTTAGTATACCAAGAATATACATTTGACAGGTGTCTAGGACGTAACATACTTTGAAGAGTTTGAGAGTTTGTATTAATTACAACTACACGATGAAAATAAGGCAGATGGCTCTTTCAAATAATAGAACGATTAAATGTATTAATATCAAAAAAGTAACATATAGGTTCGAAAATTTGACGCTAAAAATATTGTCGTTGTAGCATAGTTGGATGTCGTTGTAGCACCTTCCCCAGTTTGGAATGAGATATATTTATATTTTTCGATAAAATTGATTTAATATGTATTTTTTTCTAATTAATAAACTTAATTAATATTGAACATGTATTACATTACACAATAGCTGAAATCAAATAATTTTGGATACAGCAAGTGTTAACTCATACCTAATAAATCATCTTCTCCATTGATGGCCGAAGTTCGGTTTTGTTGAAATATCTCAGTGATTTATCTTTCAGGTTCGCACGATTCTGACAGACGAATGGTGCAGTTCCACTTTTATTGTCTCTAGGTGCGCCGAGACTGGGTTGTGAAACAGACGATAAATTAAAATGAATACTATATACGTATCTCAAATATTAATTATTTCCATTATTGAGCAATGACACAACGGGTAATGTAGGTTAATTATGAATTAATGTTTTTTATAAATGCGATGACATTTTAAGATTCTTTATAGTAATGCTAACTGACATTGCGGTGTAATGTTTATTATGTAACAGAGATGAAGCTAGAATATAATATATATGGCTAATTTTCTTTAAAATATTAATATAACAAAAGTTAATAACGAATGAATACATTGTGAAATAGTGGTTAACTTGTGGATACACGGTATAATGGTATTCATAAATCTGATTAAATAAAACACAATAACTTTGTATGAAATCACGAATTTTATCACACGCCATCCGGTTTCGCTTAGCTCAAGCTTCGTCAGGGCGTATTTGAAACTAACTTTATTTAACATTAGCTTTAAATACGCTTACTTAAAACTTTATTTAACATTAGTTTTAAATACGCTCTGACGAAGTTTGAGCTAAGCGAAACCGGTTGGCGTGTAATAAAATTCGTGGTTTAATACAACGTGATTGTTTATTATATGTCCAAACCATAAAAATGATGAAATATTCATAAATCAGTAAATCAAATAATGTTGACGGTTGAGTTTTTTAGTATGCACATGTCTCTGCTTGTGCAATATTGATTCATATATATCTCGATATATTGTTTCGCATATTATCGTACCGTATCAATCTTGCTGAGGACCTCGAAGCCTGGAAAGCTGCCGTTAGGGGACGCCCAAGGTGATCGTGACCCTCGACCTCGAGGAGTGCGACTAAAAGGAAATAATGTACATACAGTGCATGAACATAATATCTATAGGCACAATGCACAACCAGAGTAACGCCTACAAAAGATAACGAACAGCAAAGGTTATGGAGTCTGACTTTATGCAGACCTTTTCAGTTTTCCAGATGGTGATTTCTCAAGCCGTAACATTTTCTAAATAAAGTACCTATCTTGGCCTACTGATACGGCCATTTAAAATGCACCACACGAGAATATTAAGTCTTGTCTTTTCTTTCGTGTGACCATATTTTTCCACTTTTTTACTCACCCCAAAGATCTAAGAGCTTTCACCAAAAAAACATCTGCTACTTTTTCCACTCGATTGATCCAAAGAGTTGGAATCTTTCTCTTCCATACTTCGATGTGGCCCACCACAACAAATTACTTAGTGGCGACTCCTGAGAACGAGTAACTCGCCAGAATAGTCCGGCCCGTGGGATTTCATATAAAGTACTTCAATGACCCACCGGCGATGTTATGGCTGCGCCGAGAAGCCAGTCGGCTCTCCCTGTGAAATCTCTCTCTTAGCAACCTGGGGGATCTGCCGGATTGTGGTATCAGAATAGCGGATCATCATTCTCGGTTGATTTGTCATTACCCATTATGGGAGTGTGATACGCTTGACATTAGCTTATATTATAGTCCGACCGACGTAAATTGGCGAACGGTGACTTTTCGAACTAATTTTCCGTCCTTCCGCGCGCGGCTGTTCCCTTCTTCATAAGGTTCAGTGTGAGTACAATGGCGTAGTGTAGTACAGAACTAACCTACTTGTCGTGGATATTATTATTATTTATTAATCTGATATTTTTGATGAAAGTGCAATAATATATTTTTTCACGTCATGCTTCTCTTGAAATGATTAGCTCGTGTAGTGTAGAGAAGTGGATATGGATTATGTTGTCTTTTTTCTTTCTGTTACATTTTAGGTCCGTCGTCTGTACCTCCTTACATTGTATTGTTATATGAACTGTACTGTAATTTTTTAATAAGGCCCACATTAAAGATAAAGTTAACGGTAAATAAATATAAATTAAATTTATTTATATTTAGTTCCTACCGTAATTTGAACCTGGACCTATTCCTATCCGGGGAAAGTGCTATAATTTATTTTCTATATACTTTTTTAGTAGATTTCTGGAGGCCCCGCTCGCACCTCATAGATCTGTATAACTAAAAACTAAATACGTACCCGCTAAATTGCAGACTCTTCTCCTGACCAGGTGGTCAGATGTCCTCGGAGGTCCTCGGACGTCACGTCGTTTATCTTGAACATTGTGTAATGTAATAAACAGTTTTAAATGGAATCATGCCTCAATATATAACAACCGATTGTAAGTACGGTCACATCATAATCTACCCGATCTAGCTGCATACGCAAACACCGAGGCACCATAGATTAATTTGTATTTTTCTAAAAATGCAACTTCACAACAAAAATGTGTTCTCCTTAAAAAAAGGTAGCTTCTCAATTATAATCGAGATGTTTACATCATAGAAAACCAACTCCTAGAACAGTTTCGGGGAAGTGATGGGATCTTGTATAACATGGAATGGAACACGTGTACTTTGTATACCCGAGATTCGAAAAAATGACCACTCGATAGGAAAAACACTTAAACTTCACGGAATGTAAGTAATATATAAAATATAATTACGCCCACGCCAGATCTTTATCAGCATCGCGGTTGCCAAGTGTTTGTAGGTAGGTGCCTGTTTCTTGTACAATGCAGCCGGTGAAGGTCCCATAGCACACAGTGCTCTGTGCTATCAGAACCTTGAATCTACTCCGTCAGGATAGTCAGAATTCCCAGCATCACTAAACACACTGTACATATGTATGTACATACAGTGGCGTGCAGTAGGCACAAAGTTAGGTTATGTTGTTATCGACGAAGTATACAATAGGTAGGTATACTGGGTATCAAAAAAAAGTGATATTTTTTTAAATTTAGAGAATAAATCTATCAATTTAAATTTAGAATGCAATTGTAAATTTACTACTTTAAAATAGGCAAGTTCTCAAATACCGTACTTTGCAAAATATTTTCTTCGGTTTCTCCTTCGGACAACGGATTTTAAACGTTTCATGAACAGTAATCAAAAACATTTTTGTAAATAACTAGCTTTACAAATTAGCATAGCCGAAACTCATAACAGAAATAATTGTATTCTGACATTTAATTTAATATTGGTAATAATATAACTTAATAATATCTTGAAAAATGCAAATTCGCTCGCTCGACGGATGATCAATTATGACCTACAAATTTTATGTACGCAAACACCGAAATATGGAATCATAGGTTGGAATACACTAAGAACAAATACGTAGATATGTCATTCTAAGCAGTTTTCAGTAAAGATTATTCCTTTTCAAAAATAGCAGACTTAAGCACAAATTGTCTGAAAAATGCAGAAAATTCGCAGACGTCAAGAAGCCGGCGTAGATTCAGTAGAAAAATATTTAGTTCAGTACAATTCTTATAAAGATTGAAAAAACAAGTTAGATTCACTCAAGAACTAAGTGCTAGCAAATCGCGGACCAGAATGCACATGTAGTTGTTACAAATGGTTCGCAAATAACTCACGGCTAGAAAAAGTCGTGAGTTACGACCCTACACAAGGTTACGCTAATCCGAGTAATATGTGATAAGCATTTTTCATTGTTTTATCAAATGTTCCTGTATTTGGAATATTGCCAACCTTAGGATGGCCATGTTGGGCATCGACACCGCTTCGTTACGTTAGCCTTGATCAGAGGTCTGTGCAGCCCTAGGACCGGTTCGGCCTGGGTTATGCATGTCTATAATTCTAGGCCAGAACTAAGGCAGGGATTGTAAAATAACTCAGATAAATAGAATGAGAATTTGAATTTTACCAATTTTTAAATGAAAGTAGTATTTTTTGCTCTGTTCATTTCTCTTATTACATCTAGAAATCATTATTTATCACATAGTGACATTTAAGAATGATTCAAATTATAATATATATCTTGTAACTAAAATAATCTTGCCAATGTACATGCGTGTCGCATAACCATATAAAACCAACAATAACCTGCTGTCAATTCCATCACGTTAAAGTGTACGGTCATCACTTCAAACTGAGTATAAAAGCTATTGTTTTTTTTCATTAATTTTTTTCAAATAAATGAATATTATAAAAAATATTAATCTTCGATTGATTTCTCTTCATTATTGGAGGATTATTTCTAAAACTATGATATGAATCGAGTAAGTACATATCCCGATAGTGACAGTGTTTTCGTCTTGGTTTTACTTTGAAACAATTTTCTTGCAACTTTGTTGAATAAACCAGTAACTAACCAATAAGTACTCTTTTATAATACCTACCTTTTAGTATAAATTATTTTAAAAATTTGTTTATGTGTATGAGTATTATTGCATTAGTATCAGTAAAAGTTGGTTTTCGAAAAAATATTAATTAAATTTTATTATTATTTTTAATTAGTGTCAGATCCAAAAAAAATAGGGTCGAATTATTTTCAATTTCTAGTGTGAATTGTATTTTAATATTAAATGAATTAATGAGATTTCAAAACGTTATATTCACCATTGTAACAATTTAAGTTAGGTACTAGATTTTTTTTTAAATTAGAATTTTTTTAAATTACAACAATTTGACATATTGTTTTAGTTAGTTTACTTGAGATCCTGGTGAGAGAAATGGTATTTGCAATAAATATACCTACTTTATTTGATCATTTATTTCCTTTCTGTATAGTCAAGCTGAAAACTTAGACGTTTTGAAAACACTCCCTATCTATTCTCTTAATATATCATATATCCTCCACGGACATTATATTCAATACACTTTTACCATTCAATAATCGTGCAATCTATCACAACACAAATTAATATATTCTACTCGAAATTATGCAAATGCTACAATACATTCTTACATGTATGCAGAATGATTTTAAAGGAAAGGGTATTTTATTACGACGCGCATTATTTGCAGAGCCCGTTAATGGTTCGTTCCTCGGTCGTAAGTGGTTCAGTTTTGTTGTCGTTTTTTTACAGGTGGCGAAGTACAGTTTAACCTTGACTTTTTAGTACAACCGATTATACCCTCGAGGCGAATGTGAAGTGAGTTAGTTCCGTCTCGATGTGCTCGTAGCGATTGCAATTCGCAATACTTCAAATACGGCTTAGATTAAGACGATTTATACATCCATATAATTTTATGTTGATAATAATTGATCATTATTTTAATAAAAAATGAAAAAAATATTTATAGGTAGTAAATATAATATATAGTTATGTTACGGTGCTTTTGGACTCTAGAGGATAGGAAGCCATATAGGGGCCGCCACCGATCTAGCTCAGTCTGGGTCCTCCGGCGTCACCTGCTACCTCGGATGGGATGATCATTCATTCAGAGGCGTTCTGATTTTCAGTTTGCATATTTATTCACAAATACAATTAATCCCGACATTGGATGTGGATGTGGACAAAAAATGTTCTTTAAATCTTCCTTCTTCAGGCCAACTTTGCTCTGAGGGGGGTCACTATTATCTATTTAACTAACATCAGTCAACGCGAAATAATATAAATAACCAACAAAATTTAATCACAAGTCCTATTCTAATAAATTTTCCTAAAAAAATTAATTATTGTATATCATTATGTCAATTTCCGCATCCTTCATCATTTCTTTTTAAATAATTATTATTTGAATTAATATTTATTTAAAATAGATTTTTAAAAACAATGAATAATATGGGTTTTGGTTAGTTAATTTGACATCCTGACGAAAAGGAAATGATATATTCCGAAACGAGTTGGCGCATTAATTAATGAAGTGGTTAAAAAACAATGTTAAATAAACTATATAAAAATATTCATCATCATTTTAAACCCTTCCTTCGCATAAAAACATATTTAATTCACAGCGTTCCTAGCGTACGTAATATGTATCAAATAAAAATATAACAACTCACGAACAAACAAAATTCTTTAAAATAATAAATAATCATTTTTTCAGTTGACAATGATGTCACGACGGATGAGTTACATATCGAGCACCTACATCAAAACTAAGACAACTCAAAAAAACAAGAATTTAGAGTTATTATTGTATTCGGATACTCTGTCATATGCGCAACTAACTTGGCCCCAGTTCTCGAATAGTGTCATTTTAGGATACACGTATGACCTAAAATGTTTCATAGAAAAATGTTGTTATTTTTTTGTTTACTGAAAAATGACTTTTTGAGTTGCCTTAGTTTTGATCTAGGTGTGCGATATACTGTGTATTCTAAAGGTTGGTTTTGCTACTTTGATTTTGCTTTATACAATTTTTAATTATGAAACCCGTCATACGGCAATTGGTCCGTACATATTACAGTGGCGCCTGCTGAATTACTCTACCGAATTCAAAACGATTAACATTTACTAAATTACTTTTTTCGACATCCCTGTTCATTATTCTTTCGTGATATTATTCGTGTCATAGTCTTCCCTTTCAATTTTAATCAGTTTATAATATTATTAATTTATTCGGCTTATTATATGCGCGATTCCATTAATGAGAAATACGCCGCTCACGAAATTATAAATTAATTAAAATTGTAATTATAATAATCGAGCCGTATTAAGCATAAGTCACAAATTAGTCATTTAAATTGCCGTATTTAATGTGGTTTTAGAATATTTGTATATTTATGCGAAAAAGTGAGAGGGTGACGTCACTAAGTGGAAAAACTTAATGTTTTCCATGTACGGACTGCTACATTATTTCTGACTGCATAATTCTTGGAGCTTAAGGCTTACCTTTCAAAAATAATTCATATTTACGCGTTTTGTATGTAAATACGGGTACTAAATAATATTTATATCGATCGTATTAATGTGTGTTTTTTATTTCAAATCGCCGATTAAAAAACAATAAAAACACATATTAATAGGATCGATATAAATATTATTTAGGAAGAAATTGTTATGTTTTTGATATAAAACTTGATTTTAAATAGTAGCTGAAGTCTCAAAGCATGTAAGTTAATATAATAAATTACTTAAAATAATTTGTATTCACTAACACAAAGTGTTTTAAAAATGTCGAAAATTGATCATATGTACTGCAAATTAGTCTTCGTAATCTTTTCTTCAAGATTATAAGAACGTATATTTCGTATATTAAAGAATTTTCTATATTAATGCAATTTTGTGGCACGCGGAAAATAAATTTAATGGTCGCGGTTTTTCTTATAATATTTGTATTATTCTTAATTATGGCAAATAACATTCAGTTTATTAGTTAAGATTATATTTAAGTAATCATTTTAAATAAAGTCAAATATAATGTATAACTCCTGATACAAGTAGACGATAAAAATCTACATTTTCTACAAAAAACGCGAAGATATGAATTATTTTTGAAAGCGAAAAGATTTTGAAAATCGGAAGAATCTCGTTAAATGCTGTAAAATTAGCTGTCGTTGGATTTGTTCCAGGATTAAGGCATCGTGCTATCCACGGGATACGCGATGTCCTTCTCCGGCAGTACATTTCGAAGGCTTCTATTTTCGCATGCATGAAGATTAAAATGATAAGAAAAAAAATGGTCGCCTGTTTGATGTCAAAATTGGTTCATATCTAAACATTGGCTAGTCGGATGCGTCTTGGAATTTTCTTTCCACTGTCACTGGTATTTATAGCGGTTCAAACCTTGACTTAAAATACTTTTTAATGTTTCAAACATTCCCGATCGTTCAATTTTAATTGAATATTCAAAGTAGGTATTAATTGTAAATAAAAGAACGGCACTGTTAAAGTGAAACGGCTATATTTGACATCATTTACTTTTGACAGATGTTTGAATTTAGCATGTTTGACGTATTTTTGTGAAAATTGATATTTGGCCACGCTACGTGATTAAATAATATTTCACCAAAATAAGTCTTTAAAACGATATGGGAAAGTGCAACATATTAGTTAGAAAATCTGTTTTTAAGAAGGGTTCGAGACTAGATGGCAACAAAAATATTATTTCGGTAAATTGATTTTATATGTAAATCTTTCTTATTGATACATTTAATTTGTATTATAAAACTGCAACTTCACAATAATAATGGGTTCTCCTTAAAAACTATTACAATTGTTAAAATTTGTTTAAACGCGGACGGCGTGATGTCGAAGACTACCCTCGAGGCGGAAGACCGTCAACTTCAGTGATTCCAGAAAGGTCGACAAAGTCACGAATTCGGCAGTGGGAAATATTTTGAAGATATGATCTAGCTTTCCAAGTGCCGCTCAACCCGGCTGACAGTAAATACTACACGGCTAGAAAGTCACCACTCGTCGCAAGGTCGCACGCGAGTCGTCCGGTTGCAATTACAGTTGACCGATAATGTCACGGCGGCGAGGAAAACTTCACGGTGAATAAATATGAACGTTAATTACTAAACAGAGAGTCATTATCTCTGCTAGCGTATTGTTTCTGAAGTATTAGCATACTGGAACCTTTAGCGCGTATTGTGAGGATTCAATCACTTTTATTATTTTATCCAATCGCACGATACATTTTCTAATAATATAGAATATAATCTACTGTGTACTGAGCACTCGTATGTCATTTGACAACCATTCCCGATCAGTGAATTTATTTATTTATATATATTTTGACATCCATATTTTTGTACTAACAGAGGTGGATACATAATACATAGTTTATTTTGTGGGATAGAGTAGACTTCACCTCTGATATATACAGCGTTGTCCTGGCTACTTTGCTAGATTGAAGTCTGTGTTAAAGTAGTCAGTTTTTTTTTTCTTGCTGTTGTGGTGTTATTTGGAATAAAAAGAGAATTACAAATATGAATAAAAAAGTAAAAATAAAAATATATGAAGTGGGAGTGTTGTAGGACTAGTGAATTATTAGTGAAAGAATTGTATAAATTATATTAAATTTTTGGATATCTATGCTTCTGATTAATAAATTAATGACATGCGTGATAATGACTCAAATTTGTTTGTTTGAAAGATGGTTTAAACGAGTTATAAAAACTTTTGTTTTTTCTCTTAGACGGTTTATTCATTCCAATGTTAGTATTAGGCCTAATTAAGTGATGCACGTGCGATGACAATGCTCCACGTAGCCTAAAGAGCTATGATGGAGATTTGGCTAAGTGAAGACAAGGAATGGATTCGTAGCCAAACCGAAGTAGGGCACCGGATAGCAAAGCTAAAATAGCAGTGATATTGTAAAATACGATAATGAAAGAGCCCCATCCGTTTTAGTAAAATAGATTGAGCAGAAGATTAATGATGGTTGTAATGAAAGATCACGCTACCGTCAATTAGCATTACTGTCTTTATTTACTCAGACGCATTTCCATTCGAGTGCCAGCCAGGTCAACCAGAACTAATCTTACATTTAACCTTCCACATTGCAACACTAATGCCAAACATAACTCATTTTTCTACCGACCATTCCTTTATTTCAATTCATACCTAAACGAACTAGACATTTTCAATATTCCAATTACTTCAATTAAATCTATGATTTAATAGCCTTCATTTTATTTTTATCACAGATTTTATTCCCTATCTCATTTTTATTTTCTTTTCCCTTCACTCTCCTGTTCCTTTGGAATATTTTATAATTTATAACTTTTATCTCTCATCTGTTTATATTTTTATTTTCAACTTTTTCTCTCACTTTTTTCTGCATTAGAGGTGAAAGTACATTATAGTCCTTTTTAAATTTTAAATAAATTTTAAATACTCACTGTATAACGTATACTGTATCTTCTGAGAAAACATGACACTGGTTAAATTTTAAATTTTTGTATTTGCAGATAAACTATATCTTTTCTTAATAAAATAAAAATAAAAATTGTTACTAGAAAAAGTAAAATAGGAACGGCTGCATTGAACGAACACGCCTGTGCGCGACTCGCGAGTAAATATCCCACACTAAATAATTAATCTTCCTGGCATACTTGAGTTGAGAATCGAATTGACCAATATCTCTAGTCGCGAGGGAGTGGCCGGGCTGAACAATTATTTAAAAATCCATAATGTTATATCAGATCTCCCGCTGTGAGCTAAATTAAATTATCGACCGCCCACGCTGGGTTCAATCACAAATCGACACTATAATAGGTAGTAGGTTCACAATATGTAAACGCATAGACAGAGCTGAAAATGCTCGGTGTCACTGTATGATACTTTATTTAATTGAATTTTATAAAAATAATACAATTTTATTGGCAGTTTTAGATGCACGTAGAACAGCGAATTTTATTCACTGAACAGTTTGCGAATATATAATACTTCGACCGCGTCAATGTTGATTCTCGCTATCAAGGCAAATTTGAGGACAGGCGGATTGATTGATTGACAGAGTCGATCGCCGGCATCGGGACTGTAAAATAAAATGATAAACTCCAAGCTCAGAACCTAAAACAACTAATTGTTAGCATAGTATTGGGCCCTGGAAAGGACCGTTTTAGGATCACCCAAACGATAGTGAATCCCAAAGTTCCCATGGACAAATAATATGAGGTGATCTCCCGTAGATGGACGCTATGCCATTTGAACAGATTGTATTTCGTGTAATGTTTACACCTTTAATATTAAATTAATAAATCACGGGAGTCGCCTGACTCTGTAACATATGGGATATCGCGGGCAGTAATGATAATAAACGAATTAAAAATCCGCGATATCCCTAACTGTAAGATTTTATTTGAAATGAAATTAAATGTAAGCGCAAATTGAATCTGCCGACCCGAGCGCAACGACGCACAAACATTGTCAGCCCGAGCCATAAGAGTGAACCGATGAACCACCCTAAAAACAGTTCTTGTTTTCCTGTATGTAACACCCCATTCATTAGACCGACCAAGTGGAATAAACAACGGGTTACAGCTCTCAGAGATCTGAGAGTGAGAGCAGATGCAGTAATGTCAAAAAAGCGGATCGGTTATGTGATCGGTGTCCGACTGTAACTGTAATTATCTATAATTCAGGGAGCTAATTACGTTAGAAACTATGGTACACTAGAACTTACATCTTCAAATCACAGTTACCAATAATCGTTACAAATGAACACCAATCACAATCACAGTTTTTCTTACCAATAATGTTTATCGACACCTTCGAGCGACTCGTGTGTGTCAAAAAACAAACACAGTACAGTGTACAGTATACAGTGTACAAGCATATTGTTCAAATAAACCATCCATTTACTTAATTCTTAACCGACCCACACAGAAAAAGGCGGTGGAATGAGTTCAGCATCCAACTTAGCACGGACCCAGAATTGGCCTCTCGCTTTCATCTTATTAAACCGGAAGCCGATTCAAAGCCGGCATTATCGAGTACACAGCATGCAAATCGACCGGAAACTGTTTGAAACTGAATTCTCGTTAATTCGAATATAACAATGTGCACGTTTGTAGGTGTTTGTTTTACAGTATGAAATTAATATAAAAATATACTACAATTCGAAGACTAGATGATGGAGTCACGGTGTATTTATAAAAAAACATGTCAGCATGACGAGAGAATGAAAATGAAAAACGTGCTTCCCCGGGTAGGAAGAGATCCAGGTTCGAATCCCGGTAGCACCCAAATATTTTCTGTATATCTTTCTAGTTGATTCATTTAATTTGTATTAACACGAAATGATTTTTGAACACGGATATTACATTTTTCCCATAATTTACATCAAAATTCAAAGTCACAAGTAAAATTAGGTACTAAAATTATCTGCGATATGAGAAGGAGAAAAAATCCCCGTATTTGACATTCTATCTAAATATTATAAGTAAAACCACAATTGGATATATTTTTTTTCCTTATTGTGTTTGTAATTTTGTATTAACACAGACACAGTGATTTCACAGTATTTACCAGTGATATATACAAATATGTATTCAATATATAATATCAACAACATTTCATCACACCAAATTTGTATAAAAAATTGCGAAAATTGATTAAAATACGCGTCATGACAGTTTGGGATATGTAAATAATAAGCGTCAAAAATCACGGAATATTATAAAAAAACAACTATAGAAACTGCACCAAAAATAATTAATAATTGTGTTACTGATTTAAAATCAGTTAAATAATTTACCATCAGAACGCCACACTCTTCTGTCCTGGCACACCAACCCCTCTTGCCTCGTCCACTTTCATACGACATCTTCTCACGCACGCAATATATGGCTTATCTCGTCATGCGAGGTCTTTCACAGACGCCCCTTGTTCCAGTCCCTTTTGACTTTTACGTTCCTCATGACTAAACCATATCGGCGACCTTTTTTTATTCCATTGACTGTGCTGTTAAAATTCGCTCATTCTTCAAATTTCGAAATACGAAAATGGCCTCATAATATATATACGAAAAAGAATTGAGATTATTAATATGGTGACTAGAATTCACATGCGCAAAGCGATGTTTTCAATTTCCAACCATACCGATTTATTTTCGAAAGGTATTATTCAAATTCCATCAATTGGCAACGCGGCTATCCGTGAGAATAATTTTTTAGTTTTTCGTTGTTTACATAGAACGTTCAAACTCCAAAGTTCATATTTTTAACTTAAACCTGATTGTGCAAAAAAAAAAAAAGAATCAGCCATGTTTATAATCAGAAACTACGTGATGAACACTGCACTGAAGACCTGAACACACTTATTTCGCGAGATAAGGGATAGAAACATTTTATTTCATAGACTATATATATTTCATCTGCGTAATGAGCAGTGGCGTGCAGTAGGTATAGATTTAGGTTATGCTGTTACCAATAATATTATACAATCATATGTTGTACATAGGATTATGAATTTTTTGTTTAACCAACGTTTTTAGACAAAATGAATCCGTCGTTTATACGACCCTACCATGTATACATTTGTAATTTTAGAGTACTATTAATACTGTTTTAAAATTAAAGTTTTAACGTAAAATAATACCCATATAAAAATATATGGACGTTTTTAAGGACACTTTTTATGACTGAACACGATTCTTTTATTGTTTGAAAATCCTTCACGTAATAACTAAACGAAATAATAATCATGCACCAAATGCACCTCGAACGCAAAGAACGGCCATGAAATCAACATTTTAAAGACAGTAAGATAGTCAAATTAGCGAATAGTAAAAGAGGAAGTAGACACTTCAATGATTTGCACGCAGTTGCACGCCTTTCTAATGTTATTCTGTTAAAAACAGCATAGGTAACGACCAGGCGCGTGCAGTCAGTACATTGAAATAAGCTGAATTTCAGTTGCACGAGAACATTGAACTCTTATAAAATAAATTTTAAAAATTCTAGATAGTGATGGGTGATGAGCCGTACCGTTATTTTTTTTTTAATATAAAAATCCTTAGTACAAATATAATACATTTCATTTACATGCAAACCTGTTGGCTACTCGCCTATACTAGGTACCCGTCTGAGGTAGGTAGCCATAAGGTTCCATTTAGCTAGAATATAAGTTGGAAGTAGGGTAACAAATTAAATGGTAAATAACAGAAAAATCAACAATCAAAAGGAGACAAGTAGAGATAATAAGTGAATTGAACAAAGTAAATTTTTTTCATACAGACTAAAGATATGTAAGATGTAAAAGAAAAAAAACAAGCAGGGAGCAAACAGAACATGATAAGTACAAGGTGGGATGTAAGGACAAAAAGAATTATATAAAATGAGTAGCTTTGATCATTTAAGGAACTCTTCCAGCTGACTTCTTCCAATCTTGAAAAGCCATTCCTTTATAAGCACGCAGAATTGAGGATACGACACCGTTGCCATCTCTTGTGGTAGCTTATTGTATATCCGCGGTCCTATAAACCACGCATGTTTTTGAATAAATGAGGTTTTCATTAACGGGACAGCTAGTTTTCTTAGAATTTTCTCCCCGAGTACACTTAGAATGTGTGATAAGGCGCATGGTTCTGTTTTATGTATGTCTTTATGAATGCTTTGCCTGATATTTAGCACCTTGAGTTTTTGGAATAGCGGCTCTGATTCATGCTGATTGTATGATTGGTATTCTATTGTAAAGATGATAGATGAGAGATTTAACTATTGGTGGTTCAGTTTCTAGTGTACCAGTGATTGCTCATCTTCTTCTTTTTCTTCTCGGGCCTTATCCGTTTTAAAAACTTTGGCAATCGTGTTGGCGGTCAACACTTTATTTACTGCTGCCACTGTTTTAAATTCTTCAGCAATGATGTTCTTCTTCTTCCAGTACCAGGAATCTTTCTCTGCATTATAAGATGCCTCTGGATGTCTCATTACATGTTGGAGATATTAAAGTTTTCGGATTTTTATTGTTTTAAATGTTTATTTTTCTTTATTCATCCGACCCATAACATCTTCATTCGTAACTCTATCCGCGCAGCTTATTTTGTAGATCTACATCTCAAATGCTTCAAGCCGCCATTTAATTTCTTCGGTTCGGCTCATCACCAGTGGTTATATTATTTGATATTGAAAGAATGACTGCACCGCGATGATGACATATGACGCGACCATTCTTTCAATATCAAATATTATAATCACCCGGTAACATTAAACATTGAAGGAAGAGGTGAAGAGATCCTACAGTCAGCAGCAAGGGCGACCCAAGTTCCTCGTCTGTTTAAGTTTATCATCTGTTAACGTTGACATAAAGGAATCGAGATATTATAACATAATTTTATCATTTGTGCGACATTTTGTCGCCGAATTTCTTTGTGACTTCGCGGCTAATACTAACCTAGAAATGTATCGTGATTCATTTGTGTATTCGATCATTCGTCAATCGTCGGTAATGTGCGGTCCAAGTTTCGTAACCTGTTGTGATATCTGACTCAGCCTAAAACTCCAAAAAATAATTATTTTTCGTTTTTTTTATGCGCAACTCGAGTCATCAACCTCACAACTGAAATTATATTGCGTCAGTTACGGATTTTGCTTCTGTCGGTGTTACGCGAGGGTCCATATCGGCCGAATAATCTGGTAATAGGCTTGCCGACGATTTTTCTGTAATATTGTTAGTATACATGTCAATTTTTATGATTGGGAATTGAACGAGTCGAATGGCAAGATGCAACAATAATTCTATGTAGATTATCAAATTTCAGTTGTCAGTTAAAAAAATATTTTTATACGTATGTATGTATTAAATTGTAACTGTTTAAATCTGTAGATTTGATTATATTTAATCAATCTGTAATGTGGTAGAATTATTGAATCCAACATTCACTGTGCGAAAAATCGTGATCATTTTGAAAACACCGACGACGCACGACGTGTCGCCGGTACCTCACACCCCCGTTAAATTAACGGGATACGGGAATTTTATGAATATAAGTGTGAAACCTGTTTTGTTTATTATTAATCTGTTAATATTTTAATTTATGTGCTCTGCGCCATATTACTTTATGATGTTTTAACAATCTAATAATAAATATTTAGTAATAGGTAACTTGTGTTTTCTTAACAAGCCTAAATATATTTTTCTTAATTCGTATTTTCGGATAATTCTATTATTTCTGGTGGTTCAATTATATCCATGTCCTACTGCACTAGGATATAATTGTTTTCAGGTTTCAGCACTATTGGCTTAACGGTAATTGCAGAATTTGAACAGTAGCTAGCTTTGATCGATATTTCGTTTTAATTTAATATTCGTGAAAATAAATCTAATTTGATTGTGTCCAGTAACGTGACACGCGCATTGCGGAATAATGTCCAACACTACTTGTTCCCGGTACTAACGATGATGACGTCCACCGACAATTATTTTTGTCGCTGATTCTAGGGACGTTTTTGTGGGCGTCGCTACGTATATAATATTACGATGGTATCTGTATCGTATAACGTATTATAGCCATGTCATTTTGTTCACATGCACTTTCTGTTTCGACATCGCTCATCTGGTGTCACGCCACATCTCATGTCGAACTGATTAGCAAATGTGGTGAACTCTTTATATTCCTGAAAACCGCCTTCGGCAGGTATTACAGCGGCCTGCCGATGGTCATGACGAGTGAAAGATCTTACCCTCGAACCGAATCGTTTTTGAGAATGACATTCTCCATGTCAGTGAAAGGCGTGTTAAATATCAAATGATGGTTTTCACCTCCCGACAGTTCACCTGGTTTGTTAGAACACGAATTAGAACCGAATGGCGCGTTAATACGAATGAGATTTCTTTCGAAGATTCGTCTCAAAAGTATGAGTCATATGCGAATCGAAGGAGAGTAGAATGACGCAACCGGAGCACACCGACCTACACCAAATCTGTAATTAGGGAGAATACATTTTTCTTGTGAAGTTGCATTTTCAGAACATAGTTCTGTAGTATTTTTTTATACAAATTAAATTAATCAACTAGAAATATACATATATACAGAAAAAAATTAAAATTGGAATATTACACGTATCAATTGAAAATATTACAGATTATGTTCGATTGCTTCGCTGTAGAAGAGGAACGAAAGTAGACTAAATGCAGTGGAAATGAGATCGCTTAGATGTATGTATAGCAGATCCATTTATGATTTTGATCGGCAATCTTCTTGAGTACCTACATATTAATATTTTCATAAACTCTGAAAATCCTCTTATTAGTTTCGAGTTCTCCTTTAATAAGACGGCGCTTGAGATATGCCTATATGTAGTGTTCTCGCATTTCGAACACGTGCGGAACGTGAGTCGAAGATAACACTGCAAAAGAATTACACAAGTATCATCGCCAGGAGACACAAGTATCGTAATAAGAGTGCTATTACATAGTACTCACATTAGTGTTACAGTCGCCATCGATAGGTAGAAGGAGATGAGATGCGTTGATACCCTCTCGGCATTTATGTTAACGACTAATAATACACTATTTTAGAAATTTTCATTTTCATAACAATATTTATTGACATTCGCACGATGATGTATTTAGGGCACGCTTACGTTATTTAATGTAACGCATCATGATGTAGCGATTGCATGACGCGCGCACGTCGGCACGATGACAGCGTGAAAGGGATAAAAGAGCGTCGCGCTCGGGCGCTGCTGCGAAAATGCTGATAATTATAACTGTGTTACTAGTCTAGTTTTTCACAATGATAAATCGATATACATTTACAGAATTAACTTTATGGCTAAGCATAACTATTCATTTAAAAAATTCATTAATTTTACGTTATCAAAGTTCATTATTTTGACGTCGATTGAGAGAGAAGGACGGTAAAGAAAATTTATGAGGCGAGCGTTGAAGGAAACGTAAACAGAGGACGTCCACGAAAGACCTGGCATGGTTATTTGTAAAAACCAAATATTAAACGTAAATCGCGGGAAAGACAAACGTAAAACAGGGTTATAAATATAAGTATGTACTAAAATGATTGCAGAAATAACACTCAAATGGGGGGAAAATGTGAATTCCTGGCATGTAAACTCGGGGTTACACTGTGGTTTAGTATGAACCTATTGTGAACTAATTAATATAGTCAACAGTGTGATAGTGAACTAAATCTAATTTTATCTATAACAATTTTTTGGAATTGGACCCACCATAGATTGCTTTCTCTGTATCGTATTCCGATGGGGTTAAACATTATTGCACTTTTTATAAAATCTGAATGACAATATGTAAGCGAGCACGCACCCGCTGCGTGACAAGAATGACTAAACTAAAGTTAATAATATTTCAAAATGTCAAGAAAAGTAGAATGCGCTACGCCCCAAGGAACACTGAACCCCCCTGTTACTAGTGTTGATTACTTCACGAGGACATTATTGACACAAGTTTTTCATCTATGAGCGATAACTCCATTAAATGACAATGAATTTGAAATATTTTAATTGCGGTGTGGACCAGCCGTTATTATAAAAACGATCACTACATTTGCATTTAAATGCATTTAAAAAACACTGCTATTCAAATCAAAACTTGTAATTAATCCACTTTTATTAAATAAATTAAATATTATATTTAATGGAAATATATGGAAGTATGGGTAATTACAGGGCATACGACATGTCTTCGACTAGATTAAGTGATCACTTTATATAAATATAACGTTCACCATTCTCGCAATCAATCTGCATATATATATCAATTTTTTGAAAGTTGTATATATGTTAATATGTGAAAAAACTTCGAGTACCACTACACTATCGCCGTCGACGGACTAAATTTGATAATTCATTTCCCTGAAAACAGCATATATGTCAAAATGAGAATCTAATTATTTTTTAAAATGATTTAAAGCAATATTATTTATCTGTAAAATGTTTTTTTAATACATTATACTAGAATATATATATAAAAATCAATACTTTTTAATTTTATATATTTTCTTATTTTGGACCAGCAATATTTAGTATTATATAATTAGTCGTAAGCCCTGTTCTTCCATACCCATTCTTCCATATATTTCCACTAAATATAATAAAAAATAGCTTCGTCTCTATGAGTTATTTATTATTTGTTTAATAATAGTACCTTTGTGTGTGAAAATCCAATAACTGTGTGTTCTTGGACATATTCAAATATTTCTAATCCACTTTTCACTGATTCATTTTTCCATCCATTCAGGTATTTCTGCCTTTTATTTATTACTAGTTCTTCTTCAGGAACGAAAGCAGAAGAATAAAAGTGCAATAAATAGAACCCCTTTATTCTTAAGTTTTCGAACCAAGCACCAATCATAACACGTTCAGGTAAACCGAATGCACTCCGTGCCAGCTTTTTTCCGCGAACAATTCGACGGATATGCCTCCGGTTATGGTAATTTGTTGTCCTAGGTAGTCATAATTATCGACTCGTTCAAGCCGGGTTACATTAACGCGAATAACCTAGCAAATCGACAAAACACGTCATATGTCATACGTCAAAACATCCGCCTGCCGCTGGTATCTTGTTCCGTTAGCTAGCTGGTTATGGCGGCTCGCAGTCAGTCTGCAGAAGTGAAAGTGAGTAAAGGCAAAACACAAATAAAAGGTCGAACCACTCCGGACTAACTCACGATCTGTTACAAAACGCGGGTGGAGGACTGCAGTGGTGGAACTATGTGAATTAGATACTACTTGTAACTTAATGAGTCTTAATATTTTTGATCAAAACTGAATAGGATATGCAGATTTACCGAAAAATGGCGTTGCCGTAAATCGGTGAAACTCAGAATTTAATACTGGTGTCAAAAAGTGAATATTGTGGCATTATATTATGATGTAAAACAACAAATTGCAGTGACGAAATGTTGAAAGATACCATATACAGTGCAAGTGGACTTGACGAAACTTCAGAATGCACTAAAAAGTATGTGTCGGAAGACAGAATAACCACCAAGAGATGAATAATAATAATCAATAAAGTACAGTAGTCACTTGCGATGGTTAGTATCGGATCCCCAATGCACTTGTATCTAGATAAACGAACCATACAACAAAACACTCAACTACCCAGCTTTCTGCAAATATTATCACATAATATCGTGGTTTAAAAATATTATTATATAATACATTAATTTAGCGAAATTACTGGTAATTAAATTAATGTAATGAAATTTAGCCATATTTTCCGGTAAATCGGTTTATCGAAAACTGGTAATACATGTCCTAGGCCTGAGGAGTCACAAGATTGGACTACATTCAAAATGTTTATTTCCGAGGTCCTTTTAGATGTGCCCCATTTCCGATAAAATAAATAAGGATTTCGATGATATGAACACGTGATGCGAAGAGAGAAAGATCACGTGATTATAAAACTACGATTATCGAAATCGGAGAAAATCGAAAAGACTACGAACAACATAAATCGCTTCAGTCAGCTGTTATTTTAAATATTTTATTGACACTGGCTGACAGCCCAGAACGCAACAAAGCGGAGCCGAACTATTGATGAGAGTAGCCGACCCTGTACGAAGAGGATACGGCTAAAGACGAAGAAGAAAAAGAAGACGCACCGTTTAGTGTCGTGACCCTTTCAAGACTTTATCAACAATTCTTCTCCCAACATTTTCGGCATTCTAGGGAACATTTTAAAAGCCTTGATCTGTATCAGTTTTTACTTGAAAAGCCCATCTGCTTCTTCCGTCCTCGATGTTTTCAGTTACCACAAGTCCTCCGTGTTATTGTCCTCTCCGACAATGCGCAGTAGGAGACATATCAATACCAATTTCTCTTATAAGGGTTAACATTATGTTCCAGGCCGATTTTATTTAGCCGCCATTTTGGTTCGGCAGACATTTGTCAGTTCGCATGTGGTAGTCGTAGAGAGCATTTGATTACAATTTATTATGGAGCGTTTATCGCCTCAACAACGTGCCAAAGTCATTAAAACTTTTATCTAAATAATAATGACAATGCTGTAAACCATTCATGGTGATCCTATCGTCACGTCTTGGAAAATTTCTTGTTGGCCGAATTGGATCGATTAGGCCTGCAATATATGTGGTTTTAACAGGACGGTGCAACCTCACACACAATCCGAGCTACACTTGAAATTTGGTAATATCGACAGGCCTCCTCGATCACCTGATTTCGAAATTAAATTGCCGAAATAACAGGCGAAGTGTGCGAGAATGTGGTTAAAAGAGCACGTAATTGTGTCGCTGCGACTACTTGGCCAATTTCATACTCCATACACAATTGTAATAAACCAAATGATCGATAAATAAAAACTAAATTAAAAATCTGTGTTTCATTTCTTAGTTATTCAAAAACAACATCGGCCTGGAACATAATATTCATCCTGTATATGTTACGCTATTCGAGGAATTCTGAGCATTTTGGGCAAAGGATGAAGACAAAGAGGAATGACGATCTTTAGGGAAGGCCACATGAACATCGTCATATAATACTACAAGATGTGTTCATAAAAGTTTTATAAGACAATTAGTTATTTATTTCCTTTAATTGTGTCCGCCACTGCACCGTCGCACGCTGCGAGCGTCGCATGTTAAGTCAGCAGCTCTTGCAGAGAAACAAAGGCTTATCATGTCTTTGTTTCGAGGCAAGAGCCGATGACAATTGCTGTATTGCTTTGCACTGGCTGCAAGTCTAATGTATGATTGCTACATAACCGCATAATGCGGAACAAATTGGTTCTCAGACCGTCCGACGCGAACACAAAACGACGCAAATCCTTGGAGATGAATTAATACTCCATTATGATGCAGAGCTAATTCGTCCAAGCAGAAATGGGTCAGTTTTGCTGGATAAGTTTTTCTGGTTCAGGACACATTTTAAATTTATAAAGGTCAAAGTTTATTGGTAAGGTTTTATTTTTTACACCCTATCCCGAAATCGTTTTGAGAGTTGTTTCTCGATTCAATATTAATATTACTTTTTTATTTTTTTTATTACATTCAGTTAACATCCTTGGGCAATTTGA
Organism: Eubasilissa regina; assembly: GCA_022840565.1. Lineage (NCBI taxonomy): Eukaryota > Metazoa > Arthropoda > Insecta > Trichoptera > Phryganeidae > Eubasilissa > Eubasilissa regina. The sequence continues at coordinate 33,191,705 of JAINEB010000007.1, forward strand.
CGTGAGACTTGTTATCACATTAAATTCAGAGGGCAGTCAGATAGAAGCTATAGAAATATATACACCCCCAAAGGGGAGGGTAGACGTCACATTGGTAAGGTTGTAATACCAAGACATCACCCGTGATACAACAGTAATAATTTGCTGTCACAAGTTGTTTTTAGTTTTGAACCCATTTGTTGCGCAATTTCCCATATCATATTCATACCTAAAAAAAATATCATATTTGTGCGATAAATTTTAAACAAAAACATAAATAATAATATTTATATTGAATTTGAACAACGAAACATTCACAAAATTGACGTAATCATTTATAATATTTAATGTGGATTTTTTTATCATTTCAAGGCCGAATGAAGGAGATTATATAAAATGATATCATTGAATTGAATAATCTAGATGCTTTGTAAGTTGTGCGTGATTGTAGCACGTTCCTATTTGAGATACTGATTTCGTAATTGTGTTGAATCCTAATTGTGTCCTATTAGGATCAATTTTTAAATACTGTTTCTTTGCAATTAATTTGAAGAAACTAATAACTACCCAGCTTTGGTTTTCATATCGACATGACTGAATTTCATTTATTTATATTAAAAGCTTTATATCTTTCATTATGTGGGATAGGGTCCTCCGCAAACTATTATTGTATAGGCTCATTAATAATCGGCATGGCAGTCACTTTGTGATTAATTTGAAGAAACTAATAACTACTCAGCTTTGGTTTTCATATCGACATGACTGAATTTCATTTATTTATATTAAAAGCTTTATATCTTTCATTATGTGGGATAGGGTCCTCCGCAAACTATTATTGTATAGGCTCATTAATAATCGGCATGGCAGTCACTTTGTGATTAATTTGAAGAAACTAATAACTACCCAGCTTTGGTTTTCATATCGACATGACTGAATTTCATTTATTTATATTAAAAGCTTTATATCTTTCATTATGTGGGATAGGGTCCTCCGCAAACTATTATTGTATAGGCTCATTAATAATCGACATGGCAGTCACTTTGTGATTATTAACATTTTTCTATACTTTGTATTACACACGCGTCGAATTAACTTGTCCGCGCCATAAGAAACTATTTGGCCATTAACGGGAATGTGGATAGTATAGTTGAAGTATTAGGGATCGTGATGATAATTAGTGTTTTTTTATATTTATATCGATTTATTCTTATATTCATATTTCAATTATTTTACCTAATACTTCACTCTTATTATCTATATTCCTATTAACGACCGAATAGGTCGGCACCAAACTGTATTTAGACAATGTTCAGTTTTGTGAAAAATCAAAATAGTGTTGACTCGTCTCGATTCGAAAATTGTTCAGCTTAGTTCTTTCCATATATGTGTTGTAATTCTCCCTAGTGCGGAGCATCAGATATATAGGTACTAATGCGGAATTATTTAGATTGAACTTCAAGCCATCCCATACGTGATATCATTATGTACAATAATACCTGTGTACCGCATTCTCGAGCCTAACAATCGATTTAAAGTGCTGCCCGTCATCAGGTACAGTGGTACGAGCGACCTGCTGCAAATTGGGTAATCGGTTTCTAAGTTAAGACGAACGTGATTCAATCACGGGTCACATTGCCCAACATCCTCTCGGCGTCGCTGCCTTTGTAAACCTATCTCCGAAGGAAGTCATACTTGTTTATTTTCGCCACTGTTATGACACTTTGGACAGTGGGTAGTTGTTGACGATTGGCCATTTCCAACATTGGAATGCAACTGTTGTGTAATCGTTTTACGTGGGAAATTCGATCGATTATTTGGCTAATTCTTGAAACATTGCGAACGCAGATGACTGCAGTCTACCGACTGTAATGTACCCACATTTATTTTGACCAATATATCAAATGGTATCATTTTTATCCCCTCGTCGTGTCTTAGCTACTTGATGACCAATGAAAGACTTATCTGTCTTCATTTCTGTTTATCCCAAATCAGTTTGGGGTGACTCGGCCGCCAAGATTCTCCATGGTAACCTTCCTCTGGCTTTCGCAAGACGCGTCGTAGGTCTTCCTTCTCGAGGTACTTCTCACTCGATCCACTAACGTTACTCCTACTACTCCCTAATTTCAATTCTTATAATATATTCTTGGTCTCAAATATGGATACATAAATCTAAAAAGTATCTAAATATGTATATATATATAGTATATTAATGAAACATCGGATACAGTTCCTCCTAAAATGTAACAAAATATTTATATCCTACAAAACTGAATCCCAAAGATTCAGTCTAGATAAGAAAAATGTGTTCAATAGATGTATTTATTATATATTCATTGTATTTATCATATAATTTATTTGATTTATATATTTTAGTGATTAGAAAGCCTCTTTTCGACAGCCAAATTCCCTGGTTCATTCGAGGATTAATCACAGAGATGGCTATCTTCATAGTGCAAGAACATTGATTGAAAAATCTTATCTTATTAAAAAAACACACAACCACGAATTATTATACCTACAGAAATATCTCTCTTTATATCACTTAGATGATGTGACGTTTTGAAAATTTTAATTCATAATTATTCTTTTCGAAGTTGCATCGTTCTTACGGCGCAGTATTGACACTGCGGCGCACATCACATGACTCAGTTGGAGACACGCGGTGTACGCATCAACCCCGCGCACGGCGTCTTTATGATATCCCACGCTCAGTTTGTTTACTTATGAGATTTGCGCATCTCGTGCCTCGTATTTAAATGAACTTTTTCATTTACATGTACCTACATCAATATTTTATTCTATATGTATTATACACTTAATACATGTAAATAAATATGGGTCTAGGTTTATGCCTTGAAAAAAATACTGATTCGCTCTACGACGGTGGTTTAGAACGTATGTACGTAACCCGATGTATAAAGTAGGTGTGCTTGTAACTACTTTATACATCGGGTTATATAATACAATAATTATATTGAATACCCAGAGCGTTTTTACGGCGTTGGTCACGTATAGATGCGCAGAGTTTTACTACTGCAAGGTGACCCCGGGTTTTGTGCTTCGTAGAACAGTGTGAAGCACTTTGTCTTTGAACATATTTATGAATGCAAATAAAAACCATTTATTTATTAATTATAGTCCGCGTCTAGCATCTAGTATATTCATACTTAGTGATTTTTTAAAACTAATATACAGTGGAACCTCGATTTCACACGGCCGGAATTCACGTTTTCCCTCAATTTACGTGTTATTTCTACAATTCCGTGTCGTTTTAGTACATTACAAACTCTATTTTATGTTTGTCTTTCCCGCGATTTACGTCTAAAATTGATTGAAATTTGTTCGCTATACGCCATAGAGCTAAGAGTGTGTTGGTCGTTAAGTTGTCGTATATACGAATTTTTCATTCTAATACCCGCGTGATTTGTACGTTTCGTTGTTTTATTGTTTTTTACAAGCTGGAATGAGCAAGAAAATTGCGTAGAAGATAGTAAAGACAATATTGATGGCTGGGAAAGAATGAATGAATAACCCTTACAGATTTACATAGACATTGACTCCAACCTAATAACATAGGACGTAGTAGAAATTGATGAAATAAAAATTAAAAGTCGCATAAATGAAAACTTGTCAGAAGAAGAACCTTCCTCAAGTGTCTGCTCATCCCATAAATCCAGTTCCTACAAAGACGACGCCATACTGAGGCATATTAGCAATGTACCACCAAAATCTTTTAATTTAATTCATAATATTGAAAGAACTATTTAAAAACAACAAAAAAACTAGGTTTTTTTTAATACCCTCAATTTACTTTTTTTTTGTTGGTCCCTTCAAAAACTTGAAATCGGGGTTTCACTGTATTGATATACGAGTAATATTTCTTATCAAAGAAGGTCACGTGGTCTTATTACGAATGCAAGTTTTATTAGTTCGCCGTATTGTGGGAACCATCTTATATATATTATCATTCGTTTGTATGTCTATAATACCGATCAGATTGTTAAAAACAGAAAAATGTATAATTACCTAATAGCGTGAACGGATTGTATTATTTTGATGCTTTTAGCACACAGTTCCACAAAATTCCGTTATTGCAGTGCTTTGGAGACACTCGACACAATCACCAGTCGGTTTGGTCGCTAAATATGATGCTCGTGTTGGCGCTCGAATTGTACATTGCGTGTTTTTAATTTAAATACGTAATGTGCCGTTTAATTCATATTTGCATTTAATTTTGAGATTTGCTTAAGTTAGGTTATGGCGTGGTAGACCAGCTTTGATAAATAAGTTTAATTGATTCAAATGTTTCACGAGTAAAACCGATTGTTAACGAATATTGTTCATAAACTAACATTATTGTGAGTTCCAAATATATCTGATTATAATCCACACTAAATTCACGTCATCCTACCCAACAATTTCACCTTCTTCTGTTGACACTTCTTCCTTCTATTTTCCCTTGCGTGATCTCCTGGACCAACTTGTACTAGTCTCACTATACGGTAACTTTCTACCTTATTCACCACGAGTTTAATACTTCTCCGTTTGTCACTATGTCCGACAAAGAGATCTTTAAAATTTGTCTATGGATCCGCATTTCTAATATTTTCACTAGACAGTCGATGTTATCTTTATTATTAAGGAAAACACATTCTTATTGTGAAGTTGTAATTATTCAGAACAGACGGTCTGTCATATTTTAAATACTAAATTAATGTATTAATTATAAATATATACATATAAAATCAATTTTGTCGAAAAATATTGTTTTTGCGTCATCGGGATTCGAACCTGGATCTCTATTTCCAATCCGGTAGTGCACTTCCCCGGATTGGAAATAGAGATCCAGGTTCGAATCCCGGTGACGCAAAAACAATATTTTTCGACAAAATTGATTTTATATGTATATATTTATAATTAATACATTAATTTAGTATTTAAGATGTTATCTTTAATTGTGTATCTTTTTCTTAAGGACGCGCTTTCAAAAACAATTCATATTTTCGCGTTTTTTACGAAAATGTAGGATTTTTTTATTATTCATTTATATCAGAAGTTATACATTTAATTAGCAATTTGAAATAAAACAACCCAATAAAAACACACATTAATAGGATCGACATAACCATTGTTTAGTAAGAAATGTTTTTGATATAAAACTTGATTTTAAATAGTATCTGATGCCTCAAAACATATAATTTATTTTCACTAACACAAAGTGTTTTAAAAACGTCGAGAATAGACCATATGTACTGCAAATTGAATGGTCAATTATTATTAACGGTTATTAATTCGTAATCTTGGCTTCAAGGTTATAAGAAAATATATTTCGTATGTGTAAGAACTTTCTATATTAAGACAATTTTGTGGCACATGGAAAATAAATTTAATGGTCGTGGCCTTTCTTATAATGCTTGTATTTTCTTAATTATGTGAAATAACATTCAGTTTATTAGTTTAACATTAGTGGAAAGGTCTTATCTATGTAATAGGTTAGAAAAATTCAAATCTATTGAATAACTTCTGATATAAACGAAAACCCACATTTTCATTGTATTGTATCACTGTTGAATACAGTTATTCATCAATTAAAGTTTGCGACAACAACTTCAATGACAGCAATTTCAGCAAAACAAATTAAAAAGTCTACAATCTGAATCTTTTGACAATCATTTTCACTAAAATAAAATAGAAATCGTGAACGGCGAGATGCTCCATTCTACAGGAGCTGAACATCAAGTATAGACTCAACCGTTCGCTTAAGACAAATCCTTCAATTTGTTTAACATCTTGCGAGAAGAGAAAACAGCTCGGAGAAACTAGTCGAAAAGAGGAAGAACTCCCACCCGTCCGGCCACACCGAGAAGCGCAGGAGCGTAATCAAGAGGGCGGAGATTTCGATCCTAGATGATGAAAATAAAATTCGTACCGATAGCTTGCGTATCATTTGTTTTGGTTTGGTTTGATACTAGATTAGTCACAGCGATTAGACAAGTACAAAACGATAATCTGTAATTTTCACAGTGCTTCGACAGCAAAGCAAAGTGATTGTGTTTTTGGTCTAATTTCTTAACACGAAAACGGAAATGAATTAATAATAAAAATCCTTTTACAAGAGATGATCGGATTGATTAAAAACAACGAATAAACCATTTCTAAATGCGCACCGCGAACGGTAATTATAAAGTATAACCAAATCTGATGATTCGCTTACAGAAACGTTGCAATAACGATTTGAAATGCATCGCTATCTGCTAGGTACCCAGGTACTATTCAATATTGCAACGTGCATCGTGTGCGCGTGACCGGATTTCTACGGCGATGAATATCATTTAAAACATGTGTTGTTTGTTAGCGGTGCATAATGTAGTCTCTGTACCAACTGTGATGTAAGGAAGTGAAGACTGCGCTGACAAAATAGCAACGAAATTACCACTAAATTCAGAAGACACGAGGTCGTTCAGGCATACATGTAGTAAATCAGTTCCTTCTTTTTAATTCAGCCATGCTCTTTATTGTTAGTAATTAAACTATTCGAGTCATTGATGTTCTCCATACTCAATAATGCAGACTCATGGACGATTGACTGTAACAACTGTAATGCAGTTTTTCGGACTTGAAAAACCTGGAGTGGATTTAAGAAAAACCCCAGGGACTGTTATAGATCCAGAGGACGCTCTCCGATGCACCGGACGGCCTGAGTGAAGGGGAATATATCTCCATCTCTGTACGAGGTTTCCAACTTGATGAGGATTAATCTGGTCGGAGGTAGATAGTCACAATGATCCAGGCAAGATATCACGACCCTTAGCAATGAGGACAAGAGATGAAAGTAAAAAGTAATACTGACGTATTAATCGGCATCACGTGTTATAAAAAAGGGCTTACTGCTGCCTCTTGGCTGTTATGGATATTTGAAAGATATTATAAAACATTATTGGTAATATGAAACCTTTTATCTGTCATATGAGGACTACAACTTAATTTGAAATATTATTTTAATAAAGTCATAGTGTTCTGGCTTATATACTAGCTGTGTTGTCGTAAAAATAGATTTTAAACGTTCATTTACTTATTACCAATGATCACTCCCGGCTCCTTTACAACCCTATGTGCTACACGGACTTATTTGGAAATATTTTACCATCGTGATCTTCCTCTTTCTGCATGTTCTTTTACGGTGGCAACCACAACCGGATTTAAATACGGAGGCTACGTATGCTTGCAAGAATGGGGTGGTACTATGAATCAAAGAGTTAAGAACCTCCTGCGGCATGAAGGAATTATCCAATTAAAATACCGGTATATCAGTTTTTCCACAACTTCGCTTGGATAATTAATTGTTAGAATGTTGTTTAACGGATTGAATTACGGTATTGTGTCGATGTATAGCGGAAGTAAACGGTACACTGGTGAATTATTAGATAACTAAAAAAACTAGGTGTACGTTTATTAAATAACTCGATCAGACGCGGTAACTTGGCGGTGTACAAATATATTTTAATTTTATTTTTACTATTAATACTGTTACCAATTTTATACTGTGCACGCGTTTTATTTCTGAAGATTATTAAAAATTACTTCATGATTCGGAAGATTTCACATTTATTACGGAAAATTAATTTTTTCCGTCAATTCATAATATAATATGATTGATGCAAAAGTTTTATTTAATTACTTATATAATTTCCCTCATTTGATACGGCAGTCTCCGATCTTTCCAGAAGTTTAAATATAACAAAAAAGGCAGAATTCGATGCAAGAAATAGATTAACGACCGCTTTGATCTTCGTTAGTGTGTTGATTTTTTTTCCTCTAAAAATGTGTGTACTATCCAAAATATATGAAAATCCCAGGGCACAAGGTTAGGAGAATATGGTGGGTGCTTAAATTACATCACAGATTAGTTCTTTAATTCGTGCACTCGTCTCACTAAAATTATTTTTAGCATGCTTCCGCATTCATTTACATGATAGTATAGTTTGATAACAAAATACGCAAAAACTTTTGCATCAATCAAATAACAGGTGATTAACAAGTAAAATAAGTTTACTCAATTATTGGTCAGGCCAAAATTCTAATTATAAGTCATTTTCATACAAAATCAGCACATCAACTTGTCTCGATCAATATAAAGGATGTTTTTTTTAGAGGTATAGAAATTGAAAATGAAATAAAACACATAAAAATCGTGATAATGATCACGGTATTGACTTGTTGTAATATTATTTTGTGCATATGGGCGCCGCGGCTGGCTTGAATAAAGCGCCATCTGGAAGTCCAATATATGGGGACGTATATAGGCAATAATGAGACGAATGTCGGCTTCCAAGTCGTCTATCGTCTCTGGTTTATCGGCGTAGACTAGCAACTTCACATACCCCCCACACAAAATTATTCAAAGGTGTGAATCACACGATTTTGAAAGTTAATTCACAGGTCCATTACGCGAAATGATGCGCTCATCGAATGTTTCCTTCAATAAATAGATTGTGGCGCGCGCTGTCTTGTTGAAACCGCAGCTCTTACACATTAATGCCAATTCAATTGTGGAACAAAAAAGGCAGTAATCATGGATGGCAGTAAGCGCTCTCCATTGGCTAACGTTTTGGCCGGCATCATTTTTGAAGAAACAACAGCTTCTTCGGTGAACGCTGAACGACATCTCATGCGTATTATAGATTAGAATGTGCGTATATGCGTATTATATTATAGATTAGAATGTGCAATATATGCGTATTATAGGTTAGAATGTGCGTGGTGCGAAAATAATCCATGGTTATTCGACTTACTTTCTCGGATGGACGATTACGTAGCGCAGCGCACAAGTTTCGCGAACTGAACCACAATTTTCGAAATAAATTTGCAAGCGTTATCTGGCGTAAGTCTATTCATGGTGAAATGGCAAATCAAACTGAGCACAAATCAGCTGTCACCTGTCAAATTGGTTGTCGCTGGAAAAAGTGTTGCCAATTCGAAAAAAAAGTTTTAAAAAACACACTATAAATGAGTGGTAGCACTTTCGACGAAAATAATTTACTTTATAAAGTTAATTATGATATTTAAAACAATTATAACAGTATATAAAAAAAAAAAAATTTATTAATTTATTATTTTGAAAATTGAATCAAGATTATGTAGAAACGATGGCACCGCACCGCAGACTAGTTAATGAAGATAGAATTGACGAATAAAAAGGTCGGTTTTGTTTCAAAAGTTTTTTGACATATTTTTAAGATTATTGAAGTTTCTTTCATTAAAGAATTGTGACTGAATTATAACTATTTAAATCAATAATGTAATAACTCAGGGTTCGATTTTTACTCGCGAAAAAATGTTTTCCTGTAAGGATTTTTTTTCAGGTTTTATATGTAAATATGTGGCGTTATATCCCTATGGGCTAACGATTTGTTATACGTGCCGTTCGATAACATTTGTTTTCATATGATTTTCGTTATTTATTTTTCCTGAAAACTCTTAAATCATCAATTTTTCATGTAACACTAGGCTTTTAAACATACCTTTTAATAGAAAGGCAACGAGTAGATGAAGAAATTCAAAAAACCAGAAAGACAAGACCTAGGAGAATTGCACCTAAAGACATAATGGTATGAAAAGTGGTTTGATTTTAACCCTTCCTCTCCGATGATGTAAACTGAGTTGGCATTGCCTAATCTAATTATGTGAATATCTCTGTAAATACATTAATTATAGAGTTCATATTTTTGGTATACCTCCCTAATATATTAATGTATTGGATAAAATAATTACAATATTTAATTATTTACCATACGCAAAGATAAAATATGTTTTCTCGAAAAACCTGACGTGAGTTTAAAGAATCGGAACGCGCGTTTTTATTTTAGCACCGCAAGGAAAAATTTAAAGGAATTATCACTATATATTTAATTATAATGGCATTAAAAATTTATTGACAAGATGCCAAACTATGTTATATTAGATAAATCGATCAAATCAACAATTATTGTTATGTATATCAACAAAAAAAAAAAAATTCCCGCAATACTAGTATGTATCCACGTACAAAATATACATTATGGTATGCATGATGGTATACATGTAATATTATTTACCCATATAAAGATAATCTTGCTTCTGTGCATATACAAAGGAGGTCAATGAGACGAGCATGATCTTACTTTGTTTATTTTTAAAGGCCACTCACTTACCGTGAATCATTAGTTTAATTATTTGTCTGTTTTGTCTTGTTCCAGATCGGAATCAGCCGCGAGCCCCAAGGTCCGAGGGTCTCATCAAGTAAGTAGTCTGTCATCGCTACATTCTCCGCACCGCTCAGGGAAACGGCACTGGCAGGCCCAGACCGAGCGAATAAACCCTGAAAAATATCAACATAGAAAAATCAAACCAATGTAAATGTAATACGAATCAAATGAATCAACTAGAAAGATATACATATATAAATAGTTGCTACCGGTAGCAACAAATGTTTTTTTCCGAAAAACTCAGTTACTATTGAGAATTTTCTATTGTTGACAGACAACTCCACCAACCGAGCTACACCAACGTCTCGCAGTTTAATTTCAGATTTATTACATGCAGTTCTTTTTTTCTAATGATATCCATAATAATCTTGCGCTTCCCCGTCTATTATCTGTTTTTTTGAATATGTAAAGTGCTTGCTTAAACGGCCAGGTTTGTGAGACGCGGCAGGACAAAAATGAACGTGTTTTTAATATATCTAGGTTAAGATTACTTACTTAAATGTCTTCTCTTTTATATATTCTATAATAGTACGTAAATACGTATTCAATTTAAAATGAAGCGTACATTGTCTTTTTTATGAGTAAGAAAAAACATACATGAAATATTTCATATTTTCTTATGTATTCTGTCTATGGTATACCATAGAATAAAGCACTTTCCGCAATGTAAAAACGATTTGGTTATGTTTCGACCTAAAATTGGTCAAAATCAAAGTTGAGAGAAAACCATTCGTCCGATTTCAAATAGCATTTATGTGTTTATTATTGTCTATCAGATTACGTCGAAATTTTATTTACGTATGGTTTGTTTTGGGGAAAGCTCTTATCATTTAAATATAGATTCTATTGACCGCGTAACGGCCACAATAGCCGCCCGCAGGACCTAGCAGCAAGCGAGTGATTACGTATCTGATAGTCTTTATGAATGCAATGTTTCTCAGATTTAACATTGAAAGAATCCTGGATATTAACCGAAATATTTTAATAATTAATGATCAGTTCAACAGACTTCCAGGACACCGACTTCTAGCAATCTTTTCCTGCATTACGAGATGCAAGATCTTATACTTGTCTGTTTTAAATGTGAACTTCTATTTCTTTATTCATTCTTTCTTTATCATTCGTCACTCCATCTACCCAACTTATTATATTAGCATTATCGTTATTATAGCGTGTCGCCTTATAATTTATTAACATTATACGTGTCCATGCTTCCATTACATAAAATAATATTGAATACATAGCATCTGACCATTCGGATTTGTAATCTGAGGCTGAGATCGTGACTGTAGAATGTGCGGATAAAGGTTGCACGAGCTCATTCGATGCTGACGGTCTTTCTCGTTTCATTCTTCCTAATGTAGTTTTGATGATTAATGATCTCGTCACTCCTTCTGCTCTTCCGTCAGCCTCTGTGGTATTCATCCCGAACCCTATCCAATCACTCTGCAAGCCCTTCTGAGCATTTAGAGTTAGTCGGTGCTCTTTCCCAGCACTCGGCACCGAATAGCGTAGCGAGTCCACTTTGGTTCGATATTAAGCCACTCGACAACAAAAAGTGGCACAGTGACTAAGTCACAATTATCATTAATATATATATTTGTTTTCTCTCGGATCGTGTTTATTTATTATTAATTTAAACCATCTCAACCGTTTGAAGTGAATAAAGTACATTGATTTAATCAAATTCTCTCGTGTTCAATTTAAAATGAAAAATTATTCGCCGACCGCAGAACGACACTGCAACAATATTGCAGAATTGTACACTTTTAGAAAATGTCTCCCACATTAAGAGCCACTTTTAATACAAAACGTGTCGGCTCTGCAATGATCCATGACTGTAGGCACGCGCAGAGGCCGTCATGATTTCACCGTTACAATATGACACGAATTGTTAATTTTCACGATTTTCGACAGTTTGTGTATCTCGTGAACTGGTTATCTTGTTTTTGTTCGTGCAACTACGCCCATCTATCTTCTTTAGCGGTCTCATGGAACTCCGGAAGTCCAGGACCGCAATCATTACAAAGCGACATCCTCAATATCTCCATTTTGGTCCTACACCTCGGTCTTCTCCTCGCTCTTGATCCTATTAGTGGAAGAGAGATTTGTGCGTGTTACGGGAGTCATCTACTTCTGAATATCTGGAATACCATTCTGTTGTTAGATTTAAGCTGTAAATCTTGCGCAAGACTTTATTTTCGAATATCGCTTAAATGAGATACATCGAGTCCCGATCCCACATTGCTTAATTTTTGACACGCGATGATTATTTATAATTGTGCGTGTGATGATATTTTAATTCCGAGTCGAACTCTGAGACAGAAATTATGCTCCCACAAGATTTTTTGTCATCGTGATGATGATAACAATGCTCAACGTGGCCCAAAAACTGTGAAAAGATCCATCTTTGGGATTTAAATACGCGATTGAAAGATAAGCCGGTGGATACGTAGTCAAACCGATCACGAAGACGTAGGACCGCGGGTGACAAAGCTAAAATAGCAGTAGGCGGAGCGGGGCATCCGAGGCGACAACAGATGAGCTAACAATTTGACTGAACCTCGAACCGAAATGCAAAATGTGGGCAGGTCCGCTGAACTCGAGAGTTGTTGAGAGAGGCATTTGTTTACTGAACGTAAAAATGATGAGATTATTTGAAAACTACTTTCGGCTTCGTAGTCCATCATGTACACAGAGATTCAAGCACCGTCACTTGCCGCCGAGATTGATTTAGGGATGCATTTTATCTCTTTTGAGCGCTTGTGCACACTTCAAACCGTCGACTTCTTCTTCTTCTTCTTCCACGGCACTACATCCCAGTGTGGGAGTTAGTGGCCTCGTCCACAAGTGCTCTCCACCTACTCCTGCTTCCATTCCAAACATTCTTCTCCAGTTCCCGGACTCCCCCATCCTGCTCCAGTCTTTTTCCACACAGTCCACCCTGCTCCTGTGCTTTTACACACTTCAAACATTCTATGTATACAGGGTGGCCCAAAAAAGTGAGAACATTTCGAGAAATGTGATATAATTACATCAAAATTAGTTTAACTATATCGACAATAGGTTAAATAGTTTTTTTAATTTGCTTACTTACCTATTTACCTATATTACGTTTTATTTCGACAATTTACGGTCGCCATCTTTGATTATTAATTTTCCCATTGTTTATATTTGTTTTTTTCAAATTGTTGTCCAGAATGACAAAAATCACTGCAGTAGACCGTATTCCGATCAAAAATTTGCGAATTGAAAAACGTCGGGGTGCTAGGAAAATGATCACAAAGAGTTTCAAAACAAAGCCTGGAGTATAGCTAGACATTACAGTATAACAGGACATTACATCAGGACGGAGCTCCATCTCACACAGCCATAAATACAATTGTGCAAAAAAAATACATTAAGAATTATAATTAATTATATTGTGTTTTGAAATAACTCATGTGTCACGGAGATATTCTCACTTTTTTTGGGCCATTCTGTATTTATATATATGGTATTTGTATATAAAAAGTTTACACGAATGGCTGAGGGCTGCATTGAGATTTAAAGTACTCTCGAGACTAAAGTGGACGGTGTCGATTGTAGCTTTCTTATATTTGATTAAAAGTACCAGCCGTTGTGTTGTATTGTAAAACACGACGCAAATACATTTATTTGACAGATCCCAAACCGGTTGTGTGTTTTCGATTTCGATCGTAAAAAATATTCTACCTATGTTTAACCGGTTTTCGACATACTCCGTCTTCGGTAAGTTTTGTCATTAAGAGACCGACTAAGACGTTTTCTATTGTAAAATCGACTGAATCACATTTACCTTTCAAATGTAATATTATTAAACCAGACGTATCGTGGACACAACGTGTCTTATAATTTTAATTATTTAATATATTTGACCGAATGCGGGTCGCTCAGACCTTTGAAATCTATATACGATGGAATGAGATCGGTCTAATTTCTTTCTTCTTTTGTCAAATCCATAAAATAAAATTTGTAATTAAAAATGCAATTAAGACATGTGTCTGCATTTACATACGGACCATTTTTTTACAGTTGTCGGTAATACATAGATTTATATTAATGTTTCTCTTTTCTCAGTTCTGTCTACGCGTTACATCTCATATTAAGTAGCTTTATCAATGCGTTACTAGATTCTCGTTAAATATTACTTACTTACCATCACGATGTTTCCTCTCGCGGGGGTAGGCAGAGAGGATAGAGCGCCACACTCTTCTGTCCTGACACACAATTCATACATCTTCTCATACAAGCTCGTCGATTTTTGAGGCCTTTAACAGAACCATTATCTGGTTTACCTGGTCGCGCCAAGTCTTCCGCGGACGTCTTCTATTTCTGATGCCATCAACACTAGCTTCACATATCTTCCTTACCGTCCTCTCCTCATTCATCCGTTCCATATGACCAAACCACCTAAGCGATTCTTTCTTATCTTACCCACTATACTAACATCAGCTTTACATTGTTTCCTTATTTCTTCATTCTTTACTCTGTCAAAGTGATCTCTTTTCCTCGGCATTCAGTATATGTACTTACGTATAACATTTATTATTTTTAAATATAATTCCAAGTTTTCGACCTTTATGATGAAAACATAAAAATCGTACTGCACTATGTTTTATTAAGTTTATTTTAGAATAAGTTTTCTCATTCTCAAATATCCATAGGTTTAAAAAACCTATTCATCATCATATTAGCTGTTTTTTATCCATTGCTGGACAAAGGCCTCCCCAAGTGTCCCCTTTCGATTTTCTAGCGGGTGTTTATGACCCGTGTCCACGGAATGAGTCACGATTAAATAAATCTCAGTGCCATGTTGACATCTTGATCGGGAGATAGATGAAACTCGATTTTACAGCGATATTTAAAACACAAATGCCAATGACGCATTAATCCAAAATCGCAGAATGATTTCGAATACACGACATTGAAAATCATGTTCAGTCCAGTCTCTGCAAAGTCGAAAAGAGCTTGCTTGTCGTGACGTGCAAAATATAACTTGTTAACTCGCTAGTAGCATTTAAAAGGCATAATGCAAACCAACACCGTGTTTTTAATGTTTGAAAGTTACTTTTGTGGTTAGCTAGTGGTTAAAAGCAAAGTTCAGTTTTATTGTTAATATTTTGCCCGCATCTAATGCAACAATTCACTTCTGCCATAGCGACATTTCCTAGTACATCAATGGCGTAGCTACAAAGTACTGGGCCCCCGGGCACGTTTTTTTTTTATTTTATTATAAATAATGAAATTTTATTGTAATGTATTTTATTGTACTAGAAAATGTTGAGAAATTTTAACTTTACTAAAACGGTATTATCTGGTTGGACTATATACTACTACTCGATGGTTTAAATTATAATTCCCTCATCATTTGCGGGTGTGTGCGTCATAGCGCACACAAAAATATATAGCGTGTACGTAATTTTTATGAAGACCTCTTCACGTGCGCATTCTGTCGAAAGTTGGCGACCATGTTGCGGTATGTTGAGTTACCCTGCATAAGATCACCAATATTTGGACTATGTACCGTTTTCTGAGGTTACAAAGCCAGGATAATCTCTTTTTTCGCCTGTATCTATTTTCTAAGTTTTAAAATTGAAATCTTTAATGAAATGGGAGTCATGAAAAGGTCAGCCGGCAGCTCTGGGTAACAAGGTCATTATTGTACATAGCTATACTGCCAATAACCGAAGCTGTTTTCAGTGTGAGAAAAAAATATATAGAAGGTTACGTATTCGATTCTGACGTCTTTAAAATAAAAAAAACAGACATCAAAAATATAACACGATGGCTCGAAATTACACAGTTAGACTGACTTCTAATTAAACAGCTTATCTAGTCATCTGTAGACTTAAGAGATATTTGCGTATACAGCTATTATCAGGGTTTTTTAATATTTTTACTAAAGTGACACAACGAGCATTATAATACAATAATAAGATTTGACGCTACCAAACAGTGTGTGCTAATCCTGCGGGATTAACAAAGTATTCACTTGATGAAGGGAATGCGGCGCCGCGTGCAGTTTCTACTAACATTGGAGTTCGCGGCAATTTGGCTGTAGAGTACGGGGAGGACGGGCGTAGAAAAATAAAAAATATTAGAGCAGCCAGTTTGTTGATCGATCGTCGTGCTAAACTAATATATAGTAGCATATCAAACGATCGTTGGATTATTAGAACGTTTGATATTATGTTAATATGGTCTTTATAGGAAATCTCAGCATTGCTTGCGTCATACCGTTTAAAAACAATAGCTGAATTGTGCAATCTCTGGGTCGCACGTCGCGCGGAATGGTACATGACAATTCCGGTCGTAAATCAGAATCACCGCAAGGTAGGGGAGGGAAGTAGGGAAACGTGGTACAGGATAAGGTAGATGAGAGGATAGGGATTTTAGTCGAAAGACCAGTGAATTTCGGAGAACCGGGATTCGAAGGAACTGCTCGCCTTTCCTTGTATATGACGCCTCCTTAATCCCTGCAGTCGGCGCCGAGATCACACAAATGATGAGCCAATCTCCGATCCCAATTGAGTACACGGCACAAACAAACAATATCACTGTGCAAACAAATCACAGGTTCATAAACAATACAGTGCTGGTACACTGGAGATGAAAGGTCCACACCGCGAATGCTATCGCGATCCCGAGATCGAACAAATATCGGTCAAGTTGACGTCTGCACATTTCATACTGAAAAGACGCGCATGAGGAAATGTATGGATGGGAATTTTAATCCGGAATGTGTCAATAACAGTGGTCGCGGCTGAATTGAAAAGACGCGCCGAAATTTACGAATTCGACACACTGGCTTATATAAATATCGTACAATACATTACTTAAATATCAATAACGTAGGATAATCTCGTTTTACCAAATATGGATTTATTTAGTGTGTAGATTTGGCTAATATTAATAATCACCGGTCATTATCGATATTCGGTTTGGGCAGAAACGTATGGTGAAGAAAAAATTCTTCCGGAAACTGATACTTTGATACAAACAAAACATTAACAAAGTAAGGTTTTCAAGCACAGTGCCATCTATTGTAGAATCGTAGCCAAGCGACCATTGTTTTACAAATCGGTCTATAATTTTTGTGAGAAAAATATGCTTCAAGTAAACCGTTGATCCATGGAAAGATCTACAAGTCGGAATTTGGCGGTACGTTGGCCTTGAGACGAAAAGATCTTCGATGGATCAGTAAATAAAGATACAGATAGTATTGTGAATTGATTGCAGGTATCGGAATGAAGAGAAGTGGCTCGAAACATGGATATCTGGAGAACGTTTGTGTAGTAGACCTTGGAACTGTGCCACTCTAGTCGATGCTATGCATTGGGGCCCACGTTAGATAGAAGCCATGAAGTTCCCCGCCCTGCAATACTCTTGTGTCGATTCTTTTACCGAACTGTAAACATTACTTGGAAAACACTTTTTTTTTTCTTCATGAAAATATTAATATCATACGTTCTGGCCTCATGAAATGGGGAGAAATTACGCCCCAGAACTTTTAAAGGTCCGAATATGAGATTAAAACTGCTATAACAGTCTATTGAATTATCTAATTGTATCTTGTTTTACTCTTAACATATATATTATATCTTATACGTTGAACAATGCATTTACTTTGAAGTTTTTATCTAATATGTATTTATCTAATCTAAATGACATCTTGTTTAATACTATACCGGAAAAGCACTGTCTGGTATACAGTATGCTACTAGTGTAGCAGGCAGGCTACCCAAATATATGTCTTTGCTGAAATGTTCATCCGATTTATAATATAACACACTGTACTATGAATCAAATATATTATTATTACTATTCTTTTTAGGTTAAGTTAAGTTTTTCAAGTTATTAATTAAAGGAGCTAAAATATATAATAATATAAAATAATACCACGTTTAAAGTGTGTACAAAGACACACTTGCGGTGTTTTGCAACACGCCCGTTAAAGCGTGACATGTATTTAAAACACCGCGCGATGCAAGAGTTGTCATACGTCTGGGACAGATGCGCATGCGCAGCTTTATACGTTATACGTTTTTAGTTAACATGAGAATTGAATTATTTTCGTGTACATAACATATCAAATAAATATTTAATTTACATTTATTTCACAAAGACTATAGTCATGCACAGCTTTTTTGATTGTATAAAATGCACATCCCCCTGCTTACATACAATTGTGATTGTGTCGATGATAGGTAACTGAGATTTAACGATTATTGGTAACTAAGATTTATCTGTCGGAGACTTACTTTTTAGTGTACCAGTCATTGTTAATCATTTATCAATCATCGTTACAATCGAACACAATCACAGTCACAATAACAGTTAAAATAACGATTTTACCATCACTATATACAATACGTCAATGGTTTAATAACACAAACACTTGTCAACAAAAAAAGTGATTTTGAATGAAGTATGCAGATTTATTCAGAATGCACAGTCCTAACCGTAACACATACAAATTGTTTCCCAAGAACTACAGGAAGTGAAATAATCTTAAACGAATCTCGTTGCTCGAGATTGAAAAATTAACACAACCACGCGTCACCTGATACGTCGCGATGCGTTTAACTTTTCTGTCTATTTAAAATAGAAAATAATATTTAGTTTGCTTATTACTTTTAGTTAAGGAAAAATACATTTTTAGTGACTCCGGACGTTTTATACAAAACTTATTGGCCGAAAAAGTATTGAAAGAGCCAAGCCAAAAGTATGGCCGCGTGTTCGCAGCCACACAGGACGCTCGTGCAGTCGGTATAGCGAACTGGAAAAGGGCAGATCGGAGTGGCGAAAGTTACTCGAGGAGGCCAGGGTCCTCTCCGGACTGTTCGCCATTCATGGTGATGATTTTATGTTATTAAACCGTCGACATAATATGTAGCGCCTAATTTCAAAACTAAAACGACTTTGTGTTTTTGAGTTATGGACGTATATTTCAAAGATTTTTGATAATACTTTGTGGATTCCATGATTGTTTTGTAAATTGAGTTAATACACTATTTTATTCCACTATATTTTATAGTATTAAACGTTAGAACGTTGTCGGGAACATCTTCCCATTATCAATAACATGATTCAACTAAAGTTTAAAACATTTTCAAACAGTAATATGGGTGTGTTTGGAGTTTAGAGAGATGGGCGTGGGGGTGGAGTTAAAATAGATAAGAGAGAGGATGTAATGGGCGGTCTTTGACTGTTTATTATTTTATTATTGTTATTTTTATTATTAAAAATTTCTAAATTCTCTAAGATGTCTAACTTTCGTATATTTTAAGAGCAAATGTACAAAATGTTCTTTCATCAACATTTTTTAAAGAAACAATTCTGTAATGTAAAATTTTTTCTCCATATATCTCGTTCTGGCAGCCATTCTAGATCACGTGATCATCAACAAGCCTTGTGATTGGCTGATTTTATTTTAGGGGGAATAGCAACTTATACTCTGTCTGCATTGGAGTATTTTGGTACTAACCCTGATTTTGAACATGCAATATCAATGGATTTATGTGGCTTTTTGCGAAAAACAATGCTGACAAAAAAATGTACAAAACTGCATATTTTACTAAAATTATCCGAAATCCGTTTTAAGAGGTTTTGGAATTAGGCGCTACATATCTATCTGTTAAGTGGTCCTTGATTTGTTTACTCTTTGCGATCTTGGGCCTTGTTTATTGCGATGTGTAGGACACCCTAACTATCTCTACGTCACTCCCTCGTGACTGAGATCGCGATCTCTATTGCGATCGCGAACTCACGCCTCTTGACTATGCTCCTCCACTTTTATCGGCATCCTGCAGATCTTAGGGCTGTCGCCGGAGAAACGGCTGTTGCCTTTTCCGCTCGGTCGGTCCAACGAATGGGGGATCTTCCTCTTCATCCTTCGACGCGACCCACCGCAACGAGCTTTTCCAAGCTATCTTTTCTTATCGTAAGATGCCCAAAAAATTTAAGGAAAATGCAAATGCAGAAAAGAAAATGATTGAGAGTCCATCTTTGATGTTCAGTTCAGAGAAATTCGTGCGTCTCGCCGTTCACGGTATGCGCAACATGCGTCTCCAGCATCACATCTCAAAGGCGTCAATCCGTTTTCTTCCACACCATATACAATATAGAATGCATCAGAAACTGTACAAGCTTGACCTTGTCTTGGAAATCGTCGTCATCAATCATAGCACATATTTAAAATTTTTTTTGTTCAATTATTTTGGTTCAACTTGTACATGCATCACATAACAACGCATCTCATGTGCGATACTGATCTAGCCTTTACAGATTGCAGTCTGTCATTAGTTCAATCTGTCGCCAGTTTCGAATTCCTTGAAAATTCCCCGCTACGGATGCGTATTCCATCCCGAGTGCCCGCCCCGTCACGTAAAAGATGGTCATTGTGTATTTTTCCATCTGAGCGAAGCGGGACGCGCGTCGAATGCAAATTCGCAAGACATCCGCCGGCTCGAGAATGCACAATACCCGAAACGCCTCCCCCGAGATCTTTTATCGCACAACATTGAGACGTCAACCTGAATTATTCAAAGTCCAATTTATGCGGTGTATTGTTGAAATGTGAGATTTTTCCAAACCTGTGGCAATAAAAATATTACGTATATTTTTTGTACACACAATGTGGCACATTTTATGTATTTGTACACGGTGTCTGCAAACACGGTTAACAGTCTGCAGTACACGATTCACGTTTTTACCATCCGTAGAGTCAATTTAGTGTAAAGTTTTCGATTTATTTTTTGCAAAAATTACAGCAATGCGTGCTTTTCGATCAATTTTATTATGAAAGATCTATTCAATAATTAAGCGTATCTTTAAAAAATAATGTCTAAATGTATTGTAATTATCACCAAAAAAATATAATGCCGGAACCCTATTTAATCTTTCTCGCAATAGAGGACTTATTTTTGGTACACTGAGTCTCAACATGTTTACATATAGGATCGTATATTTTGATTATAAATTGATTGTAAAAGGTTTTAATTGGAAAGTATTGCCTTTCAGAAATTAATATTTTTGCACTCGTTATTAACTATATCGTTTTTAAAAAAAGTCTAAATTGCATCTCATATTGCAATATCCTTAATATTTAATCAAAATTTATAATAATTTTATAGTTTTTAATATAAAATTGTATACGCATTTAGAGTTGAGACTATAAAAATCAATGGACGAAATTGGATCGTTGATTCTCGGAAGAATTTTACTCTGAACATCACACTCTCATTACTGTGACGATATTTATTTAATAGACTTTATTAACATACAGTAAGGCCCCGCTTAACGCTGTTTCAGTATTACGCGGTAAAATTGGGATTCCCCGAAATTGCGCACGATTTCGTTGCTTTGACACTCGCGTGCAGTCCGCGGTGTGTTTCAATACGAACACTCGTCTGCTGCGTCATAGTTCATTTATTATCGGTCATCAACGTTATTTGTGTATGTTTAAAGATATAACTATAACATGTATATTATTTTATTATGATAAATATGTTCCTAAAATGGGTGATTGCGAAAAAAAATAAAGTAAAGCGACAAGAAAAAGCATTTCGCTGGAAATTAAAATGCAAGTGCTCAGACGATTAGATGCAGATGAATGGCACTCTGATGTAGGTGCTGCATTCAATTGTCTACTTCAACAATACGAACAATTCTAAAAAATAAAGAAAAAATCGTATCATCAACACTACAGCCGCAATGACTTTAGCAACCAAAATGGAATGGTTATTGAGGAAATGGAAGAACGACTTTCCATCTGGATTGACGATGAAGTTGAACACAATACGCCATTAGGTCGATCAATTATAATGGAAAAAGCGAGAACAATCTTAGTTTAGTCATTATAACGGAAATTATGGATCAATTGATTCAAAATTATACCAATATTGATGGAATTTCTAAGGCAACACGAAGTGTCATCGGTGCGATGTCTCCTTATCGACAACTGCTCGCTGAACGAAACCGGAAAAGACAAATGAAGTTAAATGACTTCTTCATAAAAAACATAAAAAGTCAAATGAGGAAGAACCTTCCTTATCGCTAACATAACTTATTTACTCGTAACTTTTTTTATTGTCATGTTTTATGAAAAAAATAGATATATTAGTAAATATGTAATGAATGTAATAAAAAGTATTTAACGATAAATGTTACGAGAAAAATTAATAAAGTAACTTATTTTCTGTTCTGTTTCACTTATACTCATCATTTGCGTGTTAAGATTGCCTCGTTTAGAGCTGGAACTTATTGGAACGTATCCCCCGCGTTAAGCGGAGCCTTACTGTACATGTTTTTGTTGTAACAGAAGTGAATATAACATGATAAACAAATACTCACTTTATTGTGTGCGATGGAGTAACTTCACCTCTGATTATATACAGCATTGTCTTGGCTACTTTGCTAGACTGTCTGTGTTAAACTTGACACTTTTTTTTTTAAAGTAGGCAGACCTATTGTGGTGTTATTTAATTCAAGAAAGATAAAAATTAAATTAGAATAAAAAAAATAAATTAAAGTGTAGTGTGTTGTAAAACTAGTGAATTATTAGTGTAGGTATTGTATTATAATTATGTTGGAATATTGGACAGCGATGCTTCCGATTAATCTCTAACCAAATGGATCATATATTGGGTCCATATTTGTGTAATCTTATTGGAAGTGAACGATTTCCAGTTGGTGTTGAGTGTGTTGTACAGTTTCGGAGCTAAGAACATGCAGAACCGTTGATGAAATGTCGTTGTTGCTCTCGGAACTGGTGTGTAGTTGTTCGTTCTTTATCTTGTGTTATCCTATAACATAATAATACCCCAGTAGTGTACCAGTATCGTGCGTCTGTATTTATTATAAATACGTTAATATCGAGTAAAACAGTCTAAGGTGACAGATTAGAAGGAGAGAGATGTCAAACGAGCAACCAAAACATTATTGGTTCATACTCTTATCTTTTCAATCTTCATGGAAATTAGACACCTCTAGACTGCTGAAGAAGGATGTTACGTCAAGAAGCCTCAATGCTGTAACAAATCCGACCACGGCGAGCTGTCTACGGTAGTAAACAAAATATTCTTCCAATTTTTCGGTCACATTGTCACGCAGTCAATATGGCACCCAGTGAATACGAATGATTAGATGCTGTGTTCTCGGTATTATTAGGAATGAAAGCATGGGCGCTTACTGAAAAAATAATAAGTCTATTAGATGTGGAATGCTCAAAATATGTTTGATGGATAGCGTTAGGAATGAACATGTTTATAGTTCGGATCAATAAAGAAAAATTCAAAATCTCGGACATGTAATAAGATATTACGCTAATCTGGGGCCTGGAAAAAGGAGAACATCATGGATGAAAAGCCTGAGGTTTGGCCAATCTACTGCTGTTGTAAAGAAAGTTGAACGATAACACATGAACAAGGTAACAGCCTAGAAAGTGAAACTATCCTGGACACAACTTTAGTACAATGGAGACCTGGAAGAATGCCACAATGATGAATGAATGCGTTGTTTATGGCTGGATAAACTGGAGTCAGCTGTGAGGGCGACCCGGGACCGAGACTTGTGGAGGTTTACGAACCGTGTCTCATCTACTTGAAACTACTATATGTTAATACTAATGAGAATATATTTAATGGCTGCCACCCTGTGGAAATCTACTACGTGCGTTCGTTACATTTGAATTTTAATTTGAAACTATAATATATATATACTATATAAGATTAATTGTAAGAACTATCAATCATCTTATATTCAACAAAATGGAAGAAAAATACACAAACGAATAGAAGAACTTCACCATAAACTCAGAGATAGCAGACCATGCAAGATCAGAGGGTCATCGTTTCGCCCATGTCAACATATATTCAAAAAGGGGAGAAAATTCTATTCATTCTAGAAAGTATAGAGATTAATATTAATAATAAAAATGTACTTAACATACAAACACCCCCTATTACAGTCCAGTCCAGTCCATATTAGCCCCGCTTACAACCACGTTCACTTTTCACCGAAACCCCCCTCTCTCCCCAACACAGCTCTCATACAGCCACCCACTGCATGTAGTCGATAGTCTATCTTCTAGTTTTAAAATTTAGTTTATTACTGATGATGACGCCGCAAGTTTTTAATTATAGTATAGTGTGAAGTAAACAATGTTGTGTTTTATTTTAATAATTAATTAATTTTTTTAAAGTTACAAATTGTGTTGTCACATGTATAATCAAATACAACATGATGCATGATACCAAGAAGTTTATAGTTTTTTTTACACGATTGAGAACCAGTAATTATTATGCAAGGGTATTATGTACCAACACACATATATATATATATATATATATATATATATATATATATATATATATATATATATATATATATATATATATATATATATTGGACACGTTCAAGTATTGGAGACTTAATATAATATATTATTGTTGCCTGTTTATAGTAATTTGGAAACGTGATCGTGTATTCGTTGCGCGCAATCTTATTGAAAATGGATACCCGTCCACCACTCATCATGACCTTACGAAGGTATTGAAGAGTGTTTTCAATTTCAGTCACGATTCCGCGGCGTTCCAAGGATCCGAGAACTGAAGAGTACTGTTCACTATTATTAAAAGATAGTTGTATTGCAAAAAACCATTGCCAAATCGAGGGTAGAGTAAAATCTGTAATTGATGTATTAAGCGTGTTAAGTAAGTACCAGAATTTTTAAAGAAACAACATCATTTTTACAGCACTGCGCACCCTAGTCGTACACCTGCACAACATAGTCGCCACTTGTCATAGGGCACCAATTTTTGTATACCTTCGTCATAGAACCACGCCGCCTGGGATGAAAGCCATGTCTGTACTCCGTCTTTGAGTTCATCATCGTGATCAAAACGCTCGCCACCGAGGATCCGCTTCAGATGAAAGAAAATGTTGAAATCACTTAGAGCCAAATCAGGACAAAATAGGACACACATGTTTCGTACAGTCGGCGGGCTGATCTATTATCTTGAATATTTCTAACATTGCATGTGGTGAGTCAACAGATTAAAGAAACCATTGCGCACCTCGTACTTACACAATCTTTTCAAGCATCCTCCAGACAAATCCTTACTTTTGTTATAAAATAGTTACTGTACCAAGTACTCGTTCTTTGTTCTTTATAAAGATTACATTTGTATTTATTAACACGATTAATACACACAGTCTTAAAGTGAACTAAGTAGTTCGAAGGTCGGTCGTTAGTCCACAAGGAATAACGAGTTAAGGCCATACTTTATTAAGTTAGTTAAGTTATTTCGTTAGCACAAGAGCTTAGCTTGGTAATAGAAATATTAAGAACAATAAAGTGATATTTACAAATCGTCCAATATGAAGGAATTTGGCATTCCCTGAATGTTTTGTCTTCAAGCGAAAATCTCACGTGGCTAAAATTCATTTATAGAGTCCGTCCGTAAATAAAATTAACATATTGACTGTTGTCCGTGTCGCGTATCCACATAAAAATCATATCTGCGGTCATTTATGTAACGTTAAAGTGTGATGTTATCATGTCAAACAAAGCAAAGTACTACAGAAAAGAAATCTATTTTCAGTTACAAGCTTAAAACATACGAAAACGCTTAAGTACCAACTGTTAATTTCTTCAAATAATGAAGAAACTGCAGACTATCATGCAAGTGTGCGATTATTGCGATAAACAATACACCGCAACTCAAAATCAATATATTTATCAAGGTATCAAATTTGTTAACAATCTCCCCATCACAATTAGAAAAATTACGGACTATCTTAAATTTGTAACTGAAGAAAAAAAATGTGTACACAGACTAACTGAAACATAAATTAACTCGAATATACTCCTTCTCTATCCACGAGTCTTACTCTCATAGAGAAGAAACAAATGTTAAAATATATAATATATATAATATCCACTGATTATTGAAATTGTATTACATTTTTAATATTAATAAAAAAAGAAAATAATAATAATAATTTTGATGGCTTGGCTATATATAATAAACCCTGAAATGGCTGCACAATAATAAATCTGAAAGAAGACGAAAAATTGCTAGACTCAAAATGAGATAACGTTTGAAATTGCTTCAACAGTGTATATATATATATATATATATATATATATACATTGAATATTGCATTTTTTACTTGTCCCTGTAGTTGCGTGATCAGTAGTAACTTTTTACTATGATAACTTTTTACTATAGTAACTTTTTACTAACGCCCGTAGTAAATATTCTTTGTGGGTTGTTGATACATCAAATTCACTACTGTCAAAGCATAGATGGAGATGTCTATATTTATGCATTATCTATGGATTTTTCCGTCTAGGTGTTTGAATCTGTCATTTTGGTGGTTAAATTTTTTCGTATTACGTGCTAATATATATTATACAACGAGATCATCATCGGATGAACTCTCATCATTACAATAGCGGGATATTGAATTATTATTTGTCTGTAATATTAAATGTATTAATTAGAAAATTTGTCGCTAAAAGTACTGTCGCTGTAGCATAGTTGGATAATACACCTTCCTCGGATTGAAAAGAGATCGAATCCCGTTAGCAACAACAATATTTTTCGATAAAATGGATTTTATATGTATATCTTTCTAATTAATACATTTAATTAGTATTTAAAATATCACAGACCGTCTGTTCTGAATAATTACAACTTCACAATAAGAATGTGTTCTCATTCAAACAATTAATGTGTCAGATGACTTTTGGAACAGCTGTGAAGAGTCCGCCATAGTTAACTATCGATTTTCGTTTTTACTATCAGATATCAAAGAGTAAAATGAATTAACTAAAAGAAAATATTTTTTTACTATCAACCAACAATCAAACCCATTTCGTAAAATTTTTTACTTTAGTAACTTTTTTGCTATAGTAAAAAGTTACTAATGATCACACAACCGGCCCTTAGTACGTTATTTAACTGAATATTTTTTTCACTCATTTTACATTGAACATTACAATTTTATGTAACCTTATTTTTTTATTAATTTACTTAAACTTATTTACTCTTACTTTACATACTCTTTTTTATTTTTATAAATTGAACATGCATGCATCTTGTTTTACTCTTTATATATATATATATATATATATATATATATATATATATGCATATATATTTATATATTTAAACATTACATTATGTCTACTACTATATCGGAAAAGCACTGTCTGCTGTAATACAGTAAAATACTAGTGTAGCTGGCAGGGCACTGAAATGTCTTACTTTGCTGCAATGTTTTAAACTATTATAACAATGTACCTACTATGACTTAAAAAATAAATAATAATAATTATTATTAATACAAATAAAGATTCTGACCATCTCGACGTCAGCAGCTCAGCGCAGAGACGATGCGATAATTTTTAAACTTATTTCATCTTTAAATATTAATTTCCCATCATTATCGACGGGTATTATATTATAAAAATTTATTTTGCGTCACGATTGCGAAATCGTAATTCGTAAGGAAACCGAGCGTGGGAATTCTGAATGAAAATAATATTACATAAATGAATGGAGGCATAGTTAATATTTCTGACAAATTGTTGTGTCTGTATGGTTTATGTGGGAAACGCGCTAAGCGGTGGGCGCGGCCGGGCGCGAGGCCGGGCCCCGGGAGCCATTGTTCGGCCCGGAATCAGCTCACACATCTCACAAGATGTTAACTAATCGGTGCACAGATAACATGATTAAGTGCTAACGTGTTGTTTGCAGATCTAACAGATTTTCTTAGTGCTACCGACAGCGTTAACATATGTTGCGTATTTTGGCTACAGAATGGTATTTAGCCTCTGTTCTGCCCACTGGTCCCTGTTTTATGTAGTTTACTTTCATGCCAGAATAATGCATTTGTGGTTGACGCCTGCTTCTGCTGCTCACCCGTGGGCGACACTGCAAGTTTCTTCAGGTCAAAAATCACAAACTGCGTGGCCAGAAAACTCCCTCTTATGATTCACAATCGATCTTCCTGATGGCCAATATCGGTCGTTCCATAGCTCTATACATTAAAGCCAGTTTTGATACTGGTGGGAAATAGATCCCATGGACTGTATCGATTGAAATTACTGTTAGTTGACGCAATCCGAATTGGATTCAGAAAGGAATAATGGCAGATGGATCTGGCCTACCTTGATCTCAGTCCTGGATTGGACATTAATTGTACACCTCCATTTGACTCGCAATTTTGTGGTGAAGAACGGAGATATCACTGCACTTCCGGATGCTGTAGAACACCGTTTCTTTTTCGTGTTCCGGATTTTAGGGACGGCGTTACTCTCGACCGTTAAAAGAAACACGTGTGTTGACAGGTCCGCGTCGAAATGCAATCTGTTCGGCGTCGGCGAAATCCCTAAGTAATTAATTGTCCAGAGCGGGAAAGGTATTTTAAGGTTTAACGGAAAGACGGAATGCACATGGAGTACTCAACTTGCGAAAAACAGATGCAATCTACTATGTTCATGACTATTCCATAGAGGATGAATACTTGACTATACGCGTATCTCCGAAGATGTTGAGGGATACAAGAAGATATTCTTGTTCCTAAATACGTGGTTAAGCTTACCAAAGGCTGTCAATCCTAATCTTCATCAACTTCAGGAGTTGCCTTAGGTATAAATATTCTTTAACATTCTCCAGACCTCCCTTCTAAACTTTCCCTGGTAATTTATGTAAGAATAATTTTTTCGCTTTTCACGATCACTCCTAGACCCCAAATAACAAATTGAATTTTTTTAACAAGCGGGTGGTTGGCAATTGCGCCTGTTTTATTGTCCTTTATTGCGTACGATCAAATGCAAAATTATGTTAACATTTTGAGCTAAATTTTGTTAACATTATTACTTTTTTGCGAATCTACTGTTAAGTTATTTTAATTTTTTTAATAAATTAAAGATGTAATATTTTACACCTGGACCTTCCGGAAGTACGGTCGTGACAAAAATATAACTCAGTTGTGTGTGCAGTACAAAGTTTATTTTATTTAAAAAAAAAAATTATGCACCACAAAGTGGATATAAATACAAACATATAATGTAATTTTACGTAGTATTATAATTATACACTTGATAGAAATTATTATATTTAATCACGTTTACATTGCGGTCGGGTCGGATCTACATTTCTATGTTTAATATCATAGTTTTATCTCGATACGGTCGGGGTGACTAATGATGCTACGAAGAGTTATATTATTTGTCAGCTGTTTCAGTGAATATATTAAGTATACATATTATTACGACCGGATTATGCACCATTAGGTGCACACACGTGACTTCCTACCGCACTTAAACGGAAAAGAGAAATTGCTACACCGTACGTAAATACGTATATCGTTGATAAATATCTGCGAAATATAACTAGAAAATGCATAGAATAATTATTATGCGTAATAACAGAACGATGCTGTCGTTAGGCCCCGTGGCCGCTGCGCAGCCATGCGGTCACCGAGACCAGTGTCTTTGGTATTGATAATACAATTTGTATTGTGTCGTACAATGATCCTAAAATTGAAATAATGTTCAAAATTGTCGAGCACTGTTGTGATGTACATTGTTGACGTATGCTTAATACATGCGTGAAGTTCATTATTATGAATGTGAATATCAGAGTCACATGTTTCGTTAACCTCACATCGCTTCATAGCTTAATATATGTTTTTTTTCATAAAAATGTACGTCCCTCGATTTTCAATGGTTTCTCATCATGAAATTAATACCATAATATTAAGTCTATCTTTATACAAACTTCAAAGCGTCAAATTTCTAAACTTGTTAGTAATTGGCTGAGTGATGATGACATATGTGCGATTGGAGCTCCTCAATTCAAAATCTTCTAAATATATTATTTAATTCTGACTGATAGACTGATAGATTATTATACTCGTCGGTTAGATTTTGATGATGGCGAGGGCGAGCTGTCGCCATGATCGATCTATCTTGTTGATGACCTGGTTTCTTCAAGCCACCCTTGGACCATCAATTTTTCCATTATATTCTCCTTTCTAATGACAATTACAGCTATTATACTAGAAGATATATTTTAGCACCGCAAATAATGTATGGTTTTTAATAGTAAACTTAGTTTGAAGTACAAGGTACATACATAGCTACTTTAAAATAATTGCCGAAAAAAAAAAACTTACTTTTTCCGAGTATTTTAACATTTTTCGATATCGCATTTGGGTAGTACAGATACTTAATTTTTTTAAACAAACACAAACAGGATAATGCGTTTGTTTTTAAATAAATGATTGGTCAACGTGAAATCCCAGGATTTCTGAATGGCACTGCAGGTTCGTCGGACCATCGCGTGACAATTCCTCGCACGCCTCGCATTGGGTCGATGGTGTAAGGATTGTAATATAATGTATAATGAATCTTGCATTTATGTTAATATTGTCGACTTTCCAAATAATATGAATATTTATGAACAATTTTTCGAGATGAAAGAGTAGTAATTACATTTGCAATCTTCTCTCTGCCTCGCGCGTCCGATGTTGCACGGACGGCGCGCACAACTTTTACCGCATTAATAGTAATGAACGTGTCCATTTCTAAATCTGCATCGCGAGTCTTAAATTCGTCATCTTATAACGAGATGAAGGGAGGACTAATCGAGGTCAGACTGAACTGAACCACCAGCCTGTACCTGTACTGGAGGCCTTAAGACTTCAAAATATATTGCTGAGGAAGGATCTTCCGTATCCCGTGGACAGCACGAAAGTTTCGATACTGCAATAAGTCCAATCGCAGCAAGCTTCTATAGCAGTGAACAAAAGATTCTTTTAATTTTTCGGCAACATTATGCCTAGAAAAGAAGATTATCCCGGGCGAGGGCGACCCAAGACCGAGACTTGCGGAAGTGCATTACGAGCAGTTTCATCTGATAGGCTACTATATATCAATACTGACATGAAGGAAGAACGGGAGATCCTGCAGATAAACGTTCTGTTATCCTACAGCAAGAAGTCATAAATAAGGTCCAGCGGCTGCCGAAAGCACTGCCCGTTTCTCCCGTGTTCCTGAGGACACGATGTTCTATGACCTTCATTAAAGTCACATTGAAATGTCGTCTAAAGTGCAATCTTCGTGTGAAGTGAGACATTCTAATGTTGAATTAGAGAGGACCTTGTAGTTTCTAAGAAGTATGTCAATATGTGGCAAAGTGTCGAGTTTGCACATTTCAGTTACGGATTGAAAGGCCAGTAAGTCTCTTATTGTTCATCCCTCTCCCTCCAAAGGTTTGTTAAAGCGGTATTTATAGCAGCTGTGAGGGGATATTACCATTATTTAACGAACCTGAGGATCTCTGTCTTATTGGATGGGAGGTATAAGGGTAGCATTGTAGTAAATACGTTTTCAAAATGGGATCTCCTCGGAATTCACAAAGATACAATGCGGCTGCAAATTTCTTGCTGGATGACCCCAGCTCGAGACAGGGGAACTGGAAAGAGCCTGTGCGGCCGACTATGGACCCGAACGGTTGTATTTAGAGCCAGTAGAAATAAAAATTCGAATCCAATCCAATCAAGGCACTACAGCTCTAGGCAGGCGTCGGTCGTTTCGAGCCCCGAGGTACTACGAGCCGTGCTTCGCCAATCATCGGGCCCGATGCTTCCAGGTTCTTAGACATTTTGTCCAACCAACGGAATCGCGGTCTCCTAATGTCTTCCCTCTGATCAATATGACGCCGTCAAGTATTAATAATATGATAAATTGTTATAAATATGTAACGTTTTGTGTATGTCTACGGGAAGCTTAGTGTGTCTCTAAGCTTACTTGTTGTGCTTCCTGCACTCACGACTATACACAGGTTTAAAATTTATTAATTATAATCGAAATTGTCCACTCAGAGAAGCTAATGCTAGGAGAGCACTGACTCCTAGAGCAGTTTCGGGGATGTGGTGTGGCCATTCACGGATACTGCGTGAAACATGGAACTGACACTGCAAATGTAAACTTAATATCTGTGCTCATAGGTACTGCTGTATTGCACCAATATTAAACAAATACATAAACAAACATAACATTTACCACGCATCCATATAAACAATAATGTTGGATAAATAAAGTAATGTACCTTTGCGTGTAACAATTGGCAAAGCTTATTATCTAAACGTACCAAAAACAAAAAAAATCAGTGATGTAAACAAATGAAAACCGGTTTAAAGTTACGAGAGCCCTCGCAATCATCGGTCACGCACTTGACTGCGATGTTTTGCCTTTTCTTTAACTGCACCACGACTTTGCAGGTACGAAAAAGAATTTCGCACGTAAGATTTTTTATTTGAAAAACATAACATAATACTACAAAAAGTGTTCACATATTTACGATGAAGTGGTGTTGTAGTACAACCATCATATCACACTCCCTTAATGGGAAAAGACGAAACAAACGGGACTGGTGACTAGCGGTTCTAAAACCACAAGTCGGTTGGTAATGGGACGAATCTTGTTCTTATATAAAAAAATTATTCGGGTATGGGTGATTTGTTGGAGCTCCTTAGGTGACTACCCTATCGGTGTGTGTGGGTGGGATTCCACCTACGCACCTGCCTCTCACTCTCCGTGGAACTCCGTTAGTCTGTTCGTGTAAGTGTGACTCAATCCATTTTGTGTCTCGTCCACTGTCCCTCTTTTGGGAGTGTTTTTGGTGAATGGATCCCTGAATGTCTGCCATGAACAACTGCACCTAAATTTTCCATTAATTTTCCATCTGTATGCAATTCTATGTTTTTTTATGGATTTATGTATTATGATTTTTTATACACTTAGGACGCTGGAGGGTTAAAAAAAATTAAATCTTAATTGCTAGTAACCATCTTGAATTTCTTTTCATTTTTCTCAAATACTTTCTTCTCCTTTTTAAAAAAAAAGATTTATTTTAATATTCACCATTGGCAATACATACAATTGTATAGTTTATCTATGGCTTTGCTTTGCCACTTGCTGGCGAAAAATCTTTGGTAATATAAATTCAACAGCGAGATCATCATCCAACGAACTCTTATCACTAAAATAGCAGGATATTGAATTATTCAATTACTTATACTGCAACTTTCAGAGTATCAATGTGACAGGTGACTTTTAAAACAGTTGTGAAGAGTCCCCCATTATCAACTAACGATTTACGGTTTTTACTATCCGATATTGAAATTAGTTTACTCTTGAATTTACTTTCGACGAATACCAAAAAATTTACTACTTAACCGGATCCATGCTCACGACAACTCTCATCAAGAGAAATAAAGCGAATGTCTCAAACTGGGAGATTATTTAGACACATTTATCAATTTGTAAAATAAAAATAACACTTTATTTAGAAGGTGGGTGAAGAAGAAAATCTCCAGTTGAAATTGAAAGTAAATCTAAATTGGTAGTTCTGGCTAGCGTCAAGTGACAATGAAACGATTCGTTGTTTGGGCGATTGTGAGAACAGCGCTCATAATTCAGAGGCATTACAGCGTCAACCTCGAGCAGCACCAGGTGAAAGTAACAGTCGTCTAATGATCCAGCGGTCTCGCAGATGTACTTTTTAAGACCGGGAAAATCCCGGAAAATATTCCCGACAAACACTAAAAATATAAAGCGGCATCCATCACTTGTCACGGCCGTTGTGGTCTAGTTTGCTGGGTATTCGCCTGCCTTGCAGGTCCGTCTTGACATTATCTCCCCATCTATATATATATCTCGGTCATCCCTTCTGTCTTTATCCCGTTGGTTTTGTGCATGTTATTACTCGGCTACTCTTGCTACATATTTCCCTCACTGCAGCCTCTTGCTCGCTTGCACCTTCCTTAGGATATCTGAATGTCATTCCGTTCCCGAAGCTCCAATTTCTTTAATTTCCTCTATTCTCCGGTTAATTAAATCTTACGCAATAACTTAGGCGATTCTTCGAACATATACGTATGTCCTCCCGACCTATATCACCACCTTCAACTCTCATCATAATTCAGTACAGAACATATGCCCTTCCTCTTCAACCCCTTCCGAGCTTTTCTATTGCTGGTAGTAATGGGAAAAAATGCTACTTTCGACTCACTGGGGTGATTGTGATTGATATTTGATAATATCAGTGATTGTAAACTGTGACTGTGATCACAGTTTCATTTCTAATACGCGTCCGCCGCATATATCACAATATACTAAATAATTAAATTAATAAAAAAAACATTTAATTAATATTCAGCATTTCAGATCAATTGCGTAAAACGTTTTGGCAGAATCGGCTTTTCACGAATTATAACGTCATGCCTTCATGAATATTTTCGTTTCAAATGCCGAATCACGGTTCACAACCAAATATAAATAAATAAATAATGAAATCACGAATCACGATATTCATAGATATTCAATCACTGATAGTGAATATGACTCAAAGATGTCAGTGATTGACTCACGGTTCGTGATTTTAATCTCATCACTAATTGCTTGTGTCGCGAGTCCACTGACTGCCCGCTAATGCTTATATGTCGTAGATTCAACGGGCCTTTGCCAACTATTAGAAGAACACATTCTTATTGTGAAGTTTATGTGTTTTCCTAATAATAAAGTTGTATCAATGTGTCCAAAATTTAATAAAAATAAATTGATAATTCTGGCGTTTGCTATCAGATTACTCAAAGGTATTTGATATTCTGTAAAAATAAGGTAGATGGCTCTTTCAAATAATGGAACAATCAAATGTATTAATATCAAGAAGGTAACATATAGGTTCGAAAATTTGTCACTAAAAATATTGTCGCTGTAGCATAGTTGGATAATGCACCTTCCCCGGTTAGGAAAGAGATCCAGGTTCGAATCCCGGTGGCGCAACAACAATATTTTTCGATAAAATTGATTTTATATGTGTACCTTTCTAATTAATATATTTAATTCATATTTTAATAATGAACTAGTTTAAATGTTTACTTTCTAGTGTGCCAGTGATTGCTCGCCGAATTACGAATAATCAGTCACCAATCATCGTTACAATTGAACACCAATAGCTAAACTGTGATTGTAAATGTGGGCCGTCGATAAGTACAGAATTTTTTGGTAATAAATTGGAATTGAGTACCGACCAGTCGTTTTGTTGACAAATCAGTTTTTTAATTCATCTTAATGGAATACAAATTGAATGTATCAATTAGAAAGGTATATCGAAAAAATATTTTGGTTGCTACATGATCTTTTCCTATCCGGGGAAATGTGTTATCATTACGCCACATCAACAGTGCAAGTTGAGTATATATATGCTGCAGCTCTTTCAATTGATACGTCTGAATTGATTTTGTTCTGTACATCTTTCTAATTGATACATTTAAGATTTTCCACTTGCCTGGCAGCTAGTTAGCAAACAGAGAACCAGTATACAGCGAATTATCAGACGACGTAAAACAAATCAAAACTATGCCGCCATTTAAAGTGCACTTTGTAGTCCTCACATGACAGACGGAAGGCTTCACATTACCAACAACGCTATATAATGACTATATATATCAAAGACTGTATTTTCTATTCATGTAAAGCATGTAGATCGAGAAGTTTCAGGACAGGCGATTTCTCCACTTCGCCAAACTTCGCCATGTTTACATTTAAAGCTGCGCGCGCCGCAGTTAGAAATAGATGACATAGCATAGAATATATTAATATGGAGGTGTGTACAGTTTGGCCTTGACTCCGCATCCCCGATTCTTCTGACTCTTTCACCTTCTTGTATCCCCTTCATTAGAAAATAGCAGTGGCGTGCAGTTGTTATAGATTTAGGATATGCTGTTACCAATAATATTATATAATCATTATGAACTTTCGTTTAACAGACGTTTTAAGGTAAAATTAATCCGTAATTTTCGAGTACTATTCAGTGTTTTTAAAGATTAATTTTAAACGTAAAATAAAACCTTACCCATTTAAAAATAATATATATACGTTTTTTATTACACCTTTTAAAATTGAACATGGTTATTTTACTGTTTAAAAATCCTTTATGTAATTACTAAATTAAATTTTTACTTTTATTAAGGTAATAGTTCTGCCGGTTTGTTTTTTGTTTTTCCCAAATCAAAAACTAATCCATCATGCTCTTCGAACTCAAAGAACGATCATGAAAATAACAAGTTTAGATAGTAAAAGAGGAAATATATATTCTTCAATGATTTGCACGCAGCTGTAAGCCAAAACTGAAAACCTTTCAAATGTTATTCTCTTAAAAACAGCATAAGCAAGGACTCCGTACAAAACTGATCTGCCGAAAGGAATTTTCAATTCAACAGGTAGCTAATAATAGCTTAAAAATAATTTTAATAGGACAAAATGCAGCTTAAGACGACTATAGTCGTGGTAGTTTTTAAATTAAAACTTGTGTAGTAATAATAAATCGTCCGTTAGTAACATATGAATTATTACATTTATATTTTTTATTTATTATCTTAGTTTAATAACCACAATTGAGTTTAAAAAACATCTACCGGTTTCGGAAAACACCTTTTCCTTCTTCAGGATATGTCAAAACTAACTAAAAATATAGCATTGTTTTTCTATTTATCCAGAATCTATTTTTAAATTTTTTTAAAAAAAACAACAATTATTTAAAAAGTAAATTTAGTACCTAACTCAAATTGCTGCTCAATACAAATTTAGTCGAATAATTTTTAGGAAAAAATTTTAGAATAGGACTCGTAGTTAAATTTAGTTGGCTGTTTAGAATTTCCTGATTACTTTTACATGCTTTATTTATCTCCAACGATTCCAAATTATTTAATTTGTGACCTACACCGTTTATATGCAAAATTGACAATCCCAATTTTTTATCAAAACCATGACTATTTTCTATCAAATGATTAGCAAATTCTGAAAACCCACTATTGTTCAAACATCTCAAATGCTCCTTTACTCTTATATTAAAATTTCTACCCGTTTTACCAACATAAAATGCAGCAAAATCCTTACAACTAAGTTTATAGACGCCAGAATTGTTAAATTTATCATCCTTGTCCTTAGAATTTATGAGTAAATTTCCTATACTATTATTTGTGTAAAATGCTGGTCTAATATCTCATGGTAGGTGTTTAGATATTTGTTTCGAAAAGTTATTTATGTATAAAATCCTACGCCAATTATCATTATTATCATTATGTTTCATCTGTGATTTATATAAAAACTGATTATTATATTCTTTTAATTTATTTTTTAAAATAGTGTCTATCAAACATGTATTATACCCATTATTAACTGCTATTTTTTTAATTGTATTCAATTCAATATTAAAATTGGATGTTGACATAGGAATATTGACTAAACGATGTATCATGGAGTGGAACCCTGAATGTTTATGTGATAATGGATGATTAGATTCATTGTGTATGATAGTATCTGTAAAAGTTGGTTTTCTAAAAATTTTGAACTCAATTTTATTATTATTTCTAATCAATGTTAGATCCAAAAAATTTAGGGTAGAATTATTTTCCATTTCTAAAGTAAATATTTAATAAATAAATATTTAATCGTTGGAGATAAATAAAGCATGTAAAAGTAATCAGGAAATTCTAAACAGCCAACTAAATTTAACTACGAGTCCTATTCTAAAATTTTTTCCTAAAAATTATTCGACTAAATTTGTATTGAACAGCAATTTGAGTTAGGTACTAAATTTACTTTTTAAATAATTGTTGTTTTTTTTTTAAAAAAATTTAAAAATAGATTCTGGATAAATAGAAAAACAATGCTATATTTTTAGTTAGTTTTGACATATCCTGAAGAAGGAAAAGGTGTTTTCCGAAACCGGTAGATGTTTTTTAAACTCAATTGTGGTTATTAAACTAAGATAATAAATAAAAAATATGAATCTTAACCACCAAGTTAATATTGCTAATTTTAAAAGTATTATTACATTTATATTTGTTTCTCAGAATTTTCAGTAGTACACAGTTTTTTTTTTGCTTATATGCAGTGCACGCCCTTGGAGAATAGTTATTTAAAAATGTTAACTTGCTTCAGCTGATCCCTTTTTATAATCTTTTAATTAAGGTTAAAGAAATTATTTATTTTCCTTTATTTCTAGTCTAATAACATACACGTTATTCTAACTGTCTCTCGTCTCCCATCTTCAGATATGTTCCATTTGGCCAGGTTATTACGAAGTAAGGAAATTACATAAAACGACCGTTCCCAACATAATCAATTCAAATCGTTGAAGTTCATTTACCATGACGTGCACTCAGTTATTTGAAATGCATACATAGTTACACTACATAATACCCTAATAGGGGGGAGACTTACGACTTACGTCGATTTTCCAATTGCGTCAAAATACTTCCGTCCGTAATATAGTTTTTCACCGAATTCCGAATACGAAAAAATTATTAAGTTATGCTACGGCTGTTTTGCTGTATTTTGAGCAAAAAAAGCTTCGCTAACCGGTGTATACTTGTTGAAGTTATATTATATTATTTTTGTTCTGTCTCCTTTATTTTTGTTACATTTTGCTGTGTTGATTCTTCTCCGTCATCCGTACCTCTCTTCATTGTATTATTATACGAACTGTACTTTAATTAGTTATAAAGGTAGAGGTTATTAAAAGAAACGGCAAATACCTACATGTAGTTTTGTAATTTTCATCGAGATACTATGATATAAGAACACCAGCTTCTAAAAGATAACAACTAAATACAGTGGTCATACGTCAACAATGTGATTCGTTGTATGTCACACAATCCTCGACTATTTGAAATGTGATAGAGGGATTCAGTACACCGCACGCATAGATTCCTCCCTTTACTGTTTTTATCAATTCTAAAGATATTGACCGTGGTCCCGTAGCCATCACAGCTGCCCCCGAGGCTTAAACAAAAGTTTTCTGCCGGTTTTACTACAATTAACTCGATGCATTTCCATGTTCCCAAGTACCTACTTAATTAATTTCCATTAACCTCAAGAGACGCGAGACAGAGAGGTGTTTTCCGCTGGTCGAGCAAGCGAGCGCGGCATTACTAAACCTAGTGGTAGATAGGTACCCACCGCAATAGTTTCTCTACACATTCCTGCACGTGCCGGCGCGCCAGTGTGTGTGTGTCCCTGCACACAGCAGAATAGCGCACCATTGCTGTGACGAAAGATTGCCAGATTGGCGCGTTTCGTCAGACGAACATTGCCTGGATTGTTTTCTTTGTTGTTTCTAATAATTAATTGACTGAAGACGGATAGATAAACCGCAATGATACGATGTGCTGTTACAAGAATTGCGAAATTTAAATAAACTAGCGGAAATCAATCGCTACGCCGAACATAACTTATTTTTCTGTGTTGAAAATATTGTTTATTAGCAAAAATTGGGATGTGTTCTACACAGTTCAACTTGCATACTCTTAAAATGATTTAAATAACTTATATAATTTACCGTTCTGGTGACACGCGTGCATCCTGGCGATAGATTATACTCCGGTCCCGCTGCCCTTGCGGCCAATTTTTAATAAAGGTTTGCGTCTTGGCTAAAAATATAAAATTTAAATTAACAAAGATGCAGCGAGATGGTTTAAGTTATCTAAGTGAGAAGAATATATAAAGCAAAATAATATATGTATTTATTTTGTGTTAGGGGCAGCTGAAAAAATTAACATAAAAATATCTCAGTCTATATTTTTTCACAATTCACTAGTTTTATAATTTTTTATGTGAAAAAGATGTAGGTGCCCCCTCGAACAGCCAACAGGAGTATTAAGGTTTAATACATATATATATTTTTAAATAAATAGAATAAAATATTGTTGCCATTTATTTAGGTATTCGAGGGTATACCTCTCAATGACAACAAAGGGATACCTGCTGTCTAGCACATCGCATAGTTTTACTATTACTCGGTGCGTGACCTCTTTGGCGAGCTATGTCAAGAATTTAAATTTCACTGTAATAGATCTATGGAGTCATGACCACCGTCGGCGGTGGCTGACGAGGGCGATGTTCAATTGTCAATTAGAGTCTGCACACTGTCCACTGTAACCATTTATAAGTAGCGATTGCTATTTCACCTGCCGCGTACGTCGATATTGACACATTCAGATAAATCAATAGTTCCCTAAAGTGCGACTCGCAAACTTTATCTGACTGACAAGTTTTCACTTTAATCAGTGACGCGCGCAGCTTCGGCTAACACATTTTGCAGCAATTCGGCGGTAGAGTACAAGTAGGACGGGCGTAGAAATAGAAAAAAAATATTAACTGTGCATTAGATCGTCATGCTAAAGTAATATACATGTAGATGAGCTGTCAAACAATCTAATAATACTAGCAGATAAGCATTGGGGCTATTGTGGCTGCGTAGTTTTATGTTTTATTATCATAATTCGAAGCTTGGTGATAAGAACGTTTTAAGAATTTTGAAAATCAAATAAATTTTAGAGAAACACTTTTTTCTAACAGTAGTGACGTAAAAAAGCAGAGTTTTATTTGGCACTTTATCATATATTTAAAGAAAATATTTGGCACTAAAACAGTTAAGACGGCACACTAGGAGGACTCGCAGTACACCGATAAAAACACTGCGATGAAACGTAACACAATGAACAAAATATGATTGATTCCATGCGCGTAGTCCCAAGTTCAGTGAGGAAAAAACCCGAAATTTTGAAGATTTTCGCCAAAACACAATATTGCATTATTCGTCACGATTACTGTAATACGAGTACATATTATAGAGATTAACAGTACACAATGCTCGTGTGCTGTGACGTCAGACTGTCGGAAGCAATGTGGCAATGGCCTGAGGTGCTCCAGTGAGCTGCTCACGGCACGCCATGCGCAGCCACGCCTGCACCAGATCTTAATCTATTCCGTGACAAGTTGGAAAATACATCTTCTCTAGCTGGACCCGAGACACTTCAGAGAAGAGTTGGTGTTGTTCTTATGAATCGTCTTATTCTATAACTTAGCAGATCGTGATCTTCATGAACTCCCGCCCTCTTACATATTCCTCCTTCTGAGGGCTGTCACTAGAGAAGCGCTCGTTCCTTTTTCCACCTAGTCGTTCCAACGATTGGGAGAACTCTCTCATTCTCACTTTAAAAGGGTGTTTTTTTAGAGGTATAGAACTTTAAAATGAAATAAAACACATAAAACTCGTGGTAATGGGCACGGTATTGGCTTTATTGGAAAGATAATTTTATGCCATTAGTGGTTAAATATGATTTGGCACATATGAACGCCGCGGCTGGCTCGAATAAATCACAATCTGGCAATAACGCAATAACGCGACGAATTTCGGCTTCCAAGTAGTCTATCGTCTCTGGTTTATCGGCGTAGACTAGCAACTTCACATACTCCCACAGAAAATTATTCGAAGGTGTAAATCACACGATGTTGGAGGCCAATTCACAGGTCCATTACGCGAAATTTCTTTCATGATCTTTCAAAATGCTTCCTTCAATAAATTGATGTCTTGTTAAAACCGCAGCTCTTCCACATTAATGCTATTCAATTTGGGTACGAAAAAATCAGTAATCATGGATCTATAGCGCTCTCCATTGACTGACGATGTGGCCGGCATCATTTTAGAAGAAATAACAGCTTCTTCGGTGCGCACTGTACAATGTCTCTGCTGATGCACATTATCAATTCGAGTATGTGTGGTGCGAAAACGGTTATTCGAATTACTAGCTCGGATGGACGATTATGTCAACCGTAAAATGGACGTAGCGCACGTTAAATTTAGCGAACTGAACCACGATTTTCGAAATAAATTTGAAAGCGTTGTTCTGGCTTAAGTCTATTCATGGTAAAATGGTATACCAAACTGCTGCCCAAATCAGCTGTCAAATTGGAAGTCGCTGGAAAAAGAGTTGCCAAATCAAAAAGCAAACCTCTAAAAAAACACCCTTTATTATTGATACGTTTATTTATAACATCACGTAATTTAAGAGTAAATAGCATTACATTATTTTAACGCATATTTTTGGCTTCTTCCATGACTGCAGTCACAACAAAGCGCCCTTCATCCCTTGGCATTATCGCTATAGTCCAGTATGTTGAGAGCTCGCCAGCCTCTTGCAGGTCCATTTTGATATTATCCTCGGTCGTCCACTCAGTCTTAATTATAGGACTCGTATACTCTCGCTACATCCCGAAGTTCCAAGATCTTTAACCTCCTCTGTTCTCCGAAAGTAAATTAAGGTGCTTCATGATCATTAAGTATTTTAAAAATAATGAAAATGAATTGTCTGAAAAGGATTGTATATTAATATGACCCCAGATTTTTGGTCTTCTGTAGGTATGTAGGTCTAATGTAACCATGATTGGTAACTGTGATTTAACCATTATAGGTTTACTTTTTAGTGTACCAGTGATTGCTCGCCGAATAACGATAATCACAGTTACCAATCATCGTTACAATCTAACACCAATCTCAGTTGATAGCACCACTACTCCAGAACTGTTCATTATTCACTGTACACTATTCAATCTGTCAAAATGATGTTACGATATTACTAAATAGAAAATTCTTGGTCCGGAAAATTCTTTACACCGATTATTCCCACAACAAAACATTCATAGAAACATTATTTTTAATTGTTTTCAAGGCTGACGGAGAATTCTTATATATTTTATGTAATTCTTATAAGTTATTTAAGTGAAACTGTCATATTCCTACTTAGAGATCACTTTATTACATCAACCTCACCCGCCGCTAATTCTTTTCCCACTCTTGAGCCAACAGAATAACGCAAAAAAAACAACGATTTTTTTCTTTTATTTGTTTCCATTTACAAGGTTTGACGTAAATATATATAACAGATCATTTCTATGATAAAGTTCAATACACAATAATAATTTGTGTTAAGTGCCATTTCATATAAATAAAACAAATTTACGAAAATTAAGATTTAGAAGCAGAGTACATGTTTTTTTTAAGTATCCAAATTAAACACCTTTTGAAACATACCATATTAGAAATAAATAAATCAATTTGTTTGTTTATTTGCCTTTAGGCAGTATTTTTATATTTGTATAAACCAACAAACGCCTCGTGAAACCTAGTAAATTCGTGTTGAATCAGTCAAAATCATAAAAATCAAAACACAACATTTTGCAAAAATGGTAATTAGACATTATTTATACAATTTTTGATAATGTATAAAATATGCAAAGCTATTTGGAGTATTTAGTAGTTATTATTAGCAAGGCCCGTGGAGCCCGCAGTATCGGCAGTATCGGGGCCAGCACGCCATGTCATGAACCCTCACAATCCCCGGACTACATCGCTGCAGTCACGCGAAAATGAGCCGTGTCCCGCTTATCCGAATGGAGTTTTCCATTTTGAGTGGCGAAAAATCGCAACACGCGAGGGTTTACGTCGGTCAACCACCTAACTGAATAAATCTATCGACGGTTTTTTATACGGATATTTGATACGATTTGTATTGAGTATACTCAACAACACCACGTATTGGGCTGGGCTGCTCGATGTTTAATTATTATATAATCTAGGTATTCGTTCTCCGATCATGGAGAAGATGGGAGAAACCAGACTGAGATTGTATGCTCACATGATGAGGAGATCAGATGAACGTATCGTTAAGAATAAGTCCCCGTGGACAGCACGAAGCACAATCCTGCAAGAAATCCAACCATATCAAATCATATCTACAACCGTGAACAAAATATTCGGCCACATACAAAGGGAGATTATTCTGGGCGCAATTT
This sequence comes from Eubasilissa regina, assembly GCA_022840565.1. Taxonomy (NCBI): domain Eukaryota; kingdom Metazoa; phylum Arthropoda; class Insecta; order Trichoptera; family Phryganeidae; genus Eubasilissa; species Eubasilissa regina. Next base: position 33,235,673 of record JAINEB010000007.1, read on the forward strand.
TGGGTCGAAGAAGACTTGGAAGATTGCCACAACGTTGGATAGATGAGTCGAGCTGTCATTTTGGTTCCGTGAGTGCATCCTGGTCCGCTATCAAAGGATTCTCTTATCCCTCATTTCCACCCACCCATCCCTTCCGATTCCATCACCCACCACCGTGATCGGCGACTCGCGTCAGTCACAGTTTTTGGTCCTTCGAGCCGTGCATTACGAGCCGAGTCTCGAAAGAAGAAGAATAAGTACTAGCAGAAGACAACTAGGGAAACCTGGTGGTCAAACATCGAGAAAGGGAAGATGAAAAATAATAGAGACATTCGTTCTGCAACGTTTCAAGAAGAATCCTCGGCACAGCATCATTATCATTTATGGAGCTGTTAATTCGAAGAATTATTTTTCAGTCATATGTATTTAGGACCCCTTTCATCGTGTTTTGTCGCTATCCAACTACATTATTACATTAATTTGTACAAAATATCAAAATCGTGCGATGTTTTGAATAAACATATTCACGTACATGAAACAAACATGGCTTATTTACATACTTCAGCACGTGTTATGATAAGGTGTTATAAATAAACAAATTATTAGGAGAACGCATTCTTATTGTGAAGTTGTAATTATTCAATGATATTTTAAGTATGAATTAAATATATTAATTTGAAAGTTATACATATAAAATCAATTTTATCGAAAAATATTGTCGTTGCGCCACCGGGATTCGAACCTGGATCTCTTTCCAAACCGGGGAAGGTGATCCAGGTTCGAAACTCGGTGGCGCAACAACAATATTTTTCGATAAAATAGATTTTCTATGTATATCTTTCGAATGAATATATTTATTGAATATTTAATAAACAAATTAGTACACGCCTAAGTGCAAGTTGAATTAATCTTCTTATCTAATTAGTGCGTCTCGCATTGTATTTATAATTTATAAAAAAGAAATCCATTTTAGCGTCTCGGTTCCCCGATCTGTCGCAATACGTGCTCCTGAGCCGTGACGAATATTAAGTCATTTATTCCATCTATCCATCTTGTGGAAGACCTTTCCCTCGACTATCTTCTTTCAAGTATGCAACAACCCTCCTGCATGTTGTCGGCAGTCTTTCGGTACTCATTAATTAATGGAGGATAGGACCTAGCACCCACTTCCGGCACCGCATCCAGCATGTTAATTTTCCTCTTACATGTATATTTAGAAGTTTATCTCGAGAGATTTAGTTGAGATTCATCTCAATACAGGGGTGGGCTTGTTCAATTTGATTACTCTTGTTAAATTAATTAATTAATTTCTGTAGATGGTTTAAATATATTATGAAATCTAAGGGTTTGTTGCCTTTTGAAATTTCTCGCAAAATACATTTATCTCGGGTGCATTATAAAAGAGACCTAGCCGTTTTTTGTCTATGGTCTAACAATGCATAAAAATATATAGATATATATATATATATATATATGTTCAACGCAAGATTATTGTGAATAATTATCCTTCATACTTCACACCTGCACATTTTTCCCTTTACTGTAATTGTACACAGTTTTGAGAAAGACGATGTTCCCAAATTAAACCAACGCTCACCTGTTCTTTGCGTTTAATGTGACTAGAACATATTAGTAATGGATGCACAACTACAGATATGCAGTGAAAACGTGAAACGTCTGCTGGAAAACTAATCGGGAAGCCGGCTGAGAGAGAAATGAATAAAAAAGGCTGGTTTACTGAGCGGCTGCCAGCACATATTATTGTTGTCAGTCATGGCTATTCACAAAATTTCGATATTGTAATGAAGGTGATTGTTACACCTACCCTCAAAAATAAACGGAGAGAGAGAGAGAGAGATAAACAACAATGATCTGTCAAATGTCAAAATATTAATATGGCGACAGTATTTTGGTCGTGACGTTTTATATGAGGAAATTAATAGGTATGTGTGAAACAAACCTTTTACTGGGAACTTAAAATACAGTATTAGTAAATACTAAATTAATGTATTAATTATAAATATATACATATAAAATCAATTATATTATATCCCGGTAATGCTAAAACAATATTTTTCGACAAAATTGATTTTATATGTATATATTTATAATTAATACATTAATTTAGTATTTAAAATATCACAGACCTATGTTCTGAATAATTACAACTTCACAATAAGAATGTGTTTTCCTTAATAATACAGTATTTTTTACATGACCTTCATCAAAAACTTATATTTTAGTCCAAATGCGAGAATTGAAAATGGTCATTTTGCGAGACCGTTGTAGACTCTAAATAATCAGTTTTAACAACTTTACCGCTCTTTATGGAGACGGCTACAGAAATTAACTATTTTTTTTTAAGATATCGATCGATACCGGCGAGATTATGTGACTGATAAGAGCTTACGGTTTGCACCCAGGTGTTTGCCGAGTGCGTTCAGAAATCGTCGGCGATGTTGTCGTTTGTGGAGACGATAGACCTCCACAAGGCGTTAAATTACAAAAATTTATTTCGTTTTAACTGCTGCTGGGGAGATTTAAAATCAACCGATTGACAATGACATTTGACCTACGATGAGCGCAATATAGCGAATTTTTTCCAGTCTAAAATCTCCTAAACAGTATTTCTTTGCTTTACTATTCAAGTTCATTAATGGTTACCGAGTATTTGTAACGTAGATAGCCTAATCTTAAACCATTCAAATGGTAAGTATAATTAATTACCATCGAACGTCAATTGCAAACTAGTTACTACTGCAACATAAAAATATTATCATGTTGTGTAAATTTGCAATTTGCATTCGATGGTAATTAAAGCAAAATGAAATAATAGTAGAAATCCATATTAACTCACCTAGATATGCATCTACAAGCGCACGTATATTATAAAGTCGGAATCTTTTGCGTTAATTAATAATTGGTACACGTGCTGATGTACTGCAGGCACTCGGGAGCGATATCTTTTAAATAAATAATTATAATTTTAAATCATATTAAATTAATAATATTCCAACTAATTTCACAGTTACCTTTTGAGTGATTATTTCGTCTGCGCTGATATAATTAGTCATAATTAAGTCTACAAGGTGTTAAAAAAGAACGCTAACACATTTGAAATAAATACATTATTTTTCTCCTCAGAAAAGTTATTATTTTACGTTACATTAATAAAATAATTTAATAAATAACGATGAAAATAATTTCAAACACAGGTGTGTTATTTGTAAAGTCCGTTAGGCTGATTCACGATATCGTACTGGAATGTTGGAAAAATTTTATAATTTTGAGAAACGAAAACGCCACGTCATACGTCAACATGATTGACTAAATTCTCCACTATACACGATTTTATGAATAATTATTTCGAATGTGTCATGGTTTTTTGATCATGCGAATTTCTAAAAAGTATCAATACGTAAATTTGACCTTTATGGCGTATTTGTTTGGTCACATTTTCGACACACGCTTTTCTGAGATTACTCTCTGGGGAATTTTTTTTTGGGTGGGAGGGGGGGGAGAACATGCGACATGAGTCAGAGTTGACATGTATATATATATATATATATTATATAATTTTCTATTTCATTCCTTTGCGATATTAGTGGCCTCAATTAGATGAGACTCGCAGCTGTCTCGAGGGTCTCCAGCCAGACGCAACGATCAACACAAAATAAATGGTGATTTGTCGGTCACAAGATTGAAGCATTCTCAATATTCCATTTCTAAGTCATCTATCCAAATCTTTGTTGAACACGTGAAAATTGCAAACACAAGAATTCTTCATCGCTTGTATTTGATGCCTCTTGCCGTATTCTCGTGGGTTGGTTCGTAGTAACGTTGGATTTGTCGCAGAGTTGTGGCTTTCGTGCGTCAAATCTTGAGAAAATGTTACAAACGAAATAATAAATAATAGTCGGATAATAATATTAGCGATGGGACGATTAATCGGAATCGGAAATTGGAAAACCTGGAATCGGAGAATTTTTAACCTAATTTCCGATTCTATATGTACGCGAATTATACTTCTTGCATCAGCGTAGTGTTGAATTTAAAGGAGTGCATCCTTTGTACACTTCGCAAGAGAAAGTAATGAATTTATTTAAGAAGAACTTCCCGTGACCGATACCCAAAACACAGTGATCTGCTAGCTATGGCTTCGAGCTTTTTATTATCTATAATCGTTTGTTCTAGGTTAATTTAGACATTATTTGTTTTAAGGGAAGATTTTAGTCCCAATAGTTTGTACGAGTTCATTGAACCCGCTGGTTAACCTAAACGCCAACCCTGGGAATCTTAAGTGGGCTTCCTAGTAACCGAGTTCGTCGGCCTGACCTGTTACTCAAAGTAAAAACAGAAAGGTATACAATAATAATATGTAGGTATGAATTTAACTTGTATATAAGACAACTGTTTACCAGAACAATCATAAACTATTTTTTTTTTAAATTAACTTTACTTCCACGATCCGGCGCAAAGGAAACTAGGACCAAAACCTTAGGATACTTTTCAGTACCAAAAATGAATACCAAATTCGCTCAACGAACTTTCTTATTTTGTGCTCCGCGGATATTTAACAAATTGCCACTAGACCTTATAGGGTCTAAAATGATTAACGATTTTAAACCAAAAATGAGGTAGGTAGAAATAAAATGAAAATAATTTGTCATTTGTGCTAACCTAACTACCTACACATTTTTATCTCCAACTATACAATAACATTTTATAACTTCTGATTGTACTTTTCTCGCATAACTTTTTAAAACTTACTTTACATTGTACCTTAACATTTACAATTTTTAAAAACTGTACAGGTAATTGCTTTAGAACGGACCACGTCTAGTAAAGTAATTACCTTTATTTTCATATGTACTATTTATGCTTCAAAAAAAAAAAAAAATCTACATTGATAAGCCGTAAAGTAAGTAGGTCAGCTGGAATATAATACACGCTCTTCAAATTTTGCGCAAAGGAAAGATAACCGCTTGGCAACCAATCTTTCATTTTTGTTTTTGGTGCTCATTCGGGTTAACTCAGGTTGAGCCGAGGTTAGCCGAGCGAGGAAGGAACGGTCAGACTGCGGGAGAAAGTTTTTAGTGCGGTTATCCGTTCCTTAAGAAGTATTATTAATCCCAAAAATAATTTACCCGCGGTGGGTACGTTTTAAAAGTAGATTAAAAATGGAATGAAAGTCATCACATAACCTTAACAGCGATTGAGGAACAATTTACCTATCAAAGCTAATTTCAGTAATTTCGCGCTAATCTTTGTTTAAAACGTCATTACTTTCATTCACTTTTTAAATATATTATAGATGTCTCACAGAGACGAACGTATTTACCCGTACATGTATGAGAAGGTAAGTATGGAAGTTTGGGCATTACATTAATTGGTTCGTACAGCATTTGGACATACTCAAAATATATAATATATTTTTTCCGTTTTTGAGTAGGAATCGGAATCGGGAATCGTATCAGAATCGGAAGTTTAAAGATGTATCGGAAACGGTAAAAATTTAGGAATCGTCCCATCACTAAATAATTTCCAAAGTTTTCAGGCGATCAGAATCTTAATACAAGAATATATAATAGTGTTTTGAATTTTTGAACGTCACACGTTACGTTGGCCCTTTACTCTAGACCATATATCTCATTCTTATACTCGTTCAATATTCACAAGCCTAATTTTTTTCTAATTTTGGTGTTTTCCTATTTTCAGTTGACATCTTCTCGCCTCCAGCATCCAATCAGATGCAACTTCAGGTCGTCACCACTTCATACCGATAAGGTGAATACAACAACGAACTTAAATTACATACATTTATCTAAAATGCATTTTTTTTACCGTCTAGGAACTCACAAACTGAATATCAAGACTCTTTAAAACCGTTCAAATACAATACAATGATATATTATTTTTAATATGTTCATATGCCTAGATATTGAAATAATGAAATAGAGGATGTATCCGTTTACCCCTGATTACCTCGTCGCTATGATTTAATAAAAAAATAGTGGCCGAGGCCACTGTTTCCGTAATACCTATTTTTCAATGTTGAACGCATCATTTATTATCAATAAAAAGGAAATGGTCTACCACAATATAACTATAACTTAACCAATTAACGAAAAAATATGTCCAATTAGACATATTATTAATATATTATATTATAATATATAATTATTTAAGTACGTAATGTATCGATCCAGCGGTAAGAAGTTTCATGAACAAAAGCTCACTGTCGTCTCGACGCCGCCTGGCGACGGATTATAACCTTTCTAGTTGCTGTAATATTAACAATAAGACATTAATATTACAATAAGAGTGTTTATAGAGTTAATTAAATTTGGTAGTCACATTAATTCAATATCGATGTAAACACAAACAATAAAAGTGTAACAAAAATTAAATCAAAATTCTCTGAAATAACAATATACTTAATACAGTGTAAGACAATAATTTTAAAAATACTTATTAAATTGATATTTATCTTTCTTTTTAAATTCATTTTACGCTGCATAGAAAACGATGAAGAAGAAACTTCTCATTTTCTCCTCTATTGCAGAAATACAAAAAAAATCGGTAAAAATAAGAGATACAAGTTATAAAAAAAAATTTCCAGGGGAAAGGTAGAGGGGGTAGGGTGAGGGGAAACAAAAATGGGATAGGGAATAAAATCTGTGTAATAAAAATAAAATTAAGGCTATTAAGTTTTATCTATTAAATTTTGATTTAATTGTGGTAACTAAAGTATTGAAAATGTCTAATCCATTTAACTGCGAGTTGAAATAAAGTGAGGCTCGGTATAAAAATGACTTTTATTTAGCATCAATGTTACAATGTGGAAGGTTGAATGTGAGATTAGCTATACCGATCTCAGATTAGTATTACCTATCTTCATTAAAAATGCGTCCAAACTTATTTTACATTCAATCTTGTTGCGTCCAACCAACGAATAAAAGTTAGATATTTTATTGTTTACTTGTATCTAATATTTTCCGCCCTTTAAGAGTAGCGCTCTTAGGCGTTACCTTACTTGCTCGATGCTCGGTACGGGCCTGCGGTGATGTTACGTTTGTCCCCGGAGCATATATTCCGGATCGCTCACTGTCAGGGTAATACAGAAGTAGGTACCAAGTTGGCCGGACCGTACTCATAAATGATTGATTCGTGTCTCGCGTGCTGACTGAACCCGAGTGTATCGCTACACGGAACACGTTGCGAGAGGTACTCCGCGCAGTTGACTGAACGCTCACATCACCAGTGCTGGAATACCATTAATGTGTAACGCGCTTAGAACACCCTAGGGCGACAGGTCACGAGGGCGGGCGGTTTCAACCGTTTCCACTATAAATGTTGAATTAAACTGTTAGATTGGACGTGGAAAAGATACGTGTTATTTGTTCGAAAAGTTCATCGACGTCCGAATTAAGAAGCATCATTTTATCCCTCGTAGAAACTACAAATGTTTAAATAATCCAACAAAAGATTTTAGATATTTAAACGATTTCAAAAAAAGGACAGAACGTTAGAACTGCTATTTAAAACATTTTTAACAGTTAAGCCAGCGACGATAAAAACAAAATTAAGAACAAATTTAAAATACGAAACGTTCAATGCGTTGTTATTTTTAAAATGTGTATTTTATGTAACCACAATAAATAAACAGTTTACGGTAAATTAGCTCGTTTTGTTATAATATTTTTAAAATTGACAAAATTAACTTTGTGGTTAAAATGTATTATTTGCAAAATTTTACATATAAACGGTATCAGTCATAAATTAAATAATTTTAAATCGTTGAAAATTAATCAAAAAATTATAAACAACCAACTAAATTTAACTACAAGTCCCATTCTAAAAATTATTCTAGTAATTATGTATGAAACATTAACATATGTTTTTGATTAGTTATTAACATCCTGAAGAAGAAAATGATATTTTTCGAAATCGCTAGATGTATTTTAACTCAATAAGTGGTTAATAAAACAAAGTTAAAAATAAAAATAACGTTTTCTTATAAATTTTGATGTAATTTAATTAATTTGGGTAATTTCGATTTATTTAAAATATTCCATATTAATGTCGTACTTTAGAAATTATTCAAATATTTTTAGTTTTACTATTCGATATTTGAATAGTTGGAATCTCTAGTGTCTAAATTAAAACGTAGTAAATTAAATGAGTGAAATAAAAAAACAAGTGTTTTATTTTCACTTAGTATGTGCTCGGATTCGTCTTGGAACTTCTCGCTGTCGCCGGTGTTCACGGGCAGCGCGACCGAATAGACCTCTTGAACTATCTCGAAGTTTGTGGCGATGCATTAGCATTCAAAATAAGGTCAAATACCTCGGCCATGTATACAATGAAGATGATATAGAACGGCAGAAGAGGCAGTTGAGCGTTCGTGCAAATATACTGTCACGCCGTTTCTACCGATGCAGTAAGGAGATGAAGAGCATCCTGTTTAAATCGTTCTTCACCACCTGTAAACTCTGGTCGAAATACAAGCGAGTGACGTATAACCGTCTCCGAATTCAGTACAATAATTCATACAGAATACTGTTCGAATTGGCGCGTTATTGCAGCGCATCTACAATGTTTATCGATGGCTGTATACGTGGATTCGTTCCGCTAAAGCTGCGGCTGGAGCTCAGCACTCAGCACCGACTCTCTGGTGCAAGCGGCGCTCTCATGGAAAGCTGGTTCCTCGACCAGAGAATGGCAGCGCCTACAGAATAGCTTCATATACAACAATGACCGTGGCTGAAGTAGTTATATATGTAATATTTATATTTTGTGTGTGTATATGTGTGAACTTTTTACTTTTTATTTATTCATATTTTCCTTGGCTTTCTTTTTCCTTTGCGTAGCATTCGTCATAAACACATTATTATTATTATTAGTAGTAGTAGTAGTAATAGTTCGATCTACAATATTTTTTAATGTTATAGTTTGATATAAAGTTACAATTGATCGTTACCAATCGACCGCAGCGTGACTAACAATAATTAATGTCATTAAATTTGACCAGCACATCAGTTGTACTATATTGTCCATAATGCTAATAACGGCCGACATAAACGCAATAAATTGTAAGTATATTGAACTTCACGGTGTGTATTAATGTTTGTGAAAATCTGGGCCGATCTCTAAAGATTCGGGACAGAAAAAAATCTTTTCTCTTATTAATAAGTTAATATTAATTAATTTAAAATAAGACGATGTTTTGTTACGCAATATAAAGTATACAGAGGAGATGTCTCGTGATGTGGTTTCAACGTGCGTGTGTGTTCGCTCTGGGCGTTTAGACGGTATAACGGCGTTTCCTTCCATACAAGTACACACCGTCATCTTCAGGTTAGCCCACATTCGTCGTATTGAGCTGATTTGCAAGTCCAACGAAGCTGGAGTACACACATCCATGCGCAAAAAATCCCCATAATTAACGGATAAGCTTTCTGATTCGCACCCGATGGAAGCCGCTGCGTGGCCACGGACACGTGAAACCTATTCTTCAATGTTGAAAATGATTTAAATACGTAATGTACCGTGACACGCGACTTTCGGAATACGGGATTTTGCTAAATAAAGTGGTTTGTGTCTTGGCTAAATTAATAATATTATGTTAAACTTCCGGGGATTTGAAACGGCTAGCTCAGATCTGATTCTAATTTCTGAATATAGCTTCTTAGCCAACTCGGTTATGACCGATAATACGAAATATTGAATTTATAATTAATACATATTATACAACATCATACGACGCTGACTCGTTACTCGCATTTGTAGGACAATATAATATACTTCATTAATTATAGGCCGTTTTCTATATTCTGCTGGATGAGAAGACCTCTTCGGGGCGTCTTCCTCTTTTCTCTGTTCATTCTATTCGCTGCCACGCATTTCCATATAGATTTTCGACATTTCGCATGATTTTGACAGTCTGGCAGGTTTTAGGGCAGCCTTTCGATTCCTTGATTTTTTCAGGTATCAATGAATGTCTAACAATTGTCCGTCCTCCGTATTATTATTCTACTCTACTTCTCACTCTTCGTGTGATGCTCAACATACATCTTTCTATGACCTTTTGCGTTGATCTAAAGTTTTTGACATCACATTTCGCAGCCATATCTGCATCGCTTGAACACCTTCCGTTTTAAATACAGTAAAAGGTAAATTTGTAAATCACGTCCAGGCATCCGAATGCATCCAGCCCAGCTTCGGTTATGGAAATCTATTGCCCTGGTAAGACAATTATTATCTACTTTAATAGCATCGATTGATTTGGCAGTTACTTCGCGGTGTAATATATATATATATATTTTTTTTTAAATATTGGGTTTTTCAATAGGGACGCTCAAACTTTCTTTCAACAGGGACAAGAAACTACGCCATATTTCTTCAATTTTTTTTTGAGGTTAACACTCGTACTTAGTTGGCAAATCATCATGGAGCAGTACACACCGGAGCAACGCTTGCAAATTATTCAAATCTACTACCAAAATTCGCGTTCGCTCACCGCAACTTTAAGAGCATTACGACCATTTTATCGTCGTCATCACTTGCCTGCCACATCAACAATTCAACGTTTGGTGCAAAAATTTGAAAGCACATTGTCGCTACACAATGTTCCAGTGCCAGTGAGTCAAAGAAATGCACGAAGTGAGGAAAATATTGCCGCCGCTAGAGCATCTGTTCTTGATGACCCAAATGAGTCACTAACACGACGTTCTCAACAATTGGGCATTTCTGTGACGTCATTGTGACGAATTTTGCGAAAAGATCTTGGCTTACATCCATATAAGATACAGTTGACACAAGAACTAAAGCCGCTTGACCATTTGAAGCGTCGCCAATTCCTCAATTGGGCTGCACAACAATTTGAAAATGATGCTGAATTTGAAAAATCATCTTTAGCGACGAAGCTCATTTTTGGCTCAATGGATATGTAAACAAGCAAAATATGCGTTATTGGGCAGGCACCGATCCACACATGCTTCACGAAACACAATTGCATCCCGGAAAAATCACTGTTTGGTGTGGATTACATGCCGGAGGTGTCATTGGACCATATTTTTTTGTTGATGATGCTAATCGTCATGTTACTGTGAATGGTAATCGTTATCGCTCCATGATAACTGATTATTTTTGGCCTCAATTGCAAGGTATGGACTTGGCCAATATGTGGTTTCAACAAGACGGCGCTACCAGTCACACGGCACACGCAACAATTGACTTATTGAAAACCAAATTTGGTGAGCGTGTTATTTCGCGAAATGGACCAGTTCAATGGCCGCCTAGATCATGCGATTTAACACCATTGGACTATTTTCTTTGGGGCTATGTTAAATCTTTGGTCTATACCAACAAGCCGGCGACGTTACAAGAGCTAAGAGAAAATATTGAACGCGAAATTGGTGCGATTCGGGCCGAATTATGTGAAAAAGTGGTGGAAAATTGGATTCAACGATTGGACTTCTGCAAACGTGCCCGCGGTGGTCATGCGAGGGAAATTGAATTTCATACATAATTGCCACTAAATGTACTTCAAAACATAATAAATTTTTTTTAGATATATTCATTCGTTTTTGTTTTATTTAAAAAAAAGTTTGAGCGCCCTTAATGAAAAACCCTTTATATAATTTTTATTTTCACTTTATATTACACACACACAATTTTTTTGAGTTGTATCACGACTAGTTTCGAAAAGAGCAGTACTTCCCATCTACAGATGTAAATTGAACCAAAATTAAATACAGTTGGGCAATTGGGGGGGTGAGGTTCGCAAGGGTGGGAGTGGCTTTATTGTTTTTAGGAAACATCGATAAAAGCGGCGAAGGATAATTTAGTTCATTAATGTTCTCCGAATTCAAATTTTTCTGGATTTCTACCATTTCGAGGATATTCATTATTATTCCCCTGTATGGTACCGAGTGGAATAATTTTAGATTGTGTCTGTTGAAAGAATGGTTTGTATCAATGATATGGTTAGAGAATTCGGAGAAATTATTATTTTTCAGACAGCGTTTGTGTTCCTTAATTCGCGTATTTAAATTTCTTCCGGTTTGGCCAATCTATTTTTTGTTACAATCTCCCCAAGTTATTTGATATATCCCATTTTTTTCTAAAATACTTATTTAGAAGAATTCTTCCATATTTAAAAAAAAATTACCGACTTGTTCAAGGTAAAATAATTCAAACTAGCTCACAGTCGCACCCCCCACGCCACCCTGCAGTCCACATAGCAACTGTTTTTTTTTTCAGAAAAAATACTTTCTTTGCATTTCGGTAACATATACATATTTAAAAGACTATGGAACTTGGTGAATACAACGATAATATCTTCACGTGTTATCACGATTCATATCACGGGTCACATAATCAAAATGCAACGTTGTCGAATGTCTTACTATATATATATATATATATATATCCATTTTGAAAAAATCACTTGGGCATGTGAAGAACGGTAAGGCTATGGAGAATGATATCATTAGTTGTCTCGTGGCTTCATGCGCTCTTCAATCAATACACACTCCGTTAGATTGGAGGAGAGCTGTTATTATGCCTCTCTACCAAGGCAAAGGGTTGCGAATGGAATGCGGCAACTATATGGCAATTAGTCTACTAAGCTCGGTTGGCAAACTATATGGAAGGATTTTAATAGAAAGAGCAAGAACGGTGACGAACGAAAAAGTATGGGACGTACAAAGGGCCTTTGTGGGTGGAAGAGCATGCATATATCAGATCTTTTCTCCAGAGTAATGACGGAAAAGTTTTTGGTGAAGAACCAACAACTTTTTTGTGCCTTTGTAGATCTGCAAAAAGTCTTTGATAGAGTTATAAGAGAAATGTTATGGAATGTAAACTTATACAAGCAATCGCATCCCTATATGAAGGAAGTTATGCGGTGTAAGAATAAATGAATCATTCACACCATGGTTTGACATTACAAAGGATGTCAAAGTAGGATTGTGTAATGTCTCCATGGCTGTTAAACTTGTATATGGATAATTGTGTGAAAGAACTGAAATGTATGAATGTGGGAGCGAAAATGGGCGATTTGATTGTATACTGTTTATTGTGCGCCGACTATGCGGTATTAACAATGAACAAGAATTACAGAGTCTAGTGAGTAGAATATACGATGTATGCAAGGAAATTAACCTTATTATGAATCTCAACAAGTTGAAAGTAATGTTGTGGGTAATTAATGTTTGGAACAAGTAGATGAGTTTGTGTATTTGGGAAGTATGTTTGATAGAAATGGAAAGACTGAGAAAGATATTGAAAGGAGGGTGACTGCAGGAAATAAAGGGAATGATGCTTTGAATGGAATTATAGCTAATGGGAACTTGTCAACCGAGGCAAAACTAGCGGTACACAATGGATGCTACCGATATTGATGTATGGAAGTGAGGCCTGGAGCTGGCTGAAGAAGAACGAAAGTAGACAATGTAGCGGAAATGAGATCGCTTAGGTTTATATGTGGCAGATTCATTTATGACAGAGTAAAGAATATAAAGCTGATCTTAAAATAGTGAATAAGATTAAGAAAGGATCACTAAGGTGGTTTGGTCATAATGAATGAGGATAGATTGGTAAGGAAGATATATTATGACGCAAGTGTTGATGGCACCAGAAAAAGAGGATGTCCGTGGAAGACTTGGCATGACCAGATAAACTAGATATTGGAAGACGCTCCTGTTAGAAGCCTCAATAATCGGAGAGCTTGTATGAGAAAATGTATGAATGTTGATGAGGGGAGAACTGTGTGTCAGGACAGAAGAGTGTGGCGCTCTATTCTCTCTGCCTTCCCCCACAGGGAAACGGCGTGATGATAAGTTAGTTTAAAAAAATCACCTTTGAGCATAAATAATTAGAGGTCGAATACACTCAAATAGAGGCTGACTCCATGCAAGCTACGATTGACAAAAATAAATAATGTCCCTGTTCAATTCTTTGGAATTTATAGAAACGCTTGTAAAATTTCAGGACCTATGATGTTTCAATGCTTCCAACTTATTTCTGTGTTTCTGGTCCGAGTTTTATGCTTCACTTTTCCCATTCAGTTGGTCCAACAGGCGGGGAATCTTACTCTTTCATGTCCTTTGACGTGGCCCATCACAACGAGCTTCTCCAAGCTTGGATTCGTCTTAAACAAATGGTTGAGAGTCTATCCTTGATATGTAGTTCCCGTAAATCTATACTCGGAGATATTTGTGTGCCTCGTCGATGTTTTGATAAATTGTGTTTCTCTTTATTTGTGATTTTTTGCGTTAAAACTTGTTTGACTATCAGTAACCTGATTTTTCATATCTAATGAGATTCTGGCATTGTGTTATTCTACTTCCTAGGTACATGTGTTATTTTTTCGAAGTCTCGTATGCTTAAAATCAATTACGGTAATGCTCTAAATATAATATATATATTTTTTTAATTACACAATTAGAAAACCACAGAAACAATTGTCTTGACTTATCTGATCGCTTACAATAGGCCGTGAAGGAAGTGGTTTACGTATAATATTACATACGTATACGATTTTGCAAGATATCTTTAATTGTAAGGCAGGAGGTGCCGTGCAAGGCTGCCGTGAGTACATTTAAAAATGTGAAATCAACTTTATATTTTGGAGAGTAATTTTCTTAATTTGAGTTTTCAATAATATATTAACAAATTTGTGCATTCGTGCCTCAACTTCCAATTTTTCGAACACAGAAAGGAATGAAAACCTGGTGATGAATGCAAAGGAAAAGGACTGTCTGCAACACGATGGACCGTCTAGATCAAAGACGCTACTGGCTAATCTATTGCAATGAGTGGTGGAAGAGAATCGTCAATCAACAGGTCACAACCAGGGAGTCGTGATCCTAACGAGTAATGAATGAAATAACCAAACTCCAAAGAAGTAGATACAAAAGCGCATAGTATGATGCAACGTTTCTCCATAGTGCAAATCATGAACCCGGGCCACCGCAAAAATTTAAGATTTCACGTATGAAAAATACAAAATGAACACGTCGTTATACTCTTGAATATGGCTAGAAGAGAAAACTCAAGAACTTCAGTCACGTTATTGGAGGAGAAAAAAGTTACATCTCGCGTTGCAGATAAAGAAAAAAAAATTCACTCGAGGGACTGTGGGTTCGATTGCAGCATGCAATGACTCTTCAAAGCCTCCGAGGAAAAGAAGGACAATGTAAAAGAAAAGGCATGTTGAACCTATAAAAGTTACAATCACTAATTTTCTCCATCTTTCTCTAAAGAGTCGATACATAGACTCCACAGGTGGATTGTAGATTTATATTTTCTATGCGAAGGATGTTCTGTTGATCAAATGTTACTTCTGATATTTGATTGCAACAATTATTATTAACCGTGAGTTACAGATTTAGTTTCCATAGTGTCTTTCAATAAGGACGCTCGATTTTAAAATGTAAATAAAACAAGTTGTGTGTGAGGTAGCCACAAATTATTTTTTTCATTTGAAAATATATTTTATGGCACTAAGTGTGGAATATAACGTCGTTCAAATATCCCCCGCGGCTTTGCTCGGTGCCACGTATTCGGGAGGTCCAATTTTCAATAACTTTGTTGGATAAATCTGACTGAATTTGCTGGATGGCCTTTGTTATGTTGACTTTGAAGGCATCAATTGTTTGCGGTTTATTCGCAAGACTTACGATTTAAGATAGGCCCAAAGGAAGAAGTCTAAAGGTGTTAAATCGCACAATCTCAGTGGCCAGTTCACGTCACCGCTGCGAGAGATAACCGTGTCATCCAACATCGCAACATCCGCCCAGCATCAGTGTTGTGCTTGCATTTGTGTATGCAGTTATTTTGCAAAACTTAATTTTCCAACCATGGGTCCGAAGAAAGTGAGTGTGAAAGACAGTGCTGAGAAGAAGAAGCGGATAATGTGTATTGAATTAAAGAAAGAAATTATCGAAAAACATGACCAAGGTGTGTGTGTAGTCGACTTGGCGAAGCAATACGAGCATAGCACTTCTACGATCTGCCCCACACTGAAGCAGGAGTCGATTAGAGCGTTAAAATAATTTCTAACAGCAGACGTCTATCCATGAAAATATAGAGAAGCTGGTAATGGTGTGATTGTGCATTTACTGCAGTAAATTCTATTATATTGTGTTTTTATACAATATTTGTTATTTATAAGTACATGTTTCTAATTTAAAAACATAGGGGCCTCAGAACAGATGAATGGTATTTCAATATACAAATAATTTGAGTTACGAGCTTCATTACTGAACGAATTAAACTCATAAGACAAGACGCCACTGTATTGGCATTTTTAAAATTTTGTAATTCAATTTCTTGCTGTGCCATTTTTAAAATTATTAGTACATATTAGCACTGAGAAACATATCGATACTCGCAAAAGTATTGCAGTACAAATATCAAAAATATTGTAGCGAGGGATTTTTGGGCCCATAGTTACGCTACTATGGTAAATGTATTAATGCATACAGTTATGGGCTACAGAATATTATCACTAAATTTAAAAAATAAGATGTACAAATACCAGAAAATTCTGTCTATGTCCGCAGATAAATGACATGATATTAAGTAAGTAATTGCATCAGGGATGATGACTTAAAGCTTGAACAAATGGTTACACTATAGCCAGTGCTTTAGAGAGAGATCTGAGAACACGTGCCTGAACAAATCTTCAGCATCAGTGGATATTGCCAAGTTGCTGCTTGTAATTTCAAATTTCATTTGTTTATTCCATTATATGTCTTGATGATGCCCATTGAAATGTGGTACAAAACAGAAGTCAGATACATTAAAAACCAACCAATGGCAGAATATCCTTACTGAATTTTATATATAATGAGCCTTCTGTTTGCCACTCATAGAGAAGTTTGAAAAGATATAAAACATTGGAGTGTCAATTTCCTTTGAAATATTATAATAAATTAGATAGATTTGCTCTAAATGTACATTTTTGAAATAGAAATCTATGGTCAAAAATTATTATTATATAGGCAGTGGGTAAAAATTATTTCACTTATGAAATAATTATGAGAGAAAAAATTACATTTTAAAATTTACAGAATAATACACAGGTATGAGGTTGAAAACAAGGTAAATAGGTTAATTTATTTTTAAAAATGAAATGTCCATTGAGCGACATTTTTTTAATATCATGTCAAGTTAAAAAGTGCCAAACAATTATAAAATTATCTTATTTGGAATATGCACGCAAATGGCAAGAATTAAATTCATGTAGGTAATTACACAATTTTAAGCTTTTAGTAGCTACCAGACGTTGGTTCTTAATAATGTTTATAGTGTTTAATTTTTAATTATTTTATAAGAAAATCCAGTCAGAAAAAGAAAAGTTTAATAACAATGTCCTCAAACAGGTCATAAACACTAGTTATCAAATAACTTGTTATATTGATTGAATGACCTGTACTTGCGAATATAATTATTAAAATGAGTAAATCACTGACCTGGTGCAAGCAGAACAATGGCCAATTATCCGTGGCAACTTCATGGTAGGCTGATCGAGGAGTGGAAGGGAGATAACTGTACTGTCACATTTCCTCAGTTATTGGTAGTGGAAATAATATCTGGAAACAATTTAACAATGTTATGTGTCATTTGACCTGGCCTGAAATATTATCATATTATGAATGTCAACAAGTCCAAAGTGATGGTATTCGAGAAGGAGAAAAGCAAGACAACATGCAAAATACTTGTAGGTAATGAATGTTTGGAACAAATACACGAGTTTGTATATTTGGAAAGTATGTTCGATAGAAACGGAAAGACGGGAAATCAAAAGAAGGGTGAAATAAATAAAGTGTACGGCGCTTTGAATGGAATTATAGCTAATTATAGGAACTTGTTAACTGAGGCAAGACTAGCGGTTCACAATGGAGTCCTGGTACCGATGGAAGAAAGGCCTGGAGCTGGCAGAAAAAGAATGAAAGTAGACTGAATGCAGTGGAAATGAGATCACTTTCGGCACAATGAGAAAGAAGCATATATGTGGCATATCCATTTATGACAGAGTAAAAAATGAAGAAATAGGGGATATAAAGCTGATCTTAGTATAGTGAGTAAGATTAAGAAAGGATTACTTGGGAGGTTTGGTTGTATGGAACAAATGAATGAGGAGAGAATGGTAAGAAAATATATGATGCAAATGTTGATAGCACCAGAAGTAGAGAACATCCTCAGAAGACTTGGCATGACCAGGTAAACCAGATACTGGAGGATGATCCTGTTAGAAGCCTCAATAATCGGCGAGTTTGTATGATGAGATGTATGAATGTGGATGAGGTTAGAATTGTGAGTGTATGCGCAACATGTATCTTCAGAACCACATCTCAAAATCATTTAGTGGTTTGGTCATGTAGAATGTATGAATGAGGAGAGAATAATAGATGGCGCAAGCGATGGCACCAGAAATAGACTATCTACGGAGGACTTGATCAATTAAGGGAAGATGGCTCTATCAAGAAGTCTCACCAATCAACAAGCTTGCATGAGAAGACATACGAATGTGGATGAAACGAGTGTTGTGTGTCAGAGCATGGTTGTGTGCGTGGCATTCAACACTCTGTACCCTGCCCCGCGAAGAAACGGTGTGATGGCAAATTATTACTTTAATTAATGATTTTAGTTTCATTTAAATTAAAAATACTAAAATGTTGTCATAACTCGAGAAACAAAAGTGCCACAAATGATCGTTGGTACTTATGACAAATGAATTAAAAAATATCCCGCTCCACGAATTGGTTTCATTTCTAAAACGTTATTTTTACATATCGTATTTTTAAATGTGTAATTTAATATAATGATAAAACTAATTTTTTCTTAGATTCATAAACGTAATTTATGATTTTGATAAATAAGGTACAACAGGATAATGGGATTTACATCTGTTTTACATCCAGCATTTCTACATACTATTCAAATAAGTCACCATTCGCTCTTCGGTTACTCTACAATCCGTAATGCAGTGCCATGTCACATCAGGTGATATTGTATAGGGGGTAATGAGAGTGGAGCTATTAACTAATTAACAAACCTGTTACACAAAAATAGCATAAATATGCAGGAAATCCTACGAAATGAATGGTGAAAATATACAATATCAGCTAAATATAAAACACTCAAAAAAGTTTGCAGATGTTCTAAAATTCTAAAAAAGTTATATAGAAAAAATAATATTAAAATGCTCCACTATCGAGACACAAGAAAAAATATTTTTACGTAAATTGAATGCTCAAAATGATGTTTTGCAGCGCAATTGAATTCTATACCCTAGAAAATTTTTCATCTTCAAATCATATTTTATTACAAGTAGTCTTAATCCTATATATATATATCAATTCTCCTTTTGTAGTGACTATGTTTTTATAGACTTCACTTTTTAGATGTCCACCAGGATAAAAGACACGTGGAGTAATATTTGGTGAACGAGGAGTCTATGTATAGGTCTTCCTCATCAAATCCATCTGTAGGTGTTGTCTTATTACATTTTGGACCAAATTTTTATATTACATTTCTCATTCAGTATGTATTTTAAATACCTGTATTCAAAATTATACATGTTTCGTTAAGAACGTAACATATAATATTTATCAGACTTAGTTTATCAATCTACTTTATATATTAAAGTATAAAAAATATTTATATTACTTACAGTGTTTGATCGAGAGGAGAGGTGTGACGCTGCACTGATCCAGGGATGATGTGAAAATGGAATCACCTGTAAGAATAAAATCAGGTAAATTGAGTCAATTATTTTGATTTTAGTTTAAAATAAATACATTTTTCTTTTTCACTTAATGAATAGGTAGGTTTATAATTTTAATGATCTCAATAGATTAAATAACATCTAATGACGCTATATTATTTTGAATGAATGATGTAACTCGATTGTTTCTTTATAACTTATGTGAAAATAATTTGAAAACATCTCTTCTCAAATTGTAATATCGACTGGGAAAGGCAGAAGGGTTAAAATAATAATATTAAAAATAATAAAACATCTTATATAATACATAAAATATAACATTATAAAATGTTAATTTTTTTGCTTCTCGTAATTGTGGGGCCCCAAAGTGAATGCTTCCCACACTAAGATATTTTTTTAATATCTTGATTGATGTGTTTTTTCATGTGTATATTTGATTGCATTTTTCATATTTTCCAGGTGCCGCAGTCTTGGTGGCTGTCTGCATATTTTTGGAAATCTGCAACGGATATCCAAATCAAAATGTCAATGAGCTTGAAACAAGTAATGAACAAAACGCAACAGACTTAGAAACGACAACGCTATTTATTCGACCACAAACTAAATCAAATAGCACATTCCGTTTCATTCCCAGAAATAGCACAATATGGAAAATCCAAAGAAAAAATTCTCCTAATGTAACACATTATGTAACTCCTACACCTAGTTTAGTATATAATATAACCACAATAAAAAGTAATTACTCAGACTCTGTTGTATCGACGACTCCTAGTGGAAGTAAAATATCGTTCAGAGGTTCTGTTAAATATTTTACGACAAGAACACCGTTTAAACCTAAAATTCCTTATTTAAGAAGGAATATTACAAATTTAAGAGAAGATGCCTCAGAAAAATTTAGCGTTAATGTAACAACAACAAAACTTCCAGTCTTATTGAAGAATAAGTTTAAAACAACCACAAGACTTCCAGTGTTATTGAAGGATACTTATAAATCCACAAGAGTTCCGGTGGTATTAAAGGATAAAGGAAAAACAACGACAAATAAACCAATTGACACAAAAAGAGAACGACAAAATAGTATAGAGTCGACAACTAAACACAAGTCTGTAAATAGATCAGAAAGTAGTAAATCATTAGATTTTAGCTTTAATATAGACAAATACACTTCAGATGAATTCCATGACATTAATAATGTTTACTCGCAATCTGTGTCTCCCGAAGTTGAGCATTTTATTGTACCTGAAAATGTTTCAGATTACTTTGTAAGTGTTGGATCGGGTTCTTATGTCCCACCCGCAGAAAACAACTACCGAACTTCAAAACCTTCAAAATCGTCAACAATACCGCACATAGATTTTTTCGACAGAAGATTTAAAGAAGTATCAGACAGCATCAAACAAAACTTGGCAGACGCCGATTACGCAAATGAAGATAAATCTACCGCACCAGAAACATCAGAAATTGATGTTGGTAATGTTAACTTTGAAGAACTATTATCGCAACCTGCCAACAATAACACAAAATTAATGTACCAAAATACTAAAGAGTTAATTTTAAACGATTCAAAAAATCCTTCCAGAACGCACATGGATTTTATAGGCTCAAATGGTACTAAAATATTCTACGAAATGTCAATGATATCTACTGAAACATACGATGTTTCGTCCACAACAGTCAGGACCACCCCGACAGAAAGTGAGATAGCTCAGCAAAATGAGATCACAACCCCTTCCTCATCAGCGACGAACAGGATTGTCAAGTTTGCCTCGGCTGACAATAAAGTAACGAGAGATGAACCCTCTCTAATCAGGCGCATTGATCATTTTAAAACAAATGGCACTAGAAAGGAGTTCCTCGCTACTATAAGAATGAGAGCACACACAACACCAAAGCCTAGAATAAGGATATCTTTAAAAACTAATCGTAATCAACAGAATACAACAGTTTCGGGAAATAAAACCGAGGACGCATCTACTACGAAACCTCCTGAAATTGTTAAAATGTTCCCGTTTACCAGAAGGCGAACCACTCTTACAACAGTGGCTTCAAATATTGATCCTGTATTGCAAGAGACTAATAGTCCTTCCAAGTTTGTAGATCACACCAAATCAGAAAGTGACAACACTATTCCCACTCTCCGCAAGAGAGGTTCAGTCATGTTATTAGATCAAGATATTAAGAATTCCACCAAAAATGAAAGTGACCTGACATCACAATTTACCATTCCTCCAACTGCCTGGGCGCTCATCACTCTGCGGGATACGCCGGTTTTCAAAAAGCAGATTTTGTCCAACTCTTCAGAGCCTTCCGTACCCCTGCAAGCTGATAATGTAATCAAGACTGAAGATGACCTCCAAAAACTGGATAAAACTTCAGGTATAATACATTTTCACTGATAATAATGTAATAATACTAATGAAGGCACTGTTTACTTTCACTAATTTGTTATTTATTATAACGTTTTCTTCATTCTCATCTTCAATAATGTTACTAATACATGTGTTTTTATTTTAAATATAATTTAAAATGGTTTTTCACAAAGATGCACAAGAAATTTTCAAAAAATTACTAATAAAGGAACAACTTTTAATGCATTGACCTAACTATGAAGCAGGTTCCTAAAGAATAATCCTAAATTGGTATATCACTTACGACAACAACATAATAAAATTCCACGACAATAATAATTCAGTAAATAATTTTAAACAAAAGCAGTCTTTGAATCTATTAAAATATTTTTGAATTTGGAACATCACAATTGGCCTGTGTCAATGAGTAGGCACCTGCATTATTTTCAAGTACCTACCTAAATTCATAGAGGAAATAAATATGTAATTTATAGAGAAATTAACAATCATCAATTTAAATATTTTATTATTTTTTAAATAAATTGATAATTAATAAGTAGTCAGTTATTTTTAGTCTGTATTAAAAGTTTCTTAAACCAATTTGGTTCATTTTGTATGTAGTATAATAGTGTTATACTGTATAGAAATCAATAATTTGTTTAAATACAAATTAAATTAATCATCTAGAAAGAATACAGAAAAAATCTATTTATCGAAAAAATATTTAGTTGCTACTGGGATTTGAACCTGAACCTCTTCCTATCCAGGGTAAGCGTATCAAATTTTGAACTTGTATTTTGTAATCTTTTCAATTAATGCATTTATTATTCCACTTTTAAAATTAAAATTATTTATGTTGTGGTGAAACGGTGAGATGCCAGAATGTTCTGAAAAATGCAACTTCACAACAAAAATATGTATTTATTTCACTTAAGACTAAAACAATTACAGTCATTCCTCTTTTTTGCATTAGATGCGTTCCACAGGATATCGCATAAAAAAAAACTTGACTTACATAGAAAAAATTGGAGATGAATCCAATTCCATGAATTTCAAAAACCTCCTAACTCTGAAACAGCGAGTTAAAATATACCCAGAATGGCATAAAAAAAGTTTATGAAAAATCAAAATAAATAATACGGCATTAAAAATAATATTTTTAGTTCAACATATTTTAATTAGAATTATCGTCGCTGTATGACAATGCTAGGTGTGATTTCTCCTCTTCGGAAGAAATAGTATGCACATCAATTTTACATGTAAATAACTCTGACTAACTGACTAACTCTTTACATGATAATAGTTCTTCACAATTAGAATTAGCGTCAACCTCACCATCGTTCTCACTCACATTTAAAAAACTGACCCATCCATCTATTACTAGCGATACATTCTTTATTAGTCTGAAAACATTAAGTAGTAGATGACTCCAAGTTTTCTATTTCTTTATAAAACTTACGTCCATTTTCCTCAATTAAATAACCACTTATTGGGATTATTTTTTAGGTTAAACATTAATAAAAATTCTGAGCACTCGTTCTGTTTTTTCTAATTAATATGATGATAATTCGGAACTTAGTTTGGTGCCATCAGTGATAGATTTTCTTATTGCCGTCTCATTCTTCTTAGTTGCTCTTATAGTAGATTAGATTGAAATGTTTACCAATCACACCATTCTTTCTCATTTTTGCAAGCAATCTAAATTGTTCAATGCAATTTTAGAATTGCAATTATTCTTTCCAAAGGCTTTTCATTGGTGCTTTTTTTCACCATTGGGGCGTTTTAAATATATGATTAAAATGAAAATTAATTAAGATAAAAAAATATAATCACAAAACAGAATAAACACATTTAAAAAAGTCAGAGGATGCTGCGGTATTTGTAAACAATGTGCAGATCATTGTCTTAAGGGGAACAATGTTCGCTGCACTCAGGAATGCCCAATCTCGCATAGATTTAGCCGCATTGTATTGGTAACTGTCTGCGTTTTCACAAAACGAAGCCGGTTGAACTTGCCTGCCACACAACATGCGACAAAAAAACTGGCTGCATGTGTCAACGCATTAGTCTGTTAATGCTTACTAATAATGTAAGAGTTTTCATTCTTTATTTGTCAGTAACATAATTTGTTCATTTAAATATTTACCAAACTCGCTTGTATATAGCAGAGAATTTGAAAATGTATGCAAATAAAAGTTATATGCACAGGTAGCCATCCGTTTACGCTGGCGTTCCAATCTTGAAGGAACTGACTCAAAAAGTATCTGCATAAAATGTGACATAATTTAAGTCAACAAGTTATGTTCCAGGTCTTCCTGTATTTTATTAAGCTTAGAAGTGAAAGCTCAGGTAAAAATACTAATATTAAATGGTCTTAAATGTGTAAAATAAATCTAATTGAACAAACTCCCAGTCGTGGTCATAAGATAACAGAGTTAATGTGAATTGAAAGACTTAAATCGCTGTAAACTGAGGGCTACCTGTATTTTAATAAAATAACTCTCATATAACCTTATTTACAACCTGGCAATAATATTAAATGAATATTGATTATTATAATTGTTCATTGAATTGAAATCTTTTTTTCAGAATCAAACTCTGTATCATCCAATACACAACCTGTCTCTGAGAAGTTTGCAACTGTTTCCGCATCCAAAGTATTATTAAATCCTTCTGATAATATTTCAACTGCATCAATTGAAGGTAGCAAATTGAACATCCAAGTTACTAGTCCCAGTAACAGTATATCCGCCTCCAATGAAGGGTTTAATAGAACGAGAGAAACTCTGAAACCTGAGAATCGAGAAAAAGAAATAGTACCCGACAGCGAGCATAGTTATTCAGCTTTTGAATCTATTACCAAATTACCAAGTGCCATTACAACACCCGCTTATGAAGAAATTCCCTCTTCCACCTCTGCTGACTTCATGTCCGATGATGATTACTATGGGCCTACAAGCGTCGATGCTTCAAACAACGATAGTGAAGAGGACTTTACCATTGAAACAGTAGGTACTTTGACAACCGAAAGGATAGATAGAAACAGACATGTATCTTCCACTATTAACGGCAATATTGAGTCAACAACTTTGCAGAATATACCTTTAGCAGAACTGTTTACATTTCCATCAGAAGAATCCCGTGATGATTCCACAACATTTTTGTACACTACAACAGAAGTAATTACAACTACAAATACAGTAGAGTCTCCAAAAGACGTAAAAACTTCAAAATCTCTTACGTCAACCAATGTAATGGATTTTGATACTATGACATCAACGTTGGAAACATTTACATCTGATTCAAATACCATAATACCTTTGCAAAATATCACATCGCTTAATGTTGATTATTCTGAGAGGGCTTCAACAAAATATATAGATGAGACTACAGATGATCAGGTTCTTTCAACGCTTTCAATAACCGATAGTAATTCAAATGAGAAGATTGTACTGAAAAATGTATACAGTACAACTATACCCTATTCAGGTACTGAAATAAATACAAAGGCAACCACAACAACTGATGACGATGGCCTAGACGATTTCAGTTTTAGTACATTTTATTCAAACGTTCCAACAGTGCTGACATCTCCTACACCTTCCAAACAACCTACGGAATTTTCTAATATTTTCGACATCACAACAACTGAAAATAAAAATATCTCTCAAGATATTGAAGCGGCATCTACAATGTACTATGGCTCAACTAGAGCTAATATTGATGATATAACTACTACAACACTTTCACATACAACTAATGCTGGGGACACTGAGAGTTCAACAATGAGAACAATTTCAAATACAGAAAGCACTACAGTTTTCATGACACAAGCTTCTACAGAAAATCGAGAACCTAAACACAAAATCATAATAGATGTTGAAGACAAAACAACAAACACTATCAACTCTTCAGACCAGAATCCAGATGATTGGGTCGATACACCTGATCCAAATATTGACACAAAAGTTTTAGATGGTCGTGAAATTGCAAACAAAATCAACAAAACAGTTCCTGAAAACGAGAGCGCAGAGATCGACACAGAATTTAACAATTCCGATAATGATGTTCCTACTATTGTAAAGAATGACAATCAACCCAATCTTATGACCCCACAAACGAATATAGAAGTTATAAAATCCAACATGACCGAAGTATTGCCAGATGCTGCAGAGAGTTTGCCGGGACAGACGACAACAGTGTTTGGCGAAGATGAGAAATTTGACACTGTCGATGGAACAGGAGCGATAGCAGCGATCACAATCAGCACAATCGGAATTGTCGCACTTCTCCTTCTCATTGGGTTGCTGGTAAATAATTTTTCTAATAAATCAATAACTATTTATTTATATAATTTTTTATTCAAGAATGATGCATTTTTTTTGTTTTTACATATCAACACAATAAATAAACATTATCCAATTCTAAAAAGGAGATTTTTCAAAACTGGTTTATTGTAAATAAAGTTTAATATTCTCTAATTAACAACAATGCATGTTTAAAAACATTTTAGAAGAAAAAAATTACATAAATGTCAAAGTAGTATATACATAAAACAATATATTCTGTTTATATTGTTGTTTTTGCTGTAAGTTTGTACATTGTTGTTTTGCAACAATTATCCTTATTATCCAGTTGCTTGGACAGAACAACTTTTTAATTTGCCCCAGAACCAAAACCTTAGAAAAAGAACAATTGTGAAATAAATACATAGCAGGAACAATGCTTCCTCGTCAGATGTTATGCACCCATCTTTGAATATAGATCTCCCTCAAACTCTGCCACTGGTCCTCGTCTGGGGTGGAGAAAATGTCTCTCTGGCTGTGTCGTAAAATTATATAGCTGTCCTTTTCTACATATTACCTATGACATTAAAATATCATTGGTGTTGAAACAGAATGGTTACTTAGAATAATTAGAATAAAAAAATTATGAAAGTCCACAGAATTCCAATTGTTGTCCTTTTTCATCTCTTGCAAATAAAACTTTATAGCTGTCCCCCACCAGATATAAATACAAGTTATTAAGTTAAATTGTTAGATTGATAATGTCCTTACAAGACCAAACGCGTCTCAAGTAAATTAAAAGAGTAGAATAAAAAAAAAGTGAATGCAGCATTTCTCTTCAGGTTGTCAGCCCATCTTTGTTTTCTGTTGTATCACACTCATTTGTCTGTTTTCTATTAATGAGATACCCAACATTATTTTACGTGTTAACCTTTCCATTAATGAGTAGTGTTTTTGACTTCGCTATTATCATAATATAAATTAAACAGACAAAACTTACCAATTTACATCATTGTCCGCATTGCAGAATATGAAGTCAAGATATCTTCAATGTAATGAGCATAATATTTATGAAATTACAATATTTATGCCCTTTACACTGAAAATATCATGCATTCGATCTTAATAAAATGATAAGTTCATATTTTATCGGTGAACCTGCCATTCTTTGGAACATATCATTCCTTGATCTCAACTTCTAATTGAGCACCTGACACTCAAAAATCCCCACAAAGGATAGGATCATTCTAATTAAATATTTCATTAATTTAAAAAAATCTATTATAGACAATTTTTTTATAATCTTGAATGTAATCATGTTTATTGGATTTTTTGTTTTTTATTGTTTGAAATACAATTTAAACATGTTTATGAATTTTGTTCTACAAATCAAAACTGAATTTATTTTCACTTTCTGATAATAAATTATATTAATTCAGCACTACTGAAATAATATTATTTATTATATTTTTTTAATATATTTAAATTATTTTTATTGAGGATATTGATATATAAAATTAGCCGATGTTATATTATTGAAGTATCTGAACGGAGAATCATTGTGACACACATTAACGTGATTATTTTATTTCAATTTTATTACATATACATTATAATTTTATTTTTTGACAATTTTACGAATTGAAGAAATAACAAATTATTGAAAAATTAGAATGAATGAAGTTTGCCACTGCGATCCTGACAATGATATTTGTCACATAATACTACAATTAACCAAGCATAATATTTTATTTAACCTTTAAATATTTAAACTTGGTCAATTGTCTGTATTTTGCAATAATACTTGAGTGTTGATTTTCTGTAGATATTTAACAACACTAATTTGAAAACCCTGAAAGAAAAAAAATATCACATTTAAAATGAGATATAAAAGTTTTGAGTCAGAATTGAAAGCAACATTATATTATTACAAACAATTATCTGATCGCGTAAATGCAATCAAAATCAAATGATTCATGAAATAACTGCAGAATCATTACATATTTATTTATTAGAATTATAGAATTAATTAGTACTGCAGTTATTATGCATTATTAAACTTATTCAAATTTTCATTAAATTATTTTCTATGTTTTATAAAAACAAGTAAAAGCGTTGGGACTTTTTTTCAAAATATATTATTATTGATTTGTCATAATATTAATATGAATTATAAAAGAGATTTTAATGATAAAATCATATAATGATCAAATTGAAGTTTTTTCTGTACATTTTAATCAAATTTTTATTTATTATAAAGGCATTTGATCTTTATTTTATATAAAGTTACAAATACTATCAATAATAATTGTTAATCTAATAATAAATATGAATATTTAAAAAATCTGATACTCACAAGGACGTACTTTCAAACTAATAAACTTAAACTAACTTTTTTTATTTGAAATAAAACATTTAATTTTATTTAAAATTAAAATAACCACAATGAAATGGAAGAACATAGAAGATGTTTTCTCTTACAAAATTTTTGTGAACTGAAGAGTCTGCCTTGTTGAATTGTTCTTTATACAATGCACAATCAATGGCTATTTTGTTTTCACAGAGGACTGTCGCTTAAATAAGGGTATTTAAGATACTACCTACACTTTTTAAAATATGTTTACTTTTATTGATATATTCATTCTGTGGCATCAGTCACTGGTTTAGTTTTTTTAATTTTATTTCAACAGATGACCCGATAATGACATCAACATATTTTTAATAGACTTAAAAATATTACTTATATATACTTATAAAATTAACCACTTTTTTTAAATAAAAAAAATACTAGACATAAACTTTTTCATAAATTGAATGAACTACCACAGAAGTAATCTAACTATATCAGTATACTTCAAATTATTATTTATCTGTAAAACTATTTTTTTTTGTATTTTGTAATGTGAATAATTAATCCACAATACACATGCACTTATAACATTTAGAAATGGCATTATAATATAATGTGAATATCATGTTCCAGGCCGATATTGTTTTTGAATAACTAAGAAATGAAACACAAGTTTTTAATTTGATTTTTATTCATCAATTTTTTTGTTTATTACAATTATGTATGGAGTATGACATCAGCCAAGTAGCCGCCTCTGGCAGCAGCACAAGTGCGTGCTCTTTTAACCATATTTTTCATAACATTCTCCCACACTTCGCATGTTATTTCAGTAATTTCATTTTGAATATTGTCCTGTAGTATCGGAATTGTTGTTAGCTTATTTGCGTAGACTTTTCCTTTCAAGTACCCCCACAGAAAATAGTAGGAGGCCTGTCGATATCACCACTTTTTGATATTATGCGTCTGGGAAAAACTTCTCGCAAAATTTCAAGCGTAGCTGTGTGTGAGATGGTACTGTCCTGTTGAAACCACGTGTGTTTCAGGCCCAATCGACCCATTTTAGTCATCAAGAAGTTTTCCGATATGTGACGATAGCAATCACCATTAATCATTACAGCATTGCCATTATTATTTAGATAAAATGTTTTTATGATTTCAACACGTTGTCGAGCCATTAGATGCTCCACAATAAATTGTAATCAACTACTCTCTACGACTACCAAATGCGAACTGACAAATGTCTGCCAAACAAATTCACCCTACATCATTATTTTATGTTTATTATTGGATGATAAATAATTTATACATTACAATGATAATTTATATTTTACAATGTTCCCTTATACGCACAGTAAAGCGATTTCTTTTTATGGCAGATAATGCAGTCTGCCAGATGACGGTGGGGAGAGGTGCAAGGGATGGGGTATAATATGCCATATGATGTCAAATATATCAGCAGCATCTTTGGCATCCTTCTCAGCGGTGCCATGATTTTCCAATCAATCCCCCCTTTGAATTTTCCTTTTGGAGTTGTCTAACAGCTCAGCATTCTTTACTGATATATATCATGTTTCACTTCTATACCACTGTATGAATATGTATATAACTATTACAAAATAATATAATGCATTTATGTAAATAAATCACATAGTATGGATATTGAAAAATACTGACCAAACATGAAACGCATCACTTCAATTTATGTATCGCAGTTACACTAAAACGCGTTTTGTAGTATATGCAACCAAAAGTTTCCCGGTTGGTTTTTTCTATGTTAGATAATGATGCCGATGCCTACCTTTTTGTTAAATCTAATGCTAGCTTCCTTAGGCCTTCTAATTTCAACAGTATTCGTACCCTTGTCTGACTCCATGCACTTAGTTCTATAACTATTATATTTAGTTATTTACTTATTTTTGTAGCAGAAATAATACATATGAAAATAAAGGTACCTTTATTTTTATATGTATTATTACTTTACTGAACGAAGTCTGTTCTAAAGCAATTACCTGTACAGTTTTTAAAAGTTGTAATTGTTAATGTGCAATTGTTATAAAATAGGTAAGTATAATGTAAGGTAAGTTATAAAAAGTTATGTAAAAAAGTACAAGTAGATTATGGGTTCCCCAATACCTACCACACGATATCTCATGCCTATTGTTCCGTACAGGAAACAAGAATGTAGACAAGGGTGATTCGTCGATCTCAGCTTCTCTCAACCAACGATGATGATGATAATTACGAGGTCGAAAAAAATGAAACACAAAAGATGTTCAATATAGGCACACTACGACGGCAAAATCGAGAATGGCTTTCCACATGCAGAATACTCTGTTTTTATTCAGATTTATAACAATACGTTCAGTCATATTTGCAAGTACCTACTCAGCGACAGGCTGCCGCTTGTGATGTTTTACTAAGACTTCTTTGTTTTCCTAAAATTTATCCCACGGGTTTTTTGGTGCCAAATGGTTAAATTATTAACACGTGTCTTATATCAATTATATGGCGCCTCCTTGGCAAGTAATTCTGTGCGATACACCTATACACCCCCTCATGACTGAGGATCGCGATCTCCATGAACTTCCGCGCTCTTGACTATGCTCCTCCATGAAATGCCTGTTGCCAACACCACTTGGTTAGTCTAATGGGTGGGGGATCTTCCCCTTCCTCTTTGTCCTTCGACGTGGCCCACTGCAACAAGCTCTCTTCCCTTGGGAATAAACCCGTGAAATTAAACTGGTTAGGGAATGTGTTAATAAAAGTAAGGATGGTTTAAACATAAATAACATAGGTATGAGAATAGAATATTAAAAATAGTGATGTAAAAATATTATAATAGTTATTTAATTTGAACATCCTCCATGCAGGTGTCATTTCTTTTGGCAGTTAATCCAAACAAGGATCCTTTATCCTGAGAGAGAAATAATATTTCAATCATGAGATTTGTTTATTCTACTAATCCTTTTATCAACAATTCCTTGAACACCAACACTCTTATTACATTTATATCTTAATAAATCATTCTTATATAAATCTGAAAAACCCTTAATTATTTAATTGCATAATGATTTTTAATGTTACAAAATGAAAGTTCAATCATTCTAAATATTTATTTAAAAGTTTCTTTGTTTCATATCATTAGAAAAAGTATTAATTCTGACTATTTTAAAATGTATATTTTTAATATTATATTATTATATATAAAAAAAAATATTTTAGTTGCTACTGGGATTCGAACCTGGACCTTTTCCTATCTGGGGAAATGCATTATCCAGTTTCGAATATTTATTTATTTTATTTTAAATTGATCATTTATATTTTTAAGTATCATTATTTTTTATTTATTAATAACTTTTTTTTTAAATCTGTAATAATTTGCCAAAATGTAACATATTTTATGGTCAATAACTCCTGTAGTTCCTATCAGATTTGAATCAAACTCTTCTAAAAAAACTGATCTTGTAAAATAAATCCTGAAAAATGTTTATTAAAATGTAATTTTTTTTTTAAGTTTGAAAAAATATAATTTTTTTTTAATGCATAATGATTTTGTGTTAT
This sequence comes from Eubasilissa regina, assembly GCA_022840565.1. Taxonomy (NCBI): domain Eukaryota; kingdom Metazoa; phylum Arthropoda; class Insecta; order Trichoptera; family Phryganeidae; genus Eubasilissa; species Eubasilissa regina. The sequence goes on from JAINEB010000007.1 coordinate 33,267,941, forward strand.
ATTTAAAAAACACATTTTTGATTTCTAATATTTGTGTTTAATTACACTATCAAATTTTCTTTAATTAGGAATAAAAAAATATATATTTCTTGAAATAAATAGTATGCTATGGAATAACTGAAATGTTTATTTTTGTACTCTTACATTTTTGGAGTGTTAGATACTCTCATAAGAAATGTTATTGTTATGCATAAGTTAACAATAACATTTACTTTCTTATAACAGTAAGCCTTTAATTCAGATTGTTTTTTTAGCTTTATAAAAACATACCAAGGTTTGTTTCATTTTTAACCTTTGGGATACTGTTAACACTGTTGGGAATAAGAGTCTTTCAAACATACATTTTATTTATATTTAAATAGTATGTATTATGGAGAGAAGTATATGAGAAGAGTTTATAATAAATAATTTTATTATTATTTCCTATATATATCCTAAAATGTAATTTATTTTTAATATACGAGGCGTGTCCGTAAAATAAGTTCCACGAATTTTTTTCACATAAAAAAACTGGTTTAATTTTAAAGAAAAGTATATTTTTGGAAAGTTCAGTCCTTCTTTTATTTTTCTACATAATCGCCGTTGCGTTCTATGCACTTCTGCATTCGAGACACCCACTTCTTTAAACCAGAGTCATAGAACTCTGCCGCCTGTCCGCGTAGAAAACTAACAACCGCATTTTGTACCTCTTCATCTGTCTTGAATTGGGTTCCGCCAAGGTTTTTCTCCAACTCGGGGAAGAGATGGAAGTCACTTGGTGCTAAGTCTGGACTGTAGGGTGGGTGAGACACCATTTTCCATCCAAATTTTTCGATGAGGGCTGTGGTTCGATAGGCGGTGTGCGGTCGGGCGTTGTCATGGTGAAAACGCACTCCTTTGGTCAGCATTCCTCTTCTCTTGTTCTGAATTGCACGTCTAAGATTTTTCAAGGTCTCACAGTACCGTTCAGCATTGATTGTTGTCCCGCGAGGCATAAACTCGCACAACAATACGCCCTTTCGATCCCAAAAAACGTTAGCCATGATTTTTCCTGCAGACAGGATTTGTTTGAACTTCTTTGCTCTTGGCGAAGAAGGGTGCTTCCACTGCTTCGATTGCTCCTTTGTTTCCGGTGTGGTGTAGTGTACCCAGGTCTCGTCGCCAGTAACAATGGAGTCCAGAAATTCCTCTTCGGTTGTTCCGTGAAAAGCGAGAAATTCTTGGGCCGCTTCAACCCGCTGCCGCTGGTGATCTGCAGTGAGCATTTTTGGTACCCATCTTGTGCAGACCTTTGAATAGCCTAAATGTTCAGTCAAAATCTTGTCGATTGTGGTTTTGCTGGCCTCCGGAATCTGTTCGCACAGCTCCCTAACTGTAATCCGTCGATCTTCGAGCATTGCCGCTTCGACTCTGGCAATTGTTTCGTCGGAAACCGATGGCCGCCCTGCACGGGCTTCGTCGTGGACGTCTGTTCGGCCATTTTTAAATTCCCTGACCCATCTGCGCACCATCCCGGAGCTCATACACTCTTCTCCATACACTTCACAAAGTTCTTCGTGAATTTCCTTCGCCGATTTCTTCTTAGCGGCCAGGAAACGAATAACAGACCGCAACTCGCAGCTGGCGGGAGACGCAAGAGGAAGCTCCATCGTTGACGGCTGCTGGGCCTAGACTAAACGTCACAGCGACGCTGGCTTGGTGAGGAATTGTAGTGGGGGAACCAAATAACCTGCCTCTGCTGTCTGGTCGCGCATAGAAACAATCCTAGCGCCAGCGGCAGTCCGTGGAACTTATTTTACGGACAAGCCTCGTATTTATAATATTAGACCTGCAATGCTTCTTTCTAGATACTTGTCTGCAAGTTCAATAATATTCACTTTTTTCTACTTTCAGTGTCAAACCAATTTTAAATAATACATTAATTCAATCTAATCTATAAATACATCCCAATTTTTAAAAGTTCAGTATTGATAAATTATTGATTAATGTGGAAACAATATATTTTAATACCTTAGTTTCATAATTATTAATTGTTTTAGTAGACTACTAATTTTACTTAAGACATGTATTAAGTATATGCATCACAAATATTTTAAACCTGCAGTATTCCAAACAAACTAGTTCTACTGTCAATTCTACCACGTAACAGTGTCCGGTTATCGCATCATACAAAAATTAATTATCACTATGTTTACACATAACATTTAAAAAGTGTTTGCAATACGGTTTTTTCTCCTCTTGTATATCATACAATTCTTAAGAATTTCTGATAAATATATTTATTTAGCTTAAAGTATGAATGAAACAAATTTACTGTTATAAACTTCACAAAATATATTTTAATAGAATGAACATATTTTGGTTGTTTTCTGATCGTTGAAAAAATTATGCATATCCGCTTAAAAAATATTACCTCATGAATAATGAGTTCCATATTTACATTTTTATATCATCTATACACCTGACATTCTTTCATAACACATTATATGTATCTCTTTTTTCTGTCACAGAACAAAGAAATATAAAGTGGATGAAGAATGTATGTGACAGTGAGTCCATTCAAAAGTGTTATATTTAAAAAAATTGAAGAAGAATAACACAATTTTTAATACTTGTACTCATTCACCTTTAATTATGAAAATTACTTGAAATTTTGGTCTGAAACTGTTATTTATTTCTGTATATTCATATTTAATTTTGAATGTAGGTAAATGTGTTTGGTTAGAAAGGGGAAGAGATGAGAGAACATACAACATTTCTATAAATCTTTTGGTAACCATTTGTTCAACATTTACCACCGCCCCCCTTGGGTTAACAACATACATGATACAGGCATCCATTGTCTTCATTCTTAACCAACAATAAGACATTTAGATAAGGTGCCCATGAACATTCTTGGGCTGAATTTTTATGGATCATCTTACAGAACTTGATATGATTGGCATAACCAAGCTGAGATTATGCTTGCTGCATAAAATATGTCCTTCTGAATAAAATGTACTACCATGGTTAAACATAAAGTTATATTCGACTAATATATATTACATAATAAGTTATTTTATTTTAATTATTTATATTAATAGTGATTAAGAAAGAGAATTTTTAATATTATCTTTACTCAACAAGACTTTAATCACTGCCTAACAATTATCTGTTAGAGTTAAGATGGCTGTCAGATAATAGCTTGTCTTTTCCTGGCACATGAACATTACTATGAACACTAAAAATTCTACTATTGTAGAAGAATAATTATAACAATTTCCCAAATGAAATAATTAAAAAAAGTTTACATTTTACTCATTAAAGGTCGTAGCTCGAGGAAGAAGAACAGCAGGCGGTTACGGGCAGCGATGTACCCCTGTTTCCCTGGACTCCTACAGTCTGGACAATGTGTCAGTCAACGGCTCCACCCGACGCAAAGCAAGACGGGCATCCAAGAGATCTTATGGTAATCCAGCGTATGATGAATCGGTGAGAAGCTAGATGTTTACATATATTTATTATTTTATGTTTTTCATTATGACAATGTTATGTATGTACCTACCCTCCAAAGCCACATCCCTATCTTTTAGTTTGTCAATGTTAACCTTTCTTGATTTGAGGAGAGTTATGGGTTAGAACCATTATTTTAATAGTTTTGTCTTATCTTATTATTTATGCTTTCTGTAAGTGGATGTGTGTTGAAAGGATTATTTCATATCATCTAATTTATGACTTTGTTTACCGGATTTAAATTATCTTCTATATTATTTAATGGGAGAAATATCTTTATAAACTATAACACAACCCTTCAGAGATCAGATCGTATCTAACATCCAAAGGAGAAAGAACTGAAAGTCTATTCGTTTCAATACATCTCCGTAAACACGCTATTTTATAAATTTGTGCACCTATAATATTTCAATAAACGAATTATTTACAAGTACCGAGTCATGATTTTAAGACCTCCTGAGGAAGGAACATAAAAACAATTATGTTGGCAATCAACTTCTAAAAATTATATATTTGATTCATTAATAATTATGTTTCAGGGAGCCACATCTCACCCGATGCAATTTGCTGCGTTGGCTAACTTCTCACTGGATCAAGAGTCAATAGTCAGTGAATTCAACGAAATACCGGTCATTACTGTGAGAGCTGATGAGGTTCCTCCAGGATGTGAAAGCAAGAATCGTTTCTCTAACGTCATTCCACTTCCAGAGACCAGAGTGTTCCTCAAGCTCTTACCAGGGGATGAAACCTCCGATTACATAAATGGAAATTATGTTAGGGTAAGTGATATCTACAAACTTTTTTCATAATTAAACATGTTATAATTACTCTTCATATAGGCAACATTTATGATTCATTTGGAGTGTGTGCGTGTATTTACTTATAGACGTAGGTAAAGCCCGTTCACTATGTTCTTTCAGATCTATATAGTTCTCGTATCTCAATGGCTCATTTAGATCTCTAGGTCATCCTTCCCTTGAGCGTAGAGATGAAAGTAATTGGCTCATAAAGGTCTTTGTGGCAATAAAATTCAAATCAAATACCAAGTAAACATGTTTTCACCAAAAAGATTATCACCATTCAATGATAAAAAAATGTAGACCAAACTCTTTATATTACAAGATATGTACGGTGATATTATGAGTAAGATCGCTTGGACATAAACATTATACTTTGTGACCTAAGGATACATGTATCCACATGTGAGCGCCCACCAAAACAATAAGATGTAAGATGCAAGCTGTGGAGCCCACCGTAGTCGATTAGAAGTCCGCTGCTCGGTGAATAATCTATGGCGCATTGGAAGTTGGAGCTGTCACTTTTTCTGGCGAGCGGATCGCAACTAGTGAGGTTGAAAGTGGAGAGCTGGCAAAGATGAGAAGAAGACAAAAAAAAGAAAGGCGAGGCTCGAACGAGCCATGCCTGAATGAGATGCCAGGCGTCCCTGGTCCTATTATTGCTAATTTGGCCCTGGAAAATTCTGGGATGGCAGAGTTCTATGGGAGAACAAAATTCTGCGTGGCGGTTCCAAGTTTGGCGGGCTGATCCTCACTGGCCCCCATCAGTTCAACAAGTAGAAATAGTGCGTGAAAAGACAGATGAATAAGTGAAACATGGACATGAGCAATAGGAAAATTGTGTATGTCAAGATGGCGAGAAGCATGGGTAACCATGTAAAAGTTAGTTGTGATTATGTAGCGGCCCAATGAATATTACCCGGCAAGTACCCAAAAATTTGTTAGTACCGATTGAAGCTAGACCGGTGGCGTGGAGCTCGGGGTCTGGTGTTTTATTCATGACATGGAAGGAAGGTCAGCCCGAGCTGTACGTAACAACTTGAAATACAAATGCGGACTAGTTTTTCAATAAATTTTTTTATAGTTACATATTTCAACATAGATAACTTCTAACACTCCAGCATACTTAGGATAGTATTTTGCATTATGTTACAGTAAAATCCCGTTTATTCGAAATTCGTCGTAAGTCGAAGTTTTGGAGCAGAATGTGGTCCCTCTGGAAAGTTTTCATACTAAATTGTACTTATAAATCGAATATCGATATTCAAAACTATTTTTGGACCCTATCAGATGAATTTGTTGATCTATTTTTTACATAATTCTATTTTTTTGTCAATCTGGAAAATACGCATTACAAACTAACAAGAAAAGGTTGGCAGCTGACTGACAAGAGTAGCACACGTGCGCTACGCGATGTGCCTGTCAAAATCCATCCAAATGGGTAGTACCCGTCCCTATACCGATTCACGACGCATAAGGTTCACATTGTTTGTTTTCTCACTCATTTTCAGTATACTAAAAAAAGATGACGAATATATCTTGAGCATCCTCGATTTTTTATTTTATATCTTGTATAATATTTTATTACCCTTTCAAATGAAATTTGGGAACCGTATCTATAGTTTAGTTTAGCCAGTTTGTTTGCAAACTACTCACTTCTATTACTTATGTCCAAATGATATTGTATTATGCCTATAGATTACTCTTAAGTCTGCTGAAGATCTGTGTGGGTTTATCGGGTTGCAAAATATCAAAAACATATATTTTTATTTGTTTGCTATTTATTAATGTGTTCTCATTCTTTACAGTGCAGAGTTACCTCTGGTATCACAAGATAAAAGTTTCCCTTGTTCTGAGAGAAAAATAAATTTTAATATCATTCCGAGTTTATGTAATTTATTTATTTTTGATTCAAAACTTATATCGAGCGATATAGTTGCATAAATAAATATTATTGTAACATTTTTACAGGGTCCAAAGAGTTTGAAGAATTATTACATCGCTTGTCAAGCTCCTATGGCGTCCACTGTCAATGACTTTTGGAGAATGATATGGGAACAAAATTCTAGGGTCATTTTGATGCTCACAGAATTTATGGAAAATGGGGTGGTGAGTTCTATCTAAACTAATTAAAATTTTGCTAAATCTTTTAAAATATCACTCCTATTTAATCTTAAGTTTAAATCAAGTCCATTCAGGGAGAAAACACTTGTTACAGTTATTGTTTATTTTTTTATCTTGCAGGAGAAATGCTTTGAATATATCCCACCTTCAGAAGTATCGGATAACAGAAGAGTGTTCGGTGACTACAAAGTCACGGTGAAGAAACGTGAAATCCGAGACAAATATATCATATCGCAGTTGCAACTCAAGTCACTCGCAACTCGTACGTGGCGTGAAGTCACGCATATGTGGTACTTCTGGCCAGCAAAGGGTGTACCTGACGAATGCCATTCCATCATCGCGTTCCTCATAGAAGCCCGCAGCTATCTCAAAGCATCACAAAACGCTAAAGAATTTGACGAAGATGGTCATGACTCTCTAGTGACACAAAACGGATCAATGGCTACCAATCAGACGCAAATATCGATGGATCCGGAAGATAATAATTCAAATGAAGACAGTGAAGTGAACGTGTACAATGTTCAAAGGGGCGAGAAAACTAAAAATGGGGTAGCAAAGAATGGAACGCTAAATTATAATGATGGCAGCCAAAAGCGTGGTGGACCTCTGGTGATCCACTGCAGTCCAGGCACAGGGAGGACGGGAGCCGTCATCGCTTGTGATATCGGAATACGAGATTTTGAGATGGCCAGGACAGTTGATGTACCAAAGACTGTTTATAGGATCAGGAGAGATAGGGCTAACGGAGTCCAAACTAAAGATCAATACATATTTATTTATAAGGTACGTAGTTCAGCTAAATGTTCTTTTTTTTGCATGGTATGTGCTATGTTTTATTGTATGAATACACAGTGAGTCAGGCACTGATCATTCACAGGCATACATTAACAAATTCACCGATAGATAAAAACTCAAACTAGAAATTCAGGCACTAAGGTCTCTGATTTAATTCGCCAGTGGCGCGTGTGGTAAGTAGTGATCACACGCTGAATGAATCAGAATATGTTGTCCCGCCAGTAGGTGGCAAGCCGTATATCATATGCAGAGGCGTGCAGTGTATACAAGCAAAAAAGCTATGCATTACTAAAAGTTCTGGGAAACAAATATAAATTAAATAATCCATAATATGGACCGTGAATGTATATTTACGAATTTATTACAATTAGCGCCATCTGTGTACCAATAGAAATTTTTAATGGCTTAGTTCTAAAAACTACCATGACAACCTATCGCTGCAGCCATAGCGCTAGTAACCATAATCGACGCATTGTAGCTATTCACATTACTATTGTCTACTTTTAAGCTAGAGTCTTACATTTGGCTATTTACTGATTTGAAAATTCCTTTCGGTTGATTCGTTTTGTATGGAGTCGTTACCTATGCTATTTTTTAACAGAATAACAAATTATTAAAGTGTTTACTTCCTCTTTTACTATCTTACTGTTTTTAACGTGTTGATTTAATTGTCGTTTCGAGGTGCATTTGGTGCATGAATTTGTTTTTGATTTGGGAAAAACAAAAAGCAATTGACAGAACTATTTCCTACATTAATTTTAATAAAAATAATTAATTTGTTTAGTTATTATGTGAATGATTTTCAAATAATAAAAGAATCATGTTTGGTCATAAAATGTGTTATTAAAAATGTCCATATATTTTTTATATGGGTAAGAAGGTATTATTTTATGTTAAAGCTTAAACTTTAAATACACTATTAATAGCACTCTAAAATTACAAATAAATACGTGGTAAACAACGGATTTGTTTTATCTAAAGACGTTGGTTAAACGAAAGTTCATAATCCTATGCACAACATATATTGTATTTTATATATTATATATGATTGTATATCATTGGTAACAGTATAATCTAAATCTATACCTACAACACGTCACTAATCATATACATATAGAGGGAGGTGTTGCAGTCAATTAAAAAAAGTTCAAAATTAATGTATAAACTGTATTACAGAAAAACTACACTGTTATATGTAAGTTATTGCTGTATGTACAAGACGTATTGTACTATTAATGTTTATACTGAAAAGAATACATATTGTTACTATTTTTAATTTGTTTTGTTTTTCTTTTTCAGGTTCTTAGCGAATACGCAACAAAACTCACCGGTGGAGTTTTGGATTCAATATAAAATAACACCATGACATATCTCTCAAAATATTGTATTATATTGTGACCAAAATTAATATTAATCGTACATATTAATCCCTTAAAGGGATTTTGTATGTGTTATCAAACGATGGGGATGCATCAGGTGAACTCTTATTTCTTTCACTGATCTACCTGCTCAACCCCCATCATAATGAACTCAATATATATTAAGTAATTGACCATTTTAATATGCGACTGAAATTATTTAAACATGTTTTTCAAATCAAGTACATATAATACATACATATACTCATTTGATAATAATTTATTAGACTATGTATTATTTTAAATCCACCAAGGAGGCGGGAACAATAATCTCAAGATATTATGTTCAAATATTAATAATTGATAAGATGTCTGCAATAAAATACAATCTTGCCGGATAATATTTTTTTTGTTTAGGACAATTTTAGCCAAATATATCTTCTACAAAAGAACAATAATTAAATACATTTAAGCTTAGATAATTTTTATAATCATTTTGTTATCCGTAATGGATACAAACTATATTTAAGTTTGGAATCAAATATCTCTTACGAGTTAATCAATTAATTTTTTAAAAGTACACCTGTTTTTTTAGCAACTCATTTTATTCAGTTTCATTTAATTACATTGATTAATAACATGGATCGTAGAGAGTTTTGGAGAAAAAAATACAGAGCAAATCGTTTACCATGAAATCATAGGGTCTAAAATATTTTTCCATGTTAATTTTTTTTTTAAATTCACTAATAAAAATGGTGATAGTGATATTAAACGTTTAAACGATATTTACAAGAAATGATTTACTAATAAAAAAAAATTGTAGATATATATATGATTCCACACACAATTTTTATAAATACATAATTTATATTAAACCCTCATTGTGTACACATTTAGTACAATAGATATAAGAGTATGTAAAAAAACTAAAGAATTAAAATCTTATTGTGTGATGGATTATTTTTTGTGAAAAAACTGTTTTTTTTGCATCTTTATATTTTAATATTTATTGATAAATGACGGCCTAATCAATTGAAAATTAAGCCATTTACAACGTTAAAGTTTGATGACAATGCGGCCGATGCAGTATAAAAGTAGTGTACGCCAAGTGGCATCCTTGTATCTATTCTTTAATATCAAATGTCGGTCATGTCATAAACAGTGATCAATTTGATGACAATCTGGCGTTTTTGTATGTATGTATGAAATCAATAGCATTTTGCGAGACCAGAATATTGTTTCATGTTAAATGTTTTCCATTGTATGTTTGAATCTCAACAAATTTCACTCAAACAATTGCCTCAGCAAGACAGTCAGTTAGGTGCAGACAAAATACAAAAATGTACATATATATAACCTTTGTTAAGTTTTACAAAAGTATGCACAGAAAAAACTATTGTTATTAAATATAGTTGTGCCACCTCAGTTTAACTCTAATTGATCCGATCTAAAATGATTATTATGTATTTTCATATGACATAATGTTTATGTAAATCGCTTCTTTACTATTTACATTTCAATTATTATTATTACAGAAGTTACCTTTTTAAAGAAATAGTAAGTAAAGTTGATCAAAATATTTTTATTGTAAATGTGTTTAATATTCTTTATTGCTTTGTGGTGGTTTAGATCTGAGCATAAAATATATGATGTTTTTTTTATAATAAATAATTACCAAAATTGGTTCAGAACGGGTTTGAATGACATAATTTATCCAGCTGTGTAAGAATGGCTTTCATAAACGTCTGTGTGGTTTTTTGGGGTATTCAACTGTGTGTTTCTGACCTATCTGGCCGACATTTCAGATCAATTATAGTGGCGTGTTCCTATGTAAATCAAAAATGGGATCGTCGTGTTAAAAATAAGTTCCGCATTGCAACCTTTATCTGTAAAAAATATATTTTGCAGTCATGTCATGATCTTAACCTTAGATTACGAATTATGCTATGTCCTCTTGGTGGATGGGAATCTGTAAATTTTAATATATTGTATATGTGATGAAACATTCAGAGAAGTATCAGATAATGCAGGAAAATATTACTAGAAGTCAGGGCCCTGTATGAAGGAGAACAACATAACTGAAGAACCTAAGGCAATGGTTTGGCCAGCTTACTATAGAACTTTTTCAATGAATGTTGATGACAACATCCGTTGAACAGATAAGGCAAGAGAAGAAGAAGAAGGTCCATGTCCCTGACATCAGCCCCGAATGAAGCATTGGTTAGAATGGTCAGAGACACACAGAAGATTATTGTAAGTTATCGCAACAATTCACAAAAGTGAATTTAACAGAACCCAATATGTGAATTAGAAAGTTATTTCGTTATCTGGAGATGGTCCTTTTTTAAACCAGTCTTACATCAACTTAAACTCTTACCCGCTTCTAAATTATCATTTTTAAATAAATATTTTATCTAACCTTCTTCCTTTGGCTTTAGATAGAGTTATAAGTTATTGTATTATTATGAAAGTAATGTATATTTTTGTAAAGATCTTATTATTTTTATTGTAAATATAGAATTTAAATTTATTTTTTAAATAATTCTAAAAGACAATTAGTATATTTCCTGTGAAACTTTAAGAAAATTTAACGTAGCATGAAATGTTGAACATTGTTATATAATTAAATTAGAAAGTAGGTACCTCCCAATTATTCTGTGTAAATCTGAAAATATGATTTTTTTCCTTTCGTTATTGATGGGTATCACCTAATGAAATAATTATTATCTACCCAGGTACATAATATTTGTATCAGAAATATTATGTTTACAATTCCAATTTTCAAATTTCCGACAATAGATTTATATTTTGAAAATTTTACCTAATGAATAAAAAGGTCACATCCACCTGATTCATATTTCAAAGGAAATAACACTTCACTCCATTGGGATGTATCAGTTTTCTTATAAAAGAAAAAGTTACAGACACATGGGTCATGTTAGTAATAATAATATTTACTGATATTAAAAAAAAAAACTTGAATTTAAGTCTTTGTTGCAATTTTTTATATTTAGACAAATCTATATAAATAAAAAATGAACAATTGAAATTTTTTTGACTTTAAATATTGGGTATATATTATTCCCATTTCGTATTATATGAAAATATTTTTGTGGCACCAAATAAATTTATATTCATGCTTTGAATTATTGTTATGTTTTTCATTGTCGTAAATTTGTGTTTAATCATAATTATATTATATATTGTTGGAATATTTTGTAACTTTGAATGATAACACAATAAATGTGATGTGTCGGATGCATTTGTCTTTTTTATTTCCGCATTTTAGAAACCATTATATTATAAGGATACATATATTTAAAACCAAATCATTTTATTATGAATTAACTCTTTTTCTAACTCACCGCCGAAAACGTTGACAGCAAAAATTATTGGATCTTGATACTAAATATCTACCAACAGATGGCGGTACATGTGTTATTTTCAAAACAGGAAACTGCCTTTTAGTACTAAATATTCATCAAAGAGAGCTTAGTTTCCCATTTATAGGTAGACAAAAACCTCAACCGTTTGGTCTCAATTTATTATTGTTAGAAATAATAAATTCTAATATTTTTATTTCTACTGGCAACACTCAACACAAATTCAATCACTTGGAATTTTCGTGTACTTCTGATAGCTGTTTGACATTTTTGTGAAAACGTCAACTGAGTCATGTAGTTGGTTGTGAATTAATGTTAAGGTCAAGGCATAGATCCACAAAAAAGCTATCTCATCCTTTTCTATCTCTTGGCTTCTTCTAAAACTTTCTAAAAAAAGTTACTGAACTAACAATTTTTGCGAAAATGGGTTGTTTAATCGTTCGTAAAAAAAATATTTACTTCTCGAAAGTTCACCCGTAGTAAACTCGTTATGCTCTGCTATCGCAGTTTCCGATAGTTAAATATGGTGGACTTTTCACAGCTGTTCCTGAAGTCATCTGACACATTGATACTTTGAAAGTTCCAGTATTAATATATAGTTACGCTTCTGAGTGGAAGCTTTCTGCTTAGTGAGACCCGAGGTTTCTGACACCGCAGTAAAAACACGCTCGTGTTCAAACTTCTGGGGAGTGTTTGACTATATTTCGCTCTAATTTCAACCATTTTTGTCCACGATTTGTGACTATAGATGAAACCTGGACCTACCACTATTAACCAAAGTCCAAAACATTAATGGCATAGCGGTTTGCCTCCGAAGAAGGCTGAGATGAATTTTGTCAGCTGACATGGTGATGGCATGAGTTTTCTAAAATTGTACGGGCATTATCATCATAAACTATTTACATAAGAGTAAATATATCGCACAGGATTAGTCGCCGAGGTGACGCCAATTAAATTGATGTAATAAGTACAGGAGGTAGTTATTAAACATATTTTTACTGTGAATCATCATCGTAGCACCAGCAAGACGTGAGATATATTTCGGCAAACAATGACTCATTCTTTGATAAATACTTCTTGTTGGCGCTTTTCAATATAAATCAATTGGATTATTGTTTGTATGCAAAATAAAACGAGGTATTCTGTTGTTGGGATCGCATTCTCGTTTCTGTCGTCGCAATATCTCTAGATTAAACATCTTTTGTGTTTTATTTCTTCTTCTTCCGACCTCATCATCATCATCGCCAGTGAGAGAAGCGGAGATCGGCGAACCACCCATGTCCATTTATTGTTTCCTGTACAGAACAGTGAACAATAATGGACAGTTCTATTACCCATTTGAGAGGAGAAATCAATAAGAAAGAAGCTGTTCCAGTTCTTCCGTAGTGAGTTTTGAGGCTGCCTGCCTGTTCGTAAACCGAAATTCTGTTCGCAAACTGAAGCATATTTTCGTCAAGATTTTTGTTCGCAAACCGAATTATTCGTAAACAGAGTCATCTATAGCTGACTGAATCTTTTTTTTGCAACTCTCTAGCCACCATCCGCAAGGCGTGTCCAAACGACCTTAATTGTGATCTTTCTATGTGTAGGGGCTCCATGTCAAGGGTCTATTATTATTATTTATTATTTTTAAGATGTCTGCTAGATGAAAACAGTCATGGACGTTCTGGAAATCGTTCACTTCCAATAAGATTACACAAGTAGCATAGTGTGAATAATAACTTTCAGATTGAATTTGATAATTATACATTTAGCGAGGGTGATATTAACGAGGACGAGGGCGAGGTAGAAGAACTTTAAGTGATTTATTATTTTTATTTAAAATAGTAAATGGCACACTGGACGCCCCTAATTTAACTGAACTGATTTTATACCACGTTCCTGCGCAGAGTACCAGATTGTCGATGCTTTTCCATGTAAATTCATAATTTACTCATTTTTATAGGAACGCATCCACACAAAGACTTCACAGGCTCGGGAACGATTTTGGTCTTGTAGATATATTCCGATATTCTATGTTTAAATATAAGAGTAAGGTTTTTGATGCTGTTCTGAGTCAAAGATACAACTGATTTTGATACTCAGCCATTCTGTGTCAAATCTAAAACTTATTATTTTACCGTCTTGAACCTTTATTTTGTATAGTTTGTTTTGCTTATTTTTTAATTTCTATTTTTTCTATTCTATTCATATTCTATTCTGCTCATGTGTTTTTTAGTATGTTTTATATCAAACCTATTTTGTAAAAGCCCATAAGGGCGTTAATAAATTAATAAATAAATAAACAAATATGGACCCAACATATGATCCAATTGGGTAGAGATCAATCAGAAGCATCGCTATTCAATATTCTAACATAGTCTTTATACATTTTTTTTCTCTATTTTTATTTTTATTCCTGTCAAATCTTTATCTTTTTTGAATTAAATAACACCACAATAGCACGAAAAGAACTGTCTACTTTAACACAGACGGCAGTCTAGCAAAGTAGCATCAGAGGTGGAGTCTACTCCATCCCACACAATAAACTATGAGTATATATTTGTTGATCGTGTTATATTATAATATATTCACCTCTGTTACAACAAAAACATGTCTGTCAATAAAGTGTAAAGTTAGTTTGGTCCCAGACTAACCAGTAACAAAGACTGTATGAAGACGGGTTAGGCTCGATCAGTCAGCAAGTCTTAAGTGGCGTGAGTTAAGGGAAGCTTTGTCGAAACTTTGGTCCCCCATCTCTCCTAGGATAAATAATAATAATAATAATGTGTTTATTCCAGCGTGATCAGGTTTTTTTTAACCCGATTCGCCATACAGATAATACATATTTTGTTTTACATTAAAGATTATGAAATAAATATAATGCTATGAAAAAGAAAACCAAGGAAAATATTAATAAATAAAAAAAAATTAAAAAGTTAATAAAAAGTAAAAAGTTCACACATATAAATATTACATATATAACTACTTCAGTCACGGCCATTGTTGTATATTTAGCTATTTTGTAGGCGCTGCCATTCTCTGGTCAGGGAACCAGCTTTCCACGAGAGCGCCGCTTGCACCAAAGAGTTGGTGCTGAGCTCCAGCCGTAGTTTTACGCCAGCAACTCGATGTCTTAGAATCCATGTATACGGCCTTCGGTAAAAATGATGTGAAAATGATATAAACGACACTAAAGCCAAACATTTTCATTACTTAATTGGCGAGATGTTAGCCCTGGATAATAAGGCGTTAAATATGGTTAAGACACCAGGTTTATTTTTTGATTATAATGAAGATTCTATTTAATAGTATTTGTTATTTATTCATATTTGCATTATCATATTAAGAAAAAAAATGTACACTAATTTTTATATTTATGTTTTCGATTATATATCTGAAAATAAATAAAGCAAATCTACAAATAGTTTAATTTTAATCTAAAATTCACTAACTTAAAATCTAGTTGTGTTTTTCAAAGAAACAAAGTATTCGGCATTCGGCCGAATAAAAATCTAATTGGCCGAATATTCGTTACAAACCTAGTAAAAACCTATAACATTCAATAAGTTAAAAATATTTGGGGGCGGCCAAAACAAATTGTCATGCGATTATATGACAATTTGTTTGCAATTTTCAATATTTATTTATAAATTTGGATACACGTGTAAGTAAATAAAGTTACCGCTGTAACCACTTATTTAGTTGTTAAGATCTCACCACGATTGTGAAGTAATTGATATCGTGTCTATGAGACAACATTATAATAATTTAAACGTAGGAAACACTTGAAATAATATGAACAACAATCAAAACTTTAATCCGTCAGGCAGCCATTTGCTAACACCCGCTAAAATTATATTTGAAACGGAATTTCGCTCTGTTAAGCTTATATTACTATGTTTATTTTTAATAACTGACAGTTCTCACTCAGTTAATAACAGAGATAATCACAGGCCTTCATTGTAACACCTGAGCCAGCCTGCAGATAAGGAAGCCGACGGCCATGTTTGATTCTTCCGGATGGAACCAGCGCCAACCGACATTTTGACATTCAGTAAAATGAAAAATGGTCGCCGTTTCTCTGATGGTTGCGGTGCATCATAAAATAATTAAACCGCCGTAGCGCGTAATCGGGTCGTTAGCGGGGTTGGATAATATAACGACCTCGATTAAGGTACAATTATTGTAAACATTATATTATAGTACGTGAGACAACGAAGTATTATCTTCATACTGCATTGATACGGGCCCGGTGTACATGGATGAGATTTCTGTCGGAGATTATTCTCGAAAGCACTCAAAGGACAGTACAGTTGAACACGAAACGAGTGAAACAAATTATCGTCAGTTTGAAACATTAGTTTTCACTTTCGTGCGTGTGTGTGTGATATAAATTGTAACTCAAATAAATTAAATGTAATTAATAGGAGGATCATGACCAATCAACTTTTAATGACTTATATATATATATATTTATATAAGTCATTAAAACTTATACTACGCCTTAGCCCAATCTATCATTGAATATGGAATAGTAGGATGGGGATGCACTACGTCTTAGACCAATCTATCTTTGAATATGGAATAGTAGGATGAGGATGCACTACAAAAACTGCCCTAAAACCTACAGCACAAAAAATATTTCTAAAATTTATATTCGAACTACCAGTGAGAACAAGCTCGAATGTACTTTTCAACAGCCTGGGGATACTGGACATTGTCCACATCTACACTAAAAACATTCAAAATTATATATTCATCAATAAGGACATCTGGGGTTTATACGGAAATGCCAAAAATACTAGAACCTCAGAGATGAACAATTTAGTAATTCCTAGGATGTGCACCACATACGGGCAAAAAAGCTATGTTTTTGTAGCACGTAGCACCCAAATTGTATAATTCTCTCCCTATATGTAATAAAAATATCGAGTAACACAGACAGTTCAAAGGCGCAATAAAATTCTGATTAAAAAACTTAGATCGAACGTATTTTCATAACATGGTCACCCCTTCAATATGAGTTAAAACATCAGTCCTCAACCAGTGTGTGTGTGTGTTGACTTGATCGAGACTTGTAAGTACTACGTGAATTTTATTATGTATTGTTATCACAAACTCCGTACAGTGCAGAACTAGTTTCCTCGGACCTATCCAAATTCTTAAAAAAGGTTCATAAATATTTACCACCGAGATACAAACATGGAATTTTCTAGAATGCTTTACCATTACGCCACATCTATTTTTTAAATTTTTTGGACTTTACATTCGCAATAAACTATTTTACAAACATACTTAAACACGACTAAAAGATATGTACTATGTACAAATGTTATGTTTACCAAACCAACGTCCAAACTATTATTTATTGCTAGGTACTTCGCGTTCTGGTCCACGCCGTCTTAAAAACAACACTTGGAATATTTGCTAAGTAGACGCTATACCGCGCAGATTTCATACGCAGTCAACGTGGACTAATTAAGTAAATTTATTCGGTACATAAGGTCCAATATTCACTACGTCTGTTCGGTAGGTACTGTATAATAAATAACAACAACAAGGACAACGCATCTCTACTGAGTTTATTTTTATTAAATTCTATATAAAATCATATGAAGATTGATGAAACCAGCACATTAAAAACAGAAAGAAAAAACAGTTATTTTTCCATACGTAACAAACCATATAAAGATATTTTGTGGCAATATCAATTGATTGATATTGCCACAATCTTTCTATTTGATTCATTTAGATTAGTACATTTTAAATATCATAAAACTATGTTCTAAAATTGTAACTTCATTAAATTGAAATAGAATATTCTATTAGATAGCGCTTTAAATCAAGAAATCAGAAAATGACTAAACTGTTGGCGGTTGACACAAACCACAAAATAGACATGAACTAACGCAAATTCTTTTCATTTTGGTGCCACTCACGCAATCAATTAGCTCCGCGATATTTTTTAAAAATATGTCTAAATTGGAAAGAAAATTTAATCGCTGACAAATATAACATGCGTTATTGTAAAAATTATGTCTTGGTTACACAAAGATTTCATTTTCGAAGAGTGAATTCTTTTAATGTTGCATAACAGTGTCATAATCTATCGGATTTATGTTTCGTTCCTGCAAATAATGTTCCAAGCTCCTCTCCTACATATGGTGTACACTTCATGTCATGTCTATTCATTTACTAGTCTGTGGCGACACTGCGTGTTAGTCTATTTATTCATTAGAATTTTTTGATTTGCATAAAAAGATTCTTTAAACATGCCTCCAGCAATAAATAATATTGTTAACTCGCCGCGGGTGGGTGGTGGGTTACCGCAACTACTCACGTGTATTTACAAGAGTCGGCATCATTTGTTATCGTCACAGTAAGAAGGCCCAAATTCCCCTGAAAATGTTTGAAGTTTCGCACAAAGGAAAGAGTAAAACAAACAACAATTTATCAGAAAATTAAACATAAAGCGAATAGGGTTGCGATACTGAACTAGAACGTACTGCCAACATGGATATTTTTATTTTTCCTAATGTAACAACATTTCTAACTTGTTTATGATTGGCTGACGCCGCGCATGTTAGAATATAACATGGCGTTTTTCAATCTTTTCACTAAAGCTGCGTACTTAACCCTCTGCAAAAGCACACCAAATATCGATTATACGTGGTATATATATTAACCCTTCCCTAGCTATGAAGTAACATAAGTCAACCGCCTCAGTCACACCAAAAATTATCATAGATGGTGAAAGTCTGAAGGGAGTGACTGAGATAAAATATTCGGAAGTCATAATAGATTCAAAATTGAATTTATAGCAAAATACAAGATACGTGACTAAAAAGATTGCTAAGAAGATCTCATTTCTGGGAAGGATCAGAAGATTTATTAGTACTGAGTCTTGTCAAATAGTTTACAACTCTGTTATTATTCCTCACATCAACTACTGCAGCAACATTTAGTTATTGGCTATTGAAGAAGAAATGCAACAATTGTCAGTGTTGCAAAATAAAGCTTAGAGAATAATACTCTGAAAAATAAATACACTCAGATCAGTGCAATGCTGAGAGATCTGAATATGAAGGAACTTTAAGCAAAAAATATATTTTAATATAATGGTATTTATACACAAAATCCTCAATAAGAAATATCAGCGGAATTTACATGAAAAATTGTTGCAAATCAACATGAGCACGAGCATCGTACAGGAGGAAGGGATACACTGAGACTGACATTCAGGAAGAAGGCCAAATCTCAGAAATCGATGATGTATAGTGCGATGAAGATTTTTAATGAAATGCCAGAAAACATAAGAAAGGAGGAAAAATTGAATAGATTTAAAATGAAACTGACCAAATATGTAAAAGATAAGTTTTAGTAAAATAAAATATTTTAATCATGTATATATTAGGCATATATAGGACTGCTTATGTATTTACTATGTTAAGAATTAAATAAAAAAAATTAAACTGTAATATTTCCGTAAATAAAAATGTATATTTTTGCAAAATCTGAGGAAAATATTTACACCTTAGAAATGATGAGTAATTTGCAGGATTCTCTTTACAACCAATTATGTAAAGCGAACCTAAAAGTAATTATTTTTTAATTTAATCCGACGTAAAATTAAACGTTAGAAAAAATATTATTCGCATTAATATGTCCTGAAAGAGATCAAACATTAATTTCACAATGAAAAGAATCATAAACATATGAATATGATAATGTCTCTTTCTCAGTAATTAAATAAAGAGCGATAATAAGGAAGGAGGTATTGTACATACAGTACTCAGTTAATTTAAAGCAACTATTAAATACATTTTTTCTCGGATGGAAATAAATAAAAACAATGTTAAAACTCTACTTGAGTTTATTAGCACTACCCGAATTTCGAGAGAAACAGTAACTCTCATCGACAGGTGAACTATTAAATTCTCGAAACTCGAGTAGTGCAAATAAACTCAACTAGAGTTATAACATTGTTTTACTCATATCTATTCATTATGATGAAACTTTATAAAGTTAACGCCGATTCTATCAATAATAGCTTTCTCTGGGCATGTATGGTTGTTTAAGGTGATTTTCTATCACGGCATGGTAAAGGTTTATTAGGCATGACGCCACCTGTAAATGTGTGGCACTCACAAACTTTGTCTCTCGTCTTAATTCATTAGCCCGCCACCTCAGTTCGCTTTACAAAAGTAGCGATGAATGTTCCGAATCCATTTCAATTTAATATCTCTGACTCAGTCCATCACCTTTTTCAAGTCACCAACCAATGATTTTGATACAAATGCCCCTTTGTAAAAAAATCATGGGTCAAAATAAGAAATCCAAGATTCCTGTCACCGAAGGTCTTTCCTCGGTATATATTATATTATAAGATTTTTATTTTAAACTGTTTTGCTAGGAAATTATGAATCTGCTGCATTTATTTATTAATTGAAAAAATATGAATTAAGTTAATTTTGTCTTCGGTAATATGGATCTAACGAAATTATTAAAAATGACATTCTTGTCGTGAAGTTGTAATTATTCAGAAAATAGGTCTGTGATCCCGGTAGCAACACCCATATTTTTCGATAAAAATTTATTATATCTTTCTAATTAATACATTTAATTGGTATCTAACGGAATGTTTACAAAGCGTGGGGGTGGTTTTAATAAATAAATTCTGGCGTAGACACTACAATAATCACCTCTAATATAATATGTCTATTGAGCTAGGCGTCTCGAAGTACCCATATAAAAATAGGAATGGCTTCGGTGGTTGGGCATATAAAGATGACGACAGAACAGCAAATACCCAAGTCACTACTGCACACCAGATCAAGAGGACGCAGAAGCTTGGAAAGGTCTAAGCTACGATGGAGCGACAATGTCCTCACAGACGTATGTTACGTACAGAACAAATAATGTAATCGTAATCATTTTCAAGTGCTGATCAATCTTCATATTGTTTGATTTGACTGATAATGATTGTAGAGAGATGCGTGAAGGTTGGGTATTAGAAACTTCAGGATGTACTCGGTCAATAGAAACGTTAGATTTATTCAGAGAATTGGTTCTGAAATATTTACCGTGTTCTTTCTTACATTTACTCTTGTGAATACCTAAGAATATGTGTTCTTAGGTACGGTGTAATGTGGGAATTAGCAATACAGCTAGCATGTGTGTTCCTTTAGCCATTTAAATGCGTTACATAATATAAGTAGATGTACATAGTGTGTACATGGTGTACCGTGAAGTAGTCAATTTGTAGGTAAATGCACCATGCGCATGATTTCTCGAATAATGTTTAAACACATTCTAAAACTACGGAGAAACGGAACGGAATAATGATAAATGGAGGAAAATTCTCCGCCATGACCCATGTTGTAGAGCCAATAGGATGATTACGTTTTTATTCTAACAACCTGAAGAGAAGATCAAATCATATTACATTATTAATATAATCGGCGTTAACTATGTAGAGTTTGGATATAAATGAAACAATGTTATTAGCACTACTCGAGTTTCGAGAGAAACAGTAACTCTCATCGGCAGGTGAAGTATTAAACTTTCGAAACTCGAGTAGTGCTAATAAACTCAAATAGAGTAATAACATTGTTTCATTTATATCCATTCATTAAATCGTATAACTTTTGTTGACGTCAGAATACAAAAATTTGGCTGATAAATACTATCTATCAAATTTAATTTTAATGTCAAAAACAATTTAATCTAAAATCTGCGCGCTATTATCAAAATAATAGTCTATCAGTGGCGGCTATATCGGGTGGCATTGATTTGATTTAGTTTTTTCTTAAAAGGATTTCCTGTTTTCCAAGTTCCAGAAAACTTTGATGGTGAACACGGGGTAGAGAATTCAGAGAAATTCACTCGAGAGGGACGATGATATTTTTTAGAGACAAAACTTTGGCGATTGATTCGAGCACAACAACATCACGCTTGTTTTACATCATTTACAAAATTTCACATATTCTTCTTCTTGTGCTCTAATCCGTTCAACGTAAGTTGGCTATCATCGCTATGTTTAATGCGGCCCGGAAAAGCTCTGCAGTAGAATGGCCAAACCATTACCTCAGATTCTTCAACCATAATGCTCCCGTCTTCCAGGGCTCCGACATCCAGCAATCTTTCCCTGCATCATGAGGTGCAAGATCTCGCACTTCTCCGAAGGTCTCATCACATGTCCGAGATGTTGAAGTTATCGGACTTTTATTGTTTAAAATACTTTTTTCTTTAGGAGAAAAAAAACAAAATAAATATCAAATTTAATGCTTTCAGTTTATCTAACTTCAGAGTAAATTGTTGTAGGTATTCATGATTCTAGATGACGTCTGTACGCACGTGTAGTCTCGCTGCCAAATTAAACGCCGTGTACGTGGGTCGGTGATATGATGGTCTCAAGCGGTACCGCCATCTATAGATCTTTCTTTTCGTCTCCCACCTTGCTCGAAATTCTAACCGTAGAACTCACAGAATGGTAACCGATTATTGTAATTTAACGTAAATAAATTCAGTGTAAAGCGTGAGTACTTGTTTCAATTTTAGTTTCTCATACAATAATTGGTATAGACTCGGCGATATACCAACACGAACACAGTATGGTATTTCGACACAGAGGTGAATTGCTATTCGCGTCTCAATCTTCTGATTCAAAAGATTCTACAAGCATAATCTCCAGCTCAAATTATCAACATCTCACACCGTGGATATGGACCATAACGTTCGTTAAACGGACAAGCACTAAAAGAAAAAGAAAAACGATGTGTATACTTTGGCTGTATGTTTTTGTCACTTACATATTGTATTAGGTTTATTTGAGAGACGGAAGTAAGATAAGTCAAGCTAATTTATCGTTTTGTTATCGCTAGTTGCACTAATTTACAAATTTATCACCTGCATGCCTAAGCCATTAGTCGGTGTTTACTACAACAAACACTCGACACGATTAAAATCTACACAATCAATTTCTTAACGTAATATAGTGATAACGTTAAAACAGATTTTATTGAGAATTAAAGAGTTTCTTTAACTGTCACCACTCGAGTAATCAATTTAAATGAGAGATTACTGTCAGAACAGATTATGCAAGTCAAATATTACCTGATTTCCTTCGTTCCAATACGTCCGTCATGATGCCGCATACCTGTCCCTGTCTGGCTAACTTTAGACCTGGTTGCATTCGGTGGACGGCGAGAAGGGTAATTTAGAGTGCCGAAGAGTCAACATGCGCGCGGTACCGTCGAGATATATATTGCCGTGCCTTATCGTTATCCGGATCCGACCCCTCCGAAATGCAACGAAAGCTTCTTCCTCGGTGCTTATCTTAGCGTCCAGCTCCCGAGATGAGATCAAGGTAAGGCTAGATTCCTTCCATCGGGGTGCATTAGCTAAACATAACCAGCACAGAATACAGTCCACGGGATCTATTCCTACCACCTTTCTATAGTCTATCCATCTTGCAGGATACCGTTCTCTGCTCGCTTTCCGCCTACATCTGTATCATTTTCTTGCTCTATATTGTATTGCCCACTGTGCTGCGCTTGTCTTATTCTTATTTTTTACTTTAGGTGGTACAAATGTATTTTAGTGAAGATTTAAACGAATACGATGGGTACGGTGGGTAAGCTACGAATACGTCATTTAAAGTGGATCAGATATCAATTACTCCACTACGCATTGCCTCTTTCACTCCAAGTTCGTTTGAGGAGAGGGGATGGCTGAGTAAGCCATTTATCATGACCATCTTTCAGGAATATATCGGAAGAACATGTGAGATATTAATATCATACATTTTCATAATATATGAAAATGTGCTGCCATCCCATTGACATTACTTCGAACTGAACAATGAGATGAGATCACGTTTATTTTCATTTCAAGTTCTTTGTGACGATAGCCTTGAAATGCAATTGACAAAACTGTACCGTGGCTAATCAAAACCAAGCGGAAAGAAATCGGATTTCGCTTTTTAAAATTCTTGTTATCGACATTGGTTGTGGCCGATTAACAGTCATATAGTGGCCCCGGCTGTCTTGATAATTAATAAATAGTGCAAGCGAGCAAGGGGATGGCCTCCTGCGAGAAGCGAATAAGCGAACAAATTTGGCTGCCACCTTTCTCATGCCCAAACTATCGGTTCAAATTGCTTCGCATGACTCAAACGAGATATTACTTCTTTTGGAAGCTCTCTAACAGTAATCCGTCGATTTAAAATAACGATTTCTTTGACTGCTGTAAAGTTTTCATCGTTGATTGATGAGCTTGGTCGTCCAAACCTGGCATCATCTTCCGCGTCTTCACAGCCCTCTATAAAACATTTGTACCATTCATAAAATCTTTTTTCTGATATAAATTCTTCGCTGAAGGTCGTCTGCAACATTTTCATCACTTCACTGTACTTACATTTATTTTAACGCAAAATTTAATACAAATTCTTTGATCTGTCATTTTTAAAACAAAATAGCGGAGCGTCGCAATAGTGGTGTTAGTTAATTGGCTGTAAAACAGAAACTACGCATTGACGAAGATCGAAACATGACACGTACGTCGTTTACATAATCACCAACCTTTTTTCATAAGTATCAATCACAAATATCAAGTAACATTCTGCCCACGAAATTCGAAATTTCTCGTTTCTTTTTTATTGAACCTCGTATATACTGTGACTTTTGAATTGGCGCGGCAGCGCCGCAGCCACCTGTTTAACCGTCATGCAGCACAAGCATTGGCTGGGGAATGGATGAGAGTCTGAACCGTATATCTCTTATCTATGATCTGGGCCCAGGGTAGACGACTCTCGCCGGGTAAACATGGCGAAGAACGGAGAATCTCAACAAGGCGTGGTTTCACGCGGTGATCGGGAGAATATATATATTTGGGGGTTAGGTCGGTGATTAAATGAAAGGACGATGATTGGCGTGTTGATGTTTATTGCGGCGTTTGATAAAAACAAGGAATGAAAGAAATTAATGAAGATGCAGATGAAGTAAAACGAGTCGGTGGTCTCGCTCGGCGCGCGTGAGCAGGCAAGATAGCCGCTGTGAAGCGATGAAACAGGAGAGGGCTCGACGATGAGGGATCAGGCCAGACCTGTAGTGGCAGCTACATATATATATATATATATATATATAACAAGGAATGAAAGAAATTGATGAAGATGCAGATGGCAATATATATATGTTTAGCTGCTGCCATCTGCATCTTCATTAATTTCTTTCATTCCTTGTTTTTATATATATTATGACCCGATATATTCCCAAATCCTGTTGATCATGTATAAACAAAATAACGTAGTAAATATCAATATGACCGCCTCATGTCTCCCGCTCTTTCTGTACCATCCTCAAAAACTATAAGTAAAATACAAAAAAAAAAAATCATTATTTATTTAAATATAAAATGTAGTAATTGACATTAAAAATAAACCGTATATATATATATATATATATAATTCCCGAAAAACAGGAGATCCACGGGGGGCATTATGTCAGCACGGTGTAGATATACGAAATAGTTCAATATTTTAATAATAGTACTTATATGAACCTATTTCAAGAGATATATCTAGGAGAAAAAATATTTTCTGTTTAAACCAAGTGTTCATTCGAAAGCCGCGCGGTGCAATATTAGCGAATATAAATATATAACTAAACAAATTAATAAGACAAATACAATAACAAAATAAACAAGAAGCACCCGCCATTCAGGTATGGCTGAAACAGTAAATTTTCATCTCTGTAGGCGAAATTAGCACACGGTATACGTGATATCTGAATGATGATCGAATGACGGTGCGAACGCTCGCGCGTTGAGTTCGACAGGTGTGTGTATGCATGGAGACGTCTGTTCGGCGAGAATGGATAAGAGGTACCGACAGCGAGAGGGAGCCCTCTTCGCTCGGCGTCTCTCATCACAGATAGAATAATCTTTAATCTTTACTTTGTTTCCATAATACATACATTGTACATGATTCCGAGTATTATTCTCAGCACCATCCAACCTCAACTGTTCAAGTAAGAACAAAACAGTATATTAAAATTAAACTATTTCTATTCAGCAAACATTGTATTAACAAAGCAAAGTATTGGTTAATAAGAAATAATCCAAAAACAGTTTCTACCCAGTATCCCAAGAGTTTTAAGTTTGATTTATGATTGCACTTATAATTGCACTGTGAACAAGTAAACAGTTTCTATCCAGTACCTCAAGAGTTTTAAGTTTGATTTATGATTGCACTTATAATTTCACTGTGAACAAGTAAACAGTTTCTATCCAGTACCTCAAGAGTTTTAAGTTTGATTTATGATTGCACGAATAATTGCACTGTGAACAACTAAACAGTTTCTATCCAGTATCTCAAGAGTTTTAAGTTTGATTTATGATTGCACTAATAATTGCAGTGTTTATCGTATGTTTGAGTGCATGGGTTTTTAAAAATGATTTTTGATTGCACGAGTAATTGCATTGTAAACATGAAAATTTTTTCTCTCCAGAATGTGTGAGTGCATGTACTTTTAAGCTTGATTTTTGATTGCACGAGTAATTGCACTGTGAACATAAAAACAATTTATTTCCATTATGCTGAAGTACATGCCTTTTTAAATTTGATTTTTTATTGCACGAATAATTACAATGTGAACATGAAAATAGTTTCTCTCCAGTATGCACGAGTGCATGTGTTTTAAAACTTGATTTATGATTGCACGAGTAATTACACTGTGAACATGAAAATAGTGGCTCTCTTGAATGCACGAGTGCATGTGTTTTTAAACTTGATTTACGATTGCACGAGTAATTGCATTGTGAACATGAAAATAGTTTCTCTCCAGTATGCGTGAGTACGTGTATTTTTAAGCTTGCTTTTTTATTGCACGAGTAATTGCACTGCAGGCATGAAAATCGTTTCTCTCCAGTATGCACGAGTGCATGTACATTTAAATTTGATTTATGATTGCACGAGTAATTGCATTGTGAACATGAAAATAGTTTATTTGCAGTATGCTTGAGAGAATGCGATTTTAAGTATGATTTTCGATTGCACGAATAATAGCATTGTGAACATGAAAGTAGTTTCTCTCCAGTATGCGTGAGAGCATGTGATTTTAAGTTTGATTTTTGATAGCACGAATAATTGCACTGTGAACATGAAAATAGTTTATTTCCAGTATGCGTGAGAGCATGTGATTTTAATTTTGATTTTTGATAGCACGAATAATTGCACTGTGAACATGAAAATGGTTTCTTTCCAGTATGCGTGAGAGCATGTGATTTTAAGTTTGATTTTTTATAGCACGAATAATTGCATTGTGAACATGAAAATAGTTTCTTTCCAGAATGCGTGAGAGCATGTGATTTTAAGTTTGATTTTTGATAGCACGAATAATTGCACTGTGAACATGAAAATAGTTTCTTTCCAGTATGTGTGAGAGCATGTGATTTTAAGTTTGATTTTTTATAGCACGAATAATTGCACTGTGAACATGAAAATAGTTTCTTTCCAGTATGCGTGAGAGCATGTGATTTTAAGTTTGATTTTCGTTTGCTCGTATAACTGCACTGTGTACACGAAAATCGTTTATTTCCAATATGTGAATATGAAAACACTTTCTCCCCAGTGGAAGTAAACGTGCGTCTACTTGAGGAATTATTGGCCGTAAAAGTAGTCTCCGATTCTATTTCCATTCCAGGGATAGGCGGAGGCGTGGTTGGATTTGCAGAAACAAAATCTTGTTCGAGTATTTCCAAGAGATCTGCAATGAAAAAAAAAATTGGTATTAATTACATTTTTGATTGAGCTCGGAGAGAAGTGTAAAGGAGGTCCTGGTCGTTGGACATCATTGTGATAGAAGGGTCTCTTACAACTTTCCCGCTCCCGGTAGTATTCGCTTCGCAATTTAACTTCGGGTATCATGCCAATTTTTTGCACTATGGTCATGAAGGAGGGACAGGTTGACACATTCGGAAACACAGATGATACATTATTCGATTTGTATAATTTCTACTATGTAATGGACAGGCACAGATTCTTATAACTTAATCTAATTCAGAACTACTTCAACATTGTTCCGCGTCGCGTCGCTATTCTATCCTATCGCTATCCTCGTATCCGGTCCTCGGTGAATAAAGATGGCGTCGTTCTGCTCGACCCGCCGGATCGTTCCTACTGGTTACCTTTGGGTTACATTTGGGTGTCGCTGCATCCGCCTACCTGGTCTACCGTGTTTCCGTATTCCGGGCTTCCGCTTCCGTCATGTTGCTGACTGTCAGACTGTTCTCACTGCGTCTCCGCTCAATCAATGGTCGGTTCTCTCGATTCTGTTCTGCTCAGTTCCTTCTTCGCTCGGTTCTGCCTCGGTCGGCTCCTTCATGCATCCTAGACTTCGTGGTTCCTTCCGTTCGGTCTACTCAGCGACTACCATCCTTCACTTGGTTTCCGACATCTTTTGATTTCTTCGCGGGACCGGTCTCCAGAGATTGGAGGACTCTGCTTCGAGGACTACGCTCGGACTCTCTCTCTGGTGGTTGTTGTCAGGGCACTCGCGCACTGTTTCCACTTACGGACTGTGGTCAGTTTGTTTCCGGCGGACTCCCTGTGTGAATGGCGGCCGGCCATTTATAATAGCTTGCTGTATGTGTGTATTTTCTCACTAGTCAGCTGATCTAACTACTATTCCATTGGCCATTCTTGGTAGCGGCAAGCCACGCCCTTATCTAATTTCTTCTCTATATTGACACCGCCCTCTTCTCATTATTAATTATAATTTGATTTATCTTATTATAATAATCACTTACATTGTTCAAGAGAATCTTACAGCTAGTCACATGCATATATGCATTGTTTAGTTGCAGAGGAATTATACGGATTGATAATTAGCTTTACAATTTCTTAACCTCCGTATAATTAATTGATTAACAAAACAATTTGAATATTACTACATTGTAGCTAGTCTAGTCTATTGTTAATTTAGAGAAAACAAATAAGTAAATTAAATAACAAAAGGATTCTCTATTGTTAGCCTGCCCAGAACTAGTATTAGTTTGTAGCCTGTAAGACAGAGTCTTACACTTACACTTAATGGAAGTCTAATTATTTCCAAATATATAGGGGTGTATATTTCTCAGACGGTACGGTCTGGACTGTCTCGACGATCTTTGACCGACAGCGGAACCCTGGACCGTAGCAATAAATTATCTAACTTACATCACTTATATATGTTATGAGAAACCAAAGAGATTATATGTACACAGTAAAACGTTGAAGGCAGTTCTCGAAAATATCCGAAAGTAAAGGGCGTTATTTACAATAAGACCATAAATCAATTTTCACAAAACAATTAATTACTTAAATGTATTTTATTTTCACACTAATTTTGTTTATTTATTAAGGTCGATATTTATATCTTTTCTTGTTTTTTTCAAAACGTTGCGTCGTCATTCTTTGAGATATTTACAAAACTTGTTATATATTTATATTCACTGAACATGGCCGAGTTTTTTGAAATTCATTACTAAATTAATACTAATACTACAAGTATTTAGCACGGTGTCTTGCTTTCCTTCTTCTCGAATACCATCACTTTCGATTTGTTAATATTCATCATGAGGTCGCTTTCCTTGCATACATCGTACATTCTACTCACTAGACTCTGTAGTTCTTGTTCGTTATTATTTGCCATTAGTACTGCAGTTTTTTTTCTTGTTATTTATATAATATGTTGTCACAAAGTAATTGTGCTAATATTGAAGAAATAAAGAATTGTTTAACTATAGCATTGGAAGTAATAATATTTCTATCCGCAAACCTTAGATTTATACAGCATTCTTTAACGGTCACACTAAGTTAGCCAATCTACTTACCAGTGCACTGGTCGGGCTTTCTGGAGTACTCCGAGCACTCCCGCTTGATGTCAGGATACGATATGTCTATATCCGTGTAGGGCGCTCCCTCGCCGCTCGCAGCGGGAGACCTCTCCGCTGGCCGCTCGGCAGTCTCAGGTGCACTTCTCCAGCCGACATTGCTAGTATCCATTTCGGAAATCAGCATTAATAATCCTATAGAATACAGCTGAAGTCATTAGCCCGAATGAATACAATTGGAAACAATGTAAAAAATAACCTGGCGTCACACCCCTCCTGGCCGACTTGTCCCTTCTCCATCCGATAGAAATTTTTTTATTTTTTTTATTTAATTTAGCGAAAAATACATTGGCAAAATAAATTCAATTTTTAAAATAGATGGTTACAAACATACATATGGTTATATACATACACGGTGTTTCTTTCGCTTACCTCTCCAAAAAAGAGATCAGCTCTTGTGCTTGGAGAGGGAGTTACTCTACAATTATTTTATATAATACCTTACATATTTTCTTCATTGTCCATTTGTGTGCTTTTGAAGAATTCTGTAATATTGTTTATGTGTTTTTGAAGTATTCATTTAGTTTCTTTTTAAACTCTTTCATATCCTTTATTTCTTTGATTTGTGTGAAATGTGCATTATATTGAACACCATCATATTCAGTTGCTCTCTAGGATCCTGAGCAAAATATAGTCACCCCCCCGGAGACCTCACCTTCTCTTGCCCGGACCAACTTTTGCAACCTGGTCACCTTCGTTTGGACATTTTCTTCGTTTTACATTCATATTGAACAGTCACATGTATTGCCCACCATTCGAGTCATTCATTACTATCTAGACTGAACTCACCGGCCTTCCTGGAGTACTCCGAGCACTCCCGCTTGATGTCGGGGAGCGATATATCCACTTCAGTGTAGGACGCTCCTTCATCGTCGCTCTCGCCTGCAGACAATGGCTCAGGCTTCACGGCAGGAGCGTCAGAGTTAGCACGGTCCATGATTTCAGGATCAATTAACTTCAAATGGCGCCCGACACGCGTATAACCGATACCGTTTATTTCTTTTAAAATTTTCACGATTCGTTCAGAAACAAAACAATAACTTTTTATAAAAACGAGATTCAATTTCCGAATAGAAGCTATTCCATAGATTTACATTAAGCCGCTTCAGGCGCGGCTGTTATGTGCTTTATCGTAGGTGTCCGCGTGTCCGGTCGCCGCTGTCAGAACGGCCTTCATTCTATGGTTTGGAACAATTTAATTCGCAAAAATAACAACTGCGGCTGCAGATTTATCAAATATCCAAAGGAGGATATTTGATAAATGATTAACGCCAAGTCGGCGTAATGCCGCAGTTAGTTTTTATAAATTCGATGCTTCTCAACGTGGACGATGACGCGCAGCAGTGAGTACGGAGCACAGGCACACGACGCAAATAACCGAAGATAAGGGAGTGTACCTAG
Source organism: Eubasilissa regina (assembly GCA_022840565.1). Taxonomy (NCBI): domain Eukaryota; kingdom Metazoa; phylum Arthropoda; class Insecta; order Trichoptera; family Phryganeidae; genus Eubasilissa; species Eubasilissa regina. The sequence goes on from JAINEB010000007.1 coordinate 33,299,183, forward strand.
AACAGCAACTCCTTTACGAGAGGCCTCACTGGCTCAGCCCTTGTCCCTCCTCCCTTTAACAATCGAATCAGAGAGACAGAAGGTCCAGCACGCACAGTTTAATTTAAACGTGCGCAGTTTTCATCCACAAGATATTGTTTTCATCGTAGAATAAGAATGTCACTACGCGTTGAACTCGTGTATGTCGTCAATTGACTCCGAGCCTACGTTTGAGGCGACATCGTATGAGAATCTATCAGACCAAATTAAAACGACCTGCATTGTTTGCTAAAACGTTACGATTAAACCTTTAAAGATGATTATTATTAGAATAATTAAAATTGTTGTTTTCTAACTTCAAAGTAACAAAAGAGACGATCTTCTGGTCATATTGATTTGCGAAATATTGTATCCTGGAATATGTGGACCCACTTCCTTTATTGACATTCTATAATAAATAATCGGGATGTTCTCGCATATGATGGTACAGTTTATAAAAATAACCCTTTACGTATCTTAGGTTAGTTAACGGATAAACCCACTAATTATGATGGCAGCGGTGATTATTTTTTCTATTTATAATAACCAGCCAGAAGTCCATTTTGATACTGAACTGAAAATACTCTATTGAAAATCGCAGTTCGCGGTTTTGTACATAGCGGTGAAAAAAACGCAATACTTACTAGGCCTAACGCCATCTGACGGCCATCTGAGCACTGGAACTGACTACAGTCGCTGTTTGTAATTTATTTTATTTTGGATTTGAAAAAATATTTTTCAATAGAAAGTAATTTTCAGCTATCATTAGCAATACTTTTAGATGCAAACAGCCTACCGAGAATAATTAATAAAATACTGATTGTTGAATACCAGAATGTTGTGCGTTTAAAATACCTACTGACTGTATATTGAAATTCCGCCAAATCTAGAATTGGCAAAGAAAACTGACAGCAGTATACACAACATTTTATATCGGTTTTCACAAAAAATATTGATAGATGCAGAGTCGGCCATATTGGGTGATATACAGTGCTGTTGCAGGGAAGCTCACTTAAATAATAGTATTTTTTTTTAAATTTCGTATGGTTGTTTAATTGTACCATACAAAGCCCAAAAATTTATACAATACATATTCTGTATCGCACAGAATTGCGAGGTCGCAGCAGAAATGCCAATTAATTAATACGATAAGACACGTGTCCGCAATTTAAAAGGTATAATCATCGGTGTGGTGCCGATGAACCTGTGGAATAGATTTCGGAAAACGAGGGCTATCATTCTTGATAAAAAAAGTCACAGCGGCGTCCTATCGCTATGTATTTGTAAATATAGCGGAAAAATATTATATGAATGTATGTATTGTGCGTAATTGAAATAAAAGGGTATTCTGTAAGCGGGAACGCCATTCTCGATTGTGTCGCCGTAGTGTACCTATATTGAACATCATTTGTGTTTCATTCCTTTCAACCTCATAGTCATCATCAACATCGCCGGTTGAGAGCTGAGATCGGCGAACCACCCTTGTCTACATTTCTTGTTTCCTGTACGGAACATACTCCATAACCACGACCGTGAAATAACCCGATGTTCTCCATAGCTCTGAATGGAGTCGAAGCATGAACCCTAAAAAGAAAAGAAAATATCACGCTTGACGTCGCATGTTGCGTGTACTATGGACTGCATAATGAATGAATGTCCTCAATTTTCAGGAAATCCGCTCTAAAGACTGAATGCTCCTTACAACATCCAGAAAAATAATCCAGTCATTGTTTGGGCATGTTGCTTGAGGAGTTGGAGATAGCCTGGAGGAATATATGATCAAAGGTCGAATCTCCAGTAAGACAGACCAAGTCCGAGAAATGAGCAACACGTCGCACTAAAAAGGCCCATATCGCAAGAGTGAAGGCAGTTCGTGCAGCTGTGGAGCTGAATAGAAAACCGCAATGTTCAGTCACCGACCTTGTTGCTATTTCTCCATTATCACAAATAGACTGATGTACATCAGTAACAACAACAAAACCTCTCCTAGCTTTCTCACTTCCCGCAACACTACGGTCACGTGGAGACTGAGTAACAAACGTGATATGACGTCATAGTAACAGTTTTTATCATCGTATCCGAAACACTGTTTCCATAATACGAAGTAAACTTTCGTCATCGAAAAAGTCGTTTTGCATAAAAAATAATAAACATCACATGGTCTTATACACGTGTCAGTCACAAGACACTGTTACACAACAAAGTTAAAGTACTTGTTAAAGTTCGAATATCTTGAGGTCAGCTCGATTAATTTGGATGGAAATACCGACACATTTAAATATTGTTTATGGCATCAATGTGGTACGATCGCCTTGTAACTGGGTGTAAAGAAAACAATTCATGATCAGCGGTGACTATTCTAAACCTACCAATAACAACAACCTTGAATTCGTCACTATTTTGATCATGTGACGACAAAGATCTCTCACCTGACATCAATATTTTTGTAATTTTAAATTAACCTGATTGGCTGGAAAGGCCCTTTCGGTAAACAAGGAAAACAATTAACAAAACAAAATAATCTCAATATTAAAGGAGCTAAGCGATATCCTAAGATAGTACAAAACGACAGTGGAGTCCGATTTCAAAGAATTATGAATATGGAGGTTATTCAAAGCTCCATTTTTATATATAACTCGCATATAAGCAATCGGCTGACACTGTCGCCGATTGTTTACTACTAATCCCTGAAGGCGGACATTGGTGACCGGTGGGCGGTCAGAGTCTCATATAATCTATATTTCAATGATAGAGCTTTCTCCAAAACAAACCACACGTAAATAAAATTATTCCATCTTTGTAAGTTAGCTGTCAAAACAAACAAAAATGACATAAGAATCGTGAATAGACAATTTCTATGGTAAGATTTCTTCTTTAGCATAGACAGAAGAAAAGATGATAGATGTCAATATACGATTTCGCTAAAATATTGACCTTGAGATATCAAAAATACATTCGTTTGTAAAGACCTGGCCGTTTAATCAAGCACTATACGGCCTCAATGACACTACTGAAGCCGAAGCCGGCATTGCGTACATCTGTGATGCAATATTATTATGGATTTAGTAATGATGCCAAAAACGAAATAAGAAATGAATAAATCTATCGCAGCTGCTCTGATTTTAAAATGTTTTGTGCTGTCGAGATTATACCGCCCCAGATATAGTGAGAAAGATGAAAACGCGAGGCTGTAGTAAGCGGGACATGTAGCTAGAATACATGACCCATAACATATACGAGCCAATAGGTGTGAGATTGAAGGGAAGACGTATCTCGCCAACTTTCAATAACTATTAACATAAATTGTACATATTGCATCCCATTTCCCTCTCCTCCTTATCCTTTCCACTTTGTATGCTCAGTTTAAAAACACTCTTTTATTACTTTTTTCAGTTTTTTCTTTTCAATATATTGTGACGTTATAAATGGGGGTTGCGTACACAATTGCCCCGTCACTTATTTTTGTCAAGCACCTTGACATTTCACAAATAATTACTCTCAGGTTGGTATCACATTCGGTGTCTGAGCATATAAAAACGGTTGAAATCTATGGTTTGTTTTCAAACCGTCACTAGACCGGTCAGACTAAAATGTAGCCGTGTGTGATTCACTCTACCCAGAGGGTAAGTATTTTTTTATTGTTCAATCACTAGTGCATAATTTAATGTTAACTTTAAGATCGTAGGTCTTCTACCCCACAATATACTTACTATTTTTTAGTTTATTATGTTTATTTTATTGTAAAAGTCTTTTTGTTTATCAGTTTGGGTATACTATTTTTTATTATTATGTACTAATTATTTAATTCCGAAGAAACTTCACTGGTGTTATTTTTATATATTATGTTATTATTGTTATACTGTTTGTTTCTCTAAAACTAAAATAAAGTAGATGGATATTGTCAGATTAGTCGACGGATGGAAACGCGAAAGAAAGTTATGCTGTCAAAGTAAAAAATCGGTAGGTGTTTATTAGATTTACAAAACTAATAAAAATAAATAGACTCGCATTTAAAGTACGAACTGAAAAATTAGTTGAACAAATGAAACCACCCCTGAAACAACATTGTATATCGGTTTTGGGCTGATCAGGGTTATGAATGCCGTAACATTGTATGATATAACTTCTTAGGCATCGAATGGTATATTAAACGACAAAATAAAATAAATTAATATATTATTGCAGAGATCTTAACTGCAGCAACACTGTGTATTTTTTGGAAACCGTATATTTATTTATGAGTAATTACTGTTAATTATTTGCGCTAAAAAGCCAGTGTTCTATGTTATATAGGCTGTAAACTGTGTTGTCGCTAGAAAACATTTGGCAAAGACTCAAACCGCCTAATGTTTGTATTGAATTATATAAAAGAAGTCTAATAATAATAATCGTAAATGTGACGTACTTTCGTGCTCAGTACTTTCCAAGTTGTATACCTCACCAAGGATTGTTGGTAGTCCAATGAGAAACTCTTGACTACCTTACTAAATGTGTTATTTTCATGATTGTTCATTACGTTCGAGGATTACTAATACATTTTTAATATGATAGATTCATTTGGCCTAAAGACGTCGGTTAACCGATAGTTCATAAACCTATGTACAATGTAGTACATAGTATATTATATAATATCATGGTAACAGTATAACCTATGTTTATACTTACTGCACGCCATTGAGGACAGGGCATGACAAAAGGGGCCTTTGGACATCGAAGATGCCTCTTCAAGGAAGACTTCCATAGAACGGTAAGTGACATTTGGAAGTTTGCTAGGAGATAATGGGTGGATAAAGCCAATAAAAAGAGTGAAAAACAATAAGAGGCAGCCCTGAAGTGAGCAGCAGTGGCATGATTATAGCAAATCATCCAATGCGTTATACAGAGGCCAATATGGACTACTATTTTTACGTCATTTGGCCTCGACACTTTTTCCAGTGTTAATAAGAAATAATATTTTTTTTAATTCTGCAGAAGCCACACGGGATCGAATAACAACGGACAGAGAAAAATGGGAGACGAATGGAGAGGCGTTCATCCAGCAGTAGATAGAAATTATTATTCGTCACATCAACTACTGAAGCAGCATTTTGTTTTTGGCTATTGAAGAAGAAATACAACAACTGTCAGTGTTGCAAAATAAAGCTTTGAGAATAATACTCTGAAAAAATAGATATTCTCGGTATATTAAATTAAGCAGAAAATATATTTTAATATAATGGTATTTATTTATAAAATCCTCAATGAGAAAATATCGGCGGAATTTATATGAACAATTGTTGCAAATCAACATGAGCACGAAGATCGTACAAGAGGAAGGGATAGACTGAGACTGCCATTCAGGAAGAAGGCCAAATCGCAGAAATCGATGATGTATAGTGCTGTTCGGTACGCGAACAAGAACTGTAATCTGTCAGGCGTGGTTCGCCGATTCACTCTGCTGCTCGGATGTTGATGTCTGCAGCGGCGTGCAGTGGGTCCAAATCCAAAATCTTCATCCAGTGTAATAGCCAAGGTCGTGGAATAATACGGGGTCGATCCAAAAGTGAAAGCCAGGTCAGAATTCCAGAAGAAGCAAGTCCAGGGTAAGCAGGGTCAGAAATGAAAGGCTTGTTGTAGTAGAGAAGTCCAGCGGTGAAGCAAACGAGGCAAGTGATTTTTCAACCGCTGGACCGTTTATTTATATTTAACAAATTCATATCGGAGCGTAATACTCCAGCAAATCTCCGGGACCAATCAGGGGGCTCAAAATATCCCCGCGCCACCCCGATACGGTCCCATTCCGACACCACCTGGCGGCCAAATCCGGAAACTTTGGTCATTTTTTCCGCCGTCCAGTGTGGGTCGGCAGAACTGACTTTCGTCATACATTTTATTTTATCATTCATTTATTTTACATTTCCCAGGCATCGCGAGTACTTTTTATTACAAACATGAACCTGCCTCGCGATGCCTGGCATATTACAATGCGGGCGATAGCCCAGGGAATTTATTAACGCACCTCAAACCTTAAAATCCATTTTTTATTAGTAGAATGATTTTTGAGGTGCGTCAAACTATCTCTGGGCGATCGCCCTTACGAAATTCTATTTAAACATGGTCTTATCTTAACCAGAATAATTTTTTCCAGACAGTTATGTGGCAAAAACAGAAATAATCTTTCCACGCGGTGCCGGGGCGTGGCCTCGGCTGTAATCCGGCTTCCCCCCTCTCCTCGGCCGCGCGGCTGCCGCAGTGGCGGCGATTTTCCAGGGTCGGGGTGTGGTGACCGCGCTATTGCCGTGAAACGGCCAAGTTCGGGTCTCGGCCCGCTGCTCGCTCAGGCCGGGGTCCCGCGGTCCTCGCGGCCGAGGCCCGGACCGGCGCATGCTCGGGCCGGAGCGCCGCATTTCTCGCGGTCGCGCGGCTGTGCGGAACAAGTGCGATGAAGATTTTTAATGAAATTCCAGAAAACATAAGAAAGGAGGAGATACTGAATAGATTTAAAGTGAAACTGACGAGATATGTAAAATATAAGTTTTAGTCAAATAAAAGACTTTAATCTTGTTTATATTAGAGCATACATAGAAGCTTATGTATGCTCTGTGATAAGAATTAAATAAATAAATGATGAATATTTTTTTTAATTCACTACAGCACGAAATATGATTAATAAATTCAAAAAATCATTTTTTGTCAGTGCACATATAGACGTTTTTTATGAAATATTATACCAATAATGTTCTTACCATTTAATGGATATCTGTTTCTAAAAACTTAATGCTTGTATAAACAACTCCTTCACCGTTCGAACAATCTTAACCAAATTGTCCACAGTTACTCTTTAGGATCACGACCACGTATAGTAACTCCAATCTCCGGACATTTCAACTTGGACCAAATTGTATATACAAAGTATAATAACAATTATTGAGACCCTGCGATAAACAATACCACTCCTCCCCTTAAACCCCTATCTTAAATTATAAGTTAATCTGAATCCCGGGCAGCGCCGGGTATGGACCGCTAGTCTTATATAAATATAATATATACGTATTCATAACATGTTACATTGGGGTCCAATTTTTTAATTACGCCTCTGGTGGGCAGACACAGGCTGACGATGTTGTTTAAAATATAAATAATACCAATTTTTAGCACATTTTAGATTAACGATAATACGAATACCTACAAGTTCCTAGGCAACAGTTTATCAGTTCGTGTGAATTTACTGTGTTCGTCTACATGTCAATTATTTAAGATCTTAATTTAATCTTAATTTTGATTTTTTGTATTTTTTTCAATATTCCGTTACATAAATGCGTCCAACGAGATGCGATCTGTGTGCTTTGTTGTCAAGTAATTCATTAGGTAGATATCTAATTAATTATCAACGTTTTGTGCGTCACTTTCCACGAAACTCAATTCGCTACAGGATGACGATAATTCTGTGCCAATGGTTGTCGTCTGTAGCTCCTAATCGATTTTGATGTGTTTCTCTGAATCCGCGTCAAGGTCAAAATAATCTGAAAGACAAAATGGCTTCATTAATTCGTGTCGGATTTCTCCAACTGTCAGGCACTATCTTCACTTTATTGCTGTGGTTGACAGTTGTCGAGTCAGGAATTTTATTGGAGGTTCTTATTGTAGAATCTTTAACCCTTCCCAAACCATGCAGTAATACAGGTTTACCGCTCTGATTAAATCTGTAATATTTCGGTAAATATTCGCAACATACAATTCATATTTTAGTTAATTTGAAGGAAAATATTCACGATTAGAAATGATTAGTGAAAAATCAATTATGTAAGGCGAATCCTACAAAAATTATTATTTTTACAGCAGGACAAGAAATCACGTATTAATTTTACAGTAAAAACAATAAAAAATATACGAATATAATGGTGTCTCTTTCTCGCTAATTAAATGAATATACATGAAAAGGAAGGTTGTATTGTACAATGCAACTTCCGTATTATAATATAACATAATTTTTATATTTAATGCTCAATACTTAAAATAAATTTATGGCATTAACCATTTTTTCACATTTTAAAGGCTAATAAAATTCCAATTTCTTATGGTAACACGAGTTGACAGCATGGCTGCGTACGAGTATTTTATATCACGATATGGTAAAGGTTAATGCGTTATTCGCTACATGGAGATTACTTAAAGCAAAAATATGATATTAGGCTATGGTGGATGTATTCAAAACTCGGTTTATGATCATAAGATATGTATCAGATACAGGGGTGAGTATTATGTTCCAGGCCTATTTTGTTTGGCCGCCATTTTGGTTTGGCATATATTTGTCAGTTCGTATTTGGTATTCGTAGAAGGTAGTTGATTACATTTTATTTTAAAGTATCTAACGCCTCAACAATAGGACGTTACAAGGCTTAAATAATCGCACACTCGAAAAAAAAAAAACTATTTTGTCCCAATTTATTAATGTCATCGTTTAGTTTGAACATCGTTATTTCTACTGGCTACATCTAACATCACTTTGAAATTTCATTCCTTTTGACAACTGTTTAAATTTGTTGTGTTTGTCATTTTTGTGAAAATAGGTCATTTTCAGTTGTGCCCTGTGATTAAATATTTCTTATTAAAGATCGTTATCAGAAATAAATCTTTGAAGAGATGTTGAAAATATTGTCGGAGTCTCTTTAAAATGTTGTTGAAGACGACGCTCGCAGCGAAAGGCCATCAACCACAGCAGTTTTAGAAAACGTCAACAAAGTCATGGACTTGATTTTTCATGTTATGAATGATCGATGAATTACTTGTTAAGGAGATGGCAGAGGTCTTATAAAAGCTTGTTGCTCGATATTCCCGAATGCTCGAAATAAACAGTGACTGTGATTATAATTATGATAGTGATTGGAACGATGATTGGTTAGCGTGATTTAACGATTGGAGGCTTATCGATCATTATTATAATCACATAACCAATTACGGTTACTCTCATTCTACCACTCCCAATATTAAGACATGTACGATGTGATGTTTGAATCCGCGTGCCGACTTCTGGACGGCCTGTTTTACCGACATACGGCTACCGCGGTGGACCCAGAGACATATGAGTCTGGTCCACCCGAGGGTTGAGGAGAGACCCCTCTACAATAAGGTGGCATGCGAGTGATGGCCGGTGGATGGGCATTGCTTAGACGGAATGGCGCCTGGACAATCTCCTGGACAGGGAGATGAATTCAATGTGCTAAATGAGTAACCTATGTGACCTCCCTCAGAGGAAAGTTGACCTCAAGAATTAAATTATATTTTACGTTCATTCAATGTCGGGATAAATTGTGTTAATATGAATAAAATGTGTAAAGGTAGAAGGCGACACCGGAGCACTCACACACACACACTTGAGTACCCAGACTGAGCTAAATCGGTGGCGGCCCCTATGGCTTCATATCCTCTAGGGCCCGTAACAATGTTTAATATTTAGTGACTTTGTGCCATTGACCATGCAATAATGGAGAAGCCTTCATAGATTTATTCAGTTTCCATCCAATGGAAAGTGAAGGCTTACATACAATCGCGGGGTCGATCCTGGTGGACATGTTGGGTGTACCAGCAGGCTTATTCCTTATAACGCTTCAGCCGGAGATGTAATTAAAACACGATTAGACACGATGATTGAACTCTGCCTCGCTAAACCCAACTGGTGAAGGCAACTACCGACAACCTACAGCAGGACTGCTCAAGAAATGCCACCATGCAAGGATTCATTATGAATTACTCATGAGCTAAACCGTTATTGTAACTGTGATTGTTATTTGATTGTAACGATGAATGATAACTGCGATTTAACTGTTGGAGGTTTATTTTCTAGTGCACCAGTGATTGTTCGCCGAATTACGAATAATCAGTTACCAATCATCCTTAAAATTGATTACAAATCTCACAATCACGATTAAAATAACGGTACAACTCACCACAACAATGCATACAAGCAGCCAGTGTCAAGAAGCGATTAAGATATAATCTATGATTGTGCAAAACCCATATCCGCTCGGTACTCAATATTTTTATTATCTTTTCTTCAGAACGCTCTTTAAGAAAACAAAAAAGTGATAATGTTCTCAAATACGTAATTAATATTATGATTGAACATCAAAGCTGCCGTGATAATGCACATTTAACGATAATTGGAAATAATCTTATTTACGTCAATTCACGCCAGTCCTGTCGGTAGACAAGTAGGTAGGTAAGGCCTCCGACAGAGTATGGCATAACATATGGATTAGGAATCCCACGTAACCTAATACGAATCATAGCCAGCTTCCTCTCGGATAGAAAATTAGAGTCAAATTAGAAGGACTCTTCTCGTCCATACGACCCCTACTAGCCGGAGTCCCGCAAGGCTCAATAATGTCACTCTTTCTATTGAACTTAACTTAAACGGCAGAAAACTTAAAGTCAGAAATAGTAAACTCGCCACCGACGACAAGCTCCTCATATACAAGACCGTCATAAGGCCTATACTCCTTTGTGCAGCCCCATTACGAGTTGCGCCATGACACATTAAAAAACTTCAATCATTCCAAAATAATGTCATCAGACTAGCGCTGCGCGCACCTAAATGGGATAGAATTTCACAACTCCGTCACGATATATATCGGATATTCTCCCTGAAAAAAACCCATAAAACATCTATCTGTGCGTTTTTATGGTGACATCCCCCAGCACCGAAATCCCACGATTAACGTTTTATCAAACTACGATATAACGGTCCGTTCACTTATTAAACGTTCCAAAACCGTTCTTCTTTAGAGGTTAACTCCTGCCCCCGCATCATTGCAGTAATAATAATAATCACACTCCAATTTTTCTAACGCGCCCGTAAGACATACTTTATGATGGAAGAGCGAGGGGTCCAAATGGACCCGCTACTCTGAAAGAAATGAAATCAAAATCATGTGTAAATATTCTTATTGCGAGTATTATTATTATAAACAAGCAAAAAGGATAACTATAATAGACGCTTCTCGGTCAATTGTGGCTACTGCACTGCCACGCCCAGTGTTTTCGTTGTTTTTTGTTTTGAACATGTTTTTCAATATTGTAGACATAATTCATTATCAAAAAAGGGAAGTGCTTTCGGCACTGCGGTAAGTATAACTTTACATAATTAATCAACACAAACAAATACATAGACACTTTCTTATAACTATTTAAATACGATGCCGCCTGTCAACGGATTATATGAACCGTCGTGCATTGTACGCTTAAGACCATTATTTTATATACTAGCAGTAAGCGATCGAATCTATATTTCAGTAATAGAGCTTTCCCAAAAACGAACTACGCGTGTACAAAATGTTGATGTAATCAAAATTATTCCATCTTTGTAAGTTAGCTGTCAAAACGAACAAACTATATATCTTGATGGTGTATAAGAATCGTGGATAGATCATTTCTATGGTAAGATTTCTCTCTAACATAAATAGACAGAAGAAAAGATGACAGATGTCAATATACAATTTCGCAGCACGTTCATTTTTGCAATTCTCGGGTCTCATAGACCTGGCCGTTTAATCAAGTACTATACTGCTATAATAAGTCATAAATATAGACTCCCGTCTTCCCAAGCGTAATATTATTCTGGATAATATGTAGTTTTACTTGTGAATTTTTGGTAATAAGAAATAGGTATCCACATCTCAAATGCTTCAAATTGCCTTATCATTTCTCCGATAAGCGTCGGCTCTTTCGTTCCATGAAATAATACCGAGGACACAGAGCATATGACCATTCGCATTCGTAATTAAAGGTTGAGATCTTGACTGCAGAACATATTTTCCATGCGGATGGATAATGGTTGCGCGAGTTTGTTCAACGCGGCATTTGATTTTAATGGAACGATCCCACCTTTCATTTATAATATATTGCAATCCACGTATACAAGCCCTCGAGAAGTTTCTTGAAGAGCTTTATTGAATATTTCTTCCGTAAGTATTGTGCTACAGAACAGTATTAAAAAACGTAGGTACAACATATTACACATTGTTACAGCACCTATAATAACTATCGTAAAACATAAATAAAAATTTCTCTGATATCCATAAAGCCTGTTACGCTTAAAAATACCTGAAGACACTATATTGAAAATACGTGATTATGGTTGTTCCATTAATATCTAAAGTTCAACCGAAAACTCATGATGTTAATTAGATAGACACAGAGTTTATCTTGAACGACTAACTTATCCAAATATTATATTAATGTTGTGGATGTGGCAGTCCCTCTGAGTGAAGTAGTCGAGAAGGTTGTTAGGGAATAGGCCCCCCCACAATTTAAAATAGGGGTTTATAACTGCAAGGTGAAGAAACTCCTCCTGAATGCTAAAAATGTTTTCAAATAACATTCTCAAGAAAATTTAACAACATTTATTTTACTTACACGATAGACAGCACTCAGCTAGGATTCGTACATCGAACATGCAAACACTTCCAAAATCCGTATTGCCTCAAAATACTGTATTACGCATTCGTTCCTAGTCACTTAGAGTGCGCATCTCAAATCTGGAACCCATGGCAGATTACATATATTGCGAGATTAGAACGAATCCAAATATCTTAATGTTAGATCTAATCTATCATTCAACTCCTATTTAGATGCAGCAAACTTATACAATATGAAAACCCTAGAACATCAAAGAACACGTGCTGACCAAATATTTATATTCAAACTAGTGCAAGACCATGTTGACTGTCCCACCCAATTAGAATTAATATCTCTCCACATACCATTTAGGTCGACCCGGCAGTCCGCACACTTCCACATTCCCAGAAGTAGAACATCTTACATACAAAATTAATTCATTCACCGGTCATGCAAATACCATAATGAGAAATTTACAGAAATTGACTTTTTCAACATTAGCCATTCTACCTACCTATAAACATATCTTGCTCTCCCTTTACCGCAACATTAGTTGCAACCTCCCCCCCCTTTCTTCCTTTTGTTTTCTTTTTATTTATCTTCTACACCTAAACATTTCTGTGGATTTTCATAAATAGTATCACATGTTAAATATTTATTATGTCAAAATCCCTCAATAAAATTAAAAAATTAAAATTAAAAAATTGGCAGCGAGAGGGGGTGCCTTTGTTTTACAAGTTACAGGTTATACACAATTTGATCAAGGCAGATGGAGTGTTAAATATCGAATATAGAAAATGTTCATAATTTTGTCAAATTTTTCAAAATAAACAATTGTAGATATCTATGGTCCCAAGTAATGTTTATAGGCACTTCTCTCACTGTCAAATCGAACATCGTGGACATCGTGGACATCATATCCACAATGATCTCTCAATGAGACTTTGGTAAAGGTACGTGTGTACTGGATGTGTCACTCTTATGTTTTGCGCGCGAGTTAAAATGACACATACCTTTAGCGACTCCCGGAGATGTTCAGAGATTATCGTGGACCATTAGTCGTAGAGCTAAGTGATGAAAGTGAAGAAGAATCCAAAATAAATTCGCAAATGCTCTCCCCTCTTTCTCCTTGCGAGTTAAGTGACCCTATATGTATTGTATCATAAGTCATTTCAGATCTGATCTAATTAGTGTTTAAGATTAAAAATAAAATTGTTATAGTCTCCAGATAGAGAGCTGATACTAAGAATTCTCTTGAGTTTCAAATTGACATTGACAAGAATTTATATAAATGTGTTTATTGATCAATTCCTACGTTAATTGAATTGGTCGTGTGACTTAATAGGAATCACTTCAAACTGTAGACTTATCACTTGTTCAATGGAATTTTGTATGTCCTATTTACGTTTCATTTTTTCTTAAGCGAATGATATTTCACAGTCTATAACTAATATATTGACGTACATTTTCATCATGTTTTGACAGTAAATTTAGCTCTGTTTCATTCTGATAATTGTCTTCCACAGATATGTATGCCGGTTGTGTTATCAGTGGTAACTTTTTACTACGATAAAAAAACTTACTAATGTATTTTTTTTTTGCGAAAGCGGGTTGTTGGATCGTTGGTAAAAAATGCAATGGTAAACTAATTTTACTCTCGAATATCGGATGGTAAAAACCGAAAATCGTTGCTTAAATATGGCGGATTCTTCACAGCTGTTTCAAAGGTCATCTGTCACATTGATATATTGGAAGTTGCGGTATACGACAATGAATCATTCAATTACCCCACAATTTTAGTGATGAGAGTTCGTCCGATGATAATCTCGTACGATAGCACATACGTATACGTTAGCACATAATCCGAAAATATTTCACCAGCAAATTGACAGTGAAAATTAACAATTTAAATGGAACCGACCGGATCCATAACAAATTCGCGTAAAGGATTCTACTCCACAGATTCTACTCCATTTTGTACGCTGAGCAGAATTACCATCTGATGCATTCCAAAACGTACTTTCTTATACTTAACTGTACCTGGATTAACTCCAATGGTCTACAAATGAGTCACTCAAAAAGTCAAGCTAAAGTTTTCTTGAGAAAACATTATATTTCTTAGAAATGTCATGTCTTAGACATGTCATAGATTTGAAGGTAAAAACAAGAAGCAGTGGGAGGGACACGTAACGAGAGTATCATACTCGTAACATGTACAAAGGCTTTTAATCGAGACCGAAAAGAAGACCGAGACGTAGATGGCCGGATGTCACAATGGACCTGCAAAGAAGTAGGCGAGTGCCTGAGTGAATGGCTGACGCTCTTAAGTGACTTTCAAGTCCTATGAAGCGTGAAGAAGATGTATAACAATGATTTATTAATAAAGTTGGGGAATTCTGCTTAAGATGACGTACCTGATAAGATGACATACCGGTACATGGAGGAAACCCCAAAGGGTCCCACAGAGTTGTTTACTCTCGTTTCGATTCCATGCAACAAAACTACGCGTGCAATATTTTACAAAATCTTAAAGCTTATTTTTGGACTATATTTTAAAGTTAGAGCAGTTAGCTAACTGTAACTTAGTTATGTAATTGTACCTTATGGGGTCCCCACATATTAACTTCCTTTTCTTTATTATTACAATTGGTCAATAATACATTTTTTTACTTCTTCCTATTACATTAGGTTATTGATATCCTAATACCATTGTAGGTTGGCTCCGGCATCATCGTACCAGAGCCACACCTGTACAATTTGACATCAAACATTATCACATTAAATTCAGAAGGCAGCCAGAAAGAAGTTATAGAAATCATGCATCCCCAAAAGCGGAGGGTAGACCTCATATTTGCGTGTTGCAGTCGCAGAACCCGGTCACAGTGCGGCAGAAATTCACCCTGTCCAGGCGGCAAGAGGTGCGAGGGAAAGCCGACATCGTCCAACCCAGAAACCCACACTCTAATGAATACGCGGAAATGTCCGAGATTTCTTTCATTTCTTAATAGGTCATCGTTCCGGGGGATCCAACGACATACCGGTAGTTTTTCTGAAAACACTGCAGTGAGAATCTTGAAATATGGTTTAAGCAACGCGTACAGATGGCACTAGTAGTACAAATATATACGGCGAACAGAGCGCGCCAATTCCTTGTGTTAGTTGGCCAAATTGCTCTGCAAATATTTATTTTTGTTAATCACTTTTGGGTGAATATCATACCTACATGTGATTATTTGTGTTTTATTACATTTTTAAATCTAGTGCATCTAATTCTTGGATTGTAGTGGAGAAACATGGCTCATGTTAAGATTTTTGAGTGAACATAACCTTAATTTTATATCTGTACGTTTCTAGGTAAGAAGACATAGCCTAAGATGACACACTATGTCATCTTACGCAAGTGTGCATCATGATTAGAAGCTATTACTTCTCAAGATAATAAAACCTTCTAGAAACATTGCATGAACTCTCATCAATACTAAAAGCACCATTAAAAGTATTAACAGATCGTGCAAAAAATATTAGAAAAACCCAAGTTCTAACTAGCAATCTATACATGATTCAAATCAAATAACAGGTTCAATTGAAAAAAGATAAAGAGAATAGAAAAAGTTCACCCAAAAGAGTCATAATAGAAGATCTCCCAAATTCTGATTGTGCTTCTGTTTCCAGTAAACATATTACCCGAGATGATGATCAACCATGCATTTATTGCAATGATTTGTACAGCAAATCAAAACCGGGAGAACATTGGGTTAGCTGTCAATCCTGTCCAAGTCACACATTGTATGCTGACATACCATCCAAAATAAAAATATTTATCTGCGAATTATGCCAATAAAAATAGTATGTCATCTTCAAGAACATCCAAAATGTATATGTATATGTAAATATTAGAATATGTCCAAGAACACACAATTACTGGATTTTCACCTACAAAGGCACTGTTATTAAACAAATAATAGATATCTCATAGAGGCAAAGATATTTTTTACTATATTTATTGGAAATATATGGAAGTATGTGTAATTACACACTTCCATATATGGCGATAGCGGTAGTGGTACTCGAAGTGTTTCCACATATTAACATATATATAACTTTCAAAAATTTGATAAATTTGGAGTTTAATGGATGAGAATGGTGAACGTTATATTACCCATACTTCCATATATTTCCATTAAATATAATAAAAAATAGCTTCGTCTCTATAAGATATCTATTATTTGTTTAATAACAATGACTATAATTGCACTTTTCATAAAACCTAATAAATAATACGTGTAATTTAGTTATTTAAAATAATTTCCAAAAATGCGATTTTTCTCCTTTCAAAAAAAGAGTATAACATCTTAAGCAGAACTCCCCTACCGCTGGTATTGACGACACGAGACGTAGACAATAGGACGGTTGCGACAGGTTGATAATTTATTATAAATAATTGTCACAACTTGAAATGAAAACGGATGACGATTGAGTAAACTTCTTGACCGTCAATTTGTTTCACATCATCGATAATCAATCTGGCAATAACAATAATATGCCAACCAATACAGAAAGGAACAATTACAGACTAAGCTATTAAATACAGCAGATAGTACTAGATGATAAAGTTCACAAATGGTTTTTTTTTAACCTTAACCGTTACGACTTTTAACATTAGATAGCGTCTCCTGTGCAAGATTACATAACAAATATAAAAATACTTGTTTAACCTTTCCCTTACGATGCTGAAATAAAAACGCGCGTTCCGGTGCTGTAAACTCGATGTACATGTAGACTTTTAAGTCGGATAAATATATATACTTAATAATTAACAAAATATAAGTGAATATACACATCAATTATTGTGTAAAAGTGCTAAAATGAGAAAAAAATATTAATTAAAGACGCACAAGACACGTCTAACTAGGCCAGCGCACGCTCTGCCACTGCCACTAAAATGAGGATCGGCATCTGGCATCTCTGCCACATACACTTTTTGACAAATTCACGTCAGGTTATTCGAGAAAACACTTTTTATTGTTACGTGTGGTAAAAACTATATATTATAATTATTTTATCTAATACATAAATATATTATAGAGGAATTTCTAAAATATGAACTCTGTATTTAGTATATTTACAGAGATATTTCCATAATTAGAGGCAATGTTAACTCAGTTTACATCATCGGAGAGAAAAGGTTAAAATAGTGGCTTAATATTATAGTATGTGGGTGGTGGCTCGGTGCAAGAGCTCACTTTGCACCTTCGCTTTTTCATTTCCGTCCACGTAATACAGAGCAGATATGTGCTGACATATTTATGTAGTTCCATACATATCTAGTTTCATACACACGTAGGTAACTTTGTATGAACAACTCAGCGTATGTATTCGCGTATTGTAGAAATGCAAACGCCGACTGTGTGAACTAGAGGTAACCCTTTGATAGCTGCAGTGTGGTGACACATTAGATACAAAAAAATGATTTATACCAATTTTCCTCTTAAGATTTTATATTATAAGGACTCAAATACAGGATGACGCAGATGTATTGTTACAGTAGTCTAGCTAAGCTGATACAGAACCAATTTTTTATTATTTATTTAAGAAGAATATCTTTTAACCGATATTCAAAATACGATGATCATCTACGGCCACTTTGGGCTATTCATATTTTAAATCATTTATCTAGGAGCTAATGTAAACAATGTTTGTTTTAAGGGAAAAAAAAGTGAACTAACTAATTGACCTTGCTGGTCCATCTCCATGAACGTCCATCTCTTTGTCCTGAGACCTTTTAACCCCAATAGAGACTGAATGTAAACAGTGCGTTCCTTGACCTGACTGGTTAGTCTAAACAAAAGGGCAATAACAATAAGAATTTGTATCAAATTAATCTAGACGTAGTTCTAATGGTAGACTTAAAACTTAACATAATATTGTAAAACTCTCATTCAATAATATTTTCAAGTATCCACTCACAAAGTTTATTGTGGACCAGGTCCATTGCACCTGTATACATTTTATAATTTGATACGATATCAAGAATCACTAGAATTCATTTTTCTTTTCACATACATCTATAATAATTAGTATCCGACCGAAGGTCAGTTTTAGGCCGAAGCCGAAGCCGATTGTTCGGCTTTTGCCATAATCTTCGGCCGAAGTCGAAGCCGAAGGTTCAATCGTACTTGGAAATATTAGAACACCGGCTAGAAAGTATACACAACAATACAAGTACAACACTGTTCTTACTTTTTTGAATTATGGTGTTGATTCTAAATAAATCCATTAAATTAATAAATTCCAGTTTTCCAGAAATAATTAACTAAATTTTATTTATTATTAAGAACGCATTCTTATTGTGAAGTTGTAATTTTCAGAACATAAGCCTGTGATATTTTAAATATGAATAAATGTATTAATAAATGCATAAATGTATATAAAATCAATTTTATCGAAAAAAATTGTTGTTGTTGTGGTATAGCATAATCGGACAATACAGGCTCTGCGGATTGGAAGTGATCCAGGTTCGAATATTTTTTGATAAAATTGATTTTATAAGTGGATCTTTCTAATTAATACATTTAATTTGTATTTTTTTAAAAATTTCATTCGTAAGAGTTCGTGCATTTTCGGCGGCTAAATACAAAGCTTCGGTTGGCTTCGGCCAAACCTTCGGCAGATTGACTGGTCAATGTTTACTCGCCTTGTTACTTCGATTGCCACCGCTGGGTTTCTTGGTTTATAATAATGTGTGTGTATGTGAGTATTGTCGCCCTTTTTTCGGAAAGCTAAGAAGACGGTAACCGACATTACATCCACCAGTGCGCGCTTCGGTCGGTCGAAATCTAAAGAAGACAACCCTAAGCTAAAAGAACAACAACATCGGACCAGAAAGACAGCAAAGTTAAAAAGGTTAGTGCGGTTCATATATCATATGTGTACCAGCTATCGAAGGCATTTACATAAACAGTCAGTTTGATATTAATTTTGTTTTGACCTATTTCGGGGACGTGTTCTTTTCCTTTCTCGGCTCCCCGACCAAAGCTACATTTTAATTTATTTATTTTTCTTCTACTATATCTATTTCTATTTCAAAATTGTTATGATTTGACCTATTTATGCTTCTCTGTTGTACTATGCCTTTTACTAACTGCGTATACACTATTATATCGCTGTAAATGTAACTTTCAATAAATAAAGACTCCGTCTTGTCACTACGTGCGAGAAGAAATCGCACAGTTGCCTATTAGCATTTAAAAAATGCCAACCTGGCAAAGAATGAGTAGGACCATATAGGAGATTTTGCTTATAAACGGTCCACCATTATTGTATAGAGAACCTTCATAAATTATAAAACAATAAAATTAGATGTATCATACCACCCCTGCATATGATGTTTTTTTTCCTAGAAATTACTTCCTTGTTAAATGTAATAACGTTCTTATTTATTACAGTCCATCTGCGAATTTCCTATAAAATGTACTCTCCTATAAGTTTTCTAACGTACTATTTTTAGTAAGCTTTCTGACGAAACAGCGTTTTAACATATTATGCGTATTAAGGAAAACACATTCTTATTGTGAAGTTGTAATTATTCATAACATAAATCTGTGATATTTTAAATACTAAATTAACGTATTAATTATAAATATATACATATAAAATCAATTTTGTCGAAAAATATTGTTTTTGCGTCACCGGGATTCGAACCTGGATCTCTATTTCCAATCCGGGGAAGTGCACTACCATTGTGCTATAACGCCAGTATTTTTCTTGACAAATTTTCGAACCTATATGTTACATTTTTCAAATTAATACACCTGTCGTTCCATTATTTGCACTTCTCCATTATTTGCACTTCCCCGGATTGGAAATAGAGATCCAGATTCGAATCCCGGTGACGCAAAAACAATATTTTTCGACAAAATTGATTTTATATGTATATATTTATAATTAATACATTAATTTAGTATTTATTATGCGTATGTTAAAACAACATCAATATACAGATTTCCATATCTATATATTGATTATATTTAAATAGAAGCAAAAAATTAATTAATATTAATAATTAGACAAGAAATTAGGTTTAAAAACCGCTATTTATTGATTATTCTACGTGTTTCGATGCCTGTGGTAACTTCTTCAGGAAACAATGTACTGAAGTTAAAAAATACAAGCATAGGTAAAAACAAAATTATAAAATGGTGAATAAGTAAGTAATACGAAAACAAACTTAAAAGGTGATTATTTGCAAAGAGGATTTGGTTATTTATAATATTAAGCTTGCTATTAATATTTTTTCTCATTTCTAAAATTTCAAATTTATCTATCTGTAAACCCCTAGTATTTGTATGTATAATTTCTAAACCCTTGTTAATATCAAAAGAATGATTTGTTTCCAAAAGCTGATTGGAAAATTCTGAATAGTGGTTTAAACAAAGTATTTTATCTAATTATTAATATAAAATGAGACCAGTTAGTTTTTTCATCCTGGTGAAGGAAAATGTATTTTTCCGAAACCGGTTGAATATAAATAACTTTATACATTAAAAATATAAAAGCAAAATATATATATTGCTTTTCCCTAAACAATTATTCATATGGCATGTTAGTTTTTTTAAACTTTTATCTCATTTAAAATTTGAATGGGCCATAAAGATCTACAGTATATAAGTTCAGTTGATGAGGCTCGGATAGGAAAAGGTTCAGTTTCGAATCTCGGTTGCAATTAAAATATTTTTTTCGATAAATTGATTATTTCTGTGTATCTTTCCAGTTGATTCATTTAATTTGTATTAAAATAGCACCGAACTATGTTCTGAAAATGCATCATGTCCTTAAAATTGCACATTTTTTTTAATAAACACCCACCATGGCGGATCACTAATATTAGAGGAAAGATTGGTCACGAGGGACCTATGTTGATGATTTTCAACATATGTCCCTCGTGAAGCGAGTTGTATTCTTGGGAGAGGAGGCCCGGCAATTCGATGCTATGCCACTGCTCTAGTTTGCTATATAAATTCAAACTGTCGTTAAGTGAGCAAGAGTAAGAACATCTAAACGATACATTTAAGATACAAAATTAAGCATTTTGTTTACGACAGCGTGGGACGATAACGATATGATATTAATTTGAATGGAGATAATTAAATTACCGACCTGTTTAATCTCACCATCGAGCTCCAATCACACTTGCGTCACGCTCGCGCGAATACCAGATTTTTCTGCACAAACGTTAGATTATGTCCACCACCAGAGTAGAGTGCGCGGAAACAGATTAAAACCAAAGAATTCACATCACAAAAAACGGTTCAACAATAATCAAATACGCATTAGTCGTCAGGCTGCAAGGCTCCGGCTACTGTCTTTCTCTTCACTTTCAAAATGGATTTTTTCTCTATTTTGATCTTTAATTCGCTTATAATTTTACGATAATTTATGTTACTTTATAGATTAGGTGAACTTTTTGTAGTCTTTTTACTGCACCAGTAAAAGTGCTAATAACCACCCTGCCCTCATTATACACCGAATTGGTGAAAACAAAATACATTTTTATATTTACAGCGTTTTTGTGGTTTGACTTGTCAATAATTGCGATTATAAATAGCTGCTTTTGTATAAACCACTTTGATTCACGTACGCTAACCGATTGATAAACATATATTTTCAATACTAATTTAATGTATTAATTATAAATATGCACATATAAAATCAATTTTGTCGATAAATATTGTTTTTGCGCTACCGGGATTCGAACTTGGATCTCCATTTCCAATTCGGGGAAGTAAACTACCAATTGTGTTGTGGGGCCAGTATTTTTCATGACAAATTTTCGAACCTATATGTTATACTTTTTCAAATAAATACCCACATCAACCGTTCCATTATTTGAAAACCATCTACATTATTTTTACGGAATCTCAAATACATATTTTCATTTTTTAATAATTAACTTATCGATTACGTAATTAATTAAGCAATAGTTAATTTTTGAACCACGCGGTATGGCCATACACGTCAACCGATCGGAAGAAGGGGAATATTATTATTTTGGCAGCACATAACAGAGAACACATTTTTATTGTGATGTTGTAATTATTCAGAACAGACGGTCTGTGATGTTTTAAATATTAATTAAATGTATTAAATAGAAAGATATGTATATATAAAATCAACTTTATCGAAAAATATTGTTGTTACGCCACCGGGATTCGAACCTGGATATATGTTCTGAATAATTACAACTTCACAATAAGAATGTGTTCTCCTAATAATAAAGATGTATCGATGTGTCCAA
This sequence comes from Eubasilissa regina, assembly GCA_022840565.1. Classification (NCBI taxonomy): domain Eukaryota; kingdom Metazoa; phylum Arthropoda; class Insecta; order Trichoptera; family Phryganeidae; genus Eubasilissa; species Eubasilissa regina. The sequence continues at coordinate 33,321,870 of JAINEB010000007.1, forward strand.
AATTTAATAAAAATGAATTGATAATTCTGGCGTCTGCTATCAGATTACTCAAACGTATTTGAGATTCCGTAAAAATGAGGTAGATGGCTTTTTCAAATAATGGAACGATTAAATGTATTAATATCAAAAAAGGTAACATATAGGTTCGAAAAATTGTCGCCAAAAATATTGTCGCCAAAAATAGTTGGATAATGCGCCTTCCCCGCTTTGGAAAGAGATCCAGGTTCTAGTCCCGGCGGCGCAACAACAATATTTTTCAATAAAATTGATTTTATATGTATATGTTTCTAATTAATACACTTAATTCATATTTAACATAACATTTTATTTATTCTGGAGTGGATAATGACTAAAGAAAATACAACATTACGATTGATCGAAAGAGTCTACGGTTCGCATTATTCCATACATGATGTTAAACCACGCGCGGGTCTCGTTCGTAAAATAATCAAAGACGGCCTCAGTTAATTAACATTTATTAAAATTCAATACAATTAAACAGATAGCGAACAATACGATATCTCCGTTCGAATCTGGTGTCGGTCTTACAAGATGACGCCGACCGCTTCTTCCTTTTCCATTTCCCGTGCCTGGCATCCGTAGACGTCAGTATATTATATTGCCAAGATTATATTCGGCCGTCTAATATCGCTCTTAATTTAATGAATTGCATATCTAAAAGACAGAAGCATTTCAGTGCTCCACTGCTGTACTTTAGAATGATCGGTCACATTTTCACATTTGAAAAGAGATTTTAATATTCTCCAATGAAATGTAATATGTGTCATATAGAATACAATACATATGTGAATTAAATCGAAAGTTAAATCAATGTTAAGATAATTATCAATTGGAGGAGCACTGGCATTAATGTGTTCAAGTTCAGAGAGCGTGTATTTTATCTAATCGCTAAGAGAAATATTCTCAGGTACTTATCAAAAATGTACATATTGTAAGTATTTATGTAATATTTAAGTGTATAAATCTTTTTGACTGTGCATCCATACAGATATCCGTTGTATGCTAGTACCATAATCCTTCGAGTTGGTGAAGGATATATTTATTTTCATAAAGAAAATACGAAATGTCTTGACAAAAAGGCACACCGCGTCTACACGTTTTCAACCTTTCCCTTACAGCTCTAGAATAAAAACGCGCGATCCGTACATGTAGACTTTTGCGATTTCAAGGCGGATGAATATGAATATTTTAAATGTATTACTTATATTAATCACTCAAATAATAGTTGATATATAAATATATGTATATAAGTGAATATAATATATCAATTATTGTGTAAATGTGCTAAATAAAAAATAAGAAAAAACATTGATCATCACGAACGACAACATAAAGACACATAGACACGTCTAATTCGGCCAGCGCACGCTCTGCCACTAAAGTAACGATCGGCGTCCGGTACCCTGCGCGCCGCGCCCTGCGCCTACTGCACATCTCTGCACGTACACACACATATTAAGAAATTCACGTCAGTCACATTTTTATTGTTGCGTATGGTAAATACTTATGTATTGTAATTATTTTTTCCAATATATAACGGAGTAACACCTAAAACATGAATTCTGTATTTAGTACATTTAAAAGTTAAAGATAAATGGCTAAATAGATTTATATGAGATTTCGATTCGAGACGTTCCCTGTTCATGAGAACTGATTTCGAGACCAAATCAGCTTTCATGAAATTCTTTGGAGACAAATTTCATCTCAGCGCGTCACAATCCCGCGCCTCATTTCACGCTTGTTGTACGTCAATTGTCAAATTTGAGCCGAATTAAATAAAATTAACAAGGTGTGTTTAAATCTCCCCCGGCAGCAATTAAAACAAAAAATGCCTTCTGTGTGTATAACATTTCAGAATATAAATAGTAAAAGGCATCTACGATGGATGACGTTTGTGCGCACGTGTCGAATCTCGCTGTCAAATCAAACGTCGTATACACGGGTTTGAATTTTTGTTTTTTCAGATCGAAATTTCACTTGTACATGATACTAAGATTTTTATCTCATCTTATCTCATTCCATGGATAAAGAAATATTTTGACTATTTCAATTTTATCATTTATAAATGAAACATTAGTGCCCAGTGTTTGCTAGGACAACAAATAAATAAAACAATTTTAAATTACAATACGATATGGTAAGCGTCAACCTGAAAATTAATGAGATTATTTTTGTACGAATTTTTGGGACACGGTACAAGAAGAAAATAAAGCATCTTCCAATACTTCAGACATCGAAAAAAGTATCCAATCACTACTTGGTTACGATACTCGCCTAGTGACCTTGTGATCGGGGGTTCAAGCCTCGTTCAGAGGATTATTAAATAATAAAAATCAATTTAATTTTTCATGACGCGCGTCCCTAGAAAGAATCGTATTCTTACATCCATCAAGTTAGTCCTATTTTCATAGCACAAGCGTTTAGCTTAATTTGAAAATAGTAATATTATTTTGTAAATTGAGTTTTATTGCAGTTTTATTCTATTATATTTTATAGTAATCGTTTATCGTTAGAATGTTTTCGGGAACATCTTTCCATTATCAATAATACAATTTAACTAAAGTTACAAAATAATCACGGAATTCCACAAAGTTTCACTAAAAACCTTTGAACAGTGGGAATATTGATGTGACGCGTATTCTATGTACGCATCTCTATTTATTAAATAAATTTGCAGTCAACTGCGTAGAACGTCGCGGTGGTGATGATTTTCTTCATCACCCGACAGAAGACGAAGAGGGACCTTATCTTCCAAGAATATCGAAGCCATATTTTTGAATTGAAGGCTAGAAACAATTTTACTTTACCACATTACCATGTTATACTCGACGCTCATACTATACTTTCATTTTTTTGCACGGCGCTACTCCCAGGGTGGGATTTGACCGCCTCTACAACTGTTCTTCACTTCTCTTCTCATTCTTCTCCAGTTCCTAGACCTTACTATCCTGCTCCATTCCACTTACACACAGTCAACCTATCTCTGTCTCGGTCATGATCTTTGATATCAGTGAACGGGACCCACTACTTACCCAATACCGTTTTATGAGAAAAAGCTCCCATATCAGTCCTTATCATTCGCCGCCAGCTTGACATTCTTTAATACTACAAAGGTGACCGTGCTACATCTCAGAGCTGCACAGCAAGTCGGGGGCGTGGCGCGGACACCAAAACCAACACCGTTCATTGTCCAATCAGCGCTCGCACCCGAGAGAATTTATTAGCACTACACGTATATGAAGATGAAAATATTTTACAGTGCTCAGAAAAAGAACACTAAAGGTATCAGTAAAGTAATCAGTGGCGTAACAAAAAAAAAATTACCAAATGCAACATTAAAAAAACCCCTGTGTATATATTGTATACGTACTACGCGATTTTATCCACTGAAAAATAAAAATATAATTAGTCTCATGTCTCTTATAATATTAAATTTTTCACAAAAAAATAACAAAATTGTGTTTTAAGGCAATACGCATTTCCAACTTGCAAAAAAAAGCGTGGTCTGATCCCTCACCCATTAGCAGAGTATTAGCAGAGTATTTTCACACAATTTCAACGGACGTGAGAAATGATTTTGTAAATTTATAATTTCATTTCTTGCTGCGGTGGACATTAAAAACTGAGAAACCTATTTCCCTAGAAAACTACTGACACCAAATCTACATACATGTATAATCAACTTTGTACTTAATTAGAGTACTACAGATAACTCTGTCAGTATCGTTTTTACAATATATTGATAATTGTTGTTTAAGTTTATCAACTGTGCGGATCTCGCGTTGGGGAATGCTGGGAAGACCAGCAGACTGAAATGAGATAGAGGACAGCGTGACTCAAGCACACGTGTATTGTCTTTTCTCCCGCTTAGGGAGTGCATCGCAAATTTTCACTCTTATAATTATTAAGGAAAACACATTCTTATTGTGAAGTTGTAATTATTCAGAACAGACGGTCTGTGATATTTTAAATACTAAATTAATGTATTAATTATAAATATATACATATAAAATCAATTTTGTCGAAAAATATTGTTTTTGCGTCGCCGGGATTCGAACCTGGATCTCTATTTCCAATCCGGGGAAGTGCACTACCTTTGTGCTATAACGCCAGTATTTTTCTTGACAAATTTTCGAACCTATATGTTACATTTTTCAGTCTGCAGTCGGTTTACTCAAAGGCATTTGAGATTCTGTAAAAATAATGTAGATGGCTTTCAAATAATGGAACGACAGGTGTATTAATTTGAAAAATGTAACATATAGGTTCGAAAATTTGTCAAGAAAAATACTGGCGTTATAGCACAAAGGTAGTGCACTTCTCCGGATTGGAAATAGAGATCCAGGTTCGAATCCCGGTGACGCAAAAACAATATTTTTCGACAAAATTGATTTTATATGTATATATTTATAATTAATACATTAATTTAGTACTCTTATAATTGCCCTATTTATGTAATAACATCACTCATTCATGCTCGCGGCAGTAAATATATGCATAACTTTGTAAATAACTCTTCCAATGTACTGATAATTGTTATTTAAGTTTATCAACCAATGAGCAGTGTAGTTTTTGAAATTCACAAACTAACATCTCATCTTTTTTTGTATAATACGTCTTGTAATTTTGTATAATGCGTATAGGTTCTCGGCAGTTGAACTTTTCTTGCTTTTGTTAACTTTTTAAATATCATGAGCGCGTTAACACGCCAAACTTTGTACGTTACTCCAAGCTATAAGCGTTTTAACACGCACTTTTTAAATCATTTTGCTCTCTGTGGACGACAGGTCCCAGCTTTTGTTAGATAAGTCAATACCCTTAAATTCTAGTCTTACCCTATGCGGGGTCCTCCATTTCAAATAGAGTTGGCAGTTAAAAGGCCCCAATTTGCAGCGCTGTTCGGTATCATGTGATATGGTATTCTTTCAATTCATAGGTCACGAGCATTATTACCATATTAAATTCCTAATATGGTATCTTAATAATTTAATATTAAACATTTTGATGCACTAACAGTGTGACGTCATGAAAGATGTTCAGAGAAAAATATCTAGTATTTATTAAATATATCCGGTCAATAACAAAACATGCGTACATTATAAAGGAATTTGATTTATTTGCCATTACTTTAGCTCGCTGTAGGCGTACACTATCACCTGGCGGAATTCGGCACTTCGATTGCCTGAAGCTGGCAAAATGAAAATAATGAATGAATTAATGAAATAATTAGTGAATATTTAGAATTATGTTAAATATTCTACAACAGTGGGGATCAAAACGTCTGCCCTCTACAATCATTTACTCCTTTATTATATAGACTTGTACATAAGTCTGATACATACAATGCAAGTTGTCTTTATTTTGTTTCAATACATAAACGTAAACAAAATGAAGAAGATTTTAGCGATTCATGTATTATCATCGGCGAAACTAGTGAGCTCAAAATCACGAACCATAAGTTAATCACTGATATCTTCGAGTCACACTCACTATCAGTGATTGTATATCTGGAAATATCGTGATTCGTGATACAATTTTTTTTTTGTTAAAAATTTGTATTGATTTTCTGACACCGCCGTTTAAATCTATTATCTCTTGAATCAGCGCCATCTATTGGAATCTGTTTTTGTTGGTAACGTTTGTGCTAGCTTGTTGGTAACTTAATTTAGATTTTTACATTTTGTAGGTATGTTCAATAATTTTCTACTAATCATTCTAATTATGTAAGCTAGAATATATTTTTACGCAAATGAAATGATATAAATAAAAAAGGTTATTTCGTGTATTGTGATATCAGAAACTGCGATCACAGTCACAGTTTCCAATCACTGATATTGTCAAAAATTAATCACAATCACACCAGTGAGTCAAGAGTAGCATTTTTTCTCATCAGTGGTATTCCCGAGTGCAGCTTAGATAGGGGCGCAAAACAGGAGCTTCGTTAAATATGTAAATGAACATTAACAATTCTCTCATACCGAAACCAGCGATAATCTAGTGTGGAATTTTTTTTAATTTTCATATATATCAAAGAATGGGTGACATTAAAAACAAATGCCTCACATATGTGAAAATAAAACACTTGTTTTTTTATTGTACACATTTAATATCTTATTATAGACAATTCGAGGCTTTGATTCCACCGAAACCTTTTTTCGGTTATATATCTATCAAGGATGTGGAACAAGATCACCAATTCGATATTACTGCATTATATTTATTTCCTAGAATCATGCAAACATTATATAAATTATATAAATTCCAGAATACTTATTGTCTTCTCAGGTTGTAAAATAATATAGCCGTCTTTTTCTACATTTTAACAATCATATTAAAATATCATTAGTGTTGAAACATAATGGTTACTTAGAATAATTATTAACTAATTAGAAGCATTCAACAATTTATGGAAATTCTCAGAATTCCAATGAATAATGTTGTCC